>CM065593.1:33503131-34871753 GCA_033119425.1 Bufotes viridis
TTTTACTTTGTAAAGAGGTTTTCAGAGATTTTTAAACACATGCCCTTTCCTCTGTATAGGTCATCAATATCTGATCGGTGGGGTCCTACACCGAGGACTTCTGCCGATCCACTGTTTGAGAAGGCACTGGTGCTCCTGGTAGCGTCAAATCCTTCTCTCAGTTCATCAAGCACAGCACCGTGCATTGTATAGTGGCTGTGCTTGGTATTGCAGCTCAGGAGCATTCACTTCAAAGGGGCTGAGCTGTGTCTAGGCCACGTGACCAATAAACATGACGCTATATGGCCTAGGGAAGCTGCAAGATGGCCACTGCGCTACTGTAAGCGCCACTGCCTTCCCAAACAGCTGATGAGCAGGGGTCCTGGGTGTCGGACCGTCAACAATCAGATAGTGACGACCTACCCAGAGGATAGATCATCAGTTCAAAACTCTTGGAAAGCCCTTTTAACTTTTTATGGAGGAGTTGAACTTGCAATTGCTTCTATATAACATTGCAATGTACAGTGTAATACCTGTCAGTGGCATGGCAGACTTGGAGGCACCCATATATCCTTGGATGGGCCACAAATGTCCAAAATGAGGTATGCCTTTAAGTGGGCTGTCCAAGTAGACAAAAACATGGCAGCCTTATTATACAAAGTTCCAAAGATTCCGCATTGCAGTTTTACTAGACATATACTGTTTAATGACTGTCTAGCTGAGAAGGTTTCCTTCCCTTTATCTTGTAAAGTGTCCAAGTCCTGCTTCTCCATTCACAGATTATTCATTGTCACAGGGTGACCACTCTGAGAAATTCCAGGGGCCAACTGCAGAGGTTTCACCAAAATCACTTACTGTACATTTTACTGCACAGAATGTGTAAGGACAGTAAAATGCATTGGGGATATTCACACCACATACAGATATCCAGTCTGGAATGGCTTTGAATAAGCGATGATGTCCAATCAGTGAGGAACCAACTACTCTGACCACTGCTGATCCTTATAATGGAGGTCCCTGCCTCTAACTGTTCTCCTTATATACAGTTTCTAACTGAACTAGAACCTTGTAGTGGGAGGAATGGGGTGGAGAAACGTAGCCTAAACCTAAACATAAATAATGCTGCATTTTCAATACAAGTCTATGGGAATGACTAAGCAGTTTTTCCATACGTAAACAAGTCTAGTTTAGACGTAAACAACAGAACTAAACCAGACAAAGGGTCAGTCAAATCCCATGATTTAAAATGAAGGGTAAAGATTATATAATGTCTAGGCCACCAACCCTAGTAACCTAGTGAGTCCACTGCCCCTATGTTGGCCTTGGGAATCATCTACAATACACTGGGACCTTAGAAAAAAGCTAGCATTACCCAAGTCCTACCCTCAAGGAGTATTCATACAAAGAGTAACCCCAGGTGAGCCCCTAATAGAGCATAGGTATACTGGATGATGTTTTCTGAATAATGGTGCTCAAGTAGAGACCCTCTCCGCACATATATAAACCTATACATACCATAGACAGATGCTTCACTATCATTTTTTCCATATCACAGATCTCCTAAAGACCTTGATCAACATTATTACCGTACATTTTTATAGATTGGGCAAAAGGAAATAAACATTACTCACCCCACCACCACTGTCGTTCCAACACTTGCCACTGGTCTTCCCTTCTTGGTCTCTCTCAACACAAGGGAAATGACTGCTCAGCCAATCATTAGCCACATTGGGGACCCATCTCATCCAGTGATTGCCTGAGCAGGCATTACCAGGCATGTCCTGCATGTCAAGGCAGGACTAGGAAATGGAGACCAGAAGGGGACCAGGTAAGCAATGGAATAAGAGTGTCGGGGAATGTGCAGTGGGGTACAGAAATGCCCTTTTTTTAACCCATTCTGTCCAACAGTTAAAAAATATACTACCAGACAACCTCTTTTTTACAGAAAAACCTCTAAATTTCAAGTTTTAATACTCCATATAACATGAGACATCTGGACTCCTATAAATACAGTAGATGACTTGTCTATTCTGTAGGATGATCATGTCCCCGACATTAGGTTATTCGTATACCGTGTGATTTTTATCTCTGTTCCATTGTTGTCCCTTACTCATTACTTATAGTCATGCTAACCTCAAGAGGTGTCCATGAGAACGTAAACCAGCTTTGGGCTGATGAATCATGGGGCACCGTTCTTTGATCTAGGCAGTGGTCATTGTGTACTGTATACTGTATATCCCATTTTAATTCAGCCGGTTATCCTGACATGACCCATCTAATCCACCCCAAGATGAGTCACGGCAGCCCAAGCCTCAAAAATCTATGATGTGATCTTCATATGATGTTCTTGTTTTATATTTTTACTTACCAAGGCAAATTTTGAGAGTGGCAGGACCCCCCCGCTCCTACGCCTATCGTATTACGTTGATGTCTTAGATTGTTAGAGATGATACAGACGAATTGCCGAGACACCATATAAACTAGACTAAATATAATAGAATTGTGGAGGGTAGTTTGAGGTTAAAATATGAAAAGAATCACTACTATAATAATTTCACTGAGTTTGAATTAAAAAAATAACAGCACTCACAATGAAATCTTTACCTTCCTTAAGGATTTTGGAAGCAAAGATAAAAATTAGGCCCATTTCAGGAGCTGCTTCACACTACCACATGCCTATCCCATCTAGCTGACACTGCAGCACCTGCAAAGACCCTATCAGTGTAACAGTTGTCAGCACCTGTTAAAACATGGATGAAACCTAGAGCTGAAGCTCACCTTTCCATGGGCTCATTCGGGAAGTCTTCAGACCCTTTCACTTTTTTCACATTTTGTAATGAAAAGGAAAAAAAAATAGAATTTTATCTGGACTTAAGTATTCAGACCCTTTGCTATGATGCTTGAAATTTAGCTCTGGGGCTTCCTATTTTTCCTGGTCATCTTTGAGATGTTTCTACACCTTGATTGGAGTCACCGGTGGTAAGTTCAGTGGATTGGACATGATTTGCGGAGACAATTCCCTGTCTAGATAAAATAAGGTCTTATAGCTGACAATGCATATCAGAAAAAAACAAGCCACGAGGAGCAAAGAGGTGCCTGTGGAAATCAGAGACAAGATTTTGTGGAGACACAGATCTGGAGAAGGGGACAAAACATTTCTGCTCCAATGAAAGTTCCCAAGGGCACAGTAGTGGTCTCCATAATTCTTAAATGGAAAAAGTTTGGAACAACCAGGACTCTACCTAGAGCTGGCTGCCCCACCAAACGAAGTAATCGGGGAAGAAGGTCCTTATTGGTGGCACACCCCTGACTACATATATGGAACCTACACCTTTGTCTATGGTTTGGAGGTGTCTACTCTTCTTGCAATCGAGACCAAGCAAGCTTGGCACCTCATCCCTGCTGAAGATCTATAAGACAGAAGCCACATTTTAGGTTTATTGGACCAGTCAGGATGCTGGAGCTCAAGAATTTGTTATGCAATTGACCAATCTCTACCCTGGGTACTAAACAGAAGAAATAGCATCACAATCCTTCTGGGGCCCTGGGCAACAGGTCCACTGGATATCAAACAAACGAAAGATGAGACAGCTCTCCAAAAAGAGGAATAAACTGGGTCCACCACCCTCTTTTTTCCACATTTTGGAGTGCTGCCTCATCTACCCTGGGTACAACAGAAGATCCGATCCAATGGTGATGAGGGAGAAGCAAGCTCTGCTGTCATGATATTTGTCTTCAAATCATATATTACTGTCAGGCTACAGAATAGACATTAAACAGTCGCGAAGTTGTTTATTTCGAGAATGAGAACATAAGGTTAAAGAGTGAGATGAATCATACACCAACATTGTCAGAACTTCAGCTCTCTGCCTAAGAGGGTAACATAGTGATCCAAAAATACATCGCAGTGGACAATCAGATACTGACTGCAGCAGTCCCAAGTCAGGTAGTGAGCGTAAGCTCCTCAGGCAACACTCGGTGTGGTAACTTTCACCTCAACATTGAGAAGCAGCATTGAACCATACGAGCACATTCACACCTACCACTATTTATCTGCTTAGGTTGCTGGAGCATTTACAGTAATTTGGGTTTCCGATGAATCACTTGTCCCAAAAATATTTTTCTAGTAAGGTGAAGCGGTGAGTGAGGGTCCTCAGATGTCTGTATGTCTTTCCATTGAATACAATGCAGAGGGGCCACCTACAGTGGTCATTTCATTACTGTATTTGGGTGCAGTATGGTGGTATTATTTAGACCAGGGGTCTCAAACTCGCGGCCCGCGGGCCATTTGCGGCCCTCAGTACAATATTTTGTGGCCCGCGGCCGGCCTTCAAATATCGCAGTATTCGCGATTTTTCGCTTACCGAATAAAAAATCGCATTAAACATTCGCATACCCCGAGCGGTTTCGTTCGGGGTATGCAAATGTTTAATGCGATTTTTTTTTCTTACTAATGTGATTTTTATTGCGATTATTCGGTAAGCGAATAATCGCAAATACTTCGCGCCTAGCGCAGACGTCATTTTCGCAGCTCCTGCCCGCTGTCCCTTGCATTATCGGAGGCCTAAGGGAGAGAAGGGAGAGAAGGGAGAGAAGGGAGAGAAGGGAAAGAAGGGAGAGAAGGGAAAGAAGGGAAAGAAGGGAGAGAAGGGAGAGAAGGGAGAGGAGGGAAAGAAGGGAGAGAAGGGAAAGAAGGGAGAGAAGGGAGAGAAGGGAGAGAAGGGAAAGAAGGGAAAGAAGGGAGAGAAGGGAAAGAAGGGAGAGAAGGGAGAGGAGGGAAAGAAGGGAAAGAAGGGAGAGAAGGGAAAGAAGGGAGAGGAGGGAAAGAAGGGAGAGAAGGGAGAGAAGGGAAAGAAGGGAGAGAAGGGAGAGAAGGGAGAGAAGGGAGAGAAGGGAAAGAAGGGAGAGAAGGGAAAGAAGGGAAAGAAGGGAGAGAAGGGAGAGAAGGGAGAGGAATTTATTACAGAATTAGATACCTTCATCATGACTTCATCAAAGCCTGCAGTGAAGAGAAAGATTGATGACGAGCACAGACAATTTCAGGAAAAGTGGGAGACGCAGTATTTCTTTGTTGAGCACAGGGGCATCCCCACATGTCTTATTTGCTCAGAGAAAGTTGCAGTGCACAAGGAATACAACCTGAAACGCCATTATTCAACTAAACATGCTGAGGAATGTGCAAAATATCAAGGAAATGAGAGAGCCAAGCGGGTTGCCAGTCTTAAAGCATGTCTAATGAGGCAACAAGATTTCTTCAAGAAAACTGTTAATAATGACATTTGAGGACTTTTTTTTTGTGAAATCCCTTATGCGGCCCTGCCTCACCCAGACTTTGCCTCCTGCGGCCCCCAGGTAAATTGAGTTTGAGACCCCTGATTTAGACACTGTATTCTGGTATCAGTTAAAGGGGTATTCCCATTTCAGACAATGGGGGCATATCGCTAGGATATGCCCCCGATGTCTGACAAGCATGGGACCCGCACCTATCTCGTAAACGCAACAGAAAACAAAGCCGGCGAAATGGTGGCTGGCAGTGCCGGGTCCAGCCACCACCAAGCGTTCGCATTGGCCCCTGAAAATAGCTGAGTGGAGCACTCGACTATTTCCGGAATCCCCATAGAAATGAATGGGAGGCGAGCCCGTTTTCAATTTTCAGAGGCCCCATAGAAATGAATGGAGGGCGCTGTATACTGGTATTGGTTAAGCACTGTATGACGGCATTTACTCATTATATACTGGTATCATTTAAGCACTGTATTGTGATATTATTTAGACACTATATACTAGTATTATTAAAGCACTATATGGTCTTATTATTTAGACACTATATACTAGTATTGTTAAAGCACTATATGGTCTTATTATTTAGACACTGTATACTGGTATTATGTAACTTCATGGTGATATTATTTAGACACTGTATACTGATATTATTTAATGTATGATGCTATTGTTTAGACACTGTACGGTATTTTTTGCCCTATAAGACGCACCCCCCCCCCCCAAAAAAAAAAAATAGCACTGTGTCTTATGGGGGAATGTTATAATTTTCACTGATACACTGCCGCCGCGCTGCTGCACAGCGCGGTCGGCGTGTCTATCAGCGGGAAGGGAGGAGGGGCTGGGGCCGCATCTTGTTTTGTAATGGCAGCGGGGCCCGGTGCAGTCACTGTATTCTACTATACCGGGCCCCGCTCACTGTAGTAATCATATAGGCAATGTTAAACTGTAGAATTTCTCTCCAATCCAGGCTGTAGTACTTACTACAAACTTTCATAGCAGACAGGAGGCCGGGCGGGCGGATGGGAGGCAGCAGCATAACTCACTACGTCAGGCGCCTGCTCCTCCCACTTTATGAATGAAGCAGGCGGCGCAGGCGCCAGATGTAGTGAGTTACGCTGCTGCCTCCCGCCCGCTCTCCTGCCTGCTAAGGAAGTTAGTAGTAAGTACTACAGCCTGGATTGAAGAGAAATTCTACAGTTTAACATTGCCTATATGATTACTACAGTGAGCCGGGCCCGGTGTAGTAGAATACAGTGACTGCACCGGGCCCCGCTGCCATTACAAAACAAGATGCCGACCCCCACCCCCTGTATTGGGGGTCATTCACAGGGACACTGTTATGGAGGAATCTGTGGATGCTATGTGTTATCCACAGATCCCCCCCATAGCAGTGTGTCATCCACAGATCCCCCATAACAGTGTCATCCACAGATGTCCCCATAACAGTGTCATCCACAGATCCCCCATAACAGTGTCATCCACAGATCCCCCATAACAGTGTCATCCACAGATCCCCCATAACAGTGTGACATCCACAGATCCCCCATAACTGTGTCATCCACAGATCCCCCATAACAGTGTGACATCCACAGATACCCCATAGCAGTGTCATCCACAGATGCCCCATAACACTGTCATCCACAGATCTCCCATATTAGTGTGTCATCCACAGATTCCCCATAACAGTGCGTCATCCACAGATCCCCCATAACAGTGTCATCCACAGATCCCCAATAACAGTGTGTCATCCACAGATCCCCCATAACAGTGTCATCCACAGATCCCCCATAACAGTGTTATCCACAGATCCCCCCCATAGCAGTGTGTCATCCACAGATCCCCCGTAACAGTGTCATCCACAGATCCCCCGTAACAGTGTCATCCACAGATCCCCAATAACAGTGTGTCATCCACAGATCCCCCATAACAGTGCTATCCACAGATCCCCATAACAGTGTCATCCACAGATCCCCCATAATAGTGCGTCATCCACAAATCCCCCATAATAGTGTCATCCACAGATTTCCCATAACAGTGCGTCCTCCACAGATCCCCTCCATAATAGTGTCATCCACAGATCCCCCATAACAGTGTCATCCACAGATCCCTCATAATAGTGTGTCATCCACAGATCCCCTATAATAGTGTCATCCACAGATTTCCCATAACAGTGCGTCCTCCACAGATCCCCTCCATAATAGTGTCATCCACAGATCCCCATTATTTCAAAACCCACCAAAAGCACACCTTTTGGTTCAAAATACTTTTTTTAAAATTTTCCTCCTCAAAAACCTAGGTGCGTCTTATGGGCCGGGGCGTCTTATAGGGCGAAAAATACAGTATATATTAGATACTATTTACCAGTATGATTTAACCACTGTATAGTATATTATTTAGACACATTATACTGGTATTATTTAAACACCATATGGTGGTAATATTTAGACATTGTACCCTGGTATGGTTTAAGCACCGTATGGCGGTATTATTTAGACAATATATACTAGGGCAGAGCCAAGAGTCTAATCCAGGGGTCTAAACAAGAGACATGTGAGAAGATGATAATCCAAGAAGAGCAACTGATGGGAAGTAGGCCCTTGCCTTCGCTAAATAGGCAATCAGGACTAATCTAAATCCAGTTGTCATAGCAACACGACACCCTGGCAGGTGACGTCACAACCATACAGCATTTGCGGCATCAAATACCGCACACCTACCCATGGAGCGCAGGAGTGTATGTAACAGAGGTATTGTTCAGAAATTCTATTTTGGTAATTCTAACAACTGGATGGCGGTTTTATTTAGGTATTGCATGCTGGTATTTAGGCAGTTGTGGTATTATTTGCAGGGGTCGAGTCGAGGTGGAACGCGTGGGAACGGCGTTCCTGCACTTTTTTCATGGCAGGAACGCCGTTCCCTTTCTTTCAGGGCGAAAGGACCAGGAAGCGCTTTCCCCCCTCTGTACTTCATCACATGCGGCAGTGAATACTTCACTGTTATAGGATGGGGGATCTGTGGATGCGATCCACAGCCCCCCCCATCCCATAAGTGCCATCCACAGCCCCCATCCCATAACAGTGCCATCCACATCCCCTCATCCCATAAGTGCCATCCACATCCCCCTTCCCATAACAGTGCCATCCACATCCCCCATCCCATAACAGTGCCATCCACATCCCCCATCCCATAACAGTGCCATCCACATCCCCCATCCCATAAGTGACATCCACATCCCCCATCCCTTAACAGTGCCATCCACATCCCCCATCCCATAAGTGCCATCCACAGCCCCCATCCCATAACAGTGTCATCCACAGATCCCCCATAACAGTGCGTCATCCACAGATCCTCCCATAACAGTGTCCTCCACAGATCCCCATAACAGTGTCATCCACAGATCCCCCATAACAGTGCGTCATCCACAGATCCTCCCATAACAGTGCGTCATCCACAGATCCGCCCATAACAGTGACATCCACAGATCCCCCATAACAGTCGTCATTCACAGATCCCCCATAACAGTGACATCCACAGATCCCCCATAACAGTGCGTCATTCACAGATCCCCCATAACAGTGTCATCCACAGATACCCCCATAACAGTGCGTCATTCACAGATCCCCCATAACAGTCGTCATCCACAGATCCCCCATAACAGTGCATCATCCACAGATCCCCCATAACAGTGCGTCATCCACAGATACCCCCATAACAGTGACATCCATTTCCACCTCGGCTTATACTCGAGTCACTACTTTTCCCAGTTTTTTGGGGTAAAATTAGGGAGTCGAGCTTATACTCGGGTCGACTTATACTTCAGTATATACGGGGTTTTGTTTTTTTCATATTTTATGGGCTGAATGGAGAGGCACTGACTGGGAGCTGGTGGATGGGGCACTGGGGGCTGGTGGATGGGGCACTGGGGCTGGTGGATGGGGCACTGGGCGCTGGTGAATGGGGCCCTGGGGGCTGGTAAGAGGCTCTGGGGGCTGATGAGATCTGCTGGGGGCTGATAAGAGGCACTAGGGGCAGATTAGAGACACTAGGGGCAGATTAGAGGCACTGGGGGCTGATTAGGGGCAGATTAGAGGCACTGGGGGCTGATTAAAGGCACTGGGGCTGATGAGATCTGCTGGGGGATGATATAGAGGCACTGGGGGGCTGATGAGAGGTACTGGGGGCTGATAAGAGGCGCTGGGGGGCTGATGAGAGGTACTGGGGGGCTGATGGAGAGGCGTGGGGCTATTATGCTATGAGGCTACTGGGGGCTGCTATGAGGCATGGGGCTATTATCTGAGGTCTGATTGGGGGTCATTCATATTGGGGTCTGATCTGAGGTCTTATTGGGGTCTTATTAACATTGGGGATCGTATTGACGTATTGTCCCCATTGACTATAATAGGGGCAGGGGGCGGAGCTATGGTGCAGCATGGCAGAGATCGCCGGACTAAAAAGTCGGACATGCAGTACTTTTTAGTCCGCGATCTCTGCCGTGCTGCGCCATAGCTCCGCCACCTGCCCCTATTATAGTCAATGGGGACAGAGCAGCAGCACGGCAGTGCACGGGTACTTGCGGCATGGCGGATCAGGAGGGTGAACAGCCCGGATAGGTCGGATAGCCATGCCGCAGGTGTGAAAGTACCCCCATAACAGTATGTCATCCACAGATCCCCATAACAGTGACATCCACAGCGCCCCATAACAGTGACATCCACAGCGCCCCATAACAGTGACATCCACAGATTCCCCATAACAGTGTCATCCACAGATTCCCCATAACAGTGTCATCCATAGATTCTGCCATAACAGTGTCATCCACAGATCCCCCATAACAGTGACATCCACAGTGCCCCCATAACAGTGTGCCAGTAGCCGTCCCTTTAGTGCCAGTAGCCCCTTTATGTGCCAGTAGCCCCTTTAGTACCAGTAGCCGTCCCTTTATGTGCCAGTAGCCGCCCTTTATGTGCCAGTAGCCGCCCTTTATGTGCCAGTAGCCGTCCCTTTAGTGCCAGTAGCCCCTTTATGTGCCAGTAGCCCCTTTATGTGCCAGTAGCCGTCCCTTTATGTGCCAGTAGCCGTCCCTTTATGTGCCAGTAGCCGTCCCTTTAGTGCCAGTAGCCCCTTTAGTGCCAGTAGCCCCTTTAGTGCCAGTAGCCCCTTTATGTGCCAGTAGCCATCCCTTTATGTGCCAGTAGCCCCTTTATGTGCCAGTAGCCCCTTTAGTGCCAGTAGCCCCCTTTAGTGCCAGTAGCCCTTTATGTGCCAGTAGCCCCGTTTGGTGCCAGTAGCCCCTTTAAGTGGCAGTAGCCCCTTTAAGTGGCAGTAGCCCCTTAAGTGGCAGTAGCCCGCTTAAGTGGCAGTAGCCCCTTTATCTGCCAGTAGCCCCTTTATCTGCCAGTAGCCCCTTTATCTGCCAGTAGCCCCTTTAGTGCTGCCAGTAGCCCCTTTAGTGCTGCCAGTAGCCCCTTTAGTGCTGCCAGTAGCCCCTTTAGTGCTGCCAGTAGCTCCCTTTAGTGCTGCCAGTAGCCCCTTTATCTGCCAGTAGCCCCTTTATCTGCCAGTAGCCCCCTTTAGTGCTGCCAGTAGCCCCTTTAGTGCTGCCAGTAGCCCCTTTAGTGCTGCCAGTAGCCCCTTTAGTGCTGCCAGTAGCCCCTTTAGTGCTGCCAGTAGCCCCTTTAGTGCTGCCAGTAGCCCCCTTTAGTGCTGCCAGTAGCCCCTTTAGTGCTGCCAGTAGCCCCCTTTAGTGCTGCCAGTAGCCCCAAGAAAAAAAAAAAAAAGAACACTTATACTTACCTCCAGCGATGCGATGCAGGCCTCTTCCGGCCTGTGTCTCGAAGCTGTACGGCTCGGCGGCGCGATGATGTCATCGCGCCGCTGAGCCGGCCTCTGATAGGCTGCCAGCCTAGTGCTGGCAGCCTATCAGAGGAACAGGGAGAGATCACGCCTCTCCCTCCTCTGCTGCTGCTCCGCACGGAGATGAGCGCAATGCAAGCGCTCATCTCCGTCGCCACAGTGTGCCTGCAGCCGCCGGCCGGCCGTGCGGCAGTCAGGGCTACCGGCCTACCGGGAATTTTCCCGGTATCCCGGTAGGCCAGTCCGGCCCTGGCCATGTCACATCTTCTAAGGACTCTTCAAGCAGTGTTAAAGGGATGTGAAGTCGCCCACAACAGAGCGCCGCTGATTTCAATGTTGCTGAAGTTATGAATAATTCGACTCTGTAAAAAAAATCCTCAATGACTCTGTGTCTGAAAATACTTTTTGCTAGAAATCCCCTTGAAGAATTCAGTTCCATTCACTTTCCGTTTCTAAGTCATCGTTTCCACGGTTTTATAAACCTGCCCGCGCCTGTTCATAGACACCAAAAAAGCCAGTTTTGAAGAACAATAAATCATTCTTAATTCTGGACTCGGAAACAAGTTTATAATAGAGGGTTTGGAACAATAGGAGTTGTGTTACCAAACGCCAGAATGTTGCAATACGTTGGCAAGGTGAAACGGGGTGAGCTTTGTGCAACATGCCAATCTCATGAAGTGCCGCTTCCTACATGAATCAATACAGCTGGGAGGATGGCCGCTCTTCACTTATCACAGTAACAGGGATTGTTTGCACAGCTCGTTAGCTTTCCTGTCACACAGACTCGGCTCTGCTGGATCCCGTTGTTCTAAATCACTGGTGCAGACCAACCCTTCACCTGTCTGTATAGCTGATGGACTAGACACAGAGATAGATAGATAGATAGATAGATAGATAGATAGATAGATAGATAGATAGATATGAGATAGATAGATATGAGATAGATAGATAGATAGTCAACTGATATGAGAGATAGATAGATAGAAAGATATGAGATAGATAGATATGAGATAGATAGATAGATAGATAGATAGATAGTCAACTGATATGAGAGATAGATAGATAGATAGAAAGATAGATAGGAGATAGATAAATAGATATGAGATAGATAGATAGATAGATAGATAGATAGATAGATAGATAGATAGATAGATAGTCAATTGATATGAGAGATAGCTAGATAGATAGAAAGATAGATAGGAGATAGATAGATAGATATGAGATAGATAGATAGATAGATAGATAGATAGATAGATAGATAGATAGATAGTCAATAGATAGATAGATAGATAGATAGATATTTAGATATGAGATAGATAGATAGATAGATAGATAGATAATATTAGATAGATATGAGATAGATAGGAGAGCGCAGTGCTATACGTCTAGTAGTGGCTGTTCCCGATACTGCGGCTCAGAGATAGACAATAGATAGATACTCTACAGATACAACCACCAGAGACCCCCCTTCAGCCCCATGTCCTAATTCCTCACACCCCTCCCTGGAGGTCTTCAGAGATTGCTTTCTCAGCTAGAAAGAGACTTTATACACTTTAAAGAGAAGCTTCAAAGAAATTCTGGTGACAAAAATGCATATGACCAAGTAGTGGAAGAGATAACCAGACTAAGGCCTCTTTCACACTTGCGTTATGAAGATCCGGCACAACGCAAGTGAACTGAAAGCATTTGAAGACTGATCAGTCTTCAAAATGCTTTCAGTGTTACTATGGCAGCCAGGACGCTACTAGCATCCTGGTTGCCATAGTAGCAGTGGGGAGCGGGGGAGCGGCATACTTACATTCCGTGCGGCTCCCGGGGCGCTCCTGAATGACGTCAGAGCGCCCCGTGCGCATGGATCACGTGATCTATGCACTGGGGCGCCCTGACGTCATCCTGGAGCGTCCCGGGAGCCGCACGGAATGTAAGTATGCCGCTCTGCCGCTCCCCCTACTCTTTACTATGGCAACCAGGACTTTAGCGTCCTGGCTGCCATAGTAACCATTGACAAAAAGCTAAACGTCGGATCCGGCGATGCGCCGAAACGACATTTAGCTTAAGGCCAGATCCGGATTAATGCCTTTCAATGGGCATTAATTCCGGATCCGTCCTTGCGGCATGTCTTCCGGATTTTTGGACGGAGACAAATCCGCAGCATGCTGCGCTTTTGTCAACGTCCAAAAAACGTTGACATACTGAACGGAAGACATCCTGATGCATCCTGAACAGATTTCTCTCCATTCATAATGCATTGGGATAATCCTGATCAGTATCTTTCCGTCCTAGAGCCCCAAGGATGGAACTCTAGGACGGAAAGCTAAAACGCTAGTGTGAAAGAGGCCTAAAGTGTGAACAGGCCTCAGCCCTGCAGGAAATAAGAGGTAAATTACAAGAACTGCAGCAAGAAAACACAAAACTGAGACGAGAGATCGAAAAACTGAAATCCCAGACTTATCCCCTAATCAAGGAGAGGAACCCAGGGAAAGAAGGGGGTGAGAACCAAATGACAGCCAGCAGCCATGACACCAATATATCAACTAACTGCCAAATGGAAATAACAGAAAATGAGAGCAAAGCAAAAAACAGCAGAGTAATAAAAGGGGGGCCAGAGCTGACAACCACAACAGCCCCCAACAACAGAGCCGACCATTACCAGAACCCCAACACAGCAGCTTCCTACAAGAAGCCCGAGCAGCAGGCAGGACACGACCATGAGCAGTAAGCCACCGTGCCCCGATACTGTTCTCATTATAGACTCCAATGGTAAACACAAAGTGACTTTTTCCAGGAAAAAGAGTCAATAAAATCCGCTGCTCTACTATCGAACAAGCAGCAGTCACCATCAATAATCCATATTTCACCAAACCCCACCACATTATCATACATACAGGCACAATAACCTCCAGGACCAGCACCAGCAGATAGCAGGACAACAGAGCCAGCTAGCAGGGACCGCACAACGGAAGTTCCCCCGCTGTAAAATCATCCTGCCATCTCTGCTCCCAAGAAAGGACATCCCTGAACACATCATCCAGAGCATCAACAGCTGGCAGCTGAAATCAGCGCCATGCCAAACATGACCCTGGCACAGCATCCCTCTATAAACCATCATCACCTATAGGACAATAAACACCTCAATAACCAAGGAGTTACCCTTCTAGCCAAAGAATTCAAAGACATAGTGCTCAACAGAGACCCCCGGCCCAGACCCCACACAAGACAAAAACCTGTAACAACAAAGAGACCTGAAAAAACCTCATACCCCCTCAACAAACTGGAAATAGTGACCTTTACCCAAAAATGGCCATCAGAGGCACAAACCATGGAGGAATCCACCTGCCTCACATAGAGCAGAATCCAATAAACGAGAGCGTAGGCAGCATGTCCAGTGAATGTCCCTCTATTGGGAACTGCTTATATGTTCAAACGTGAATACAAAATTGCTACGTTTCGGCTACCAACAAGCCTTTCTCAAGCATAATGTGATCCCTATACGGTCAAGTTTAAATAATACAAGACACACCCCCAATCAATAGGGGTGGCCAATCACACAATACATCCAAGTGTGACAGCATAAGTTCAATGTCAATATGTAATCAGCCCCGATCAATATGATCATAATCAACATGTGTTAATAAGTGATATTCTCACCATAAAATACCGCTGTGTTGCGACCATGTCGATTCCACCTCGTTGCGCGTCCCGCTATACTCAGAGCACATGTCTGGGAGGGGGAGCGTCCACTCCTGTGTCAGGTCCGCACCACGTGATCGCTGCCTAACACGTCACCGCGATCACATGACACGCCAAGTACACTCCTCCTCCTCACTATACTCTGGCTCCGTTACTAGGGACGCATAGCTGTCAGGGACGCGTGGTCCACTGACAGCTATGTACAAACATTCGCCATCCGATGAACTTCAAGATCGCGATCCAAAGCCACCGAGGAGGAATCGCAGGTCCGAGCACACCGTAAATACCCGATTCACATCTATGTGCCTAAAAATAAAAGCAAGAACATATTAAAAGAATCACAACACTGGGTACAAATACTTCTCATTATCATGGTTATATCAAATGCTACCTACATTGAACTCGATATTCATTCCATCGGGTTGAAGTGCTTTAAGCTCAAAGATCCATTTAAGTTCTTTTTTTCCGTAGGATCCGATCCTTATCCCCTCCCCGTCTCATTTTGCCCACTGAATCAATGATGCGGAAGCCGCGTATCTGGTTGACAGAGTGTGCACACTCCACAAAATGTTTCGCCACTGGTTTATCAAGAAGGGCCTTTCTGATATTACTCTTATGGGAATTAATGCGTTCTCGTGCCTCCATTGTGGTCTCACCTATGTAGATGAGGCCACACGGGCACGTGATCATATAAACCACGTCTCGGGACCTGCATGTATAGAAATCTCTAATCTTGTATGATTTACCACTATATGGATGGGCAAAGGTGTCCCCCTTAACCATATCACCACAGTTACAGCACCCAAGGCAAGGATAACATCCCAACTTTCTTGGTGCCAGATACCTTTGTCCATCACTGTCGGACTTCACACTGTCTGTTCTCACTAATTTGTCCCGCAGGTTGGCTCCTCTTTTATATGCCATCATGGGAAAATCCTCAAATTCCTGTATTGTTGGTAGGCCTTTCTGTAGAATCTGCCATTCTCTGCATATAATCCGTGCAATTTCTCCACTGCAGGGACCATACGCAGAGACAAAAGGGATCCGCTTATTATCCCTGGCCCTCTTTTTGGTTTGGAGCGTGCTCTCCCGGTCAACCAACGCCACCTTTTGTTTAATCTGTCTCATCAGTTTCTGGGGATAACCTCTCTCTAGGAACTTATTCCCCATCTCATCAACTCTCCTCTCAAATTGGTCGTTATCCGATACCACCCGTCTCACCCTTAACATCATGCGCCCCCCCCCTCCTTCTTTTCCTCCATATAGCGCTGCAGAATCTATTGCGCCTGCGCCTCTTCCTCTTCTGCACCGTGCCGGGACTGGCCCGCGCATGCGCAGAAGCCCCGAATCCCGAACACACACCAGTCGGGGTGAGGGGCCAATGCGCATGGGCGAGTGACGTCATCGGCCCTGCTCCTCCCCGGCCTCACGCGGCGCACACGCCGGCGCATGCTTTGACCCTATTTAAACCACCAAGGGGCGATGGTGGTAATCTCCACCCGGTCCTCCTCCTCTTCTCCATAACTAAGGTTGGTACACTTATTTTGAACCTCCCTGCATAGGCCATCCGGACCCTATGACAACTACTAAGGGCGCTTTGCTATATTTTGAACCACTGTTTGTCTGATTCTATGACAACTACTAAGGGCACTTATCTCACTATTCTCTGAACCACTGTTTGTTAGTATGGTTAATTATTACTGCTGCTATTCATCTTGTCTTAAGGGTTCCCTATAATAAAAGAAGTTGCCACTTTGCCACACAGTGGCCACCTTATTACCTTATTATATTATAGTCCTCCACTGCAGCTACTAGTTACTTTAGTACGGGTTTCCTATACACAAGATGAATGATTTATGCACTCTTACCTACCAGACGGCTCTATAAATATCTTTAGATATCTACACTGCATATAACTATATTAAGTATGTCTAACTGGCTACCTGTATATGCTCCCATACAGGCTCTGTCATATTGACACATGATGAAACAGCCTCTGAATTTTCCTTGACATTTTCCATAGGATCTCCACCTTCATGCTTTACTTACAAATAATTTTGACTTCTTGATCAAACGTCTTTGTATATATAATTGTACATATGTAATTTTTTGTCTACCCAATGATGTACATTGTACTTATGTCTATATTCGATCTGTACCCATTCTTTAGGCCGTGAACAAGGTCCTGGTGGACCGAAACGTTGGCCAGTACCTTAAACTTCCCGGGTTGGACAAAAAAATCTAAACCTTATTTTGCAAACACGAGTGCCGTGGTCTTTTCAAATATTGGTGTCGTATCTTTACCACTGAGCACCGAATTTCTTTATACAACGGAGTGCCATCCACTATATATAACTATCATCGTCTGTGAGCCGTACAACGCGGGACACAGGCCGGAAGAGGCCTGCATCGCATCGCTGTGACGGATGCAGGTAAGTATAAGTGTCTTGTTTTGTGTGTGTGTGTGTTTTGTTTTTTGTTTTTTTAAACCGGACCCACTAGCTCATAAGGGAAGAGATTTTGGAACTTGAGGGGGCGGAGAGATATGTGGGTGTGGCTTGAGGGTGGGCAGGGACACAAGGGCCCCATAAGTGCTGTCCCCCCAGCTTTTTGGGGCTTCCTACTCCCATGCATGTAGGCAACAGTGTGGTAGACTATGCCATCACAGATATGGACCCCAAAAATGTTGGTGGCTTCATAGTCATCCCACAGACACACCTGTCAGACCACAACCAACTGCTCCTATACATTAAATCCACAAGTAAACCACCGGTACAGACATCACAGCATGTCAGCCACAAAGTATATGGAGACCATAAACAGCGCAGAGATCCAGGAGATGCTCCATAACGTCCATAGTAAAGTATATGAGCTGAACCCAGAAGGAGTAAATCTGGCGGTAAGGGACTTTAATAATATACTCTGCACCATGGCAGAAATGTCTGACCTCAAAAGATGAAACAAAAGGCCAAAAAAGCAACAACCCAACAATTGGTTCGACCAGGAGTGTAAAGATATAAGGAAGGCGCTAAGAATAGCCTCAAATAGGAAACACCAAGATCCGAACAACCCCCCAGTCTGATGGAAGCCTACAACAACATACAAAGGCAATACAAAACCATCCTCAGAAAGAAAAAGCAAGGCCACATCTCATCCAAGCTCCTCCAACTCCAAGACGCTCTCCAGGACAACTGCTGGGAACTATGGAAGCACATGGACAAAACCAGCAAGAACCCCAACCTCCACATCCAAAACGGCAACATCTGGCTCCAATACTTCAAGGATCTCTACAAAGCCATCTTGAGGGAGGACCAAAGCCCAGAACAAAAAGAAATTGTGAAAAAGCTGAAAGACATGGAGGACAAAATCAAAGCTTTCCAGAACCCTCTAGACACACCGATCACACTGCAGGAGATAACAGAGATGATCTCAATGATAAAGAGTAAAAAGGCCAGTGGCCCAGATGGGATCCTTCCAGAAATCATCAAATAGAGCCCGCCAGGTATCCAGGCCGCACTGGTAAAACTACAATGTTGTGCTGAGTGCCGGCTACATCCCCCAGAGCTGGAACCAGGGCATCATGACCCCCATACACAAGAGCGGAGACACAGGTACGACCCCGCCAACTACGGAGGGATAAGTGTCAGCAGCAACCTGGTGAAACTCCTCAGCAGTATCCTGAATAAGAGGATCCTCAGCTTCCTCACCCAGCACAATGTCCTCAGCAGAAGCCAAGCAGGCCTTATGCCAGAAACCACCGGACCACGGACCACATCTACACCCTGCAGAGCCTCACCAAGAGCCATGTCCACAATACAAAGCATGGAAAGATCTATGCCTGCTTTGTGGACTTTAAGAAGGCCTTTGACTCAGTTTGGCACCCGGGCCTATTCCTGAAACTTCTCAAAAGTGGAATAGGAGGAAAAACATATGATGTCATCAGAAGTTCGTCCACTGAGAACAGATGCAGCGTGAAGGTAAATAGGAGGAGAACGGCTTATTTCCGGCAGAGCCGAGGAGTCAGGCAGGGCTGCAGCCTCAGTCCAACCCTCTTTAACATCTATATCAATGAGCTGGCGGCGGCTCTGGAGTCCTCTTCAGCATCTGGTCTCACCCTCCGAGGTGAAGTTTCTGCTTTATGCAGATGACCTTCTGCTGCTGTAACCAACTGAGAAAGGTTTCCAAGATAACCTGAAAATCCTGGAGAAGTTCAGTACCACTTGGGCACTGCCCATCAATCCAAAGAAAACCAACATCATGGTGTTCCAGAAAAGAAACCGTAAACCAGCCGGGCGACCTCCCTTCCTGCTAAACAACTGTCCACTATCAGAAACTGACAGCTACACCTACCTGGGCCTAGAAATCAGCCAATCAGGGAGCTTTAAGAAAGCCATGGAAACACTGAAAGACAAGGCAAGCAAAACCTTCTATGCCATCAGAAGGCGTCTGTATCACCTGAAGGCACCAGTGACCGTCTGGCTCAACATCATTGACACCATCATCGCCCCAATCCTCCTGTATGGCAGCGAAATCTAGGGCCCAGACACATACCCAGACTGGGAAAAGTGGGACTCTGGGCCAACAGAACTATTCCACCTAGAATTCTGCGAGCACTTTTTCCAGGTCCACAGGAGCACATCAAACAGCGCCTGTCGAGCAGAACTGGGCAGATTCCCTCTTTACTTTGCTGTCCAGAAGAGGGCGCTATCATTCAGAGCCCACCTGCATAGCAGCAGTCCCAGCTCCTACCATCACAAAGCCTTGTTACACCAAGAAGTCACCCAAACCCAGCCTGCCCAAGCCACCAACCAATACAGCCTGACAAATGGGGAAATCCAGAGGACGATGCACAAGAGCAAAGAGGAGTATATCAGCGTCTGGAGGAACGACATAAGAACATCACAGAAGCTGACGGTATACCGGAGCCTGCAGAGGGAGTACAAACTGGTCCCATATCTGGAGAAACTCCCCAATCCAAGGGACCGACAGATCCTGAGCCGCTACAGACTGAGCGCCCACAGCCTGTTTATTGAATCCGGGCGTCACCAACAGAGGTACCAGCCCAGGGAGAGCAGTGCATGCCAGCAGTGCGACCAGGAGGCCGTGTAGGATGAGGCTCATTTCCTGCTGCGGTGCCCCAAATACTCAGCAGTGAGGGACTCTCACTTCAGGAGCCTGTCTGATCTCTTCCCAGACTTTACCTCCATGGAGCAGGAAAAGAGACTCTCCATACTGCTGGGGGAAGAGGAGAACACTGCGGCCATAGCAGCACAATATATTACTGCCTGCCATAGACTGAGAGGAGCCTGATGTAACATGGACTCCTATATCCCCACCCTGGATGTGTCCCCATCCCCCAACCCTACCCGATTATTTCCCACTTGCTTTGTCAATGCTAAAATGTATTTAGTCCTGCCAATAAAGCTTATTTAATTTGATTTGATAGATAGATAGATAATGGATGGATAGATAGATAGATAGATAGATAGATAGATAGATAGATAGATAGATGAGTGAAAAAAGGTTCTTGTTTATTTACCGAGTGAAAAGAGTGGCTTTTCACTCGGTAAATAAACAAGAACCTTTTTTCACTACTAAAGGAAGTGCTGTGGAATTTTTATAGATAGATAGATAGATAGATAGATAGATAGATAGATAATTCATAGGATAAAGATAGTGTAAACATTCAATGGGTGAAGTCATAGATGGCAGGTAGGTATCACTAGGCTGCTACTCTCAGTGATGTAAATCCCGGAGGTAAGTTGTGACCAGTGATGGTAGATCACTGAGTTTGGGTCCGGGATTTAAGAGTGACTGAAGAGTTTGGGTGGGAAGGTCACTCCCATACTCCATCCCGGGCGTTCCTACCTCAAACAGGTGGGAAAAAAACCGAATTAAAAGACAGGCTGCCAGAGAGCAGTTGGTGTGTGTTGGTCTGAGAGAAAGACCCATGGACAAGACCACTTTGCAGAGTGGAATCTCAAGGTGAAAACCTACAAGCTGGTGAGAAGTCTGTATCACCGTTTCTTTATTATTTCCATGAACTGTTATTTTGATTACGGAAGCAAGCCGGTATCGTTTTGCTGTGTGTGTCCCAATAAACCCTGGGAAAAAAGACTGTCTGAATGGTCCCATTTTCACGATAGATAGATAGATAGATAGATAGATAGATAGATAGATAGATAGATAGATATGAGATAGATAGTCAATAGATAGATAGGAAGCGCAGCGCCATACGTCTAGTAGTGGCTGTTCCTGGTACTGCGGTTCAGAGCAGCTCAGTCCCATTGAATGGGGTTTTCCGGGCTAGCAATATCAATGAAAATTAGGGTCCATTCACACGAGCGTATAAATGTATCGGCCTCCTTTACGCAAATTTGCGTAATGGGTGTGGAACCATTCATCTCAACTGGGCCGCAAAAGATGCGGACAGCACACCGTGTGCTGTCTGCATCCGTAGTTCCGTTCTACAGCCCCTCAAGAAATATAGAGCGTCTCCTATTCTTGTCCAGACAAGAACAGGCATTTTCTATATAGCGGCTGCCATGTGCGTTCCGCAAAATGAGGAACGTATACAGCCGGTGTCCGTGTTTTGCAGATTCGCAAAACACATACGGTTGTGTGAATGTAGCCTTAAGGTCCTCAGTATCAGATCGTCGGGGATCTGACACCCGGCATCTCAGCGATCAGCTTTTACCCACGGCCGCGATCACTAAAAACGGAGCCGGAAGCACAGGTCTGCTCAGTGCATGGAGGCCGCCCCAGTTACTGAGCTCAGCCCGGTGTTATTCTAAGCGTTCTCCTCACAGATGGGTACAATTGGTCACCTTTAAGTGCTGTCGCCAAAATGGCGACTTCCACTTTGGATCTTAAAGGCACTGAGCTTAATGTGAACAGGTGAAAGACAGGAACGGGCAGAATTTTCAGATCGTTTTCTGAGTACATCTCTTAATGAGCTGTATCCACCCAGGATTATGTGATTAGTCTGCGCGTAGCACGTGACGCCTCGCTCCGTGCAGGATACAGGATACAGCTCTCATGTAATCAGGATGAATGTTGCATCACACAAGTGTCAGGAATGAGCCGCCATACAGCACATGACGAGGCGCCAACTCTTATTAAAGGGGAATCTTATATCTGAGATAGGGACGTCACCCAGATTTTCTATGGTCTCAGTACGAGTGGGGGATGCCCTGCCACACAATTCAGGACATTTTGGATTTGCTAGAATAACGGAGGTCAATTTTTAGTGTACAATTAGACAGATTTAACATTCAGGTGTCTAATGTGAATTGAAAATCTGCTTAAAGGGGTATTCCAGCTCAATGCAATGCAAATGGTTTTAAAAAAAATTAAGATTTTACACTCACCTTCCCAATCCCCTGATGCTCCGTGACACATGACCCTGTATACAGAGGGCACAAAACCTGGAACTATATACAGGGGGCACAGAGCATGTGACACTATATACAGGGGGCACAGAGCATGTGACACTATATACAGGGGGCACAGAGCATGTGACACTATATACAGGGGGCACAGAGCATGTGACACTATATACAGGGGGCACAGAGCATGTGACAATATATACAGGGGGCACAGAGCATTTCACACTATATACAGGGGGCACAGAGCATGTGACACTATATACAGGGGGCACAGAGCATGTGACACTATATACAGGGGGCACAGAGCATGTGACACTATATACAGGGGGCACAGAGCTTGTGACACTATATACAGGGGGCACAGAGCATGTGACACTATATACAGGGGGCACAGAGCATTTCACACTATATACAGGGGGCACAGAGCATGTGACACTATATAAAGGGGGCACAGAGCATGTGACACTATATACAGGGGGCACAGAGCATTTCACACTATATACAGGGGGCACAGAGCATGTGACACTATATACAGGGGGCACAGAGCATGTGACACTATATACAGGGGGCACAGAACATTTGACACTATATACATGGGGCACAGAGCTTGTGACACTATATACAGGGGCACAGAGCATGTGACACTGTATACAGGGGGCACAGAGCTTGTGACACTATATACAGGGGGCACAGAGCATGTGACACTATATACCAGGGGCACAGAGCATGTGACACTATATACAGGGGGCACAGAGCATGTGACACTATATACAAGGGGGCACAGAGCTTGTGACACTATATACAGGGGGCACAGAGCATGTGACACTATATACAGGGGGCACAGAGCATATGCCACAATATACAAGGGGGCAGAGCATGTGACACTATATACAGGGGGCACAGAGCATTTGACACTATATACAGGGGGCACAGAGCATGTGACACTATATACAGGGGGCACAGAGCATGTGACACTATATACAGGGGGCACAGAGCATGTGACACTGTATACAGGGGGCACAGAGCTTGTGACACTGTATACAGGGGGGCACAGAGCATGTGACACTATATACAGGGGGCACAGAGCATGTGACACTATATACAGGGGCACAGAGCATGTGACACTATATACAGGGGGCACAGAGCATGTGACACTATATACAGGGGGCACAGAGCATGTGACACTATATACAGGGGGGAGAGAGCCAGGGGCATAGCTAACGGCTCATGGGCCCTGGTGCAAGAGTTTAGCTTGGGCCCCCTTCGCTCAGTGCTTTGTGTGTCTTCTTATACGGCGCAATGATCTTTGGGCCCCCTCAGGCTCCTGGGCCCGGTAGCGATGGCTACCTCTGCACCCCCTATAGCTACGCCCATGGAGAGAGCTTGTGACACTATATATGGGGGTACAGAGCATGTGACACTATATACAGGGGGCACAGAGCATGTGACGCTATATATAGGGGGCACAGAGCTTGTGACGCTATATACAGGGGGCACAGAGCATGTGACACTATATAAAGGGGGCACAGAGCATGTGACACTATATACAGGGGCACAGAGCATGTGACACTATATAAAGGGGGCACAGAGCATGTGACACTATATACAGGGGCACAGAGCATGTGACACTATATAAAGGGGGCACAGAGCATGTGACACTATATACAGGGGGCACAGAGCATGTGACACTATATACAAGGGGGCACAGAGCTTGTGACACTATATACAGGGGGTACAGAGCATGTGACACTATATACAGGGGGCATAGAGCATGTGACACTATATATAGGGGGCACAGAGCATGTGACACTATATACAGGGGGCACAGAGCATGTGACACTATATATAGGGGGCACAGAGCATGTGACACTATATACCAGGGGGCACAGAGCATGTGTCCCTATATACAGGGGGCACAGAGCATGTGACACTATATACAGGGGGCACAGAGCATTTGACACTATATACAGGGGGTACAGAGCATGTGACACTATATACAGGGGGCACAGAGCATGTGACACTATATACAGGGGGCACAGAGCATGTGACACTATATACAAGGTGGCACAGAGCATATGACACAATATGCAGGGGACACAGAGCATGTGACACTATATACAGGGGGCACAGAGCATGTGACACTATATGCAGGGGGCACAGAGCATGTGACACTATATACAGGGGGCACAGAGCATGTGACACTATATACAGGGGGCACAGAGCATGTGACACTATATACAAGGTGGCACAGAGCATGTGACACTATATACAGGGGGGACAGAGCATGTGACACTATATACAGGGGGCACAGAGCATGTGACACTATATACAGGGGGCACAGAGCATGTGACACTATATACAGGGGGCACAGAGCATGTGACACTATATACAGGGGGTACAGAGCATGTGACACTATATACAGGGGGCACAGAGCATGTGACACTATATACAGGGGGCACAGAGCATGTGACACTATATACAGGGGGCACAGAGCAATGTAAGGCCGGAAAAAGACATTGTGTCCATCCAGTTCGGCCTGTTATCCTGCAGGCCGATCCATTTCGGGGCATACTGTCTGCTGCTGTTTTATTCTGGGCATACTGTGTGGCACTAAGAAGAGTCTGAGTTAGTCTATGGGAAATGGATGTGTTGGTTAAGTGAGAAGCTGAAGACATTTGCAGAGATGAGTTGTGGCCGGGAGCAGTCATCATGGTGGTCTGAACTGGATGGAAGGATAAAGAAATAGAATACCTAGAAGATGTCACCTGTAAGTCACTAGATGCAAATGTTTATTCCACTAATGACTGCATCTGATCAGTGCTATATGACTTATTTGGTCTACAGGGTGATGATGGGTAGTAGCATTCTCTTATGTGAAACCACAACTCTCATCATACCGTTATAACTGTTCAGACCATAAATATAGTTTCACACAGTACAAACATATATGGGAAGTGCTAACCTGACTATGCAAATGGTATCTGTGCTGAGCTGCTTTTTGGAGCTGGTGCTGCGTATACGGTGCATTTGGAAAGTCTTCAGACCCTTTCATGTTTTTCACATTTTGTTATGTTGCTCCTTGTGCTTATGGGTTATCGCAGCATAATAGGGGGGGGATCTTAATATTTGTTTATTTTAGCATAAAATACTTCTGAGTGCATTCTAGGAAACGTACTTGGTTCTGCTGCTGTACTTATGTCCAGAGCTTGGTTCTAGCACTCGCTCTATCATCTGGACAGGTATTAAAAAACTTCTGTTTTAATTATGGAACAAAATGAATACTATAAAAAAAATATATATATATATAGTAGCAAAATATATCATCAACCCTAACAATAATTCATCAACCCTAGAAATAAAATAAAGTACAATATTTCATATACAAGAACCTTATAAAAAATATAAAAACAAAATATATATATAAAGAAAAAGAAGACAGTTCCCAAATCAATTCTTAGGATTTTTTTGTTGTTCCATGATTGTATCCAAATCAAGGCATTCCCATATTTGAGGCAAAAAGTTCTTATTTGATATAATCGATCCATAGATTTTGTTTATCAGACCTCAGTGATTGTGAAAAAACGTGATATTACATATAATTTACCAATTTATTGTGATGATCTGTGGTTTGTATAATTATTTTTTATTAGTTAGAATAAGTAAAAAAATAAATAAAAAAACTGTGGTATTTCATCAAGTGTCCTTTACTTTGTATTTATAGTTTTTTTAGTCTTTTCTTATTTTGTGCAGAATAGTAAGTGATAATGTGTCTTTGATCGTTCTGTAGTGCCCCTTACTACATTTAGAGCAATAAGTTCATTCAAAGTATCTTTGTGTTCAAAATAAGATATTAATTTGTTATTTCTACTAGATAGCATACCTTGTTGACTAACCCTCAGTTCACACTTTAGTGTTTTTACGCGCGTTCGAACGTGCATAAAAACGCACAACTGTACAGTACCCATGCATTCCTATAGGCCTGGTTGACACTTGCGTGTTTTTATGCGCGTTCGAACGCGCGTTAAAACGGCCGACGCAAAAGCAAGTATGTTTGCGTTTTTTAGCCCGTTTAACGCGCATCCCCATAAACAGAGTTTAACCTCTTGCCGCCACGCTAACGCCGATGGGCGTCAGCGCGGCGGCTCTCTCAGGTCTCAGTCACGCCTATCGGCGTCATCTCGTGAGACCTGAGATTTCACATGAGCAGCGCGCGGCGTGCGCGCGTTCATGTGATCGAGCCGGGACAACTGAAACTACAGCCTGCCAGCGCTGATCATGCGCTGGCAGGCTGTAGATGCTGAAAAAACGCATTTAAATCGCATATCAGACGCTGTTTTTAAACAGCGTCTGATATACCTAATGTCTGCTCGTCTGGTGGTCCCTTTGTTTGGGACCACCAGAGAAAATAGGAAAAGTGCACCAATCACTACACACACACCCCCATCACTGATTAACCCCTGATCACCCATGTCACCCCCTGATCACCCCTGTCACCCCCTGTCACTAATCACCCCCTACAGGCTCATTCAGACGTCCAGTATGTGTTTTGCGGATCCATGGATCTGCGGATCCATGGATCTGCGGATCCGCAAAATACGGACACCGGCAATGCGCTTTCCGCATTTTGCAGATCCGCACAGAACTATATAGAAAATGCTTTTTCTTGTCGCAGTGCGGACAAGAATAGGACATGTTCTATATTTTTGCGAACGGAAGTGCAAACCCGGAGCGCGGATCCGTAATTCGGATCCGAGCGGGACAAAGTCTGTCCCCATAGAAATGAATGGGTCCGCAATTCCGTTCCGCAAACAGAATTGCGGACGTGTGAATGGGGCATAAGGGTCCTTATCACCGCCAGTTAGTTAGCTACTTGTTAGGTAGCTAGCGCCCAGCCCACCGCACCGCAGTCACTGATTTTGGCAGAGATTTTTTCATCCACATTGACCGATGCGAATGAAAAAATCTGTGCCGTTCATTTTTTTTTTTTTTTTCAGCGCAGCGGCTGAACGGAAAAAAAAAAATCTCATTACCCGTATGCTCAATATACGGAGAATCGCAGAAACTCCTAATGCTGGCCATACGTGTAATGATTGCGGAGACCCTCAAATGCCAGAGCAGTACAAACACCTCACATGTGACCCCATTTTGGAAAGAAGACACCCCAAGGTATTCCGTGAGGGGCATGGCGAGTTCATGTAAAATTTAATTTTTTGTCACAAGTTAGTGGAATATGAGACTTTGTAAAAAAAAAAAAAATATATATATATATATATCAATTTCCGCTAACTTGTGTCAAAAATTTTTTTTTCTGTGAACTCGCCAGGCCCCTCACGGAATACCTTGGGGTGTCTTCTTTCCACAATGGGGTCACATGGGGGGTATTTATGCTGCCCTGGCATTTTAGGGGTCCTAAAGCGTAAGAATCCAAATGCGTAAAAATGCCCTGTGAAATCCTAAAGGTACTCATTGGTTTTAGGGCCCCTTTGCGCATCTTGGCTGCAAAAAAGTGTCACACATGTGGTATCGCCGAACTCAGGAGAAGTAGGGCAATGTGTTTAGGGGTGTATTTTTACATATACCCATGCTGGGTGAGAGAAATATCGCTGTAAACGATAACTTTTTAAATTTTTTTATTCAAAGTTGGCAATTTACAGAGATATTTCTCTCACCCAGTATGGGTATATGTAAAAATACACCCAAAACACATTGCCCTACTTCTCCTGAGTACTGACGATACCACATGAGTGACACTTTTGCAGCCAAGATGCAAGGGCCCAAATTCAATGAGTACCTTTAGGAGGCATTTTACGCATTTTCTTCTCACGCTTTAGGGCCCTAAAATGCCAGGGCAGTATAAATACCCCACATGTGACCCCATTTTGGAAGAAGACACCCCAAGGTATTCGCTGAGGGGCATAGTGAGTCCATGAAAAATTTAACTTTTTGTCAAAAGTTAGCGGAAAGGGAGACTTTGTGAGAAAAAACAATAAAAAATCAATTTCCACTAACTTGTGCCCAAAAATTTTTTTTCTATGAACTCGCCATGCCCCTCATGGAATACCTTGGGGTGTCTTCTTTCCAAAATGGGGTCACATGTGGGGTATTTATACTGCCCTGGCATTTTAGGGGCCCTAAAGCATGAGAAGAAAAATGCGTAAAAATGCCCTCCTAAAAGGTACTCATGGGAAATTCACTTTTTTGCACCATAGTTTGTAAACGCTATAACTTTTACCCAAACCAATAAATATACACTTATTGGACTTTTTTTTTATCAAAGACATGTAGAACAATACATTTAGAGAAAAATTTATATAGAAATGTAGTTTTTTTAAAAAAAAAATTACAACAGAAAGTGAAAAATGTCATTTTTTTGCAAAAATGTCGTTAAATTTTTATTAATAGCAAAAAAAGTAAAAATGTCAGCAACAACGAAATACCACCAAATGAAAGCTCTATTAGTGAGAAGAAAAGGAGGTAAAATTCATTTGGGTGGTAAGTTGCATGACGGAGCAATAAACGGTGAAAGTAGTGTAGTGCGGAATTGTAAAAAAGGGCCTGGTCACTAGGGGGGTATAAACCTGTGGTCTTCAAGTGGTTAATAGGGACGCACGTTAAACGCGCGATTCCTATTTTGTGCAGCGCGATTTAATTCGCATGTTAAAAACGCGCGAATTAAACGCGCTGCACGAATGCCCAGGTCTGAACCCAGTGTTCGTGCTTCCAACAGAGACAGCTTCTCTTATGCTTCTCTTCAATCAGATGGATATAATGTTTCTCTTTGATGTCTCTCCCTCTTCTTCCTTTTCCTTTCCTTCCTCTTCCCCTTTTCTCCTTTTTTTTCCAATATATGCAAATGCATATATATTAATCAAATATAGAGGAAGGTCTCGGTTTATTCTTACTCCTTTCCTTTCTTTCTATTGTTTTTCAGATTATGAGAATTCACCCCTATTCATCCATCTTTGAATTCTCATAACCTGAAAAACAATAGAAAGAAAGGAAGAGTAAGAATAAACCGAGACCTTCCTCTATATTTGATTAATATATATGCATTTGCATATATTGGAAAAAAAAAAAAAAAAGAGAAAAGGGGAAGTGGAAGGAAAGGAAAGGAAAAGGAAGAAGGGGGAAAAGAGGGAAAGAAAAGGGGAAGAAAGGGAAAAGGAGGGAAAGGGAAGAAAAGAGGAGAAGGAAGAAAAAAAGAAAGAAAAAGACACATAGAAACCGCATGTGCTTTTTTTTTTTTTTTATTTAGTTTAAATATATATGAGAATGGTTAATTTATATACATTTTCTTTAGAGGTTCTCTGGGTAAACCTCTTTAACAGGGCACCTTAATCCAGAGTTCAGTTCTGCTGCTGTATATACAGTATCTCACAAAAGTGAGTACACCCCTCACACCCTGCACCCGGCAGCAAAAGTGAGTACACCCCTAAGTGAAAATGTCCAAATTGTGCCCAAAGTGTCAATATTTTGTGTGGCCACCATTATTTTCCATCTCTGCCTTAACTCTCTTGGGCATGGAATTCCTGGAATCCTCTTCCACTCCTCTATGACGGCATCGCGGGGCTAGTGGATGTTAGAGACCTTGTGCTCCTCCACCTTCCGTTTGAGGATGCCCCACAGATGCTCGATAGGGTTTAGGTCTGGAGACATGCTTAGCCAGTCCAGCACCTTTACCCTAAGTTCCTGTAGGCAGTGGTCATCTTGGAAGTGTGTTTGGGGTCGTTATCATGGTGGAATATTGCCCTGTGGCCCAGTTTCTGAAGGGAGGGGATCATTCTCTGCTTCAGTATGTCACAGTACATGTCATTTATGGTTCCCTCAATGAACTGTAGCTCCCCACAGCCGGCAGCACTCATGGAGCCCCAAACCATGACACCCCCACCACCATGCTTGACTGTAGGCACACTTGTCTTTGTATACCTCACCTGGTTGCCGCCACACACTCTTGACACTATCTGAACCAAATGAGTTTTTTAATAAGTCTCATCAGACCAGAGAACATGGTTTCAATAATCCATGTCCTTACTCTGCTTGTCTTCAGCAACCAACCGCTGTATGGTCTTGGCCACTGTGTTGCAGCTCAGTTTCAGGGTTTTGCACTCTTCTTATAGCCTCAACCATCTTTATGTAGAGCAACAATTCTTTTTTTTAGACCCTCAGAGAGTTCTTTGCCATGAGGTACCATGTTGAACTTCCAGTGACCGGTATGAGAGAGTGTGAGAGCGATAACACCACATTTATCACACCTGCTTCCCATTCACACCTGAGACCTTGTAACACTAATGAGTCACATGACACCTGGGAGGTAAAATGGCAAATTTTTGCACAATTTGGCCATTTTCACTTAGGGGGTGTACTCACTTTTGTTGCAAGACATGTTATTTAGACATTAATGGCTGTGAGTTGAGTTATTTTGAGTGCACCCCAAATGTACACTGTTATACAAGCCGTACACTGACTGCTGTACATGGTATCAGAGTGTCAGATCTTCAGTGTTATCCCATGAAAAGAGGGGTCTACTCACTTTTGTGAGATACTGTATGTGCTTTTTTCTGGTGCTGTATTTATGTCATTAGCGTCGTATGGCACCTCTACCATTGTATCTTAAATAATAGATTAGCCATAGCCTATTATATAATCCATGTCACTCCTATTTTTCCACCACCTGTTGTGCGAGTATCACCCTATAAAGGGCTCTTCTAGGTTGACTCCACTGCTTCTGTTCTTGACATAACATGAAATGGCTGGAAATGGCCCATTTGTGGATGGAAATATAAAAAAAGTTATGGCTGTCAGAAAATGGCGATGCAAAGAAAATTTAGATTTTTTTCAAAGTAGTAAAACAAAAAAAAACTATACAAGTTTGGTATCGCTGTATTCATATTGAGCCACAGAATAAGAATCTCAATGTAATTTTTAGCACACAGTGAACGCCGTGATGTCAAGACCCCCAAAACCTTGGCAGGATTGTGGATTACTGGAATATTATTGGACCACCAAAGGGGCCTTGACCAACCACTCTCTCAGGTCTTATAGATTCTCACAATTTGATTGTTAAAATCACAACCAGTTTTGAAAAACTGGTTGCCACCAGCCATTGATCCCATCTGCGCCGCCATTCACTTACAGTCCACAATCACTTCTTTCCAAACAGGTCAGTGCAAAAAGTTCCCAGTGTTCGCTATAGGGTCCAGCATTTTTAGTTGCACCCCTGGGAGTCATTATTGGTCATATTGGTAATGTATATACTTCTCACCTCTGGGACCCCCACTTCTAATGAAAATAGACTAAACGAATGAGTACAATAAATAAAATAAAAATATACTTAAATCTTAATTAAACTTAAAACAAATAAAAATAAACTTCCCTCCAATGCCTTTTGGTGATTGAGTCCAGCTGAGTAGGTGGGCAGGTGGCCACACACGGCTCTTGTTTTTAAATCGCTGCAATGACGGTCTTCAAAACTCCTATAGACTTTAGTGAAGAGGACCCCACACATGTATGGTCCCTGATCTAAATGCGTACTTACCATCTCTCCCGTAGTGTCCAGGAGACTGTCAGTAATAAGGAAGATCTCCTAGACTCCTGAAAATCTCCCACATACTCATAATGCAGTGGCACCCAAGAGTGGAGGAATAGGAAGAGAGAGTTTTGAGGTCCGGTTCAGAATCTATAAATGGGGGTCTGGGGTCTGTAAGCAAGAGATTCTGGTCTAGGGTCCGTGTACAGGAAAGGGTCTGGTCTGATATGGGTCCTGTATTTTTAGAGAGTCTGGTCTGTATTTTTTAGAGGGTTTGAACTGGGGTCTGTATTTTTTACAGGGTGTAACCTGGGGCCTGTATTTATTCAGGGCATCTGGTCTGGATACTTTATTAGATTAGAAGGCCTGGGCTGGGGTCTTTGTTCAGGGGGTCTGACTTGGAGTCTGTATTTAGAATTTTTATTTTTTTGTGGTACAGGATTATATCTAAATTATAGGTGTATAATTAATGGGTTCTGTATTAGTTTCAGAGGTTTGGGAAAAATCTCAACTCATATAATGGGTCTGTGTTTGTTTAGGGGTTGTGGTCTGTATACATTTTGGGGTATGCTGAAGGATATGTACTATTGGCAACTCACATTCCGTATGTTGTGGGTGTGTGATATAAAAAGCCCCAGAATTTTTAACAGCATGCTATTTATTGTTCCCTCTATAATCTTCTAAATGTGCAGTGCCACAGAACAGGGTTAGTCTAAAAGAACAGGGTTAGTCTAAAGGGTTAACTGACGTGATATTATGTTGCTAAGTTAAATGTTGTTATTTGTTATATTTGTGCACCTAAAAGCATTGTATGGACAATTTTATGGCTAACAACTTGACTCATCCTCACAGGTTGCCAGGAGATGGACCTGGGTCCGCCCCCTGGTCAGTCAGTGGGAAGTCTGCTTTTAGTGAGAACCTAAATGTGCAAGCTAAGCCCAATTACAATCAAGGAAGCTACTTTATCATCAAAAGTGCTCCAGAAAGAATTAAATCAGAAGATCCAGAATCTACAAGGCTGTGCATTGGAGTCAATCAGCAAGATATTGTGCACATTTATGGCCAATAGAGTCTTTGCTGCTGTGAGAGGAAACATTGGTAATGCACCCTTCCACAAATTGAGACAGTTTGGTCCACCATATCTTATATCTGCACCCCTCAGCCTGTGAACTGCAGAAACAGTTCAAAGTACCTCACTGCCACCTATGGTTCTGTTAGGAGACTTTAGAGAGACAGAGAGAAGGAGTACTACAACCTTCATCGTTGCTGCTGTCTATACACTGCTACTGGGGAAGCTCTGTGTTATATGCCTTGGAAATGTGCCATGTTATTGTCTTATGGACTACTGCTCCTATTCTGCACTTGGGTAAAGACAGACTTATTTATTGATGCCGACTGAGCTCTTTATTGACTCCACCATTCTCCAGCCATTGCACTTGCTCTTCTGCCTTGCACCCAGACCAACACCTAACATTAAGGGCACCCTAACTACCACTAGGCAGGAGCCCAAATACCAGTGTGTGCCCCAAGGGAAGAAAAGGGTGTGAACTCCAGGCACTGCATGGCCCTAGGGAGCCATAACAACTACTCCGATCCTCCACTTGCTCATGTGGCGCTGAAAATTCTCAGAAGCTGGAAAGTTTGCAAATATGTGGCTATAATAAGGGTTCGGTTGGGGGACCAGGCCCCAGAGGTGGAAGAAGGGATCTCCACCTTTCTTAATCTGGCCCTGGCTTACATAAACCGATTTTCCATTCAATATGGCCGCCATTTCGGCATTCATAGGGGTCAAAAACCTCCTTACCCCCGAAAAGGAATTTGGAAAATTATGCGGCGACTAATTTCTTGCCCCACAATGGCCAGCTTGTCCTTCAGGAATCTGGGAAAGCTGGTTGATGATCTGTATAGTAGATTTAACTATTATAAAGATGGAACTAATGGCTGAACAGAATCTATGTAATAGAGTGGACGACTCAAGGATTTTGTGAGCGGGAAAATTCTCCTTGACAGGGGGATGAAATTCTTAGCACCGGCGTTAACTATTTTGCACCTGAGCAGGAATCCATATGGTAGCATTGAGGCACCTTGGCCTCCGGGTGAACTTTACTTTGGCGGCAGCCTGTTAAAGTGACAGAGCCGTTTAGATGTCTAGCACCATGATGTCATACAGTCACATACCACAGCGGCTCGCTGAAATGGAGCCGTAATCTTGAAGCATTACACTGATTAGGGGCCGCTGTCAGAGGCGGACGGCTCCAGTGGTAATTTAGTGCCGCGTCTTTGGACATTTTTGGTCGTTTCGATACCTGGTGCACTTCTGAACTCTCTTTTTCATTGTAATCAGCTATTTCGAAGACAAGGAGTATGTGCGCATTTAAAGGGACCCAAAAACTGAAGTCTGTTTTGAAGATGTAGTCACATCTGAGTACATTATGTGTCCATCTCATATAGCTGGGGTGATCATAAAAGGTCTGTGCACTCAAAACGATCATCAGAGCGAGGACTCGTAACTGAGATGTGAATAAAACTCCAGTCTCCTCCCATTAAATCCCCTGGCTTATTCACCTTTCAATAGTCATAAAGGCCGCACAGCTCCAAATAGATACAGATCCGACCAAATTGTAGTAGAAAGACAGCTGTCTCGGTATAGTCAATCACTGTTATGTCAAGCGTGGACTCCACAATAACTCTCGTATGCCCCTGACGAAGCCCGGGTCGGGTGAGTGACGGGAGACCGATTTTAAATTTTATATGTCTATGTTTTATGGAATCTTGTAAGTATAATAAATACTGGTTTGACATAAGCGCTAGCAGTACTTCACTTTTCTTGGCCATTCTGCCCTTTCCAATATAGGAGGTGCAGACGAGAGTTATTGTGGAGTCCACGCTTGACATAACAGTGATTGGCTATACCGAGACAGTTGTCTCTCTACTACAATTTGGTCGGATCTGTATCTATCTGGAGCTGCGCGGTTTTTATGACTATTAATTGGACCTTGGTGTGAATTGGACTCACTATGCCGGAGACCAGCTGCGCTCATAGTAGGAATAGCAATTGGGAACTAAAGTTTTCATTCCTGTTATTCACCTCTCAGTTCATGGGTGCAGTAGGCGTGTTTCACCTAACGCGATTCTCTCTCAGGAAGTTTCTGCTTTGTTGCTTAGTCCTGAGTGATTGACCGGGTGAATGAATGAACTAACGACCAAATGAATGTATGAATGAATGAATTCCCTGGGCTACCGTATGGCAGGAAGGCAGTACTATCTGTACCTACATCATTTACAGGGAGAAACAGGGAGGCAGTACTATCTGTACCTACATCATTTACAGGGAGAAACAGGGAGGCAGTACTATCTGTACCTACATGATTTACAGGGAAAAACAGGGAGGCAGTACTATCTGTACCTACATCATTTACAGGAAGAAACAGGGAGGCAGTACTATCTGTACCTACATCATTTACAGGGAAAAACAGGGAGGCAGTACTATCTGTACCTACATCATTTACAGGAAGAAACAGTATTTTTCGTCCCATAAGACACACTTTTTCCCCCCTAAAATGGGTAAATGCAGGGCAAAGAAATATAAAATGTGCTTATTCTTGGTACATCGCAGGCTACGCAGCATACGAACAGCAGCCTGCGATGTGGGAGACATCCGAGTTACCTCAAGAGAGCCTGGCGGCCACAGCGCATGCTTGTTGATGGGGGCCGGCCGCGGCGTGCACTAGGTGGTAGGGTCAGGTCTGCTGGGGGGCTGATGTAGGGTGAGACTGGCCCGCCCTGTCTGGTGCTGGTTGATAGGGACTGGCCGGCAGATTTGCAGGGAGAATGTTGGTGGGAGCGCGGGAGCAGGCAGATGAGAGGCGTAGCAGGCTTTCCTTCCACACATGCCTGCTCTGCCTCTAAGTCTTCACTGCCTGCTCCTGTACAAGGCATGACGGCTGATCAGAGGCTGGGGGGCTGATGAGAGGCTGGGGGGCTTAAAAGAGGCTAGGGGCCTGATAAGAGGCTAGGGGGCTGATGGGAGGCTGGGGGCTGATGAGAGGCTGGGGGGTTAAAAGAGGCTAGGGGCCTGATAAGAAGCTAGGGGGCTGATGAGAGGCTGGGGGCTGATGAGAGGCTGGGGGCTGATGAGAGGCTGAGGGCTGATGAGAGTCTGGGGGCTGATGAGAGTCTGGGGGCTGATGAGAGGCTGGGGGCTGATGAGAGGCTGGGGAGTGATGAGAGGCTGGGGGCTGTTAAGAGGCTAGGAGGCTGATGAAAGGCTAGGGGCTGATGAGAGGCATGGGGCTGATCACAGGCTGGGGGGAGGGGGCTGATGATAAGAGGCATGGGGGCTGATCTGAGGTCTGAATAGGGGTCTCATTTATATTGGGGCTCTTATTTGAGGTCTAATTGGGGGTTGTTTATATTGGGGGGGTCTGATCTGAGGTCTTATTAACATTGTGGGGTCTGATTGGGGCTGTCAGCTGAGGTCTGATTAATATTGGGTGTCTGATTGCTGGTCTGACCTTAGGTCTAATTAAAAATCTTTTTTTTTCTTATTGTCCCCCTCTAAAACGTAGGTGCATCTTATAGGGCGAAAAATACAGTGATTTACAGAAGAGACAGGAAGGCAGTACTATCTGTACCTACATCATTTACAGTGAGAGGCAAGGAGGCAGTACTATCTGCACCTACACCATTTACAGTAAGAGACAGGGAGGCAGTACTATCTGTACCTAAATCATTTACAGAGGAGACAGGGAGGCAGTACTATCTGTATCTACATCATTTACAGAAGAGACAGGGAGGCAGTACTATCTGTATCTACATAATTTACAGAAGGATCATCTGCAACTGGTTGTCCGCCCCTGCACCCCGCTTGTGATTGTCCTACATCAGGATGAATAAAGAAAGTTAAAGCATCTACCTCGGTGAGTGCCGCAAGCCTCTTTATTACTTCTCTTAACGCTGTATTGGATTCTACTTTGTATCATCATTGTTGCTGAGCACCACGTACGAGTGTCGAATTGCTGTGGTGTACGCATTGGTCCGGAAGGGAACATCGGGTAGATTGCCTGATCGAACAGCAGTGCCACCGTTTCTTATCTCCATTTGTAACATTGGCAGTATTATTTGTACCTACATAATTTATAGGAAGAGAAAGGGAGGCAGTACTATCTGTATCTACATCATTTACAGAAGAGACAGGGAAGACAGGGAAGCAGTACTATCTGTACCTACATCATTTATAGGAAGAGACAGGGAGGCAGTACTACTATCTGTACCTAAATCATTTATAGGAAGAGACAGGGAGGCAGTACTATCTGTATCTACATAATTTACAGGGAGAAACAGGGAGGCAGTACTATCTGTACCTACATCATTTACAGAAGAGAAAGGGAGGCACTACTATCTGTACCTACATCATTTACAGAAGAGACAGGGAAGCAGTACTATCTGTACCTACATAATTTATAGGAAGAGACAGGGAGGCAGTACTATCTGTATCTACATCATTTACAGAAGAGACAGGGAGGCAGAACTATCTGTACTTACATCATTTTTAGGAAGAGACAGGGAGGCAGTAATATCTGTATCTACATCATTTATAGAAGAGACAGGGAGGCAGTACTATCTTGACCTATATCATTTACAGGAGGAAACAGGGTGGCAGTACTATATATACCTACATCATTTACAGAAGAGACAGGAAGTCAGTTCTACCTGTACCTACATCATTTACAGGAGAGACAGCGAGGCAGTACTATCTGTGCCTACATCATTTACAGGGAGAGACGGAGGCAGTACTATCTGTACCTACATCATTTACAGGAAGAGACAGGGAGGCAGTACTATCTGTACCTACATCATGAAGGAGACATGATGTCAGTAAGATCTATTCCTGCATCTTTTACAGGGAGAAATAAGGAGGCAGTATAACCTGTTTATGCATCATTTACAAGAGGAGGCAGGAATGCGGTACAGTATAAGCTAGTTATGCAGTGGTGCCCTACTCATCTCTGTACGCCATGCAGTTTTTATCTGTCACTTTCAGTCTCTCCAGTATAGAAGTGGTTTGGCTTCCTGCATCAACTATAGTGATACTTGGCTGACACCTTTTATAGAAGCTCACATTCAAAGTACCCAAAACAAGGGGACACGCATGAATTTTTTTTGAATTATAATTGATAAAAAAAAATTCTTTAGAATCAAACATACATCATTACAAACTGGCGGCAAAACAGGTGAAAGCCGCGACATGAGACTCCCCCGCCCACCGTGATATCCTGGTATCCTTTATCATATCTATGTAAGGTCTCAAGGGCCCTTGAGAAAGCGGAGCGAAACGTACGTTGGGGTGGGCTCCCTCTCTGACCAGACGTCTGGATCCTTTGTTTGGTGCTTCCCAGGTATATGGAATCGATTCAATAGCCGAGGCTGCCTCTGTCACTTGGTGTAGTTGTGCGCACTTTATATAGATATGTATTATTTTTAGGGATGTGTATTGAGACTATTTTGTGACAGTTAGGGTTTGTAGGGGTACTTGCACCTTACACAGATATGATAAAGGATACCCGCATATCACGGTGGGCGGGGGAGGCTCATGTCATGGCTTTCACCTGTTTTGCCGCCAGTTTGTAATGATGTATGTTTGATTCTAAAGAAATTTTATTTATCAATAAAGATTTAAAAAATTTTCATGCGTGTCTCCTTGTTTTGGGTACTTTGGATGTGTGTGATATAGTCACGCTGAGTATTATTATAGTGTTTAGTCGGTGTAATAACTTTTATAGAAGCTGTCATAATGGTTGTCAGTTACCCATCTTTTCCAAAAGCAATAAAGAAGATTTTGCACAATGCAGAGCCCAGCTGATGGTCACACTCTGCCTTAGCTCATAGCTGGATGAGGTCACTGGTGCCGCTCGTCTCCATTTCCTCATGGAAAGTCCAGGACATGATTCCTTAATGTCATAGTCGACTCGCCAGTCATCTGTATGAGGCAGGAAAGGTGAAGCTTCCTATCAGGAAAGGTTGAAAATCGTCCGTCTGCTGCTTCCTCTGATTAGGTTTCAGTGACTTATATGTGACTGTTACGTGTTCTGCGTTCCAGAGATCTAAGTGACAGCGTACCGGTAAATGGCCGGGGACAGTGGGAGCAGCGCTCTTGTCTCTTTCTTACAATGGTGCGTTTCCATATACGTTTTCATTTCAGCTCTGGAGTATAATACAGGATGTAACTCGGGATCAGTACAGGATAAGTAATGTAATGTATGTAAACAGAGACTGCAGCAGCAGAATAGTGAGTGCAGCTCTGGAGTAGAATACAGGATGTACCTCAGGATCAGTACAGGATAAGTAATGTAATGTATGTAAACAGAGACTGCAGCAGCAGAATAGTGAGTGCAGCTCTGGAGTAGAATACAGGATGTACCTCAGGATCAGTACAGGATAAGTAATGTAATGTATGTAAACAGAGACTGCAGCAGCAGAATAGTGAGTGCAGCTCTGGAGTAGAATACAGGATGTACCTCAGGATCAGTACAGGATAAGTAATGTAATGTATGTACACAGTGACTCCACCAGCAGAATAGTGAGTGCAGCTCTGGTGTATAATACAGGATGTAACTCAGGATCAGTACAGGATAAGTAATGTAATGTATGTACACAGTGACTGAACCAGGAGAATAGTGAGTGCAGCTCTGAAGTATAATACAGGATGTAACTCAGGATCAGTACAGGATAAGTAATGTAATGTATGTACACAGTGCCTGCACCAGCAGAATGGTGAGTGCAGCTCTGAAGTATAAAACAGGATGTAACTCAGGATCAGTACAGGAAAAGTAATGTAATGTATGTACACAGTGACTGAACCAGGAGAATAGTGAGTGCAGCTCTGAAGTATAATACAGGATGTAACTCAGGATCAGTACAGGATAAGTAATGTAATGTATGTACACAGTGACTGCACCAGCAGAATAGTGAGTGCAGCTCTGGAGTATAATACAGACAGTAACATAATGTATTTAGAAGTGAATCGACTTTTTATGTAGATTGATGCTAAATGATAAAATGGAAATTAATGGCAGATTTTCAGTCTCCATTTGAATGATATTATACATTATAGGAACGCACAGCTTGTACTCTTCCCTCCCTTTTGTCCCCAATGCATTTCTCGGTGAGTCATGGTGATGTAATGATTTATGTGACAGAGGGTTATTGCTTTTGTTGGATCCTGTAATAATCTCGTCTTCTCTACATTCCTGCTGTTCAATGTGTTTCTTACAGCGCTCTCCATGTAATAGCGCATATTTGTACATGGGGGTCACGTCTAGCGCTGGGAGCCCCACGTCTAATGTAAATATGTCTCGTCTTAAGTCATTCCTTTACTTTTTTCATTCCATACCTCCGTCTATGGTCTCCTGTCGTGTTTTTTTATTTCTTGCACTACATCAGAGTATTGGTATATTCAAGAATAATCGTTCCGTAGGGGGGGATATACAAAAAGTGACAAGCTACATTACTAGGGCATATGGATGTCATAGAGGGAGAGCCTCACTCAGGGGCCCCTGTATGGACCAGAGCTGACAGCTGATAACAAATAGTGGCTCCTGTTCTGGTGGACTTGGTCCATCTACAGGGATGGTCATTCATTTAGACGGCCACTTGTAATAGTACATTTCACCTGTAGTAGCCACTGAGGTGGAAATCAGAAGATGACAGCAACTTCCCCACAGCAGAATCGGCTGTCTACCATGGGTAACTTGGTCACAAGGTTGGATGAACTTATTTTCCATAGAGAAACAATAAAGGGGTTGTCTCATGAAGATGGCCCCCATCATTATGACCTATAAGGGCAACCTAATATCCAAGAAGGGGTCCCCCACTTGGAACCCCCTATCTATAAGCAATAATGGACAGCAAGCACCCGTTCCTATATGGCTTCCCGTGGCAAATAAACTGTTTCCTGGGGTGCTATGTACAGGACTCGGGGTAATCAATCATTCTCGGAAACCTGAGTGACAACCACTATATCCACCATGATTGTTCTACAGGGGTTGTCTCTCAGCCTTTCTAAGACCCCTGAAATTACCAGTAAAATTCTACAGCTGGCTCCTTACCGAAGCTTTATGTCACATAGGATGAACATGTAGAATAGTCTATGAGAGGTGAGAATGGGACAAAATTGAGGCAATTGCAACTTTTTGGATCAGGCTTGTCTTTACAATGAACTCTAATTGATCAACTATTACCTCTAGCATCAGGGCAGAGACCTCCCCACTGCTATTGAGGCATAAAAGTCTCCAGCACCTCATCTCAAATAGCAGTCATCTAATAAGGGGTTCACTTTTTAAGATTCCAACCTCCTCCTGTTGCCTCGTCCTTTGATGTGGAGTGGAGGATGTTGTGCAACATGTAGAGCTTCCATACCTCCTCCAGTCTTAGGGTGGGTACATGAGCATGGTGGTGGGTACTTGTTGATGTTCCTCACATAAGGGTGGTCATACATTTCAGTAAAACCAGTCGGTCCTCTAATGTGTTCGGGGACCTCCCATCTGTCCCCCAACATCTGGAAGGATAGGGCAGTTGGAGTTCAACAAACCCGATCCTCTTGTTCTCAAGGGAGATAATCCAATGCCAAAGAAGTCTGTCAATGGCTTACTCCAAATTTAGAACACATGCATGCCTATTGGTGCACATTTATGGGACTGATGGGACATATAGCTCTAGATGTACGGTCAACTCAAAGGGGTTGTCTGACTTCAAAAGCAAATTTAATTAGGGCAGGTAAAGTGTTTAAAATAAAGAAACAGATGCCCTCTCATAGTCACTGCTGCTCTGTTCCAGCGCTCATGGTCTTACTCCTGGTCCTTCCATCTCCTGTGCACCAGAAGTGTGATGTTCTTTCTGCGGTCACGTGCAGCGCCAGACTGAAGCTCCTTGGAAATGATTCTGAGGGCCCACCCTCTTTGCATACAGGACCAGAAGGTCTCTATTTTACTAGGGGTCCATTATTGTCAGAACTTGGGCCCACAGGAGGATCCTCTGGTACTCTGTTGGGCCAGTCTGACCTTGGTCACATGCACTGCCGCAGCCAATAACTTTAAAAAGACACTTATCTAGTCACTGCCACTCGATTCCAGAGCTGAATGTCCCGTCCTTGCTCCTTCTGGTTCCCTGTGGACCAAAAGTGTGATGTCCCGCCTATGGTCACATGCACCACTGCAGCGGTGACATGTCCCCAAGCGGCACGTGACCACAGAGGCTCAACAGTCATCTGCTGCTAAGGGACACATTCACAGCAGAAGTCACTGAATGGCTGCTGTGGTGCCCATGGCCACAGACGGGACATCACACTTCTGGTCCACAGGAAGTCGAAAGGAGCGAGGACGGGAACCTCAGCTCTGGAATCAAGCGCAGTGACTAGGTAATCGTCTTCTTAAATTTACTTAAACCAGTTTCCCACTATAATTAAACGTGCTTTTGGGTTCCATCAGCCACATTTAAGTCTACATAGTTTTCTTATTGACTCCTCAGAATATAGGCACCAAGGAGGATCTGAGAACAACAAGAGCTCCTTCATCATCCACAGAGATCTTATGTAACTGTTCACATAGAGCTAAGACTCTTCCAGGAATTCTTCTGGAAATGTTCTGAGAATTATGTATGGAGCGTTATTAAACCTGTTATTGTGAAATGACTTGAAAGTAAAGAAATATGCGAGAGCGGGAGGAAGGTGACGGCGGAGAAGCTGATGCATGATCACATTTCGCAGCTTAGTCTCTCGCACTGATTTACTCTGACACATAATGATCTATTCAGTCATGTGCAGGGAGGAGGCCCCATAGCAAGGATCCAAAATGAGAACCTCATCATGGGGCCAAAAAACCACAGAGAGCCTACTGTTCCACCCCATTCCCACTACCCTTGGACAACTTCCAACTCCACTTGCTTACTAAGAATGCAGCACCTCTGGATAGAGGAGTCCTGCACAGGTTACCACCACTCAATGGCAAAGGCGGTGGGACCAGTAAGGAGTGGGCCACCCTTCTTCGAGGGCGCCATAGCAGTTGCATGGTCTACCTCTTTGGTACCTCTTTGTCAAGCTTATATTAAAGAATTGCATTGTAGGCACTTTATAAGTGGTACTGTTCTTATAATAAGAGGAACTTAAAGGGGTTATCCCATGACTAATGTAAAAAATGAAAATCAGACATCATATAGTACATGATCATCTCTTTCTAACAAAGCCACAATCAGCCCTGTACCTCACATGGAGCCCTAGATCTCCTTATTCATTGCTCTGCTAGATTTATATCAAACTGGCAGCACAAGAGAGGTGTCCTTTGTGCTGCAGCTCAGGGGGCGTGTCCATTCTACTGCAGCTCCCTCCCTATCACAGCTCAAGAAGTCAGTTGAAGTATGAAACTGAGCATGTGCGACCATGTCAGTGAGCCTAGACAAAGAAATGAGAAAAAAAAACTGCAGGTGGCGCTATACAGATATATTTCATTGAATAGCTCGCTGGCTATGCAAAATTTTTAATTACATGCAATTACAAAATAATTCAGATCCAGGGGCCGGTTTGAAAACTGTAGAATATTTTTCATGGGACAACCCCTTTAAATTTACTTCCTACCGTCCTGCAATCACCACCTTTAACATATCACAGGAGCCACCCCTAACTGAGCGTCCCACCCTCGGAGAATAGCCCATTCACAACATAAGGCCCCATGCACACAACCAGATGAAGAATCGGTACAATATGGCACCCCACACAAACATACACAGATGGACGGTGTCTCTATATCACACATCAAACTGAGCCCCCCATTTTTTAGCTGGGTTTAGCCACCCAGGACAGGGAGCGGAGAATTGGCCTCCATTTCATGATTCTTGGGCAAGTTCTCTGCCACCTTCAGTGCTACCGAAGCGGTGCCTCTGTAGAGGAGAGTCCTTCATAAATTTTCACCATTAAATAACAACGAATGGGGCCAACAAGCACTGTGGCCCCCTCTCTCCCAGGACCCGTCTGGGCTGCTTCTATGGTATGTACCATGCATGGCATACATGGCGATCTGTTTGGGTACTGTATGAGATCATTGTATCTTCAGCCCTCACAACCAGTCATCCTCAGTTTAGTGAAGGGCACCCCTACCAAGGTTTCTACATGGATCCATGAACATAAATGTGACTTTTTGGTCTCTGTTAACTTTCATCGGAAAAATTAGCTTTTCTACTGATGGGCGCGGTCCAATTTCTATGTGGCGGTACCATACGTAGCCATAATACAGTAGTGTGCATGAAGCCTGTGCTTAGCTGGGATGGAAATGCTGAGGGTTTTCGGGGCATATACCACACTGTGAAACCACTGCAATCTGCAGTACCAGTCATGTGGGTGATCATTATGGAGCGGAGGAAATGCACGCCAAATCACGCTGTGGGTTCTTACATCTGCGACATTCCCATGATGATGTGGACTGCATAAGACATTTACAGGCAGCATATGAGGACTATGCAGTAAAATCTGCTGTTGCAATTTATGGGATTTTTAGGAGGGTTTTTCCATTCCCAACCTCCAGAAATAAGCGGCACCAGCAGCTGCTCATCCCCCCTTTACTATTCAGCCATGAGGAAAGTGCACATTAAATGCTATTTTAATATAATTCACTATGAAAAACTAGTTACTTTAGTAATTCACTTTCTGTTACGAAAATACTCCAGTTGTGTGATATTCTCTTTACTTTCTTATAGTGGCGCCCCCTGGTGTCCCAGGCGGAAAATCGTTTTTGCATTTTGTTTTTCACCCCCTGCCCTCCTGAAGCCATAACTTTTTCATTTTTCCATTCACATGGACATATGAGGGCTTGTTATTTGCAGGACAAGTTGTACTTCCTAACGGCAACATTTACTATTATATGTAATGTAGTGGGAAGCTGGAAAAAAAATCCAAATGGGGTGGAAATGGAAAAAAATGCAATTCAACCACAGTTTTATGGGTTTTGTTTTTACGGCGTTCCCTATGCAGTGAAACTGACACGACAGCTTCATTCAGCTTCATTCTGCGGGTCAGTACGATTACAATGACCTGACCAGCGCCATTCATGTATGGCCTAGTTCATGAAGAGGTTAATTGTTTAGTAATGTGCACGTCCACGTAGGGAGGTGGTCACACATGCTCTGTTCCTTCCTTCGACTGCCACCAGCCAAATCTACTGTTAGAAGCTGTGACTTAGGCCTCTTTCACACGAATGATACGGATTTTCTCCGGATGCGTTCCGTGAAACTCGCACCATTTTGCAAGCAAGTTCAGTCAGTTTTGTCTGCGATTGCGTTCCGTTGTTCAGTTTTTTCCGCACTGGTGCAATGCGTTTTGATGCGTTTTTCACGCACGTGAAAAAAAAATCTCCTAGCAACCATCAGTGAAAAACGCATTGCACACAGACTGCATCCGGATGCCATCTGTTTTTCATGGAAGCCCCATTCACTTCCATGGGGCCCGGGCTGCGTGAAAAATGCATAATATAGAACACGCTGCGGATCTCACTCAATGCAGAACAGATTCGCGAAAAAAAACTGCTCATGTGCACAGAGCCATTGAAATGAATGGATCAGGATTCAGTGCGGGTGCTGTGCGTTCACTTCATGTATCGCATGAAAGGGGCCTTACAGGGAGAGAGCTGCAGCAGAAAGGACGCATCCACTGAGAAAGAACACACCCCCTGTGCTGTGATAGGGAGAGAGCTGCAGCAGAAATGGCATACCCCTTGAGATGTGGTAGGGAGATATCTGCAGCAGAGCGGACACACCCCCTGAGCTGTAAAAGGGGAGAGCTGCAGCAGAAAGGACAAGCCCTCTGGGAAAGGATAGGGCTGTGATAAGGAGAGAGTTGCAGCAGATAAGACATGCCCTGAGAAAGAAAATACCCCCTGAGCCGTGATAGGGATAGTGCTGCAACAGAAAGGGCATGCCCCCTGAGCCGTGATAGGGATCGTGCTGCAACAGAAAGGGCATGCCCCCTGAACTGTGATAGGTAGAGAGCTGTAGCAGACAGTGCACACCCCCTTCTTTAGCTGCCAGCTTACAATACACCGGGAGTTGCTATTGGAGCAATGAATGGGGAGATCTCTGGATCCATGTGGCGTACAGGGCTGGTTCTAGCTTTGTTAGAAAGAAAATATAATGTATTATATGATTATAAGAATTTTACATCAATCATGGCATCTCCATGGGGGTATTGGGGAATAAGGACTGGTAACTGTGTATATAAGTACCAGCAGGTCCCACTACCTAAGTACTGATGACTTCACATGCTATGGTGCCCGATGATACTGTGCTGTAGAGCTACCTTATAAAAACGGAAGTTTTCTTCTATACAATGAGATAAATCTAGATCATACGATTAGATCATTGTGCAATGAGCATAAAGCATTCTGCCATCTGCAGGTCTTCTGTAAGTGCAGCTGCACCACTGGACTGTAAGTGTACAGATCTAGGAAGGAAGGGATTGAGTAAAGGTTAGATATGGTGGTATTATCTCTCATTTATGTCATATTTTGTACAACTGAGAAAAATGTTACATTTAAGAAAAACAATGGCGAAATATTGCGGCAAACCATGAAACATAAGACGTGAGGAACTTACAGTTTAACCCTAAACCTAGGACATCGATGTGTGATCGGTGGTGATCTGAGCTCCTTGGACCACAAGTCATCAGCAGAAAGAAGGAGCCGCTCACCTCCAGGGTAGCATTGCATCCCCTTTATGGTGTACACGGGCATTTCTCTCGTCTGTATCAGTGGCTGTAACCAGTACCGCAGATTAGTCCACTTCGGTGGCTGTGACCGGTATAGCAGCTTAGGCTACTTTCACACTAGCGTTTTTTGCGGATCCGTCATGGATCTGCAAAAACACTTTAGTTACAATAATACAAGCACATGCCTCCGTCATGAACGGATCCGGTTGTATTATGTCTTCTATTGCCATGACGGATCCGTCATGAACTCCATTGAAAGTCAATGGGGAATGGATCCGTTTTCTATTGTGTCAGAGAAAACGGATCCATCCTCATTGACTTACATAGTGTGTCAGGACGGATCCGTCTTTCTCCGCACCACATGGTGGACAGAAAAATATTGCAGGCAGCCTCCAGAGCGGAATGGTGACTGAACGGAGGCAAACTGGTGCATTCTGAGCGGATCCTTTTCCATTCAGAATGCATTAGTGCAAAACTGATCCCTGACGGATCTCAGAAACGGAAAGACAAAACGCCAGTGTGAAAGTAGTCTTAGTCCACTTCGGTGGCTGTGAACAGTATTGCAGCTTAGTCACGTTTGGTGGCTGTGACCATTATCGCAGCTTAGTCCAGTTCAGTGGCTGAGACCGTACTGCAGCCTACTCCATTTCCAGTGAATGGTCATTTTATTCTGCTCTATCACAAGGCAAATTTTTCAACTGCAAATATTTACAGCAAAATCCAAAATTTACAGCAGAAATTCCTGGCTGACCCTCGGTTTTGAAGATGTCACTCCACAGACCAAGAAGCAGATTGACCCCATTAGTCCCTGGCTATCTGTTGCGATTTCCATGCAGAATTTTCATGGATTCTGGGTCAAGAAGTGACATGTCACTTCTTTTTTTCCACAATGACACAGATTTCAAATTGAAAACAATGGGGGGGGGGGGGGTGTGGAATACAAGTGGGTTTCACGCTGATGGTTGCACAGAATAAGCATTGGAATGTACAGAACATCAAATTTCCTCCATATGCACATGTTCCAAGGGTGGACTCACACATGGCATACGTTTACAGGACAGACATACATTTTGCAGTGTATTGATCCGTGGTGTAAAATGATGCCACATGTGAACCCACTCTTACCTAGACAGATAGATAAAATATGTGTCAATAATATTCTCAATCTTTGACTATAAAGCTCTTGGAGAGGCACAAAAGCTAATAATTTAAACATTTTTATAGAAATATTCCTCTTTACTGGATCCTCAAGTGTCGTATCCAGGGGCATGGCAATAACTCATAGGACCCACAGCAAATCCTGTAATAGGGCCCCATTCCACCATGACCACCTTCAGTGGCAAGTTCAGAACACGCGCAGAGTCTGATTATGTTGGTTTCCCTAAAGTGCAGGAATAATGCACACAGTGATGTAAATGTGCACAGTGAAGTTATAGCATAATTATAATGTGTGCAATGATGTCACAGCAATAAGGCTCACAGTGATATCACATAGGCATGGTGATGTACAGAAATAAATCAGTGATGACACAGCAGAAATAACATAAAAAAAAATAATAATAATGCAGCCTTCCATTGGCCTTGCATATATCTCTGCACATACACTACTCACAAAAAGTTTGGGATATTTGGCTTGTGGGTAAAATTTCAGGATGAACCTAAAATTCACTCTAACCTTTACAGGTGAACTTAATGTGACCTTCTCTAAACTTTTGAATGCACATGTCCAACTGTTCAATGTTCCAGTACTTTTTGCACAACTTGCTGTTCTCTAACAAGGAGCTTAACGGCAAAATTTACAGAAGGTGTTTGATCCATGAATCGCCCACTAAATGTCCTGGTTCAATTAGAATTGGCATTTAAACAGTCCTCCTCATCATGCTGTTCACATTTTGACATCATGAGACCAAGACGGCACCTAACAATTGATCAACAGTACTTCACCATTGCGAGGCTTCAAGCAGGATGTTCTCAGACAGAAGTGGCCACTGAGCTTAGAGTGTCATCAGCAGAGATACAGAGAGACTGGAAGAGTCACAGAAAGGCAGAGAAGTGGACGCCCTTTGGCCACATCCCACACTGGTGATTGTGAACAATGCCCTGCAGAACCAGGCACATGTAAGGTAGGTGAGAGGCAACCTGCTAGGGTACCTGACCACAGGCTTCATTATCTTGCATGGGCCAGGGAGCATCTACACCGGATGAAGGATCAGTGGACCTCAGTGATGTTCACTAATGAAAGTCAATTCACATTGAGCAGAAATGATGGCTGCCAACGATGTTGGAGAGCGCTATGCGGCCACTGTTGTCACCAGACGAGCCTTTGATGGTGGTGTTACAGTGTAGGCAGATGTCTCTAGTCAATACAGAACTGCCCTACACTGTGTGAATGGTGCAGTGACAGCCCATACTACTTGAATAACATCATTAATCCAGTCATTGTGCCTCTGCATGAACAACACAGGCCTAATTTCATCTTCATGGAGGACAATTCGCCAGCTCATCGAGGTCACATCATTAGGGTACGGCTGCTGGAGACTGGGGGCCTCAAAAGGAGTGGCCTGCGCTTTCTCCAGACCTGAATCCCATTGAAAACCTATGGGATCAGCTGAGTTGCCTAGTAGAGGCTCGTAACTCTGTAACCCAGAACCTCAATAACCTGAGGGCCGCCCTTCAAGAAGAGTGGGATGCCATCCCTTAGCAGACAATAAGTCGACTTGTGAACAACATGAGACGTCGTTGTCAAGCTGTAATTGATGCTCAAGGCCACAGGACAAGTTATTGAGACAGTGACATTTTTGTGGGGGTATACCCAGCACTGGGGTTAGCTTTTGTTTCAATAAATTGTTTGAGATGAGGAAATCACCACTTCTGCTTCTACTTAAATGCCCGACTTTCATGATATAATATCACTGTACAGTGAACTTTTTACGTTTTCCATAAATTTAATCCGAAAGCCAAATATCTCAAACTTTTTGTGAGTAGCGTATGTCTAAGTGCAAATGGGCCCCCATAGATATTCGGCCCAATAGCAGTAGCTATGCCTGGAGTTCCTCGGGCCCACCAGAGGAAATTATTATCGGGGCCCAATCTCAATATGATCAATATGTCTAATAGGTTTTGAAATAGAAACTAGTGGCAAGTGATTGGCTTTAAAGGCAGCTCCAAATGGGTTTTGCTCCATTAGACCTTCGGGGCCCACTATGGTATCAGTGTCCCAGATCCTCTGGTTCTCTGATGGGCCAGTCCGACGTTGAGTTACACCCATGGTCATATCTCTGCCATAACCCGTACCTAGGCACAAAGATGATATATTGCCGTTTGCAGAGCTCAACGTAGCGTGACCCATAAATGAAATCCCCAGTGCTGGAATACTGGCCTTTATTTTCTCTTAGTTTCCAAGACATCTAGGAATTAGGAATACATTTTCCTCTATTTGGAAACAAAAGTACTACATTATATCTAACATGATTAACCTCTGGACACCGGTAACCACTAAATACAATAACAGAGGAGCTTACGTTTCTGGACACCATAGAATGGATCTCCAAACTAAGGTCTGAGCCCCAAACATTAGACACCAGGAAATGGGATATTAAACCACTGCGCAGCAGGACAGTTACTAAATTACTGGACAGGGATTAAAGCACCACAGTTTTGGAACATTTCAGTTTAGGTCTTCTATAGTTTTTTTATTTGCCTGTTTTTCAGTGTATTTTCTTTCGGAGACCAACATATGGAAGAGGAGACTTCAGGACACCATAAACTGGTACACTAAGAGGATATATTAGGCATATTTCAGACTCAAATTGTGGCACAACGGTCACATCAGGGGCATAGTGTGGGTGGGGATGGGCCGGTAGGCCCGTGTGAATTACCACTTTTTATACGTCTGTTTCAGGCGTAGAAAAAGGTCTAAATGTTAAAAAGCTAGGAATCTGTCTTACGTTTAGAAGTGGCAGAGGATCTGCCGAAGTTATGGAGAGGCCGGCGCATCTACAAATACAAGGTATGATACACTGTACATCTGGATGCTAGAGGCAATTATACTAAATCACTGGACACCAGGGACCACAGTACTGAACTACTAGGTACATTAGAATGATACACTACACATCTGGACACCTGGGACTATGATACTTAACCAATGGACATCAGGGACTACAACATTTTACATTGGAATAAGAAACACTATGCACCTGAACAGTAGGGAGTATGATAGTAAACCAAAGGACATCGAGGACTACAACACGTAACTACTAGGTATATTACTAGGTATATTGGAATGATACGCTATACATCTGGACACCAGGGAGTATGATACTAAAACACTGGACATCATCAGGGACTACAACACTGAACTACTAGGTACATTCATGGGCGTAGCTATAGGGGGTGCAGAGGTAGCAGTCGCTACCGGGCCCAGGAGCCTGAGGGGGCCCAAAGATCCTGGTGTCTCATAAGAAGATACACAAAGCACTGAGGGTAGGGGGGCCCAAGCTGAACTCTTGCACCAGGGCCCATGAGGCGTTAGCTACGCCCCTGGGTACATTAGAATGATACACTGTACATCTGGACACCAGAGACAATTATACTAAATCACTGGACACCAGGGACTACAGTACTGAACTTCTGAGTACATTAGAATAATACACTATACATCTGGACACCTGGGACTATGATACTTAACCACTAGGCCCCGGGGACTTGATCACCTAACTACTAGGTACATTGGAATAAGACACTATACTGTTCACCTAAACACCAGGGACTATGATATTAAATCGCTCGACACCAGGGACTAGACCACATAACATTGGAATCATAAACACTATACACCTGTACAGCAGGGACTATGATACTAAACCACTGGACACCAAGGACCAGCATACTATACTAGTGGATACCAAGTCATGGTATATTAAACACTGACCATCATGAAATAAGACATTAAACCAGTGTTTACCTTGCAGGACATTTTACCAGCAAATAATTTTAAAACTTCACATCCCATCTCTCGACATGTTGCTATATTACATGGGCCAAATAATAATAATCCTGGCTGTGGCCGCCGACCAGGATTAAAAGCTCTGATTTCAAACTACGAAAGCATCCTTTGAAAGTCTGCCCAAGCCTGGCACAAGTAATGTCAGCATGAAAAGATTAGATCAGCGCCACAGTTTGCAATTTACTACCTATATATGGAGATACTGTGGGGAAATTCTGCAAAACTATGTATTTTTTATTTATTCATTTTTATTTCTTGGTTCTTTGCTGAAAATACATTCTAATTAGTCCCTGCACCCACAGAGTTTACAATCTACTTTTGTGACAGGAAGCTTTTGGATTGTTAAAGGTCACAGAGGAACCTCTCACCAGCATGGAGAATATAAAAATATTATCAAAACATTGGCTTGGTCTCACCTATGGTCCAGGTGCTGTTTAAGATATAAGAATGTGACACGAGTCCCCATAGATTTGGTTGAACCTTGGTGATATTCATTGGAACTACTAATGCATCCTAAACATAGCGTTATATACGATATAAACCATGCTGTATGTGTTAAGAAACTGCATTGTAAATTGTTGGTATGTACCCAAAAGCGACTTGTAATAGTACAGAGCACATAGAGAATGATGAGTATAGAGAAGACCAGCCGCACTGCGTGGTAGTTAGCTAGCAAATGTAGGTGGGTGACTCTGGCAAATTGGCAAACTGCCCTAGGGACCTGTATAGAGCGACACACACATCAGAGGGGAGCATTGAGCAGGGACAGCCTACCATAGCACTTCCTAACCCTCGCAGAGGTTAAAGGGAGTCTTTCACCCCCAAACCCAATTTTTCAGCACTCACATCTTCCTGTGCTAAATTGCCCCCCCCATTAAAAAGCCTCTCACCCCATTGCTGTACCGCTTACCTATCTTCATAAAATCACTTTTATTACAGCTGTTAATCACAGCATAAGGTGCCCAGGGGCGGCGTCATAACGGCCGGAGCCCAGGCCGCGCGCTCATCTTCCTAACTGTCCCAGCCCCCTTTCACCCAGACGGCCCGCCCATTGTCTTCTGCTTGTCCTCCTCTTCAAGTGGCCAAATCCCACGCCTGCGCAGAGGATCCGGCAGCAGGGGGCAAATTAGCACAGGAAGATGTGAGTGCTGAAAAATGGGGTTTGGGGGTAAAAGACTCCCTTTAAGAGGACCTGCTCAAGACCTGATGCATGCAAACTGTGCTGAGAAATCACCAGTGCAGACAGCAATGGCTGAGAGTGTGCCATACCTAAGGACTGTGAGCATGCGTATGTGTCTGATTTAGTAACTACTTACTTCTCCATAACAATTCTAGTGTATATTTTTGTTATGATTCTATGTTGTGCCATTACTCTAGAATTCCTTGTAGACCTTTATGAATAAAGGCACAACTGGGTGTTACCAGTTGGGGAGGTGTCCCTGTACAGTGTGACATCGGCAGCACTGATTGGATAGTGTCACACTGTGCAGGGACTTCCCCCCAGTTGGTATCACCCATTTCTAACAGGATTAATAAAGGAATGGCACATCATAGAGTCATGAGAACAGATGCTCCAGAATTAGTATTACATGGGGAATATTGTAACCACCAAATATGTTGCCCAACTTGAGTTCAGTAAAAACATTGATCCAAGTTTACATGTGTGTCCTCCTGATTCTTGCTGCCCTCCTTTTGGCCAGTGTACACCGCTCACTGGCCCAAAAAATCCTGGGTAAGGTCTGACCTCATACCACTTCCTCCCATCTGTGAACTTAGTTATTCAGCAAACTGGCACTCCTAAGACAATTTAGTGGGTATAACGGTGCCAACTACTTCTGCCAAAGAGTCATTAGGGCCTGCAGAAGAAGGGACCTTGAGCCCTTGAGGCCGCTCACATGCAAATTCTAGCTTTACGTTTGAAAATGCTTTTCATTCGGCACAAATAGGGGCAAGTATAGCAACCCCTGTTTCCCATCTCCAATAGGTGGCGCCATCCCTGCTGCCACCAGTGGTATAGCCTTAGCAGACACCACTACTATAAGCAGATGTTGGTACATGTTTCTACTATATTATAAAGCATACAGCTTACACACATATATCACTAGATACAGGTAATGTGGGCAACTCGTGAATATTATGCTAAAAATGTAAGATGCAGTATGGCGGTTTAAATTATAGGGCTCTGCTATTTCTACGAATAATTGCACCCAGTCCTCTGAGAAACGTACAGTGTGTCACAACTACCAACTGATGGCGCCATCAGGTGACAATGGTTCATCACTTTCTTTGGATTCTAAATTTAGATAGGGGATAATTAGGTGGCCTGACTCACCGCCACGCTGACAATGCCCCCTGTTAGTAATCACTTCTGCACACATCTTCCTTTACTAGTGATTTTCACGTTACCAAGAAAAGAAGAATGAATTGTTTTTCCTGTATGATGCACACATTACCCATGTCTGCCGACACTGACTCAGGAGCAAATATTTAACGAACTAACACAGAACCCGTCCATCAGGAACCGGCTAGAAAAGCGTTATATACACAGTAAAGACCGGTTAGGTGGGTAGTTGGGTACCCCTACCCCTAATACTCTGTTTCCAGATTTGCCTTTAATGGCTTCTCTCCTGGTGCCCCCCTAGCGCCTCTGATCCCCCTTTCATACCTCAGCTCCATTTTAGCGCCTATGCACAACGTACCATCCTTAGTGTTTCTGCTTAATGCTTCTGCCCCCAGTGCCCCATTTTGAGTCTCTTCTTGAAGTCCAACCTTTAATATCTTTTCCCCTAGTGCTTCTTTAGTGTCTCTGTTCCAGGAGCCCCCATTAGTGTCATTAACCCATGATCTACAATCACTAACCCACGAGCTCCCTCTAATATCTCTGCCCCTAGGTTACCCTTTTGGAGAGTATCTGCTCCAAGTTTTTGGGGTCTCTTCTTCAGGTGTCCCCTTTAGTGCCTCTGTATGAGGTGTCCCTTTTAGTTTCATGGACCCAAGTGCCCCTCCTTTCTCTTTTAATGTGTCTTTTTCAGGAGCCCCCTTTAGAGTCTTTTTCCATTAGCCCCTATTAGTGTCTTTGACCCAGGAGCAACATTAATGCCCCTTTAGGATCTCTGCTCTAGGCCAGCCATTTAGGCCCTCAGCTCCAGGTGCCCTCTTTAACATCTGTTTTCAAGGAACCCCCATTAGTGTCTCTGATCCAGAAGCTCCCTTTAATGTCTGTGAACTAGGTGCCCCCTTTAGTGTCTGTCTTTTGTTTCCCTTTAAGAGTTTATATTTTTAGGTGACCTGTTTAATGCCTTTTTAGAGTCTCTGCTTCATGAGCCCTCCTTAGACTTCTTGCACACCAGGCCCGTGTGCACTCCGCATCACGAATGTGTTCCCATTCACTTGAATGGGTCCGCAATCACGGAGATGTGGAATGGAAGCGCGGATCGGAACCCCACAGAAGCACTACAGCAGGCATCCTCAAACTGCGGCCCTCCAGCTGTTGTAAAACTACAACTCCTACAATGCCCTGCTGTAGGCTGATACCTGTAGGTTGTTCGAGCATGCTGGGAGTTGTAGTTTTGCAACAGCTGGAGGGCCGCAGTTTGAGGATGCCTGCACTACAGAGTGCTTCCGTGATGTTTCTGTCCGTGCCTCCACACTGCCAAAAAATAGAACTTGTTCAAGTTGAATGGGTCTCGGTCCGCCCTGGCCACCGCACGGATGTTGCCCGTGCGTTGGGGACCGCAAATTGCGGTCCCCAATGCACGGAACGGATGCACAAAGTTTTCTCCATGAGTCCCCATTAGTATCTCTGACCCAGATGCTCAGCATCAATAATCCAAGCACTCCCTTTGGTTTGTGTCTCAGGTGCCCCCAATAGCATCGTTGATCCAAGTGCTCCCTTTGGTTCCTTCTCCGGGGTCACCTTTAATTCCTTTTCCTTGAATTACATTGGAAATGTGACAATAAGATATTTTAAAGTCAATAATAAGTGGTACCAGAGATTCTAAATGTAAGAGCCAAACACATTTACCACCAGAACTGGTACACCTGTATGGTCGGGGTATCAAAAAGGCGGCCCATGTAGTCCCTATGGAACTTGGCTTAGGCCGATGTTTGGCGCAGAATCCCTATCCTGGGGAGCTTGTATACTTTACTGCGCCAAACACTGAAGTAAAGGCTTGGGGCCAGGCATGATTACGTCTTCACTGCCTGGCTCTGGCAGTCTAAGTGGTGGGGGCGTGTCCTGTAGAAGAGTGAGCGGATGCTGTAGGTGCAATGGTGCAAAGACAACACCCTCATTGCATCCAGGAATTAATTTGCATATTAATAAAATGTTGTTTTCTCTACAATGCTGCCACAGAGAGACATGGGACCAACACCATTAGATTCAGCTGACACGGGTCAGACGGTTTTATTGAGCGGTATGTTGTGACAGATTCCATTTAAAGGGAATATATTATCAGAAAATGTCCTATTGTTTAAATCACGTTTGAATGTTAAGCATATTATTTTTTTTTTTAATTTTTGGTGTTTTCATGTCACTATGTATATTAAAAATTTGTTTATAATCCTGCAATTCTCACACTGGCCACTAGGCCTAAGGTATGTTAAGACTCCCTGTTTTTTGAGAGAAGCTACATAGGCCGTAACCACAGTGTACAGAAGGTGTGACCCAATTGACTTCTATGGGAGAGGTTTCTAGGCATGCTCTGAGTCCTGTGCAGAGGTCAGGAGGGAGTAGATAAGCTATAATATCACCTATGGTGGATCCTGTTTTATCTATATAGAGGTGTCACTTGTCGTTGTAATTCTACCTGTGGTGATAATGATAATGGCTAATGAAAAGTTAGGGTACATTCACACCACTGTATTTATGGGTTCGCAACAGATGCAGACCTATTCATTTAAATGGGGCTGCAAAACATGGGGACAGCACGTCGTGTGCTGTGCACATCAGTAGTTACATTCCGTGGCCCCGCAAAAAATATAGAGCATGTCCTATTCTTGTCCACAACTCTGAACAAGATTAGGCATTTCTATCACAGGGCTGGCCGTGGTGCATTCCGCAAAATGCACACACACAGGCAGGTATGCATGTTTTGCAGATCCGCAATTTGCAGACCGAAAAACACATACAGACGTGTGAATGTACCCTTACCTGTACAGATGTGGAAATTATATCCTATTATTAGGCCTAGTGGCCAGTGTGAAAATTACAGGATTATATACGTACATTTTTAGATAGTGACACAAAAAATTATTTAAAAAAACTCACCAAAAATTCAAAAAAAGAATATGTTTAACATAAAAGCAGGATTTAAATGCAGCGAGCCCCTAAGGAGCCAGTGCAGATGATGGGAGTGCTAGTGTCCCTGATGAGGTGTTGTGTCACGGTTTACTTCCTCGGGCCATTTCACCCTGGGGATCGGTGCAATGGAAAGTTAGTTTGAAGAATTAGGCAACAAGTAAAATTATAACAGTCTCTCTTTACTTAGGGCAAAATATAACTCGTGGCTCATCCAGCAGCATAAAAGTACAAAGTGTAGATTCTGGCACCAGATGAGGAGGTATGGTGGTTAGTTAGATGGCAAGCTGTCCAGTGTGTGATATAGGCTTGACATTAGTATGGCCTGGTGGTTATTCTTAGCGATGGGTGTCTGACCTGTTTCCCCTCACTGGCAGCAGGGTCTGTGACGTTGTGGTTCTGCTGATCACTCTGCTGTCTTTATCTGCTGTGGCTTTTGGGAATGCTGGCTTTTGTTCTAGTAATCTCCCTGGTGTAATGGTCTCACAGGAGAACTGGGTATTGTCCCTTGGAGTAGGAGCTCTGTCATGTCCTTCCTATCTCCTCTATCTGGATTCTGACAGGACGTAGGACCAGCCCACTCCAACCATGAGGGGAAATACAGAGTGGTTAGCCCTGTTCCTGCCAACCATACCTTTTCTTGCTAGAATACATGACATAACAATGCATAATAAAACACTTGCAGATACCCCCAGGTCTGGGGTACTGCATAAACAGTACGTCATTTTCTGAAGACATGTTCCCTTTAAAGGTATATTCCAGTTATAACACACAGGATAGGGGATAACTATCTGACTAGTTGGGGTCCTACTGCTGGGACCTCCAATGATCACAAGAACAGGAGGCCCGTATTCAGCTATCTGCCGTGCTCCCATAGAAATTAATGGAACGGGGCGCACTTTTCCGACCATTTCATCTATTTCAGGGGGGCTCCACAGGGTACAGAGCTCGGTGGAGGTCCCAGTGGAAGGACCCTCACCAATCAGATAGTGTGAATAGGGGATGAATTCTTATACCACTTTACACATCACTAGTCAGACCACACATGGAGGACTGTGTACAGTTCTGGGCTCCTGTGAACAAGGCAGACAGAGCAGAGCTGGAGAGGGTTCAGAGGAGGGCAACTAAAGTAATAACTGGAATGGGGCAACTACAGTACCCTGAAAGATTATCAAAATTAGGGTTATTCACTTTAGAAAAAAGACGACTGAGGGGAGATCTAATAACTATGTATAAATATATCAGGGGTCAGTACAGAGATCTCTCCCATCATCTATTTATCCCCAGGACTGTGACTGTGACGAGGGGACATCCTCTGCGTCTGGAGAAAGAAGGTTTGTACACAAACATAGAAAAGGATTCTTCACTGTAAGAGCAGTGAGACTATGGAACTCTCTGCCTGAGGAGGTGGTGATGGTGAGTACAATAAAGGAATTCAAGAGGGGACTGGATGTATTTCTGGAGTGTAATAATATTACAAGCTACAGCTACTAGAGAGAGGTCGTTGATCCAGGGAGTTATTCTGATTGCCTGATTGGAGTCGGGAAGGAATTTTTTCCCCTTAAGTGGGGAAAATTGGCTTCTACCTCACAGGGGTTTTTTGCCTTTCTCTGGATCAACTTGTAGGAAACAGGCCGAACTGGATGGACAAATGTCTTTTTTTCGGTCTTATATACTTTGTTACTATGTAGAATACTCTTTTAAGCCTTTCTCGAGGTCACAAGGTGCTGGAGATCCCTGGGTGATGGAGGCCCATAGACAATTGCCTTCTTTGCCCTCCCTATTCTCTTGCCCTGATTTAGCAGCATCACTGAAGCTTTCACAGGTTATGAACAAGAAGAATGATAGAATGACCCCAATTACAAGTGTGACAGTAGACTTCTGCTATTCTTTTGTTACGCTCCTTAGATTCATCCAGCGCTAATACATTTGGATCCTGATATGATTCATATTTCAGCCTTCCGTTTACCACATCGATATAAAATGATAAAGTCACTGGCGAGAAATGCTATTACATACCTTTATGGCCTACATACCAGACATGATAGACTGACATTTAAAGTGAGCTAGCTCTTACTTCTCACAGCTTTTGTAATGATATTCAGCTGAGTGTGTGCAGGGGATGGGGCACACTTTAGCCAACCAAATCATGGAAAATGATGACAGCGGCAGAGGCAGTGACCGGGTCGTATCCACTTATGTGATTATATTAATGAGGACAGGACTGTGAATGACAGAGTTGGGAACACAGAAGTGATTGAACATCGTGTAGCCAATCAGACAATGGAAATGATGACAACAGCAGAAGAGGAGTGTGTTCATTTTGTGGAAAGCAGTGACCTTTTCATTTACACTCATATGATTATATTGAAGAAAAAAGTCACAGGACTGTAAATGACAGAGTTGGGAATAGTAAAGAAATTGAACATCATATAACCGATCAAATCACGGAAATGATGACCGCAGCAGAAGAGGACTATGTTCATTTTGTGGCAAGCAGTGACTTGGTCATATCCACTCGTGACTATATTATAGAGGACAGTCACAGGACTGTAAATGACGACGGGGGGGAGGGGTTGCGGGTGCTAGCAGACAGGTCGCCGACGCAACGCCGCAAGTGGCAGGTAGCGACCAGTCCATTTATGAAAATGTTATTGGTTAGGACATAATTGCATGGAGATAGAGAATGCTTTAGACATCATGTAGATAACAGCAGCAGGAGATGAGTACTGACAGTGTGTAGGACAGTGACCTGTCCACTCATTTTAAAGCCTATAAACCTGACATCTGCTTATTGGAAATCGCTGCTGTTTAGCTCCTTTGAGGGTTGTTACCAATATTAATTTTGCAGCAGGCAAGTGGTTCCCTCAAAGACACTTCCCTCGAAGCTAGCAGAGACAGAAAACCTAGTGCAAGGTAATTGGTGTGGTACCCCCGAATAAATCAAATAGTGCAGCAAGTTGGTTAACAGGAACATCACCACCATACACTTCGAGGTTGACCCTTTTCTGATGGCGGCTGTCAATAGACATTTTATAAACATCAATCTTTACTCCAAAATATGAGATTTCATCCCTAGCATCCCAATGTATACTGCCATCCACATCCTCATACGAAAAGACCGCAATTAATAAATAATACCATCACATTTCCGGCAGCTAATAGTGCCATAATCTGTGCCCCATTGAAAATTCCATGGCTGCACCTCTTAATCAGTTCCAATGGTGTCATTGCACTGCCCCCTAATAGCCCCATAAATCACCCCAAAATAATAGTGCTGTTAGCATCATCATCTTGGCCCTCTAGTAACAGTTACAATGGAGTGCCCCCAATAATACTGCGTCACACGGCCCCCCATTAATAGTGCCATCAAACTACATCAAATTGTGTCAATTCCAAACACCCTTGTATGGGCGCCATGTTACTCACTGCGCTGCCTAGTCCAGGGTCCATGTTGTCAGTTCTGCTCTGGTGGTTTGAACCTGTTTACCTTGGTGGTCATGGCCGCCAGAGCGGGTTTGCTCATTCTTTCAGTCCTAGATGGCCTGTTCTCTCCCCATCTCCCACATGGCTGCCTTAGGGCACTCTTAAAGGACCATTGCATGTCCTAATCTTCCCCAGGCTATGACTGTTCACCCCTGGTTTTGATTTCTGCCTGTTTTCTAGATATGACCCTTTACAAACCTGACCTCTGCCTGTTTCTTGTATTGATCCATTGCTGCTCGCCATGACCTTTGGACTGTTTACTGGATTGCAGATACCCTGTCCACCCTGACTCCGGCTTGTTTACGGACTACTGTTCTGCCTGATCCCTTGGTGCTCTGCACAGGTGTCTCTAGACCCCGTTGGTCAGCAGATACTGAACAGAGACTACTCCTGGAGATAGTGACCAGCTGGTTCCCCTGCAGTAAAGTCCAGATCCTTGTATAGGGGTAAAAAGGTAAAGACGAGGGGGCGGCCAAGACAACACCCTTAGGAGTAGCCCCAAGTCAATCTGTTCAGTGGCACAATGGATTCACATCCATTTCCATAACAACTTGTTTACTTATAACACAGTTCTACTGGAGTGGGTAGAAGAGTAGGCCACCGTTAGCAAAGTGGATGGGGCCAATCAAGACTGGATGCCCTCCTCTCTCTATAGATCCAGTCGTTAAGCATTTATATATGAATGTAGGAGGTATAATTACATAAAGAAACCTCTGAGAAGAACTCGAAAAGCTCAAGGATGTCACTGAACAGTAGATCCCTGCTGATCCCCATGATGACATCTACTGATCATTTCCACTCTACAATCATACTGATAAGGAGGATCAGAGACATCTTATGTAGATCAGATAATCAGAGGCATAACTTCTTCTGTAAAAGCTGTACCAGGGCCCACACCTACCATGAGCCATGTATAATACTGGCCTTTGGGCCCACTCCAGCACCAGGGCCTGTATACGATGCAAAAGAACTACTGAACCATACCGACAAATTAAACATAGTACTTACGGTACATTGGTTCAAAAATGTTGGGTTGTAGTGAAGTGAGGAGAAGTCACTATGTACATACCCAACATTAGACATATCCATACGTTACTGTGTTTTCTCGGTCTCTATGCTGCTGATATCTTATATTTGGAACCGATGAGTCATGTCAAATGTAATGTGTGCGCACTGTAGGAGAATGGGCGTATGGATGTAATGATAACAATTAGGGCCGTGTAGGGCAGTAATCCGCACGTTATCTATAGATTCTGGTTGAGCAAGTGATGACCTCACCTCTCGTATATGTAAAGTTGCTCCACGCATTGTTATTTCTTGAATAGAAAATAATCAGTCTTCACAAGAAAGAACAGCAATGATGAGCGCATTGTAAGGGTATCTCGAAGAAGAGGTTATTGTGTCGCTGGACGGGCTCTGGAAGAAAAACAGGATGGACACACCCCGATTAACGTCCAGGCTCCATCACGTTGACTTCATCAGAGAAAGTCAACCAAATGTAAGGGCTGATTAGTGAAATGTTTGCTCACTGGCGTCACGGATTCGCTATTGGGTCATATGGTTGTAAAAATATTTTGGTCAGGATAATATGGATACGTGTTCTTGGGTGGATCTACTTACCACTGATCCTCCATGTTCTGCATAAGTTAAACGTGGATGAAGAGGTTACAGGATAGTCATTTATTGATCACTTCTCCTAACTTCTCCTCCATAGTGCGACACCAATATACATCTCTATTCTCCGCTCCGTATGCCAACCTACTTGTGCTCTTCGATGACCTACAACTTTCATTCTGTATTTCATCCTTACTCTCCCATCTGCAGGACTTCTTCCATGCTGCACACCTTCTGTGGGACTCCTTTCCATAAGGATACTTTCACACTAGCGTTATTCTATTCCAGCATAGAGTTCCGTCATCGGGGGTCTGTGCTGGGAACAAACTGATCAGTCACATCCCCATGCATTCTGAATGGAGAGAAATCCGTTCAGGATGCATCAGGATGTCGTCAGTTCAGTCTTTGACATTTCAGGACGGATAAAAAAACCGCAGTATGCTGCGGTATTATCTCCATCCAAACTTCCGGAACACGTGTCGGAATGCTGGATCTGGCATTTTTCCCCATTGGAATGTATTAGTGCCGGATCCAGCATTCAAAATACCGCATGCGCAGACCGGTAAAAATGTAAAAAAAATATATAACAATTTGCATGCATATTGACGGATCACTCTGCCGCAAGTGTGAAAGTATCCTTAGTCATACTCATATCTCCCACATGACATTTCTAATTTTAAAGGAGCACTATCCTTAGGACAGATCATCAGTATCTGATCGGTGGGAGTCCGACACCCACCAATCAGCTGTTTGAGAGGGCATTGCACTCCTGTAAGCGCTACAGCCTTCTCCGTGCTTACCAAGCACAACGCTGTACATTGTATGGCGGCTGTGCTTGGTATCGCGCTCAGCCCCATTGAAGTGAATGGTGGTGCTGTGCTTTGTGAGCAATGAGAAGGCTGCGAAGCTCAAGGAGCCAGCCCTCTGGATGAAATCGGTGCCTTGTCCCTATTATGTCACTCCTCACCTTTGGAACATAAGCTCTTATGGACAGGGTCCTCCTTCCTGTAGAAGGTAAGCTTTAACAGGCAGGGTCCTCTTCCTGTATAGTGTAAGCTGTTACGGGCAGGGTCCTCTTTCCTGTATAGAGTAAGCTCTTATGGACAGAGACTTCTCTCCTGCAGAGCGTAAGCTCCTATGCACAGGGACCTCTCTCCTGTAGAGTGTAAGTTCTTACAGACAAGGACCTCTTTCGTATAAAGTGTAAGCTTTTATGGACAGAGACTTCTCTCCTGCAGAGCGTAAGCTCCTATGCACAGGGACCTCTCTCCTGTAGAGTGTAAACTGTTATGAACAGAGACCTCTCTTCTGTAAACTGCAAGATCTTGTGGACAGGGTCCTCTCTCATGAACAGTGTAAGCTCTTATGGGCAGGGTCCCCTCTCCTGTAAAGTGTAAGTTCTTATGGACAGGGTCCTCTCTCCTGTAGAGCATAAGCTCTTAAGGACAAAGACCTCCCTCCTGTATGTTGTAAGATCTTATAGATAAAGACCATTCTCCTGTAAAGTGTAAGCTCTTATACAAAGAGACCTCCTGTAGAGTGTAAGCTCATATGAGCAGGGTTCTCTCTCCTGTAGAGTGTAAGTTCTGATGGACAGAGACCTCCCTCCTGTAGAGTGTAAGCTCTTATGAGCAGGGTCCTCTCTCCTGTAGAGTGTAAGCTGTTATGAGCAGGGTCCTCTCTCCTGTAGAGTGTAAGCTGTTATGAGCAGGGTCTTCTCTCCTGTAAAGTGTAAGCTCTTATACAAAGAGACCTCCTGTAGAGTGTAAGCTCATATGAGCAGGGTTCTCTCTCCTGTAGAGTGTAAGCTGTTATGAGCAGGGTCCTCTCTCCTGTAGAGTGTAAGCTGTTATGAACAGGGTCCATTCTACTGTAGAGTGTAAGCTGTTATGAGCAGGGTCCTCTCTCCTGTAGAGTGTAAGCTGTTATGTGCAGGGTCCTCTCTCCTGTAGAGTGTAAGCTGTTATGAGCAGGGTCCTCTCTCCTGTAGAGTGTAAGCTCTTATGAGCAGGGTCCTCTCTCCTGTAGAGTGTAAGCTGTTATGAGCAGGGTCCTGATTCAACTTACACTGAACTGTGCACTTAATAGTGTTGAAGAGTCCATGTCAGGGAACGTTATGGTTCTTGGGCCTAGAACAAAGTAAGTGGAGGTCTTCCATGATATGGAACTGCATCATAATCTTGTCAGCACCATTCCATATGTATGGAATGAAGAGTATTCTATTCCTTTATGCAAGGGAATGCCATGCATTTGATTAATCATGGTGCTATATGATGCAATGATTGAATAAATGTATTGTAGCTACAATACGTTTGAGAAAGCAGTCACAAAAAATTCTCTCTGCTCCATACCTCCCATTAATCACTATGTGTTAGATCTTTCCCCAGAGCTGTGGCCTCTCTTGGCCATAATCAATTTTGCACTGGCTAGACTAAAGGGCTGGGTCTCAGGAATCTCCCTGTTCTTTACCCTTAACCAACACATCAAGATATAGACTTTTTTGCTTACGCTCTCAAGTCTCCAGAATACTCACTTAATGATGGCAGTAGTGTTAAAGAAACAGCAGTGTAGTCAAAGAAAGAGGTAAGGGTCTTCACCACGGAAAAGGTGAGAATATGACAGGCCAGAGGACAAGACCAGAGCATAGTCAGAAGTCAAGAATCAGAGCCAGGAACAGAAAATCTGCTCCAGAGAGTCCCAACAGTGAGGTAGGAGTGAAATCCAGAAAACAAGATGAGGTCAGGGTCAATCAAGAGTCGAGCTCAGAGTCAAAACATACAGGAATAGTAGCCAGGTAAAGGTTAAAAAATGTAATCTGTATGCAAGGCATGGCAGGCTGATTCCCTTTTAAATAGGCCACCAAATGTAAGAAAACCAGAAAACAAGATAAGGTCAGGGTCAATCAAGAGTAGAGATCAGAGTCAAAACACACAGGAAAAGAAGCTAGGTAAAGGTTAGAAAACGTAATCTGTATGTAAGGCATGGCAGGCTGATTCCCTTTTAAATTGGCCACCAAATGTAATGATGCTGATAAGACCGCAGAACATTAATTCAACTATAGCAAGAGCTTTTCCCTAGTCCTAACAATTGGCTCTTGTCTGTAAATGGGCCCTTAGATATCGGCTCTTTCACCCTCCTTGCTTGCTTCGTGGATTTTGACATTTTGTTACGGAAGCTCTGGTGTCCGTTCAACTAGTCATAGCCATAAGCAGTTATGTAAAATGCAAGTAATGAAAGAAGAATATTACGTCACTGCGCTTATTACTGATCTAGGTAGTTACACAAATGAACACATACCGTATGCGGTTTAGTGCAAGGGGATACAGATGTAATAGGAAACATAATAAAATATCTCTTAATGTCAGTTCCAACGTAGTGTGTTGTAACAGGAATATTGACCAAGCCGAGAATACAGCTTTTTATCTTTGGTTTTGTCATTTATTATTGCTCCATTTGCCATTGAGGAACAGAGCACTGCAACAGATTTGCAAAGATGTGACAGAAGAGAATATAAAAAAAGATTAGTGACAGTCAAGAGCTTTTATACATCTCATAGGTATCAAATACAGCATGCCATTCCAAGTAAAACACAGGTACGACTAATCGAGGACCCCACAACATACACAACACATTAACAGGTCATTATATTATTCTATATAGGGACGGTATTATAGCAGTTATATTCTTGTACATAGGAGCAGTATTATAGTAGTTATATTCTTGTACATAGGAGCAGTATTATAGTAGTTATATTCTTGTACATAGGAGGCAGTATTATAGTAGTTATATTCTTGTACATAGGAGCAGTATTATAGTAGTTATATTCTTGTACATAGGAGGCAGTATTATAGTAGTTATATTCTTGTATATAGGAGCCAGTATTATAGTAGTTATATTCTTGTACATAGGAGGCAGTATTATAGTAGTTATATTCTTGTACATAGGAGCAGTATTATAGTAGTTATATTCTTGTACATAGGAGCAGTATTATAGTAGATATATTCTTGTACACAGGAGGCAGTATTATAGTAGTTATATTCTTGTACATAGGAGGGAGTATTATAGTAGTTATATTCTTGTACATAGGAGCAGTATTATAGTAGTTACATTCTTGTACATAGGAGGCAGTATTATAGTAGTTATATTCTTGTACATAGAAACATAGTATAGCCTAGTTATATGTCGTGCAGATAGGAACCATTTAGCCCATCTAGTCTGCCCAATATTCTTGAATACTATGAGTAGCCCCAGGCCTATCTTATATGAAGTGATGGCCTTATGCCTATCACAGGCATGCTCAAACTCCTTCACTAGTATTTATAGCTACTACTTCTGCATAGGAGCAGCTATTCCAGTAGTCCACTATTCTCGTACATAGGAGCAGTATTATAGTAGTTGATATTACTTTGTAAACATATGAGCAGCTATTATAGTAAATATATCCTCTTGTACACAGTATTGCTTCTTATAAATATTCTATAGATCATTGTAAACATAGGAGGCTAGTATTATAGTAGTTACATTCTTGTACACAGGAGGCAGTATTATAGTAGTTATATTCTTGTACATAGGAGCAGTATTATAGTAGTTATATTCTTGTACATAGGAGGCAGTGTTTTAGTAGTTATATTCTTGTACATAGGAGTAGTATTATAGTAGTTATATTCTTGTACATAGGAGTAGTATTATAGTAGTTATGTTCTTGTACATAGGAGCAGTATTATAGTAGTTATATTCTTGTACATAGGAGCAGTATTATAGTAGTTATATTCTTGTATATAGGAGGCAGTATAATAGTAGTTATATTCTTGTACATAGGAGTAGTATTATAGTAGTTATGTTCTTGTACATAGGAGTAGTATTATAGTAGTTATATTCTTGGACATTGAAGTAGTATTATAGTAGTTATATTCTTGTACATAGGAGCAGTATTATAGTAGTTATATTCTTGTACATAGGAGCAGTATTATAGTAGTTATATTCTTGTACATAGAAACACAGAAACATAGAATGTGTCGGCAGATAAGAACCATTTGGCCCATCTAGTCTGCCCAATATGCTGAATACTATGAATAGCCCCAGGCCCTATCTTATATGAAGGATGGCCTTATGCCTATCCCATGCATGCTTAAACTCCTTCACTGTATTTGCAGCTACTACTTCTGCAGGAAGGCTATTCCATGCGTCCACTACTCTCTCAGTAAAGTAATTCTTCCTGATATTACTTTTAAACCTTTCCCCTCTAATTTAAAACTATGTCCTCTTGTAGCAGTTTATCTTCTTTTAAATATTCTATAGAACATAGAAAACATAGGAGCTATATTATAGTAGTTACATTCTTGTACACAGGAGGCAGTATTATAGTAGTTATATTCTTGTACATGGGAGCAGTATTATAGTAGTTATATTCTTGTACATAGGAGGCAGTGTTTTAGTAGTTATATTCTTGTACATAGGAGTAGTATTATAGTAGTTATATTCTTGTACATAGGAGGCAGTGTTTTAGTAGTTATATTCTTGTACATAGGAGCAGTATTATAGCAGTTATATTCTTGTACATAGGAGTAGTATTATAGTAGTTATGTTCTTGTACATAGGAGGCAGTATTATAGTAGTTATATTCCTGTACATATGAGCAGTATTATAGTAGTTATATTCTTGTACATAGGAGCAGTATTATAGTAGTTATATTCTTGTATATAGAAGCAGTATTATAGTAGTTATATTCTGGTACATAGGAGCAGTATTATATGGTATTACGTGGGGGCAGTATTACTAGGGATAGTATTAGGTATAGTGCTAGAGATAGTATTCTAGTAGTTATAAATATTTATATAGGGGCATTCAATTGAAAATCAGATTGATATTCTGGGTCAACAGAGTCTTTTTTCTAACCATGGAGGGATGCATGGCATGAGACTTAAAAGCCATTAAACTTGCTGTTTTACATGGGATATTTCCAGTGAGTATATAAGAACTGGGCAAAACCTTTATGCCCAATACACTGGGCACCTAAACCTGCACTCAGTTCTCCTTTTTTTGTCTTTGAACAATAACTAAATGTAGAAAGATGAATACATTGAAGAAAACCCAGATACTGGTACGGATATTGTATGGTCCTGTTAGATGTCTAAAGATTTTTCTAATATACATCACTTTATCTAGCAGATCCAGCATTTAATTTAGCAAAATCCATTCCAGTGTATGTGTCATTGCCTGCATAGACTGGGATTTCAGTCAAAGCCGACCTGAAAATGAGCAAGTAAAATGGCTGCTCTCCAGCATGTTTGTGAAATCTTTTCTTGGATGCAGATGAAAGAAAAATAATTAAGTGATGTTTTTTCTTTTTCATGTGAACATCAATCTCAAGTGAACATCAACAAATCTGTATTTGGATACTTCATTTTCCTCATGGGACACAGGGGAAATGTGTCACATGTGGCCAGGATAGAAGTACGCCAACGTTAGCTGGTGGACGTTGCAGTAAGCCACAATGCTTAATAGCAGCCAAAGGCATATCTTGAAATGATTGGTCTGATCCTGGGTGTTATATGTCCAGGTGGTCTCCGGTGGACCATGTCTTAGGGTCTATACACCTTCATCAGTAAGTAGTGACAGTGGTTTGCACGAAACCAAGACATTAATCTGTCCCCATGAGCATAGAATACTGATGGTGATCTGCTCCAGGTCAACATCAGGTATGGACCAACATCATCCATCATCATGATACCGTAGCTAGTCTTGAAGTAGTAGACCGGGGGTCGGCAAATTTTTCTGTACAGAGTGCCGATTTTAAAAAACAAACAAAATTGAAGCGCTCAGTGTGCCGAGCCATACAGTAACACAAATATGTGACATAAACCAGGTATTTACTAGCTGTGTCCCAAAATTCTCAACAACACTGCATGACCTGCAAGGCTTATAGAGGTTTACAACTTTTCAGAAAAATTGCCTTTCGGCAAATGTATGGATAGCAAGGATTGTCACTGCTCCTTGGAATCCTCCTAAGAGACCAATATATGGGGGACCAGTATATGGGAGACACACCCCCCCCACACACACACACACACACACACACCAACTATACACTTATTGACAGTGCGGAAGAGCATCCCTCACTTATTTTAAGTGACTAAGGGCTGCCCTCCCCCACCAGTGTCCGACATACATTGGTGCCCCATATACTGGTGACCCCCACAGAGCTGCACCAATCACAATTAGATTTCACCCCAGCTCCTCAAGCAGGAATCTGATCTTGTGGCTGTAACCTTACAATGATTTGCACAAAATAACAAATGCATCTGAACTGTATGAGGTTTCAAAAGACTATTATTTACAGGTGAGAGCTTAGTCCTTGTTGTGTCTCCTCGTCAGCCCTCATGTTTATTACTGACACCTCATGTACATCATACCTGGAAAAGAAATTCTACAAATGCAAATGCTGGTGCTGCTGGAAGGTCATGGATCGCTGATAACTTCCTCATCTACATATCTGTCATATCAGATGCTGGATGAACACTTCAGTGATAAAATTCCTAATCTCTAAGAAGTTGACAAATTACATATTGGGGAACTATGTGCAAAGAGCAAACCACCAAATACCTTACATAACTTCCACTCTTTCATTGTCAAGCGGACCTTATATCTTCATGTATCTGTATTAGTGGCCCGTATACAGCATTTTTCGTTTTTAGTTCTTCGTTTTTTTGCTTTCCTGCTTCATGATGCCTGTTAAAGAAGAATTTGGGTCTCCTAATGGTCTCTGGACCTTTGCAGAACAGTGGCAGCCTTCTAGACTAAGCCACCAAGAGCTGGAGGTGGTGGTGCCTCAATGTTCTGCCACCAGCCCTGAATTAGTAGAGCAGGGGACACTTTGGGATCTCGACAGTAGCATGGTCAACCAAATATAGGGCCAATTCAGCTTGTCTAAACATAACCTTGCTCTGCCAAGGTCATTAACCGTCTTTCCTCTTCTTGAGAAAGTGTCCAAGCTCCTGAGTCAGGTTTCTGTGGTTCACAGAAGACACTGTTTCCTGAGGCTTCTTAAATCAACCATGTGTGGCTCTTATATTACATGGTTGACCATCAATTTGAATAGGCACCATGTAATACTACATTTCCCCTCCAGGTGATCTAACAATCTTTGGGGTAACCTCTGGCAGTGACTTGTTGAAATCTAACCCTTCTAATGATGTTGGTGGTCATACAGACCCGTCAAGATCACCAAGTTTGACAATATTATTCTACTGTATATGGCTAGTTCTGGTTTTATAAGGGTTTGTGTAGTGCCTTGAAGCAAAAGTACTTTAGAGTCTGGACGTTTGTGGACATTTGCCCCTACTCACTAATTTAGTGCACTTTGAAGCGTTAACTTGCACTATGATATACGCTGCTGTTTGCACTTATACTGATGAATTGCATTTTATATGATATATACTGCTCATTTCCACTATATTTGCACTGAATTGTGGAAAGGGTTAAAGCACACCCAGTTCATACAAAGAGACTTTGGGAATTTACAGCCTGTGCACTGAGAAAATAGTGATGTTCCATTGCTGTTATAAGGGACTATGCCGAGCTGAGTTTTGGAGGAAAAATAGACACATTCAACTTTTGATGGTCTGGTTTAGCTCTGTTGTTTACAACTGAAAACTGCTTGGTCATTCCCAATGACCTGTATGGTGGCTCAATACAAGTCTATTGCAGCCTTGAACTGCAACATTGTTGCTGTTAGGCTGTGCTTCTCCATCTCCAGCTTCACCCCACCTACTAGAAGGTTTAGATCAGTTAGAAACTGTATAATGGAGCAGTCAGAGCACTAAGAGCAGAGGTGCACGACTTGCAGCCCAGGGCCACATGTGGCCCCTTAATATCATTCTGTACAGCCCCCAACCATCTGGTGACAAACATGTATGACTATGTCTTGTGGCTGCTGACATGCATTTTTCATGTATTCTCCCATTAGATAGGAATCCTGGAGGAGTAACCAGACATTTATAGTATACTAGCAGGATGACCCGACTTCACACAGGTATATTTTGACTATTTCATTTAATGTCTGTTTGTGTGGTCACAGCACCCAACCCCATAACAGGAAGCTCCACAGCATGGCACCCCATAACAGTGATAGCCACAGTGCCCTGCCCTTTCACAGTGACCTTCCTAACGGTCCTCCCTGTTAACAGTGACTTCCACAGTGTCCTGCCCCCTTAGCAGTAAACTGGCCCATAGCGACCTGCCCCCTTAACAATGACCTTCACAGCATCCTGCCCCCTTAACAGTGACCTCCACAGTGGCACACCCTCTTAACTTTGAACCCCCACCATTCCCCACCCATTTAAAAGTGACCTCGACAGAACCCCGCGCCCTTAACAATTGCCTACACAGTGCCCTGCCACATTGACATTGACCTCCGCAATGACCCGCCCCCTTAACAGTGACAATCACAGCAGGCCACCCCCTTAACAGCAACTTCCTACAGCTCTCTGCCGCCTTTAGTGACCTCTACTGTGACCCTCATCAATGACCCTGTACAAAGCCTTGCCCCCATAACAGTGACCTCCACAGTACCCCACCCCTTTAACAGTGACCTTCGCAACAGCCCACCCCTTAACAGTGACCCCCCCACAGTGCTCTGTCCCCTTAAAATGTGACCTCAGCAACACCTGCCCCCTTAACAGTGACCTCCACAGCACCACGCTCCCTTAACAGTATCCTATAACTGTGAAGAAAAACGACTGAGTTGTTATGGAAACCTGGTGTAAAACTGTGTATATGTCATGACTGAAGAACTTGCGAGTTTCTATTGGATAAGACTGTGTAAATGGCAGATAGAATGTGAGTGAAGCTGCAAGCTCCTACTGGCTAATACATTTTTTGGGAATATATCAGGAACAGTATATCCTAGAGAGCTGAGAAGTTTATGAAAACCTTCCGGGACACCTAATGTACCTATGTGCCAAATTTGGTGCAGATCGGTGCAGTCGTTTGGTTGTGCATAAAGAACAGACAGACAGAAATTTATTTTTATATATATCTATATATAAGAAATAAGAGACTAGCAGGATGACCCCGCTTCGCACGGGTATATTTCCACTATTTCATTTAATGTTTGTGTGTGAGGTTAAAAGATATCCTCAGTGTTTCCCATAACAGTTACATCTGCAGCACCCCTTAATAGTGACCTTCACAGCAGCCAACCCACTTAACTTTGACTACCACAACAGCCCGCCCCTTTAACAGTGACCTCCACAGTGCACCACTCCATTAACTGTGACCTTCACAGCCACCCGCCCCCTTAACAGTGTTCTTCGCAGTGGCCCATCCCCTTAACACTGACCCTTCACAGCACCCTGCCCCTTAACATTGGCCTCCACAGCAGCCCACCCCTTAATTTTGACCTTCACAGCAACCTGGCCCCTTAACAGTGACCTCCACAGAGGTTTGCCCCCTTAACATTGATATCCACAGCACCCGCCCTCTTAACAGTGACCTCCAAAGTACACTTCCCCCTTAACAGTGACCTCCACAGCAGCCCATCCTCTTAACAGTGACCTCCACAGAATCCTGCTCCCTTTACACTGACCTACATAGTGGCCTACCCCTTAAAAGTGACAGACAGAGAGAAATTAATTTTTATATAGATGGGGATACTATATGTACAATATGCCTTAAATACAGTATTTCGGTTGATGATACCCCTTTAACTTTTATTTTCAGCCCTTGAGACTCTTTCAGTTTGACAATGTGGCCCCCAACCAGAAAAGGTTGTGCTCCCCTGCCCTAGAGGTCTGCAGATAGGAATCAGTATTTAGTAGGAGACTTTGCCAGAAGAGAATGCTGAGGCAGGGATACTCTACCACATACCTTGGGTCACCAGTATTTTGACCAGGGAGCCAACCAGCAAACTGTGCCACAGACCCTGGGCCTACAGCCCTTTGGCCAGGTTACCAGCCTTCTCAGAAAGAGAGGGACAGGTAGTTCAGGCCTTTCCTCAGCACAGAACCTTCAATTACCAGGGAGACTGGAGAAGCCAGTTTAGTGCCTTACCTGTATTGTTTGGCACTTGAGTTCCTCCAGTAAAGAAGCATACTGGTTTACTGCAGACCCTGACTCTTCCAGAGAGTAGCAACACATGGTGACACTTCAACGGTATCCAGGGGACTCAGCATAGCATTGGGGCCACAACAAACCTGGCCACTGCAATTGTCACCCAAAGTCAATGTCAAGAACATTGTAAACGTACGTACGTCCTGAATTGACCTTCACAAAGAAAACGGAGTCATACATTGGTGAACATGTCTCACTTATGTGGCATTTTTTAATAACTTACATTAAGTCCAATTAATGTCTTTTTCAGTACCAGTCTAATTGACCACACCTACTCTCTCTGTAAGCATGCATAATATTCAATAAATGGATTACCACCTAATGACTAAACCTAAATGGTTAGTCACCTAATGAGATATTTTTACTCTTTCAGGCGTTTGCGTCTTCCACAACTTGCACGACTAAAGTCAGGATATACAGTCTTCTACCAGCTTGGAGCATCTTTTATTCCCAAATATTGGGTGCCTATTACAACACTAGGCACAACCATAATCTCAGTTTCTAGGACCCAGGAGATCCTCAAGAGAACATACAAACTCCTGGCACTTGGAGCCCTGGTAATATTCAAGCCCAGGAGCCCTCCAAGTTACAATGAATAAATCACATCAGGCAAATACATAAGGGGGGCAGATGTTACCAAAGACAAGTAGGTGCTCTGTTAGGAATTTTGCATTGGGACCTAGGAACTTCCAGTTACAGTCCTGAGCATCTTCCATATTGCTAGTGAAGGTGTCTCGCTAGGAGATGCCATCACTTGACTGGTGGGTTTATAGGACTGAAATGTAAAATCTGCATGTACACTGGTAGACACTGGCTCAGAAATAAATCTGAGGTGCTATTCTATATCTTTTAACCTCTTCTCATGTTGTATCTCCACCACCACCAATTAAATGTTTAACTGCCTTGAATTTGTTATTCTCCACATCGCCAAAGGGCATTGAATCCCACCAATTTGGGACTATTCTGGCAACAAGTCTGATGACTTTGGTGAGTCTAACTGTGAAAAGGTGCATCAGACAAGATGTACTGGTTAAGATGTGCACCTGTCTAATCGAGTCCTTAGATTAGCAATAGATGTCACTGCCTCAACCCATTGGTTTGATTAAGAGCTAATTCTAAGGGCGTTATCCTGGCAATTGTAACACCCCAGAGTGGTGTTACCACTTCTGCACCTTGCTACTGATCTTTATTGGACTAACCTCATGTCATGTTATGCATTTATTCCAGGTCCTCCACACTGTGCATTCCTATTTTGTTATGCAACTATTATGTTCACATGTAATGTGCCTGGTTCACCAGCAGGTGATCACTGAACAAACAAATGGTGTAAACAATATCGTATCCAAGAAAATGTATAAAAAGTTCACTGTCTGTGTGGATGCTAAAATATAAAAGAATAAAAATCTTTAAGCACGAGCCGAGGACGGCTTGTTTTTAAGTAAGGGGGAATGTAACACCCCAGAGTGGTGTTACCACTTCTGCACCTTGCTACTGTCTTTATTGGTCTAAACTCATGTCATCTTATGCATTTATTCCAGGTGCTCCACAATGTGCATTCCTATTTTGTTATGCAACTGTGCCTGGTTCACCAGCAGGTGATCACTGAAGAAACAAATGGTGTAAACAATATCGTATTCATGAAAATGTATAAAAAAATTCACTGTCTGTGTGGATACTAAAATATAAAATAATAAATCTTTAAACGTTAAAACCTTCAAACGGGCAGGACGCCCTGTATATCCCAGGCACTAACCACTAGAGTAATAGGTCCCCTTGTATGTACAAAGGAAACTCAGACCTGAATATAATGCTCCTGAATAGGATACCATAAATACCTAGAGGTTAATAATTCTATTTCCGGGATAACCATTGTACTGGGAATGTATTGAGATCATACACTAATACTAGCAGATGTTAAATCTGTCATAAGATGTATGGTGTGAAGCCCTTGGAAAATGTTATTATTTATTTAGGCCCTATATTAGATCTGCAGAGTAGATACCGAAATTCACTTTGTTAACTGCTATCACAGATCTAATGCGGGCAATGGACTGAATGCATCAGTAACAAGTGTATATCTCTGTCGCTTGATCAATTGTATCTTTATATGCTCTTATTGTCGCTTGATTGATTATATCTGTCTCGCTCGACGCGGTTCTCCAGTCAACGCTGGATGATCAGGAGCCTCAGATGCAATCAGCGATACATTGAAACAGCCATTGTGGAATATCAAAACAACATCTGACACGGTGTGATTACTATCACCACACAATGTATCCAAATGTAACTATCTCTGATGCACATAAAACATGCCGATCGCGTGCCCCTTAGATGATATGAGGCCGCGTATACATGAGAGTTAGCACGTGAAAGGAAGACGCGAATCCCTTCAATGAAGAGTGATCGCGTATACAGCAAATGTTATGCAGACACGTGTGGAGCAAACACAGCCCCTACTGAAAATGAGGGGCCACGCGTCCGGGCCCGGCTCTGGTATGGCCGTGACACGCGCGCTTCAACATGTCGTTTAAAAAGCCTAAGCCCCACCCCTTGAAGGTGAGTGAACCTATCAGGCTGGAAGGGCCGGTCAAAAGGGGCGGAATTGTGGTGCATCATCTGTCCCAAATCAGCCCCCAGCTATACGGATGGATCACTATGTGTATGTAAGAAAGGATTTTCATTAGATATTATGGGATGAGGCATGCTAGTAAATTATGCCTGAGATGTATAATAACCAGGAGAATGCTCTAACGAAAAATGGGAGAATGTAGGCGAATGTTATCGTGGATTTAGATGCTTAATAACAAAGATGCCACAAAGTATTTTTGCCTACTGTAAAATATATGAATATATATACAGGTCACTGTTTTGTGATCAGTGATGGAGAAACATGTTAATGGCATTGGAAATATTATTATACGCAACCCAGTGATGGAGCGAGCTTAGTCCTCCAATATATTACAAGATTAATCATGAAATGAATGATTAGTGAATGAGGGGATAACAGATTACGGCATGATTTATAATTCATCTGTATATATCACCACTATTGGATAATTATTTGTGGATAGAAGACAAATATCAACACCATAATTTTGGGAGAATAGGGTTAAAATTCACTTGAACTCTTAATGTAACAGCATATATTTCTATACCATATGTTACAATCTCTCTTTGCTGATATATGGTCATGGAGAAAGTAAGGCGGTGAGATATCAGGAAACCCCTTAATCAATAAAGCAGGCAAATGAAATCTGATCATTTAGACCTGTTGGTTTAACTGTACCTAGTCTAAAAATCCAACCTGCCTCTTTTCTCAGCACCAGTTTGTCAAAATCACCCCCTCACAGTGAACGTTTAACCACTTCAATGCCCTGAAATTTCAGGGCATTGGGATTAGCATCGTGGAATTGTTGTACATGTTTTGCGATTGGGGTGTCGTTGTCATTTCTGACGTCTCCTAGATGTTCACCAATGCGTCTTCTGAATTCTCGAGTGGTTTTACCCACATATTGAATTCCAGATGTGTACGTAATTAGGTAGATAAATCCAGAGGTCTTACAGTTAATAAATGATCAGTTGACCCACTGGGGTTAGAAATGCCGGTAAGAAGCACTGAGGGGACAGGCAATACTCATAGTCAGGCCAAGGTCAGGGCAGACAAAGTTTGTGTGAATCCGTGAAACAAGTCTGAAGTCAAGGCAGACAACAAAGAGTCAATACGGTAAACAGGTAGGGGTCAGGTCAGGAAGTGGAGGGTCAGAATCAGTAAACTAGTAGAGGTCCAAACATAGGCAGGCAGACGAAACGACACACCTTACTAGGGGACTAGCAAGCTAGATACAGCTATTGCCCAGGCACCATCCCGCTGGGGAAGATGCCGTAAACACCCTGAGCCAGCCGGGCATAGGCTGGGAAAGAATTAAGCTGCGCGCTGGCCTTTTAAGAGCTAGAATGCGTGCATGCACGAGCGCAAACGGATGTGGAGGACAGGCAGGGCAGCTGTGGTCTGCAAGAGAAGAACGAGACTCTGGTGACTGGTCCCACTGTGGCTGAGGCAGAGGAACGGCAGTGTGTCCGGGAAGGACAGGATGGGGAAGGTGAGTAGGAAAGTGCTCTTGCCAACAACCTGTGCAGGACAGCAGAGGGCATGAGCCACTATGCTAACAATAGATAAGCTGCAGATATGTCTGGGAGCTGCTTATCTGAAAACCTCCAGAGAATTCTCATTAGAATGGAGAAGTTGAAGAAAATTCGTCAACTCAGCCTAGAGTAGAGTCACACCTCAGAGGAGAGCTTACAGTTCACATACAGAAATAACGCTGTGGTATTATTATGTGGGCCCAGGAACTGTACCTGTCCCATAAAGCCTATGGTGGGCTAAATTCCGTTTAGTAGTGGCGCAGGGGGTCAGGGTCTTGCATCCGTAATATATGCAATTAAAGAGGGCCTTCCATAGCACAAGGCTTTAGTAGAGGGGAGCGAGCGGGTGCAGGCAGGAGCTTACATCGCTGCTCCTGCCTGTGCCTGTTCTGCTAAAGCCTGGTGCAGACGCACAGCGCTATATGGCAGTACGGATTCTAAAGCACGAAAGGCACCTGAATTTCTGGTGCCTATTTCGCAAAATAGATTATATTCCAAAAATATATTATAAAGTATATTCCAAGGTTTAGGTACACTTTAACTTAAAATTGCATGAAGGCTCCTGTGTGCTAAAGCGCCAATCTGATGTCTGCTCCGAGAAAATATTTTGATACGGCGGTTCGATATTATTATTTTATAAATGAGGTTTTATTTGTACATATCAAAAGTGTGAAATTAGTCCATGCTACCAGAAGTGGAAAATTATAAAATGTCCAAAACTCCCTGGTAGTGAAAGGTTTAGAGTGCAGGCACATGGCTCTTCTGTTTCCTGGGGTGGCTGATGTCATCACTTCTTTGGTGGCTGAGTGAAGGCCGCAGGGACCAGCATAGGTCATTGAGCACTCACAAACAGATGTAATGTATTTTTTACCCCCAGGGTAGTCGTGTCATACAGTGTCGCCATTTAGTCATCCCAGCAAATTGCCTCCAGCTTCGAAATTAATTGCTTAAAGGGGTTCTCCCATGACTAATGTAAAAAATGAAGATCAGACATCATATAGGACATGGCACGCTCTTTCTAACAAAGCTAGAACCAGCCCTGTACCTCACCTGGGTCCGGAGATCTCCCCATTCATTGCTCTGCTAGATTTATATTAAACTGGCAGCACAAGAGAAGTGTCCTTTCTGCTGCAGCTCAGGGGGTGTGTCCATTCTACTGCAGCTCTTTTCCCTATCACAGCTCCGGAGGCAGTTGAAGGATGAAACTGAGCATGTGCGACCTTCAGTGAGCCGGACACAGAAATAAGAAAAACAACAAACAGCAGGTGGCACTGTATCTCACATGGATCCACAAATATCCCTGCTGCTAGATTTATATCAAGCTGGCTGCTCAAGGGGAGTGTGTTTTCTGCTGCAGCTCAGGGGGTGTGTCCATTCTGCTGCAGCATTCTCTCTATATCACAGCTCAGGAGGCAGTTAAAGGGAGTCTGTCACCACATTTTCACGTTTTAAACAGTTCACATAGCGCTGTAGCCTAACCATAGATGATTGAAATGGTACCTTTCTTTGTTTCTGTTGAGCTTCAAAACAGGCAAAAACGCACTTTAATTCATATGTAAATGAGAGCTCGCAAGTGCCCAGGGAGGGGTTTACTTCGTTGGAGCCCAGGCTGCTCGGCCTCTTGGGCTCATATCCCCGCCCCATCCTCTGCCTCAGCCCGCCCTTCTGTTCCCTGGTGTTCGTCTTCTTTCTATTGCGATACAGTGATCTCGCGATGCCTGCGCTCTCCCTCGCTGGGCCGGGCATGCGCACTGCGATGACCATTGTGGGCACGGCTTCACTGTCGCTACTGCGCATGCCCTGGCCCAGTGAGGGAGAGCGCAGGCATCGCGAGATCACTGTATCGCAATAGAAAGAAGACGAACACCAGGGAACAGAAGGGCGGGCTGAGGCAGAGGATGGGGCGGGGATATGAGCCCAAGAGGCTGAGCAGCCTGGGCTCCAACGAAGTAAACCCCTCCCTGGGCACTTGCGAGCTCTCATTTACATATGAATTAAAGTGCGTTTTTGCCTGTTTTGAAGCTCAACAGAAACAAAGAAAGGTACCATTTCAATCATCTATGGTTAGGCTACAGCGCTATGTGAACTGTTTAAAACGTGAAAATGTGGTGACAGACTCCCTTTAAAGGATGAAACTGAGCATGTGCGGCCTTCTCAGTAAGCAGGAGACAGAGAAATAAGAAAAAGAACAAGCAGCAGGTGGCGCTATACAGCTACATTTTATTGAATAACTCAGTGGCTATGCTACATTTTTACATGCAATTACAAAAGTATTCGGATCCAGGGGCTGGTTTGAAAACGTAGAATATTTTTCGTGACACAACTATTTTAACTCCCTGAAGGAGAAGATTTACAAGCTCAGTCATTCATAAAGACCCGTTTACATTCCCAATTACTATTGCAGTGGCCAAGTAGCGGTAGTGTAGCACCCCCAAGTCAGGGCTTTGTGTAGGAACTAACCTGGGGAATGCCAGTGATGGAGAGGCCGGCACGCTGCTCCTCTGGGGCACTCTCTGGGTTCTTGAGGGACACAGCCAGGTGGAAGGTGAGGTGCCCTTGGTGTTATAGTTTAACGTGCCTATGGCTAAGTCCCTGATATGTCGTGACGCCAGTGCCAGTAAACGGTGGCACACCGTATTTACAGTAGGAATAACTGAGGTACAGACTGATAACTTGAAAACAGAATCCAAACTTTACTGAAGACAGTGATGATACAGTAAGCAGTCTTTCCAACAGTTCCTTTTGCAGACAATAAAAATTGCAGTGGTCTTACATCCAGCAAGGTTAAACAGAGGGTGGTAATACAGGACTTGAAATTGCAGGTGAACCTTACTTTCTTCCTGACTCGTCCTGACTGGAATTGATGCTTCAAGGCCCCAATGCCCTACTTCTGGCTTATATCCTTGAATCTCCAGTTTATAATTTACCTCCACTTGACGTTTAGTACCTCCTTGCTCTAGGGATTGCCTCTGGGTTCTGCATTCCTTCTCCTAGGGCACCATCTTCCTAGGGTGGATGCCTCACAGGCCGTGAGGCCTGGGTTTGGCCTTCACAGGCACATGGCCTGCACTTGTCTCAGGCACACTCTAGGCTAGACTACTTTCCTTCCCCTGACTGGGCCTTATATAGACTAGGGCAACCTAGCTCCTCTAGTGACTAGAGCTGGAATTACACCCCTAGCCGGCCTGCACATAGGACATTTCACAGTAACAGGAGAATTAAATACATTGATTTACATTGCATGGTACAAATAGCACCTTTACCAGCCTCCTCCTAACAGAGAGGAACGACAGCAGCCAGTGACTCTTCCGTAGTGACGGGCAGTACAACTCCCGCACACTACATACCCCGCTGCTTTAAGCTGAGTACGCCTCGTACTCTACCAGGGTACCGCCCTACTGGAATTTCCACCTGAAAGAGACAAAGAAAAACATGCAAGAATACATACATATCAGTACACAATTCTATCTGCATAGACAATTGTCATCAGGTCCAGCTGACTGACGGAGAAGTGCGGTGACAAGGCGGCGCTCTCTTTCTTCAGGATAAAGAGTGGAACTGGGGCGCTGACCTGGCACAGCGGATGTTAGGGAATACCAGGATAGTCCATGACAATGAATGAGTCCATAAAAGCATATCACAGAGACTCGCACAACGGGGGGTCCATCTCTGGGCACATAGACTTGAATATAAAAATTTTTGCAATAATACGGTCAGCAGCACATACATAAAATCACAATACAGGACTCTGACAATACCAGGGTAACATCCTCTGGCAAGTCCCGCGTATATTTAAAGTGCTGACATAAAAGCACCCTTTTCAACCTGAAATGGGGGTTAAAAAGGGATAAGGTGCAAATAAAAGCAACTAGGAAGTTATTAAAGTACTTGACGCAACAATGTTAGCAGCAGGCAGGATGTCCCGGAACAGAAAGAGGCAGGCTGGGAGCAGTGGTTCCACAGTGGCAACTTATTTGTCAAACATGCCACCGGCCGTGGGGAACTGGCAGCAAGCTCCACCAGCCTGGCAAACTTAAAGGAACAGTTCCTGCAACAAAGATGATGTCCCTGTGAGGATGAGCAAAAATGGCCTAGCAGGCCTGCTCACAGGTAGGTATCAAAGGATCCCTGTTCATCAGAGGTAGTGCAGCCCTGTGCTGCAGGTAGTCTGGGCCATGCAACAGGACCACTTGGAGGGGTGCCCACCACAAAGAATGGGCTGGAAACATCACCGGTATTGGGCCTACCCACCTCACTGGCCCGCTGGGCTGCGGACACACAGGAGCTGCTGGTCTCGGGACACGGGCCGGCGCTGGGTAGACACTTCCTCTGGCCGGGACATAACACTCCCGCCACGGCGGACTCGGCCCGGGCATATGTCAATTTATCCGCTGTTACACGGACCTTGGGTGGCTCAGCGTAGCGGTAGGACCTGGACTACGGGCTCGGGTGGTACAGGGGTCACAGGTAACTCACCACCGCTGGACTGCTGCGCTGTCTTCTTAGAATCTGCCACTCTGCCGCAGGCCATCCAGATAGACCTGTAAGGACGCGATCCGCTCCTCCAGGGCGGAGATCTCACTGCTGGATTCCGGCACACTTGCAGCAGGCTCAGATGAGGTTCTATCTTGGCGGTTCTTCCGCAGGTCATCCATGGCTTCACTGAACTGGGCCATCCGCGCCCAATCAGCGGCTGTCTTCTCTCGTCGCGGCAGCTCTGGAGAGGGATAAGGACTGGGAGGCTTGTCCAGGATCGTCGGCTGCCAGAAGATGTTCGGGCCGAGAAAGGAACTCTTCTCCTGGTACGTATTCCGGATGGGTCCCGGCGGGTCCTCTGCCTCCACCGGATCTTCGGTCTCTTCCCAGTCTTCCGGTACCGGTCCTGGACGGGTCACCGCAGTAGCATATGGGCCTCGCAGGCCCTCTGCGGGAGTGAACTCCACTTTCTCTCCGACCGCTAGATTATGCAGTCGCCCGGGAGATAGCTGCGCTGACGGACCGGCGATTTACATAATAGTCCCGGTTGGTGCCGGTTTCTTGGATGAAGCCAAATCCTCTGACCTTGTCAAACTCGAGCACGACTCCGGTGCGGCGCTCGAGCTGGGGCTTGCTGTCTCTGGAGTCCTCATAAATCCGCTTGGTGACTTCTTCAAAGTACTTTTTCTGAGTGGTGGTTTTAAAGTTGCCGCCACTCGGATCTCGGCCATCAGGGCCGACCACGCTGGGTTCCGCGGGAGAAAGCCTTCTCGCTGCGGGTGGAAACGGCAGGGTTCGGCTTAGGCCATGGACAGGTCTGGGCCATGTCGCTGGGAGTATACGCTGGGGCGCAGGCGCTCCTTAGTTGCTCCTGAGGTCGCCTCCATTGCACCAACTACGGCCCGGATCCCTCCGATTCAGGTAGGAAACCTCGTAGCAGGGTGAGCCACTGTTCCAGCAGGCTCCACCCCGTCGATTCTTGCACGCCCCTAGGTATTCCAGCATAGGGTAGGCGGTGTCCATATTATAATCCTCAAAGGAAGGCGTTACCTCCAGGTCGTCTTCTCCTCCCTCTGGAGGGTTTTGGCGCCAAATTTCGCGCCACTGAGGACAGTGATGGCGCAAGAAGAAGTCCAATACGCCGGCGGCCATCTTGGACGCCATGATGCATCAATTCAATGACAGCAAGCAGTGGTAGTGAAACAGCATAAAAGTCCACAAAAATGCACTTTGAAGTGGCGATTTTCTTCCTTTTGATAGCGCAACACTGCACAGCGCTTTCTGGAGGTTTTTGGGACACTTTTCTGTACGTTTTAGGTCCGCAAAGTCCACTTCAAATAAACAGGCGTTTTGTCACTTGGCAAACTGGTTAAGGCACAAAGTTCACGTTTTGATCACAGTCCATAAAACGTGCGTATCCTGTTCGTGACGCCAAAATGCAGCACCCCAAGTCAGGGCTTTGTGTAGGAACCAACCTGGGGAATGCCAGTGATGGAGAGGCCGGCACGCTGCTCCTCTGGGGCACTCTCTGGGTTCTTGAGGGACACAGCCAGGTGGAAGGTGAGGTGCCCTTGGTGTTATAGTTTAACGTGCCTATGGCTAAGTCCCTGATATGTCGTGACGCCAGTGCCAGTAAACGGTGGCACACCGTATTTACAGTAGGAATAACTGAGGTACAGACTGATAACTTGAAAACAGAATCCAAACTTTACTGAAGACAGTGATGATACAGTAAGCAGTCTTTCCAACAGTTCCTTTTTGCAGACAATAAAAATTGCAGTGGTCTTACATCCAGCAAGGTTAAACAGAGGGTGGTAATACAGGACTTGAAATTGCAGGTGAACCTTACTTTCTTCCTGACTCGTCCTGACTGGAATTGATGCTTCAAGGCCCCAATGCCCTACTTCTGGCTTATATCCTTGAATCTCCAGTTTATAATTTACCTCCACTTGACGTTTAGTACCTCCTTGCTCTAGGGATTGCCTCTGGTTCTGCATTCCTTCTCCTAGGGCACCATCTTCCTAGGGTGGATGCCTCACAGGCCGTGAGGCCTGGGTTTGGCCTTCACAGGCACATGGCCTGCACTTGTCTCAGGCACACTCTAGGCTAGACTACTTTCCCTTCCCCTGACTGGGCCTTATATAGACTAGGGCAACCTAGCTCCCTCTAGTGACTAGAGCTGGAATTACACCCCTAGCCGGCCTGCACATAGGACATTTCACAGTAACAGGAGAATTAAATACATTGATTTACATTGCATGGTACAAATAGCACCTTTACCAGCCTCCTCCTAACAGAGAGGAACGACAGCAGCCAAGTGACCCTTCCGTAGTGACGGGCAGTACAACTCCCGTACACTACAGTAGCATGCCATTAGTTAACGCGGCCCTGCCACCATCTTATTGTGCAGAAATTTACAACCGCAATGCAAATAAGGGTACTTTCACACTAGCGTCAAAGTTTTCCGTCATTGAGTTCCGTCCTCGGGGCTCAATAACAGAAAAAAACTGATCAGTTTTATCCTAATGCATTCTGAATGGAAAGCAATCCGTTCAGCTTGCATCAGTTTGTCTTCAGTTCAGTCCTTTCACGTTTTTTGGACGCAGATAAAAGCGCAGCATGTTGTATTTTTATCTCCGTTCAAAAATGCAGAAACACTTGACGGAATGACGGATCCGCCATTAATTTCCATTTAAATGTATTAAGAGGAGATCCGACATTGAAAATTGACGCATTAACGGATCTGTACTTCCAGTCTGCGCATGCGCAGACCTTTAAAAATGGTAAAATAATAATTAAAGGATCCGTTTTTACGGATGGCAACGGAAAGATGGATCCGTTATTTCAATACAATTGGCAAACGGATCTGCAAACGGATCCGTGTGCAAATGAAATCCGTTTTCAAACGTTTTAACGGATCCGTCGGGCAGTTCCGTTGACGCAAGGAGTGCAGGAGCCTGGGACAGGGATGAGTCCTAGTTCTATTTAACTTGTGTGACTTTTCAGCCAACTAAATAACAAAATTGTGTACTTGTCACATAACTGGTTAAAAGTTGCACATCTTAAGTAGGGGAACTTTTTTTTTTTTTTTTTTTGCAATTCTACAAATATTGCACATTTTTCAGTTTCATAACTTTGTCATCTGGCCAGTATAGGGGGCAGCATAGCAACTAAAGTTATAGAAATTATGTGGGTCATTTACAATCAGAAATACGCCTAGGCGTATTTCTGGCGCAGATTGCAATGCAAAGGTTACTTGCGCCGCAATCTGTGACTTTTCCCTGCTGACCCCAGGTCTAAAAAAGTGGATGGGGAAGGGGACAGTCCGGTAGGCCTGTCTCTTTTATTGTTTTCTACACCTGTTGTTTTCTACACCTGTTTTAGGCCTCATGCACACGACCATTGTTTGATTCCGTGTCCGTTGCGCCGTTTTTTCGTGATTTTCTGCAGACCCATTGGTTTTCAATGGGTCCGTGGAAAACTCGGCAAATGCACCGTTTGTCCTCCGCGTCCGTGGTCCGTGATTCCAGTCCGTCAAAAAAATATAACCTGTCCTATTCTTGTCCGCGAAAAATGGTTCGCGGACCCATTCAAGTCAATAGGACCGTGAAAAAATGTGGATGGCCATCCGTGTGTCATCCGCGTTCCACTTCCGCATTTTTTTGCAGATCCCTTGGCAAATTGTCAGCCTGTCTTTTGGTAATATCTTTTGGGTCATGTCCTGAAACACGGAACATCCGTGTCCGGATCCGTCTACAAATGCTGTCCGTTTCAACACAGATTGCCGGATCCGGAGGCAGTTCTGGCGACTTAACTGCTTGCCGGATCCCTCTGCCGCAAGTGTGAAAGTAGCCTAATTGTGTAATGTATTCCTTTTACCCTTACTGCTCCTATTTTCCGTTCTGGGCTGTCGTCACATGATCATGTCCATGCAGCTCCTGCTTATTTCCTATGATGTAATGTTCGTGCCCAGCTGGGTGGGAGGAGCGATTCACTGGCAGGACGTTGTTAGGGGCTGTGGCAGAGGAAGGAGAAGTGCATCATGGGTTTGGTTGGATTCAGGAAGTGCTACAAACCAGATCGATTGGTTTACAAGGGTCAGAAGAGTCCAAAATTGAAAAAAAAAAGACTGAGGAAGATGTGCATGAGGTAAGCAAATACATGAGCATATATTTTAAAAAGCATTGTAATGCTGAAAAACCCCTTTAATAGCATTTTTGGCTACCATTTCGATGGTAGGTTGGCGTCCTGATGATGGAGATTTTTGGACGATATTAAGAATGTTGGCTCAGTCCCCCCCCTTCTTTCCTTTATCCCTTCTTTCTGTTCCTCTCCTTGCTTTGTTTTAATGACTTCCTAAATTGATGAGGCTGTTAATCTTATTATAAAAATTTTTATTTTATAGACCCTGCGTGGTCCGGCACTTTCTGATCACCTCCAATTTGATTGTTGTATTGAGATTTTCAGGCCAGAGTTGTTAGAGAGGGTGGGTGCTCCATGATGAGTTATTCAAGAGGAAAGGAACCATATACTGTTGAAGTGACCCGTGGTGCAGTCCTAAAGTGTTAATGTTCTAATGCAACTATGGTTCACTGCTAAAGAGTTAATGCAAGGGTTAACGCATACTGTGTATGCACTTCCATTGCTGTAAATAGCTAGTGTGACATTACTATACACTCTGAATTCCAAAAGGCTATATATGGGTAGGAATTAGTTAACTGGCAGCCCTTAGTGATAGTTAATGGGTAGTGGGCTAGCCCCACTCCCTCCTAGTTAGTGAGTTCATGGTAAGTAAGCCAAGAGAGAGCAAACATCTGTGATAGCTGCTGGTGTGTAAGCCAGAGAAGCAGGCGGTGCCACTGCATTGTGCTATTTTTAAATGTTTTTATGAATAAAAGAATTGTATTTTATCCTGACGTGTGGCGGCCTTTTTTTTTCTACTTGGATTATCTTGCACAAGCCAACAAGTGTTTCCAGCACCAATGCATTTGGGACACTCAGAGGAGATTATTAACTGAAGCGTAAATGGGCTCCGTTTATAGTACATGTTTGGGCCAGATGAAGAAGAAACTGTCTAGAGAGACACCATCCCTGTGAGTATAGAACTGCCAGACAAGTAACTGTGCTAACAGCTAGCCCCTGAAGGAGAGAAGACTTTTTGCCAAAGGTTGAGGACCATTTAAAAAGGACAGTGCTTAGACGAGATACGCTGTCAAAGATAACGCACATTTATGGCTGTAGACTTTATTGCACGTGGTTTAGGTTATATTGCTTCTGGCACCCACCAGATTACTGAGACAAACTGACCATCCTTTAAAGGACTGCATATTGCAGTTGGGCATTGCAGAGATATATTAAGAGAAATTGGGAAGATTTTATGCAGGTTTATATAGAAAGAGAGTCAGGGAGAACCATCTGCAGTGTTCCCACTCAGACCAAAGAGTCAATTTATGGCTATAGAGCAAGTCTAGTGGAGATAGAAGCAGCATTAGCTTATGGACTCCATAGCACCAGTGACTGGGAGAAGCCTAAAAGCGCCTGGACACAGCCAAACGACTATACGCGTGGTTGTCTATTACCACATGCCTCTATGGACATTGTGGATCAGAGTTTAGGAAAGCACCCTGTATAAAGAATGGAGCAGATGTTTTTGCCTGCCGTTAGGGAGACCGCCCTGTGGGTTGCTAATTACAAGTTAGAAGTTATTATATCCAGTACCTGAGTGCTAGAGTGTGGACCTAGTGTAGACAGATATAGGAAAGAACCTTTCCTGCCTACTGAAGGACAATCTTAAGAAACCCATTGTCAAGCCTGTTACTAGGATTACTGGTGAGATAATATTGGGATTATCATCTTTACCATATAAATTAACTGCACTGATGACTCTGAGGCAAGTGATTAAGTAAAGGTTCCATTGTTTTCAACCATTGACTCCTAATCCTTTCTACCACCTCCTTTTGCACTTAACAGTGCTGGCGTCACAAACACTAGGGAACCTGCCTCCAAGGCACCTAAAAAGCTATTCCACCAAGGGCACCTCAACCTCCATCTGGCGGGAGTCCCTGGATAACAGAGTGTGCCCTGAAGGAACTGGTGCTGTCGTTCCCTTCACTGCACGCCGGCCCAGGTAGCACTACTAACCGTGAGTAAAACAACTACTACCCCCATCGGCCCACCGTAGCTCCCGTGTTGCCCCTGCGGCCCGGTCGCTGCACATCAAAGTATCCACCACCTATACACAGCCTTCGGGAAAAGTCTGCTGTGTGATAAGCCTGTATGTGCCACCCATCATCCCCTGTAAAAATACTGTTATTTGCTGCGCTCAAGCCGGCCTGGTCATTGCCTCCCTGTGCCCCGTTGGCCTTTTCAGCTATTTTGCCTTCCACCCTTCTAGCTACCCATCCAAAATTAATGGTACCCAGCCTCCCTCAGGCAGAGGCCTCTCAAGTGCAGGGTAAGCCAAGCCCTGAGGGGAAGAAGGGTTGTGCCCCCTCTCTGCACACGCAGAGCAGGGAGTGCTGGACCAGGGTTAGACACCATGAGGACTACAACGACCCTCGTCTCCAGCCTTGCACTCCTCCCCTCCTCAGGCCGGTGCACTGCACTGTTTTTTATGCCTTTGAGGCGAGGAGAGGTTTCTCTAAGGGTACTTTCACACTGGCGTTTTGGATCCTGTTTGTGAGATCTGTTTCAGGGCTCTCACAAACGGTCCAAAACGGATCAGTTCAGCCCCAATGCATTCTGAATGGTTAAGGATCCGTTCAGAATGCATCAGTTCGGCTCCGTTCCGCCTCTATTCCTTTCTGGAGGCGGACACCAAAACGCAGCATGCAGCATTTTGGTGTCCGTCTGACGATGCGGAGCCGAATGGATCTGTTTTGACTTACAATGTAAGTCAATGGGGACGGATCCGTTTTTAATGACACAATATGGTGCATTTGAAAATGGATCCCTCCCCCATTGACTTTCAATGTAATTCAAAACGGATCCGTTTTGACTTTGACATTTTTCTTTAAAGCTAATGCAAACGGATCCGTTCTGATCGGATACAAACGTTTGCATTATAGGTGCGGATCTGTCTGTGCAAATAAACAGACGGATCCGCACCTAACGCAAGTGTGAAAATAGCCTCAACTTAAAAAGATAAGAACATACTTACCAACTCTGCAGCTGGCATATTCATGGCACGTAAGCCCTGCCCCCAGGAACGGACACTCAAATTGTGACTGTTAACACTATAAACACTAGGCACAGACCCTGGAAATTCAGGACTGTTGGCAACTATGTAACTGTATCATAAATGATACATGGTAGGTGGGGACTCTGTTAGGCCTCTTTCACACTTGCGTTCTGAGGATCCGGCAGGCACTTCCTCCCCGCTGGAACCGTCAGAACACAAGTCGCCTGAAAGCATTAGAAGACTGATCAGGATCCTGATCAGTCTTCGAAATGCTTTCAGGTTACTATGGCAGCCAGGACGCTATTAAAGTCCTGGTTGCCATGGTAGTAGTCGGGAGCGGTGGAGCAGTATACTTACAGTCCGTGCGCTCCGGGCGCCCAGAATGACGTCAGAGCGCCCCATGCGCATGGATCACGTGATCCATGCGTGTAGGGCACCCTGGCGTCACTCTGGAGCCCCCCGGGAGCCGCACGGACGGTAAGTATACTGCTCCCCCGCTCCCCACTACACTTTACCATGGCAACCAGGACTTTAGCGTCCTGGCTGCCATGGTAACCATTGAGAAAAAGCGAAACGGCGATGCGTCGAAACGACGTTTAGCTTAAGGCCGGAACCGGATTAATGCCTTTCAATGGGCAATTATTCCGGATCCGTCATTGCGGCAAGTGTTCCGGATTTTTGGACGGAGCAAAAAGCGCAGCATGCTGCAGTATTTGCTGCGTCCAAAAAACTTTCCGGTCCTGAACTGAAGACATCCTGATGCATCATGAACGGATTTCTCTCCATTCAGAATGCATGGGGATGATCCTGATCAGGATTTTTCCGGCATAGAGCGCCGAGGACGGAACTCTATGCCGGAAAAGAAAAACGCCAGTGTGAAAGGACCCTTACCGATTTTAGTTTTTATCATAGGGCCCAGGAGCTACCCTTCTGCTGAGACCTCCCAATGCAAGTTAAAGGACCATAATTCATATTGGACCATCCAAATATAAATATATCTGTTTTGCTGGTGGGAACGTCCTGGGGTCATGAAGTATATCTCAAAGGGACAAAAAGTTCTGGTCTTTTTGTTTGTTTGTTGTTATTTTAAGCATAATTGCTGTGCAAATGTTCCAGTTGAATGGATTAAAGGGCAATAATGTCCTTTCGGAATAAGTTGAGTGAGTTCAAGAAGCTATAAAATTCACAGCGCTGTTTATTTTTACCCCAAACATCTGTAATCTCTGCTCAGCAGTGTAAGAGGCCCGGCATGATGTCACCTCAGGAACCTGATCCACTGGCCTGACATCTAACAAGTCCTCTGTACTCAACGCCTCAGCCCTGTGCAGATGTCATGTGCGGGAGATGGGACCTGTCATCGCAGGATCCATTCACCAGGAGGTGTCTGCCTCCAGAGCTGACATCAAACTGAAAGTTCTGCTGACAACTTGTTTAGTCAACACTCAGATCTGCGGGAGCGTTAATGGGAATGTAATGGAAAGACAACAAGCTGAATTTGTTTTATGGAATCTGCTGTTTATGGTAACTTTTATTAAGGCTGTTATTACTACAGGGATCAGTGCTGGACTGGGGTACATTGGGCCTATTATGAAAATTGGTTCTGAGGAGGTTTATATAAGAAGGATGGATACTGAACTATGCTGCTATCATTTCAAGTCTACACCACTGGGATTATTAGACCCAACGGGTCCTATAAAGCCTCTTTAATTACATGGAATACACCTGCCGAAGAAAGTTTGTAATATACTTATCATGCCAAATTTGTATGGCTCTTCTTCCTAAGAACCTAGTCACGTGAAGTTCCACATTCCACCAACATCACATCCTTTACAAAGTTTCCGGCCTGGACTATGGAAGGGATGTCAGCTCTGCTGTGGATGGGGCCAAAATTATTCCTCTCCCTGGCGCATGTGCAATCTCCTGAATAAACCTAATCTGTGCATGCTCCACGGAGAGGAATAGTTCTGGCCCCATCCGCAGCAGACGTGACATCAGGTCATAGGTGTAACTACCAGGGTACCTGGCAGAGGTGCTTTCGGAAAGTACGGAGGCCTATGGAAGCAGAGTAAGAAAATGTGTCAGATTAGATCTGTAAATTATCAGACCGCAGACCAAACCCATAAATTATAGGAACCCAAACCAGACCCCTAAATTTTCAGAAGGCAGAATTGATCCCTTAATTTTTATTGTTATTATTACATTTTAATTTTTATTATTATTTATTTATTTTTTATATGGAAGGGGTTTTCCACAATTTGGGTATTAAAGACCTATCCTCCAGATATCAGATTGGTGGGTTTCTGACACCCGGCATCCCCATCAACCAGCTGTTTTTGGTAGCCACTGACTTCGGAGCGAAACAATGGATGGGGTGGGAGCAGAAGACTCTGTATACTGTGTAGGGGCTGTGCAGGAATACTGCAGCTCAGCTCCCATTCAAGTGAATGAGTGCAGAACTGCGTTATGAAGGAGCCCTCTGCTTCATCCACTATTTTCTTTCCGCAGCAGTAGCTTTAGACCATCTTTTTTAGCTCTCTAAAGAACTTTCATTACATTAAATTATGAGACCTTTGTCAAGACAACAACTAGACTCCAGACCAGGCATCAATATACGGTCCTGATGGTCTTTGTGGTCCTTTTCATTTTCAGGCACCACCTCTTGAAATCAGGACTGTTTGTGCAGAGAAGGTCATACATCCACAAACCACATTACAATGTTCCACAGTATCACATCTTTGTGCACCAGCCCAATGCCCAAAGTAGCAGCCACTGTGGGAAGTCTTTTATGTCCCAAAGGAGTGAGGGCCCATTCCAAGTTTTAGGCCCCTTTCACACGGGCGAGTTTTCCGCGCAGGTGCAATGCGTGAGGAGGACGCATTGCACCCGCACTGAATCCGGACCCATTTATTTCTATGGGGCTGTGCACATGAGCGGTGATTTTCACTTCTGCGTTGTGTGAAAATCGCAGCATGCTCTATATTGTGCGTTTTTCACGCAACGCAGGCCCCATAGAAGTGAATGGGGCTGCGGGAAAATCGCAAGCAAGTGCGGATGCAGAGCGATTTTCCCGCATGGTTGCTTAGCAACGGGACCAGATCTTTATTATTTTCCCTTATAACATAGTTATAAGGGAAAATAATAGCATTCTTAATAAAAGAATGCTTAGTAAAATGAAGAGGAAGGGTTGTAATACATAAATCAGTTAACTTATGATCGCTAGCAGTTACTGATCGCTCCTCTCTTTCCCTGCATCATCTAAGATCTAAAGGACCTGTGATGGACCATGTGATGTGACGTCATCACAGGTCCTTTAGTTCTTAGCTGATTCTGGAAAAGAGAGGAGAGATCGCAACTACGCGATCAAGTGGCTAAGGTAAGTTAACTTTTATTATTTTTAACCCTTCCTCTTCATTTTACTATGCATTCTTTATTAAGAATGCTATTATTTCCCCTTATAACCATGTTATAAGGGAAAATAATAAATTCTCCAGAATACTGTACCCGAAACCGGACTTCAGTGATGAAGTCCGGCTTCGGGTCTGGGTACCAAACATGGCGATTTTTCACACGCGCGTGCAAAACGCATTACAAACGTTTGCACCCGGGCGGAAAAATCGCGCATATTCCCGCAACGCACCCGCCTCTTATCCGGGCGTCAAACATGACACCCGTGTGAAAGAGGCCTTAGGCTTCTTGTTGCACCCCTGGTTACTAAAGGGTTGTTGCCCCACCTCAGTAAGTGGCATTTATCATGTAAAGAAATTTAATACAAGGCACTTGCTAATTTATTGTGATTGTCCATATTGCTTCCTTTGCTGGCTGGTTTCACTTTTCCATCACATTATACACTGCTCGTTTCCATGGTTATGACCACCCTGCAATCCATCAGTGGTGCTCGCGCTTGCACAGGAAAAAGCACTAACGTATGTTCGCTCCCGTGGTCCGGGCCACCAGAAAAGGCTGATGCTTTTTCCTATAGTGTGCAAGCACGACCACCACTGATGGATTGCAGGGTGGTCATAACCCCTTGATACGAGCCATGTATAATGTGATGGAAAAATGAATCCAGCCAGCAAAGGAAGCAATATGGAGAATCACAATACATTAGTAAGTGCCTGATATTAACTTTCTCTACATGATAAATGCCACTTACTGAAGTGAGAGAACCCCTATAAGTACAAAGCGTAAGTGATAACACCAGTTATTGATCATGTTAGTCCTTCTGGACCTCATGGCCTCAGGATGTCAGGACCTAGGCTGGCTAACAGATCATGTGCTCCTCTTGTAGACCAGTCAGTCCAGTACTGATTTAAAAAAATATATATATTTTTGATTTTCCCAAAAATTGTGCAATAAATTTTCAAGGGTGTCATATGTCAATGTCAGTGGGAAACTGACAGTTTCAATGCAGTACAATAGAGCATGTGCTGTACTGCATTGAAACCGTGACCAACAGTGAAACAGTGAGTAGTGGGGCTAAAATAAAAAGTGGGGGGAAAAAAGTTTTAAAAAGTGTTTTATAAAAATAGAAAAAGTGAAAATAGTTGCAAGTGAAAAAAAAGCCCCCCTTCCCCTGATCAAACCATTTACTGTTGTAAAAAAATAGGAAAAAAATAATTAGACATTTTGGATATGAAAATATCACTTGATCTACCCTGGGGTGATTAAAATAAGAATAAAAACTATGCCTGAATGGCCATTTATTTGTTACCTCACTCCCACAAATCATATAATCAGGCAATCAAAAATTTGTATGCACCCTAAAGTGGTACCAATGCAAAAAAATATTGTACCGATGCAAAAAATGTGCCCTCATATAAGACCATCATCTAAAGAAAACAGAAAGCTTTCAGAAAATGACAATACAAAAATTTGTGGGTTCATTTATTAAACTGGTGTAAAGTAGAACTGGCTTAGTTGCCCATTGCAACCAATCAGATTCCACCTTTGATTTTTGACGGCTCCTTTGGAAAATGAAAGGTGGAATCTGATTGGTTGCTATGGGCAACTAAGCCAGTTCTACTTTAAACCAGTTTTGGAGAAAAGATCAGTGGGGTCATTTATCAAACGCTTTTATTGTGTAAAACAGAAAAATAAAAAATTTGGTATCTCAGGGGGCTCTGCAACCGATACAGAGAAATCTGCCAACCCCAAATCCAAATGGAGCTCCTTCCCTTCTGAGCTCTGCTGTGTGCCCATATAGCAGTTATTAACCACGTATGGGGTGTTGCTCTATAAAATAGGTAACCAATTGTGGGGTGCCTTGTAAAATAATAAAATGGGGCTAAAGCAACATTTTATTGGGAAAAATTACATTTTTGTTGCTCTTGGGAAATTGCCTTCGTGTAGTAAGCCACTATTATTACTGTTCAGCATGAGACATTCAGTTTATGGACAACTATACCTTTGTCTGCCCAGGAAACTGCTGTCGTAGGCTGGGGCCGGCAGTCCATACTCAGCAGAGCCCTGAGCTATAATTGACTCGTTAGGCAATGTCAGCTATTGCATTCCTTGATTTGCAGCCAGCTCTGTGTGTAATATCTCAGCCAGTCTGTTACTAGTTAATCCTTTCCTAATCTGTTGTTTTGCGCAACTGGGGTATGGAAAAAAAAAGCTGAAATATGGGAAACGTTTCACAAATATTTTGTTGAGTAGTTTTGAGTATGTTCTGGTGTCAGCAGGTTAACAGGACTGGTCCATGTCTGGTAACCTGTGCCCGTCCACCTGCTGTGAATCCGGCACTGGGGAGGTAGAGAGGCTTGCTTAACCCTCGCACAAGTGTTGACATGCGTGATTCATCCATAGTTTCATGTACACAGCAATAGCTGCAACTGGGGAGTTTCTGTGAAGCAACAAGTCTGTATCATCGGAGATTTCCATCGTTATATGGGATTTAGTAATATCCCTTGGTGCCAGTCAGTAAGGCGATGCTGCCGGGAGAAAACTGTAACATGGTCCCCAACCATTGCACTTCATATACCGCACAAGTCTTCAGCACTGGGTGCGGCTTCTCCTGCACCTCCAAATACAGTCAGGGCAATGCGGGAATTCATCACGAGCATACCTACAATGGGCGTAGCTATAGGGGGTGCAGAGGTAGCAGTCGCTGAGGGGGCCCAAAGACCCTTGTGGTGCATAAGAAGACACACAAAGCACTGAGGGAAGGGGGGCCCAAGCTGAACTCTTGCACCAGGGCCCATGAGCCTTTAGCTACGCTCCTGATACCTACCAACATTTTTGGTCGCAGTTGATAAATGTAGCGTTCACCTAACATACGTATCAAGATTGTAGTTAGTAAATTTGGGGTATGTAAAGGAATGACCCAAAGCCATTAGGAGTGCCCACTTATGGGTGGTACGTACACAATTCCCACCCATTTTCAGTCCCAGACAGCCTGAATTTGCAGGGACTGTCTCTGAAAATTAGGGACATTCCCTGCAAATTCCCAACTGTTGGCGACTATGACCTAATTAACATACGTAACCACCCCCGCTTTTCCACCCACTGTTAGGTCTGCAGTCCGTGCCCATCGCCCTCTTGCTGTTCTATGTGGGCACGCCATGTTATCCGCCATCTTCTGCCTGATGCTCCCTTAGGGCACCCAAATCCTACCCCAGCCAATTGAGGGTTCCGAGTTACTTAAAGGGGTTATCTAATGATTAATGTAAAGAAATGAAAATCGGAAATCATATAGTACATGACAATCTCTTTCTAACAAAGCCAGAACCAGCCCTGTACCTCACATGGATCCAGAGATCTCCATTCATTGCTAGATTTATATCAAGTTGACAGCTCAAGGGGAGTGTCCTTTCTGCTTCAGCTAACGGGGCGTGTTCATTCTGCTGCAGCTCAGGAGGTAGTTGAAGGATGAAACTGAGGATGTGCAACCATCTCAATGAGCTGGACAAAGAAATAAGAAAAAGAACAAACAGCAGATGGCGCTATACAGATACAAGTTACTGAATAACGCAGTGGCAATACAAAAATCGTAATTACATGCAATTACAAAAGTATTCAGATCCAGATACTGGTTTGAAAACTGTAGCATATTTTTCGTGGGACAACCCCTTTAAGGGCCACCTCACCAGGAGGAGGGAACCTGAGCTTTAGGTTCCCCAGTGACCAGTAAAGGTGTTCTGATAGTCTAGTGCTATTGCGATGTGTTTATCCTGCGTTATCTAATGCCTGTATTCTTTTTTTTTATTTATATATTTTTTTTTAATTCTTTATTTATCCATTTTAAATAGTACATAAATGTGCCAATAAAAATTGACCATGATAAGAACATGACAAGTAATTAGTCAGGTATGCAGTGCATCGAAAACATCATATTATGTACGAATCTTAGAATCCCGTAAGTCGCACGGGCGCCTGGAGAGGCAACGCCAGGCTTAAATCAGGACCAGACTAAGTAATTTCGGATCATTAACTGGCATTATCACAATCAATAGTAACATATTTCCAACCAGAGACACACGAAGGAACAGGGGAAAGGAAAGGGGATTACACAGAACGAGACAAAGAAAAGGAAGGGGGAGTCTCCTCAGGTCAGGAGGTTTCGGTATTCCTGAGTATCTCGGAACAAAAACCAGGGGGTCCATGCCTTTATGAAGGCATTATGGGTGTTTTTCAAGGGCGCCGTAAGCTCCTCCTGTCTGTATTCTTGTCGTGTTTCAAGTGTGTGCCTTTCTGTCTGTGTGCCCCTGCACTTTCAAGTTCAGTTCATATTTTGGTTAACCCAGTCTGTCTTCTCTGTCTGTGCTCCAGCCAAGTCCCGAGCCAGCCTGCCTCATGTTTGCCTCATTACAACTTCACCCGAAAGTCTTCCCTGTGTTTGCATTAACTGTGCACTGCCTGAACCTCAAAACCTGCAGTTTTTGTGCATTTTTTATATCCTGAGCTCCTGGTGCCTGCACCAGGGTCCTTAACTCTAGTGGTTAAGCTGCCAACTAAATCAGGACTATCCCAGGAGGTGGTGGTCTGGTTGCTAACCCTCAGCAAAGCCCAGATCCCTATACAGGGGTTACAGGTCTATACCGAGGAAGCTCCAGAATAATGCCCTTAGGGTTAAAGTGGTTGTCTCATCATGGACAATGGGGGCATATCGCTAGGCCCCCGTTCCCATTCTTTTCTATGGGGCTGATGGAAATAGCCAAGCCAGCGCCCCATAGGAAATGAATAGAGGGCGGCTGCGCATGTGTAGTGCGCCCTCCTTCACTTGCGGGGCTCTGTTCTCGATATAGATGCGGGTCAATGGGGGATATCCTAGCAATATGCCCCCATTGTCCATGATGAGACAACCTCTTTAACCCCACACCAAACCAGTTAGCTGGCACAGCGCATCCACCCTCACTGATTCATAACACCCACTTTTCAAAGCTATAAAAAGTCCAACATTTTAAAAAAATGATGGAGGGTGCTTTTTCCAGTAGAATTGGAGCAAATGGAATAGTAAGGTACACATAACTGGAGAGGTATCTGAGATTTCCCGATGTGGATGAGTTCATTAAGGTCTTTACAAACACTCTGGGCCTCATTTTCAGTAGAACAGGCCTTGTTGCTGATAGCAACCAATCAGAGCTCAGCTTTCATGTCTTCAATTGCTGTGGCAAAGTAAAAGCTGGGCTGCGATTGGTTGCTATGGGTAACAAGGCCAATTTTACTGTTACACATGTACTGTCACTACACACGTACATACAGTACACACACATGCTTACCAACATTTTTATTAAGGCCCTCCCCCATGCCAGATCCAAACCCTGCCCATTTTCAAGCCCAATTTGCTGGTATTGTCTCTGAAAATTCAGGAAAATCCTGGGGAATTCTGGTCCATCATGCTCTGGAACCGGTAAGGCATGGTGGACATCTTCTGAGCCGTTGACACAACATCCAGTGCTAAACCTTGTCAGGAATTGCGAAATGTCACCATTTCTGTCACCATTTCTCTCAACAGTTCTGTTCTTCGTCCAGCAGGGGTTGTATAAAACTTTCCAAAAACAAACGCCAACCCTGTAATCACCACAAATATAGGGTGTCCAGCCGGCATAATCAGCCTTTTGTTATATCAATGGAGAATTTGTATGTGTGGTGTCTTCCGAAGCTTACTGTAGATACTTGGATCAGGAAAGGGACAGGCAAAGTAGGCACCTGCCTAGGGTGCAAATTATGTAGGGAACAAAAAAGTGCCTTTGAATGACAGGCTTTCAATATACTGGGGTCTTATGAACATTTCCCTCATCTCTAAACAAAGTCAAATCCCATCCTTGGAAAACGAAAAATATGCAGGCCCATACGCTCGTGTGTCGCAGAAGTTAAAAATAAAGGGATCACCTCTGCTTAAAAGGAGGATAACATTTACAAGTAATACGGCCATGCCTTACCCCTACCCCCTTTTCTTTAGTAAATTAGGACCCCAAGCTCGTGCTCACCCCCATTTTTCCCCTCCTTACAGGGATGTAACATGTGTGCTGCATGTGGAGAGAAGTCAGACTGTAATGGAGGGAACTCTTCTCTCCCCTATCCACCCAACACCTTGTTTCCCTCTGGAGGCCAAAAGAACTTAGATAGGTGCACAGGTGATGTCCAGGAGAAGGTTTTCTATGGAAGAGAGGGGTCGTCAAGTACAGTAACTATGTCCCACCAACAACATATGCTAATAAAAACTTATAAACCGGGTGAGTAACCAAGCCTTATGGAACCATGAGGGTCTACAGTCCCTTAATGTGCCCAGTTGTACTGAGCTTTTCTGCCACAACTGACCCAAAGACAATCGCTGTCCCAGTGATCTCATAGGGGCATTGACTTTCAACAGTATTGTTTTCCATCTCCACATTTAAGGTGTAGACGTTCCCCTACAGGGCCTATGTGCACATATAGTATGCACGCCTCTGAGCCTTCCACACCATCTAGTTCTGTAATCAGATCAGGTCATGGATTCTGGACATGTTCGGCCAGCATCCAAAGTCAACACCTGGAAATCTGAACTCCCAAATACCCTGCAGCAGAAACGATGCTTCTTCGAGGATATATTTGGTAAAGATTCAAAAATAGACCATGTCATAAGACTTAAAAATGTTTAAGGCATATCCATAGGAGAGGTGTGAGTCCCAGAGGTGCCCTGATATTCATCCGTCCGGTGAGGCAACCACCATGTGGTGTGCCTCTCTCCATTCATGTCTACCGAAAGTCCAAAAATTGCCTTGCTGGCGGTCAACTTGCTAGGCAACAAGGGTGGGGAGACTCGCATTCTGCCCATAGGTGGACTTTGCCCCCTCCCCCCAACATCTTTATTAGGCCTCTTTCACACTTGCGTTCTGACGGATCCGGCGGGACGGAAGTGCCCGCCGGATCCGGCAGAAAGCAAGTCGCCTAAAAGCATTTGAAGACTGATCAGGATCCTGATCAGTCTTCAATATGCTTTCAGGTTACCATGGCAGCCGGGACGCTACTGAAGTCCGGGCTGCCATAGTACTCCGCAGCAGTGTACTTACTTGCGCTGCGGCCGCCGGGCGCTCCATCATGAGGTCACAGGTCTATGCGCCGTCCGGACCTGTGACGTCATGAAGGAGCACCCGGAGGCCGCAGTGCAGGTAAGTACACTGCTGCGGAGTACTTACCATAGCAGCCAGGACTTCAGTAGCGTCCTGGCTGCCATGGTAACCGATTGGAGGCCCAGCTTACACTGGGGCCCCGATCGGAACAGCTGCTGCGCATGGGCAGAGCCAAATGTTGGATCCGGCGATATGACGAAACGACGTTAAGCTTAATTCCGGACCCGGATTAATGCACTCCAATGGGCATTAATTCTGGATCCAGCGTTACGTCATGTCTTCCGGATTTTTGGACAGAGACAAATCCGCAGCATTCTGCGGTTTTGTCAACGTCCAAAAACCGTTCACATACTGAACGGAAGACATCCTGATGCATCCTGAACGGATTTCTCTCCATTCAGAATGCAATAGGATAATCCTGATCAGTATCTTTCCGTCCTAGAGCCCCGAGAACGGATCTCTAGGACGGAAAGCAAAAACGCAGATGTGAAAAGGGCCTTACATGACAAAATTCCCCATCATTTTTTTATTTATTTATTTTTTTTTGGGGGGTTTGATTACTTTTTCAATGTACTATGATCATTATAGGTGTAGACTGAAATTAATGAAGCACACTCCATTTTGACTCCATCATGTTTGTCTATTATTATTATTATTTTATCATAACATTTTTGTATTTTTTTATTTAGATAGAAATATTTAGGACTTTTCTATAAAAATAAGAATCTGCCCGGACGTAAAGGTTTATTATTACTGTGATCCATGTGAGATGAAGCATAATTATTACGGACTGTCTACAAAATTTCTCATCAATTACCACCTCGGCAGCGGCGGAGAAACATGAGGGTGTGATTATTTTCAGCTTTGTTCTATTCTCGTCTGTTTCATTACCATTTCTCATCTCTCTCGCCTTACTATTCCTGGCCACGGTTATACAATATAAAGCACGCTAGGCGCCCGGCGCGTGAAGATATGACATGTGAAAAAGAAATTCTGCACGAGAGCGTCTTTAGATTTAGAAATGAAAGGTAAAATGCAATTAGCAGCGGGCTGGACTGTTAGATCACACTTGAGGTTCTGCTACTAATTTAGCAAATTAGTCATTTTGTGGGTGACTGTGAACGCATGGCCGAAAAAAGAAGTGGAAGAGTAATATGTGTATAATTGAAAAATTATAGGTACAGCGTTCTGCAAAAATATTGGCCCCCCTCTCTCAAAGCATATATGTCATGCTAAATGGATATGTTAGTAATCGCATAATAGAGTTTCTGGATTAAATTGTTTGTCCAAGTGAAAAAATATTCTACAGTTTTCAAACCAGCTCCTGGATCTGAATACTTTTGTAACTGCATGTAATTAAAAATTTTGTATATTCACTAAGTTATTCAATGAAATGTATCTGTAGAGCGCCACCTGCTGTTTGTTCTTTTACTTATTTATTTGTCCAGCTCACTAAGACAGTCGCACATGCTCCGTTTCATCCCTGACCTGCTTCCTGAATTGTGATAGGTAGAGAGCTGCAGGAGAATGGACATGCCCCCCCTTAGCTGCAGCAGAAAAGAAACACCCCTTGAGCTGTCAGCTTGATATAAATCTAGAGGAGCAATGGATGGGGAGATCTCTGAATCCATGTGAGGTACAGGGCTGGTTCTAGCTTCGTTAGAAAGAGATTGACATGTACTATATGGTGTCTGGTTTTCATTTGGTACATTAGTCATGGGCAAGGCCGGCGTCAGCAACCGACATACCCGGGCAAGTGCCGGGGCCCACATCTCCTGCAGGGGCCCACAGCACAACTGCCAGAGACCAGAAGCAATGAGCACTTCTATCAATACAGATGGAAGCGCTCATTGCTTGAGCGCAGGGACCTGGGTCCTGTTGTAACGCCCTGCTAGGGAGCATTACCACTCCTTTCACCCAATCACTATGTTTAAAGGGAGTCTTTCACCTAATCTGAGCCTTTTAGACCGCTCAGATCAGGTTATAGACTCCTGTGCCCTAACTCCAATGGTACCTTTATTTGTGCAGTCCCTCTGCGAGATCTTCCAAAAAAGACTTTTCAAACTTCTGCTAATTAGGTTCGGAAGGTGCCCAGGGGCAGCATTACTGCCGATGTGCCCAGAAATCCACACCTCTTTCACCCCTCTGGCCCGCCCTCAATTTATGTTATCTCCTCCTCTCCCTCACAAATCTCGCGCCTGCTAGAGGAAAGACGATGCTGCGCTGACCCGCCCCTTCTTTGGCTTCACTGCAGTCCTCTGCGCATGCGCCGGTTACTTCTGCCCACGCCGCTGGATTTTAAACTCAGAGGACTGCAGTGAAGACAAAGTAGGGGCGGGTCAGCGCAGCATCATCTTTCCTCCAGCAGGCACGAGATTTGTGAGGGAGAGGAGGAGGTAATAATAGGAATGGAGGGCGGGCCAGAGGGGTGAAAGAGGTGTGGATTTCTGGGCACATCAGCAGAAACGCCGCCTCTAGGCACCTTCTGAACCTAATTAGCATACGTTTTAAAAGTCTTTTTGGGAAGATCTAGCATGGGGAATGGACCATAATAAAGGTACCATTGGAATTAGGGCACAGGAGTCTATAACCTGATCTGAACGGTCTAAAAGGCTCAGATTAGAAGAAAGACTCCCTTTAATGGTGCATCCTGTGTCATCATGTGTATTCATTGCTATGTCCTGCACAATATATATTTATTTCCCTTGTAACTGTTATGTTGACATGAATGCGCCTGGTTCACCAGCAGATGGCGGTTGTCATGGCAGTGCTAGTTTTCCTAGAGCGGAGCCTTCTATCCATTCTAGCCCTCTGTAGAGAGGGAGGTGTTGGTTAGTTAGAGTCAGTCTAGCTTAGCCCTGGCAAGGGGAAGGCTGTGTACCAGCCAGCAGAGCACTGTCTGCTCTGCTAGGCCCAAAGAAAGAGAACTGAAAGCTTTAGAAGCCAGGAAGAACGATTCCCTGGATAAAGATAAAGACAAAGAGAACGATACAGATTCAGACGTGATCTGAGGGCCCGGCCGGGAAGGAGGCCCGTGGCGGCAGGTCACAGGGAGATGAACGCTTCTATTGTGGAAACATTAATCTCCATAGTCATCTGTATCGCCGTCCTCAGGACAGCGATTCAGATGGCTGTGCTGCAGCAGGGCAGGGGAGGGAGAGGCGTCTCGCTTCCCTGTTCCTCTGATAGGTTGCCGGCACAAGGCCCGCAGCCCATCAGAGGCTGGTCCAGGCGGCGCGATGACATCAATGTGCCGCCTGAGCCGTACAGCATGGGACACAGGCCGGAAGAGGCACTTGTTACTGGCATGGGGAGGGGGAGAGGCACTTGGCACTTGTTACTGGCACATGTTACTGGCACATGTTACTGGCACATGGGGGGAGAGGCACTTGTTACTGGCATAGGGGGAGAAAAAGGCACTTGTTACTGGCATATGGGGGGAGAGGCACTTGACACTTGTTACTGGCATATGGGGGAAGGCACTTGTTACTGGCACATGGGGGAGAGGCACTTGTTACTGGCACATGCGGGGAGGAGAGGCACTTGTTACTGGCATATGGGGAGAGAGGCACTTGTTACTGGCACATGGTGGGAGGAAAGGCACTTGTTACTGGCATATGGGGGAGAGAGGCACTTGTTACTGGCACATGAGGGAGAGGCACTTGTTACTGGCACATAGGGAGAGGAGAGAGACACTTGTTACTGGCACATGGGGAAATGGAGAGGCACTTGTTACTGGCAAATGGGGAGAGAGAGGCACTTGTTACTGGCACATGGGCGGGGAAAGAGGCACTTGTTACTGGCACATGGGGGGAGAGAGGCACTTGTTACTGGCACATGGGGGGCATGGAAAGGCACTTGTTACTGGCACATGGGGGGAGAGGCACTTGTTACTGACACATGGGGGAGAGGCACTTGTTACTGGCACATGGGGGAAGAGAGGCACTTGTTACTGGCACATGGGGGAGAGAGGCACTTGTTACTGGCACAAGGGGGGGAGAGAGGCACTTGTTACTGGCACATGGGGGGTAGGAGAGAGGCACTTGTTACTGGCATATGGGGGGAGAGGCACTTGTTACTGGCATATGGGGAGAGAGGCACTTGTTACTGGCACATGGGGGAGAGAGGCACTTGTTACTGGCACATGGGGGTAGAGAGAGGCACTTGTTACTGGCTTATGGGCGGGAGAGGCACTTGTTACTGGCACATAGGGGAAGAGAGAGACTTGTTACTGGCACATGGGGGGGGCGGAGAGGCACTTGTTACTGGCACATGGGGGAAAGAGAGGCACTTGTTACTGGCATATGGGGAGAGAGGCACTTGTTACTGGCATATGGGGGGAGAGGCACTTGTTACTGACACATTGGGGAGAGGCACTTGTTACTGGCACATGGGGAAGAGAGGCACTTGTTACTGGCACATGGGGGGGAGAGGCACTTGTTACTGACACATGGGGGGAGAGAGGCACATGTTACTGGCACATGGGTGGAGATGCACTTGTTACTGGCACATGGGGGGGGACATGGAGAGGCACTTGTTACTGGCACATGGGGGGGAGATAGACACTTGTTACTGGCACATGGGGGGGCATGGAGAGGCACTTGTTACTGGCACATGGGGGGAGGCACTTTTTACTGACATATGGGGGAGAGACACTTGTTACTGGCACATGGGGGGAAGAGAGGCACTTGTTACTGGCACATGGGGGAAGAGAGGCACTTGTTACCGTGAGCATGGGGGGGGGGCATGGAGAGGCACTTGTTACTGGCATCATGATTGGGGCGCATCTATGAGGGGCACTTGTTACTGTCACATTATTATGGGGCACGATGGGGGCTTCTACTGAGGCCACAAGGAAGAGGTATTTTATATTGGGGGCTCTGTGTGGTACTAGTATTATCACAGCTTTCTGCAGTATAATGTTGATGAGCACAGCGGCACAGTACTGGGGTTAGTAGGATCATTTGTCCAGAAGATGGGAGGATGATGGAAAAGTAGTAAACTAAGATTTTTTTTTTGTTGTCAAACTGCAGAGATGGAAAATGGCGACAAAATGGTGGCCTGGTCTGAAGGTCTGAAAGGAGAAGATGAGGACAGAGAACATCTACATCAAAGGAGACTTCACTGGATGTAAGACGTGTGGGGTACTGTATTTCTGTAGTGATGAGATCAGGGGCATAACGATTGCTGTGCGACCACGACCGGGGGGTGATGGTGGGATATGGGTGTGGCTGGAGGCAGAACATCGGCATGGCTGGAGGCGGAACATGGGTGGGGCCTAGAAGGGGGCCCTTAATTTATTTTGCGCGGGGGCCCTGACGGTTCTCAGTTCACTCCTGGATTCAGATAAAGACAGAGTCAGACTACAGAAAGTTAAGTTGCAGCTCACAGCAGAAGAGGAAAAGTTCCTAATGCTAATCCAGCTAACATAGCAGAGCTGAAAGAGTACAGATGTAGCAGAGCTGAATGTGTTTGCCTGCCAGAAGTTTACGCCAAAACCTGCTGATGACCAAGACAAAGCCTGAAACTGTTGGAGAAACGTTTATTGAAAGTAAAGTTGTGTTCAACGTTAATACAAGTCTGGACTCAAGTTATTTCATCCTCATCTTCATCACCCATCCATTTTAGTTGCACCGCTGCGGACGACAACGCCTGGGGTTCCAGTATATCCAGGTAGGAGCACCGTGACAAGTGCAAAAGCCACACCTAAGGGACACTATAGGCAAGCCTTACACCACTCTGGCATTCCTACATCTGGGTTCCACCATCACCTTCTACATAGGAGGACTTAGTCCCTAGTTTCTGAAATGCAACTGGCATCACAACAAACTTTAAACCCTTATCTCAACCATCTTAAAGGGGAAAGGGGAGCCCCTGATTGGTGATGTCACTCACCGCTCAGCTTCCTGCGCTCCTCGCCTCCTTCAGGCTAGCTGTGCTCTGAGTGGTGAAGCAGGAAGACTTCTCCCCACTCCACCATTCATCCTGCAGGCATGGATCGCGCTGTCGGCATGTGTTGGCGGAGCCTGCAGCCCGGTAATCTGCATAAGCTCCGCCCACACAGTGCTGCAGAGCGATCTGTGCCTGCAGGAAAGAGAGGACTGTGAGCTTCAGGAACGGGACAAGGTGAGTAGTTACTGTGTTTTTTGTTTTTAATACAGAGGGGTCACAGAGGACTTTATTACTATGGAGGGGGCACAGAGGACTTTATTACTATGGAGGGGGCATAGAGGACTTTATTACTATGGAGGTTGCACAGAGGTCTTTATTACTATGGAGGGACACAGAGGACTTTATTACTATGGAGGGGGCACAGAGGTCTTTATTACTATGGAGGGGGGAAGGAGGACTTTATTACTATGGAGGGGGCACAGAGGACTTTATTACTATGGAGGGGTCACAGAGGACTTTATTACTATGGAGTGGGCACAGAGGACTTTATTACTATGGAGGGGGCACAGAGGAATTTATTACTATGGAGGGGGCACAGAGGTCTTTATTACTATGGAGGGGGCACAGAGGTCTTTATTACTATGGAGGGGGCACAGAGGGCATTACTAATGTGAAGGGGAACAATGGGCATTTCTATTATGGAGGGGGCACAGAGGTCTTTATTACTATGGAGGGGGCACAGAGGGCATTTCTACTATGGAGGGGGCATAAAAGCCAGAGGGCATTACTAAAATGAAGGGGGGCACAGTGGGCATTAGTACTGTGAAGGGGCACAATGGGGATTTCTACTATGAAGGGGGCACAATGGGGATTATTACTGTGAAGGGGGCACAATGGGGATTACTACTGTTAAGGGGGCACAGAGATGGCAAAACTACTGTGAGTGGGAACACATCTGTACAAATCTACTGTGAAGGTTGTACAATGAGGGCCATTCTACTGTGAGGGGGTACAATTTTTGGGGGGTGCCAAAGAAAGGACCCGCCCCGGGTGCCAAACACCGTAGGCACGCCACTGAAGCGGGGTACTATTTGCTCCCCGCTCCACCATTGAACCCCCAGTGCTCTACAGCAGCAGCACGATGTCCTCACACATCGTCCTACTGATCTGTGTAGGGGGCATATCAACTGTGAGGGGGCACATATTTTAAGATATCTACTGTGAAGGGGGCACATATTTTAAGATATCTACTGTGAAGGGGGCACATACCCTGGCATATGTACTGTGAGGGGGCACATATCTAGGCATATCTACGGTGAGGGGGCCCATATCTTGGCATATCAACTGTGAGTGGGCACATATTTTGGCATATCTACCGTGAGGGGGCACATATCTTGGCATATCTACTGTGAGGGGGCACATATCTTGGCATATCTACTGTGAGGGGGCACATATCTTGGCATATCTACTGTGAGGGGGCTCATATCTTGGCATATCTACTATGAATGGCGGCATATCTTGGCATATCTACTGCGAGGGGGCACATATCTTGGCATATCTACCGTGAGGGGGCACATATCTTGGCATATTTACTGTGAGGGGGCACATATCTTGGCATATCTACTATGAAGGGGGCATATCTTGGCATATTTACTATGAAGGGGGCATATCTTGCCATATCTACTGTGAGGTGGCACATATCTGTGAGTAGACCTGAGGGACTGAAACACTGGGTAGAAAATAAAAGTAGGCACTGTGGCAATGTGAATAGGAGGGGTGTAGTAAAGTCCCGGGGAAGCATAAAAAAGGGGTTTGCACCAGGAGCGTGTCACCAAGGGGCCAAGCCTTGGTGAAGTAAAGGCCCTAGATATAGGTGGCCACTAAGTTAGTTGGTGGACACCAAGATGATTAGCTTAGCTGGCTCCAGCTAGTCCAGGGCGGGCTTTTACTGGGAGCAGGCAATGTGCTGGGTGGGTGCCTGTTCCCCATGCTCCAGTCCGGGATTTTGGACAATGCTCATGTCCAGGGATGCTATTTAATCCTGTTGCTGGACTTGGGTGTGGCTCCCAGTCTGTGAAAGGAGCAGGTTGTGGCAAGACCTGTGGGAGCCGGGACCCTCTAACCCTGTGTGTAGGGTAAGCACTGGTGATGTGTTTTGGGGAGCTGGGTGGTAGACCCAGATCCTGATAGAGAGGGAAATACTGTTTAGTCAGTGGCCAGACGGCCAAGGATTTATGTTTTGATTGCTGTTTTGTGCTGGAAAATAAAGCATCGTTTGGACTTCAATCTGGTGTCTGTGGCAAACTCTGTGAGAATGACCCCCGAATAAGAGACGATCCCTTACAGCACATAAGGACTGATTCACATATATCCACTCTGTAGCATGCTCTGTGTAAGGTATTTAATCTATAATACATGCAGTTTCATTGCTGTAAGCGCTGTGCAAAATGCCACAAGGGGGCCCACTGAGACTTTATCGCCCAAGGGCCCACATGAACCTGGAGCAGGCCCTGGTCATGGGATAACCCCCTTTAATGCTACATATAAAGGTGAAATTATCTATGTGGAAAAGTAATTGTCCCTTTGCATCATTCAGATGATGGGGGCACTATTGCTGACACTAATAAGGATATTGAAGATTGCACTGATGGGTGCCCTGAGGATGGGTGTTATGTTGACGCTCTGTGCCCACATCCTCCCCGCTATTCGGGGCGGGCACAGGCACCGTATCTCTTACCATGCTGCTGCAGCCTGTAGGATCAGACAGATCTATAAGGTAATGAAGGCACTATAGCTGGCATAAAAAACAACTGTGATATTTTAATCAAAACACATAATACACAATACACAAATATGTAATGCAAAAATAGAATCAAATAAAATAAAACGTTCTAACCTTATATGGCCAGATTTACAATACAGTCCCTCTAAATGGTGCGGAGCTCAAACACCATTTGTATAAAAAATGCCAGTGTTTCTTATAATGTCAAATAAGCAGACATAAATGTACAGTAGTAGTGCGCATCCCTGACCTCACCCTGGCTCTCCCTGGGCCATGCAGTGACTGAAGGGGGCATTCTTTCTCCCCTTGTGTGTTAAGCAATGTTGCCTCTCACAGCAGCAAAGTCTCTTTGCCATAAACGAGCGTAACACCTTGCTGTCTGGCTTCAATGCACGGCCTTGAAGGGTCTAGATCTTCTAACTTCCTTCTCTTAGGAGCACTTTGGTGCTAAACATGCTTTCTTGGCTGTAGAAGTCTCAGAACTGAAGATTCTCTAAGTCTGGGTCTAGCTCTGAGGGGCTTGTACATGTATGTAGATCCTCACTGTAGCACAACTAGACACACACACTACACTAAGAGAAAGCAGCAGTGTCCAGGTCTCAGGTGGAGAGGTCAATTGACCAATTCAGCACGGATCTGGGTGGTATTCACACCCTTCAGTAATTACAGAAACAGACGTAGGATCCAGCAAATAAAAAAAAAAAATTATTTGTTTCTTTCATCAAAAGCATGTACAAAGGTCCATCCTGTACATAAGATCAGACGCATTTCGATCTGTACGGGTCTTAATCATAGATCAAGTAAAATGAAAATCTATGATCTATGATTACGACCTGTACAGGTCGAAACGCGTCAGTCCTTATTTACAGGATGGACCTTTGTACATGCTTTTAATGGAAGAAATAAAGAATTTTTTTTATCTTATTCGCTGGAGCCTATGTCTGTTTCTGGCACACACTATACTGACTGAACTAACCAGGGGGCAGACCGAGGTCTATCTCGTGGCAACTTAATACAATGAGCCGAGATATTAATCCTAAATCATCCATACAGTGCCATTAGCACATCACAACATTTGATGTATCAATATAACATTATAGCAATTACCCCTCTGCAGTTGGGTCTCCTGCCTGGTGGTAGTTGGGATGCCCTTGGTGTTAAGTGTTTGTCTGGGTGCAAGGCAGGAGAGTGAGCGTGGTGGCACAATGAGAAAACAGGCCAGTGGGTTGCAATAAATCTCTCTTTCCTAAAGCGCAAAAATGGGAGTAGTAGTTCATCCGGTAATAACAAGGCTCAATTTCAAGCATATATCAGTGCAATTCTTCCCCAATGGTAGCAATAATGAGGGTTATAGTACTCGTTCTCTCTGTCCCCTCTCTGCAGAACCTTACGCCTGCAATGAGGTTCCCAGTAGGCTTCTGCAATTCCTGGACTGAGGGGTGCAGATTCAAGATACAGTTGGTCAAACTGTCTCGAAGCGTGGAAGGGTGTTTTAAGCAATGTTTACTCTCACAGCAGCAAAGTCTCTCTGCCATAAACGAGCGTAACACCTTTCTGTCTGGCTCCAATGCATGGCCCTGTGGGGTCTAGATCTTCTAACTGCCTTCCCTCAGGAGCACTTTGGTGGTAAACGTGCTTTCAGATTGGAAAACCCAGGGGCCGAAAGGTATGATCTCATCATTGTACACACATCTCGTTGATATAAAAATCAAATCTAGACCTCTGTCAGTGGAAGCTAGATGGAAGGAGCGAATTCCACAACTTACTGCTGAAGAGTGGTCGGAGGCGCTGTCTGCCCCATCCACAGTTTCACCCTCCCAGAATAATAGGTTGATTCAGCTATTCATTCTTCACAGAAGTTACTTGACACCCACGAGATTGTATAAGATGGGTAGAATAGACCACACCAGATGCCATAGATGTGCTCAACCCAATGCGGATTTCTGGCATCTTATGTGGGACTGCCAATATATACGGTCATTTTGGGAGGGTGTTGTAGACCTATTGTCTTCAATAGTTGCGGGGGTGGTTTCCTATTGTCCTAAAGTATGTCTATTGGGAGTGGTGGAGGATGACTCCCGCACACTACACACTTGCACTTTCCTGAGAAAAACCTTATTCCTAGCTAGGAAGGCCATAGCTCTCCGTTGGATGGCGGATAGACCACCGACCATGAGCCAGTGGAAAGCACTGGTTAATCAGGTGATACCGCTTAAAAAAATTATGTACGGTACCAGGAAGTGTCCTCATAAATTTGAGAAGATTTGGGGGCAATGGTGCTCTTCTCCCCTCACAGCGATTCCATCCCATATGTACTCAGCTTAATACTTACGTTAAAGTTTGCTTTATTCCTTTTTGATGTGTTGCGATGTGTGGCGATGGGTCAATGCAGAACTGTCTACCCTGGGAGGCATCGCGCGCTGTATTTTCCTGGACTCTCCTGGCAAGGCATGGACTTGGACTTGAGTATACTTATATGCTACTATGTTGCCAAATATGTTTTTGTCTACTGAACATAATTGTGTCTTTGTGCAATACGTTCTCTATTATTATGATTATGCACCAACTTATATTCACGCTTGTTATTTTCAATAAAGCGAGTTGAAAAAAAAAAACGTGCTTTCAGAGATGAAGATTCTCTAAGCCTGGGCCTAGCTCTGAGGGGCTTGTACATGTATGTAGGTCCTCACTGTAGCACAGCTAAACACACACACTACACTGACTGAACTAACCAAGGGGCAGACCCTAGTCCATCTCGTGGCAACCTGGTACAATGGGCCAAGATATTAACCCTAAATCATCCATACAGTGCCATTAGGTATACAGACATAGCACATCACAACATTTAACGTAGCAATATAACATTATAGCAATTACCGTACCCTTTGCAGTGACTGTTACTGGGGTACCGCACCCCCATGGATGGATAAAGGGGCCCTTGTGTGATGACAACTGGTTAATGAGCAGGAAGCGGAGGACAGAGGTCGTCGCTGTAAGATAAAGCATTTCCTGAAGGACAGTTCCCATGTAATCAGAGTTGCATTAGTAACACAGGGGTCAGCGGGCCGGATATCTTCTGTTACAAGGCAGGATGGAGCCCTCCTCGTCCTCCCCTCTGGTATCAGATGAATGTGCAAGTTCATTGCCGCTGGGGGTGGGGGGAGGGGGTCCCATTGTCATTTGTTATGCCGCAATCTTCTCGAATAAATATTGTGGCAGAGGAAGACGCCTTGATGAGGCCTCTACCTGACATTGAGGAGGCCTTTCCTCTCCAGGAGGTCTGTGGAGGTCACAAACATCTGGGAGCTCATGTTTCTGGAACTCAATGGAAGCTCCAAATTTTTCTTTGTCTTAAAATTTCCTTCTAGACCATGTGGAGAAGAAGCAATGTTTTAGGTAATTCTCAGCCGTACGGTTACATCCACACGGGGTGTATGCTCTTCAGAAAATCCAAATTTTGTGCCAGATCTGAGACACTTGCAGAAACTGCAGATTTGGATTTGTCACGGATTTCACCTTGTGCATCCACAGCAGGAATTCACTGGATAGAATGGAAGTCGATGTGAATGAATCCACCAGTAAGCGCCAGTCCCTGAGTCGTCCTCTTGTGTGCCCTTATTAACACTCCTAGATTGCCGGGACTTACTGTAGTTACATCTGAGTATGGCAAAGCTGGGTGACAACCAATAGGGGCGCCATTATGGATCTTATAACAGCAGATAAACCAAGCTAGTCTGTAGTATCACAAGCAGAATAAACAAACTCAGCTCTGCTACATCGGTATGTAATGTGCAGGTGAAATAAAGTAAAGGGCTTTTCAGTCAGGATAAACGGCACATGACTGAGTATTAGGGCTCATGCGCACGAACGTATTTTCTTTCTGTGTCCGTTCCATTTTCTTTTCGGACCGTATGCAGAACCATCATTTCAATGGGTCCCCCCAAAAAAACGGAAGTTACTCCATGTGCATTCTGTTTCCATCTGTCCATATGTTCTTTCTGCAAGAAAATAGAACATGTCCTATGGTTGTCCGCATTACTGACAGGGATAGGACTGTTCTATTAGTGGCCAGCTGTTCCGTTAAATACGGACTGCACACGGACGTCATCTGTATTTTATGCGGACTGTAAGGCTAGGGCTACATGACGACATTTGTCGCGCGACAATTTTTATAATGATAGTCTATGGTGTCGCACTGCGACATGCTGCGACTGCGACACGTCAGTCGCAAAAACAAACATCCAAAATGGATTTTTCTGCGACTGTCACAGTCACAGCATGTAGCATTACGACACCATAAAATATCAATATAGAATTTGTCGCGCGACACGTGTCGGAGTGTAGTTGTGCCCTATGTGTCGCGCCACTTATTGACAAATGTCATCGTGTAGACCTAGCCTAAAATACATACAGTCATGTGCATGGGCCCTAAGGCTGAGTTAGGGTGTCCATACCTGATGTAGCTGAGCCACTGGGAACCATGCAGCAAAAATCACACAGGGTTTAACAGACATTGTCATAGTGCTGCTGCACGTACAGGCCAAGCACATGGGGGCATTTATCATTTAAGATAGGTGGATAGATAGATAGATAGATAGATAGATAGATAGATAGATAGATAGATAGATACATGGCCATAGCTTCAGGGGGTGCAGAGGTAGCAATCGCTACCGGGCCCAGGAGCCTAAGGGGGCCCAAAAACCCTTGTGCCACATAAGACGACACACAAAGCACTGAGGGAAGGGGGGCCCAAGCTGAACTCTTGCACTAGGGCTCATGAGCCGTTAGCTACGCCCCTGGATAGATAGATAGTCAGATATACTATAGATAGATAGATAGAAGATAGATAGATAGATAGATAGATAGATAGATAGATAGATAGATAGATAGATAGATAGATTATAGATAGATAGATAGATAGATAGATAGATAGATAGATAGATAGATAGATAGATAGATAGATAGTCAGATATACTATAGATAGATAGATAGATAGATAGAAGATAGATAGATAGATAGATAGATAGATAGATAGATAGATAGATAGATAGATAGGACTTCAGCTCTCTCCTCTTCTAGGAATGGGAATAGAACATTTTTGTGCAGAATTTTTCCTAGAAAGCTCGGCGTGTAGTAATCATTTCCTGACCATAATCACCCACATACATCCCTGGAGCTCAGTACAAATCCTCCATTATTCTTTATATAACTTCTCTATTTAAACTGCTTCCAGCCTTTCTATTGGAGCAGATGACTGTCAGGAGTCCTTTCAATAGTCCTCATCTCTGTTCACACAGCAGATTTTGACACTGGTAGCTAGACCGTGAGTGGAAAGGCTCTGCGGCTTCGAGCGGCGGCTGTCCACACACTGCGCCAAGCATGGTCTAGGCTGTAAGCTGTAGTATCTGTGCCAAAATTTCGCCTTCAGTTCCCACCATGTGAACATGCCCTTAAAGATAATAGGCAAGTGGTAGCTGTGTCACTTCCTAGGTATCACGCAGAAGCTGCATTAACAGACACAGCGCCCCCTAGTATTGTCACCGATCACATTAGTGCTGTTCCCAGTGGGGCTTACACTCTACTTTCCCCTGTATCATACACTAGGGCCAGTGTCATAGGAGTGAACCTATGAGTACGTGTTTGGGTTGAAACTTGAGACCCAAAGCATATCCAGAAGAACACGGGGAGAACATACAAACTCCATGTAGATGTTGCCCTTGGTCAATTTGGAACCACTGATCCACCAGAGAAGATCCTGGAGCTCTGCTTACCTGGTCCCCTAATGCTGACATACCGTACTGTAACACTGGGGGAGGGTTGCTGCTGCTGCCAACTACCTCTCAGACTGCTCTGATCTCAGGTCTGTGAGGACGGGGAGACTGAGGGAACACATCCTGAGATGATGGGCAGGCCAAAGGACGGGACTACTGGAACTACTTGCCAGCCAAAAATTGGTCTAATCTCAGGTTTGTGAGGACTGAGAGACTAAGGGAACACATCCCTTAGATGATGGACAGGACAAAGGATGGGACTACTGGGACTACCTCCCAGCCAGACTGGTCTGATCTCAGGTCTGTGAGGACTGGGAGACTAAGGGAACACATCCCAAGATGATGGACAGGACAAAGGAGGGGACTACTGGGACTACTTCCCAGCCAAAAACTGGTCTGATTTCAGGTCTGTGAGGACGGGCAGACTAAGGGAACATATCCTGAGATGATGGACAGGCCGAAGGAGGGTACTACTGGAACTACTACCCAGCCAAAGACCGGTCTGATCTCAGGTCTGTGAGGACGGGGAGACTAAGGGAACACATCCTGAGAGGATGGACAGGCCAAAGGAGGGGACTACTGGAACTACTTCCCAGCCAAAGACTGGTCTCATCTCAGGTCTGTGAGGACTGGGAGACTAAGGGAACACATCCTGATATGATTAACAGGACAAAGGAAAAGGGCGAGATGATGACAGCTTAAGAGAGGTGTGCATGGCTATAGACATGAGATGCTTGCCAACACACCTAGAATTTAGTGGAACCTCCTTTTATAGGACATGTCCTATCTTTTGCTTTACGGAGACACTGATTCGAAATCCCATTTAAAGCATTCCTAGTGTTTCTGTGGAATTCCGGTCCGTGCCTCCGCTCTGCAAAAGATAGGACATGTCCTATCTTTTGTCATCTCTTGAGGATCGTGGACCTATTCAAGTCAATGGGTCCTCACCGCAAGACAGCTGGTGCCCGTGTTTTGCGGACCACTATTTGCGGCGCGCAACATGGACACGATGACCATACTGTTGTGTGAATGGTGCGTAATGCTGACAGCATCAGCTCTCTATGCCCTCGGAGGAAGGCTTGGGCATTGGCCCACCTGGACATTTTTCCTGTGAGGTCTATGACCAGTCCGCCCCTGGGCCCTCACAACAGGGTGATGTTTCTGTGATTTTTCACCTTTAATGAAGCTCCTTCTCCCTCCTCCCTCTCGCTGCACAGAGCAAGAGCTCATTATCTGGGGGTCAGGCAGGCTTTCCGGTATTTTTGGCTCAACACTATTCTTGCAGTAAAATAAATACCTGTATATTTGACGTGCAGATTTTTGACGCCTGGAAATGTCAGATATTACACCCCTAAATGAGATTAGGGCTGACGCTGGTGCCGAAATGCTGCACAATCCGAGGGCAAGATCTCCTAGTTTGATTCTTTTTATAACTGAAGGTCAGAACAAAGGATTGGACATGTCGAAATCCAATATGACTGATCCTTGTTCCCCAGGGGCACTGTCAGGAGGCCCCTATGCACATTACCACAGTCACAGTATATGGCATGTATACAGACATGTCCCGCTTCCCTATATGTCCCTCATGCCCACCATGGGCTTACATTACAGCAGTGAGGTCACAACGTCTTTTCTATTTCCAGCAATTCCTCACGGTGACATCACTGCCCCCCCACAGGGAATGTCCTGTCCCCTGCACTGGGGGGGAGCTGCGTACACAGAACGAAGACGCTCTTCTTAGTGCATTACTCAGCCAGGATTCATCCACGCCCGGGACATGTAACTGACACCTGTTGGGATGCACCTTGCGGCCAAATTTGGTACTAAGGACAAGCGGCGCCCACCCCTCGCTGATCCTTTTATAGATTTCGGGAGTTCACGCAGTCACACTAGGTAGGTATCCTGCGAGGGCCAGTTGATGTGACTGGTGGCAGCCCCCGAACCTAGCAAGAAGGGTGAGAGGCGGCAGGACGGGGCGGTCGATGCCCACTTCCCTTTTCATGGAGGTCGGAACAGCTGTGTTTACTCATGGACATATTTATAGGTCGCTCCCCGGGTGACGCCACGCTTCAGACCAGAAACTAAAGGGCCTATAGGCAGCACGCTGACATGTGGCAGGCGGTTTTACACCTGTTTATAGTTTCCATTTACAGAATGTAACTATGCAGAAAAGTTGAGTTTGTCATTTGGCGCACAAACTAATATCAAAATGTGCGATCGTATCACATGTGCAGAGCCGTAACGGGACTGCGATCTCATACGTATTATGTTATAGAGAATTATCTCAAGAGGACAATAACAGTGCACCATACAGCGGCACATCTATCTATCTATCTATCGATCTATCTATCGATCTCATATCTTATATCTATCTATCTATCGATCTATCTCATATCTATCTATCTTATATCTATTTATTTATCTCATATCTATCTATCTATCTATCAATCAATCAACTATCTATCAATCAATCAACTATCTATCAATCAATCATCAATCAATCAATCAATCAAATCTCCTATCTACGGTATCTATCTACGGTATCTATCTACTATCTATCTATCTATCTATCTATCTACGGTATCTATCTATCTACGGTATCTACCTACCTATCTATCTATCGTACATGAATGTTTAGCAGGTTGCTGGTTAATCCTGATTTGTTCCCCTGAAGCCCTGAGAAGGGATGTGACACTATAGGTCGGTTGTGCTGAGGTCAGGCGATGTGTCACTCCACGGTCACAGCCCGGTGGTCGATATTGGGGAATTTCATAAGAATCAGACGATTTCCTTCAAACCCTTTGTAGCAGTGAATGTCCAGTACTGAACTGACCAATGGACAAAGGACCTACATATGGTGACCACCCCAAGGTCTCACCAGACAGTGTCACACATTATAGGCTTAGATACACTGGGTAAATGGACAGTATCACACATTATAGGCTTAGAGACACTGGGTAAACGGACAGTATCACACATTATAGGCTTAGATACACTGGCTTAGCAGACGGTATCACGTTAGGTCCTGTTCACATCTTGTCACGTGAACGTATTTGGCATATCTGGCAGCAAGGGTGTGTACCGACAAGACAGCCCATGCGGCTACTATGGAGCCCCTGAAGAGAAGGGACCAACTCCCGGTTGGATTGCCCCTTACTAATGGGTGGTGGGAACCTGCACATGGATGGGGTCTCCGCAGATGCTAGTGCAGGGATTAGCAACCTCCAGCACTCTGACTGTGATGGAATGATGACTCCCAGCATGCACACTTGTTTGGCTGTTCTCAGAATTCCCATTGAAACAAACGTAGCACGCTGAGAGTTGTAGTTCCCCAACAGCTGGAGGTCGCTGTGCTAATGGATCATGTATGAGGGCTCCAGGACTTCCTGCTTTGGGTGGTTAGGAGAGGGTGGCGTCAAGCAGCTCCTGGAAGGGGCCTACTTTCTTATCATTGCTGTGCAGGCGTGATTCTACGGAGCAGGGGTCATTCAAGGTCCACTATGACATATCAGAAGCAGTATGGTAGAAAATATAGCTCGCCGTAATTCGAAGGTTCCTTCTCTTGGTCCAGACTATGCAAGAACCCATCGTAAGAGGTTATCTCCAGACCATGACCGACTACATTACATGTTGTGGTTCCCAATGAATAGCGCTACTTCTCACCCCCATAGAAACATTCACGACCAAGAAGTTTTAAAAAAAAATATTTATTACAACAAACTTTACAAATTTTCCCGCCGTCAGGTATTTTTCACGTATTTACACAACATAGTGTTTTTCTTTTCAGCAAACGCTTCCTGTCATTATTTACACACTCGTTCATATACAGCGTATCACAGATACGAGAGGAACAACCGCGAGGCAGTTAGTGCAAAAAGGGCCAAGGGCGCCCCGACGGGTCACTCACGATTTTTTTTTTTACATTTTTGACAGATGCTTTTTGCCAACAGTTATTCACATTACAACTGCTAATTATTGTTGGGAATTTTTTTTTTTCTTAATTTACAATTCAAATATTTCGAAAACATTTTTTTTACAATTTTTATTAATTTTTACTTCGCTGCCATCAGGGCCTGGCATGCACTGTGACAGTTTGTCAAGCACCATCTTATATTAGGACTCACTCCAGGGCAAGGTGAACCCACAGACTATACACATGTCGAAACCCAAAAAGGTAAAACTGCTCGCTATGCACAGATGTAGCAAAGTTGAGTTTGTAATTTGTGACCCAAGGCGATAACACGATTTATAGGTGATTGTCCATTGGACAGCGGGGAAACTGGCTGTATTATCTCAACTGCGGGAATCAACAGACAGCACTAAAAAGTGGAATAACAAACTCAGCACTGCTACATCTGCATTCCACAGAGTACAGTCCAGTAATAAAGGATCCACTTCCACAAAGTATAGTCACCATGAAAATATTTACAAGAAATTGAACTTATAACTTATTCATTACTGAAGTTGTGAAATGCGTGGCGCCAAGGCCAAAAATAATGAGGTATATGTGTAATTTTCACCATTTTTTTTTTTACTATAGTGAACATCTGCGAGGACACCCGTAGCACTCTACAAAAATTTTATGACCATAATGTATAAATCGATTTTTTTTCTTTGAAAATATTTGGTTCTCTTCACTGGTCCTTCCCATGTGTCAGATCTAACAAAGAGGATAATAGTCACAAAGAACCTACAGAGAACCGATGATTTCCCACGCCACATTTCACTGGTTGTACTTAAAGCCATTTTTTTTAAATTACAACATTTTTTGAAGTGATTGGCACTAACTTTAAAAACAAAAATTCACTAGAATTTTTGAAACACCATTACAACACATCAGAAGATTCGCAAGTACTCCGAGGCCCACCGTTTTCATTGTAGAGAAGGGTCAACCATCTACACCTCGATAGCTTAACCTGTACCATTATGCCGTCCACCAGTTCTCCAGTGTGTAATGTTCTGACCTCAAAAACGGCTTTCTCCCTTGAGAAGGTGATGGGTCCACTATCAGTTTCTCAAAAAAAAAAACACAACCTTACTAGAAAATGCCCCACAAGATGAAGCACCAACCTTCCCCCAAGACAAAAGCTTTTGCAATAGGATAATTGTTGGCAAAGTCAGAAGGACATTTATCGAATGGGTAAAACGCAAGATGGTCTTCCACGCCGATACGGGCTTTAAAGTTTATAACAAGTCCTGCTTATGGTCTTTACAAAGATGCTAATGCGGTCCCTTCAGAAAAGACGAGCTAGCAAAAGAACGACTCTAGGTCATCACAGTTCTGTGGCACATCCGGCACTAGTTGGTCAGTGTTACTTGATTCCTGGTCCGCGTAACTGGGATGTGTTGTGGCCTCAAACCAGGGATGTAATAAAATCTCATCTGCAGTGAGTCTTTCAGAAGGTTCCTTCCTCAAAAGGCTTCGTATAAGGCACCTGGCTTTCGGAGATACATGGTCCGGAATACAGAACTGTCCACGTCGAATTTTTGAAAATAGGGAACTAGGGTCTGTGTCATGGAAAGGATAGCGTCCCACCAGTAGGGTGAAGAGCATGACTCCCAAGCTCCAAACATCGGCCGATTTCCCAGAATAAGTCCCTGTGGTGTTCAGAATCTCCGGGCTCACATAGGCCGGGCATCCATGTTTGTCTGACAAAGCATCATCTTCTCCTTTAATGATGTGAGCGTCCTCCAAGCTTTCCAGCCTCAGTTGAGTCCTAGAAGACCAAAACAAAAACAAGAACATCAAGAACAGATCCAACAAATGACCACGTGGGTTCAACAACATCAAAAGTCAGCGATAACTCATGCTCCATAATGCCCACCCTGGTGTGAAGCCCCGTGGTGGGCCCTTCAACTTTATGCTTTGGTCGATAGAGGTCAATGGACGAATGCCATTGCCCAGGGGCTTTTGTGGAATGGGAATGTCCTCCAAGAGTGTCTATGGATGACACAATGCGTTTTTTAGAGACCTGACCATCTCAAGGCAGAGACTGTCATCGAGCTCTAGGCTACCGAGGCCAAAAATTCATGCCAACGTAAGATAAAAGGGCATCGGTTAACCAGGGACAACCTATTTTGAGGTTATTTAAAAAGACCGGCGAGGTGAGAAGCTTATACAGGAGGAGCCGTGTTTTTTTTTTTTTTTTACCCAGTGAAGTGTTCCTCATTCTGTCCTCAACGTGAACTCTTGTAATGCAAAGTAGCCGTGATAGAGAGGACGGAAAAAATGACTCAAGAGCTTCGGCAGTCTGGCAGCAAGCAATAGATATCAAACCAAAAACCTTGCACCTGTGCTAGTGACATACAACAAAAATTCCTGCCGCAGAACGATGCTTAACCCTCTGACGGCCGCATCCTGAGGTCAGCACTCTTGTGGTGCATGAAATGTGTACAAATTTTTTATTCGAAATTTTTTTTGTAACTTTTTGAAAAATTATTTAATTTGAATTTCTTTTATTTCTTCACTGGTGCAGTGTGCTCGGTGCTGTACGCCCCCGTGAGCTCGCCCTCCATAGGATATAAATAAAAAGTGACATTTAAAAATACATCTGGTGAAAGGTCTAAAACCGACTTCTGAAATCACCACCGAGACCACAAATTCTAACCCCATAACCTCCCCCCTCCGCTCGCTCCTGGCATGGCTCTTCTCTAACATCAGTTTACATAGCAGGGACATGACGTGGGCAAATATCTGACCGTAAACAGAATGTATTTCCAGCGTTTTGGTCGAGGATTGAATTTCTTCCGCCATGTATCATCACTTTGTGCCCCCCATAACAGATCAGTACGTAACATGACAACGGGCCGGTGTGGGGACAACAACCCCAACCCTCTGGCTGGCACTCGTGCTCTTGAAAGCTATTGGGTTTTCTAGTACCCACTCTTGCCCCCATTCTCTTCCTAGGCGTCAATCCTAGTGTTTTACCCTAACCCTGTCTCCAAGAGCTTACAATCTAAAGCTTGCACACGGAGGCAGCAGAGCAGAACTGGTTACTTCTGCAGTGCACCCACTCTTTAGGTAAGGTTATTGGGGAAGGAAAACCCTGCAACGCATTCTCAAAGAATTATGCATGCAACAAACTCATCTCTGCTACATCTCCACCGCTCAATCAAATGCAAATTCACCCTACTGTACTTCATTTATTTTCCCACCAACACACAGGGTGTACACCACATCCCCCCAGTCATGACTAAAAGCAGTAAAAACAAAACTTCAGTCACCCTCTCTATCAGGTCATCTCTTCTGCGAGCTGCCAGGGCGAAATGTTCCATGACACAGTGAGCGTTTGGCCAGCGCTGCTCTGGGGGGGGGGAGGTTGTTATCACTGTATAAGGCTATCAAATGATATACTTATATGTAGGTAGCAGTGCCGAGAAAGGCTATCAAACGATGTACATATACGGATGCAGCAGTGCTGATATTATTACGGTTCAGCAGGGCTGAGTTTGCCATATGGCAAGGCTCAACGTAGCATCATGGCATGCTTGGGGCTGTGGGTAAACCTCCTGCACCATCTAGACTCCTTGCACAAGCCACAATAGGATATATTTAAATAAGTGACAAGCTCAGCTCTGCTACATCTGGGCATATAACAAGAGATGGCTGCTCTTTCGGCGTGCACCCACATCTGCTTGCTTCCCTGTGCCTGCTTTGTTATGAGCAATATGACTGCAAACAGACAGAGCAAACACACTCCGATGGAAATACTAATATTTGGACGCAGGAGGGGGAGGGGGATGCGGCTGCAGGATACAGGCAGGCAGCTATTCCTGGCCAGTACTGGGCTCCAACCATGTTCCACCTGTCCATTTTTAAGCAAACAGCCATAACCTTCTGGATAGAGGCAAGTTGTGCCTCATGCCTCCAGATATCCCAAGTTCTTAGTCAGTTCTTAGACAGGTAAAAGAAAGAATGAGGCACTTTATACCTCACGCCTCAGTGATATCATGGCTACAGAAGTGATTTTATGAACAGGGCCTCACCTTTCTTTGTCAGAGAAGACGAACTTCCTCAGCTTGAGGTCTCCTAAGACGATAGAAGATCGATGGCAGTGGGAAACGGCGCTGATGATCTGCTTGAACAACTTGGCCGCCTCCTCTTCGCCCAGCCTTTTGCAGCTTCGCACATAGGAGTGCATGTCACCGAACTCCTTCTCGAAGAACACATAGGCCTTGCTCTCTCCGTGGATAATCTCCACAATCCCGGTGATGTTACGGTGCCAGGGCAGGTGGATGTAAGGCTGGATTTTTTTCTGGTAGTGCTTTAGGGGGAAAACCTAAAAAATAAAAAAATGCAAAGGGGAAAAGAATACATTAAAACAAAGCAACCAAATTTCACGTTCTAGCACCATGTGAGGTCATCAAGAATCATCATCTAGCACCACAAAAATTCTCTCAATATCTAAGGAGGCCCTTGGACAAAGCCGGCTTTCCGTGCTTTCTCCATGCAGCAGCTCCAGGCAGGATTAAGGTTACCAGAGGGAGCTTTGACGTAACTTGTCAGCTCCAATTAAAAGTCAGCTAAATGAGACGTCAGCTGAAGAATGTGACTATGTCATGAGGGAAGCGGGGTGAATATCACATGGAAAGTGCACCCCCCCACCCCTGAGCAATTTTTAACCACCCAGGGACCTGCAGGAACTTGTAAATGCTGCAGGGCCATCAAGGATCGAAGGTTGCACCACCACGAAATGGGCAGAGTGAGGCCACTTCTTCTTCAGACTATCCATAAATGTCTAGACACACCATTGGCATCAATGAAAACTCCACCACTGTAGTGGAGAAGACATGCAGACTCTTCGGAGAGGGGCAGATAAGGTGACAGCACTGTGCACAATACAGGAACCAGGCGACAGTCGGGCAGTTGGAGAAGAACTTGCTAGGGGCAGTCAAAGGTGGTCTACATCCTCACAAATTGGAAAAGGAAATAGTCCCTTCACAAGTCAATGAAGTCATAATTAGAGGAAGGTATCCTGTGTCCCTGGAGGAACAATCACTTAACAAAACGGATTGTTCAGGGACAATGCAGGAAGCAAAGAACACAGTTCCCCTGAGACAACACATGGAACATGAAGCCATGCACCCCGAGGCAGCGAAGGAAGCAGAAAGATGGCCCCCTGGACCAACAGGATGAGGAACACACTAGACGTTGAGATCTGCTGTCTAATTCAGCCTGACAGTCAGGAGTTCAGTTCTTGCCCAGGGGTGTCTCTAGGGACAATACAGCATCCTAATTACCTAGAAGCAGGACAGGGAGGTCCAACCTAGTTCAATATAGAGAGCATGTGAGGTGCTAGCAATGGCAAAGTAAGGTCACGTCAGTTGGGCTGGCCTGAGGGGTCACCTATTATTTATGGTCAACAATGAGAATCATCGGGTCAGCTCAAGACTGGCGGGTCACCAGTCCCATAAGGTACCCAGCTGGTAGGAATGAGGCATCTACACGTTGAAGTCCTTTTCTGTTTGGGTTCCTATAGGAAGACTGCAGGCAACACATCCTGCTTCCTCGAGCTTCCCATGAGAGTCCACAGACTGATGTCACCCCAGACCTTCCATTCCCCATGGGACTCTGCAGATTATAAAACTGCAGATTATTCCTAACCTGGAGTTCCAATGAAATTGACAAACCAAAATATTCAGGTCATCTCAGACCTACACACTCTCACAGGACTGATGATCACCCCTGAGACTACAGAGCCACCTCCGTCAGGGCACCCCTTGGCTTGAGGTTTTCATGAGACCACAGTATAATTGATGCCATGAGACCCTATGAACAAAATTATGGGGACACCCCTGCTTTGGGGGTTCCATGAGACACTGCAAACACCAGGCTCAAGATCACCTCTGCCTTGGGTCTACCCTAGGGGCAAGAGTTTGAAGGTTTATTGGCTCTCACGAGTTTCGCTCCCATTTGACTGTACAAAGCATACTGAGAACTTGGGGTCCCCATGAGTTTCTGTAGACCTCACATTGAGGTCACCACAAGTTTTGGGGTCACCATGAGACACAGAACATATTCAGTACATTGAGGATAACCCCAGCTTTGGTGCTCCACACTGAGGTCACCACAAGTTTTAGGGTCACCATGAGACACAGAACATATTCATTACATTGAGGATAACCCTGGCTTTGGTGCTCCACACTGAGGTCACCACAAGTTTTGGGGTCACCATGAGACACAGAACATATTCATGACATTGAGGATAACCCCAGCTTTGGTGCTCCACATTGAGGTCACCACAAGTTTTGGGGTCACCATGAGACACAGAGAATATTGGGGTCACTGGTGATAACCCCAGCTTTGAAGCTCCACGCTGAGGTCACCCCAGGTGTTGAGGTTACCATGAGACACAGAGCATATTCATGACATTGAGGATAACCCCAGCTTTGGTGCTCCACATTGAGGTCACCACAGGTTTTGGGGTCACCATGAGACACAGAGAATATTCATTCCCCTGAGGAATAACCCAAGCTTTGGGGCACCACACTGAGGTCTCCCCAGGTTTGAGGACTGCACAGAGCACATTGGGTCTCCCATCACAGCAGACAAGACATTGAGGGCACCCCACACATCCAGGCCACAGTGCCCTGGGCTCACCTTGCACTGCAGCTCCTCTCCAGTGTGCAGGTTGAGGGCTCTGGACACGTTCTCCCGATCTCCAGCAGGTAGCAGCAGGTAATTCCCTATGCAGGTAGGTCCTTGGTGTTGAGGAGAAGCACTGTGCAGGTCTGGGGGTTGTGGGGAACCAGGAGAAGGTAGCAGTCCACTGTCTGGCGGAGACTCATTCAGCCTGGGGCACTTAGCAGGTGGCTCATCGCTCTCCAGTCTTTTGGGGTGCGCCCTGCAGGTGGCCCCCAGCCGGCTCTGCCTCTGCACGTTGGCAATCATGAGTGTGGAGAAGAAGGAGTCTTAAGGAGAAGAAGAAGGAGTAGTAATCATCCAGCGATGGTGCAAGGTCCAGGCCAGGAGGAGCAGCCCAGGGCTCATCCAGTCCTTCCTATGAGATGCAGCCTGGCTGAGCTCCTGACTGCATCTGCTCCACAGCAGGACCTGACTGACTATTACTGCACCTCCTCCTGGGTGACTGACTCCCTGACACACACCGAGCCCTCCCCCCGGGTGACTCACCCCCTCTGACACACTGTGTGTGTATTGTAAGGAGACCCACCCCCAGGGCTTGTGCAACACATTCATAATCACATTACAGTCATGGAAAGAAGGAGGGGCCTGCAGCAGGGAGGCCACGCTCATTCCTCTGCTTGCATCATCCCTCCTGGCAGCTCTCTCTGCCTGGGACTCAGTTGCCTTCATTTTCATCATGCAGCCCCTGACAGACGGAGAGCACTGCCCGGGCGGGATTGCATTTGTAGATGTAGCAGAGCCCAATTGGTTTATTGACCCTTTGAAGGTTGCGTTTGTGCGTGCAACCGGGGAGCAGGCGTCGCTCAGCTCTGCTACATCTGCTCTTCTACTGCATTGTGTATTATTATTGAATATGTTATAATATGAATGCAGAGACGTAGCCAGGCTGAGTTGGTAATTCACCATGTGAGGCTTTGTGTGCAGGACGCCCCATGTAATGACCTGTGACCTGCTCAGCTCTGCTACATCTGCTCCTCCGGGAGACTTCAGAGCTGCAGGAATTTTAGCATGAATTATAAGATGAGTCCACCGATGTAGCAGAGCTGAATTAGTTATTTTCCTTAGGGGTGCCATCATCGGTGCAGCCACGAGCAGGATAACCTGCAGCCTTATATAATAATGGTGCCAAATGACCTACTCAGCACCACTACATCTGCTCCTTGTGTGGGCTGCAGAGCTCTAGCTGCAAGAATTTAAATATGCACTGAGCTTTAAAAAAAGTCGCATGAATTAGAATACTAACCCGTAGATGTAGCAGAGCTGAATGTGCTCAACTGATGTGCTTGTACGTAGGGCTGCAGTTTAACTGTTGTAGACTGGTTGTAATTACACATACTGTCCACTAGAGGGAGCGTTATACTAGACGGATGGATGGTTACATTGTGGTCTTGTAATGTTACATATTTAGAAGACAAGTTTTAAGCCTTATTCACACGTCAGTAATTTACTTTCCAGAATCACGGTCACTTTTTTTGCGGATCCGTGTTTCCGCAAAATTCTTCCGTTTTTGTTTTTTAGTGTCTCCGTATACCTTCTGTGTTTCCGTATTTCCGCAAAAATCTGGAAGAACAAGAAAAAAAAAAAGATGTTTCCAGGGTAACTTTTCATTTCCTGTGGATCCGTAATTACATATCCGCAAATACGGATGACATTTGTAACCTTTCCGCATGTCATCCGGATTTATGCGGATCCATTCACTTCAATGGGGCTACGGTCCGCAATTCACGGACAAAAGTAGGACATGCCCTACTTTTTTTACGGTTCCGCATTGTGGAAATGAAAGGATTTGAAGATGCGGAGAGCATACGGAATGCTCTCCGCATCTTTTGTGGACCCCTTGAAATGAATGGGTCCGCATATCTTCCACATTTTTGTGGAAAGAATGCGGAAAAAAAATACGGACGTGTGAATTAGGCCTTATTGTACAGTTTGCGGGGGGAGGGAGGTAATCAAGTTGTCTCTCCCACTGCTAGGTACCCACCTAAAAACCAAAGCAGCCACATGTAATACTACATGCTGGGGGTCTCAGGCAGCCCTCTTCTATATCCCCTATTAGATCATATGGACGACATAGGGTCTCCCACCAGGGACCACCCTCTATGAGCCTAAGGGTGGCATCCCGGGGTCTTGGCTACGATGAGACAATAATCCTATAAAAGGCATTGATCCTATAAAAGGCATATGATTGTTTGGCGGCCCAACCAACCGGTAGAATGGGGGTCCTGAGTCTACAGTTTGAAGGAATTTGAATGGTTCAGTGGTCACGCATGCTCAATGGCCCCATAGACTTCAAAGGGGTTGTCCAAAATTAGGACAGGTCATCAATATCTGATCGGTGGTGGTCCAACTCCAAGCATCCCCGTCAATCAGCCGCAGCACTCTGTTGAGCGGCGAGCGCCACTGACGTCACGTTCATCAGTCATGTGGCCAGTGGCGTAACTAGAAATAACTGGGCCCCACAGCAAATTTTTGAATGGGGGCCCCTCCCCCAATAATTTTTTCACAACCCCTTCCTTTCATGCCGCCCCCTTTTCTGTGGCTAGTAAAGATCGCTCTCTCAGACCAGGCCCGGCAGCTGTTCCATCCGCTTTCTACACCGTCTATACTGCCACTGTATATAATTTCACTGTGTAATACTGTTGAGGGGCCCTGACAAAATCTTTTAGTACTTCTCCTCCTCCTCTTGGATGGGTCCCTTCTGGGTCAGGGCCCCAAAGCAGCCGCTTCCCCTATAGTTATGCCCCTGCACGTGGCCTATGTGCAGCTCAGTCTTAGGCCTCTCTCACACTTGCGTTGTTAGGATCCGGCGTGCACTTCCGTCGCCGGAATGCACGCCGGATCCGGCACAACGCAAGTGAACTGAAAGCATTTGAAGACTGATCAGTCTTCAAAATGCTTTCAGTGTTACTATGGCAGCCAGGACGCTACTAGCGTCCTGGTTGCCATAGTAGCAGTGGAGAGCGGGGGAGCGGCATACTTACATTCCGTGCGGCTCCCGGGGTGCTCCTGAATGACGTCAGAGCGCCCCGCGCGCATGGATCACGTGATCCATGCGATCACATGATCTATGCACTGGGGCGCCCTGACGTCATCCTGGAGCCCCACGGAATGTAAGTATGCCGCTCCCCCGCTCCCCCTACTCTTTACTATGGCAACCAGGACTTTAGCGTCCTGGCTGCCATAGTAACCATTGACAAAAAGCTAAACGTCGAATCCGGCGATGCGCGGAAACGATGTTTAGCTAAAGGCCGGATCAATGGGCATTAATTCCGGATCCGGCGTTGCGGCATGTCTTCCGGATTTTTGGACGGAGACAAATCTGCAGCATGCTGCGCTTTTGTCAACGTCCAAAAAACGTTGACATACTGAACGGAAGACATCCTGATGCATCCTGAACGGATTTCTCTCCATTCAGGATGCATGGGGATAATCCTGATCAGTAGCTTTCCGTCCTAGAGACCCGAGGACGGATCTCTAGGACGGAAAGCTAAAACGCTGATGTGAAAGAGGCCTTATTCAAGTGCATGGGCCTGGGCTGCAATACCAAGCACAACCACTATACAATGTATGGCGCTGTGCTTGGTATGTTGTGAGAAGCACTCACCGAAGCACCGTGACCTCATCAAACAGCTGATTAGAGGGGGTGCCCCAACAATCTCAGGATACTGCTACAGAGGGATCTGGATAGATTGGAGGCTTAGGCAGAGAAGTGGCAGACGAGGTTTAACACTGACAAATGTAAGGTTATGCACATGGGAAGGAATAATGCAAGTCACCCGTACATACTAAATGGTAAAACACTGGGTGACACTGACATGGATAAGGATCTAGGAATTTTAATAAACTTAGCTATAGAAACCAGTGTCAGGCAGCTGCTGCCAAGGCCAATAAGATAATGGGTTGCATCACAAGGGGCATAGATGCCCGTGATGAGAACATAGTCCTACCACTTTACAAATCACTAGTCAGACCACACATGGAGGACTGTGTACAGTTCTGGGCTCCTGTGAACAAGGCAGACATAGCAGAGCTGGAGAGGGTTCAGAGGAGGGCAACTGAAGTAATAACTGGAATGAGGGATCTACAGGACCCTGAAAGGTTATCAAAATTAGGGTTATTCACTTTAGAAAAAAGACGACTGAGGGGAGATCTAATAACTATGTATAAATATATCAGGGGTCAGTACAGAGATCTGTCCCATCATCTATTTATCCCCAGGACTGTGACTGTGACGAGGGGACATCCTCTGCGTCTGGAGGAAAAAAGGTTTGTACACAAACATAGAAGAGGATTCTTTACGGTAAGAGCAGTGAGACTATGGAACTCTCTCCCTGAGGAGGTGGTGATGGTGAGTACAATAAAGGAATTCAAGAGGGGCCTGGATGTATTTCTGGAGTGTAATAATATTACAGGCTACAGCTACTAAAGATGGGTCGTTGATCCAGGGAGTTGTTCTGATTGGAGTCGGGAAGGAATTTTTTTCCCCTAAAGTGCGGAAAATTGGCTTCTGCCTCACGGGTTTTTTGCCTTCCTCTGGATTAACTTGTAGGAAACAGGCCGAACTGGATAGACAGGGGGCTTTTTTCGGCCTTATATTCTATGTTACTATATCAATATCCTGGACCCCTGTTCTTGTGATGGGTGGGACATTTACTTCCTATACTTTTCTTTATGTACTGATTTTGAGCCTTCTTCTCCAGTCCCTACCAAAATTCTGACTCTTGTGTTGGAAACAGACATGTGAGCGAAGAGCCTAAGCTGGCCGAACACATGGCTGACAAATCGCTCTCTCAGTTCTCCCATACATATGCATGCTCAGCTTGGCCAAGCATGCATGTGTACTGAATGGGAAGAGAGGAGAAAGCTGCTGCCAGACAAGTCTACCTGAAAACAAAGGGATCGGACCTTTGAAATCCAACCTGGCCGATCATTATCTCCCCTGAAAGGCCCGATACGCATTCGATGGCCGTCCAAACCCCCAGGAATCAGCAGATTTGGCTCATATAGTTTTGTGTAGGGCTGGCTTTTGTTTTAACCATGCAAGTGGCATTTCAGCTCCCACAATGCAATGCATTTAGATAAGGCTTGTAAATCTGAATTCTGCTTTGGATGCGAACAGAGGAGAAAAAGGATAAATTCAATATTATATAAGTAAAAAAAAAAGAAAACTTATACAAAGTTGCTCTCCAGGTGTCACCTACAGGACGGGTGCCCAGTGTCTTCTCCGGGTGCCCACCAGCTCCTGTAGGTTGAAGCAGTGCCGCCATTACTGCCCCAGACGTGCCAGGCCGGCTCAATTACTGAGCATCCTGCGCCATCCAGTGTAATTCCTGCAAGTGCGGAAGAGGAAGCTGCAAGACGAAGAGAAGGAGATCATTTACTGTAATTATTGGAAATTAGGCTGCAACCTGAGTCTCCGGCTGAAATCAACAGCGGCTGATTGTTCCCAGCAGTGGATCCCACCGACGGAGGATACAAAATGTCAACTGAAAACGTCTCCAGTCACAACCAGAGAAGCTTTCAGTCTAGGAGCATCCTCCGGGCAGCGCAGAAGTTATAAGACTGGCGAAAAGCACTGGTATATGATAAATGACCCCCATTATCATCGCTCGTTGTCCCCAGTGGAGCTCACAATCTAAATTCTCTATCTGTATGGCTTTGAAATGTGGGAGGAAAAGGGAGAACCTGGGGGAAACCCACAGAAGCACAGGGAGAACATACAAACACGGAGAGAAGTGCTAACCACTGAGCCCCCATACTGTGGGGAAATCCAGAGGACGACGCACAAGGGCGAAGAGGAGTATGTCAGCGTCTGGAGGAACGACATAAGAACATCACAAAAGCTGACAGTATACCGGAGCCTGCAGAGGGAGTACAAACTGGCACCATATCTGGAGAAACTACCCAACCCCAGAGACCGACAGATCCTGAGCCGCTACAGACTGAGCGCCTACAGCCTGTTCATCAAATCCGGGAGGTACAAGCCCAGAGAGAGAAGACTGTGCCAGCAGTGCGACCAGGAAGCCGTGGAGGATGAGGACGACCAGGGCCGTCTTTGACGCGGGGCAAAAGGGGCAGCTGCCCCGGGCCCAGTTGCTCCTGGGGGCCCGACAGCCAAGGCAGCTCTGAGACTCCTGCAACTTCTCTATGCTCTCTCAATAATAATCACTATGCGAGCAAGCGGCTGCTGCGTGTGGCTGCTCACTGCGCATTAGTGATTACTCTGCTGCGTGCCCGGTGCCTGCCAGACTTGCCAGAGCAGACAGTGAGCTCCTCTTCCCAACCTCCCACTCCTGCCCTTTCGTACCTACGCGATACCCGTTGCGCCGTCAGTTACCTTAGGTACGCAGGCGCAGACAGTCACTTCCTGCTCCACATTTTCCCGCCGGCGCGGCCTCAACCTGGCCTCACACGCAGCGCTGCTGTTCCGGACCATCCCCATTTAGTTACTCAACCGATATCTGTAAGTCGCTGCCTGGGCTGGACAGGAATCATTATTGATAATGTATTCACAGCAGGCAGCAGCACATGTAGTCTTAGTCAGGGGCGTAGCTATAGGGGGTGCAGAGGTAGCAGTCGCTACCGGGCCCAGGAGCCTGAGGGGCCCAAAGACCCTTGTGCCGCATAAGAAGAGACACAAAGCACTGAGGGAAGGGGGGCCCAAGCTGAACTCTTGCACCAGGGCCCATAAGCCTTTAGCTACGCCCCTGGTCTTAGTCCACACTACACCCCTGCCTTGCTGCAGCCTCACAAGAGTACAGGACCAGTCCATATGTGTATGGCAAAATTAAGTTGTCAATGACACATGAGCTGACAGAGGTCTTTGCCACCAGACAGGTCCAGCAGACACATTGTTATTGTCACACACATACGGTATGTGTGTGACAATAACAATGTGTCTGCTGGACCTGTCTGGTGGCAAAGACCTCTGTCAACTCATGTGTCATTATGTCATTGACAACTCAATTTTGCCATACACATATGGACTGGTCCTGTACTCTTGTGAGGCTGCAGCAAGGCAGGGGTGTAGTGTGGACTAAGACTACATGTGCAGCAGTGCATACAATACAGTCCCTAAATATTGCCAAATTAGCAACGCTGCTCAATGTCATTATCATTATGTGAACACTGTATGGGGTTATTGGCAATAACCCCATACAGTGTTCACATAATGATAATATTATACTGCCATAATATAAGTTATAACACCAACATACTGCCAACACCAACATTAGGCTACTTTCACACTTGCGGCACATGTATCCGGCAAGCTGTTCCGTCGTCGGAGCTGCCTGCCGGATCCGCCGTTTAGTGTCACAACTGGCAGCATTTGTAGAAAGATCCGGTTGCGGATCCGTCTACAAATGCATTGCGGATGGACGGATCCATCCTGCACTCATTTTCACAGTTTTCCTGGTCTGCGCATGCGGATCCGCCCTTCAGTTGTTTCGCAATGCCGGATCCAGCACTAATACAAGTCAATGTAAATTAATGCCGGATCCGTCATTCCAGCGACTGATCAGCCATTTTGGACGGACATAATACCGCAGCATGCAGCTGTATTATGTCCAGCCAAAACGCCTGACAGTGACTGAACGGAAGGCATACTGATGCAAACTGAGCAGATTTCTATCCATTCAGATTGCATGGGATATGCCTGATCAGTTCTTTTCCGGCATAGAGCCCTTTTGACGGAACTCTATGCCGGAGAAGAATAATGCTAGTGTGAAAGTACCCTTACATAATTAGTGTTGAGTGAACTTGTGTTTTAGGTTCAGCGTCTGAAGTTCAGGTTATCGACGAATCCTGTTATGGATTCTGCTACCACGGACCATAAGGATTCCGAATTCCGTTATAGTCCGTGGTAGCAGAATCCATAAAGTGATTCGTCGATAACCTGAACTTGTTTGAACCAGGTGTGTGGATTTTTGTGTGTGTGTGTTGTGGTGAGAGAGCGTGATTGCATGCTAGGGTGTGTGAAGGTGGGATCCAGGGGCCCCAAGTAAATTCTTGCCCAGGGTCCAATCAATATTAAAGACGGCCCTGAGGACGACTTTCTGTTGTGGTGCCACAAATACTCAGCAGTCAGGGATGCTCACTTCAGGAGACTGTCTGATCTCTGCCCAGATTTCACCTCCATGGAGGAGGAAGAGAGACTCTCCATACTTCTGGAGGAAGCGGAGAACACAGTGGCCATAGCAGCACAATATATTACTGTCTGCCATAGACTGAGAAGAGCCGAATATGTCATGGACTCCTATATCCCCACCCTGGATGTGTCCCCATCCCCCAAACCTACCTTTACTAATTACTTCCTAATTACTTAAAATGTATTTAGTCCTACCAATAAAGCTCTATCTATCTATCTATCTATCTATCTATCTATCTATCTATTAGGGCTGCAGTAAACGATTATTTTAGAAATCGAGTATTCTATCGATTATTTTTTACGATTAATCGAGTAATCTAATAAGAATGTTACCATGGCAGCCAGGGCTTCAGTAGCGTCCTGGCTGCCATGGTAACCGATAGGAGCCCAGTTATAACACTGCTGGGGCTCCAATCAGACCTTCCACCAATGAGGGAGGAGGGGACTCTGCTCTGTGGCCACTGCCACCAATGAGGGAGGAGGGGACTCTGCTCTGTGGCCACTGCCACCAATGAGGGGGGAAGGGGACTCTGCTCTGTGGCCACTGCCACCAATGAGGAGGAGGGACTCTGCTCTGTGGCCACTGCCACCAATGAGGGGAAGGGGACTCTGCTCTGTGGCCACTGCCACCAATGAGGAGAGGGACTCTGCTCTGTGGCCACTGCCACCAATGAGGGGAAGGGGACTCTGCTCTGTGGCCACTGCCACCAATGAGGGGAGGGACTCTGCTCTGTGGCCACTGCCACCAATGAGGGGAAGGGGACTCTGCTCTGTGGCCACTGCCACCAATGAGGGGAGGGACTCTGCTCTGTAGCCACTACCACCAATGAGGGGGGAGGGGACTCTGCTCTGTGGCCACTGCCACCAACGATTTTAATACTGGGGGGTGGGGGGAGGGCGCACTGCACCACCAATGAAAATTAACCTTTAATACAGGCGGCAGGCAGCAGATCAGCGGCAGTTAACCCCTCAGGTGCGGCACCTGAGGGGTTAACTGCCGCTGATCGCAGCTCCCTGCCGCCTGTATTAAAGATTACAAAGGACCTTTCATGGTCCGGCCTTACTAACTAGCAGCTACAAGGAGCGGCACCCAGGGATGTCCCTGCACTTACAATTATCCCTGGGCGCGCGGCTCTCCCCACTGTGGGCCAGTTACAGTCTCCTGCTCCATATGCTAATTACTAATATCGGAGCAATAGGGAGGAGACATCAGCTCTGTGGGCGTTCCTTCTCCCTGCACTGTGACGTTCTCTGCTGCGATTGGACAGCGCAGGGAGAAGAAACGCCCACAGAGAAGGTGATGTCTCCTCCCTATTGGTCCGATATTAGTAATTGGCACATGGTGCACGAAACTGTAACTGACCCACAGTGGGGAGAACGGAGCGGCGCCCGGGGATAATTGTAAGTGCGGGGACATCCCGGGCGCCGCTAGCTGCTAGTTAGTAAGGCCGGACCATGTAAGGTCCTGTCATTGGTGGTGCAGTGCGCCCGCCCCTCCTTCGCCCCACCCCCCCCGTCTCTCCTCACTGGCAGCACAGCACAGGGGGAGGGAGAGAGCGACTCCTTCTCCCCCTGTGCGCCCTGCCTCCGCTGCTGCCAGCCGCTCTGCATTGTCGGGTCATAGGGCGCGCTTATGTGCACTATAACCTGACGGGTGACCACGGAGCGGGGAGTAATAGCAAGTGCTGCCCTCCCGCTCCGTGGTCACATGACACAAACGAATCCTCGATGCAAAAAAATTGCATCAAGGATTTTTTTGTGTCGAATTACTCGATTAAATCGAGTAATCGTTTCAGCCCTACTATCTATCTATCTATCTATCTATCTATCTATCTATCTATCTATCTATCTCTTATATCCAATGGGCAGTCCTATTTCTGATTGACAACTGTGCCTCTATGCACAACCATATGGAGCAGGTTGTCAGTCACTGATAGGACCGCCCACTGGACTCCTAACCCCAGAATGTGCAGGGCTTTAAATGAATAAAATGCATACTGTACTAACTCTTTCCCCATAAGGGCTCATTCACACAAACGTATGGGTTCCGTTTCCGTATTGTGGACCGGCATATGTGGATCTGCAATAAACGGACACCGTTCCGTGTGCATTCCGCATCACTTCAAAGGGTCCGCAAATCAGGAGATGCGGAGCAGAAGCACGAAGTGCTTCTTTGGGGTTCCGTTCCGTACTGCAAAAAGGTAGAACATGTCCTATCTTTTTGCAGCTGCAGAACGGAGGGATGCGGACCCATTCAAGTTGAAAGGGTCTGGATCTGTCCCGGAGGCCTCACGAACGTTCTCTGTGCATTGGGAATCGCAAAATGAGCCCTATCACTGCATATCCTGCTCTAGACCGTGCTGCCTGCAGATTACATAACATTTTTATTCCGACAGGTTCCCTTTAAATCTCTTTACGCTCCTTCTAGCAGCAGATACATAATGTTCTCCTATATACGGGCACACGTCTCCGCTGGGAATGGCGCTGCACCCACACACTGTAACGCTCTGCTCTGTAGGAAGTGAATCGGCTTCTATTTCTGACTTACAGCAGTTTCCTGACAGCTGGGTACGAGGTGACAAACCAGATATGATAGGATGTGGCCCTAGTATGATGCTGCGGGGCCCAGAGGTCTATTGTGAAGCTCATGGACCCTAATGCAAAACCTATAACTGCCCCTGTCACTTATAATTCGGGTACCTTCCTACGTGGCCCTGTCCACCACCAGGGACTGGGTGCGACTGCTACATGTGCACCCCATCATATCTACTGGTGGTGACCCAGAGCCCGGTACTGGAGCCGATCAGACCTTGTCTTACCTGATAAAGGGGGCCTCCACTTTGGGAGGCTGTGCCCATGTAAATAGTGGCTGCTTGCATTCAACTTAAAGTAACAGAATCCGAACGGAATGCAAGTATGAACACAGCCTTAACAAAAGAGAGTCTATAAAACTGTTCATTCTGAGCCTCCTGGCTCATGAAGAGAATGCTAGAACTACAGTGAAGACTGACAGGGTAAAATGGGGAAAAAAACAAAAGTTTATCTGATTATCAGTTATGAATGTCATCACACCTCAAGGGGTATGGGTGCCAACAGACTGTAGGGGGCATAGGCATCGCTACAGGCCCCCCCCCAGGTTATTCGTTGCTGCCCCCCCCCCCCCCCCAACTGATTCCTCTTTAAAACGATGACGGGGCATGGCAGTGCATAGTTTCCTGCCCCGCTGATCACCGCTATAGGCTTCAGGCCTACTAGGCCTGTCAGTCTCTAGTAAAATCCCGGCGCAGGCGGGTGTGATGACGTCAGCGGAGGCAGCACAGTGACGTGCGCGCCTGCCTATAATGTACGAGTGAGCGCTAGGAGGGACATAGGTAAGTATTAGCTTTTATTTTATTTTTTTGTGTGCCAACTTTGGGGGATATTACTGGGGGGCACAGGAGGATGTTACTGAAGGGACAGTGGGGGGCAAATTACTACATGGGGAGCAAACTACTACATGGGGGCAGTGTGGGGGACAATTAATACTGTGGGGGCAGTGTGGGGGACAATTACTACTGTGGGGGACAATAACTACTGTGGGGGCAGTGTGGGAGACAATTGTTACAGTGTCATCCACAGATCCCCATAACAGTGTGTCATCTACAGATCCCCCATAACAGTGTCATCCACAGATCCCCCATAACAGTGTGTCATCCACAGATCCCCCATAACAGTGTCATCCACAGATCCCCCATAACAGTGTGTCATCCACAGATCCCCATAACAGTGTGTCATCCACAGATCCCCCATAACAGTGTGTCATCTACAGATCCCCCAAAACAGTGTCATCCACAGATCCCCCATAACAGTGTAACATCCACAGATCCCCCATAACAGTGTCATCCACAGATCCCCTATAATAGTACGTCATCAACAGATCTTTCATAACAGTGTCATCCACAGATCCCCCATAACAGTGTCATCCACAGATCCCCCATAACAGTGTCATCCACAGATCCCCATAACAGTGCGTCATCCACAAATCCCCCATAACAGTGTCATCCACAGATTCCCCATAACAGTGTCATCCACAGATCCCCCCATAACAGTGTCATCCACAGATCCCCCATAACAGTGCCATCCACAGATCCCCCATAACAGTGCCATCCACAGATCCCCCATAACAGTGACATCCACAGATCCCCCATAACAGTGTCATCCACAGATCCCCCATAACAGTGCTATCCACAGATCCCCCCATAACAGTGCCATCCACAGATCCCCCCATAACAGTGTCATCCACAGATCCCCTATAACAGTGTCATCCACAGATCCCCCATCAGTGTCATCCACAGATCCCCCATAACAGTGTCATCCACAGATCCCCCATAACAGTGTCATCTACAGATCCCCCAAAACAGTGTCATCCACAGATCCCCCATAACAGTGTCATCTACAGATCCCCCAAAACAGTGGCATCCACAAAACCCCTCATAACAGTGTGACATCCACAAATCCCCCATAACAGTGCATCATCTACAGATCCCCTATAATAGTACGTCATCAACAGATCTTTCATAACAGTGTCATCCACAGATCCCCCATAACAGTGTCATCCACAGATCCCCCATAACAGTGTCATCCACAGATCCCCATAACAGTGCGTCATCCACAAATCCCCCATAACAGTGTCATCCACAGATTCCCCATAACAGTGTCATCCACAGATCCCCCCATAACAGTGTCATCCACAGATCCCCCCATAACAGTGCCATCCACAGATCCCCCCATAACAGTGACATCCACAGATCCCCCCATAACAGTGACATCCACAGATCCCCCATAACAGTGTCATCCACAGATCCCCCATAACAGTGCTATCCACAGATCCCCCATAACAGTGCCATCCACAGATCCCCCATAACAGTGTCATCCACAGATCCCCTATAACAGTGATCATCCACAGATCCCCTATAACAGTGTCATCCACAGATCTCTATACGGTTGTCCACAGATCCCCATAACAGTGTCATCCACAGATCCCCCATAACAGTGTCATCCACAGATCCCCATAACAGTGCGTCATCCACAAATCCCCCATAACAGTGTCATCCACAGATTCCCCATAACAGTGTCATCCACAGATCCCCCCATAACAGTGCCATCCACAGATCCCCCATAACAGTGCCATCCACAGATCCCCCATAACAGTGACATCCACAGATCCCCCATAGACAGTGTCATCCACAGATCCCCCATAACAGTGTCTATCCACAGATCCCCATAACAGTGCCATCCACAGATCCCCCCATAACAGTGTCATCCACAGATCCCCTATAACAGTGTCATCCACAGATCCCCCATAACAGTGTCATCCACAGATCCCCCATAACAGTGTCATCCACAGATCCCCCATAACAGTGTCATCCACAGATCCCCCATAACAGTGTCATCCACAGATCCCCCATAACAGTGCCATCCACAGATCCCCCATAACAGTGTCATCCACAGATCCCCCATAACAGTGTCATCCACAGATCCCCCATAACAGTGTCATCCACAGATCCCCCATAAAAGTGTCATCCACAGATGCCCCCATAACAGTGCCATCCACAGATCCCCCATAACAGTGCGCTTGCGCACTGAGGAGAGACTGAAAGGAGGGGAAAAAATCTGCGGAAGCAAGCAGAGGACAGCACAGCAGATGACTAGAATAGCTTCTTTTGTAAGTAAATTGTTTTATTATAAATGTCGTTTAGTTTAATGTCTGTTTGTGTCTTTTATTATATTCTGGCTTTTGCTTAGAGGGACAGTAAAAAAGTGTTGTTGTTTTCTTAGTTATGTATGATGCTTTTTGATAATAAATAAATGTAAATGTATTGGTAAATGTAGTAGTATTAGTTGCACACACCAACAACACCCACAGGGTTATTTCACAAAAGGGTGAAGAGTTTGGAGACGTGAACAATACCGGACAACGTAGCTGATTTCAGCTCACTTTCCTATCTAGTTATGTTGTCCTAGATTGTTCCCTTCTCCAAACTCTTCACCCTTTTGTGAATAAGCCTGTGAGCATCTGTTCATTGGTCTTCTTTAGGCCTCTTGCACACGAACGTGTGCGCCCTGTGCCCGTATTGCGGACCGCATTTGCGGATCCGTAATACATGGGCACCGTTCCATTGCCGTTCCGCATCATGGATGCGGACCCATTAATTCAATGGGTCCGCCAATCCGGAGATGCGGAACGGAATGACAGAACGGAACACTACGGAATGCTTCCGTGGTGGTCTGTTCCGTACTTCCATCCCGCAAAAAGATAGAACATGTCCTTTCTTTTTGCAGAACGGGCAGATCGCGCACCAATTCAAGTGAATGGGTCCGCGATCCGCTGCGGCTGCCCCACGGCCGGTGCCCGTGCACGGGCACGGGCCAACTACGGCCGTGTGCAAGAGGTCTTAGTGACATGTTTAACATATGGGATTATTCACACAGCCCTGGTGTTTGCTGAAACTGCTTTAAACTATTAGGCTGCATTCACACGACCGTATGTATTTGCGGATCCGCAAAAGATGGATCCACATGTCCGCAAAATACTGACATACTTCTGGTGTCCAGTTGGCGGATGCAGCGAAGGGGGAGGTCTACGTTTGTTTTGAGGGCCTGCTGGGGGCCCATTTGAAGCAAGAAGTGAAGGAGAAGATATGGCGGGATGAGTACATAAATTTTTTTCCCTGCTTCCGTTGGAGAAGTTCAATTTGGATAGGGGCAAGCCGGACGAACGTAAACGGGAGGAAGAGGAAATAAGGAGGTATAGGCTTATACCGTGGACTTTTCAGAATTGGCTTCAGGCGTTTGCCATTTTTGCAAGCGTGATCGGGGAGAAGGCGCCAGAACATTGTTCTGCGTTGTTCTGCAATATGGACGCCATTAGTGAGGCTCATCGGGTGTATGGGGGTGTTGCCTGGCTGCGGTATGATGAGCAGTTTAGGCAGAGGAAGGCGGTTAGGCCGAGCATTCGTTGGGATCACAATGAGATTGATGACGGCGCCAAAAGGGAGCTCCGCGCCGTTTCGAGGGAGGGCCGGGCGGTTCCTCGGCCGGCGAATCGCAAGGGTCTGGAAGAAAGGGGTGTTGCTTGGCAATTTAACGAGGGTCATTGCCGGTTCATGGCCGATTGTCGGTTCAAACATGAGTGCTCCGGTTGCGGCGCTGCCCATAGTTTGTCCAAATGTTTCAGGAGGGGAAAGGGTAAGGGACCCAAGGTTGCTTCAAAGAGGAGTAACGCCGGTGAAGGTGGGAGAGATGGTGCCTTATTTAAAGAGGTACCCAAATAGAGAGAGCGCTGAGTTGTTGTTAGCGGGTTTTCAAAATTCTGTGTCAGCAGGTAGGTAGCGGTACTGTTCCGCGGAATTTGTCCTCGGCTTTGCGTTACCCTGAGGTTGTGACGGAAAAAATTGCTAAGGAGGTTGCGGCGGGTCGTGTTGTGGGTCCGTTTAGCCATCAGCCGTTACCAGATTTTTAGGTTTCACCGTTGGGGTTGGTCCCCAAAAAGGAGCCCAATAAATTTCGGTTGATTCACCGCTTGTCCTTTCCGCCGGGTGGAGCGGTGAATGATGTGATAGAGGAGAGCTTATGTTCGGTCTCTTATACTTCTTTTGATGCGGCGGTGCAGTGGGTTCGGCTGGGCCAGGGGCTCTATTGGCCAAGACAGACATAGAGGCGGTTTTCCGTTTGCTGCCGATTCACCCTGAGAGTTTTCATCTGTTGGGTTTTTACTGGGGGGGGAGTTTTTATGTTGATTGTTGTTTGCCGATGGGTTGCGCAATTTCTTGTTCCTTGTTTGAACGTTTTAGTACTTTTCTGGAGTGGGTGGTGAAACAGGAGTCTGGTTGGAACTCGGTGTTACACTATCTGGACGATTTTTTGTTTATTGGCCCTGCTGGTTCGCGGGTTTGTTCGGTGTTGTTGCAGACTATGGAAAAGGTGGCGGCTCGCTTTGGTGTTCCGTTGGCTCAGGACAAGACTGAAGGGCCGGCAACGGTGCTGCGTTTTTGGGGGATTGAAATAGATAGTGTGGCTATGGAATGTCGGCTGCCGGGTGATAAGGTGCGGGATTTGGTTGAGGAGTTGGTTTATCTGGTTCGTGCCAAGAGCGTGCAGTTGCGGAGGGTTCAGTCGGTGCTGGGCAAGTTGAACTTTGCGTGCAGGATATTGCCAATGGGGCGGGTTTTATGTCGGCGGTTAGCGCAGGCCACAGCCGGGGTCTCGGTCCCCTTTCATTATTTGCGTTTGCGTGTGGCTGGACTTTTTGGCGGAGTTCAATGGTCGGGCTATGTGGATGGAGGCGCCGGTTTCCATTGGGGACTTGGATTTGTTTTCGGATGCGTCGAGTTCATGTGGGTTCCGCGTCTATTGTGGGGGGCAGTGGAGCGCTGGGCCTTGGCCGGCAGAGTGGCGTGAGGCAGGTTTTCTTGGAAACTTGGTTTTGTTAGAGCTTTTTCCGATCGTGCTAGCTACGGTTTTGTGGGGAGACAGGTTACGGAATAAGCGGATCCGTTTTTACTGTGATAATTTAGGGGTGGTGCAAGTGATCAATAGTCAATCTGCGTCTTCGCCTCCGGTCTTGAGACTGCTTCAGTTGTTAGTGTTAAATGGTTTGAGGTTGAATGCTTGTATTGTTTCTGTTCACCTTCCGGGTGTGGAGAATTCGATAGCTGACTCCCTTTCTCGTTTTCAGTGGCAACGTTTTCGCGAGTTGGCACCGGAAGCAGAAGTGCAAGGGCTGCCCTGTCCCCAGTGGCTCTTGAGTGTGGCCTTGGGGTCTCGGCTGATTTGATTCGGTGGTCTGTGAGTAGTGGGACATGGTCGTCTTATTCTGCGGTGTGGTATCTTTGGGAAGGTTTGTTGGCACAAGTCGGAGGAGGTGGTTCGGTTGAGGATTTCCAGACGCTTTTGATATACTGGTTGGGGACGTTGTTTAGTGATGGGTTATCTTTTTCGGTTGCCTCCAAGCGTGTGGCTGCGGTGTCTTTCTGGTTGCGGTTGCGAGGCTTGGTGGATGTGACTAAGGGTTTTTTGGTGCGGCAGGCCTTGAAGGGTTATCGCGGGGCAGTGTTCACCGGGATAACCGGCGCCCGGTTTCTTTTGAAGTGTTGTCGCAACTATGGGAGCAGGTGGGGGTTATTTGTGTGCCTCCTTTTGAGGCCCTTCTGTTTCGGGTTGCTTTTCTTTGGCGTTTTTCGGGGCATTTCGGATCTCCGAGCTGGTGGCTGCTACTCGCAAGGAGACAGGCGGTTTATTGCAGGAGGATGTTAGTATTCAGGATGGTGTGTTGCGGTGTCATTTGCGTAGGTCCAGAACTGATCAGGAGGGTAAGGGTGCAGTGTTGTGGTTGTGGCCGCTTGCGGGCTCGGAGCTGTGTCCAGTGCGGTGTGTAGAGGAGTTTTTGGCGGTTCGGCCACTTTGCTGGTGCATCAGGACGGATCTAGTTTGTTGGTTTTCCAGTTCGTGGCGGTTTTTCAAAAATGTTTGGGGGCGGCAGGGTTGCCGGCGCGGGAATATGCATTGCATTCGTTTCACATAGACGCAGCGACTGAGGCAGCGAGATGGGGCTTGGGGGAAAGTGTGATAAAAAGGATAGGTCGGTGGGAGTCATCGTGTTTTAGAGCCTATGTTCGGCCCCATTTGATTTAAGGGGGGAAAAAGGGGAGGTTTTGTTGAGACGTTTGTTTTGTTTGCTACACTGTGGGGTGCTGTTTTATGCTGGTTGTTCTTGTTGTGTTTTGTAGGATCGGCGACCTGCTTGGCATGGATCTTTGGCCATTCCTACGTCTACTGGGGTGCCTTGCGGGCTGATGTAACATAGTAACATAGTATATAAGACCGAAAAAAGACTTTTGTCCATCCAGTTCGGCCTGTTTCCTACAAGTTGATCCAGAGGAAAGCAAAAAAACCCTGTGAGGCAGACGCTAATTTTCCCCACTTAAGGGGAAAAAATTCCTTCCCGACTACAATCAGGCAATCAGAATAACTCCATTGATTAACGGGTCTAGTAGCTATAACCTGTAATATTATTACACTCCAGAAATACATCCAGTCCCCTCTTGAATTCCTTTATTGTACTCACTATCACCACCTCCTCAGGCAGAGAGTTCCATAGTCTCACTGCTCTTACAGTGAAGAATCCTTTTCTATGTTTGTGTACAAACCTTCTTTCCTCTAGACGCAGAGGATGTCCCCCCGTCACAGTCACAGTCCTGGGGATAAATAGATGATGGGAGAGATCTCTGTACCGACCCCTGATATATTTATACATAGTTATTAGATCTCCCCTCAGTCGTCTTTTTTCTAAAGTAATTAACCCTAATTTTGATAACCTTTCAGGGTACTGTAGATCCCTCATTCCAGTTATTACTTTAGTTGCCCTCCTCTGAACCCTCTCCAGCCCTGCTATGTCTGCCTTGTTCACAGGAGCCCAGAACTGTACACAGTCCTCCATGTGTGGTCTGACTAGTGATTTGTAAAGTGGTAGGACTATGTTCTCATCACGGGCGTCTATGCCTCTTTTGATGCAACCCATTATCTTATTGGCCTTGGCAGTAGCTACCTGACACTGGTTTTTGCAGCTTAATTTGCAGTTTTCTCCCAGTCCGAGCATCCTCATTTTATATACTAACCTTTTATGAGGTACAGTGTCAAATGCTTTGGAGAAGTCCAGATATACGACATCCATTGATTCGCCGCTGTCAAGTCTAGAACTTACCTCCTCATAGAAGCTGATTAAATTCGTTTGGCATGACCGATCCCTCATGAAGCCATGCTGATATGGCGTTATTTGCTTATTTTCATTGAGATACTCCAAAATAGCATCTCTTACAAAACCTTCAAACAGTTTACCAACAATAGATGTTAAACTTACCAGCCTATAATTTCCAGGCTATGTTTTTGGCGCCAATCCTGTGGAACATTCCCTGTTATTATAGAGTCCGTAAATATCAGAAATAATGGTCTATGACATCACTTAATTCCCTTAGGATACGGGGGTGTATGCTATCCGGTCCTGGCGATTTGTCTATTTTAATCTTTTTAAGTCGCTGTTGTACTTCTTCCTGGGTCAGACAGGGCACTTTTAATTGGGAATTACTTTTACAGTGGAATGGTAGGCAGCTGGGTTTCTCCCCAGCTGTGTTACAAGTACGCTGGATTGGGTTGCGGGGTCTTCTGTGGGGGCGTGTGCTGCCAGAATTTCACGCCTATGTTGCATTGGATCGGGCACCTGACGTTGTAGTTTTACATGTGGGGGGGGAATGATTTGGGAGCGCGCAGGTCCCGTGATATGATTAGGGATATAAAATTGGATTTACTGCGCCTGCTGGCGGAATTCCTTGATGAAGGTATTGGCGGTTTGCACTGTCCGTTGACCGTATTAACAAGGTGCGGGCGAAGTTAAACAAGGAGGTGGGGCGTTTTGTCCGTCGCCAGGGTGGATTGGTGGTTCATCATCAGGTATTGGAGGCTGCTTCGCCTCAATTTTTGAGGGCGGACGGGGTTCATCTGAATGACCTGGGTGGGCTTTGGGGATTCAAGATGGATTGGAGTTGGCTCTCAAGGTGTGGCAGGACGCCCACAGGTGAGGTGTCACCGGTGGTCGTTGGTGGCGGTGTTGGATATGGGATCCTGGGGGGCAATTCATTCATAAGAGATGCGTTATATAGTGTAATGCGTGTCTCTTGGAGGTAAAAGATGGTGAGTGCGGCTCCTGTAGGCTAATAAGGCCTAGGGAGTTGGATACTTCAAATTTGGTGGAACAGGTGTCCTTGGTTCGGTGGAATGCGGCCAAGGGCAAGGAAAGTCATAAGGAATTGGATGGGGGAATACAATACAATATGTGCTTGGGGTTGCCTCCCAGGATCTCTCGTGTAAAGATAACAGCGGTTTTTACAAGTTTAAATGATGGTTTGTTATTTATTGTTGGATAATGAGTATTATGTTCAAAAAGGATGTTTTTATGTTAAGTTAATAAGGGTGGCCACTATGGCTTGTGTATTATTTAGGGGAAGTTGCGATGTTAATAGGGTAGCCGGAAGGATCTTCTCCCATCCCATTAAGTCAATGCAATTGACAATATATAGCTAAACCCTCACACTGATATAAGAATATATTGGCGAAAGTCTAATTTTAATATCAAGAACATACACGAGCCCGCGCACCTCGTCAAGGTCTCTCAAAGTGGCACAGGACCTAACTCTAACCTACCTGTGCCGTATCGGCAATTACAGATAGGGGCATAAAGTCCGACAGCCAGCAACTCACAGTTACCTCTAGCGTGAAAGTACACATACTGTACAATGGGACGAGGCTGTGAGTCCCACCTATCACTGACTCATGTGATGCAGGCCGCACAGGTGCACCTGAATGTTACCCATAGATCAAAATCAAGGCACATTCAAACCTGGAGTTGCCCCACCGCCAGGCGTGCATGTACAAACAGGAATAGATCTACTTTATCCTGAAACATAGCGGTCGTATATTTCTCTGTCACCTTAGCATATAGGTCGGAGATTTTAGGGGGGTCAGATCGCTTCCAGAAGCGGGCTATAAGACAACGGGCTGCAGTCAGTACTTAAGTGAATGTTTCCTTATCTGTGTCGGGGTTATATTAAGTAGGAAGGATATGGGTTCCGGAGGTATGCTGCAACCAAAAATATCACTCAAAAGAGCGCTGACTCTGGACCAAAAGGTGCGTATAAAGGGGCAGTCCCAGAAAATGTGGTGCAGCGTTCCCCTAGTTTCCCACATCTCCAACAAACCCCCGTGACTGCAAGATTCAAGAAGGTCATGGAGAAGGTCAGGCGTATGATACCAGTACATTAAGATCTTATTCTGGTTCTCTTGACAGAGAACTGACATTGAAGACTTGCTGCTCTTCTCCATAATAGTCGCCACAGCGCGTCTGGTAAAGATCTCCCCAAGTATTCCTCCCATTGGGCCAGATAAGAGTGTCTTTGAATTCGTTCCGGGGAGGGGGTCATCAGAATGGAGTATTAACCCTTTCATATGTACCACTCTTCTACAAAGACGTTCAAATGTTGTTGGGAGCGAGACATTGGACCCTGAGAAGATAGATTGGGCGAAGTGTCTGATCTGAACATAAAAATAATTGGCCGAAGTGAGAAGGCTATATTTGCTCTGAACAGCTGAGAAAGGTAATAAGTCCCTAGTGAATGGGTCTACAATGTCTGCATAGCGAAAGACACCGCGCTGAAACCATAGTCTCGTTGCTGAAGAGGTGAGGCGAAAGTCTCATTTTAAGATCAGTGTGAGGGTTTAGCCATATATTGTCAATAGCATTTACCATTGTAGTGCACCATTTTCTATAAGGGGCCATACCTACTCTGAGGAGGCACTAAAGGGGCATACCTACTGTGAGGGGGCATAACTATTGTGTGGGGGCATTAAGGTGGCATACCTCCTGTGAGTAAGCACTAAGGGGCATATCCACTGTGAAGGGGCACTATGTGGGCATAACTACTGTGTAAGGGGACATAGCTAATGATAGGGGGCACTAAGGGGTCCTAACTAATGTTAGGTGGCACTGAGGGGGCATTCTACTGTGAGGGTACACTATGGAAGCATAAGTAATGTGAGGAGGCACTGGGGGGTATATCTAATGTGAGGAGGCACTGGGGGCCATATCTAATGTGAGGAGGCCCTAGGGGGGCATATCTAATATGAGGAGGCAATAGGGGGGCATATCTAATGTGAGGATGCACTAGGAGGGGCATATCTAATGTGATGAGGCACTAGGGGGGGGCATATCTAATGTGAGGAGGCATTAAGGGAGCAAAACTACTGTGTGGCAGCACTTGAGTTACTGTAAGGAGTTATTAAGGGGGCATTCTACTGTGTGGGGGCACTAAGGGGGGCCCACTCATGAAATTTCTGCACCCCCACCGATGAGCTGGGCTGCCGTGCTGTGCCAGACTATCCAGTTGGCGGAGCTGGAGGCGGACAGCACCATACACCGTGTAGTGGCAGTACTGGAGTACTGCAGCTCATCTCCCACTCGAATGAGAGCTGAGCTGCAGTACACTGACGGCATGGAGCCTTTTGCGTCTGCTCTATACACTTTGAGTTCCGTGGTACCCCAAAACAGCTGATTGGTGGAACCAGGTATCAGAACTCCACCTATCTGATATAAATGGCCATCTGGATTTATCAGTCTCTGTACCCTGGAGAACCCCTTCCATAAATCGGCCCCAATGGATTTTGTATACACAACTCCAAGTTACCAGATGATCATAAGTCACACTATATTTTAACCCTTCCCCCGCATGAGTTATTTTAGGCCGGCGTGGGCCTATGGTTTACACAACAGCCTTAGTTCAGGTCAACAATAGACGCACATTGAGCGCACAGGTATTGTTCCCACGCATTTCAGGCTATCAGCGAGTGATGTAAAACGCATTCTTCACAAAGGTAAAATGATCTGTAAATGTCATCCGGCCTTCACTGGTGCTGGAGAGCAGGCCGCGAACACATAATCACACTGCTGTTCCATACATGCCTTCAGCTATATAGCGGTGTATTCTGGGAACCACATGCTGCTCTTGTGCTCGGTGACTCATCGCATGGCAGCTCTTAGAATGTATCTGAACTTAAAACTCTTGTGTCAAAGGAGAGAGAAATATCCGCAGGCGGAATGTGCTTTCTTGTAAAAATCAAATAGGATTTTCATTGAAATCTGCAGAACATCGCATCCAAACACAAAGGGATAATCTGTTCACAGTCTTATAAATCTGAAGATACGACCGAAGAGTAATTTATAGAGAACAGTGCGGTCATATAATGTTCTTAGAAAAATCTCCAATCACATTAAAAACGGTATCTATCTATAATTGTGTGCAGATCTGGAAGTATTATAGTAGTTATATTCTTGTACATGGGAGCAGTATTATAGTAGTGATATTCCTGTACATAGGAGAAGTATTATAGTAGTTATATTCTTGTACATAGGATCAGCATTATAGTAGTTATATTCTTGTACATAGGAGGCAGTATTATAGTAGTTATATTCTTGTACATAGGAGCAGTATTATAGTAGTTATATTCTTGTACATAGAAGCAGTATTATAGTAGTTATATTCTTGTACATAGGAGGCAGTACTATAGTACTTATATTCTTGTACATAGGAGCAGTATTATAGTAGTTATATTCTTGTACATAGGAGCAGTATTATAGTAGCTATATTATTGTACATAGGCGCAGTATTATAGTAGTTATATTATTGTACATAGGCGTAGTATTATAGTAGTTATATTCTTGTACAAAGGAACAGTATTATAGTAGTTATATTCTTGTACATAGAAGCAGTATTATAGCAGTTATATTCTTGTACATAGGAGCAGTATTATAGTAGTTATATTCTTGTACATAGGCGCAGTATTATAGTAGCTATATTCTTGTACATAGGCGCAGTATTATAATAGTTATATTCTTGTACATAGGAGCAGTATTATAGTAGTTATATTCTTGTATATCAACAGGCAACCATGTTTTACCCCTCATCGTGTCACCCTGCCTCTCTATACAAAGTTTTCAGCCAATCTACAAATTGTCCAGGAATACCGTTGTTGGTCCAGACCTACAACATATCTCCCACACCTCAGAACTTAATATCTCTCAAACATTTCTCTTATCCAGATGACTGCTCCAGAGATGTTCCACCGTTTAACTGTGCCGAACTGACAGCCTGCCAACAGTGCCGGAGATAAACAAACTAATCTAGAGAACAGAATTTTTGACAAAATCTTGACTTTCAAGAGGGCAATCAGCCTCTAGTTCTTGATGTCACTAGGCTCTCTCTCCAGGCTTTTATTTTCCCCAGTGGCGGGTGCTGGGGCAGGGTCCGCCTCGGTGTTGCCTGCCTGCGGGTGGTCCGGCACAGTACTACTCATGTGTGGGGTCTCTGGCAGGGGCGTAGCTATAGGGGGTGCAGAGGTAGCAGTCGCTACCGGGCCCAGGAGCCTGAGGGGGCCCAAAGACCATTGTGCCGCATAAGAAGACATACAAAGCACTGAGGGAAGGCGGGGCCCAAGCTGAACTCTTGCACCAGGGCCCATGAGCCATTAGCTACTCCCCTGGTCTCTGGTACGGTGTACAATGACCCTGACAATAGCGCCTCCTCCTCCTGCTCCTCATCTGGGACATCTGCCTCTTCCACCAAGTCCTCATCAGGGAGATCTCTTCAGATATTATGCCACGCTTCAGGGCAGTCTCTAAGGGGGTGACCGATCTTACCGCACAGGTTACACCCTTATGTTCTAGGAGGTGGCGCTTATATGGCCGATGTCCCCGCACAGGCTGCACTTCATCATGGTGCAGACACTTGCCACGTGACCCAATTTCCCACACTTAAAGGGAATCTGTCACCTGGCTATCCACAATATTTTTTTCCCCTTTAGCCTAGGGCAATAAAGTACCTGATATCCACATGTGTTCTTCTTTTTGCTGTGTCTCTTGTATTTTCTGTTAAAAACCGCTTTATCCATTATTTAAATTAGGCTGTGAGGGGCGTTTTTTCTCTTCCAAGGAGCCCAGGAACACCCCCTGATGTGCCCAGACCGCCTAAATTTGAATCTGAAGAACGCCTACAGCAGCTGAAATCGCGTCCCAGAGGCGAGGCTAACGGCTCCGCCTCCCGGCTACCTCCGCTCTCTGCCCAGAATACATTGCTGATCTTATTCTCGGCGGCCGCTGGAAATCTCGGGCAGGCGCAGTGCCGGCGCAACTGAGGGCAACGGCGCTCCGAAAACGTCACTGGGCTCGGTGCATGCCCAGTGACACTATTGAGGCTGTTGCTCTCAGTTGCCGTCGGATCAAGCAGTCTCTGCTGTGGGGCTCCTCCAGGGTTACCTTAGGTCTCTGTGCTGCCTCTTTGATTCATGCCCTCCTTGCCCGGTCGGTGAGTTTTGGTGGGCGGCCGTCTCTTGGCAGGTTTGCTGTTGTGCCATGTTCTTTCCATTTGGTTATGATAGATTTGATGGTGCTCCTGGGGATCATCAAAGATTTGGATATTTTTTATAACCTAACCCTGACTTGTACTTCTCAACAATATTGTCCCTTACTTGTTTGGAGAGATCCTCAGTCTTCATGGCAGTGTTTGGTTAGTGATGCCTCTTGCTTAGGTGTTGCAGCTTCTGGGGCCTTTCAAAAAAGGTGTGTATTTGTAATGACAGATGATGTGACACTTAGATTGCACTCAGGTGGACATCATTTCACTAATTTTGTGACTTCTGAAGGTAATTGATTTCACCAGAGCTTTTCATGGGCTTCCTAACAAAGGGGGTGAATATATACGCACATGGCAATTTTCTGTTTTCTATTTCTGAAGAATAGTTTTATTTATATATTTTTCTCATTTCATTTCACCAACTTAGACTATTGTGTTCTGATCCATCACATAAAATTCAGATTAACAAAACATTAAACTTAAGGCTATAATGTAACAAAACACGAAAAAAGTAAAGGGGGGGGGGTGAATACTTTTGCAAGGCACTATAGTCTCAGAGTTTTTGTCTTTCTCAAACCTCTGCTGGTTCCTGTATGTCTCTCCCACTCTTCCCATTTTCTCTAAGACAGAGTCAGTCTCCTTCACATTGTCAGCAAGTTCCTTGGCCAGTGAGTCCAGCTTCTTGTCCAGTAAGGCCTGGGTTTGCAGCCTTCAGTTTGTACGTGCAGTTTATCTGTTTTTGCAGTTTTATGTTTCTTTAGTGTCTCCATTCTTCTCACCAGTGCTGGGATCTGCTCAGCCAGGTGGAGCTCAGGTGATTGCTCTGGAGGCCTCTGATTGATGCTGGGGAGTTTTGCAGGCTGTTTGCTTGCAGTACAGGTTTCTGTCTTTCCTGGCAGGAGACTGCATTTTGGTGCAAAACCTTGCGGTCCCTAGAGTTTTGCGGCTGCTGTCGCTGCTCTTCGGTCACAATCTCGTGATGGGCGACTGGATCCTGGATGTGTAGCAGAGAAGGCACTGGTAGCACCTTGAGGTCTTCCTCCATTACTTCCTTTGATCTCTTAAACAGCTTGCATGCCCCATGAAACATCTGAAGTCGATTTGCCAAAAACTTTGTTTCAATACTGTACGGAGCTCATCCCTAGTTACCACGAAGCACAAGGAAATTCGACTTCGGGACAAATCCAATTTTTTTCGTCAACTTCGATTCAATGAGCACTAATCATAACCATCAGAAAGTACAGGGTTCTACTAAGGCTACATTCACACGAACGTGGTGTATTGCGAATCCGCAAAACATGGATACTGGCCCATGTGCGTTCCACAATTTGCGACCCACACATGCCACCACTATCATAAAAAAAGTAAATTCTTGTCCGCAATTGCGGACAAGAATAGTACAGTGTCCTGAAACATCCTGCTTAATATTGTGATTCATAAAAATGTTCTTGTGCCTGAGTTTCCCTAAAGTTGCATAGGGAGGGAGAGGTTCTAACAAACACACCGACACCGCCCTGCTCTCTGTGAAGAAGAGAAGAAGAAGGAGGAGGAGAGTGTGAGGTCTGAAGAAAAGCTGCACCTCAGCAGCCATTTTGCAGTTATCAAAACTCCAGAGTTAGTTCCATGTACCAGCCCATAGAAGGAAAAGATTATAGAAGATCCATACAACCCAGAGAGGGAGTGAGAATATTGGTAAAGGAAGGTAATTGTAGTTTATCAGGCTCTAGTCTCCTTTGCATTTGGTGGAGAGATTCTAAGCTACCAGCTGGCCACCATAACCAAAGACAGAAAGGCCACCTGTCAGGAGATAGTATTCCTAGAGAGGATACAGAAGCATATGACTATACAGTACAGTACAGTACATCCCTCTAGACTGGAGAGACAAGGGATTGATTGTTATAGAGGAAAACTACCCCTTATGCAACTTTTGGGAACTAACCTGAGCCATTGTAAAAGCTGCCTTGCTGTAAATGACTTTTGCGCACATTGATGACCCTTGGATCAGCTTCAGTAAAGTACTGGGAATTTGTTAAGAGAACTGATCTCCTTATTGTGCGAACTTATCACCTATTTGCACCTTATGGTGCTGGTGTCACGAACCCCAGGGACCCTGCCTCCATGGCACCTTGAACCCATTCCACCAAGGGCACCTCAACCACCATCTGATGCGAATCCCTGGACAGCAGGGTGTGCACCGAAGGAACTGGAGTTGTCCTTCCATTCACTGCATGCTGGCCCAGGGAGCTCTGCTAACCGTGAGTACAACTCTCTACTACTACCCCCATCAGCCCACTGTAATCTCACATGTTGCCCCTGTGGCCCGGTCGTGGCAATAGGGCATGTTCTATTTTTTTTTTGCGGGGCCGCGGCATGAAACTACAGATGCGGACAGCACACTGTGTGCTGTCCACATCTTTTGTGGCCCTATAGAAATGAGTGGGTACACACCCATTCCGCAAAATTGTGTAATGGATGCGGCCTCATTCATATGGTCTTGTGAATGTAGCCTAAACCAAACAAATCACCAATGAGAGAATTTCTTGAAATTCATTTTTTTAATTTATTTATTTTATGCACTTATATAGCGTTACTATATTCCGCAGCACTTTACAGACATTATCATCACTCACTGTCCCTAATGGGGCTCACAATCTAAGTTCCCTATCAGTATGTCTTTGGTGTGTGGGAGAAAACCGGAGAACTCGGAGGAAACCCATGCAAACACAGGGAGGACCTACAAACTCCACGCAGATATTGTCCTTGGTCAGATTCAAATCTAGGACCCCAGTGCTGCAAGGCACCAATGCTAACCACTGAGCCACTGCGCTGCCCTTAGGTCGTATTCGCATTCGTTAGTAGTCAGATTCAATTTGAGCCTGAATAAATTGGACCCAAATCGAAAGTGAAAAGTCGTGTACTCCTAGGACTGGTCTTTAATGCCTAGACAGCTTTAATAATATCAAAGTGACAGCTACAAATATGGATAAACACATGATGGACAGTGAAAACAAACAGCTGGTTTAGTACCACACTGTTGAACTTTTATGTTCGTAGGGTGCGCGTGTGCTTTCTCCAGGTCTTGAAGTGCCAGCTCACACACACCTTAAACTTTCCCAACCAATATCTGGTTACCATGGGGTACTTTAGGCAGCTTTCTTTGTCAGAAGTTGCCTGAGCTATAGGTTCTAGTTTGCTCATTCCCACGTGTGCAGTGTTCATTTGCCTGTTCCACGTATTTGAACTCTGCCTGTTCTCTGTTCTGACCCATTCTGACCTTGGCTTGTTTATGGGATTGCACATACTTCGGCCAGTCCCTGACTACGGTTATTGCCAGTTCTCTTGGTGCCCTGCGTCGGTGTCCCTTGATCCCCGTGGCTCAGCAGTCACCTGTATTGAGACTATTTCACAGAGTAGTGGCCTGGTGGTCCCTCTGCAGAAAAGTCCAGATTTCTGTGGGTCCACATCCGCTGAAAAATAAAGTAAGGAAGGAGGGTGGAATTTAAAAAATATGTTGAACATAAAAACTTTATTTTCAACATATCTTGCATATAAAAGATATATATATATATATATATATATATATATATATTTAATTCCTCTTTGTTGGACAGTTGCTTGGCAGTAAGGCCTCGCTTGTGCTGGTAAATCCCTTCAGATCTAGAACTTTTTGTAATCTCGTAACCCAAGGCTTCTGCGTCTCTTTGAAGCTGGAGCAGCAGATATAATTGCACGTTACTAATAAAACAAATAATATACTATTTGTCGAGAAGAAGGTGGTGTGATTGTACACATTGTGCGAGGCCAGTGACATCACTCCAGCCGGCTTGTCTGCCAGTATTATCCATAGACAATTAAATGCCTCACTCTGCATTACATAGTGGTATTGCATCAGTTTTCTGGCTCCTATAAGGGGTCCCGGGTGAGATAATGCATGGCAGGCACCAGAAATATTAACCACTTTATAGAACGCAATTAAAGAGTTAACTTTGCACATGACAGATGCCGCCTCTGGAGCTAAAATCTTACGTTTTCAGTTTTTTTTTGCTTCAGGCATAATGAGGTTTACCCGGAAATTTGACTTTGCACGCAAGATGTTTTGCACTATGCCATAATACACAGCCATTTCCTTGTGACAGTAAATAAACTAAACTTGGAAAATTTGAATCTACAGCAAATAACATACTTCAGGTTTTTAATTTTTTGCAATTTAGTTTTACAAATAATGAAACTCACTTGTTTAGCACTCCACTCCCTATGCACAATAATATAACGACTATAATACTGCCTCCTATGTACAAGAATATAACTACTATAATACTGCTTCTATATACAAGAATATAACTACTATAATAATACTGACTCTTATGTACAAGAATATAACTACTATAATACTGCCTCCTATGTACAAGAATATAACTACTATAATACTGCCTCCTATGTACAAGAATATAACTACTATAATACTGCTCCTATGTACAATAACATAACTACTATAATACTACCTCCTATGTACAAGAATATAACTACTATAATACTGCCTCCTATGTACAAGAATATAACTACTATAATACTGCTCCTATGTACAAGAACATAACTACTATAATACTGCTCCTATGTACAAGAACATAACTACTATAATACTACCTCCTACATACAAGAATATAACTACTATAATACTGCCTCCTATCTACAAGAATATAACTACTATAATACTGTCTCCTATGTACTAGAACAGAACTACTATAATACTACCGCCTACGTACAAGAATATAACTACTATAATACTGCTTTCTATGTACAAGAATATAACTACTATAATACTGCCTCCTATGTACAAGAATATAACTACTATAATACTGCTCCTATATACAAGAATATAACTACTATAATACTGCCTCTTATGTACAAGAATATAACTACTATAATAATGTTCCTATGTTCAAGAATATAACTACTATAATACTGCCTCATATGAACAGGGAAAGGAGGACTCAGAGGCTTTCTCACTGTATGTGCAGGGAAAGGAGGACTCAGAGGCTTTCTCACTGTATGTGTAGGGAAAGGAGGACTCACAGGCTTTCACACTGTATGTGTAGGGAAAGGAGGACTCACAGGCTTTCACACTGTGTGTGCAGGGGAAGAAGGACTCACAGGCGTTCACACTGTGTGTGCATGGGAAGGAGGACTCACAGGCTTTCTCACTGTGTGTGCAGGGGAAGCAGGACTCACAGGCTTTCTCGCTGTGTGTGCAGGGGAAGGAGGACTCACGGGCTTCCTCTATAAGTGGGTGGGGATGCAAGGCGCCCAGACTGTCTCAGTGATTCATGGCAGCAGTCAAACATTTTTCTACATAAAAATACTGAATCAAACAGTGAAAAACAAATATATGTCCATGAACTCGGCGTCTCCTCCACTATCTAACGAAGACGTGGCCAGCTGCATTCCATTTATAAGAATAAGGGTTAATAAGGATTCATATATTTAATTTGAGTCTCCATTGGTTTACTATTCGTTCCATCAATTTCTGCGTCCGACGGCAGTGAATCGTTAGGTGGTCGGCCCCCAGAACTCAGTATCAATGGTTACGGTGACTGCCCACCTGACAGTCACTGATATTGGGCGCCAAAACTAACAGCATCAATAGCAGCAAATCGGGAGAAGCCAAAAGTAAAAAAAAAAAACTCCACCAGAGTCACAAATAATTTGACTGCAAACTTGTTCAACTTCTTTGAGGACCTGACAGGTCCTCTTTAACACGTAGAGGCCTCTAAGGTTAAGGAAATTTGTCATAAGAGGTAGGTTGATATTTTCACAAGCAGGACATATTACAAAAATAGATCATTATCTCACTTTCTATCATCTGCTTGTAAAAATAAAAAAAATCCTATACCCAAATATATTTCTCCACACTATAAACCGAAGGTGATTATCCAACCAAATTATGGAGCCTCAGTTTAACCAATGACTCTATACATTCCATAAAGTGCCTCCTGTCCTCCACCTACAGAGGGCACATTGACATGTGGTCAATTTTTTATAGTCTATGGCAGTGGCCGCTAAACCAATGGCTCTGGAGCCACAAGTAAGAAATTCAAAATTTCTCACTTCAGTTTTTCAATTGCCTGTGGTTTCCAACCATCACTAAAAGTTGAATGTGCCTCACCACATACAAGAGGTTTGTGACCTCCGGTCTATGGTGTGTACTGGGCTTAGATGGTTCCTAATTTAATCGTATTAAATCGTAATGGAGAGTGACCAGACAACCACTCTGCTGCATAGTGGGGGATACGAGAACCAGAACCTTTGTTTTCACCTGGACTCTCATCAAGCAAATAACAGATCTTATTGATGGTGGGCAAATAGGCCACTGCTCCTATAAACCTCATTTAGATCCACAGTTGTTTTTACTTCAAACCCTTAATCCTCCAGTGAGGCCCACTGTTATGTCAGAGGGCAACCTGAAGTTCATGGACACCAACAGAAAATGTGTAGCTGGCTCCCCATCTATGTGCCATTCATGGTACTGGTCTCCTTTTGTGATACAGAGACCTTTTGAGCATCCATAGCTGCGTTGCACCCTATTTTTGGACCCCATGGACAAAGGTTAATGTCAAAACTGCCTGTAAGTTGAAGCTAGATGAAATTAAGGACTTGAACACCCGCACAAAAAGAGGTGGAATGTCCCTGTATTGCCACCTTGGCTGAAGGCAATAAACCTCCTTAGACTATGGCCACTAGTTCTGGTTTCTTGACGCAGTTTTGGAAGCCAAAACCAGGAGTGAATTCGAAAAGAGGAGAAGTGCTATCTTTTTTTAAATAATTTCTCTCCTTTTATGATCCACTCCTGATATTGGGTTCAAAAACTGTATCAAGAAACCTGAACATGTGGCCATACCCTTATATCCCAAGTCTTAGACATGTCTTCCGTACCTCAGAGGGAATGTGTCCACGAGAACTTCTTTGTCCTTTTCGAACTGGGATAATATGAATCTTAATATTAATATGTGTAATCTCTTATTTTATGATGTTGGATGATCACTCCCTTGATACATAGGGTGAGCACATTGCTTCTGGCAGGGGTGGAGACCAGTACTAAAAAGACAAGTGGAGACCCTAAAGTGATCAGTGAGTCATGTTTTTGTCATGGGATGGGTGTATAAGCCACACTGACCTTTACTGCCCTGATAACTATAGAGCGAGAGAGTAATGTATATGACACATACACCTGACATACAGGATTATCACAGCGATAACGGGCTGAGGTCACCAAGTTATGTCCAAAAGAATAACTGCAGATAAATAACTCCATAAACGTCATATATAGTATCCACATTACATTACATGTACATAGGAGTAGTAAATATTCTTGTACATAGGAGCAGTATTATAGTACCGTAGTTATATTCTTAACCAAATCTCTTTTTATTGGTTTCAAATAAAGATCCAGAAAACAATGTTTGCAATTAGGCATATACAGCAAACAACAATTATCGACAAGTCATTCAATGTCGCCATGGTACAATGTTGTGACAAGCGTACAGTTTTCTGAGCAGCATTGCAAAGGCCACTCCATTACCAAGGGATATAAAAAGGCAATAGATAAAACAAGAAAAACAACATAGAGAGGGAGGAATAGCGAGGAAGGATAAAGAGAGGGGTAGGGGGGATTAGCTAAGGGACTCTACTCTATTGAAGGGCGCTCCGGAAGGTCCACCATGGGAGCCAAATCTGGAGGTATTGGGCATGAGTGTAGGATTTCCAATGAGCCATTTCTTTGAACCTAGAAAGCTGGTCCACTTTCTCTATCCAGTGTTGGAGAGAGGGGGGGGGGGGACGTCTTTTTCCACAGGAATGGGATTAGCAGACGAGCCGCTGTAATAAGTGTAGTGGGGAGATCTTGTTTGAATGGCGTTAGGTTGGGGTTTGGGCACCAGAGGAGTATTAGCTTCGGGTCCAACACGATCGAGGAGAAGCAAATTTTATTGATCATTGACTCCACTAGGCTCCCAAAGGGGCGTATTTTCATACATAGCCACCAGATATGGGAGAGAGAACCGACCTCTGTTATAGTAGTTATATTCTTGTACATAGGAGGCAGTATTATAGTAGTTATATTCTTGGACATAGGAGCAGTATTATAGTAGTTATATTCTTGTACATAGGAGGCAGTATTATAGTAGTTATATTCTTGTACATAGGAGCAGTATTATAGTAGTTATATTCTTGTACATAGGAGCAGTATTATAGTAGTTATATTCTTGTACATAGGAGCAGTATTATAGTAGTTATATTCTTGTACATAGGATCAGTATTATAGTAGTTATATTCTTGTACATAGGATCAGTATTATAGTAGTTATATTCTTGTACATAGGAGCAGTATTATAGTAATTATATTCTTGTACAAAGAAGCAGTATTATAGTAGTTATATTCTTGTACATAGGAGCAGTATTATAGTAGTTATATTCTTGTAATAGGAGCAGTATTATAGAAGTTATATTCTTGTACATAGGAGCAGTATTATAGTAATTATATTCTTGTACATAGGAGCAGTATTATAGTAGTTATATTCTTGTACATAGGAGCAGTATTATAGTAGTTATATTCTTGTACATAGGAGCAGTATTATAGTAGTTATATTCTTGTACATAGGAGCAGTATTATAGTAGATATATTCTTGTACATAGGAGACAGTATTATAGTAGTTATATTCTTGTACATAGGAGCAGTATTATAGTAGATATATTCTTGTACATAGGAGACAGTATTATAGTAGTTATATTCTTGTACATAGGAGCAGTATTATAGTAGTTATATTCTTGTACATAGGAGCAGTATTATAGTAGTTATATTCTTGTACATAGGAGCAGTATTATGGTAGTTGTATTCTTGTACATAGGAGGCAGTATTATAGTAGTTATATTCCTGTACATAGAAGGCAGTATTATAGTAGATATATTATTGTACATAGGAGGCAGTATTATAGTAGTTATATTCTTGTACATAGGAGCAGTATTATAGTAGTTATATTCTTGTACATATGAGCAGTATTATAGTAGTTATATTCTTGTACATAGGAGCAGTATTATAGTAGTTATATTCTTGTACATAGAGGAAAATATTATAGGGGGAAATATTGAAGTAGTAATATTCTTCTGCTTAGGGGTAGCTTTTATAGTAATTTTCATCTCCACACTTGTTTAATTATCTAACACCTTCCTGACATACCTAACGTCAAACGCATACATTTAACCTTTCAGATGCCGTGGTCAAATGTGACCATGGCATCTGCGAGCGTGTGCTCTCGGCCATGTACCGGCTCACCTTATTGAGGATCGTGGGAGCGGATTGTGCGTGTGGGAGCCTCGGTCCTCCTGACTGATCTGAAGCTGCTACAGCTATGTTCCTATTAAGACCATTCCTGTGCCAGAGCTCTATAGGAACACAGTGAAATTCTCATAGACGCTAATGTAATGTAAGTACAGATCACCCCACAAAAAATGAGCCCTGACACAGCTCCGTACACATAAAAATAAAAAGGTTATGGTGGTCAGAATATAGCTGGAAAGAAAAAAATTAGCTTTTTCCAAAGTTTAAAAATAAAGTTTCACTACTAAAACACGAAAAAACTCTACATATGTGGTATCGATGTAATCGTACTTACCCGGAGAATCAAAGTAACAGGTCAGTTTTACTGCACAGGAAATGCTGTAAAAACAAAACCCATAAAACTGTGGCAGAATTTTTTTTTTACATTCCACCCCATTTGAAATTGTACAAAAAATGGAAATAAATTTTTTAAAAGTTATGGCTTCAGGAAGGCTAAGAGAAAAAAATGAAAACGAAAAAATTTAAAATTGCTCGGTCCTGAAGGGGTTAACTTGGGACTATTTACTGTCCTATTGATGTGGACACGACCTGTGATTGGACTTGTCCTGTAACGATTGTGCTATGAGTATTTACTTACGGTATTTGAGGGGCTTTTTTTTTTGCTTCTCTTGGATTTTTTTTGCCTGTTTATGTGAGCTCTGCTATTCTCGCCCTCTTCGGAGTCTGATGTCATCATGGTGAGATAAGTGGTTTCTTTAGTGATGTTACCGTCTAGGTCTGGAGGAGCCAGGTCGGTCTTATCTAATTAACACATCTCATCGTTGCAGGCTGGGTGATCACAGACATCAGCATCGTCTCCACATTGGCTTCACATAAAACCTCAAATTAAACTGTATCAGCAACCATTGTGAGATGCACTGCACAGTGGAGAAGGAAAGCTGCACGTCCTTAGACCAGATCACAGGTCAGGACAAGATCAGCCAACTAACAATTCAAAGTGTCTGAAGAGGGTGTAACCAGGCTCAGACTGGCCCACAGGGTTACAGATGAATTCCCCGATGGGCCCCTGTGCAAGGTGGGCCTCTATGTCCCACCCACTGCACAAGTGGTACATAATACAGTAGACTTACTGCACTCCATACATATATTCAATGTACAGCACCTCTACCAGCCTATGTTCATATAAAAAATTGATAGATTGTTAAAGAAACTCCTCAGCTTATTATTATAGACACGATCAGAGCGGAGATGACTTCTAGGTAAGAGGAAAGCCACCAGTGTCCTCTTCTCCCCAGGACCTACCTTCTTAAAGATGCTGCAGGGACCCCATAATCAATCATCTGGTAGCATCTTGGTGCTGTGTAAGCAGGTAAAATCTGACTGTATCCGTACGGTGGGTCCCCAAAATAAATTTCACTGGTGGGCCCTAGGCACCCCAGTCCGACACTGGGTGTAACATCCTATAAGGGTTTCAGAAAGGTAACATTACAGGAGTTTTGTAACTACAATGGTTTCTCATTTCAGGATAAAGGACCGCCAAACCTAGAACCGAATGATCACAGTAAACAGGAGATACACATACCCGTAATGTGTGTCAGTCTACAGGTTCATGTTTATGAAACAGTCTGCAAAAATACAGGGGATAGTCTCCTGATCCGTTCCATTTTCCGCTAGGAGCGGGTAGGGCATAATAGCCTTTTTTCCTAGAGAGAGGAGGCTTCTGCTGCAGCCAGTTACCTTACAGCTAGACATGGGATGAAGAGGAAGAGGAGAAAAGGCATTGCTGAGCTTGATATATTTCTTAGTTTTAATTTTAATATGAGTCAAATAGGATCAAAGCAAAGGAGGAGATGAAGGGTAGGGCAGACGTTGCTGCGTCCAAAGCCCAGACCTCAGGAAAGAAGGGGCATGGTCGCCGAATGATTTATGCTGATTCTTTCACCTTAGTACTGCTTCAAATGTCACCTTATTACTAAATTTAGTTTGTAGCTACACATCAGGAGTGTTAACCTTCAGACTGCCTACAGTTAATGTAACAGTGATCTCATCAGGAAGGCAGTGCAAGGGTTAAATCCCCTGAATTGGTGCTGCAGTTAAAAAAGTAAATAATAAGGAGACATCAGAGCAGAGCAGTCAGATAATGAGAAAGGTGAAGCAGCCGCAGATTAAAGGTGGTCATACACCTAGCAAAAGTGGGGCTCATTCAAATAAGTGATGTTAAACTAGTTTGTGCTTTGGCCTCTGAACCTGGGATGCCTTTTTAGGCTAGCCGCACATCGAGTGCATTACGCACGGGTTTTTCCAAAAACTGTAGAGTAAACAGTACCAGCAGAGTGTATGAGACCAGACAAATGCTATATACACTTTGCTTTTTTGTCCATGCGGTAATTGACCTGTGATTTTTGTGTGTGTAGATTTCACCCTTTTAATGTAAGGGTGAGATCTGCAGCAGGGTATGTCTCGCTCTCAACTGTCTCTGCATCCCTAGGACACAGATAGTTGATTGCAATGGTGAAGCAGAGAGCTCCATGCTATACCTTTCAACTCAACTGCAGGTGCTCCCCATCAGAGAATAAACACAATAGCCAGAATATGCTTCTGGAGGCTTGATTGACCACGAGGGGTTTAAAGCATAGTCAAAAGAACGTGGTAGGACAATTTAAAACATAACTTTTACTCAAAAGCTTATAAAAAAAACACAATCCCTTTGATGAAATACAAAAACCAATGGCACAAGTGGCTGCCAATAATATAAATAAAGGACAATAACAACAGTACATCTTAAAGATCAAAAAGGGTGCACGGCGGCACCATAGAAATACGTATAACAACCGTTGGTCCTACCCTACAGATGTCAGCAGGATATTGCAAGGAGTATATAGGCAGGGCCGGACGGGGTGGATGGAGAGGAACAGAAAAAAGAGACAGGGGTACAGGATATTGATACAAGACCCTAGACGTCCCTACGATAGAAGGGCTACTCTGTCCCCTATAGTCCTAACCACAGGGAAACCGCCCTGAAAAGAACGACCCTGTCCGAAACCTTTCCCTCAACGGTTAAAGACCCTGTAGCACCCTAGTGCAGCTAAACCCTACATGCATGTTTCATCAGGTAGAATCATCAGGGGACTAATGTACACAGGGAGAAACAGAAAAAGATATGACAGGCACAGGCAGGATATAAAAATATAGATAATATATAGCATACCAGGGGGTGCCTATATATCACCCTTGAATTGACTTTCAGGTTAAGGTCACCAAGATGATAGCAAAGTGGCCTACAGGTGAATAGTCAGGGTCAAAGAAATAGGGGGTGCCCCAAAGATAAGGGCTACCAATAGAGGACGCACTCCAGTATATGATGGACTGGAGGGCCGTCCTACCTGCTGATGGACTGCTAATACTGGAGCAGCTAATATCCAGATTACCCCAGATAAGGGCCAGGTTAGTACTTGGAAGTCTTGGTCATGCTCTTCCAACCAATTTCGGACATTTTTAGCCGTGTGACATGTCGAATTATGTTACTGGAAGATTCCATCCACCCCAGAGAAGACAATCGGCATGTATGGGTGTACGTGATCTGCAAGGATGGATTTATACCCAAATTGGTTAAGAGTGCCTTCCACAGGAATTAGTGGCCCAGAGAATGCCATGAAAACCTTCCCAATGGTTGCAGGGTGTTTGTTCTCTGATGTTTCTCGCCTGGCACGTCAACGTCCATCTGTTCCATGACGCAGAATATGTGACTCTTTAGAGAAGGAAACCCTTTACCAATCAGCAGAGGTCCAATTCTGTTGCTGTCGCGAAAATGGAAGCCTTTTCTGCCGATGCTACTTCGTTATCTAAGGTGCAGGGACCGTCCGTCTGCTTTGGAGCCCCATACACACTAGGGATCACTGAACTGTCGTGTGGTAGCCCCTGGTTCATTTTGGCAGTGAGCTGCTCCACTGTGCACCCTCCGCCCTCGTGCACCTTTATAGCCGACATTCACCTCTCACATCAATGTCACATTCTGCTCTGCAGTTTCCACGATGCTTATTCACAATGGCGCCATTTGTCCATTCACCATAGTTTCACCACAGCAGCATGAGAACAGTTCACACTGCGCAGTGCAAGAAATACCGCCACCCGGGTCTCAAAAGCTAAAAATCATCCATTTTTACAACTCTGATAAATCCCATGACAGCAACGAGGGATATGTGTGCAGGCAGCCTATCACACACCTTATATACCTAGCAAGCCTGCATATATATATATATTTACCATTCCCATGGGTGCCTTATGTAAACAGACCGCCTCATCCAAGATGGCAGTGATCATGTGATTTGCCCATGTGACCGATTCTCCAGCTGTATCTTTAACTACACATGCGCTGGAAGTGTTCAGTGCAGGTGCAGCATACATACCTGCGCAGTAGAGGATGCAGCTGGGGCGCGGTCATGTGGGTAAGGTCTCTATAACACGAGCGTGACGGATTAGGTCCGGATGCGTTCAGTGAAACTCGCACCATTTTGCAAACAAGTTCAGTCAGTTTTGTCTGCAATTGCGTTCAGTTTTGTCTGCGCGAGTGCAATGCATTTTAATGCGTTTTTCACGCACGGGATAAAAAAACATCTAGCAACCATCAGTGAAAAATGCATTGCATCCTCACTTGCTTGCGGATTCAATGCATTTTTCACTGGGGCCAGGGCTGCGGGAAAAACGCAGAATATAGAAAATGCTGAGTTTTTCACGCAACGCAGAACTGATGCGTTAAAAAAAAACGCACATGTACACAGACCCATTGAAATGAATGGGTCAGGATTCAGTGCGGGTGCTGTGCGTTCACGTCAAGCATTGCACCCGCACGGAAAACTTGCTTGTGTGAAATCTTGTGACCATTTTGGATGCTGTGCATGCAATGGACTGATTATACCTGGCACCCGTGGACAGCAGGGGTTAGGCTTCTACGGGCGCCCTGGGATAAGGCCTCATATGCCACCGCACATCAGAAAGTGTTATATTCCACACAAGTCAGTAAGTTATGACTTGGTGGAATCCATGAGTGCTCCCTGCGGTGAGCAGACATATACGTGTATATATTTAGACATGTACAGTGCACAGTCATCCTGTTCATTCTGAAATGTTTCCGTCTTATTCTCTTCTCACATCTCCCACATCCCTCCATAAGCGACTTGACGAATCCTCCTACATGTCTGCAGAGCAACGTTCAAGTCTTTCCTGTTCAAAAAAAAAAGAGAAAAATGTAAAACACTAATTCTGTGAACATCTCCCATCAGCTCATTCCCACAAGGTACTGATAGCCCTACGTAAATGTAATCAGTGCGACATCTGCAGCTGGAATTATCATTACATAACACTGGGCATAGATAGTGGACGCAGCGACTGTCAGGTGGACAACCAGACAATCTCCATGTATACCTGAAGCCCATAGCAGATGCAGGAGGAGAGGAGAATAGACAAACGCAGCCTTACGGTAACAGCTGACAAGACCACATAGGGGACCCCAACTGATTACGGGAACTAGGGTCCTGTGACCCTCCATATGAACGGAGTGGTGGTGCAATTCCATTCATCTCTATGGGTTTGCCGGAGCACGTTACCTCCACTTGGGGGTGGGAGGACACAGAACCAATCATTTGTGATTGATGAGCGTCTCAGCAGTCGGACCCCTGCCAGTCAAGACACTTATCCCCTATACTTTAGATGGGAGATACGTTTAAATCTTAAGACAGCCATTTAAAGGGGTTTTCTGCCATGATAGGTGGTCAGTTTTTTATTAGTCTGGTGCTGCAGATCAGGCTCAAACCTAATCACTTCAATGGGACAGATCCTCAGTACCGGGCAGCGTCTCGTGTCCTATGAGCCCAAGTGCCTGTATAAACAAGGAAAGGGTAGCCCTTGTTCACCAATATTTAAAGAGGACCTGTCTGGCATCTCCACACACTATGACACATTCAGCTCGGTTTTATTCAAGGGAATAGTAACACCCAGCTATTCATGGACTATGTGTATTGTGGAAGCTGTCACTAGCCCCCACCGATATAATATTGATAACCTATCTTAAGAATAGGTCATCAATACATGTAGCCCGGAGAACCCCTTTAAGCGTCACTTTAAGATGCTTATGGCAATGAGAATGACCCCCAGTCGTTATCATCATTGATTTGTGAATCAGATTTCCACTTCTGATTCAGAAAACGTATCACAGGGTATACGATAGTATATGGCTCCACACATTCACTATATGACGCTGCTCTCAGCCTCTGCATCGCAGGTTTACAGAGGGAGTGAGGGACGCCCACAAAGTTTGTGACTTATACAGTTTCCCAGGGTTTGCACGTTTTGCAGCGTTGAGGTCAGGCAGTGATGTAACAAAGGGTTGACCCCTATTCTGTAACATTAAACCCCCCCATTAAAGAGGATCTGCCAGCTGCATGAAAAAAGTGAGGCAAGCATTTACCATAAATGCCGTGGCTCCTCTAAATGTCGCCTGTTATATTATGACTCGCCCCCCCCTCCTTCCCAAAAAATAAATAAAAATAGAGCTCCTGTATTTTGGGTGCTGTATATTCAATATGACTGTGTGTGTCCAAGCCTTTACATGGACTGCTCTTCTCAGGCGGACTCTAGTTCATCACTCTGATGCCGTACAATAAGCAGAGATAACATCAGAGCAGGATCTCCCCAGTGAATAATATGCTCAATGCTAAGGAGCTTCGAAACACCTGGCAGCACAGCCAATCCTCCGCCTCTGCTGCTGTCCACGGTGGATCCTCTGAGGATTTGCTGTTCTGCCAGGTAAGTGTTCTAATGTTATGTCTGTTTACTGCACAGCCTCAGAGTGATGAACTAGAGTCCGCCTCAGAAGTCCATGTAAGGGCCCCTTGGAAAACCACAGCCCTATACTCTGGATAGGTCATCAGTATCGGATCGGTGGGGGTCCGATCAGCTGTTTAAAAAGGCATCAGCGCTCACAGTAGCGCCACAACCTTCTCACAGCTTTCACTATGCCATGTGAGGACACGTTCATCAGTCATATGGCCTAGGAGCAGATCAGGTCCATTGAAGTGAATGGGGCTGAGCGTGATACCAAGCACGGCCACTATACAATGTACGACACTGTGCTTTATGAGCAGAAGGAAGGCTACGATGCTACTGTCCGCGCCTGTGCTTTCTCAAACTACTGATCAACGGGGGTCCAGGGAGTCGGACCTCCACCGATCAGATACTGATGACCTATCCAGGGGATAGGTCATCAGTATAAAGGTCTCGGGAAACCCGTTAACTATCCGGATCAAGTAGAGTAGCTGTTCTTCCCATTGTCCCTTGGCGTCCCTTCCTTCTCCAATGAACCAGACCTGCTGTACTGCTTGGTTTCCCCCTCCACATCCTATTCCATGAACTTGGGGCCAGTTCTTTTGTATAATAGAGTCCTGGACAAGTTCTCACCACACAACAGCAAAGGGGATGGGGCCAACCAGGGCTGGGCCCCCTCTCTACACGAGTCCCATAGTAGCCGCTGCGATACTTACACTCTTAATACCTGGTTTAAGTAAAGGGGGGGGGGGGGGGTGGCAGCTCTCACCTTTTGAAAATAACGACCATCCAACAAACGAGCACGGACGATGCACCTGATGGCAACTGAGCAGAAAAAAGGAAAAAAATCCAGCTCCAGCAGTGGATGGAATATAATTTAAATTCGGTCTTTATTGAGCGATTAAAGTCTCCAAGTCATATTGACATCATTCATGCCAGTATTGTCAACGCGTTTCGGACCAGATAATATGTACAGTCCTTCCTCATGACAGACATAGTGAGTTTTGGGAGGACATCACACTGATATACCCTCCCCCATCAGGTAACACCTGTGTGAGGAAGGAGGGCACAGCAGAGATTAACCCTCTCACCAAACACTCACTAATACAAAAAGGCAGATCAAATTTTAAAAAAACACTAAAATTTAACACATATAAAAAAACATTGTAATGAAAAGCTACAATAATCCAAAGGCAATAATCCAAATTCTGGTGCTCGGTGGAACTAGTATAATATATATTTGCACCAATTATGGTATTATTTTTGATCACGCAACATTTATATGCCTTTGGATTATTGCAGCTTTTCATTACAATGTTTTTTTATATGTTAAATTTTTGTGTTTTTTTCTTAATACCTGGTTATCCATTTTCTGTATAAAATCTGTAAATTCTCGCTGATAGGTCAATTGGCTTCCGTTGAAAACTAGTCTCAGTTTAGGAAAGATGATTGTAGGTTCCACTGGGCTAAATATATATTTTTTAAAAACCGTAAATAATGGATAATATTAACGTTCATGATGTCCATTATTCTGGTCCACAGGTTCTGGTATTTTCCAAATGTCTGGGAAATGTTCAAGGCAATCTGAGACAAATAACTGAGAGGATTCCCATACTGGTTCTGTTACACAATATACATTATATTTACCTGTGAAAGTTTCAGATTACTTCCTCCAGTTCTCCACGTGAGTTATTTTTTAATTGTCCTGTCGTTCCTACATGTCCCATGGTGTTAGGTCCCAAGCTATAGTGACTAAGTATATGACTTGTGTCCAGTCCCTGGTGACACATTGAAACACTATGTCTATATCCTAATTCCAGGTGGCCTGTTCCTGGTGATCTAGTGGTGTACTCGAGGAAAAGGCACATTTAGTTCCCAGTACCTCAGTGCCATATGCTGTGCTCAGTCTCAAATGGTCCCGTGGAATGTAATGTATCAGTCTGTGATAAAAAGTGGAATAAATAGTTTCAGTAGGTAGTAAGTTAGTGGTAAAGTTTATACCTAGTCCCTGGTGACTCAGTGGTGTATACTGTATTTAGTCCATATACAATGTATCAGTCGTGATAACATAGAAGAATAAATTGTTTCTATTTCCTAGTGACTCTTTTCAGACTGAAGTAGGTAGGTTGTAAATGGTATACCTAGTCCCTGGTGACCAGTGGTATATACTGTAAACTGTATTTAGTCCATATTGGTCCAGCACTACACAATGTGTCAGTTGTGATAACATAGAGGAATTCATAGTTTCTATTTCCTAGTGACCCTTTTCAGACTAAAGTAGGTTTGTGAATGTTATGCCTATTCCCTGGTGACCTAGTGGTATATGTTGTACTCAGTCCACAATGGCTCATTGGTATATAATGTATAATTCCAAGAAGAAGCAGAGGACTAAAGCAACACAATCCGTTCTGTATGTAGTGACCATAAATGTTATACCTAGTCCCTGGTGACCCAGGGATATATGTTGCGCACGATCCATAAGAAGACAGCTGTATAATGTATCAGTATGTGATGAAATAGAAGATTAATTACATTGCATTCTTTGAGATCACTCTTTTTTTTCTGGTAAACCTTAGACCTAGTCCCTGGTGATCTAGTGGTATATATTGTGCTCAGTCCAAAATGGCCATGTGGTCCATAATTTATCAGTCAGTGGTGAGACAGATAAATAGATGCATTTAACCTCCAGGCCAACCCGCCTGTAGCGACTCGGTGGTACAGTTAGGCCTAGTCCCTGGTCATCCAGTGGTGTTTTATAACGTATCTCTCCATGGTGAAATTGAGGAATAAATAGTTTAATCTTTTGGTGACCCTCCGGACTTCTATCTCCTGGAACTAGATTGATGAAAGTGAACGAGCAGAGTAATGGAGTATGTTTCCAGAACGAAGCAAATGACGTAAAAGGGAGGAAGATCAGGTCCCGGGTTATGTGGTTGTTTGTACAGCGGCACATCCTTTCCCTGGATGTCAGAATCCTCTTATTATACAAAATATTCATTCTGCTTAGGAAGGAAATTCTCAGCTGCTGACACCAGTAGAACGTACAGCCGCTCATTTCACGGGGCCCAGCGGGCCGGGTCACCAGTCAGTCACATGTAGATGTGCAATAGTATGTGAACCCTGCTGTCCCTGCATCTATTGTGTATTGTGTGATTGTACGCTTATGTCATTTCAGTATCAGGAAGGAAGAGAATTCTGAAAAATACAGCCGAAAACGTATCCTCGTATTCACCCTGCGGGGAGACAAGAACTGCGATAACTGCGGTGTGATTCTAATATTAACCCCGAAAAAACCCGGGCAAGCATACAGTAAACCCTTGTCAGTTATATCATCTCAGTTCTCGTACCCGGAGCCTATCAGCATGTGCACAGGACGGTGCAGTTACACTGCTTGCGGTATATGGATGACATATCATGAACGGCGTCTCCCCCCAGAAACGTAACAAGCGGTAAATATAAGGGAGGCTGCACACGATGCGGATTTCGTGCAGAAAAAAACGCAGTGTAAGGGCTCATGTGCACGACTGTATGGCCTTTTCAGTATTTTGCGGTAAGCAAAAAATACGGATGACGTCCGTGTGCATTCCGTTTTTTGCGGATCGGAACAGCTGGCCCCTGATAGAAAAGTCCTATCCTTGTCCGTTATACGGACAATAGTAGGACATCTTCTATCTTTGAACGGAAACAGAAGGCATACGGAGTTGAAATGAACGGTTCCGTATACGGTCAGTATAAGGAACGTAAACGGAAAATACATACAGTACGTGTGCATGAGCCCTAGTACAGTACCAGCTGAGATTAGACAAATCTCATGGGTGCTTAGCTTTTTTACTTAGGTACGGAAATTGACCTGTCGTGCGGATATTAAAATCGGCAGCGTGTCAATTGTTTGTGCGATTCCGCACCTTCTGTAGAGGCGTTTTCTTCATATGGGGTGGTTAACATAAACAGAAAATCTGCATGGAAATCGTATAAAACGCACCAAAGCTGCAATAAATAGTGTGGATTTACGTGCGTTTTTTATGCAGATGGTCTGCACATAAATCTGCACCGTGTGCAGGCACCCTTAGGGGATTTCACGCAATGAATTTAGAAAAAATGCTGAAAAAAATCAGAGCGGTTCCGCGCTGTTTTTAAAGCTTTCCATTCATTTCAATGCTGCTTCTTTTTTTTCAAGGCTGTTTATTTCAGTGTGGAAAAAAAAAGCAAGTTCTGCCTCGCATCGAAATGAGTGGGAGGCTTTTTAGCATGGCAAATGCGTAAAAACAGCGCCAAAAATTTCATCTGAACGGGTCCTAAGCCTTTGAGCTGTTCCGTTTAGAAACCCACTTCCTTATACTCTATTAGTGACTTCTGAGTTTAAGGGGGAATCCAGGTATACATTTTTCCTTTTCCCTGCCACTTACACTCTGCACTTGCGCTACTTTTTCTGTCTCACTCCGGAGATTGGGAGAGAGGGGTCACATGACTGCGCCCTATGGAGACCGTATTTCCACTGGCATCATGACCAGGCCTCCCATCATCCCCGCTTGAATGGTCATGTCAGACCCATGGGATCTTGATCCACAAGGAGGGCAGGCGGAGTAGGTGTTTCCGTTTATGGGAAGTGTGGTGGCGGCATTTTATCTACTCCCACAACCTAGAAGTTCAGGTTGTAAACAATGGAGCGCAGCGGGAGCAGGGAGACTGAAGAGAAGACTCAGGAAAAACTGACAGGTACACTATTATGCTCTGCGGGAGACTAGACGAGGTTTTCACTATTAAATTACATTTTTTTAGGATCCCACACAACCCCTTTAATAGAGGGAGGTCCTCTCTTCATGGTCCTCTTGGTCAGAGTGGAGCACAGTTACAGGGGTGTTTCTTACTCTGGAGAACTTGACAGCTCATTGACTAGCTTCCTCACAGTATACAGCTGATTGCTGACGGTCCCTTAAGGGGCACATTTTATGTTCATAATTTTATTAAGGGGTCCTTTAAACATGTAAGGATTGTCCAAAGTGGATAACCTACAGGATATAACTAAAGAGTGCAGTATATTCAGTGGTAAAAATGTCCGCCTTCTTTTGTTTCTGAAACAGAGCTAAAGCGCATGGGTGGATAGGGTGCTGTTTAAAAAAACGAAAAACTTTTTCCCGATAATGGAGAACCGCTTTAAGAAATGTATTCACGTCTGGGTAACATCTATAGCCTGGAAACAAGGTGACAGCCAATATGGACACAATTACAGCTGCCACATGGTAAGTTACTCAGCCTTCCGTACTCTAGATCTGTAGTAAATTAGTGAACGAAGTGAAGGCACCAGGATGCACTATGGAAGAAAGACAAGCCGGTGGAGGCAGCGGGATGCTCTGGAAAATGTTTTGCTGGGTCTCGGTTTCTTAAAAATGTAACATCCACCTAAACATTGTCGCAGACCAAGTACTCCCTTCTAGGCAATGGTATTCCCTAATAGCAATGACCACAGGGCACCTTCAGAGTCATTAGAGTTTTTTGTTTACCTACACAATATTAGACAGGTAGTTTCAATGTTATGGCTGATAGGGATAGGTATTAAAGAGGATCTAAACATTTGCTTAAACCGTGAGGGTGCAGCATCGCTTCTCAAAGTGCTCTGCACCTTCAGGTTTCATCAGCTCTGCTCAGATTTTCCAGCTCAGAGATGTGCTGATGCACCTTCGTGGTTTCAGGAAATGTTCTCTTTAACTTGAATAATTTTCCAAAATAGTAAAACTCACGATTCAGCTTTGTCCAGGATTTACTGTTCAGCACCACTTGTTTTACTGAGGCCATTTAGCACCTTCCAGAACATCGTTAGGTCAGAGGTGATGTTGAAAAAGTTGAAAGTGGTGCACATCCCTTCCTGTGTGAGTGTTGGAAACCCCTGTTGATCAATTATATATGCCATCAGTAATTGGTAGGAGTTCATGATGGCAAAAGTTGCCCAAAAACATTTCTTCTATGCTTTTTTTCTACACAACTTTAAATACTCATGCTATGGACCTTGCCAAGGATACTTACCTGAGCCATGATTAATCAAGAAGTGATTGACAAAGCCAACTGTTCTGATTGTCCAGCCTGGCTGACCAGTTTAGGAGACAGGACAAATTAGTTGACCAGTCTTGTCTACTAAAAATATGGTCAATGGAGAGAGCTCGGCTGTGGTTGCCTCATATTTACTGTATTTCACAGTCGTGGCCAAGTGATGACAGATGTGATTTAATTTTAGTACAGTACATCGGAAATCAGTTCTTCTCATGTTACAGATGTTCAGTATTTGCCATGTTATATGAATAACAGCAATTACTTGTTTGAGTTTTGCCGTTCTCAGTTCCCACTGATATGTGGTTTACCTCTCCTGCTGTTAGAATCAGGTGATGTTTCTCCAGTTTATAGTTCTCTTTTCATAATCTGGTTCTTACTAATTAAGAAATATTTCCACCTAAAGATTTTAGATCTTCCTCAATAAAATTACTTATATTTGCAAAAAGTTTACCTACTTCCACCACTTCCTCAGTCTGGTGGAATCTCTTGAACACCCCCTCGACCCACAATTACCCTTACTTATGGTGGTTCTTCTTATGTCTTCCAGAGTATTCCACTTTTGAAACAAGGTCAGACAACTGAGAATGTTTACCATCTGTTGGTAACTGCTGTTTCCATGGTAGTTCCATTGAATGCTATATGACTGAACACATATTGTATAAGTCAGTGTATAGTCCAGTGGCTAAAGTAATGGTACCCACCATCACTCTCTTAATCCCAAGTCCTCTTCTTAGTACTGTAGTTTGTTTGGTTTCCATGCTACGGTCAGTGGCTACTGTGATCACCATTGTGTTCTCAGCCCAAGACATCTTCAAAATAGTTATCCACTTGGTCTCCATGTCAATTGGACACATGCTGAATAGTCCAGTGGGAAAAGTGATGGGGACTACTCTTAAGAGTCCTTCAGGCAACACTTTACTTGACTTCCATTATATATGCTGGTTGAACATCCTGTGTAACTCAGTAACTAGTTCAGTAGCTACAGTGATGGTGACCACCATAGCTCTCCCAATCCATGACCCCTTCATGGAATTTGTCTACATAGGTTTAACACGATTGACCACCAAGAGTGCCAAACTATTCACCAATCAAGTATCTGAATTGTCAACTCCTCACTTTTCACACATTTTCACGTTTCAACTACTTGACCTCTGCCATGAAGTCTTCACATTAATGTTATGGTCCTGTACCATAAATGCAACTGCTCTAAGCTGCAATTCATTTGGCAATGGTTAGACTGGGGTGGTGGGTCTAAGGGATCACCCTTAACCCCTACAAAGAGCTATAGACTGCTACAAAAAGATCTCCAGATGGCAGTCATCAAAGTAATGTAGTCAGGAATGGAGCCAAGGAGAGTGGTAAGTAGTGCACGAGGACACACACATGATGAGCGGGCTCCAGATGGCCCAGACAGACCACCAGTATTTAGGATTCTTTGTTCCACCGACAAGCAGCTCCCACAATTTTGTTGTCCACCATCCATAGTTAAGAATTGAACCAACGTCAAAACAAGGAGTCGAACAGATACTAGATGAAAAGCTGAAGAGCAAAGCAGAAGCAATATGCAAGAACAAGGCTGAGGTCAGGCTCACAGTCAGTTAGGAGACATACCCATATCAGTGGTACAAGGAATGAGACCCAGGGTCAAGGTATGCCCATGGCAGGACGTGTGGCCTTTAAATAGACTGCCAGGACTGACAATCTTGAGGTGCAGGTGGCTTACCAACCTGATGCCACTGTAGGAGAGCTGTGGGGGGCACAAGAAGGTTCGTCTTCCTAGCAACTGGATGCAGCCTCTCACCGGGATGTGGTGCTGGAACTGGGCAAGGTGAAAAAAGTTGAACTTCATTGCATCCTAACATTTTCTTGGGCAATATCATCTCCACTGCATATTATTGTACTTATGGAAAATAATTTATCTTCTCAGGTTCTATGGCCTGCAATTCTTGAGTATTTTCATATTCATCGACCGTGCTTCCATCAGCCAATGGAGGGAGGGATCCATGGAGAAGGTCTGTTCTCTACTATGTCATTTCCAAAATCTCATCTTCATCACATTTTAAATCACTGCAATAGGCAACAGTTATATAAACATGTCGTGTAATGACAACACTGTTACTTGCAGCGCTGTGCAGTTTGGCGTATTGATTTCTATGTGAGGGGTGCATGCCTGGCAGGCATCTATGACAAACTTGTCGTCTAAGCGTGATTTCCCAATTGAAGTTCAACCTCCTCATCTTATCTAAAATGCTGTGGGATCCTATATGGCTCAGAACATCTGACTATCAGGTGTGGGCACAAAGAAGACCCACGTATGGATGATGAGTATTACTTTTTATATATACTAAACTAACTTTTGTCTCCTGTAAGAGAATGACTACTGGATAAATATACGGTTTTAAATACAAAAAACGCTCCCCCCCCCAATAAAAAAACAACCGAAAACTAATTCCAAGCATGTAAAGTATGAGGCGTACACTTGCGCCACAAACAATAATAAGGCTTTATTTTTATTCAACCAATGTTCACAATATGTGCTCTATGTCCAGCCTGGGAATAAAGCAGCTCCCTCCTATCCTCTCCCAGCAGGAATTCCCAGCAATTTCTCTCTCCAATCTGCCACAAATGAATCCAGTCCATTCTATCAATAAAGAGGTGACACAACAGTCGGTTGGTTATTCTTTTTAATATAGTAGCACAAGCATAATTTATATGTTTTTTTAATTAAAAGTTATTTTAGTCTATACATTGCATTTTGGTTCCTGCGAGATCCATATACTTACTTATCGCTTTGCTTTTCATGCACTTACCTTTATTGTCATGATGTCTTCTTTGCTTAAAAACTTTAATAAAAACAAAGCACACATAAAAGTTATTTTAGAGCCGGATAGTGGGTTGTCATACATGTGTAGAGAGCAGATTTGCCAGAGACCAGACTACCGTATTTTTCAGACTATAAGACACACTTTTAACCCCCCCCCCCCAAAAAAAAAAAAAAAACGGGGGGAAAGTGGCAGTGCATCTCATCTTTCCGTATTTTTTCTTTGGATGTTTCAAGTGGTGTGCGTAGCTTTTCACTGCTCCTTTGAATCCACCTATTGGACAATATACGGGGCACCCCTTCACCAACCATGCACTTACTGACAGTGGTAGGAAGGGCAGCCCTCACTCAGTCATTTTAAATGAGGGCTTCCCTCATTCACCACTTTAGGTAAGTGCATGGTTGATGGAGGGGTTCCCATATACTGGTGTCCCGACCCACAGTAATAATCAGAGCTTAGCCCTATGCACACAGTAATCACATGAGAGCTTACTATACTCCCCCCTTCCCCAAAGTTGTCAGAATCTTGCTCCCCATCATCCCCACATGTCCCCCAGCAATTGGAAACAGGTTCATCATCCTTCCCCACCCCCATAAGTTGTCAGCATCTTGCTCCCCATCATTCCCCCCAGCAATCACATGCAGGCTAACCATTATGCCCCACCACCCCAAAATAGTCAAAAGCTTGCTCCCCATCTTCCCACATCTCTCACTAGCAGGCATACTATCCTCTCCCAACCCCCAAAGTTGTCACAAGTTGCTCCCCATTGTCCCACCATCCTCCAATCCCCCCCAAATTAGTCACCATGCTTGTTTACCTTATCCCCCAGCTTCCATTAATCCGCCTGCTCCAGCCAAGGTAACAGATTCAGATAACAGCAGCAGCGCTGCTCAGCCAGGAGTGCACTCGGGTGGCCGAAAGCGTGAGAGGCAGGCCTAGTAGACGTGCCCTGCATGGCGCGTCTCACAAGTCGTCATTTATTAAAGGCACAGCGCAGTGTATTGCTGCGCTACACAGCCGGCCAGCCCGTGAGATAGCAGAGTCTACTCTGCTGGCTGGTGTGGTGGGGAGAATCAGGAGCTGAGCTGGCCTGGCGCATCTGACATTAATTACTTTATTAAAGGTGCAGCCACCACAAATTGCCTGTGAAAAGCGGCATGCGTGCCATCTTTGGCATGCGTGCCGGGGGTTGCCGATCCCTGCCGTATACAGTGTGTGATCTCATTGCATTGGGGATTGCAGCCATGATTTTCCAATCCTGGACATCCCCGTTAATGTTCTCAAGACATAATCTATTATTTCTTGTGGGGTTTGTTACTTGGCTCATATCATCATAAAACACAATGGAACGATTTATGAAATACAATTACACAATTTTCCAAGTGTAGCTGCACTGAAGCTAATTTCAGATGATTGGTGTACCGGTCTTAAGAAAAGCATCTGAATGTATCTGTGGTTTTACAAAGGACTGGGGGTAAACTTAGTTCTGGACTACAGCTAATGAATCACAAAGCATAAACAATACTCTGCTCTGCTCCATCGGTATATTTATAAAGCATACATGTCCACAAGACCAAGAAGACCACAGTGAAGCTTCATGAAGTTCCTCAATGGGTCCAGATTGTGTTCACCAAACAACCTTACCTGACCCATGAGACTGGTAGCAAATATGACGAACGGGTGTTCTCCGTGCGCTCGGGGCAAATATTCTCAAATTACTGAATAATGATGTTACTTTACCTGAAACGCATTACGAAATACACTGAAATTATTGACTCCAAGAATTCAAACCTTTCAGAGTTACGACACCTAAAGCAATACACACGTAACACAAACAGTAACCTAGAGACTACAGTACATACATGTCACGATGACAGGATATTTTGGGTGAAAGTTTGTGCCCTAAAGCAAGTTTCTGCGAAAGAAAGAAACACGTATTTCGGAGAATAACTGTCGCGCTTCGATGCAAACTCCCACTTCAAGACCGGTACCTCCATGATTCATCCGCCATGTCCCAACTGTTGACCTGAAAAGCAACCACCTACTGGCGGGCCTTCCACTGACTAGACTTATACTGTGCATTCCTGCTACAACACTACATCTGCATCTCTTCTCGTCAGTGGCTTCCGATGAATGAAATACAAAAACAAAGCTTAAAGGGGTTCTGCAGTTCTTTTAAACTGATGATCTATCCTCTGGATAGATCATCAGCATTTGATTGGCAGGGGTCCGACACCTGGGACCCCTGCCGATCAGCTGTTTGAGAAGGCAGCGGCGCTGGCAGTAGCGCCGCGGCCGTCTTGCTGTTTACTGCAGGCCCCGTGACGTCAGGACTAGTGTCACTGGCCTGGGCAGGGCTAAACTCCATTCAAGTGAACACAGCTTCGCCCCGCCCAGGCCAGTGATACTAGTCGTGACGTCACTGGGCCTTAGGGAAACCAAGAGTAGGACGTGGCACTCGTGCCTTCTCAAACAGCTGATCGGCAGGGGTCCCAGGTGTCGGACCCCTGCCGATCAGATGCTGATGATCTATCCAGAGGAAAGATCATCAGTTTAAAAAACTGCAGAACCCCTTTAACTATTAACCATTTACTTCAAGGGGAGCAACATGGCAGTAACCATCTCCGCTCACCACACACTGGATGGAGCTGTGTACAGCCGATGCCGAAACTACTGCAGAACTGTTGACCGGCGGGGATGTTGGACCTCTGCTGATCCTCAGGATAGGCCATCACTCGTAAAGGGTTAGACAAACCCTTTAAGTTTAGACACATGAATAACAATTGTCCAAGCAGAGAATATTTTTGGTGAAGGCTCATAAGTTAATAGGGCCGAGGTAGAACAGATAAAAATGACTGGCCGGGGATACGTTAATTATTGTATGTATGGTGTAATGTACATCCCGGGTGACAGGAACGCATTTATATCCAAGAACCCATCGCCCATAGAAAATACATTAGTCAAAAGATTTATGGAATATAAGAAGAATTACAACATTCTAAAATACTGTATGCGCAACATTTTGGAGTCTCTGACACAGCATACAGCGCTGCTCCTCCAGTCAAAATGATGAATATCCCAACAGACTCCATGTAACAGTTAATAGGTTTGTTGACAGAAAATCCATTAGCTGGGATTCTTTACGGCAGGGCGCAGCCTGATTGTGAATACAGCTCTGGAGTATAATATAGGATGTAACTCAGGATCAGTACAGGATAAGTAATGTAATGTATGTACACAGTGACTCCACCAGCAGAATAGTGAGTGCAGCTCTGGAGTATAATACAGGATGTAACTCAGGATCAGTACAGGATAAGTAATGTAATGTATGTACACAGTGACTCCACCAGCAGAATAGTGAGTGCAGCTCTGGAGTATAATACAGGATGTAACTCAGGATCAGTACAGAATAAGTAATGTAATGTATGTACACAGTGACTGCACCAGCAGAATAGTGAGTGCAGCTCTGGAGTATAATACAGGATGTAACTCAGGATTAGTAAAGGATAAGTAATATATGTACACAGTGACTGCACCAGCAGAATAGTGAGTGCAGCTCTGGAGTATAATACAGGATGTAACTCAGGATCAGTACAGGATAACTAATGTATGTACACAGTGACTGCACCAGCAGAATAGTGAGTGCAGCTCTGGAGTATAATACAGGATGTAACTCAGGATCAGTACAGGATAAGTAATGTAATGTATGTACACAGTGACTGCACCAGCAGAATAGTGAGTGCAGCTCTGGAGTATAATACAGGATGTAACTCAGGATCAGTACAGGATAAGTAATGTATGTACACAGTGACTGCACCAGGAGAATAGTGAGTGCAGCTCTGGAGTATAATACAGGATGTAACTCAGGATCAGTACAGGATAAGTAATGTAATGCATGTACACAGTGACTGCACCAGCAGAATAGTGAGTGCAGCTCTGGAGTATAATACAGGATGTAACTCAGGATCAGTACAGGATAAGTAATGTATGTACACAGTGACTGCACCAGCAGAATAGTGAGTGCAGCTCTGGAGTATAATACAGGATGTAACTCAGGATCAGTACAGGATAAGTAATGTATGTACACAGTGACTGCACCAGCAGAATAGTGAGTGCAGCTCTGGAGTATAATACAGGATGTAACTCAGGATCAGTACAGGATAAGTAATGTATGTACACAGTGACTGCACCAGGAGAATAGTGAGTGCAGCTCTGGAGTATAATACAGGATGTAACTCAGGATCAGTACAGGATAAGTAATGTAATGCATGTACACAGTGACTGCACCAGCAGAATAGTGAGTGCAACTCTGGAGTATAATACAGGATGTAACTCAGGATCAGTACAGGATAAGTAATGTATGTACACAGTGACTGCACCAGCAGAATAGTGAGTGCAGCTCTGGAGTATAATACAGGATGTAACTCAGGATCAGTACTGGATAAGTAATGTAATGTATGTACACAGTGACTGCACCAGCAGGAACTGAAAAAAGATTTGTCAGATGCGGGTACTGAAGTTTCAGCTCAGACAATAAGGCGCACACTGCGTAATGAAGGCCTCCATGCCAGAACTCCCAGGCGCACCCCTTGCTGACTGCAAAGAATAAGAAGAGTCGACTGCAGTATGCCAAAAGTCATGTGGACAAACCACAAAAGTTTTGGGATAGTGTTCTGTGGACTGATGAAACAAAATTAGAACTGTTTGGGCCCATGGATCAACGCTATGTTTGGAGGAGGAAGAACAAGGCCTATGAAGAAAAGAACACCTTGCCTACTGTGAAGCATGGCGGGGTCAATCATGCTTTGGGGCTGTTTTGCTTCTACAGGTACAGGGAAGCTTCAGCGTGTGCAAGGTACCATGAATTCTCTTCAGTACCAGGAGATATTGGATGAAAATGTGATGCAGTCTGTCACAAACCTGAGGCTTGGGAGACGTTGGACCTTCCAGCAGGACAATGATCCCAAGCATACCTCCAAGTCCACTAGAGCATGGCTGCAGATTAAAGGCTGGAACATTTAGAAGTGGCCATCGCAGTCACTGGACTTAAATCCGATTGAGAACCTCTGGTTGGACTTAAAGAAAGCAGTTGCAGCGCGCAAGCCTAAGAATGTGACTGAACTGGAGGCTTTTGCCCATGAAGAATGGGTGAAGATACCCGTAGATCGCTGCAAGACACTTGTGTCAAGCTATGCTTCACGTTTAAAAGCTGTTATAACTGGAAAAGGATGTTGTACTAAGTACTAAGATTGAATGTCACTTGGGGGTTGAATAAAACTGATAATGATGTGAGCACAGAAAAGACATTTGTGGTTATTTCATTATAAATGTTATGTTATATTTGTCTGACTTACAAGGGCCTCTTTCATTTAATTGTAAACAAGACGACTGAAATGATCAAAATCAATGTCAAACTGGCCAAAACACTCAATTTCAGTGGGGGTTGTATAATTTTGAACACAACTGTAATCAGTACAGGATAAGTAATGTAATGTATGTACACAGTGACTCCACCAGCAGAATAGTGAGTGCAGCTCTGGAGTATAGTACAGGATGTAACTCAGGATCAGTACAGGATAAGTAATGTAATGTATGTACACAGTGACTGCACCAGCAGAATAGGGAGTGCAGCTCTGGACTATAATACAGGATGTAACTCAGGATCAGTACAGGATAAGTAATGTAATGTATGTACACAGTGACTGCACCAGCAGAATAGTGAGTGCAGCTCTGGAGTATAGTACAGGATGTAACTCAGGATCAGGACAGAATAAGTAATGTAATGTATCTACACAGTGACTGCACCAGCAGAATAGTGAGTGCAGCTCTTGAGTATAATACAGGATGTAACTCAGGATCAGTACAGGATAAGTAATGTAATGTATGTACACAGTGACTGCACCAGCAGAATAGTGAGTGCAGCTCTGGAGTATAATATAGGCTGTAACTTAGGATCAGTACAGGATAAGTAATGTAATGTATGTACACAGTGACTGCACCAGCAGATGAATATCCCAACAGACTCCATGTAACAGTTGATAGGTTTGTTGACAGAAAATCCATTAGCTGGGATTCTTTACGGGAGTGCGCAGCCTGATTGTTAATACAGCTCTGGAGAATAATACAGGATGTAACTCAGGATCAGTACAGGATAAGTAATGTATGTACACAGAGACTGCACCAGCAGAATAGTGAGTGCAGCTCTGGAGTATAATACAGGATGTAACTCAGGATCAGTACAGGATAAGTAATGTATGTACACAGCGATTTCACCAGCAGAATAGTGATTTCAGCTACAATACAGAATGTACTAGTCAACATAAACTATTATTCCTACTTCGCTACTAAATATTACAATTATCTGTTGACCCCTACATAGAAGATTACTGCATGGCGCAGAGCTGTGTGAAGCTGTTGGCATCTGGTGACATACCTGCTAGCTAAACATCTCTTATAAGAAAAGGTATAAATAGCACTTTCACTACAGTTTTCTGGTAGTTTCCTGTACGGCGCTGTCATGCACCCACTCCCATCAGCTTCTGAATCATACTTTGCATTACATGGCTTCTCCACCTGCTTCACTATCTGCTGTGACAAAGTGGCAATAAGGAGCTACATGTGTCACTTTCAGCTTGAGCAATAGATATATTCCGCAGATACACGGTCATGTGGGTGAAATCAGTGTACTGGAATGAATTGGATGCCTTTTGGCAAGTTTATTAGTAATCTGTTTCCTTATAATATGAAGGGCCCTATTTTAACTGGGCAGAACAAAGGATTCCACCGCACATGTGCCCAGGGATCAGTAAAAGATAATATCTATCTGCATCTAATTTTCAGAGAAATCTGAGTAATAAAGCCAAGAATGGAACTAAATGAGAAGACGATTGTAGGAAGGAAGCTACTCAATCAGTGGAGGTGAAGGTCTGCATTTACATGCAGCAATCACCTCCACAGTATGAGGACGTCCTCATACAGCTGCACTGTGTCTGAGCAGTAGACTGCAAGATCTGCTGCCCAGAAACGATCATTTACGTGTCCGCACAAACAATTGTTTCCCTTCCCCAGACACTGACAGGGGAGCTGCATACAGAACCTTAGCTATCCATTTGTATAGTGTTGCTATTGTGCATTATCTAGGCCTCTAGCATTATAATAAAGCAGTCATTAAATCACTGGTCTTCAGTGAATCGTGCCCCAGTCTACACAGTAAAGCTGAAAAGTGAGCTTCATAGCTCCATGACCTTTTCATGTCCTAATCGACATGCCATTTTCCATATGGAAGTGAAAACTTATTGCTTGGATCCCCCAGGTTAGTAGTGTTGGGGGTCTCCTCTTTCATCCTGGTCACTTCCTGGTGTAAGTATGGCCACAGTGGCAGGGACTGAGCAAGGTTGGTCTTAGAAATCTCTGTCGAAGTAGTTTGATCGGTGAAGGTCCCTGCTGTTTGAGAAAGCACCAGTAACTCCTGTGAGCGCTGTTGCCTTCTCGCAGCTTGCTAAGCACAGCACTGTACATTGTATAGCGGCTGTGCTTGGTATGGCGCTTGAATGGGGCTGAGCTGTTCCTAGGCCACTTGACCGATGAACGAGCGCCGCTGCCTTCTCGAATAGCTGATTGGCGGGGGTTCCGGGTGTTGGGGGGAGTGTCCAGAGGATAGGTCATCAGTTATAATGTCTCCGGAAATCCCTTTAACGATGGTAGCTGAGAGCCTAAGGACCTCAGGGCTGCCATGGGCATCCGCCAGTCAGGCCATGCTACAGGCATCGACTAAAAGAGACAATAATGCGTTGGAATTTTGAATATTTCAAAGCATTGTGTAAATGGATCAGCAATCAGCTTCGACTAGAGGGGAAAAGAAAAAAGATTGTAGCTTCTAGTCACTTAGAGATAAAAAACATTAATAAGTTAAATTAATATGTAATACAATAAAAAATCCCCCCTGGTCCCCCCCCCCCCCAAATATAAAAATATTTTTTGAAACATTTTATTTTTCACTCCTTTCAGGATGTAACAAATTTTGGCAGCAACATTTTACTTTTTTCCTCGCCTTTCAAGAGCAATACATTTTTTTTTTTGCCGACACAGCCGTATGAGGACTTATTTTTTGCAGGATGAGTTGTAATTTTTTGAAATGCCACCTTTACTGTCCTAAATAACGCATTTTACACCGTAAAATATTTGATAGGTGGAATAGGGAAAAAAACACAAGCTGTTTTTGTGGTAAAAATGACATCATTGCATTAATCAGTGGGTCAGTGTGATTACGGTGATACCAAATTGTTATGTTTTACTACGTTCAGAATATGTAAAACTTTTTTAAAATTTGCCTAGTGTCGCCATATTTTAACCCCCATAACTTTTTCATTTTTCCATCGAAAGAACTGAGTAAGGGTTTGCTTTGTGCAGGGAAATGCTTCAGTTTTAGCCGTACCATTTTGGGGTACATATCAATTTTTTATCTTCTTTATAAAAAAATTGGGGAGGCAAAGTGACCAAAAGATAGCAATTGTAGCTGCCACCTACAATGCTGTTCTAACACCTCTCCCAAGGCAGTTTAATCGCAACTAATTGCAAAAGTCATGCAAAAGCAATCAAGATCTGACCTTCATGACTGAAGCACAATTCACCAGTATTTTATGGCGGAGATTTCTTGTACAAGCCATACTAATTCAGAAAGCTAGACGGATAAGTAGCGAAACATCTTCAACATGTCTAGTTGCTCTGACTTATTACTACTGACATACCATGATCTGGATGAACGAGAACCTTCACAAACACAATGGTGGCAAAAATGTGCAACCCCTTTCCACAAATCAAAGCATCATTACATCTGGATTGCTGTGTTCTGGTGTGTGCCAGTGGGGACTGACGGTCATACTCCTGCTGTAACAACCAAAATCAGTAAAAACGCAAGAAAGAGCTACTCAATATAGTGGGTCTTATCACTGTCAATACATAGAGTCATCCCGCTGGGGTTACTACCTACCTGAAGAAGTACTTAACCTGTTATAGGTAAGGAGACCTTACAACTGCAATACCGATAGGGAAGGAAAACAAACAAGCAGCGAAAAAGAAGAAAAATGTCAAACAACTTTATTAACAAAAACATTTTTGTTCCAGAACTGGAATACCTCAATCCGTCCTTACATGTTACTCAAGCCTTCACTTTTGCTCTATCTTACTACAGGTTTACATAACGCGTGCAAAATCGGCTTAAAAGTCATCGGACTATAAGCTAGAGGATTCATTGCTTAGATTGACTTTGCCTCTTTTGTATGTCAATGGCTCTTTTGAGTGAGGTGTCTGGAACGAGATCTGATACATTCATGTCGGAGACATCGCAGCCAAGGGTTGGACACCTATAGAGACAACACAGGTAAGAAACACTGTAAATCCCTTACAATGGATACAGCAAAAAACCCAAAAAGAACATTTTTAGACTGCAAAAGGAATTACACCATGAAACAGAATATTAAGTATGCATTTTAACTGGGATAAAAATTCCTTTTTTCAAATATCCAATTAAGGAAATCTAAATTTATGCAGGCAATTCCCATTCTGGATCCGAGCTGCTAGAGCAGCTACAGAAAGAGTCCCACTTCTCTGGAGGACCAGTCGCGTCCATGCATTACATAGACAGCCCTTTGTGTTCAATAAAAATTGTGCAATGCTTTGTTTGTCCTGTGGAGATGCTGCAGGAAAAATGAACACTTGCTGCAAGGTTCCTCCACAGATTACAGCTGATTGCTGGGGAATTAGTATAGAATTAGTACACCCAGTTATTTACTTATGGCCGGGGAACCCTTCTAACAACAGGAGATTGTCCAAATTGAAAAACCCCTAAAGATATTTACAGAGAAACTCCTGTAAAGGGAACCTGCCCTAAAAGGTAAATTCAAGATTCCTTCTTTTATGTGCTACATAAATGATCGGGTCAACTGAGAAATGAATGCTGTGCTAATCTGTGAGGAGATGGGCGGCACACAAACATGAGCCAGTTATCGGGAACCTTCATTCCTGATAATCTGCCCCGGTAAATAGGCCATAAGGTTTTGTTACACGGACAGCCTGTAATGAGCGCCGTCCGACTTACTATATTGCTCGCTTAAGTGTCTTTTACTCAACGGCGGTATGATTGATCGTTTGCAGTTTGTGATCGTTCTTACAGCTGTTCGTTTCAATTTCCATTGCCAACATATCAGTTTACACCAGTTTACCCAAGGGGATGTGCTGCCGACCAATAGTAATTTCTATCTGTTTGGAAAAGATGACTACAAATGAATGTATTATACTTCACTGTTGGATGGCTTGGCATGTTTACATGGGGCAATTATAGGGAACGCTTGGTCAGAATAAGGTCTCATTCAGACGACTGTATGAATGGGTCCGTACCTGTTCCGTAATTTTTCAGAACGGGTGCGGACCCATTAATTTCAAAGGGGCCGCAAAAGATGCGGACAGCACACCATGTGCTGTCTACATCTATAGTTCCGTTCTGCGGCCCCGCAAAAGAGATAGAGCATGTCCACAATTGCGGACAAGAATAGGCATTTCTATCATAGTGCAAATTGCGGAATGCACACGGGCCAGTATCCGTGTTCTGTGTACCACAAAACACTATGGTCGTCTGAATGAGCCCTAAGCCATCAATAACTGATCAGTGGGAGTCTGACACCCCACGACCTCACTGATCAGCTGTTTCATAGTAGCTCATAAACTAGCTCTGTCCAATGTGCAGTGGAAGGAGCTGGTTACTGCAGCATTCACTACAATGGCAGCAGCTACCAGAACCATCCACTACACAATGGATACAGCTGTGCTGTTCCAGTGCTGGCACAACTGCAGAACAGGTATCAGTGGCTGAATGGGGTGTCGGACTCTTGCTGATCATAAACTGATGGTCTAACCTGAAAACCTGGAATATTCCGATCAGGGGATCTCAGATGTTTCATAGGCCCATAAGAGTCACCCACCTTAAATATATCACCCCGATACAATGTCTGATGTAGAAATAGGGCCAGCAGTTTCTGAGAAACACACCCCATGAAAGGGAAATGCACTAAAGCTTTAGTTACAGGGAAGCAGCAAGCCTATTCGGTCACATAGCTTTTACTTCCATATAATACCAGGAACTAAAACTGATTTTTGAGAACCCACCTGATGTTTTTATTTTTCTGGTGTCTGCTCTGAATCATCTTTTCAATTGCTTCTCTCTCATACGTGTGACCGCACACCTTGTTTTTTACTGGGTTCACCATCTCCATCTGCAAAGAGACAACAGGTTAACCTATGACATTTCATAAATCAGTGCAAGCGGAGCTAGTGACCGTGAGGTTTATAGTAGTGCACATGGCGTGATGATGGCGGTGATGGTTACCTCCAATTATCACTGGTCACTTTACCCCATCAGTGCAAAGGAGGCACATACATTCCTGCTATGCATCATGTTGTCTAGTGACAGACTTCTACAACAAGACTGTGCACCACTGAAAGGCAGTATGTTGTTATGGCAGTAGTCTGTATTATGACACAAGATTAATGATGTCTGCTCTATTCATATGAAATCTGTGAAAATGAGATTAATAAGGCCATCCCAATGTTGTCTTGCAGTATACTTGCACGTACTGTAGATAAGGCTTCTATAAAGTGCAAGTCACACAGTTACGTGTTGTGTACCATGCTGGGTAACACCCTATAGGCCCACATTTACCCAGTCAAGATACTGTTCATGGCTGTGCTAGGAGGGCTGCCGTGCCGACCAGCCAAGCCCCTGCTGGTCAACCTATCAGTGAGGCTAGAAGCTGACCCAATGAGGTTCCTGGCTCAGCGTCCAATCCCAGAGAAGGCGGAAGATCTAAATCTGCAACTCAGGGATTACCATTTGTCTGTAATTTTGTTATCCCAGCTCCTGTGTTTTGTTTTTTTTGCTCAATCCTAATGCATTTGAACTTCTGGTAATCTGACTATGGCTTGGTTTCTCAATTAACCCCTTGTCTGCTGATTTACCTCCTTACTAATGCTCCTGGTATTCTGACTGTGGCTCATTTCTGGATTAACCACTCATCTGCTGTTTTGGCATTATATCTCTTTCCTAACTCAGTGATTGCCATTTGTCCGTGATTTTGTTAACCCGGCTCTCTATTAATGCATTTGAACTCCTCGTAATGTGACTGTGGCTTGGTTGCTGGATTAATGCCTTGTCTGCTGATTTGGATCCTTACGAATACTCCTGGTATTATGACTGTGGCTCACTTCTGGATTAACCCCTCGTCCGCTGTTTTGGCATTATCTGTCTCTCTTGGTTTTGACCCTACTCTTTGAACAACTTGGTCATTCTGGTAGGTCTGCTTCCTGCAAGCTCACACCAGTTTTCTGCTAACTTACTCTACAGACATAACTTGGATCCATAGTAGCTAAGTTTTACCGGACTTGTGGCGGGCTCTGGTGAAGAACCCAGTAGTAGCCTTAGCTTCCTACAAACCAGGGTGGTTAGGAAGACTGGTAGCAGTTTCTGAGGTTGCTGGCTATGGTTTCTTATGGTGGCCATAGTATTTCCTTCCCGCTCTTACTATTAGATCAGGTTGGCTGATCAGTGGAATATAAGTGCTTAACCAATTGCTAACTGCAGTAGTTATCCACTTCAGCCAGTGATTAGTCCAAGCCACTTCCGTTGTGTCAAGCCCAAGACCTGAAAGTAGAGAAACGCAGGGACCAAAGTAGCAGCCGAAGAGCAGCGGTGGAGAATCAATGATAACTGATGGTTTGATAATTTAACCCACTCAGTCCCAGGTTTTAATTAAAATTGTCCACCCACAATACCCCTTTCAATACATTTTACCTAACCTGAAACCACTGCACTGCTCTGGCAGCACCTCCCCCCGGTCCTACTTTCTTTAGGACTGAGTCACTGCAAATAGCAGTAAATATACATTTCTCAAGACCCTCTGTGGTCAATTTCACAATTTCACAGGGGTGAGGGGATCCAATTCCAATCAATCAACGGTTTTAATTCTAGGCATCACTGCATGATCACCATACAATTACTGATGATGAGCTGCCGGCTTGATTGACAGGTGTCTCATTTTTATATTAGATAATTATGCAAACGTGGTTTCTAAAAACAGAGCGATGATGAAGCGTGAGCGTGATGTCCTGCTCATGACGCAGCTCTAGAGTTCTGTGGATGAAGTTTGATCTTGCTGAAGTAGCAATGATCACCTGCAGGGCATCTAAAAAATCATGCACCGTCATCACCACCCTGGGGGTCAATGAACCTAAACATGTAGTGCAATCAAAGCCTGGAATGCTGCATCTCAAGCCTGAAGCCAGTCAGGCGGTCACATGATCCCAAGCAAGATCGTGAAATTGGTGGAGCAACGGAAGGGGAACTACTGCTGTCTCCAGGTTAGCTGAAAGAGACCATTTAGGAACAGCCCTGGATATTCCCTCCTCATAGAGAGAAGGCATGTCACTTTATGATCGTCTAGCCCAGGGATGCTCAACCTGAGGGCCTCCAGCTGTTGTAAAACTACTACTCCCATCATGCCCTGCTGTAGGCTGTCCAGGCATGCTGGGAGTTGTAGTTTTGCAACAGCTGGAGGGCCGCAGGTTGGGCATCCATGGTCTAGCCTTTCAGACCTCCATCGATTCTGAGATCCCTTCACAATGGCAACTCAGCCACCTGCCAAGCAGGGAAATGCAGACGGCCATATTTAAGTGAATGGATCCTGCTGCAGTTCCCCTTCGCAGCAGGTGGCTGAGGGTTGCTGCGCAGGAAACAACTGTTGATGGGTCGCAGTACTAAATCGCTTTAAGAGATAGCAGGAAGGCCCACTTAAAGGGGTTTTCTAGGATATCCCATGAATGGCGTATACCAGTGACCTCCTTATTAGTTTGGTAAGTGCAGGAACCCCATGAAACAGCTCCTCATATTTCAGCTTCTTGGGCCCCCTGGGGGGCTCTGTTCGCATCACGTTTAATGTATACGTCGGGACACATACATTTCATGGATGCCGTACAGTGCCATTCATGCATGGGGTAAAAGGCAGACATACGCTGTGTGGTATATTGTATATCACTGTACAGAATAGCGCGGTCTATTGTTTGCAATATACTGACATATACCAGCCACAGGGGCACTCTAGGGGCTCTGCCGGGGTAATGTAACCCTATGGACGTGTTTAGGCTGAGTGCGACATGGAAATGGGTGGGACACTGGTGTTCTCCGCAGTCAGACTGGATAATTGTAGGCATAGAGAAGACGTGCAGGACTCAGTCCAGTACTGTACCTGTGTTATGGGGCAGGTGAAATTAGCAGTGCTCTGTGTGACCGCAATCTCCTCGTCATCGTCCTCCCACGCTCCATCTTCTGGCCCTTGAGAGATGCCCACTAGGGGACAAAAGAGGAATAACAATAACATTAAGCCTGGTCTCTACCAGTCTGGTGCATTCACTCAGCTCAATACAGTAAAAATCCTTTAAAGGGGTCTTCCAGTAATAATGACTTTTCATCCAATGCCTGCGGCATGTCTCCTGAAACAGAAGATTCCTACTTACCCGTTCTGGCCCTCTGCGCTGCCTCCATGTTCCGGTTCCCGCGGTTTTTACATCCGGCGCTGGATGGACATGGTCACATGCTCTACTGCAGCCAATGACTGGCTTCAGAGGTGACTCGGCCACAAGTGACACATTATCACTGAAGCCAGACAGTCATTGGCTGCAGCGGAGCATGTGACTATGCCCATGCAGCACCGGATGTAAACACTGCACGACCCAGACCATGGACGCAGCGCAGAGGACCAGAGCGGCGGGAAGCAGGTAAGTATGAATCTTCTGTTTCAGGAGGCAGGCCGCAGGCATTAGATAAAACGTAATTATTCCTGGACAACCCCTTTAAGTCCGACATGAATGGGGCCCGAAAGGTGCCAGATTACCAAATACGGTATGTCAGAGTATCAGCCATAGCTCACAGCTCTCATAGGGCCCATTCAGATGGTCGTAGTGCTTTGCGGATCCGCAAAACACGGAAACCGGCCATGTGCGTTCCGCAATTTGTGGACCGCACGTGGCCGCAACCATAATAGAAATACCTATTCTTGTCTACGACTGCAGACAAGAATAGGACATGTGCTATCTTTTCAGCAGAGCCGCGGAACGGAACCACGTATGCGGACAGCACGTGGTGTGCTGTCCGCATCTTTTGCAGCCCCATTCAAATGAATGGGTCTGCACCCGTTCACAATGCGGACTCATTCATATGGCCGTCTGAATGAGCCCTTACTGTGATAATAATTCTAGAGCATCTTTTCCTATAACTCCATATTGTGCCGTCCTTCTATTATGCCTGCTAGACGTTTATGAATAAAGGTCCACCTGGGTGTTACAGTCTGATGCTGACAGCGCTGATTGGAAGACGATGCAGGGACAGACCCCTAATTGGTAACACTCAGTTGTACCTTTAATTATAAACGTCTAGCGGGAATAATAGAGGAACGGCACAACAGAGAGTTATCAGAAAAGCTTCAGAATTGTCATTTCACATGAAATAATATACTACAAAAGCTATGTCAGGAGAGGTGACGGGCCCGTTTTAAAAATGTCTTCACAGTTTAACTGAAGGGGACCTGTCACCTCTCCTGACATGTCTGTTTTAATAACCACTCTATATTGTGACATCCCTTTATTATTCCTGCTAGAAGTTGTGAATGAATTGCAGCAGTTTACAATGAAGGTCCAGATCAGCATTACCAGTTGAGGGTGTGTCCCTGCATAGTATGACATTATTCAATCAGATCTGTCAGTGACTGTGCAGGGACACACCCCCAACTGGTAACTCCCAGGTGGACCTTCATTGCAAGCTGCTAGTAATTCATTCATAACTTCTAGCAGGAATAACAAAGGAATGGCACATCATAAAGTCATAAGAATAGACGTTCCAGAACTGTTTTTGCATGGAGACAGACATGTCAGGAGAGGGGACAGGTCCCCTTTAAAACCTTACAGCATGTTTATGGTTAGTGTGAACGTTTAGTGGAGCTGCCCTTTAGTCCTATCACTCCCTGTATAATATATTATAGGTAAGTGACCTAAACTAGCAGATTCTCTGAAAAGCTCTTGCTCAACCAGCAATGACTGATAACGCCTTCAAAACAAGCAAGCGAGTCGCTGGGAATTATGGGAGCGTTTCCTGGAAGACGGCTGTAGATAATGTATAGCTGAGAAATTCTTCTCTGGGAAAAGTTAAGCAACTCTCTGTGCCCTGTCATCCTGAGCTGGGTCATTCGGCGACAAGTCATCAGGGACATATTCTAGTCTTGCTAGACAACATTCCTTTGCAGGCAGATGGCATTTCTCGTAAACGTATATTTTTGGAAAAATTTTTGATGAATTGCGTAAATTTTGCCTGAAGGAGAAATAATTGTTTACAAGCTTGCAAAATACACCCGATGACCAGCCCAAGAAAGATGCATGCATTCTATAGAGATCACAGGCTATGAAGGGTCTGTTCAAAAGCCCACTCTGCACCCCCCACCAGTACAGTCTATGGGAGATAGGGAAACATGGCCACCTGTAGGCCTAGCTTCTCTTCCAGAATGCCCATGAGACTCCTACAAAAATGGGAGGCCTCTTGGAAGAGCAGGCTTCTCTTCCACTTGTAAACTCCGCTCTTTGATGACTGGTCTGCTCCGACAACCTGCGCTCATAGACATAGCAGATAGGAGTATGTAGTGTGGTGTCAGAATAGGCAGAGAAGCAAGTGGCTTTGGTGGTGATTTGTGGGGGAGGCCGAAACCAATCCATGTGCCAGATGCAGTCATATCTCCTCAAGCTATAGTTAGACCAGAACACATTTGACTGCAGTTTGCAGCTGAAAAGGGTCTGTAGAACCTGTGCTGGATGCTGAAGAGTGCTCGGTTAGAGTCTGCTGAAGGGTACTGGCTTTTTGGAGGGGGCGGAGGTCTGCAGAGGTCTGATATAGAGTTCTGAAAATTACTGAAGGAGCTTGCTAAAAGGTGCTATAGACCGTAGATGTCTGCTGAAAGGTACTGAGGTCTGCAAGGGTCTGTTGAAGGTTGCTGACATCTGAGGAGTGCTTAAGTCTGCAAGGGTATGCTGAAAGGTATTGAAGCCCGCTGGGGTCTGCTAAACCCTGCTGAAGTCTGTAGATGTCTACTGAAGGGTATTGAAGTCTGCAGGGGTATAATGAAGGGTGCTGAAATCAAAAGGGGTCTGCTAAAATCTGCTGAAGGGTACTGAAGTATGTAGGGGGCTGTTGAAGTCTGGAGATGTCTACTGAAGGTTACTGAAGTCTGAAGATGCTGTTGAAGTCTGGAGATGTCTACTGAAGGGTACTGAAGTCTGTGAAAGGTGCTGAAGTCAGAAATCTGCACAGGTCTCTTAACAGAAAATAAAATAATATATTTCCATGTCTTTCGGTACAGTTCTGCTTATGCACTAGTCATGATTCCAGAGTGGCCTATGTGAAGGGGCAGAGCATACTTTACAACTGTTTGCTGAGTTTCCAATCATTACTTCTTCAAGTTACTTCCTAAAGGTAGGTAAGTCCTCTCAGCCAGGAATGTAGGACAAGCACCTGCATATTTAAGATATTTATGGCATAACAAATCGATACAGCATAGATTGGTGTCAGAAAAATCCAATAATTTATTTAACTTACCTTAGAAATTGTTTTCTATAAACCATTATCTCTGTAAGAAGTAGAGTTGTTTCGATACCAAAATTTTGATTCGGTATCGATACCATAAAAGAGTATTGCGATACTCGATACCACGCGAAAAAAATAAAATGCCAAAAAAAGCTGCGTGCATTCCACATTTTATGGAACGTCCGGCCCATAATACAAGAGTCCTATCCTATTTTTGGGGGGGACAAGGCGACTAAAAGAAAATAGCGAATTGTGCAGTTTTTCTTTTTTTCTCTTTTATGGGCATTCACCGCTTAAAAGAGGATTTTTTTTAATAGTTTGGACTTTCGAGACGTAGCAATATGTAATATTTTATTTATTTATTGTTTATATATTTTATATGTAGAATTGGGAAAGAGGGTGATTTATACTTATTTTGGTGTACTTTTTTAACATTTTTTTTTACAGTTTATTTATTAACTATTTCCCCCTTAGGCTACATGCACACGAGAGTGAAAAACGAACATGTGATGTACATTTTTTTAACGGTCATGAAATGTATATTTTAAGACCAATGGTAGTCTATGGGGTTATTCACACAGCAGTTTTTTTAAATGTCAGTGAAAAAATAGAACATGCTCTATCTTGTCTGTTTTTCACTGACAGACTGACCCCATACAATTGAATGGGTCCATTTTTAACGTCCATCTCTTAGAAAGGCATCAGTGAAAAACATGTCTGTGAAAAATGTCGTGTGCATGTAGCCTTAGGGGCTAGAACCTGGGATCATATTCATCCTATTCACCCTAATACAGCTCTATCAGGGTGAATAGGATCACACACTCTCCCTGCTGCCCAGTGCACACAGCAGCAGGGAGCTGACCATGGCAGCCAGGACTTTAGTAGCGTCCTGGTTGCCATGGTAACCGATCGGAGCCCCAGCATTACACTGCTGGGGCTCCGATCAAAAGAGAGATGGTGAGGGGACCCTGTGGTCACTGCCACCAATGATTTTAATACTAGGGGAGGAAGGAAGGGGGGATGGGGAGGGCCACCAATGTATTTAATACTGGTGAAAGGGGGTGGGGGGGGGCGCACTGGCCACCAATGTTTTAATACTGTGGAAAGGAGGGGGGGGGGCGCACTGGCAACCAATGTATTTAATACTGGGGAAAGGGGGCGCGCGCCGCACTGGCCACCAATGTTTTAATACTGGGAAAAGGGGGGGACGACGACTCTGGCCAATGTCTTTAATACTGGGGACGAGGGGCGCACTGGCCACCAATGTTTTAATACTGGCGAAAGGGGGGCACTGGCCAATGTCTTTAATACTGGGGACGAGGGGGGGGGGGGCGCACTGGCCACCAATGTTTTAATACTGAGAAAAAGGTGGGGGGGCACGCACCGCACTGGCCACCAATGTTTTAATACTGGGGAAAGGGGGGGGGGGGACTCTGGCCAATGTCTTTAATACTGGGGACGAGTGGGGGAAGCACTGGCCACCAATGTTTTAATACTGGGGAAGGGGGGCACTGGCCAATGTCTTTAATACTGGGGACGGGGCGCACTGGCCACCAATGAGGAGTAACGTTTAATATACAAATGCAGGGGTAAATTGCCGTGGACTGCAGCGCTCGGTCAGAGGCAAGGACCTGGCAATGAGTTTCTTCTACCTGCATGTGTATATTAAACGTTACTCCTCATTGGTGGCCAGTGCGCCCCCCCCCCCGTCCCCAGTATTAAAGACATTGTCCAGTGTCCCCCCCTTCCCCCAGTATTAAAACATTGGTGGCCAGTGACCCCGCCTCCTCCTCCCGTCTCTCTTCATTGGTGGCAGCGGCAGCACAGGGGGAGGGAGAGACCGCCTCCTCCCCGTGCTGCTGAGGGAACATGGCTAAGCGGAGAGCAGTGGGGCTACGTTCTCTGATACTAGGCTGTGCAGATAAAAGGCAAATCCCGGTATCGTATCGATACCGGGCTAAAAATATCAAATGGGTATCGAAACTTCGATACCTGAAACAACCCTAGTAAGAATATTCCTGCCAAATCCTATGACTCATGATGATTTTCCAATTTATGTTTATAAAAAGTAAAGTTTTCTGGATGTCCACATCACATCTTTTTAAATTGCTCCACTGCATCACGTTTGCAAATACAGTGGTCCCTAAAGCAACAATATGAATTGGTTCTAGGACGACCATTGTATGTTGAAACCATTGTAAGTTGAGTAATTGGTTCCAGAGCTTTAAAATGTCATCCAAGGTCAGAAAAGATCATTATATGTTAAAAAAATATTGTATCCTGAGGCTATTGTATCTTGATGGATCACTGTAGTCTTGATATTATTAAAAATCCCACCATTTTGCAGATAAAGGGTGGCATTTATCAACCCCTCAGCACCAAGAATGTCATTTTTTGAGCAAGCCCCATTTTCACAAAAAAAGAACGTGACATTTAGAGGGGTTTATGCCACTTTCACCATTTTCCCAAAGTGTGTTTGGCATGGGTGGGGCTCAGAAACTCGCTGCCCAATCATCCTGAGCTGGGTCAACTTGCAGCTTCATCGGACACGTATTCTAGTCTTGCTGCACAACATTCCTTTCCAGCCAGACGGCATTTCTCGTAAAACTATTTATTTTTGAAAAATAATTTGATGAATTGTGTAAATTTTGCCTAAAGGTAAAATAATTGTTTACAGGCTCACAAAATACACCTGATGAGCTGCTCAGGAACGATGCATGCATTCTATACAGATCACAGGGTATGAAGGGGTCTGTTGACTAGCACACTCTGCACCCCACCAGTACAGTCTATGGGAGATAGGGAAACAGTCCAGCACTCTCATTCGGGCATTTTGTTATCTCTCGTAGACTTGAATGCACATATATGACCACCTGTAGGCCTAGCTACTCTCCCATTATGTCCATCAGGATCCTACAAAAAAGGAGCCTTCTTGGAAGACCAGGCTTCTCTCCCACTTGAAAACTCTGTTCTGTCTTCAGCATACTGCTGAAGTTTGCTGAAGGGTGCTGAAGTCTTCACATGTCTGCTGAAGGGTGCTGAAGTCTTTACATGTCTACTGAAGGGTGCTGAAGTCTTTACATGTCTACTGAAGGGTGCTGAAGTCTTCACATGTCTGCTGAAGGGTGCTGAAGTCTTCACATGTCTGCTGAAGTCTGCAAATGTCTGCTGAAGGGTGCTGAAGTCTGCAGATGTCTGCTGAAGGGCGCTAAAGACTGCAGATGTCTTCTGAAGGGTGCTGAAGTCCTCACATGACTGCTGAAGGGTGCTGAAGTCTTTACATGTCTACTGAAGGGTGCTGAAGTCTTCACCTGTCTGCTGAAGGGTGCTGAAGTCTTCACATGTCTGCTGAAGTCTGCAAATGTCTGCTGAAGGGTGCTGAAGTCTGCAGATGTCTGCTGAAGGGCGCTGAAGACTGCAGATGTCTTCTGAAGGGTGCTGAAGTCCTCACATGTCTTCTGAAGGGTGCTGAAGTCCTCACATGTCTTCTGAAGGGTGCTGAAGTCTGCACATGTCTGCTGAAGGGTGCTGAAGTCTGCACATGTCTGCTGAAGGGTGCTGAAGTCTGCAGATGTCTTATTAAGGGTGCTGAAGTCTTAACATGTCTGCTGAAGTCTACACATGTCTGCCAAAGGGTGCTGAAGTCTGCCGAAGGGTGCTGAAGTCTTCACATGTCCGTTGAAGGGTGCTGAAGTCTTCACATGTCTGTTGAAGGGTGCTGAAGTCTTCACATGTCTGCCGAAGGGTGCTGAAGTCTTCACATGTCTGCCGAAGGGTGCTGAAGTCTTCACATGTCTGCTGAAGGGTGCTGAAGTCTTCACATGTCTGCTGAAGTCTGCAAATGTCTGCTGAAGGGTGCTGAAGTCTGCAGATGTCTGCTGAAGGGCGCTGAAGACTGCAGATGTCTTCTGAAGGGTGCTGAAGTCCTCACATGTCTTCTGAAGGGTGCTGAAGTCCTCACATGTCTTCTGAAGGGTGCTGAAGTCTGCACATGTCTGCTGAAGGGTGCTGAAGTCTGCACATGTCTGCTGAAGGGTGCTGAAGTCTGCACATGTCTTCTTAAGGGTGCTGAAGTCTTAACATGTCTGCTGAAGTCTACACATGTCTGCCATAGGGTGCTGAAGTCTGCCGAAGGGTGCTGAAGTCTTCACATGTCCGTTGAAGGGTGCTGAAGTCTTCACATGTCTGTTGAAGGGTGCTGAAGTCTTCACATGTCTGCCGAAGGGTGCTGGAGTCTTCACATGTCTGCCGAAGGGTGCTGAAGTCTTCACATGTCTGCTGAAGGGTGCTGAAGTCTTCACATGTCTGCTGAAGGGTACTGAAGTCTTCACATGTCTGCTGAAGGGTGCTGAAGTCTTCACATGTCTGCTGAAGGGTGCTGAAGTCTTCACATGTCTGCTGAAGGGTGCTGAAGTCTTCACATGTCTGCTGAAGGGTGCTGAAGTCTTCACATGTCTGCTGAAGGGTGCTGAAGTCTTCACATGTCTGTTGAAGGGTGCTGAAGTCTTCACATGTCTGCTGAAGGGTGCTGAAGTCTTCACATGTCTGCTGAAGGGTGCTGAAGTCTTCACATGTCTGCTGAAGGGTGCTGAAGTCTTCACATGTCTGCTGAAGGGTGCTGAAGTCTTCACATGTCTGCTGAAGGGTGCTGAAGTCTTCACATGTCTGCTGAAGGGTGCTGAAGTCTGCAAATGTCTGCAAAAGTGCTACAGTGCAGATTCGGTACTGTGGCCCCTTTACAGTTTTTTTTTTTCCTGCACAGCTGCGCTCTTGGCCACCCAGCTATGCAGAGAACTGTCTCGAATACCTTGAATGAAGGTGTATTGCTGTATTCTGCACAACAGCAACTTGGTCACCTGCTCTTTAGAGAACGGTATCACAGCTCCACTCAAAGGTATCAGGCCAGTTGTCTGCAAAGCCGGGTGGCCTAGAGCGCTGCTCTGTAGGTAACAACAGCAAAAGGATCACTGCATTGAATCTGACTGTGGATCGGCATTGCAGCCCCTTCATTCTCAGGACACGTGGAGGTCTCATAGGTCACCGATCATAAAGTAATGACATAACCTAGCGAAATGCCATCAATTTATGAAATGGGAATACCCCTTTAAAATGGTTCATTTTTTTATCTCACATACCCATTGGTCAGCCGATCCTTTATTTTCAATATGGCAGAGATGTGATGATCTTACTCTTGTAGCTTGATCTGGAAGATGGTGCCTTTATGGGACATGGTCAGCTTCAATAGAGACTGTGATCCTCCTTAATTGCAAGCACGGTAATGAGGACAATGTGTCTCGGTCTATTCTTGAGTCTAATACCATAGGGTCCCAGCATAATTTGTACGCTATGCTGTTGACATGGCCTGGGTTAGGCACATAGTCTAGCTTCCACATCCATTCATCTTTGATGGTACAGACTGGGGCAATTATAGAAAGTTTCTCTAAAAACTTGTTTTCAAACAATGATCCTACCATCCGCATCCGCAACAGACACAATTCTACCATCCTTGAAGGATTTTTCCCAAATATACACTAATCTGTACTGCAGCTGGGACAGCAGTACATAAATATAAAGGAGCCAATGCCCGCCTATACCGAGAATCAAAAATAGCAATAAATATTCATTACAATAAAATAATCAGGAGTCAGTAGTGTCATGTCCTCCTGGGTACAGACATATCCAGTTTCTTGCTTCTCCTGCCCAAATGTCAGTTCTTGGCACGGTGTATATGACTAAGACAGCCGGCATTTGGTAACAGCAGGAAGGGATGAATAACGAGATGGAGACAGATCTCTAGTAATTCCTCAAAGATCTGCTGAAGATTGAACATTTTCTTTAATTGATTTCAAGAGAGAATCAATACATATAAATGAGTTTTAAAGTGGTACACATTGACTCCACCAGCAGAATAACGAGTGCAGCTCTAGGGTATAATACAGGATGTAACTCAGGATCAGTACAGGATAAGTAATGTATGTACACAGTGACTGCACCAGCAGAATAGTGAGTGCAGCTCTGGCATATAATACAGGATGTAATTAAGGATCTGTAAAGGATAAGTAATGTAATGTATGTACACAGTGACTGCGCCAGCAGAATAGTGAGTGCAGCTCTGGAGTATAATACAGGATGTAACTCAGGATCAGTACAGGATAGGTAATGTATGTACACAGTGACTGCACCAGCAGAATAGTGAGTGCAGCTCTGGAGTATAATACAGGATGTAACTCAGGATCAGTACAGGATGAGTAATGTAATGTACGTACACAGTGACTTCACCAGCAGAATAGTGAGTGCAGCTCTGGAGTATAATACAGGATGTAACTCAGGATCAGTACAGGATAAGTAATGTAATGTATGTATACAGTGACTCCAGCAGCAAAATAGTGAGTGCAGCTCTGGAGTATAATACAGGATGTAACTCAGGATCAGTACAGGATAAGTAATGTATGTATACAGTGACTCCACCAGCAGAATAGTGAGTGCAGCTCTGTAGTATAATACAGGATGTAACTCAGGATCAGTACAGGATAAATAATGTATGTACACAGTGACTCCACCAGCAGAATAGTGAGTGCAGCTCTGGAGTATAATACAGGATGTAACTCAGGATCAGTACAGGATAGGTAATGTATGTACACAGTGACTCCACCAGCAGAATAGTGAGGGCAGCTCTGGAGTATAATACAGGATGTAACTCAGGATGATCAGGAGCCTGGAAAACCCCTTGAAACTGAAAATTAAAACCTCAACCCTGACCCCCTTTTTTTGCAGGAAAAATGAATCCAGCTAGCAAAGAAAGCAATATGGACAACCACAATACATAAGTAAGTGTCTTATATTAACTTTCTCTATATGATGAATACTATTTGCTGAAGGGAGTCAACCCCTTTAGGGTTTATTTCCCCATCTGTTGTGCATTGCGGATCTGCAATACACCCGGCCGGGACCCCCATGGAAGTGCCTATTCTTGTCCGCAGCTGACAAGAAGAGGACATGTTCTATATTTTTAGCCGCGGACCGGAAGTTCAGGGGCGCGCTCCGGAACTGCGGATGCGGACAGCACACTGTGTGCCGTCCACATTCATTCCTGCCCCATAGAGAATGAATGGGTCCGCACCCGTTCCGTGCGGCAACATTCTACGGATGTCTGAATGGACCCTTAAGGGGTAATGGAGCTGAAATGATTATCAAGCATAGCTAGGTGGCTGTCTGGTACAGTATTCCAGCTCAGAGCACCTTATGCCCATTCAAGTCATGTTCGCACACAAATACTACCAGCGCTAAACAGGGCTGTGGAGTCGGAGTCGAGGAGTCGGAGGCAATTTTGGGTACCTGGAGTCGGAGTCGGCAAAAAATGGACCGACTCCGACTCCTACTAGATTTAAATTGGAATAAAAAAAAATTGGAATAAAAAAAAAGCAAGTTTAAATGTCCCAATTCAGATAAAGTTATAATTAATTACTTCTCTACTGTAAGAATAAAGGCCAATGCATGCAGTGCGTCACGTTACCGCTAAACAAAGACGTTAAGTGACCGTGAAGAAGCACGCTTTTCATATGCTTTACTATGCAGTTAAAGGGACACTGACAGGCTGATTTAGCGGCTAAAGATATATCTGCTGGTATTCATCAGAGGATTAGGAATACAACTAGACGACTGTTACCCCCAGTTGAGGTTTACTTGTGTTTAAAAACGTTTTAATCAATATGCAAATTCTCTACCTTTGTGCCCAAGGGGCAGGCGCACATGTAGAGTACTGGCAGCACTAGACAGGACTAGGTAGCGAGGAGGAAGAGAAAGCTGGCACAGCCTCAGCATAGCCAGACGAGGCTGCTGCCAGCACTCTACACGTGCGCCTGCGCAGGAATTCAGCGTTCGGCTAGCCTGAAAAAAAAGGCCAGTGCAGTGAATAATAACGAGGGGAACAGCGCTGGGAAGCTGTACTTCGGGCGCGGCTGGGCACAAAGCCGCAGGAGACGCTGCCCTATTGGGCACAAAGATAGTGAATTTGCATACAGATTAAAATGTTTTTTAAACACAAGTACAGCTTAACTGGGGGTAACATTAGTATAGTTTTATTCCTAATTCTCTGATGAATACCAGTATATATATCTGTCAGCATGTCAGTGTCCCTTTAAGGAGCGGCAATACTTACACTTTCCATCGTCTTGTGGTCTGCTGTTACAGGGAACCCATGGTTATCCTCGCCTCTCACTGATAACTGATTAAGGACTGGAGACACTTGTATAAGTGAAGGGAATGGATAGTCAATAGTTCAAGACTGAAGCTGTAAACCATTTGAAAAACTGCTATCATTCAGCTAAGGCTATAAAACATGTAAACTCAGATTGTTAGCTTAAATTTTAAACATGACTATGGGATTCTACTAGGAAAATCATGTTTTAAAATAAATGCCCCTTCCCCTGCCCCTTCCTGGATCCTCCCACTGCTCTATCTTCAGCAGAAGATCAGCACACAAAGACGAAGGCAGCAGCTTCTGCTCAACTACCTCTCTGTGCTAGAGGAGATTAGAAGAACTTGGTGGAACAGCTTCGTATTTGCATATTAAATACAGAGGAGTCGGAAGTTTCAAAATCTGAGGAGTCGGAAGTTTCAAAATCTGAGGAGTCGGAGTTGGAAAATTTATCTACCGACTCCACAGCCCTGGCGCTAAACCAACCTATACCCATTGCGCACCTTAGTCATCCAAAGGTACACACACTGAGGGAGATTTATCATCAGGAGGAATTTTTCAAGTTAGCTATGCTTGAGTCACACTATGGCAGCTGCAATGTTTAAAACTCACAAAAAAACACAACGAACAACGCTCCGCAGATGTAGGGAGAGAAAGGTGGGCGAAACAAAATGTAAAACAACCACTAGATGCCAATCAAGCTGATCATTATCTTCATACTGGTAGATGTACGGTACTGTGCTGTGCCAGGTATCGGAGTACCTCATGTAGTCATCATATGAATGCATTAATACGCAGTAGAGAATCCAGAAGAATTTGGCTCCTGTAGCCACGAATCAGTCAACTTGCTCAACTTGGCAATCCATATAATGTCAGAAGTCTGACACTTCTTTAGTGTGTTTCTATTCACTGACATGGTGTGGGTACTTCTGACAAAATTACACAATGCAACTCATGAGCAATACAGTACATTCAAATTCTTCCTATCCACCAGAGATACAAAGGCACGGCCCATGAGCCTTTAGCACCTGTTCCATTGGCCTTTAGCTACACCCGTAGGTGCAGGTACAAACAGTGCTACCTCCCTGTCTCCCATGCAAATGTAAGAACAGAGAGTACGACCTCCGCCTCCCCTGTGAATGATGATGGCACAGATAGTACTGCCACTGTCTTCCCTTGAAATGATGTAGGTACAGATACTGTAGTACTGCCTCCCTGTCTTTTCTGCAGATGATGTAGTTACAGATAGTACTGCCTCCTCAAGTAGACAGGGACAGGGGGTAAGGGTGGAGTTCAGTGGTCACTTCCCTTCGCGCTCTCTGTGTTTCGTGACATTCTGCAAATGATGTAGGTACAGATAGTACTGCCTCCCTGTCTCTTACTATAAATGATGTAAGTACAGATAGTACTGCTTCCCTTTCTCTTCTTCAAATTATGTAGGTAGAGATAGTACTGCCTCCCTGTCTTTTCCTGTAAATTATGTAGGTAGAGATAGTACTGCCTCTCTGTCTCTTCTGAAAACGATGTAGTTACCAGTAGTACTGCCTACCTGTCTCTTCTGCAAATGATGTAAGTATAGATAGTACTTATAGTACTGCCTTGCTGTCTCTTCTGCAAATGATGTAGGTACAGATAGTAGTGCTTCCCTTTCTCTTCTGTAAATATTGTAGGTACAGATAGTACTGCCTCCCTTTCTCTTCTGTAAATGATGTAGGTACAGATAGCACTGCCTCCCTTTCTCTTCTGTAAATGATGTAGGTACAAATAGTACTGCCTCCCTGTCTTTTCTGCAAATGATGTAGGTACAGATAGCACTGCCTCCCTTTCTCTTCTGTAAATGATGTAGGTACAAATAGTACTGCCTCCCTGTCTCTTCTGTAAATGATGTAGGTACAGATAGTACTGCCTCCATGTCTCTTCTGTGTCACGGCACAGTCTAGGAGGCGGGCACGTCTGGAGCGCCCACGCTCCTGATACTACTATGCGCGCCCCCTGCGAATTGTGTAGGAGCTGACCGCCGAGCTGATCACTCAGCGCTCGGCTGTGTAGTCTGTCTGGAGTCATGTGACACTGGCCACGTCACATGACCCCTCTGGCTCCCTATTTAAACAGACAGTCTGCTGGCCACAGTTTGCCTGTTATTAAGGTTCTAGCTGCGATCCTGGTGTTTGGCTATTTTGATCCTCTGCTTGTTGTTGACCCCCTGATCTCATACTCCTCTGGTACTGATGTGTCCTCCTGGTTTTGACTTCGGCTTGCTTCTGACTACTCTCCGCTCTCCCCATTTGGTACTGTTTTTGCTCTCCTGGTATTTGACCTGGCTTGTCTGACTATTCTGTTGTCTGTCTTTTTGTCCTCCCTGCACGTATTTAAGTTAGGGTTTGCTGTCCAGTTGTCCCTTGTCGCTAGGATTTGCGAGGCAAGTAGGCAGGGACTGGGGGTGAGGGGGGAGTTCAGTGGTCACTTCCCTCCCCCCTCTCTGTGTTTCGTGACATTCTGCAAATGATGTAAGTACAGATAGTACTGCCTCCCTGTCTCTTACTATAAATGATGTAAGTACAGATAGTACTGCCTCCCTTTCTCTTCTTCAAATTATGTAGGTAGAGATAGTACTGCCTCTCTGTCTCTTGTGTAAACGATGTAGTTACTGGTAGTACTGCCTACCTGTCTCTTCTGCAAATTATGTAGGTACAGACAATACTGTCTCCCTGTAAATGATGTAGGTACAGCTAGTACGTCCTCCCTGTCTCTCCCTGTAAATAAAATAGGTACAGATAGTACTGCCTCACTTGTAAATGATGTAGGTGCAGATAGTACTGCCTACTGTCTCTTCTGTAAATGATGTAGGTACAGATAGTACTGCCTCTCTGTCTCTCCATGTAAGTCGTGTAGGTAAGGATGGTACTGCCTCCCTGTCTCGTTTGTAAATTATGTAGGTATGGATAGTACGGCCTCTCTGTCTCTTCTGCAAATGATGCAGGTACAGATAGTACTTATAGTACTGTCTCCTTGTTTCCTCCTGTAAATTAGTCCTTGTCTGATGTTCCCAGACAAGGATCATTCAAGAGGATGTGGAAAAATCGGAAGGCACACATACACCCTTGTGCAGTCCATTTATAAACTCCTCCGAGTTCACCATCCACTGCACGCACAAGTTTTCTATAGTCTGGATGGTAATACGACACTATAGTACATAGGGAGTTGCACATTTTTAAATGGCAGTACAGTGGGGGGAGTGGGGGATTTTTCTTTATAGCAAGAAAGGAAGGAAACGAGGAAAGAAACTTCTCAATAAGCCACATGAACCCCCACGTACCGTAGAAACAATGGAGACTATGGGGCCATGTAAACAGTAACAGCTCATTCTCTCATTGTTTTCAATGATAAGAAAAAAAACGACATAAAAATAAAAGCAGACACAAATGTAATAATCACAATGCTGTTCTAGATATGCCTGGAGCAAATATTGGATTATGCTACCAAACTCGGCAACTAAAGATGCATCCGGCTAAGTCCTCTCATACATTCTACATCCTCCATTATGGTCTCCATTATAGATTTCAGCCTCTGCATTGAAAAGATGAAATCTGCAATGAAAATCTGTGGTCTTTCTGCAGCATAATATGAAGATCTGGATTTTTGTATTCATTTAGCATCTTAAGCCCCACCCCCTTTCCAAAAAGTGACACCCCTTTTTACTGTAAGCCACCTCCCTTTTTTTCGAGGGACGGACTGAGTATCATAATGCTTACTGCACGGCACATAAAGTTTTTTTTTGGTGAAAATTGAGCCAGACTTCTGTTACATTAGCTTAGAAGATCTCTCCCACTAGCTGTAGGTATTATACTATAAATTGCCGAGAATTTATGGTGGCGTCTACCTCAAGTCTTCAGCGATGGTCATATTTGAACGGGGCCTGAAATGGGTAATCTAACATACAACCAACGGGACCCTCATCAAACTTGAGAATTAAAAGGTAGATGTGCTTGTGCAGCGCTGCGTCCCCTTTAGCCGTTCTCCCTGCGCAGCGGCACTCTGGCCATCAGCTGTAGAAGGAGACAAAGCACTGTGGCCCCTTTCAGGATCGATGGAGGTCCCATATCACCGTGAACCACTGGCCTTGTTTCCCACATCTGAACGTGGGTTTAGTTACGTAGTTTACGAAACTAAAGGCTCATGGGCCCTGGTGCAAGAGTTCAGCTTGGGCCCCCACAACCCTGGGCAGGGGCAGCGGAGCACAAAGCCTTTGTGCTGCCCGAGGCAAAAATTGAAACGGCACCGCCCACATGCCAAATTCTTGACCTAACCCTTTCCCTCCGTCAGAGGTGTAACTTGAAGATTCTGGGCCCCCTATCGCTACGCCCGTGGGTTAACAAAATGATATTGGTTACTAGAAGATCAGCGCGCGATCAATGGCTGACCCACTTCTTGAGAGTTTGCGGACCAAGCACTCTGCGTGTTAGGTCACCCTTATTCCATGAGCTGATGAAGATACGACTTTAAAACAGAAAAGGGTGATTTTTATTTCAATTATTTTCATTTTATTCTCTCTCTCTCTCTAAAAAAATGCAAAAACTGGCAGCACTCCAAAGATAAAAAAGTAAAAAAACGTATTCACCCATGTAGAAAAAGCGACGTTTCGGCTCAGCAATAGAGCCTTTCTCAAGTTCATTTTATATATGTATTGAAGGCTGGTTACAGCCTGTATTTGTGGGAGGGGTTGTGGCTATTTAACACCGGGCGGGCCCCCCTAGGGGACCCACCCTTCCCCCTTTTTCTTTCTTCAACTCCATTGGGTGGCCCACTTATCCAGGCCTTACCCTGCTCCTGGCACACTTCAGCCAGATAGGTTATGGGGGAGGCTAGGCCAGCCTTCTCCCTCTCTCCCTTCTTCACCTACCTCAGACCATACCACAAATATATCTATATAGAGGAAAACAAGAAAAAGTAAAGAGCAGCACACAAACAGCGATGGAGGTGCAAATTCCTTTAAAAGACCGGCGACCAAGGTCTTGCTGAATACATTGAAAAAAAGAAGGCAGCACTCGGATTGAGTGCCGCCTTCCTTTTTTCAATGTGTGTATATATATATATATAGATTATTTATTTTTCTTCTCTGGGACTGGGAGCCGTATGGATCTGTCTCAACTTTTACTGCATTCCCTAAACACAGATCACAAGTAGTGAACTAAAAATAGACCCGTCTAATGAATCCCTATGAGCGGTGAGTTGTGTATAGAGAAATGCTCGAAGAGTTGGGTCACCCACCCCACCCAGCTACAGGAATCCTCTGACATCAGAGCCATTTATTTACTTTTTTTTTTTTAAACAACAGAAAAAGATAAGGCATTTTAGTTTGAAAAGCGGGTACAACTAATGCCAGAAGACTACCATTAATGATAAGGCCATTTTTAGGCTCTTTAATGATAAGGAACAAAACCCTGATGGATCCTGATAGATGGAACCTGATGTTGGACACGTTGGTCACCCCTTTTCTGACCAGAGCCAGAAAGAAAAAAGTTGCATGCAGCCGACGGACATGGACACAGACAACATGGACAACTGCAAACTATGTTCGCTGCCTCAGGACTAAAACAACCGGGCAGACACAACTAATCAATAGGAACCCAGACCAAGTATGTACTACCCATACAGAAAGGATTTAAAGGGTTTTCCGGTGCTTAGATATTAATGGGCTATCCTCAGGATAGGTCATCAATACTAGCATCCCCCAAAATCAGGTGCTTATGACAGCCCCTGGCACCAGCGTACTGCAGCTCAGCTTCCAGGCACGGCCAATGGAACCTTATTGCTTCCGGCTCCATTCACTGTATAGTTTCCGCCACCTGCAGCTGTCTGAGATAGTAGATCGCTAGGGGTGCCGGTTGTCGGACCTCCACTGATCTCACATTGATGACCTATCGTGAGGATGACTTGTCGACAGCCCCTTATACTCTTCATATTTTTCATTTTTTTGTAAAATTCAGAGAAGTAGAACGAGAAAACAATACATGTGACTTCTTAAGAGAAAAAAAATGATGCAATGGATGGAAAGTTTTTTATTGCACTCATCACCAGTCAGATAAGAAGAGCCTTATATTTCAGAGTCTCATTTAGAAGACATGTAAATGGGTTATATCCCCAGTGTCAGAGGGGGAAGCGGTTGGTGGTCTCATTAATAGTGTTAAGGTGACTGTACACCTTAGATTGATGTCTGTCATTCGGTCCATAGCCATTTCTTCCAACCACACCAGTCCACATGCATGCATGGTCGGCTGAACACGTTCTCAGTACGGAGAGTCTTGAGAACTAAAGCATGTTGAAGATCCATGGACCAGCCATCCACCTAATGTGTATGAGGCCTTACTCTATCCTGATGTCAGAGAGGAGCTGAGATACCTCCATACCCATTAGATGGTCATCGAGTCCCTTCATAATTTGCAGACTGGACCAACATTCATCTAAGGTGTATGACCACTCTTAGGTTAGCATTTGTTGCTTCCAGAATTGTGGTTTCATTCTTTCCATCCAAAGTACCGGAACCCCGGTGGAAACCTTATGGACCCAAAAAGGACCTGTCTTTATTCATTGGGATCCATTTGAAAGCGGGTTAGTTGAAGCTGTCAATGGCTCCATCATGAGAGGACACTAGGTTGCTTTTGCAATGTATTTTGCAAAGCTCATTTGCACCGGAAAAGCTCTCAGTGCATACTTCAGAGTTTTCATAGGCCTCCATTTACCTGATGAGGTCAAAAACGGTCCTTTTGGCCTCTGCCAGGCTTTTCTCTGCTCTATAGAACAGTACAATCTGCTGTAGTGGTCCATACAGAGGAATCCAGCAAGAAACTATTTATATACCTGTACAGTGGCATCCACTGAAGGAATATGTCCGAAAATCCTCCCAACATATACTGTACCTCCAAAGCGCTCTGCTCGTCGTAATCTGTACTTCTGACAGACACTGCAAGACGCCATGTGAAGACACGCTCATATGTCTGACCATCTCTTGTGCAAGAACGTAGTAACGTCTTCCAATTCCGGGGTCATCCTGTAACAATCATTGAGCCCCTCGTACATATATTCCATTTGTCTGATGCAAGTAACTGTCCTCATATTGCAAATTCTTAGCCATGTCCCCTATTTCTAGAAATAAGGGGCAGGTAGGTAGAGTACATGACCTTGGAGATAAGTAAGGCTCACACTTCAGGTGCTGCATCTTCCAATAAACCATCTACATCCTTCTTTCAGCACAGGCTGTCGGTACATAAGTCCTAGTAATCCATATATAAACAATACATATAGAGATGAATGGAAGGTAGGTCACACGTATAGAGGTAAATGGAAGGTAGGTCGCATGAGAAGACGGAAAAGTTACATTTTCAGAGCCATTAATTAAGAACAGGCAGGATGGAGCGGCAAAAACTGCTGAGGACGAGATCATCTAGGTCAGAACATGATGAAACATTAACGAATGAATGCCCGCGTCCAGTCACATGTGCCAGGCGCAATTATTAACTGCTGGAGCACCCAAGGACCTGGCTGCGGTATAAATAGTGGTGTTTGTGCTAATGAAGGCAGATTCTCCGTAGTACCGTCTTGGTTAATTGATGATGGTTCCATCTCTCCACGATCCTGACCTGAAAGCTTCATAACCTTAGGTGACCGGAATGGGCTTTACGTTACACATTAGCATGGTGGGGAAAACGTCGACAAAAGTAGAAAAAAAAGGGAAGTCTTCGAAGCCTGAGGTCTTGTAATAATATGACAACTTATTAAATAAGACGTTGTGGCAGAATTTTTGGATGATCCCTAAACAGAAGATCCAACCATGTTGTCTGCAATGCTCCGATATGAAATTCGCTCATCTCTAGTTATGAAATTCGTTCACGCTTCGTTTGGTGGTAAAAGGAGAATTGCATTATGGATTCCGTTACTGCGGACCATAACGCAATTCTATGACGGAATGCCTTTAGAGGCATTTCCGTTATTCATTCTGTCATAATAGAAGTCTACGGCCTGCATAACGGATCCGTCCCGTTTCCGTTATACAGGAGAGGACTCCCTGCATAATGGAAACAGGACGGATACGTTTTGCAATCCATAGACTTCTATTATGATGGAATGAATATTGGAAATGCCCCTAAAAGCATTCTGTCATAGAATTGCATTATGGTCCTCAGTAACGGAATCCATAACGCATTTCTCCTTTTACCACCAAACGAAGCGTGAACGAATTTCAAAATATAAAATTCGCACATCTCTACTCCAGATCTTAAAATTCGGTCTGGGGGTAAAAGAATGAGAAGACATGACTCATGGTGGTATTTGAGTTTTCGTATTCTGACCCCAAACGGCAGAAGATGCCTTTCATTAGCAAACACTTGGGTGTTACCCTTACAGCATAAAATACAAATGAACCAATAGGATTCTGCCCCACAGGTCTTCACAACCTACCATCTGGACACAAATAAGATACTCTAGCGCAGGAAAACCAAAGCAAAGGAATTCCTTTGTCTAAACGCATGATGTCCCCTCTGTAGGCATCTAGCTTTTATACCAAATATTGCAACCTAGATTTAATTAGGTTTAATTAATCCAACTATATCAGAGACAAATGTATTTTTTTCAGCAGGACAGTGGAGGGTGGTAAAGGGTCAAGTTGACCAAGGAGCAATCGATATTCCACTGAATTTCCACCATCGTCAACCATGACCCATTGCTTAAGTGTGTCCATTCTGTTCACCACGACCACACATTTCCCATCATGTCCCCTTCATGGTGCCAAGCCAATGTTGCTTCCATTACCATACAGTAAATACCTGTGCCAACTACCCCCACAAACACAGTCACCAAATGCAAGACTGTGCCCCTTTCTATCACTGAGAATTTTAAAAATCTTTTTGGTGATGGCTGTTCTCAACATCTGTATACATCTCAGCTGTTGTATCCCCACTGATCTGCTGTTAATACTTCATATATCTTAAAGGAGGTTTCCGCAAAATAAATACTGATGACCTCTCTTATAGATAGGTCATCAATATCAAGTGGCACTAGTGTTGATATATTTCTGATAGCGCCACATCTCATTTGCAAAGCCTTTGAAATAGGGGTGTGCGTATAGTGCCTTCTTCTCTTTCATCAATCTTGAAAGACGGCAGGTGTAAGCAGATATCCATATGGCCCCCATCCTTGAAATCACACCCCTCTATGGGGTGATACTTGTCCGCCTGATTAGGTGTTACCAGTGAGCTCTTTGCTCCCTTGTTTTAATAAACATACGAAATAAAGATTTATTGTTTTATTTTTTAACGTTCTATTCAGGAATAGGTTGTTTTTACAATCCCTAAGCCTTGATTTCATCACACTTATGTGTAAAGTAAGAAAACACAAGATTGCCGGTCAGAAATAGTGCAACAGAGAAGAGTGATAAAGCAGATTCCATCACCTTGAATCACGAGGCACTGCTGTGCCTAGAGCCAGGCCTAATTGCTAAGACGGATGTAGAGTAGATGGACTATGTCACCTGATTCAGCATGACTATGATATAGTAGGATTCATTTCCACTTAATTTCAGGCCTCGCCATTTGTTTATATGGTGAGTAATGGGAGGGACAGACTTACGACGGTCTTAATAACACTTGCAAAAGCTGAGAGGGTCTTGGAAGTCACACTGTTTCTACATAGGCCCCTTTCACACTTGCGTTTTTCCTTTCCGTCCTAGAGTTCCGTCCTCGGGGCTCTAGGACGGAAAGATACTGATCAGGATTTATCCTAATGCATTCTGAATGGAGAGAAATCCGTTCAGGATGCATCAGGATGTCTTCAGTTCAGTATGTGAACATTTTTTTGGACGTTGACAAAAGCGCAGCATGCTGCGGATTTGTCTCCGTCCAAAAATCCGGAAGACATGCCGTAACGCCGGATACGGAATAAATACCCATTGAAAAGCATTAATCCGGATCCGGCCTTAAGCTAAAAGTCGTTTCGGCGCATCGCCGGATCCGACGCTTAGCTTTTGTGAATGAGTTACCATGGCAGCCAGGACGCTAAAGTCCCGGCTGCCATGGTAAAGTGTAGTGGGGAGGCAGGGAGAAGTATACTTACTGTCCGTGCGGCTCCCGAGTCCCGGGCGCCCACAATGACGCCAGAGCGCCCCATGAGCATGGATCACATGGATCACGTAATCTATGCGCGTGGGGCGCTCTGACGTCATTGTGGAGCGCCCCGGGACTCGGGAGCCGCACGGACTGTAAGTATCTGCTCCCGTGCTCCCCACTACTTACTATGGCAACCAGGACTTTAGTAGCGTCCTGGCTGCCATAGTAACACTGAAAGCATTTTGAAGACTGATCAGTCTTCAAATGCTTTCAGTTGTCTTGCGCTGTGACGGATCCGGCGGACATTTCTGGCGACGGAAGTGCACGCCGGATCCACACAATGCAAGTGTGAAAGAGGCCTTAGGCCTCATGCACACGACTGGATTTTTGTTGCAGATCGGAAACGAACCAATACAACGGGGCCGCAAAATATCTCTGCATCTGTATGTCCATGCTGCAGGCCCTTAAAAAACAAAACAAAAACCATGTCCTATACTTGTCCATTTTTTGGACAGAGAAAACGGTGGCATGCAAACCATGGTCCTGAAACTGCAGATCTGCAAATCACGTAAGGTCGTAAGTAGAGATGAGCGAATTTCATATTTTGAAATTCGTTCACACTTCGTTTGGTGGTAAAAGCAGAATTGCGTTATGGATTCCGTTATCACGGACCATAACGCAATTCTATGTCAGAATGCATAATGGAATGCCTTTAGAGGCATTCCGTTATTCATTCCGTTGTAATAGAAGTCTGTGCGCTGCAAAACAGATCCGTCCCGTTTCTGTTATGCAGGGAAGTCCTCTCCTGATCCTGAGTCCTCTCCTGCATAACAGAAACGGGACGGATCTGTTTTGCAGCGCATAGACTTCTATTACGATGGAATGAATAACGGAATGCCTCAAAAAGCCTTCCCATGACCCATCTTCTTTGTCCAGTTATCGCCCCATATCACTTCTTCCATATGCCTCAAAGCTACTTGAGCAACATGTCCATTCTGAACTGTCCTCTCACCTCTCCTCCTGCTCCCTCTTTGACCGGCTACATTCTCGCTTCTGACCCCACCACTCGACTGAGACTGCCCTCACCAAAGTCACCAATGACCTGCTAACAGCCAAAACCAAAAAACCTGACTCTGTCCTCCTTCTCCTTGACTTGTCCTCTGCCTTTGACACTGTCGACCTCTCCCTTCTGTTACAAACTCTCTCATCTCTTGGCATCACTGACCTGGCCCTCTCTTGGATCACATCATACCTCACAGACCAGACGTTCAGCGTCTCCCACTCTCACACCACCTCCTCGTCTCATTCCCTCTCTGTTGGTGTCCCACAGGACTCCGTCCTAGGACCCCTGCCCTTCTCTATCTACACCCTCGGCCTGGGACAGCTCATAGAGTCCCATGGCTTTCAGTATCACTTTTATGCTGACGACCCCCCCCAACAGACCTATCTATCACGATCAATGGCTACACACTCTCCCCGATCCACTAAGTGCGCTGCCTTGGATTCTGCCCTCTCCTCCGACCGCACATCCAAGCCTTTCCACCACCTGCCGCCTCCAACTCAAAAAAATCTCCCGCATCCGCTCTTTCTTCAACTTTTAAATCTGCGAAAATGCTTGTACATTCCCTCATCATCTCCCGCCTAGATTACTGCAACAGCCTCCTCTGTGGCCTTCCATCTATCACTCTCGCACCCCTCCAATCTATCCTCAACTCTGCTGCACCTCTCACCCTGTTACACCACCACTGGCTCCCCATTGCCCAGCGAATTCAGTTACTGAACACATAAAAGGCCGTCCATAACCTGTCCCCTCCCTACATCTCTGAGCTACTTTCTCAATACATCCCCACACGTGATCTCCGATCCTTACAAGACCTCCTTCTCTCCTCTCATCACCTCTTCCCACAATCACCTCCAAGATTTCTCCCGTGCATTCCCCATCCTCTGGAACTCGCTACCCCAACATATCTTACCTACAGTGGAATCCTTCAAAAGAAACCTGAAGACTAACCTCTACAGACAAGCCTACGACCAGTGACCCTGCTGCCTCTATACCGCCATGAGCAGCTTCACCCTCACCTACTGTCTCCTTCCCCCATACCAGGTAGATTGTAAGCTCTCGCGGGCAGGGCCCTCTGTCCTTCTGTACCAGTTTGTAACTCGTCTTGTTGCACTTGTCTGTATTATGTATGTGCACCCCTTATCATATGTACAGCGCCATGGAAAGAATGGCGCTTTAATAATAAATAATAATAATAATAATAATTCAGAAATAGTCCTGGTGACAAATATTTTGCGAGATCTTACACAAACTTGATGTTATTAGTAGAGGAGTCTGGCATGTTAACGGGGTTTTCCGGGAGTAAAATCTTGATGACCTATCCATAAGGTAGGTCATCAATATCTGAGCAGTGGAGCTCCAACTCCTGGCTCTGATCAGCGTTGCGGCCTCCTCCAAGGTCAGTGACATCACGTTTATCGATCACATGGTCTATGTGAAGCTCAGTTCTATTCTAGTGAATGGGCTTGGACTGCAATACCAAGCACAGCCACTATAGAATGTACGGCGCTGTGTTGGAAATGCTGTAAAGAGGCGGGGGTGCCGGAAGTAGGACCAACACCGATTAGATAATGATGACCTATCCTGAGGTCATCAGTAAAAAAGAAAAAAAAATAATAATTTGGAAAACACTTTCAATTTAGTTCAATTAATATTGTCCCCAGCTCCCTTGCTGGCGTAGATTTAAAGGGGTTGTGTCACTTCCGCAAATAGCATTTATTATGTAGAGAAAGTTAATAGAAAGCACTTACTAATGTATTGTGATTGTCCATATTGTCATCTTCCCTAGCTGGATTCATTTTTCCATCACCTTATACACTACTCCTTTCCATGGTTACGACCACCCTGCAATCCAGCAGCGATGGTCGTGCTTGCACACTATAGGAAAAAGCGTCAGCCTATGTGAGCTCCCACAGTTCTGGCCACCAGAAAGGCTGGCACTTTTTCCTATAATGTGCAATCACGACCACTGCTAATGGATTGCAGGGTGGACATAACCATGGAAACGAGCAGTGTATAATGTGATGGCAAAATGAATCCAGCCAGCAAAGGAAGCAACATGGACAATCACAATACATTAGTAAGTGCCTGGTAGTAACTTTGTGTATTAGAATACGTTTTTTTATGCTTTTATTCATCTAATAAATGTTGAATTTATACATGTGCTGTCGAATATTTTGAGTGCCCCCCGTGTACATATTTTTACTATATCCCTTGTAGTAACTTTTCTACATGATAAATGCCACTTGCTGAGGTGACAAAACCCCTTTAGGCCATTTAAACTGGCATGGAAAATGATAAATGAGTCAGGCCTGCTGACTTTGGAAAAGTGGCGTGAGCAGGGAAAAGTCACAAAATGGCAAGCAACAAAATCTGTGACTTTAATATGCCACTATTGTAACATAGAAACATAGAATGTGTCGGCAGATAAGAACCATTTGGCCCATCTAGTCTGCCCAATATGCTGAATACTATGAATAGCCCCAGGCCCTATGTTATATGAAGGATGGCCTTATGCCTATCCCATGCATGCTTAATAAATGTGGCGTATATCTGTTAATAAACGTCCCCCCCATAATGTTTCCAAATAATATTCCTTTAAAAATTTACCTTACTACTGCCATATACTCCCCACATAATCCTACCGCACAGGGGCGTAGCCAACGGCTCATGGGCCCTGGTGCAAGAGTTCAGCTTGGGCCCCCTTCCCTCAGTGCTTTGTGTGTCTTCTTATGCGGCACAAGGGTCTTTGGGCCCGCTCAGGCTCCCGGGCCCGGTAGGGACTACCTCAGCACCCCCTATAGCTATGCCCCTGCTACCGCTAAATTTCCAAATAATACCACAATACACTAATAAATAATATTTGGTGATGACACACGCCATGTGCATGTTTGACTGTCCATCCACTGCAATTACCCCCATGGGGGTCCCAGCCTTCACACACATCTCCTATCCTGTGGCTAGGACAACCCCTTTAAAGGAAATGCCATAAATGCCTAATATGTGGAGACAATCCGCTGGCCGAGAAGGTTGTCTTGTAAAGCAGCACTCCAAAACTGATGCAGTGTGTTATGTCCAGGGAAGAACATGAGGGGGCAGAGCAGGACACCGAACATCAAAGTCAGAAGTCATGCACCGCCCCTTCAAGCCCTCCGTTATTTCCTGGAGTGTTCCTTTAAGGTTGCTGTGGTGTTCCTGGGGAGCCCTTTCCATTATGATTATTATACGGACTGGATGATACTTGTCCTGGGAGCAGCGTTACAAAATAACAGAAGATTTCTACACGGTGACACTGAGTAAGCTCGGAGTGACATCACTCTGCAAACAAAGCTACTTCTATGCAATGGGGCGATTGCAGGGCGATTGCAAAAGAGTTGTGCAACCGAATACTTAGCTAATTATTGCAAGATCAAATAACTGTTTCCATGGCTACTGCTCAATGTTTCCCATAACAATATTTATCTATTACATAAATCTGGGTGACAAACAGGGACGAAAGTTTACGGCGACCGGTTTCACGGGGACTTTTCACTTCCAGAGTCGAAGAGCAAGGAGGACGCTTTTACCTTGGTCATCCCTTTGCACTGTATTCCGTGGTACTACATGAAGGATTCAGAAAGTCAAATGTTCATGTTAGGGCTCATGCACACGACCGTTGCTGTTTTGCGGTCCGTTTTTCACGGATCCGTTGTTCAGTATCTGAGTTTTTTTTTCCTCTAATTTAAATCCTCTTCCGTTCCGTTATTGTACAAAACATATCGGTATTGTTTCACCAAACACATGTGCTGGGCATAGCATTTCTACAGTATGGATCCGCAAAATACGGATGTGTTCCGTGTGCGTTCCGTATTTTTTGTGGACCCATTGACTTGAATGGGGCCTCGGACTGTGATTTGCGGACAACAGGACATGCACTACTTTTTTGCAGAACGACCATGCGGACAAACGGAAACGGAATGCACTTCCATATATTCTAAAGCCCCATTGAAGTGAATGGTTCCGCATACGGTCCGCAAACAAAACGGAACGGAAGCGGAAAGAAAATACGCTTGTGGGCATGAGCCCTTACACACATTTCCCGTGGAGCTTTGCTTGAAACTAAATCACCATAAACCCTCTAGTTTTTTTCGGTACCCCCCCTCCCTATCTTATTTTGACAACTAGTACCCTGCTCTATACTGAGGAGGGGCAAGAACCCTGAACCAGTTGTCTACAGATAGGTTGCTCTTCTTTTTGGAGGAGTCTTTGGTTTGGCTGACGGGAACTAATTTTTATATTATTTTTCCAATAGCACATTGCCTTAAAATAAGTCTCCATACATCGGCTGAGACTCTTCAATGAGAGCCAGTACCCCTCAGACATGCCAAAGCAGTACCCTGTTCGGTACTGAGGAGGGGCGATGGGTTGCTCTTCCTTTTAGAGGGGTTTTGACTTTGGCCGAAATGAGCTAATTTGCATTTGTTTTCCCATGGAGCATTGCCTGAAAATCAGTCTCCGTACACCTCCTTGATCTCTTCAATGAGAAGATGTTGGTGACTGATGAAGAAAACAGGACTGGTAAAGGAGAAGAAATATAAGGCCCTATTCACATGGTAGCATTCTGGTTGGTACTTTGCATTAATATTTTTAAGCCAAAACCTGGAATTGAACCTACAGAGAGAGACACGTATAAAGGACAAATTTGCTTTCTATTTTGGACCCACTCCTGGTTTTGGCTTACAAATACTGACCACAACACTACCGTGTGAACGAGGTCTACGATTATCAAAGTTACTTAGCTCCTTAGAGCCCATCTACATAGGCAGATAATTGGGAACGAATGATCGCTGGCCTGGTCACTGACCTACATAACTAGACGTGAGAAAATTGCGCTTCGGATCCAAGGTCTGAAGTCAATTCGATCCCCAACTTTATTTTAAAGCTGTACGGAGACCTGACTCCATACAACATTAAAATGTATGGGCTTAGCAGAGGCAAACTTTGTTAACTCCCAATTAGCGCAAGACTTCGGTGAAGAACTTTGATTCGACAATCTACAATTGATTCTACAACTTTAAAAACGTTTTAAAACAGGAATCCAAAGTCGGCTTCGGATTGTAAAATTGAAGGCTGGAGCGACTTCGGACTTAAAGGGGTTCTCCCGGAATTAAGAAAATGAAAATATGTAAATATTACTTTATTATAAATATATTCTCAAATACCTTTCATCAGTTATAATGGCTCGTTTGTCTAGGGAGCAATGATTTAGAGAAATAAAATGGCCGCCGTCCTATTAGTACACACAAAACATGTCCTAATTACACAGCAGGACAAGTTACTTCGCAACACTGAGATAAAGAGCTGCCTCATCCTCCTCTCCTACTTGTCAGGGATTATCATCCTAAATACAGATGAGAAGATCTTCAGCTGAATCTCTGTAGGAATGGAGTTCATGAGGAGACATGAAGTACAGACTGTGGTAATGGAGACTGCATACAAGTGCTGCTGCTCATTAGCCTTATCTGCTCATGAACGCCATTCCTACAGAGATTCAGCTGATGACCATATTAAACTGTATTCAGGATCGTAATCCCTGACAAGCAGAGCAGAGAGGAGAACGAGTCAACTCTTTAGCTCAGTGTTGTGAAGTAACTTGTCCTCCTGTGTGATTAGGACAGGTTTTGTGTGAACTAATGAGACGGCGGCCATTTTATTTCTCCTAAGGATTGCTCCCCCGACAAAACGAGCTATTATAACTAATGTAAGGTATTTGGGAATTCTGTATATTTATAATGAAGTAATAATTACGTATTTTCATTTTCTTAATTCCCGGAGAACCCCTTTAAGGAAGTTTGCCTCCGCGAAGCCCATACATTTTAATGCTGTACGGAGACGGTCATAATGATACTATGGGAGTCCACTGCTTGGCAGAATATCAGCCTGTGTACAAGGACCGTAAGCTCCAGTTCCTTGGCACTGATTTTGGTGCATTTCTGCCTCCAAATCAGCTCCAAAAAAACCTCAAACCTTTGTGTGGAAATAAGAAGCAGCCAGCCCTATCATGGAGCCTAATTCTGTAGGTGGATTTTTAAAATTCGTTGTGTGAACATACCCTTATAGAAGATGTCTGGCTTAGAAAATCTGTTGCTTAATGTATTAGGAAATGGAGAGTAAGAAGAGGAAAGTCCCGTTCACGCCTCCCAGTTATTGGCCAGAGCAGAAAGCAATTCCAATGTAGACTGTGTAATACTTTATTTCCCCTGTAGCCACAGAGTTAAACAAAACAATTCTAGCTTCCTGCAGCCACCACTAGGGGGAAGTAAGGAGCTTACGGCATACTAGTTTCTTTTACCGAGTTCAATGGTGGGCATTTCTATAGGTTGTATGCTACCAGCACTGAGAGTGATTGTGAGTAGAAAAGTTATGAATCACTGGTAGGATGCGTAGCCAGCTTGTTTATAGAGCACCCCAGCAGGATCATCCCTATTAAACAACACATACTGCCTGGTAGGGGTGATGCTGCTGATTAAAATGATACATGTCTTGCAGTGTTCCAGAGTAAAAAAGAACTTTTTTGCTCTTCATGCAAATTAGGGCTTAAGTGCACCAAGGGGTGTGGCCAGAACTGGAAAGCTGATGAGCTATAGTGCACGCAGGGGCTCGGCCTTGCTGCTCGTTGCACTGAAGTTCTCGTTTGCATAAAGAATAAGAGTCTTTTTCTTCTCAGCAATGCCACAACGGATTTTCACAAGACAATAATTACTTTAAATCAGTAGGATCAACCCTACTAGTATGTCTGGTTCAATGGGGTTAATATTGCTGACAGGTGCTATTTAATACAGGTCATGGAAGACTGTAAGGCTGATTTATTAAACTGTTCCTGGCACATCTCGTACACTGCAGGAGCGGTCTGCGAGGCACAGCAGCTGAGCCTGTGCCATAGCCCAACTAAGGATGTCCGTGACTGCTGCCCTCCAGTAGACAAGTTCCATCACAGCCATTTTTGCATTAAAAATCAATTCTGATGGCAGTGCTCACAAATGGAGGAGCCCTTATAATGTGAGGGTCCCCCTTGTGCCGCCAAAAGAGCAGCGAGGCGTCCACCAAACCTCTGAAATGTCCTGCGGTATTTGGCACAAGACGGTAGCAGCAGATCCCGTATGCTGTGAGGTGCGGCCTCCATGGATCGGACTTGTTTTTATAGCACAGATGATGATCAGACTGAGATCCAAAGAATTCGGAAGTCGTCGTCGTCTTCATCTCTTCGTCATGTAGTGTGGCTGGGGCATTCTCCTGCTGAAAGAGGCCGCTGCCATTAGGAGGCACCGCCTCCAAGAAAGGGGGTATTTGTGTGCACAAAACGTAGGTGGTACGTGTTTTATCCATATGAAGCCAGGAGCAAAGGTTTCCAGCAGAGCATTGTCCACATCCTCACACTGCCTCTGTCAACTTGTCTTTTTCCCATAGTGCACCCTGGTGCCATCTCTTCCCCAGGTGACGTAACCTGATTCATCAGGCCAGACTGCCTTCTCTCACTGCCCTGTGGTCCAGTTCTGATGCTAACGCAGTTCTTCCTCATTCCCAAATATTTCCATTAGGTCCACATCCGATCCGATGTAAACCCATTCATTTCAATGGGTTTGCAAAAAATGCGGACAGCACACTGTGTGCTGCCCGTATCCGTATGCCCAACCGTAACCCCGCGAAAAAATTAGAACATGTCCTATTCTTGTCCGTTTTGCAGACAAGGATCCGCAAAAAAAAAAAAAACAGATGTCACACCCATGTCATTCGTATTTTTTTGCGGATCTGCATTTTGCAGACCGCAAAATACATACGGTCTTGTGAATTCACCCTTAATAAGAGTCTCTCCGTGCATGCTCGGCCTGTATGAAATGTATTGAATGAGTAGTCACTGCTGCAAAAGCAAATATTGTACCTTCAGGAGTTAACCGACCCTGACAACGACAACACTGTAGGCCACAGGTAAGGCTCTGGTTCAGGCGTCACTGTTTTCTTTACATCCAGCGTATTCATTAAACCTCTCCATGGGTCCCCTTGCAGCCAGCGTATACTGCGTTACTGCCGCTTAATCCCATTCAAGGGAATAGGGCTGAGTTGCAGTACCAGGCGCAGCCACAACCAAGGCACGGCACTGTGGCGAGTAAACAATGACGTGTATGTGGCACCTGATAACGTTCCCCGAGTCAGACCCCCCAGGATCAGATATAAATGGCCTATCCAATGGCCTGGAAAACCACTTTAATAACTTGAGGCTTGTGTAACAGATTCTCAAAAACCAAAATTGTTAATTTAAGGCAAATTAGACAGTATATGAATCAGGATGCAGAACAGTCCGTCTGCTCTCACGTCTCCGGTCTAGCACATGTTCACCAGCTTCTTGATTGACACTTGTATTACGTTTGCCAGGATTACATAAGAAAAACAAATCTGCTGCCAATACCACAAAGTCTATCAGAATACGGATCAGACGTCTTCCATACGGCCAGAAGATACATCACATCTAACCCTCATGCACATAGCTATACTTCTCTCCGTACAGTAGTAAGAAGACGCAATGCAGACTACTGGGCGACAGTCTGCCCGCGTAGGCCTCCGATTTATGCAAGGAAAAAACATAAAAAGCCATATTACAGAGGCATTCTCTCCCAGTGTAAAAGGGTTATCCTGTCTGGACATTTATGGCATATACATTTCCAATAGGTGCCCCACCTCTGGGACTCGCTCCTACCTCAAGAACAGGGTTTGCATTGCACATCACAAGGAACGGAGCCGAGACTGCGGGTGTGCGGCTCTCCATTCACTAGAAACTTATACTCAACACTGAACTTTCAAGACCAAGAAGGACGAGCCATAAGGTTACGCAAATCGAGGAAGAGCCGGAGTCACTAAGGGTTGCAGATGGTCAAATGTTCAAGCACCTTGCTCCAACCTGTGAAATGTTGGAGGGATATAAAAGCCAGATTGCAAGCAAAGTTTTTAGCCACACAAAACTTCAAAAATCAGATTGGGTCGTGTGGGATGATTGCAAGATGCCTACTGTTCATCCACGTGCCAGTTATCGCCACTTGTCACGACCTTGAGAGGGGCAGAATTCTTGAACTGAGAGGCCTTGGTTTATCTCTCTAGCAGATTGCTACGTACCTAGGCAGAGATGTCAGCACTGTTCAACTTTATGTGTCCCGGTTGTTGGTAGAACAATGACAAAGTGGTGTGACATCAAGAGGTGGACAGAGGTGAACCTCTGCACGGACAGACTTTCTGATTACAAGACTGGGGTGTAGTGATCCATTCTGTACTGCAAGTGATAGTGGACGTCACATTCCAAGACTAGGGCGGCAAACAGTATCTACGCAAACCATCAGAGAAGGTGTCTGCCCAACACTAGGCTACGAGTCAGACGTCTGATACAGGTATTTTACTGACCACACGTCAACGATGTCAAATGATATCATGGTGCACAGCAATGGGCAATGGAAGCTGGAATGGAGGTCTATGCTCTTCATCGATGAGTCCCGCTTTTGTCTCAGAAGCAGTGATGGCCGGAGATTGGTCTGGAGACCATGTGGGCAATGTAGAGGACTTCAAAATGGAACGTCACATTGTTCCTACTCTCGGGATTACGGAGTGGCATATTGTATGTCTTCATTTCAGATACACTAACAGCTCTGCGTTGATTTGGTTGTTGAACCAACGGTACAGCCATTTCTCAAGGGAACCAGGACAACGCCAGTTAGCATGTTGCTCGTCCTACTATGAGCCTAAATGTGCTACCGTGGCCTGAGGTCTCTACAGACTTGTCTCCCATCGAACACATCTGGGACATCATTGGTCGTCGACCATTGCAAAAGGAGCTGCCAGCAGCGGATATTGTTGATTCTCGTGCCCAAGTGCATTAAACGTGGCAGACCATTGCCAAGGCGTGCAAGAGCGTGTATTTCTGCGCGTGGCAGAATATTTTGTCTCCATTTTTATCATTTGTATATGATTATGTCTATTCATCCTGTGATTTTCATGATTCCACGACGCTTCCTTTTAGTGTTGTAGTGTCAATGTTGAGGAGTGAACGATGTCCAGATGGGACAACACTTATATACGATGCAGTGTATGGCAGCACACCGATTACCTACGACTTCATATTGCAGCAGGGGTGCTGTGTTCCTCGTAGGTATTGGGAGAAAAAAAAGGATCAGACGTATTTGATTTCAACATGCCTGTTCCTCAGCTTTGCCAGATGAGTCCGAGAAAGGCTTATTATCTATTAAGAACACAAAAGGATTGAAAGAGCTGAAAGGAGTGGCGGACATGAATGCTCTTACTCCGATTTGGAAAAACTCCAAGTTGTCTGAATTTGAAAAGTTGTCAGGATTTCAGAGATGGGAGACGAAGGGGTAGTTCGATTAGGTGACCTTGTGAAGGATGGGGTGTTTAAAACCTTTAGTGAGATGCAGATGATGTATAATATTCCTAAGCAATGGTTTTTCCAATATCTGCAAATGCGCCATGCGTATGACCAGATGAAGAGTAACTGGTCGCAGATAGGCAATGTGGATGGGCTTCATAAATTGATATTATTTGGGACGGCTAAGAGGGGGTTAATATCAGAAGTGTATGGAGTGCTATTGGATAAATTTCTCGAAAGGCACCCCTTGACCCGCATGAAAAAATGGGAAGACAACGTGGGAGTAATAGAAAAAGGGAAGTGGGAGGATATTTTGGAGGCAGTGCCACGGTCCTCCCTGAGCGAGCAAGGGAAACTGTCCCAATTGTTTATTATCCATAGGGTATACAAAACACCGGTGTTCCTGAAGCGCATTGGGATTAGATCTGATGCTAATTGTCCGAGGTGTGATATGGAACCAGCGGATCTTATCCACATGCTCTGGAAGTGTCCGCTGATAGTGAACTATTGGAAGGAAATATTGCAGACTATTTTCCAGTTAATGAAGGTTCAAGTAGCACTAGATCCAATTATTTGCCTACTGGGGTATGTGTCGGAACTTCATACTAATGAACAACAGAGAATTGCAGTTGGCCGCCTGTTGTATGTGGCCCGGAAACTGATAGCTTTACATTGGATCCAGTCATCCCCGCCCACTCGGGGTGAATTTATAGATAAGGTGAATGTTATGCTGATTCATGAGAAAGCAACATTTGTTAAGAGAGGATGTCCACAAAAATTTGAGAAGCTATGGAATGCTTGGCTGCTGGCTATTACCTCTAGTATGTAAGACAGGCTGAGAGGCATGGGGTTCCTACCGGAGTGACCAAGCGGAAAGGGTATACTGAATAGCTATTGAGTTAATTCTGCTATTTTTCTGCTATTGCATTTTGATGAGTACCATTGGAATGTCTTTGACAGTGGAAGAGATATGTCATTTAGATATATTGTCTGGTACTGCTATGTACTTGTGTACCTGTTTTGCTTTGAATACATTAATAAAAACAATTTGATCGAAAAAAAGAACACAAAAGGCTCAGCCTGGGAGGGAGGAATAGCTGTCTGCCTGAAAAAATCTGAGGTGTATGGCCTGTCTAAGTCTTTCTGGCAACGGGAAAGCCATTTGCAATCTTTTCTCTACCAGCTGCCGCCATGTTTTGCTTTCGGCAGACTTTTAAGCCACTGACCTTCTACACTATTCGCATTACGGTAACGGGAAGCATCAGCGAGCCACTTTACTGCAGACCTTTAGCTTATTCACCATAAAAGTTGTTTGCAAAGCATGAGAAATACTGGTCGACAGTTCTTCCCAGGAGTGGATGAGGACATCTGAAGGATCCCACTCTATGTACTCATTGTCCAATTTTTGGGCCATTTTGAACCAATTTACTCTACTATACATTTTCCAGCAGGTGAATTTGAAATGCTTGATGATATTGACTTAAACCTTGTCTCCATAAGAAAGCACAGACACTCCAAATGGTGTAAAAACCAACGTTGTGACCACCTGGCAGGGTGGATAAAAATCAATGATTTTTTTTTTTTTTTAAATAAAAAAAAAAATCGGATTTATTTGATTTAAAACGGATTTTTTTAAATTTAAATTGGATTTTTTATATAAAATGCTTTTTGAGGAAAATATATTACCATCCAAAGGTTATTCCATCATGAGATAAATTAGTTTTTTAATTGTAGAATATGTAGAATAAGGCTGTATATGTTTAATTTTTTTTTGTAAATAAATTCCATTAATCCATCACAATGTCGGGCTCTTCCAGAGGTTTTTCTTAGATTATTGGGCAGTTTCTCTGCCTACAAGATATTATCACAGATGCTTGGGTTACTTTTGCAGTTCTCGGCAGAGATCACAGCCTCTACTTCACAGCAAATCTTCATCTACTTGCATATTATAAGTTATACCAGCAAGAATTAGTCTTAGGGCTACTTTCACATTTGCGTTCGGTGCGGGTCCGTCCAGTACTTGTACAGACGGATCCGCACTGAAAATACAAACCAACGCATCCGTTCAGAACGGATCGGTTTGTATTATATGTAGAAAACAATGCTAAGTCCCAAACGGATACGTTCTGACCCCTATTGAAAGTCAATGCAAACAGATCTGTCCCCATTGACTTACATCGACAAGTCAAGACGGATCCGTTTGGCTCAGCATCGCTAGGCGGACACCAAAACTCTGCAAGCGGCATTTTGGTGTCCGCCTCCAAAACGGAAAGGAGGCGGTATGGAGCCAAACCAGTGCAATCTGAACGGATCCGCATCCATTCGGAATGCATTTGGGCTGAACGGATCAGTTTGGGGCCTCTTGTGAGACCTTTAAACGGATCTCACAAGCGGATCCCCAAACGCAACTGTGAAAGTAGCTTTATGTAGAAAACTAGGATTTAAATCAAGCCTTACTGACTAGTGATTTAAATCAAATGCACCCTTACACCTGGCATGGCATGTCCACCAGGCGCAGCATGTCCACCTGACGAGTGCTGTTTCCCAACAAGAACATTACGACATAATAGGTGAAAAATGTTAAATTAGTAATAGTCAATGCACTTGTATAAAAACAATACCGGATCAGCGCTAAGTCCTTGGAACCACCCGATTAGTTTGAGATTGTTTTTTCTCTCTACCTTTTTTCTTCTGGTGTCCCTTGTTCACACCGTCCGTCTTACTCCTCTGCTTAGAACCTTACGCCAACAGAAAAAACGTGCGCCCATTTGCCACATGTTGCCAGGGCTTCAGCAGCACCCGTACCATATCAATCAGTAAGATTCTCAGATCCCCAGTGATGTAACATGTATCAGTTATACTATAGATGGGTAATACATGTTATTTCTGTATGGGTTCAGTCCCTAAATCCTTTCCTCCACCTTAAAGTGGTTTTCTGGTTATTGCTATTTACTTATGGCCCCCATCATGGATCACTTAACGAAAGAGTCCTACTCACCGGCTGCCCGCTTCTCCAGTCCTGTGCCCTTGGTCCCGGGTATGGACGTAGTCACGTGCACCAGTGCAGCCTATGATTGGCCTCAGTGGCAGAGACATGTCCCCTGGTGGCACATGACTCAGCATTGATGTGCCATTGGGGGAAACGTCACTGTTGAAGCCAGTCAAGTGAAACGGCGCATGTGACCATGTCCATACATGGAACCGAAAGTGGCGGAATGGTACCCAGGTTGAAGGACCAGAGCAGCAGGGAGCATGAATCTTTCATTAGATGATCCAGGCTAGGAGCCATAAGTAAATACTTTCATGGGCTATAAAGCGCTTTTAAAGTGGTTTGAGCTGGCCACATACTGTACCTTGTCGGTACATTATGGTAGCTGTTCTTCTTGACATCCCTATACACATCCTTGACATCCTTATACACATGCATAATTGGCTTGGCCGAGCATGCATGAATGCTCAATACTCTGGCAGTGGTTTATCTCTGGACATGCTGAAATACTGGATCCTTCTATCCCCCAACATTATCTGTCAGGGCATGGATAGGTCATCAATATCAGATCGGCGGGGGTCTGACACCTGGGATTCCCGCTGATCAGCTGTTTGGGCACTCTGTGAGCACCGCGGCCTCTTCCTAGGCCATTTGACGTCACGTTCATCGGTCACATGGCCTAGCTGCAGCTCAGCCCCACTGAAGTGAATGGGGCTGAGCTGCAATACCAAACACAGCCGCTTATAACTTGGACTTGTTCCTGTTCAATGAATCCAGGATAGGGGCAGTCTACAGACGAAGGATTAGCGCATATGGTTCCTGAAAGGTGCTATGCTGCTACCACAGGTAAGTACACTCTCATTTACAGTGTAGAGTTAGGTTATAGCCATTCGCGGCATTCACCCACTGTGAATTTGCATTAGACAGAGAAAAAACCCCACAAAATCTCTGTTCTCACAGCCTGCTCACCCTGACGTCCCATCCATCATCTAGGAGGTCACATAACAAGTTTTATGTCTTCATACTGAATACATTATTATTAACCTATTTCTGAAACAACGTCGCTTATGACTGTTTCCTCCAAGCCTGTGATTTCGGGATAAGTCACATACATATATACCATATTTTCTGCACCATAAAATGTACTTTTCCCCCCCAAAAGGGTGGAAAAATTACAGTACAGGATATGAAGACAATACTAGTGAGCGCATTGTGGAAGCACTGGCTAGTACACAGTAGGACCGGGGAGTAGTAGATACAGCGCTCCTTGTGCTGGTTGTACTCACCACTCCCGTCTTCTGAGGGCATTGTACGCTAAGCTGTTACCTGATGTCACACAGCATAAGTGCACTCTATAAGCTGACGCTGTGCAACGTCAGGTTACAGCATAGTGATGCACTGGCAGAAGACCAGGGAGCAGTGAGTGCAGGAAGAGCACGCTGGATCTGTGAGTGGTAGTGACGTACAGTGCAGGAGATGTAAGTTTCTTTATTTATTTCATATCTTATCTGAGCTTCTGATCTCAGGTCTGATGAGGAATGGGGGTCTGATCTGAGGTCTGATGAACAATAGGGGTATGATCTGAGGTCTGATGAGGAATGGAGGTCTGATCTGAGGTCTGATGAACAATGGGGGTCTGATCTGAGGTCTGATGAGGAATGGAGGTCTGATCTGAAGTCTGATGAACAATGGGGGTCTGATCTGAGGTCTGATGCGGAATGGGGGTCTGATCTGAGGTCTGATGAACAATAGGGTCTGATCTGAGGTCTGATGAACAATGGGGGTCTGATCTGAGGTCTGATGAACAATAGGGGTCTGATCTGAGGTCTGATGAACAATAGGGGTCTGATCTGAGGTCTGATGAGGAATGGAGGTCTGATCTGAAGTCTAATGAACAATGGGGGTCTGATCTGAAGTCTAAAGAACCATGGGGGGCCTGATCTGAGGTCTGATGAGGAATGGGGGTCTGATCTGAGGTCTGATGAACAATAGGGGTCTGATCTGAGGTTTGATGAGGAATGGCGGTCTGATCTGAAGTCTGATGAACAATGGGGGTATGATCTGAGGTCTGATCTAGAGTCTAAAGAACCATGGGAGGCCTGATCTGCGTTTTTCCTTTCCGTCCTAGAGTTCCGTCCTCGGGGCTCTAGGACGGAAAGATACTGATCAGGATTATCCCAATGCATTCTGAATGGAAAAAAATCAGTTCAGGATGCATCAGGATGTTTTCAGTTCAGTACTGACACGTTTTTTGGCCATAGCAAAATCCGCAGCATGCTGCGGATTTTCCTCCGGCCAAAAATACTGAAGACATGCCGCAAGGACGGATCCGGAATTAATGCCCATTGAAAAGCATTAATCTGTTTGGGCACTTTCGGTGCATCACCGTATCCGACGTTTAGCTTTTAAGAATGGTAACCATGGCAGCCAGGACGCTACTAAAGTCCCGGCTGCCATGGAAAAGCAGTGGGAAGCTGGAGGAGAAGCTACTTACCTTCCGTGCGGAGGCCGGGGCGCTCCTCGATGACGTCACCGGGTCCCTGCGTCGCATGGTTCACATAGCTATGCCATGTGAGCAATGTGCCGTATGGATCTAACATAGACTTTAGTAGCGTCCTGGCTGCCATGGTTACCTGAAAGCATAGACTGATCAGTCTTCAAATGCTTTCAGTTGTCTTGCGTTGTGACGGATCCGGCGGGCATTTACGGTGACGGAAGTGCACGCCGAAACCTTTACAACTCAGATGTGAAAGGGGCCTAAGCGGACTAAAAAAGTAAAGATCAGCTGAATAAAGTCTATTAAAAAAATATATATATAAAAAATACAATAAAAATAAAACTATTAAATAATAATAATAAAAAAACTCCTTTTCCATTTATAATATACAAAATAGACAAGAATAAATAAAATAAACGTGCAGTTAGTGGTATCACTGAGTCCAAAAGTGTGAGAAATATTACAGGGGTTATCCCAAGAATTTAAACGTTTTTTCAAGCGCCTGCATCTTACTGGATGCATTTATATTATATGTAACTCTTGTTGGCACCTTCCTCGCATACAGAGATACATTAGGTATGCAGTGACCCCACATTTTCCTTCTTCACTGTCTAGAGAGATCGAGCAATATATTTCTATGAATTTGAAAGTAGGGACGAATGAATGGATGAATGAAAGGCGTCTGGATCACTATGAAATCTACCACATCAGTGAGGGGAAGGGTAAAGGGGAGCTCCTGAGCATGTTAGTCCACCTCTGAATGCAAGAAAAGGTGGACCTAAGGGATAAACAGCCGGGGGCGATACCACAAAGGAAAAAGTAATGTACAGAAAAAATTAAAAAAGATTACGATAACTGTATTTTAACTGCATGTACACTGCAATACTTCATTTCAAATGCCCTATACATTGCATAATAATACTTTTTGTGTTATAACCCCTTAAGATATCATGATATCTAAAAGGACCATGGGAAAAAAGCACCCAACACACAACACATCTTGCCTACCCCCAAATGTGCCATTAAAAATTGTAAAAAAGTAGCACATATACAAAAATGTGTTAATAGACACTACAGGTCTCCCCAAAAGAAATGAGCTCTATTGCTAGAAAAATAAAATAGTGACACAAGGCATTAAAAAAAAACAAAAAAAAAAAAAAACTGGTTTTTAATTTGTAGCAATACAAAACAAAAAATATATACATTTGGCATTGCTGTTCTCATACTGACCCGATGAATAACGCTATCATTTTTATTTCTGCACCGTGATACCATGAAAACAAAACCCAAAAAACTATTACTGAATTGTGTTTTTCTCCCACCCACAAATACGGTAATTTTTTTAACGTTTTTGAATAGGTTATATAAACCACTAGGTTGTTCCACTAAAAATCAAGTTATGACTTTTTGAAAGGAAAAACAAAAACATTACATTTAATTTGTGTGTGTGTGTATGGTCTAACAGGACGAGAGCGGGATTGTCGGTGGTTTCCACCACAGGTCTCACACCTCTCACCTGAAATGTATGCCTTTGGGACATACCCTGAAGATATTTACCAATTGTTTTACAAGATGCACCATAAAAATTGCAGGAACATTTGGCGTATGAAAGTGGGGGCTATCAGCACCTGGTAAATATCTTAGAATAAGTTGTTTTTTGTTGATTTTTTATTTTTTTTGGTCACACTCCAGTGTCCAGTGATCATGGAGGAACATGGAAAGAGTGCTCAAGACACCCTCTAAGAAGTGCTCTGAAATTTGTGTTTCTAAAAATTTCCTCTCGGCCAATGAGACGACTTTTTGGCTCCTTCCAGGCGTACAGACTTGGGTTACGTGCATTGACCGGCTGGAGAAGGTTCAGGGACTACTAGTCTATTGCCCCAGAGCTCTTTTACATAACAGCCACCAGACTTTTATTGTAAGCAGAGTCTGTATGGTTACTGACACCCTTTACACTTCTCCTAATTCGGCAAATTTCATGGCAGTTTTTCAGCCCCCTTACAGATGTTACCAGGGGGTGGGGGAACCCATAAATTATTCACTAGGTGGATAAATAGTTTCTCAAATATGTATAGATTATACTTAAAGGGTTTGTCTCACGTGGCATTTATCATTTAGAGAATGTTAATACAAGGCATGTGATTCTCCATGTTGCTTCCTTTGCTGGCTGGATTGATTTTTCCACCACATCATACACTGCTTGTTTCCATGGTTACGACCACCCTGCAATCCATCAGCGGTGGTAGTGCTTGCAGAGTATAGAAAAAAACACCAGCCTATGTGCCGTCCCACGGTCTCAGCCACCGGAGAGGCCGATGCTTTTTCCTATATTGTACAAGCACGACCACTGCTGCAGGATTGCAAGGTGGTCGTAACCATGGAAACGAGCAGTTTATAATGTGATGGAAAAATGAATCCAGCCAGCAAAGGAGACAATATGGACAATCACAATACATTGGTAAGTGCCTTGTATTAACTTTCTCTACATATTAAATGCCATTTTCTGAAGTGAGACAAGCCCTTTAGGCTACATGCACACGACAGTGAAAAAAAACGTCTGTTAAAAACGGACACACTGTCAGTTTTTTTATGGCCATTTTGCATCAGTGTGTGCATCCATTTTCTGGCCATGTGTCCGTTTTTAATGTACATTTTGCATCCGTTTTGCATCAGTTTTTCATGTCCGTTAAAAACGGACATGAAAAACGGATAAATTTGATTGGCAGTTATTTCTAGACCCACCCTTCTGAGAACACCCACATGCTGGTCACATGATCACCCCAGAAGCCATTTTCTTTTGCTTCAGGAGGATAAGGAGAATTTCTGTAGGATTTCTCTTGCATTGCATGTTGCAAGTATGTCTTCATACTTCATAATTTTTTTAATAATGGCCCCATGGTGTCCCAAAGCAAAAAAAATAAAAACCTCACCTTATCCACTTGCTCGCGCTGCAGTCTCTTCTATCTTCACAGAACAGAGTGTGCGCGATGACGTCACCGCGCACCCCACGTGATGACGTCACTACACACAACGCAGGTCCTTCGGCAGGTCCTTCTCAATGAAGAGAGAAAGGCTGCCCCAACGGAAGGACTTGCATAAAGATTAGTTATTTGGGGGCATTATTTAAACTATGGGGGGCATTATACTAGGGGGCTTATTTAAACTAGGGGGCTCATTATTTCATGATGGGGCATTCAGGGGCATTTTTTTAAAGCCGCAATGTACCAGGCCAGAAATAGGACATATCCTATTTTTGGACGGAGGCTATTCACTGGCCGTTTAAAGAACTTACATTGGTGAAAATGGCCGTATGACGGCCGTTACAGACGGCCGTCACACGGCCATTTTTCACTGTCGTGTGCATGAGCCCTTAGAGTGTAACTGCACTTTTATAAAAAAAATGCCATATTACTAAAACGAAGGAGCAGAAGTCCTCAGCCGAGTTCTGTCTATCCTAAAGAAACATTTAACATGTTCTCTGCCAAGTTTTCAAAATTTTATCAAGTAATTTCTTAAGGTACTTTCACACTTGCGTTAGACTTCCGTCCTAGGGACTCAATACCGGAAAAGAACTGATTAGTAATATCCTAATGCATTCTAAATAGAGAGAAATCCGTTCAGGATGCATCAGGATGTCTTCAGTTCAGTCACTGTACGGTTTTTGGACGGAGGAAATACCGCAGCATGCTACAGTTTTGTCTCCGTCCAAAACTCCGGAACACTCGCCGGTATGTAGGATCCGGCATTAATTTCCATTGAAATGTATTAGTGCCGGATCCGGCATTAAAATTACCACATTGACTGATCCGGTCTTCCAGTCTGTGCACGCGCAGACCTTTAAAAATGTGAAAAAATACGCATTTGTGTGACGAATCCGCATCTATCTACAAATGCTGTCTATTTGCATACAGATTGCCGGAATCCAGCAACGCAGGTGTGAAAGTAGCCTTAGTTGCACACTGCATTTGTCTTTTTTGTGAGTTTGTGACAACCACTAATGGTGGCCATTTCAGCTCCTACGTTGGGTTCTCACCAAGGATCATCAGACTGTGGAATGATAAATAGTTGTCATACAAGAAAGAGGGGAAAGAAGAAAAATAAAAAACCCAATGGAGGCAGAGTCAGTGGGTCCTGGTATAATTCAAAGTGCATGGCCATCCAACCAACAACAAGGCTCCCCTTTTCCAGGAAGGAATCGGGAGGCTTGACCAATCAAGGGGCTTTTTAGGGTGACCAGCCCCAGCGCCTTGTGGTGTATCTGAGCTTTGCTGGTTCTCGCATCCTGTTTTGACTGTATTATTGTGTTCCCGTTATCTGACCCAGCCTTCATTGGACTGCTCTCTTGGATTAGCCCCTCCTGATACCTATTGGTTTTGATTTTGGATTGTCCGATTTTCTTTTTTACCTGCCGTTCTGTCACTTCGCCGTTTTGACCCTGCTTGGCCTTTGACTCTACATCTGGACCATGCCTGGCATAGAGGATGTCTCTGCCGATTCACGGTACTGACGCTTGGCTCTGCTTAGTTATGATTTACTAGACGCTAACCTGGGGTCTCGAGGCAGCAAAACTTACAGCCCTGTACAGGGGTTACTGGGTGAAAATTTGGGGTCCCTTAAATCCTGCTAACCAGGTGACCAGCAGAAAGTCTACTTGTAAAAGCTGACTTTTAGTAGGCGAGATAAACATGGAGAAGGACTCCAGCTGATTCATCCAAGGTGCAAATGTTCCTTTTTTTCAAGATGCAGTAAAATGATGAAATATGGAGCATCCTACACATTACCAGAGCTCCTCAGAAGTATTATGAAGTCATTTGCCTTCATTATATAAAAAGAGAGATTGACCCAAAAAGGTTGGCCTCCTTCTGGTGAAGGATCTCTTGGTAAGTGGCATAATCACCTTGGTAACACAGTGGTATTGGATATCCTTATAAAAAGCAGGTCGCCGCAGACTTACACCGCTCTCCGTTACGTTAATCCTGCCAGATTACGACATAGACCTTCTTGTTAATTAGGTTGGAAAAACAAAACGTCTTCTAAACACACAGAGACGCGTCCTTCTCCGGTCCATTTCCGTTCTATTCAATGTTTGTCCTTTCCAGTCAATTAGAAATATAAGGGAGTAAAGATCTGATACAGGAATAAGCCAACGAGCCTGGAAGGAAGCGGCGGAAGAGCAAAAAGACTCCAAGATTACAGGTATAAACACAATTACATCTTGGCAGCTCAGCGGCTGCTGACACAACTTTGAGGCATGAGCTGAACAAGATGTCTTAAAGGAGACTGGAAGAAGTAAAACAATCTCGGCCTGGGGGATCGATGGGCTGTCAAGAGCCAACATCTTGGCAGGTTTGATGAAAAGAACAAAGATCAAAATGACAGAAACCGGAACCTGGCGAACTCCATGATGAGTCAGAGAGGTCCGCCAGGACCCAGCAGTGCCGAAGTCTTAATGGAAGTGTGAACCGAGCCTCAGAAGGTTAAGAAAACTCGTGCAGATGGAACGCTTTAAATTTATTATACTGAACTGTAGAGAAATGTTGTAGTGATCACAAAACTGCGTATGCTGAAGACAAGTTGAAAACTGCTTACAAGACGTATTTGGGAGAAGTCCTGCCAAGACAAACTTAAAATCCCTAAGTAATAGGGAGTACCGTATTTTTTGCCCCATAAGACGCACTTTTTTCCCCTCCAAAGGTGGGGGGGGGGGGGGAAATGCCCCTGCGTCTTATGGGGCGAATACTAATGAAGTGCTTCCATTAGTACCAGAGGACCGGGAAGCGGTAAAGGATCTGTACTCACTGGTCCTCCGCTTCCTGGTCCTCCGCTCGGCTGTCTGCTGTGCAGGGCTGCGCACCATGTGACCTCAGGCTGTGCGCAGCCTTCATGCTGGTGGTGAGGAGTAGGGTTGTTTCGGGTATCGAACTTTCGATACCCAATCGATACTTTTCTCTGGTATTGAGCTCGATACCAGGATTAGTATTTTATCGATACTGGGCTGCGCTACTGCACAGCCCAGTATCAGAGAACGTGGCTGCGCCGCTCTCAGCGCGGCCATGTTCTCCTCGGCAGCACAGGGAGAAGGAGGCAGTCTCTCCCGCCCCCTGTGCTGCTTCCACCAATAGAGCGAGAGGGGCGGAGGAGGCGGGGTCACTGGCCACCAATGGTAGTGACTTTTACTATACAGAGGCAGGCAGAAGAAGCTCATTGCCGGCACCTGCCTGTGACCGGGCGCTGCGATCCGCGGCAGTTAACCCCTCGTGCCGCACCTGAGGGGTTCATTGCTGCAGATCGCAGCGACCGGTCACAGGCAGGTGCCGGCAATGAGCTTCTTCTGCCTGCATCTGTATAGGAAAAGACACTCCTCATTGGTGGCCAGTGCGCCCCCTCCCCAGTATTAGACATTGGCCAATGTCCTACCCCCCTTTCCCCATTATTAAATACATTGGTGGCCAGTGCGCTCCCCCATTCCTCCCTCCCCCCAGTAATAAAAGCATTGGTGGCAGTGGCCACAGGGTCCCCTCACCTCCTCCTCATTGGTGGCAGTGGAGTCGGAGCCCCAGCAGTGTAATGCTGGGGCTCCGATCGATTACCATGGCAACCAGGACGCTACTGAAGTCCTGGCTGCCATAGTCTGCTCCCTGCTGCTGTGTGCACAGGGCAGCAGGGAGAGGGTTAAGTCCTATTTACCCTAATAGAGCTCTATCAGGGTGAATAGGATGAGAAGATCCCAGGTTCTAGCCCCTAAGGGGAAATAGTTAATAAATAAACTGTAAAAAAAAAAAAGTTAAAAAGTACACTAAAATATTAAGTATAAATCACCCCCTTTCCCAATTTTACATATAAAATATATAAACAATAAATGAAATAATACATATCGCTACGTCTCAAGTCCAAACTATTAAAAAAATCCTCTTAAGCGGTAAACGCCCATAAAAGACAAAAAAAGAAAAGAAAAACTGAACAATTCGCCATTTGATTTTAGTCGCCTTGTCCTCCCAAAAAATAGGATGGGACTGTTGTATTATTGGCCGGACGTTCCATAAAATGAGGAATGCACGCAGCTTTTTTTGGCATTTTTTTTTTTTTGCGTGGTATCGAATGGTATCGAGTATCGCAATACTTTTTTATGGTATCGATACCGAATCAAAATTTTGGTACCGAAACAACTCTAGTGAGGAGCGGAGGCGTCCAGGACCAGGAGAGGTAAGTTAGTTTTTTTATTTTATTTGGGCTGATGGCTGGGGGCTGATGGCTGACATGAGGGGCTGATGGATGGGGGCTGATGGCTGACATGGGGGGCTGATGGCTGACATGGGGGCTAATGGCTGACATGGGGGCTGATGGCTGACATGAGGGGCTGATGGATGGGGGCTGATGGCTGACATGGGGGCTGATGGCTGACATGGGGGGCTGATGGCTGACATGGGGGCTGATGGCTGACATGGGGGGCTGATGGCTGACATGGGGGCTGATGGCTGACATGGGGGCTGATGGCTGACATGGGGGGCTGATGGCTGACATGGGGGCTAATGGCTGACATGGGGGCTGATGGCTGACATGGTGGGTGTGATGGCTGACATGGTGGGTGTGATGGCTGACATGGGGTGTGGTGGCTGACATGGGGGCTGATGGCTGACATGGGGGGCTGATGGCTGACATGGGGGGCTGATGGCTGACATGGGGGCTGATGGCTGACATGGGGCTGATGGCTGACATGGGGGCTGATGGCTGACATGGGGGCTGATGGCTGACATGGGGGCTGATGGCTGACATGGGGGCTGATGGCTGACATGGGGGCTGATGGCTGACATGGGGGGCATGATGGCTGACATGGGGGCTGATGGCTGACATGGGGGCTGATGGCTGACATGGGGGCTGATGGCTGACATGGTGGGTGTGATGGCTGACATGGGGGGTGTGGTGGCTGACATGGGGGGCTGATGGCTGACATGGGGGCTGATGGCTGACATGGGGGTGTGATGGCTGACATGGGGGGTGTGATAGCTGACATGGGGGGTGTGATAGCTGACATGGGGGGTGTGATGGCTGACATGGGGGTGTGATGGCTGACATGGGGGGCATGATGGCTGACATGGGGGGCATGATGGCTGACTTAAGGTTGGGGGGTTGATCTGAGGCATTGGGGGTCTGATATTAGGGGTCTGATTGGGGCTGTGAGTTGAGGTGTAATGGAAAATATTTTTTCTTATTATCCTCCTCTAAAACCTAGATGTGTCTTATGGGCTGGTGCGTCTTATAGAGCGAAAAATATGGTGTATATATATAAGAGGTCAGGAGATGGAGTCACATAGAGTCAATGGTAGAACAAAAGTTCACATTGAAATAATTAATGTAAAAAAATTAAAATCAAACATCGTATAGTATATGACAATCTCTTTCTAACAAAGCTAGAACCAGCCCTGTACCTCACATGGATCCAGAGATCTCCACATTTACTGATCCAAATTTTCTGCTAGATTTTTTTTTATTGGCAGCTGAGGGTACATGATCTTTCTGCTCCCAATCACAACTCAGGGAGCATGCCCCTTCTGCTTCAGCTCTCTCCATATCACAGCTCAGGGGGCATGTCCTTTCAGCTGCAGCTCCCTCCCTGTAACTGTCACGGCTTCTAACAGTAGATCTGTTGAAAGATGGAACTGAGCATGTGCGACCATCTCGGCCATGTTTCTAAGGTAGACAGAGAAATAAGGAAAAGAACAAACAGCAGGTGGCGCCATCCAGATATATTTTATTGAATAACTCACTGGCTATGCTACATTCTTAGTTGCAGGTGATCACAAAAATAGTCAGATCCAGGTGCTGGTTCGAAAAATCTAGAAAACATTTCACGGGCAACCCCTTTAAGGAACTGTACATTTTTGGTTTTCCCCAGCCATAATGTTTTTATTTTTTACATTGATATGTATGTTTAAGGCCTGGATTTACCTTGCACCTTTTTTTCACGCTATTTGGGGGGGCACTTATAAATGACTGTGTAACTCAAAGACATATTAGAAGCGCGTACAGATCCTCCCAGGTTCCAGCATTCATTTACTATATTTAGCAGTTTTCCCAGTGAATTCATCTTGCCCCGCAGGAAACTAGCACTGACCTTGTTAATGAGATTCTTAGCTCTTACAACATAATTTAATAACGGAAATTGTGAATGACGAAACGGGTGCATGAGCTCGGATAAAGAACAGGAAGCATGGTTAGCGATTATTGGCAGTTCGGAGGAGAGCAAATCTCCCGAACGTCTTAATATAAATACAGCTGAGGAGTTATGCAAGACGCTGACACAGAAATCTAGTCTCAGGTCACTTATAGGAAGTCGAAACCTAAGGGCGATTTTTTTTTTTTCTCAATTAAATACGTTTTTAAAAATGTTTTATTGGCTTTAATCCTTCATTTGGCCGAGCAGCCAATGGCAGGTGGGGATGAGCCTCCCTAGTGTCACCCGCGATGCTAGGGGGCTCGTACCCGTCTGCCGTTGGCTGCTCCCCCCGACACCGGATGTTTTCATCCGTGCACGGGGAGAAGCTGCAGGCAGCGGTGCGGGGAGCTAGGTAAGTATATTTATTGTGAGGAGCCCAGCATAGGGGGGACATTTTTAAAGTCTTGGATAACCCCTTTAAGAGTGGCAATGCCTCACAAGTTTGCAGTAAAATCATGCGCACGCTGGCTGCTGCGGGTGGGCCTGACCGGTCGCACCATCAGGCTGTAGCAGAAAAGTTTGAGGTCACACCCTCTCTATAAACCTCACCCAATTTTTCAAATTTTGACAAGCAAGGCACAAAAAAGTAGTTTCTTTTGTATAAACTGTGAACAAAAAATTAAACACATTTGCAATATGATTAAAAATATATTGTTGTAATATGTAGACAGTTCCTAAGCAGAGCTAAGAGTCTCCATGGTTACAGACTACAAACAAAACCTGTGTAGTCTGATCCTGCAGTTACGTGGTACTGTCATGTGCGTACTCTACTATTTTCTGCAGGTTAGTGTGAAGGAGGTAGAAGGAAAAAAATACCACAACTGCAAGAACAGACTACAATTGTGGCCAAAGGCTTAGAGCAGGGATGCCCAACCTGCGGCCCTCCAGCTGTTGTAAAACTACAACTCCCACCATGCCCTGCTGTAGGCTGATAGCTGTCCAGGCATGCTGGAAGTTGTAGTTTTGCAACATCTGGAGGGCCGCAGGTTGGGCATGCCTGGCTTAGAGTATTGGTTTTCTCAATAGTTTATTGCTTCAGTGTTTTTTAGATCTTTTTGTCAGATGCTTCTATGGTATACTGAAGTACAATTATAAGCATTTTAGAAGTTTTTTTCACATTTACTGAAAAATCTATCAAGTTTAAGACTCAATATTTTAAAGTGTTAACCCTTATTTTTCAAGACTTCTGCAATTCCCCCTGGCATACTGGATATCAGCTTCTGGACCAAATCCTGACTGATGACAACCCATTCTTGCCTAATAAGTGCTTGGCGTTTATCACAATTTCTGTGTTTTTGTTTTTTGAGGATTGACCACAGGTTCTCTATGTGGGATTGAGATCTGGGGAGTTTTCCTGCTGTGCTTGCCAAGCCACTTAGTTATCACTTTTGGCTTGTGACATAGTCCTCATCATGTTGCTCATGGATGGTTGGGACAGGTCGCTCCTGGATGGTTGGGACAGGTCGCTCCTGGATGGTTGGGACAGGTCGCTCCTGGATGGTTGGGACAGGTCGCTCCTGGATGGTTGGGACAGGTCGCTCCTGGATGGTTGGGACAGGTCGCTCCTGGATGGTTGGGACAGGTCACTCCTGGATGGTTGGGACAGGTCGCTCCTGGATGGTTGGGACAGGTTGCTCCTGGATGGTTGGGACAGTTTGCTCCTGGATGGTTGGGACAGGTTGCTCCTGGATGGTTGGAACAGGTTGCTCCTGGATGGTTGGGACAGGTTGCTCCTGGATGGTTGGGACAAGTTGCTCCTAGATGGTTGGGACAAGTTGCTCCTGGTTGGGACAGGTTGCTCCTGGATAGTTGAGGGGACAAGTTGCTCCTAGAGGAGGTTTTGATCCCATTCTTTATTCATGGCAGTTTTCTTAGGCACAATTGTGAGTCAGCCCACTCCTTTAGATGAGAAGCAACTCCACACATGAATGGTCATAGGATGCTTTACCGTCTGAATGACACAGTACTCATGGTAGTACTCCCATTTTCTTCTCCAATGGTTTTCACAGATGCCTCATCAGAGAAAATAACTACCTCAGTCCTCTGCTGTCCAATCTCTGTACTTCCTGCAGAAGCTACAACCCTACAAGACCATTATATTAGTTGAAACCAGGGCTGTGGAGTCGGTAGATAAATTTTCCGACTCCGACTCCTCAGATTTTGAAACTTCCGACTCCGACTCCTCGACTCCGACTCCTCTGTATTTAATATGCAAATACGAAGCTGTTCCACCAAGTTCTTCTAATCTCCTCTAGCACAGAGAGGTAGTTGAGCAGAAGCTGCTGCCTTCTCCTTTGTGTGCTGATCTTCTGCTGAAGATAGAGCAGTGGGAGGATCCAGGAAGGGGCAGGGGAAGGGGCATTTATTTTAAAACATGATTTTCCTAGTAGAATCCCATAGTCATGTTTAAAATTTAAGCTAACAATCTGAGTTTACATGTTTTATAGCCTTAGCTGAATGATAGCAGTTTTTCAAATGGTTTACAGCTTCAGTCTTGAACTATTGACTATCCATTCCCTTCACTTATACAAGTGTCTCCAGTCCTTAATCAGTTATCAGTGAGAGGCTAGGATAACCATGGGTTCCCTGTAACAGCAGACCACAAGACAATGGAAAGTGTAAGTATTGCCGCTCCTTAAAGGGACACTGACAGGCTGATTTTCCAGCTAAAGATATATATATACTGGTATTCATCAGAGAATTAGGAATAAAACTATACTAATGTTACCCCCAGTTAAGCTGTACTTGTGTTTAAAAACATTTTTAATCTGTATGCAAATTCTCTATCTTTGTGCCCAATGGGGCAGCGTCTCCTGCGGCTTTGTGCCCAGCCGCGCCCAGTACAGCTTCCCAGCGCTGTTCCCCTCGTTATTATTCACTGCACTGGCCTTTTTTTCAGGCTAGCCGAGCGCTGAATTCCTGCGCAGGCGCACGTGTAGAGTGCTGGCAGCAGCCTCGTCTGGCTATGCTGAGGCTGTGCCAGCTTTCTCTCTTCCTCCTCGCTACCAAGTCCTGTCTAGTGCTGCCAGTACTCTACATGTGCGCCTGCCCCTTGGGCACAAAGGTAGAGAATTTGCATATTGATTAAAACGTTTTTAAACACAAGTAAACCTCAACTGGGGGTAACAGTCGTCTAGTTGTATTCCTAATCCTCTGATGAATACCAGCAGATATATCAGCCTGTCAGTGTCCCTTTAACTGCATAGTAAAGCATATGAAAATCATGCTTCTTCACGGTCACAATGTCTTTGTTTAGCGGTAACGTGACGCACTGCATGCATTGGCCTTTATTCTTACAGTAGAGAAGTAATTAATTATAACTTTATCTGAATTGGGACATTTAAACTTGCTTTTTTTTTTATTCCAATTTTTTTTTATTCCAATTTAAATCTAGTAGGAGTCGGAGTCGGTCCATTTTTTGCCGACTCTGACTCCAAGTACCCAAAATTGCCTCCGACTCCGACTCCTCGACTCCGACTCCACAGCCCTGGTTGAAACATGTCAGCTTTTACTTATGAGAAGATGTCTATATTTTAAAAATATACTTAAAGTATTGATTTAAAGAAGCACGCTGGATCCTTTTGATTACATTCCCCTACAGGTCTCCTATGCAGCACAGAGCAGGAGCGTGGATGTCATATGAGATCCTACTCTAATGGCCCAGACCCTAACATGTCAAGGCTAATAATGACATCTGAATCTAGGCAGTTTACAAGAAAGGAGCTCCCTCTGTCAGGCACTGGCACCCCTGCAAATAAGATAGCAGGATGCTGATGTCTTAGCATGGCAGCTAGAGGCCTAATGAAGTCCCCAGGCCTGACTGCAGTGCAGGCCCATCAGGCCGCGCTCTTCTCTGACACAGTCAGTTGGTGCGATCGGTGCGAATCCAGGGACGCCAACCAAGAGGCTATAGGAAGAGGCCATGGCGCTCCGCGAGCACTTAGACCTCTTCCTAGATCATGTGACGCTAAATTCATCGATCACATAGCCTAGACGCAGCTCAGTTCCATTCAAGTGATATGAAGCACAAGCGCTCAGATGGACGGCACAGTGCTTGGTGAGCTGCAAGGAGGCAGCAGCGCTCACTGGAGATCCGAGGAGCACCATGGCTTACGTGCCGGGAGTGGGGCCCCCCTCTGATCTCGCATTGATGGAAATCCTGGAGAACCCCTTTAAAAAAAGTTTCACACTGAAAAAATAAAAGGCAATCAAAAAATGTTATGTACCCCTTAATGGTACCAATGAAAACTCAAATCAAGTACTCACACAGCTGTGTAGAAAGAAAAATGTTATGGGTCTTGGGATGCTGCGATGCAAAAAACATTTCTTTCTTTTTTTGTACAAAAGTAGCAAAACACATAAAAACTATACATATTTGGTATCGCTGTAATTGTACTAACCCGGAGAACAAAGATATTGTGTTATTAATGGCGAAAAATCAATGCTGCAAAAGGCAATTGGTAGTATTGCTGTTTTCTCCCATGCCCTTCCAGAAAGAGTGAATAAAAATGAGTACCCCATTAAAAACTACAAACTGTCCTGCAAAAAAAAGCCCTCATACGGCCGTGTTGACGGAAAAATAAAAAAATTATAGCTCTGCGATGATGAAAAAAAAATGATTGGTCACTAAGGTCCAAAACAGGCTGGTCATTAAGGGGTTATCCAATTCTTAAAATGCCCCCCACAATGCACAGGTCCCTCCTATAGATCATACTTACCCCCGCGTTACTCCGGATCCCTGCACGGCCGCCGCTGCATCCAATAGCAGGCCACGACGGTGACCAGCCCCCTTGCATCACGGGTGAAGTCATTAGATAAAGGGTCCTTTCACACTGGCGTTTTTGTTTTCCGGCATAGAGATCCGTCATCGGGGCTCTATGCCGGAAAAATCCTGATCAGGATTATCCCAATGCATTCTGAATGGAGAGAAATCCGTTCAGGATGCATCAGGATGTCTTCAGTTCAGGACCGGAACGTTTTTTGGCCGGAGAAAATACTGCAGCATGCTGCGCTTTGTGCTCTGGCCAAAAATCCGGAACACTTGCCGCAAGGCCGGATTCGGAATTAATGCCCATTGAAAGGCATTAATCCGGATCAGGCCTTAAGCTAAACGTCGTTTCGGCGCATCGCTGAATCCGACGTTTAGCTTTTTCTGAATGGTTACCATGGCAGCCAGGACGCTAAAGTCCTGGTTGCCATGGTAAAGTGTAGTGGGGAGCGGGGGAGCAGTATACTTACCGCCCGTGCGGCTCCCAGGGCGCTCCAGAGTGACGTCAGGGTGCCCCACGCGCATGGATCACGTGATCGCTGTGCATGGGGCGCTCTGACGTCATTCTGGAGCGCCCCGGGAGCCGCACGGACTGTAAGTATTCCGCTCCCCCGCTCCCCACTACTACTATGGCAACCAGGACTTTAATAGCATCCTGGCTGCCATAGTAACCTGAAAGCATTTCGAAGACTGATCAGGATCCTGATCAGTCTTCTAATGCTTTCAGAAGACTTGCATTCTGCCGGATCCTCAGAACGCAAGTGTGAAAGAGGCCTAACCCCTTTAATGGACCTATCATCCAATAGATCATACTGATGCATATTTGGAGCAACATCTCCGCCTATGACTGCAGGGTCAGACTGCACAGGATTTGTTTCTAGTCTTGAACTGTATGGAAATACATAGCTGTGCATGAGAGCTGTATACACAAAACACAGAGGATTGTTTTACATCAACACAGCAGGAAAAAAAAAAAGAGGATGCAGAGGCAGATATCAAGTAAGGTGAATATCATTCAGTGGAGATATATATATATAATATTTCTTACATTATAGCAAACTCAGTAAATCTTGTCAGTTTGACCCTCGTGTTCTTTAGCGGATTACACAACAGCATCAATGACGTAATAAGGAGATAAACCTCATACCGCACTGCAGATAAAAGCAGTAAAATCTCTCACTAACCTACAGTTACCCCATAATGCAGCGCACCCTGTCACTTGTCACATATTATTTATAATCCTCAGGCGGCATCATTCTAGCACAGTTTAACTACAATATTTTACAGTACTCCATATAAAAGACGATATTATGGTGATCTATTGAGCTACGCAATTCGCCGCATTCTACGCAGAAGGCCATTCACATCTAGGACAGTATGATTAAAGCATGCTCTCTAACCCGTTGCAGAACTACAACTCCTAGCATCCTTGACAGCCTGCTCTAAGGGCACATGCACACGAACGTGTGCTGGACGTTCTGTGCATTGGGGACCGCAATCTGCAGTCCCTAATGCATGGGCACCATCCAAGCGGTTGCCGTAGACGGATCCAGAACCATTCAAGTTGAATGGGTCCGTGAATCCATCCGTACCGCAAAAAAACAGAACATGTTCGATTTTTTTGCAGTGCTGAGGCACGGAGAGAAACGTGCCTCCGTTCTGCACCACTCCTTCCGGATTGCGGAACCATTCAAGTGAATGGGTGCACATCCGTTATATGGTGTGCACACGGCAGGTGCTTGTATATTATGGACCCGCTGTTTGTAGGCTGCAATACGGGCCGTGTGCATGAGCCCTAATAGTCACAGGCCGTAGTTCAAAACAGCAAAGGCCACAGGCTTACATTTTGAGTAAGGTCCCATACACATGACCGTATTTTTGGTCCACATCTGATTAGCATTTTTTGCGGATCAGATGCGGACGCATTCATTTTAAAGGGGTGGCATGTCCATTTGCAGCCCCGCCAAGTAAAATAGGCGGACAAGAATATACATGCGCGCAGACTGCAAATCAGATATGGTTGTGTGCATGAGCAGTGTTAGGGTCCATTTACACGTCTGAAAAATGGGTCTGCATCCGTTCCGCAATTCTGCAGAACGGGAGCGGACCCATTCATTTTCAATGGGGCCGCAAAAACTGCAGACAGCACACCGTGGCCCAACAAAAAAATAGAACATGTCCTATTCTTGTCCGCATCCACGGACAAGAAAAGGCATTTCTATTATAGTGCCGGCCATGTGCGGTCCGCAAACTGCAGAATGCACATGGCCAGTGTCCGTGTTTTGCGGATCCACAATTTGCGGACCGCAAAACAGTTGCGGACGTGTGAACGGACCCTTAAAGAGCAAAAACTGCCAGTGATTTCCAGCCATATCACAGACTTAAAAAGGGTTATCCTCGCTCTCCTGTATTGATGATCTATCCTCAGGATAGTTCATCAATATCTGACCGGCGGGGGTGCCGGGTGTCAGCTGTATGTAGAGGAGGGGTCGCTCCATGTGAGCGCTGCTTCCTCTTCATTACACTACACGTCATCTCGGAAGTGCAGCGTAAGGACAAGTACTCGCTCCATTGACTTGAATGGAGCCAGTATTTGTAATTACACTACGCCACCACTACAGGGGAGACGACGGGCAGTGTAATGAAGAGGAAGCAGCGCTCGCATGGAGCAATGCCTCCCCTATAAACAGCTGATCGGCGGTGGTGCCGGGTGTGGGACCCCCACCCATCAGATATTGCGGACCTATTCTGAGGACAGATCATCAACATAAATAGGTTGCACAACCCCTTTAACCATCTTGTGATCTTTTCTTGACATATCTAAACATCAAAGTCCTTAAATCATGAAAAGGTTTGCACGAAGCCTCCGTAACTGTACAGGAGCTGTGTCGCGTGATCCAGCACTGACGGCCAGAAGGCTCCCACTGCGACAACCAGGATCGGAGATAACCCCTATCCTGGCCATTTAACCCCCTGGATGCTGCACCCAATTGTGACCACTGCATCTAGGCAGACAGAAGGAAGGGGGCTCCCTTAGTCCCCATTCATTGCCCCCCCTCCCATCCCAACATAACTGCGGGATGCCAATGGATTGCCACCACACTGTATACTTTTTTTTTTTTTTTTTTTGCAAGATGCCGGTTTATAGAAAAGCATACTTGATTACTACAGTAGTTGTGATTTATTTTTATTTTTTTACCAAAACTGGCGGTGATTTTTTTTTTTATAAGTTGTGCAGGTAATAATATTGCATAACAGGATCCACAGCACTCTCCCTCTGAGCTTCTTCTTTAAAGGGGTTCTCCGGGCTTTTAATATTGATGACCTACCCTAAGGATAGGTCATCAATATCAGATAGGTCATCAATATTAAAAGCTCGGAGAACCCCTTTAGTTGATGTGATAGAATCAGTCACATGAAGGTTCCTTTCCTCATAGCACCACCATATTCCGCAGCGCAGTCTCTGGGGCGGATGATCTGAGCTTCCCTATTTCGACAATAAGTTTCGCTCATCTTTGACTGATCGAAATAACAAATGTGGAATTTATTTTGCAATGCCTTGCTGAATCCTTTCTGCAGTCGCTGGAGTCTGATGTTATCTGTGACCACAGCTGAGGTCAAGGAAAGATATGCAAGTTATGCAGAATTACCATTATCAGACACCATCCCAAATATTAGATATGTTCCCTCCTTACGACATATCCATTTGACCTATGGAGACCTAAAAGGTGGAACGGGATGTCGACCCCAATTCTTCAGCTGCATCCAGATGGTGGATGTGTGGCTCTGCTCAATGAGTTACACAACCAGCGGAGTAAGGCTTCATTCACACATCCGTGACGACATCCGCGACAAGATGGTCAGCGGTGTATCCGTGAAGAAGGATTCATGTTCGGATCGCATGTCCATTTTTCGCCCTCCCAGCGCCATCCGTATTCTGCTGACATAGCTAGGCTGAAAAGTAGTGTCCAGAGCATCTCCTACGAATGGTCCGTGAAAACCCCAGACCAAACACAGACGGCATCCATGTTGTGTCTGTGGGTTTAACGGACCCATAGAGTATAATATGTGCGAGGGATCCGTAATCATGGAAAAATAGGGCGTGCTTCCGTGGAGTCACCAAGTCACTGATGTGTGAATGCACACACTAAAGTCAATGGATAAATGACCGTTCTGTGGAGACCGCGGACACCACAGGTCCTTGATTCACTGATGTGTGAGAGAGGCCTAAAGCCGGTGATACAGATAGCAGTGCATTGGTTCGGCCTTATGTGTATGGCCATCTTAAGGGGCATCTGTCAGCAGATTTGTACCTATGACACTGGCTGACCTGTTACATGTGCTCTTGGCAGCTGAAGACATCTGTGTTGGTCCCATGTTCATATGTGTCCGCATTGCTGAGAAAAATAATGTTTTATTATATGCAAATGAGCCTCTAGGAGCAATGGGGGCGTAGCCATTACACCTAGAGGCTCTGCTCTCTCTGCACTTTGATGGACAGGACCAGGCAGTGTACACATCATTCTACCTGTGCAGAAGGCGCAGCAAGCCTCTAGGTGTAATGGTAACGCCCCCGTTGCTCCTAGAGGCTTATTTGCATATATTAACACATCATTCTTCTCAGCAATGCGGGCACATATGAACATGGGACCAACACAGATGCCTTCAGCTGCCAAGTTCACATGTAACTGGTCAGCCAGTGTCATAAGGTACAAATCTGCTGACAGATGCCCTTTAAGGTTGACTGAAAATCCTGCAGAAAAGTCCAGTGGGGTATTTGCTGCAGTTCCACAGCAAAAACTGCAAAAAAAAAAACTATGCATGCATTACTAGCGGGGTTTGCTGCCAAACAGCCAGTGGACTTCCCCCTCTTCACTGCACAGGGAGACATCCGCAGCATAAACTGACATGCCGCAGGTTTCTGTACACATTGTTTGGATAAGAATTCAGAAATTGGTACTGTTTACACACTACAGATTTGCTGCATGAAAATTTGCGACGGCAAATCCGTGGCTAATCAATCGTCTGGACACGGCCTAAGAGTAGCTTTTAAACACTTTGGAGGACGTGCACCTGCAACCCTCTGATCTCCCATATAATACACAGGCCGTAGGACTGTGTGAATCCACACATGTCCTATGGCCTGATAAAGGGCTTATTACTAAGCCTGAAACATCGCCTGCAATATGTCCGGCTGAAATAAAAACTCACCAAGCATCAAAAAATTCAATGGAGTGTTGTCTAAATTTTGTTATATACTGAAGAGTCCGTGTGGTGGAGCACAGGACGAAATACCCCTGACGTGCACCCATTTAGCCAGAAAGGGAGCGAGTGCTGTGATCCCTATTGTGAGAAATACATATAATACACTTCATCACAGTGTATATTGTCAGGCACAGTAATTCTGACATAATGCCTATGCAGCCCTGTATCTGTACATGGCAGGCCTGAGGCCACTGTTAGGCCTGAGATTGACATGGCAATCCCGCCACTCCGCAATCAAATTGAGCGAGAGGCTAAGGAGTTAAGCATTGAGATCAGAGTTACCTGACCACATATTTATGGGGCACAGTCTGCATCTGAGCTGTATACACAGAACGGTAGGCGATTTTTTTAATATAAACATTACGGCATTTTTCTATGTTAGGGTACTTTCACACTTGCGTAGAAGTATTCCGTCAGGAAGTTCCATCAACGGAACTGGCCGACGGATCCGTTAAAACGTTTGAAAACGGATTTCTTGAACACGGATCCGTTTGCAGATCCGTTTGACAATTGTATTGAAATAACGGATCCGTCTTTCCATTGTCATCCGTAAAAACTGATCCGTTATTTATTATTTTACCATTCTTAAAGGCCTGCGCATGCGAAGAGTGGAAAAACGGATCCGTTAATGCGCCAATTTTCAATGTCGGATCCGTCATTCCATCAAATGTTTCCGCATTTTTGGACTGAGATAAAAATACATGTTGCGCTTTTATCTGCGTCCAAAAAACGTGAAAAGACTGAACTGAGGACAAACTGATGCAAACTGAACGGATTGCTTTCCATTCAGAATGCATTAGGATAAAACTGATCTGTTTTTTTCCATTATTGAGCCCCAAGGACGGAACTCAATGACGGAAAACTTTGACGCTAGTGTGAAAGTACCGTTAGATGCATGGAAGCAATAAAAAAAAAAATTCCTACAAAACAGCTCCTCTGCTGCCCTGATTTTGATGACCGACCTATGAATGAAGCTGAACTAAAATTTGGGAGAATGCAAGCCACAGATTTACTAGGAATTTAATAAGTTCCACCCAAAAAAAAAACTTAAAATATAAAACAGGAGGTGGAAGTGAGCTCGGGCCATGACGTTCCTAGAAGTGCAGATGCTGTGCCAATTATCTGCAGTTCAGTGGAAGCATATCAGTACGTTCTTGAGAAACGCCGCAGCTCCTGCTGTCTAGATCTAAGTTCATAGAGCAGGACGGAGATGATGTACGTGACCGGCTCTATACAAACTTTGCACATGCCAAGCCCCTGCAATCTGGCGTGTGACGGGGCTCAGATTACGTGGACAGTGTTTGTAGTAGGAACTACAGCACAGTGCAAGTGACCATAAAAATAATCTATAGACACACCGCATGTTACCAACTGGGCGATTATAGGTGGTGCTCCAGGGGGCTGTAAGAGTGGTAGTCGCCCAGGTGTAGTCCCAACGAAGGAAGATAGATTTAGCAAGAGTGCAGTGATCAATCCCTCCAACATCAATCCTACCCTATAGTAAATGGAAAGGCCTGATCATTTTCTAGAACAAGAGATATCAATGGCAGAGCCATATGCAGGAGAAGGTACATGGGGGGTCCCCTGCTGCACACTATGGGGCCACAGAGACTCCTTGTGCCGCTATATGATATTCTCTACTAGAAGCAGTTGGGTTATGGATGGAAGACCACCTCTAGTGCATCCATATCTTCTAATAGGAAATATAAAGACGGTTATCTCAGTACAGGCACTGAAGGCACATCACCAGACTAGGCCATCGATGTTCAATCGGTACCTCTGCAACCCTGGCCAATAAGCTGGAAAGCTGCCACTGTGCCTCTGACTAAAATGGGCTGACCACAAGGCCTCTAGAAGAAATCAAGGAGCTTTTATACCGCGCAACTGTCACGCGCCACAATGGTTGAGCACCTACGATCCGGACACTGATGCCATAGTCTATTACCACGTCTTCAAAATGTGTTCTGAAAGAACCTGTATAGCTTATTTTTGGTTCTAGGGGTCTTTCGAGTTGCCTCCATTGCATGGCATTGATGTCCGTGGATGATGCTAGGCACCATGGCTTCACCTGTTTTCCATGGAGGTGAGCATAGACAAGAGTATAACTTGCAGCTTCTGCAAAATCTGTATAGGTTTATCCACGCATTACATTTTTGGGGATTTAATTTTGCCACGCTGTACTGTTTTGCCATGGGTTTCAGAAAAATGGTGGCCAAAAAAGAGGGATCCCCACCCGGCAGTCAGGTCAATAACACCCCAGGGACCTGGAGCTACACCCCCGAACATAATCTCTATAACCTCCCACCCCCAAAGAGCCATCTGTGATGGCAGACCCCTGCAACCAGCTTCTAGGAGAACAAATAACCGCAGAAGACCTAGAGAAGGAACCCAATGCAACCAGTGCAGGATGCAGGGTGTCCTGTACGCCCATTCCTGCCCTCATATAGGTATGCACAGAGGTTTTGCATTTCTTCTCTAGTATTTAGCCTTTGGCATTGAAGGGGCTCCAACTATTGCACAAGAGGCTTTGCAAGAATGAAATGTGTGTTTTCCTATAAAATGAAATGCTGCAAGATTGCCTGCCAGCTGGTCAGATGTCAGTGTCTACAGCCGAGCTGCAAGCTCGCAGGGGATGAGTCATCGTGAGTCACGCTCCAGTCATTTTTCACTTTTCCTGTACTGCCAGTCACTACGTTAATATTCAACTCGAGAGTAAATTTAGCAAAGCGGGAAAACAACTGTTTCCATGGCAGCCGGTGAATAATATTTATGCTATAGACTGTAATCGGCGGAAGGAATTCGCTGCGCTAAACGGTGGGAAAATGTTTGGCTCATCACATTTATTACTCAAGGTCCATAAAAGTTTGGTTTCGGTTCACGATAGCATGTCAAGAGCAATGCTCAAGGAGAGAGCCGGGCAGAGAGGAGGCCGCAGGACTTGAAAGGGACACCCTTAATATGTGGGATTGGCGGGGCTCCAACCCCTGGGGCAGAAAGAGGGGACCTGCAGAAATCACTGGAGCACCTAGGGTAGCATCGCCATCATCTAATTCAACAGGACTGAGGTGTCAAACCAGACTATGCCCATGGACACGGGTGATGCTGCCTCTGCGAGAGGCGAAGAACCCACTTTAACAATTTAAACTCATAAATATAATCAAATGATATGTCAGCTTCAAGCGTTCGTGATACGGTCCCATCTTATCTTTCTGCCACTTCATGCTCAGATTATACAGTATTTGGTGTATTTATAAAAGTTCTGATTTTGTTCCTCAGTTATAGCTCCAAGCAAACATGGCCAAGCATGCATCTAAAATGTCAGATTTACAAACAGGATAAACATCAGGACACATGTACATATTACTGTATATTAGTGTTCTCCTGTGAACAGAGTAGATACAGTCTACAAAGAGCAGTCACTGTGTACATACATTACTTATCCTGTACTGAACCTGAGTTACATCCTGTATTATACTCCAGAGCTGCACTCACTATTCTGCTGGTGGAGTCACTGTGTACATACATTACTTATCCGGTACTGAACCTGAGTTACATCCTGTATTATACTTCAGAGCTGCACTCACTATTCTGCTGGTGCAGTCACTGTGTACATACATTACTTATCCGGTACTGAACCTGAGTTACATCCTGTATTATACTTCAGAGCTGCACTCACTATTCTGCTGGTGGAGTCACTGTGTACATACATACATTACTTATCCGGTACTGAACCTGAGTTACATCCTGCATTATACTCCAGAGCTGCACTCACTATTCTGCTGGTGAAGTCACTGTGTACATACATTACTTATCCGGTACTGATCCTGAGTTACATCCTGCATTATACTTCAGAGCTGCACTCACTATTCTGCTGGTGCAGTCACTGTGTGCATACATTACTTATCCTGTACTGATCCTGAGTTACATCCTGTATTATACTCCAGAGCTGCACTCACTATTCTGCTGGTGCAGTCACTGTGTACATACATTACTTATCCGGTACTGATCCTGAGTTACATCCTGTATTATACTTCAGAGCTGCACTCACTATTCTGCTGGTGAAGTCACTGTGTACATACATTACTTATCCTTTACTGATCCTGAGTTACATCCTGTATTATACTTCAGAGCTACACTCACTATTCTGCTGGTGCAGTCACTGTGTACATACATTACATTACTTATCCTGTACTGACCCTGAGGTACATCCTATATTATACTCCAGAGCTGCACTCACTATTCTGCTGGTACAGTCACTGTGTACATCCATTACATTACTTATCCTTTACTGATCCTGAGTTACATCCTGTATTGTACTCCAGAGCTGCACTCACTATTCTGCTGGTGCAGTCACTGTGTATATACATTACATTACTTATCCTGTACTGATCCTGAGTTACATCCTGTATTATACTCCAGAGCTGCACTCACTATTCTGCTGGTGCAGTCACTGTGTACATTACATTACTTATCCGGTACTGATCCTGAGTTACATCCTGCATTATACTTCAGAGCTACACTCACTATTCTGCTGATGCAGTCACTGTGTGCATACATTACATTACTTATCCTTTACTGATCCTGAGTTACATCCTGTATTATACTCCAGAGCTGCACTCACTATTCTGCTGGTGCAGTCACTGTGTACATACATTACTTATCCGGTACTGATCCTGAGTTACATCCTGTATTATACTTCAGAGCTGCACTCACTATTCTGCTGGTGCAGTCACTGTGTATACATTACATTACTTATCCTGTACTGATCCTGAGTTACATCCTGTATTATACTCCAGAGCTGCACTCACTATTCTGCTGGTGCAGTCACTGTGTCATACATACATTACTTATCCTGTACTGATCCTGAGTTACATCCTGTATTATACTCCAGAGCTGCACTCACTATTCTGCTGGTGCAGTCACTGTGTACATACATTACTTATCCGGTACTGATCCTGAGTTACATCCTGTATTATACTCCAGAGCTGCACTCACTATTCTGCTGGTGCAGTCACTGTGTACATACATTACATTACTTATCCTGTACTGATCCTGAGTTACATCCTATATTATACTCCAGAGCTGCACTCACTATTCTGCTGGTGCAGTCACTGTGTACATCCATTACATTACTTATCCTTTACTGATCCTGAGTTACATCCTGTATTGTACTCCAGAGCTGCACTCACTATTCTGCTGGTGCAGTCACTGTGTACATACATTACATTACTTATCCTGTACTGATCCTGAGTTACATCCTGTATTATACTCCAGAGCTGCACTCACTATTCTGCTGGTGCAGTCACTGTGTACATACATTACATTACTTATCCTGTACTGATCCTGAGTTACATCCTGTATTATACTCCAGAGCTGCACTCACTATTCTGCTGGTGGAGTCACTGTGTACATACATTACATTACTTATCCTGTACTGATCCTGAGTTACATCCTGTATTATACTCCAGAGCTGCACTCACTATTCTGCTGGTGCAGTCACTGTGTACATACATTACATTACTTATCCTTTACTGATCCTGAGTTACATCCTGTATTATACTCCAGAGCTGCACTCACTATTCTGCTGGTGGAGTCACTGTGTACATACATTACATTACTTATCCTGTACTGATCCTGAGTTACATCCTGTATTATACTCCAGAGCTGCACTCACTATTCTGCTGGTGGAGTCACTGTGTACATACATTACATTACTTATCCTGTACTGATCCTGAGTTACATCCTGTATTATACTCCAGAGCTGCACTCACTATTCTGCTGGTGGAGTCACTGTGTACATACATTACATTACTTATCCTGTACTGATCCTGAGTTACATCCTGTATTATACTCCAGAGCTGCACTCACTATTCTGCTGGTGGAGTCACTGTGTACATACATACATTACTTATCCTGTACTGATCCCGAGTTACATCCTGTATTATACTCCAGAGCTGCACTCACTATTCTGCTGGTGCAGTCACTGTGTACATACATTACATTACTTATCCTGTACTGATCCTGAGTTACATCCTGTATTATACTCCAGAGCTGCACTCACTATTCTGCTGGTGGAGTCACTGTGTACATACATTACATTACTTATCCTTTACTGATCCTGAGTTACATCCTGTATTATGCTCCAGAGCTGCACTCACTATTCTGCTGGTGGAGTCACTGTGTACATACATTACATTACTTATCCTGTACTGATCCCGAGTTACATCCTGTATTATACTGCAGAGCTGCACTCACTATTCTGCTGGTGCAGTCACTGTGTGCATACATTACTTATCCTTATTTTGCACCTTGGAACTGCTGATATAAACACCTCACTGTTTTACAATAAAGAAAACTGAATAAGATGAAAAATAAATTAACGTGTAATGTGCACGATATCTGCCACGTGGATCTGCAACAATCTGCAGAATGTCAATTTATGCTGCAGGTTTCCACCGCGAATTTCACTGTTCGCAATGCAGGGGATGAAATCTATGGCAAATCCATGCAGATCTGCAGCAAAATACGTTCCATGTGGACATGGCCGTACTCTCCATGAAACATCAAAACCTCCAGAGCTCAGTGCACGGACATTGACAGCAGCCACACAGGCAGGACGTCCTGGAGGACACGCGATATTTTGCGCTCCTATCCACATCCTGGTATCACAAAGCGTAGCAAACACTGAGTGATTTGTCTTATAAATCATCTCCATAGCCAAATACTAGGAGTGATCAATCATAAGACGCAGCCCGCTCCGCTGAGAGTTACAAGGCTCGGAATTTGACATATAGAGCAATCTGATGGGAGTATCAGTGTTTGCTCAGTGAAGATAAGGGAAGCGTTCATTCTATAGAGAAAATGATGAAATCGGCAGTGCACGCTCACTACTTTCTCCAGTACACTCTATGGGAACCCGTCAGTGCACGCTCACTACTTTCTTCAGTACACTCTATGGGAACCCGTCAGTGCACTGACCCCCACAGACTGCAATGGAGAGATTAGTGAGTATGCTCAGCCTGCCCTTCTTCTCCTCCTGGTTACGGGTCACTTTGGAAACGGGACTCCTACTCTTCCAGACGTGGTTCCCCCACCTATCAGGAATTTATTACATAACCTACGGCTGCACTATAAATGTCACTTACCTAAAGCACCCTTAGATACTGCTGCCATTTTACGCAGCTCACTCCGGCGCTCCCATAGAGAATAAAAGAAGCGGCAATGGGCATGCATGACCTGCTGCTCCATCAGAACAGGGGAACGGGACTACCGTTCTTGTGATTGGTGGGGTCCCAGCGGTCAGACTCCCACAGCACAACCCCTTTAATTACTATTTTTGATCATGGAGAGGGTTACCGTCATTTTGTCACCAGCTACCAGGGTAACATCTTTACGGCCTGCCTAAAAGTGTGGATGACTTTCAGTATTAAAGGGTTTTTCTAGGAGTTGAATATTAAAAGGCGTTCTCTGGGAATTAAGAAAATGAAAATACTTAAATATTACTTCATTATAAATATATTACCAAAATACCTTTCATTAGTTATAATGGCTCGTTTTGTCCGGGGAGCAATCATTAGGAAAAATAAAATGGCTGCCAACCTACAAGTGCACACAAAACCTGTCCTAATTACACAGGAGGACAAGTTAAGGAGCTGCACCATCTTCCTCTCTTACTTGTCAGGGATTATGATCCTGAATACAGTTTAATGTGATCTTAAAATGAATCTCTGTGGGAATGGAGTTCATTAGGAGACATGAAGTAGAGAGAGGATAGTGGGAGTGTAGATAAAATAATAAGCAGCAGCACTTGTATGCAGTCTCCATTACCTCCGTCTGTCCTGTCCGTCCTTTCTGTACTTCAGGTCTCCTCATGAACTCCATTCCTACAGAGATTCAGCTGAAGATCTCATCATCTGTATTCAGGATCATAATCCCTGACAAGCAGAGCAGAGAGGAAGATGAGCTAGCTCTTTACCTCAGAGTTGTAAAGTATCTTGTCCTGATGTGTGTTTAGGACAGGTTCTGTGTGTGCTAATAGGACGGCGGCCATTTTATGTCTCCTAATGATTGCTCTCTAGACAAATCGAACCATTAAAGCTATTGAAATGTATTTGAGAATATATTTATACTAAAGTAATATTTAAGTATTTTCATTTTCTTAATTCCCGAAGAACCCGTTTAATGAACAATCTTCAGGATAGATGACCAACATCCGATCGTGGGGGGTTCTGTCAGCCAATCGACTGATTGAAGGGACCGTCAACGAGCACTGCTGCCCCTGCTTATGGTACACCAAGCACAGTGCTGTCCGCTATATACTGGCCGTGCTTGGTATTGCAGCTCAATCCCATTTACTCAAATGGGACTGAGCTACCGGAAGACCATGTGACCGATGGACGTGACATCACAAGCCGAGAAAGCTCCTCCTGCTTTCACCGTCAACCTCTCCCTCTTAATTGACAGGGCCATGGAGGAACCTGGAGAAAGAGGGGATAGGAGAAGTAGGAGGAGCAAGGGTGCGCAGAGTGGCTTAGGCCCACCCTCTTTGCACTTAACTGCTCATTTGCATATGGATTACATGTAATTTTTTATCGTTAAGTGAAAGGTAACATTACATTCAGCTGAGCTTGCTCTACAAGACAGAGGGCCTGGAATCAGGGAATCTCCTCTTAAAGGGGAAGCATTTCTTTGAACAAAATACAACTAGAGATGAGCGAACTTCTATTTTTAGATCGACGTCCAAAGTTCGGGTTATCGTAGCATCCCGTTATGGATTCCATAACGGCATTTGGAATCCATCCATAAGGGGCTGCTTCATTGAACCTGAACCTTGGACAACCCTAAGGACCTGGGGTGACGTCACCATCATGTGATCAGTGCAGGGGGCGTGGCTCAGCACTGGATCACCTCTTATCCAATCCAGTGCTGAGCCACGCCCCCTGCACTGATCACATGACGGTGACGTCACCCCAGGTCCTTAGGGTTGTCCAAGGTTCGGGTTCAATGAAGCAGCCCCTTATGGATTCCAAATGCCGTTATGGTCCGCGGTAGCGGAATCCATAACGGGATGCTACGATAACCCGAACCCGAACTTTGGACGCCGAACTAAAAATAGAAGTTCGCTCATCTCTACATGCAACCAGTTCTACATGTTATTTACATAGAGGATTGATCCAGGGACTGACTACCATCTAAGGAACTAGGAAGGATTTATTTTCCCTTTCAAGGAGGACAAAGTTGCACCTAACGTGCAAGGGTTTTCCCCTTCTGGATGGAAGTGTGTTTGTTAGGAGCGGTGAACGTGATGGACTTTTCAGCCTGTATGACACGTAATATAATCCCAGGTAAGGAATGCGGCTTTCATCAGGTGCTCAGTACGCACAGATGATGGGCGCTGATACAGACCTGTTAGTACAGTTTACCATATATGTAAAGATTTCTATCAGATCCGCTGAAAACCTCATGGCTCTTTCACACTGGCCGATGGTTTGGGCCAATTTACGGGCACCAAAAATAATTTTAGCAAACTGTGGGTAAAAACTGAATAGGGGATGAATGATCGTAATAACGATTGTTCTTTCCTCATTTATTTTGCATCAGGTTGTGGGAAAGGTCCTATAAATAAGCGCAGTTCAACTTTTATATTGTCAGTAGGTGCTAGTTATTGTTCAGGCATTGGCTCGTGTCGGAGGACCCTAAGAACGCAGAAGTAATCAGGGGAGTAGCTATAGGGGTGCAGGGATAGTAGTCAAAGCCAGGCCCTGGTGCCTGAGAGGGCCAATGGCTCATACTCCATTAAAGGGGTTCTCCCGGATTTACATATTGATGACCTATCCTCACCACTCATCAGTATGAGATCAGCATTGGTCCGACTCTCGGGACCCTCGCCGATCAGCTGTATGAAGAGGCCATGGCGCTCCGTGAGTGCTTAGGCCTCCTCCAAGGCCATGTAATGTCACGTTTATCGATCATGTGACCTTGGTGCAGCTCAGCCCTCCTCAAGGGAATGGGGCTGAGCTGCAATACCAAGCACAGCCACTATAAAACGGACAGCGCTGTGCCTGGTAAGCTGTGAGGAGGCCACGGTGCTCATGGGAGTGCTGTGACTGATCAGCGGAGGTGCCTGGAGTTGGACCACCAGTGATCTAATATTGATGAACTATTCTAAGGATAGGTCTTTAATATGTAAATCCTGGAAAATCCCTTTAAGAAGACACCAGTATTATAAATGGTAAAAATGTAAAGGGCTTGTCTCATCTAGGGTTGTCATCCCGATACCAAAATTTTGATTCGATTTCGATACCATAAAAAAGTATTGCGCTACTCGATACCATTTGACAGAACTGGAAAAAAATATAACTCTAAAACAGTCGTGTGCATTCCGCATGCAACAGTCCTATCCTATTCTTTTTTTTGGAGGAATAAAAAATGGCGAATCGCGCAGTTTTTATTTATTTATTTTTTCTGTTACGGCGTTCATTGCATAGAAGATATTTTAAAATATTTTAGACTTTTCAGACGTGGCAATATGTTATATGTTTATTTATTTATTGGTTATATATTTTATATGTAAAATTTGGAAAGGGGGCGATTTATACTTAATATTTTAGTGGGTTGTTTTTAAACTTTTTTTTTTTACTTTTTATTTAATAACCACCCCCCCCCCCCCTTAGAGGCTAGAACCTTGGATCTTTTGATCCCTTGTCCTATTCACCCTCATAGAGCTCTATTAGGGTGATTAGGACTTTACACTCTCCCTGCTGCCCTGTGCATAGTGCAGACGGTAGCAGGGAGCTGACCATGGCAGCCAGGGCTTCAGTGGCGCCCTGGCTGCCATGGTAACCGATCAGAGCCCCAGGCTTACCAATTATTTAAAGGGAACCTGCGCCACCAATGATTTTAAACCATTAATACAAATACAGGAGGCGGGTGCCGGTGGCAGAAACACATAGCCGGCACCCGACCTCTATGACAGGGAGCTGCGATCAACGGCAGTTAACTCCTCAGGTGCGGCACCTGAGGGGTTAACTGTCGCTGATCGCAGATCCCTCTCATAGAGGTCGGTTGCCGGCTATGTGTTTCTGCCGCCAGCACCCGCCTCCTGTATTTGTATTAATAGTTTGGTTATCATCAATGGTGGCGCAGTGGCCACAGTCCCTCCCCTCCTCCACCCTTCTCTCTCCTCATTAGTTACAGCGGCACGGGGGGAGGGAGAGAGGACTCCTTCTCCCCAGTGCTGCTAAGGGAACATGGAGAGCGCTGAGAGCAGCGCGCTCCATGTTCTCTGATACTAGGCTGCGCAGTAGTATCCAGTTATCGAATTGATACCGGTACAAAAGTATCAATCGGGTATCGAATGCAACCCTAGTCTCACTTCTGGCACTTGTACAGAGCAATTCTCTGTTCTGTCTCATAGAGTGGTGTCCCGAAGAGGACATAACAAAGATATCTGATTCTATCTGAGCTACAACGTCTATTGGAGTCTGCGGTGGTCTAAAATCCACCTCTCATCTGAACACTGGCTCAGACTGCTGCTCAGGTCATCCATCACCATTTATACTGACACCAGGATTGTCCAGAAGCCCACCACTAGCTCAGCAACATGCGCGTATAGACGCAGGTATAGAATGATTATAACATACAAGCAACTAAATCACTAGTGAGAAGAACAGTGGCATACATAGCGAAGTAAGGGCCCCACAGCAAGGCTCAAACCAGGGCCCTCACACAGGACAGAAGGGTCTCTGCCTAAACCCTTTTCAATGACCCTTGGGCCATTTATTCTACTGCCTCATTTGCTAAAAATTGTTCCTTTAGAGCAGGGGTGCACAACCTGCGGCCCGGGGGCCACATGCGGCCCTCGATACCATTCTGTGCGGCCCCCAAACATCTGTAGGTCTATGTCTTATGGCTTCTAACATGTATCTTTCATGTATTCTCCTAATAAATGGGAGTCCTAGAACAGTAACTAGACATTTATAGTATATCCTGTATGTTCAATATCCCTGGAATCATCTCCTCTTCTTCTGGAGTCCTGACCAAGTTTTCACTTCCAGAAGAAAAGGAGATGATCCCAACTAAGACTGGGCTCCTCTTGCCCTGGGCCCCATTGCAGTCGCCTGGTCTGCCGCTATGGTAGTTACGCCCCTGGAGAAGAAGATGATCACTACAGCATGTTTATGGATGAAAATAAAACTCAAGAAAAAGAATCCAACCAGAAAATATTCATCATGTAATGGATTCTTTTCTACGTTCCCCACTGACCTTCCTACGAGCTCTATCAGACCATACTGTACGGGGTCCACTGTTCAGACCCTCGCTAACAAATAACGTCTCTCTGTATGTATTACATTGTCTGACATTCAATGTCTTGCAAGTAACTACATTTCCCCTATCCGTGTGACCTTCTGCAGCTTTACCAGGCAAAGGAGTGATCGCTGAGGGGTTTCTGAAGTTTGACAAACCCCTAAACGAACACTAAATCTAGAAAAAACAAAGTAAAAACAAAACATGCGGCCCCTCCATTTTAGTTATTCTATTTTGTCCCATTTGTAGTTAAAACTTAGAAATCTATAAAGAAATCATCTCTCGGGGGCCCAGAAGATCAGTTGTGCCCTCCCTCCTTCTCCTCACAGTCTCATGTCTGGCTGTAAGACAACTGACTGCAGCAGAAACCTCCCCCCCCCCCCCCTCCACATAATTGCTAAGTTCTGCTCCTTGACTAAGCCTCACCTCTTCAGTCATTCCTCTGCTGAAATAAGTAAGTCAATTGACGGGGGTTGTCTGACTTAAAAATCTTTGCGCATATGATAAAATAAAACCGTACCTGTGCCCACTAATTAATTCCCTGCTGCTCCAGTCTTCCCCGCTGGAATCTTTTTACTTGACTGCAGTGGTGACGTATCATATACCCCACGTTGCCGTTGCAGCAAATCACTAAACATTGGCGTATACGGCATGAGAACTGATAAGACCAGTGATTGGCTGAACTGGTCATGTGAGGTATGTCCATGTGTAAACACAGCCCACAGCCGAGGACTGAAGTGGTGGTGCTGGAAACAGCGGGACATAAGGTGTGGAGAACAGGAACTTTTATTTTCTTAGTTGTGTTACATTTAGGGGTTCTGGGGAGATAATTAAGTCTGACAACTCTTTTATTCACCTGCTTACTTCTTTCATTCTCAGCAGGGGAACAAATGAAGGGGTGGGGCTCAACAATATTTTTGTCCTGCTGCAGAAGGGGAGGCTCCTGCTGCAGACAGTTGTCTTACAGCTTAAAGTAGTGTGAGGAGGAGAAGGAGGCAAGATTATTTCTAACGCACCAAGGAGGACTTGGAATATGGCCTCTAGTCTGAATAAAAGATGAGATATGGCCTCTAGTTTGGATAAAAGATGAGATATGGCCTCTAGTCTGGATATAAGATGAGATACAGCCTCTAGTCTGGATATAAGATGAGATACAGCCTCTAGCTTGGATACAAGGTGATACAGCCTTTAGCCTGGATACAAGACAAGATACGTTCTCTAGCCTGGATACAAGTTGAGATACAGTCCTCTAGTCTGGATACAAGATGAGATACAGCCTCTAGTCTGGATACAAGATGAGATACAGCCTCTAGCCTGGATACAAGATGAGATACAGCCTCTAGTCTGGATACAAGATGAGATACAGCCTCTAGCCTGGATATAGGATGAGATATGGCCTCTAGTCTGGATACAAGTTGAGATACAGCCTCTAGTCTGGATACAAGATGAGATACAGCCTCTCGCCTGGATACAAGGTGATATACGGTATCTAGTCTGGATACAAGATGAGCTATAGCCTCTTTCCTGGATACAAGGTGAGATATAGCCTCTAGCCTGGATACAAGATGAGATACGGTCTCTAGCCTGGATACAAGATGAGATACGGCCACTAGCCTGGATACAAGATGAGATACGGTCTCTAGCCTGGATACAAGATGAGATACGGTCTCTAGCCTGGATACAAGATGAGATACGGTCTCTAGCCTGGAAACAAGATGAGATACGGTCTCTAGCCTGTATACAAGATGAGATACAGCCTCTCGCCTGGATACAAGGTGATATACGGTATCTAGTCTGGATACAAGATGAGATACGGCCTCTAGCCTGGATACAAGATGAGATATGGTCTCTAGCCTGGATACAAGATGAGATACGGTCTCTAGCCTGGAAACAAGATGAGATACGGTCTCTAGCCTGTATACAAGATGAGATACAGCCTCTCGCCTGGATACAAGGTGATATACGGTATCTAATCTAGATACAAGATGACATACGGCCTCTAGCCTGGATACAAGATGAGATATGGTCTCTAGCCTGGATACAAGATGAGATACGGTCTCTAGCCTGGATACAAGATGAGATACGGTCTCTAGCCTGGAAACAAGATGAGATACGGTCTCTAGCCTGTATACAAGATGAGATACAGCCTCTCGCCTGTATACAAGGTGAGATACGGCCTCTAGCCTGGATACAAGATGAGATACGGCCTCTAGCCTGGATACAAGATGAGATATGGTCTCTAGCCTGGATTCAAGATGAGATAAGAGTGGCCATGGAGGATACAGGTTCCTAGTATCATGCAGCACATTTGCACACAGATGTTGCAGCTGGGCTTGCAGATCCTGCCCACTCGTAGGCTCCCGAAGCTGGTGTCCCTGTTGGTCCCATAAATGCTGGGTTTTCAATAAATATAGTGACCGGGCAGCTGTTGTAATCTGGAGGAGACATTCCTGGGAAACCCTTACTGTGTGTGGGTGAGCATTATCCTGCTGATAGATGCCAGCTGGAAGCTCTGCCATGAGAGGAACACATGTGGTGGCAGGATGTCCTGCACATACCACTGAGCCGTTAGTGTCCCTCGTATTACTACTATGGATGACCGACTGTCGCATACAACGGCTCCTCAGATATTCACACCAGCAGTTGGGCACTGTTCTGCTCCACTGCAAAGGCAGGATTGAAGCGCTCACCACGAGGCCTCCATACTTGAACCCGACCGTCATCAGATCCCAGAACCTGGATTCCTAGCTAAAGATAATACGGTTCCCTTCTGTAGCAGGCTTCTCTGTCAAGGTTTCTCAATCACGACACCACTGCAAACGAAGGTGACTGGCTTTTAATGGTAGGACATGTAATATGAGCCATGACCCCAAATTTCCTTCTGCTAAGTGCCTGGAGATGGTCCAGACAGAGATAGGGGGGTGTAATGAACAGGCCCACCTGTGCCTGGATGGTGGACTACAAAACTGTCGGTGGAACAAAGAATCCGAAATACTGGTGCTCTGTCTGGGCCGTCTGGAGCCCGCTCATCATGTGTGTGCCCTCATGTAATCGCCGCTCCCAATACCACCTAACAGCGGGGTCAGAACAGCCTAGAGAGCGGGAAATTCGTAGAAAAGAACACAATGCTTCTTTCACGCCAGTGATGCGACCCCTCTCAAAGTCAACCAATGATCACCAAGAGGTACACTACCCAAAAGTAGCCCCTGAGAGCCTTTTTATAGGGCAGTGGGGGAAACACTTTTACGCCCTCTTGTGGCAAGACCCAGTGTCTAATCAGACCATACCTGGAATCATTTATAAATCTGCCTGAGATATAACTGCATCCCAAGTTTTGCAGCAATCTGACATTTGTAGCTGGGTGCGGTATTTTTTTTACATTTATTTGAGTGTATTTCTGCAAAGTGACAAAAACAGCATTGCTAGACGGGAGGAATTGCTGGTATTTTATTGTTTATTTTAGAGCATTTTGTATGTTTTGTGTTCCTTTAAAGGGGTTGGACATTGGCCAGACTTCAGAAACTTCCCCCAGGAGATCAGCTGCTACTGCCCTGGAAATCTGCAGAGAGTCAGATAACCCCTTTAACCCCTCTTTACTGTAATCACTCATTTCTAGGAGGAGTGCTCCTTTAACACAACAAATCCTATGGTATGTGACTGCAAAAAAAAAAAAAAAATCACCTTGTGCGGTGCTGTATCAGCTGATGAATAATTAACCGCCATCCAGTCACGTCCACAACCACAAATCATTGGCGCTGAAAACTAAATGATGTGTTGAGAAATCCCGGCTCTCGGTCAGTATAAAAACACATCACCTTGCCAGTTTAGACTGTGAGCATCACGTGCCTGGAAGACACCTTGGTGGAGGGCGCAAGGTGTTACGCTGGAGTCCTTCTTCGACATCGGGGGCGGGCGACTTATTTACGGCTCTAGATGATAAAGACATTATCAATGTTCTCGCTATGTTTTTATATATACAGGCGCAGGGGACCCATTAACGATCCCCTTTTTTACATGAGCACATCTAGGCGAACTAAACCGGCTCAGACTGCCATGATCCAAACTACAATTTATATGAACCTGACTGGTGCTGTAAACGGAAGCGTCACCGGGCGCTATACCGTCTCTCCCATCATGCCTAGCATTATACTGTCACTCCCAGCATGCCTAGTGTTATGCCGTCTCTCCCATTATGCCTAGCGTTATACCGTCACTCCCAGCATGCCTAGTGTTATACCGTCTCTCCCATCATGCCTAGTGTTATACCGTCACTCCCATCATGCCTAGTGTTATACCGTCTCTCCCATCATGCCTAGAGTTATACCGTCACTCCCATCATGCCTAGCGTTATACCGTCACTCCCAGCATGCCTAGTGTTATACCGTCTCTCCCATCATGCCTAGTGTTATACCGTCACTCCCATCATGCCTAGTGTTATACCGTCTCTCCCATCATGCCTAGAGTTATACCGTCACTCCCATCATGCCTAGAGTTATACCGTCACTCCCATCATGCCTAGTGTTATACCGTCACTCCCATCATGCCTAGAGTTATACCGTCACTCCCATCATGCCTAGAGTTATACCGTCACTCCCATCATGCCTAGTGTTATACCGTCACTTCCATCATGCCTAGTGTTATACCGTCACTCCCATCATGCCTAGTGTTATACCGTCTCTCCCATCATGCCTAGTGTTATACCGTCTCTCCCATCATGCCTAGTGTTATACCGTCACTCCCATCATGCCTAGTGTTATACCGTCTCTCCCATCATGCATAGTGTTATACCGTCACTCCCATCATGCCTAGTGTTTTACCGTCACTCCCATCATGCCTAGCGTTATACCGTCACTCCCATCATGCCTAGTGTTATACCGTCACTCCCATCATGCCTAGTGTTATACCGTCTCTCCCATCATGCCTAGTGTTATACCATCACTCCCATCATGCCTAGTGTTTTACCGTCACTCCCACCATGCCTAGCGTTATACCGTCACTCCCATCATGCCTAGCGTTATACCGTCACTCCCATCATGCCTAGTGTTTTACCGTCACTCCCATCATGCCTAGTGTTATACCGTCACTCCCATCATGCCTAGCGTTATACCGTCACTCCCATCATGCCTAGCGTTATACCGTCACTCCCATCATGCCTAGCGTAATACCGTCACTCCCATCATGCCTAGCGTTATACCGTCACTCCCATCATGCCTAGCGTTATACTATCACTCCCATCATGCCTAGCATTATACCGTCACTCCCATCATGCCTAGCGTTATACTATCACTCCCATCATGCCTAGCGTTATACCGTCACTCCCATCATGCCTAACATTATACCGTCACTCCCATCATGCCTAGCGTTATACTATCACTCTCATCATGCCTAGCGTTATACCGTCACTCCCATCATGCCTAGCGTTATACTATCACTCCCATCATGCCTCTCCCATCATGCCTAGCGTTATACTATCACTCCCATCATGCCTCTCCCATCATGCCTAGCGTTATACTATCACTCCCATAATGCCTAGCGTTATACCGTCACTCCCATCATAACTAGCGTTATACCGTCTCTCCCATCATGCCTAGTGTTATACCGTCACTCCCATCATGCCTAGCGTTATACCATCACTCCCATCATGCCTAGTGTTATACCGTCTCTCCCATCATGCCTAGTGTTATACCGTCTCTACCATCATGCCTAGTGTTATACCGTCACTCTCATCATGCCTAGCGTTATACCATCACTCCCATCATGCCTAGCGTTATACCATCACTCCCATCATGCCTAGTGTTATACCGTCTCTCCCATAATGCCTAGTGTTATACCGTCACTCCCATCATGCCTAGCGTTATACCATCACTCCCATCATGCCTAGCGTTATACCATCACTCCCATCATGCCTAGTGTTATACCGTCACTCCCATAATGCCTAGTGTTATACCATCACTCCCATCATGACTAGGGTAGCCTCTATGTTCATTTTGCTCTGATGGAGCTTTGCTCACTGTCGCCCCCTGCAGGAACTTTGTATGAGCTCCTCTTTCACCTGTAAACACCCACTGGCTTGTATTATAATATGCTCTTCAATTATAAACTGGACATCCATGGTGCATGGTCCCATACTCAATGGCTCCTATCTGGGTTGCATGGAGGCGATCCAAGAATGTGGCTCCCAAGTCCCTTTCTATCCTCACTGCATGACAGGCATGTGCATTGCTGCTCCAGTCAAAGTCTACTGGACAGACGGAGACAACCTGACAGTGAACACGCCATCACACCTGGTCCTGTCAATCAAAGTGCAGAGGGTGTGTCAGTTGTAGAGAGAGCAGAGCCTCTAGGTGTAATAGTAACGCCCCCGTTGCTCCTAGAGGCTCATTTGCATATAATAAAACCTCATTTTTCTCAGTAATGTGGGCACATATGAACATGGGGCCAACACAGATGTCTTCAGCTGATAAGCGCACATGTAACAGGTCAGCCAGTGTCATAGGGACAAATCTGCTGACAGATGCCTTTCTTAAGACAGAGCACACTCCTCCAGTGACGGACACAGGTCATACCGCACAAATACTGGCAAAGTGATGAAAGTCATCCTGTGTCAGCTCAATCCGTGAATCACGGGTCTCCATGTTCTGCCTTTTCTAGGTGTCGTTATATCTCCAGCATTTCTCATGCCAAGGCTTGCCCTTCCCGAGAGGTGAATCAGCCCAGCGCCTACCAGGCACCGTGAGATCACTGCCATGACGTACAGGAAATACCGTAATGTACTGCACCAGAAGCCAGCCCGGACGGCTCCACACTTACAACACTAATGCCTCGCCAGAACTAACGCGCTTCCTCCGTCCGCAATACGGGATGTAATGGAGAGTGAGCTCCTGCTTCTGCTCCCCCTCTCAGTCGTGTTATATGGGCCCCTGCTCTTACAGACTGTGGGGGTCCTAAGGAGATGCCATTGATGCTTACTGTCAGATGAAGGCTCAGGCACCCCAGCTGTTGTGAAACTACAACTCCCAGCATGCTCCATTCACTTCTATGGGAGTCCTGAGTGCGGGAAAAGTTATCCAACTTTCTAACACACTTTGTTTTTCGATTCTTTACCATTTTCAAGATCTCTGCTTGATGTCAGTCCAATTAAAATATCTCAAAGTTTAAAAGGGAGAGCGTGAGATTTATTAATATTTCCTATTTTAGTGAACAGAGATAGAATGGAGCCGGTTGTCTCCGATGTAGCAGAGCTGCATGTTGATACCTCTAGGTGCGGGCTGTGCTGCTCAATAAGTTTGCATTGACCCTGTAAGGTTATCTGACAGGGAAGGGTCCTGTGAGGAGAATGGGTGGTCTGCGACCCCTAGACAGAGGTAGGCGATGCATTCGACTTTTATGATATCGCTCATGCAGGTGTCTTGAAGGGGGGTTTTCAGGAGTTAAATATTAATGGCCAGTCCTCAGCATATGTCATCAATACCAGATCAGTGAAGGGTCAGCCTCCCAGGACTCCTTCTCGTCAGCTATATGAAGGGGTCACCACCCGCAGATTAGCACTGTGGCCCCTTCGTGGTATGCCAAAAACAGCTCCAAACGTTGAATAGTGGATGTGCTTGGTACTGCAGCTTGACAGAATGGGACTGAGCTGCATGAAGGTCATGCGACCCGCAGACGTGACAGGCTGAGAAAGAGCGTGCGCCGTGGCGGGAATGTTTAAAGGGGTTTTCCGAGATGTTTCTACTGATGACATATCCTTTGGATAGGTCATCAGTATCTGATCAGTGGGGGTCCAACATTCGAGACCCCGACTGATCAGCTGGTTAAGAAGGCAGCGGCACTTGCAGTAGCGCCACGGCCTTCTCCCAGCTTTGCCTTGGTCGTATGACATCACGTTAATCGGTCTCAGGCCTAGGCGCAGCTCAGCCCATAGAGGTGAATGGGGCTGAGGTGCAATACCAAGCATGGCCACTATACAATGTACAGCGCTGTGCTCGGTGAGCTGAGAGAAGACTGCAGCACTCACAAAAGAGCCTATGCCAGGCATGGCCAAACTGCGGCTCTCCAGCTGTTGTAAAACTACAACTCCCACCATGCCCTGCTGCAGGCTGATAGCTGTAGGCAGTCTCAGCATGCTGGGAGATGTAGTTTTGCAACAGCAGGAAGCCTCAGGTTGGCCATGGCTGGCCTATATCTTCTCAAACAGCAGATCGCGGGGGTCCCGGGTGTCAGACCCCCACCGATGAGTTACTGATGATGAATACAGAGGATAGGTCATTAGTAGAAAAGTCTGGGAAACACTTTTAAATCCTGGAAGACCCCTTTAAATATCCTCTCTATGGACTACCCCTTTTGTTCTGCGAGGGATCGAGTTCAATGACAACTTCAGCTCTGCTACATCCGTCTAATTTCTAATGACTGTGCTTCCAGCCAGCGTCTCTATGAGATTGCATTTTCCAGTCTGTGCAGCGAGCGAGCCGCCGGTACAGCTGTGACGTGAACGCTCTCCTGCCCTCAGGTCTGCTGAAGTGCACAAAACCACAATCCCAAATACAGCTGTCTGCAGGCGTCGACCCAAGTTATGTAATGTGGTATTAATAATCAGATGAGAGGAGGGAGAGGGAAGAGAAGCCCGTAACCTGCTGCGCAGCCGCCATCCGGTGATCTCCCGCAGGTCCACGGTTATCTGCTGCGCAAAACTGTTTCACAGGAGAACCATGGCTGTAGTAAAGAACTCACCGCTAACACTAATAACGTGAAGAATATCTATTCCGTGTGCACAGGATTTCTATGTCCTGCGGCTGGAAACTACATTACAGATGTAGCAGAGCTGAGTCTGTTCGGGCTCATGCACACAAACCAATTTCCTTTCCGTGTCGGTTCTGTTTTTTTTTTTGCGGATCGTATGCGGAACCATTCATTTCAATGGGTCTGCAAAAAAAAAACGGAAGATACTGCGTGTGTCTGTGTTTCCGTTCCGCCCAATAATAGAACATGTCCTATTAGGCTAGGTCTACACGACGACATGTCGCACCAATGTCACGCAATTTTTTTTATAATGATAGTCTATGGTGTCGCATTGCGACATGCTGCGACTGTGACGCGACAGAAAAATCCATTTCAAATCGTCGTGTTGCAGTCGCAGCATGTCGCAATGCGACACCATAGACTACCATTATAAAATTTGACGCGCAACATTAATTCAACAAAAGTCCTAGTGTAGACCTAGCCTTAGGCCTTGTGCACACGACCGTTGTTTTGGTCCGCGTCAGAGCTGCATATTTTGCGGCTTGGGCGCGGACCTATTCACTTCAATGGGGCCCCAAAAGGTGAGGACAGCACTCCGTGTGCCGTCCGCATCGGTTGCTCCATTCCGTGGCCCCGCTAAAAAAATTAGAGCATGTCCTATTCTTGTCTGTTTTGCAGACAAGAATAGGCATTTCTACAATGGGCCGCGTTCCGTAATTTGCGGAGCAGCTTCCGTGTTTTGCGGATCTGTGGTTTGCGGACCGCAAAACACATACGGTCGTGTGCATGAGGTCTTATTGTCCGCATTACAGGCAAGGATAGGAATGTTCTATTAGGGGCTAGCTGTTCTGTTCCGCAAAATATGGAATCCCTAAATAAATATGGTCCAATGATAGCTTACCTCCGGCACTCCAGCTGTGGTGAAACTACGACTCCCAGCATGCTCCATTTATTTCTATGGAGTTCTGAGACCAGCCAAGCAAGTGCACATCTTGGGAGTTATAGTTTTACCATAGCTTGGGTGCTGAAGAAACTATGGCCCCCACAGTAGAAGAGGGTCAGAGGGAGTAACGCTTGACTGCAGGATCAGACTACTCCGTTTAAATGTAGTCTGTAACCATAAAGACACATAGATCTGCATAGGGGCTGCATACACAAAAACAAAAGCCGTCTGATCAAGACTATTTTTTTTTTATTCGTACAGAAGCAGTGAAAGGAAAACCACAAGAGCTCACATACTCCAACGTGTTGGAAACACATGGCGTGCATGCTCGTCCTGAGCGGCGGGCAGCTGCATACTCCTCGTGTGGGCCCAAGCACTCAGGAGTGGGGTGACCACTGCTATAGACTGCAGCAGGAGGACCTCTAATCTTCACTGTTAGGCCTCTTTCACACAGCCGTGGGTGTTACGTGCCCTTATGCGGACCGCGTCTGTGGATCCGCAATACACGGGCACCGTTCCATGGTCATTCCGCATCACGGATGCGGACCCTTTCAATTCAATGGGTCCGCAAATCCGGAACAGTGCAGAACGGAATGGAACACTACGGAAGCACTACGGAGCGCTACCGTGGGGTTCCATACCGCAAAAAGATAGAACATGTCCTATCTTTTTGCGGAACGGGCAGATCCGCTGCGGCTGCCCCACGGTGGGTGCCCGTGCATTGCGGGCTGCAATTTGCGACCCGCAGCACGGGACAACGACGGCCGTGTAAAAGAGGCCTTAACGCTCTGAATGCCGTGATTAATGGTGAGCGTGGTATTTCAGCATTTTTGCCTAAATAAAAATGTATATAAATTAAAAAGTTTTTGCTCTGTATAGGTGATCAGTGTCTGATCGGTGGGGGTCCGACACCTATTCTCACGACGTCGCATTCATTGGTGACACGGCCCAGACGCAACTCGGCTCCATAGAAGTGAATTTGGCTGAGCTGCGATACCACGCAGCACCGCTATACAATGTACGGCGCTGTGCCTTGTCAAATAGCTGATCGGCAGGGCTCCCAGGTGTCGGACCCCCCCACTAATCAGATACTGATGACCTATCCCGAGGAAAGATCATTAGTATTTAAGTCTCGGAAAACCCCTTTAAACGCTAAAGGTATACGGTATATACGAAAATACCACCCCTATGTGAAGCCCATAAATTAAAGGGGTTTTCTGGCTTTTTTTATATATCGACGACCTATCTTCAGGATAGATCATCGGTACATGATCGGAGGGGGTCCGACACCCAGGACTCCCGCCGATCAGATGTTTAAGGAGACCGCTGAAGACGAAAAACTGCTTTAAAAACCTCTATAAAAACAAAAAGTTTAAACCGACCGAACAGAAAGAGGAAACATTTTTAAGAAAACTTTCTAGTCCTCAGGGGTGAGCTTTTTCTGTACTGGTCAATCGCACACAGGGCGATTCCCTCATGTCTGCCGTGTCACATTCCTCGTTGCTCTCCTGTCAGGAGGTGACGGCTCTTTCACAATGTCAAGATGTGGAATGCAGGTTCCAGGCAGGCGGCCTGACAACTTACTTATCGCTGCCGCTGTCTTTTGGCTTTGTGTTTTGAAGGATTCAGGACGGTCAGAAGTGTGAATTACCGGCGTGTTCCTGCGTTATACCCAGATGATGGCGGCGCAGCGTTAGGACACCGCGCTGTTCTTGGAACGCGTCCATTGGTTTGCTGTACCAATAGCTGGAATGCTCTTCTCTTACATAATGTGAACATTACCCATGCTGCAAGAAAACCACAGGCCAGGGGAGGGTTGTTTGTGTTATACCTACCTCTCCTAACATTATGTACTACCGGCACTTACTGTAACATGCCAGCACATTGCTCAAGTAGTAATTACATAATCTATCTAGACTGGGAAAAATCCAGATACCATGAAAGGACTTTCCCAAGATAATGGCACTTTTTGATTAACCGCGCCCATATTTCAGTCTGCAAAAACGGATCCCGTGTGTTCCACAGCTTTCTCACTCTCATCAATACAAATGAATATTCTCGTTGCACAGAATAGGACATGTTCTATCATTTGCAGAACGGCCACGCAGATCCGCAAAAAATACAGATCTGTGCATAGCCCCAGAGAAATGAATGAGTCAGTGTGCTACCAGGCCATAAAAATGCGTAAGCCACACGGATGGAAAACGCGTTCACATGCAGTCCATAGCGCGTGGTAGCTAATGACATGATTATACTCACTGGCTCCCCCCCGCCCTGACTCCTTTCAGCAGACTTCTACTCCATGGTCTCTAAACCTCCGGGTGGACAGGGTCACATGCACTGCTGCAGCCAAGGACTAACCTGTGAAGTGTCCGCTAGAGGAGTAGTTCATGTCACTTAAGGACACATCACCACTGAGGCCAGTCGCTGGCTGCAGCAGCTAACACGTCCATACCCCAGGCAGAAGTAAACAAGCCGAGGACAGGAAGCTCGCTGATTGGAGCCAGGGCGCAGGGATGGAGAAGCGGAGGATGATTCTTTCATTAGGCACCACAGACTATGGAGGATAATCCTGGGAAACCCCTTGAAGCATCCCTGTACAGAGAAGTGACTGCAGCTTATGGCAGTCTGCATTATGTAAATAGGACTTAAAACGCTGGTCTAGAATGTGTGGACTGTGGGTAATCAAAGGGACAGGAACTGATAAAAGTGTTTAAAGGTGCAATCTTTAGAAAACCCATATTGAAGTCATCTAGGGGATTCTGAGTTTAAAAAGGGGAGACCCTCACCGATTAGCCTGAGCAGAAATTTAGCTATAAATACACAAATGCGTTTTATTCTGACTGCCCATGGATTTCAAAGAGAGCAGTGTAATTCCTCATTTCCCCTGAGGTGGCACTGCAGAGAAACTGAACACTTACTGTCGGCTCCTCTAGCAAATCCCGCTGATCACTGGAGGTCACGCTGCAATACCCTGTGGTCTGCTTATCGTTAAGGGATCCATCCAACAAGGAGGATTGGCAGCGGCGCAGAACCCCTGGAAGCAATTTCTTCACATTTTATGAAAAGTAGGAAGTGCCCACATTAAGTCTTGTCTAAAGGGGCAATGCTACTTGTAATATTTTGGCATAGTGCTAATTGGCTCTCACATATGGAGCAAAAAGCAACCATGTCATAATTCATGTTGTTAAAGGCGCTCTCACCCCATGGAGAGATAGTACCCCCCAAATCATAATTCCTGTTTTGTCATAAATAACTTACGGGTGACTGGGGAACGTCTTTGGTCTCAAGCACCAAGATTGTCGGCCTTAGGAAACCTACTGAATTACATATCGGTTAAAAGGATTTATATTTTATACTCGTGTTTGGTATGCCTCGGTCAGTAAAAATATCCTGTAGTTTCACACTAGCGGCAGGACGGCTCCGAAAGGCTGTTCAGCCTGTCGGGTCCGTCCTGCTGCTAGTTCCAAGTGTGTCGCCGGACTGCCGCTCCGTCCCATTGACGATAAAGGGGACTGGGGCGGAGCTCCGGCACAGCACGGCGAGAGGCCGCCGGACTAAAACTATGACATGTCCAACATTTAGTCCGACGGCCTCTCGCCGTGCCGGAGCTCAGCCCATTATAGTCAATGGGACGGAGCGGCAGTCCGGCGACACACTTGACCTAGCGGCAGGACAGCTACTTGCCAGTCAGATAATCTTTGCATATGTGTATGTCCCTTTTTGTAAGCTTTTAGCATTGTACCTTTTTGGATATTGAATCCTAAATTGAATAAGTCGTTCCTTGCTGCTCTACCATATACCTGTATTACCATAGAGCGCCGTTCGCTCCTGTGAGTGCTGTGTGTCTGTAAGACTTCGTTCACATCATCGTTCAGCCTTTCTGTTCTCCTGCTCCAGATATTCGGCAGATAACTGAGCCCAACTGAGCCTAAAGACCTCATAGACTATAATGGAATCCGTTAGGTTTCCACTCAGAGGAAGATTTTTGAAGCGGAGACAAAAGTCCTGCATGTACTGCTTTTGTCTCCGCTCCGAAAATGACTCCTAGACGGAGCAGGACGGAAAGGCTGAACGGTGATGTGAACGAAGCCTAACTGGGGCGTTCCTGACGGACGCTGGCAGCGTTGTGTGTGGATGTGTTTCAGGGTCGCTTCACTCCTTGATAGGCTAGTGGGTTAGGCGAGTGAGGAAGCGGAGTTCCAACCATTTTCAGTGCAACAATGCAGGTATCCATACTACTTCTCCCATTATGCCGTGCAGTCCCAACATCACATTCGGTAAGCCTCATAGACCTATAGATTTCACAAGAGGCAGATGAACTGTTTCTCTGTAACCGTATGTGCAATCCACCTGTCACCGGCTAATTACAGTGTAACAGCCCCTCTGCTGAGAGGAACAATACGTAATCATTGCACTGTAACGGATGAGACACGGGGTGCAGTACAGAATTACCGGTACATGCAGGAAGTGATCTCACGGCCCTCGCTCGTATAATAAATGCTATGTACAAACATGTAGAGCGCGTCTACAGCAAGCATGCCCAACCTCCAGCGTCTACAACTCCCAGCATGCCCGAACAGCCTACAGCTATCAGCCTACAGCAGGGCATTGTGGGAGTTGTAGTTTTACAACAGCTGGAGGGCCGCAGGTTGAGCATGCCTGGTCTACAGGATCCATGGCCCCGAGCTGAGGCAGATGTGGCCCTAAGGTCAGCGGTACAAAGCCGTCGCACCAGGGAGAGCCCTACAGCTCGCCATAGACGTGAAGGTCCCTCTATACCCTACCAGAAGCATTCAGATATATCAGGATTCTGGAAAGGGAATAATGTACAGTACCTAAAAGGGTATTCTGGCCAGATCGGTGGAGGTCCGAGCACCAGGACCCCCACTGAACACAAGATGAGGAGTCCCGTGGTCCCTTAATGAATCGAGTGGCAAGATTGGCGCATGCTCAACCATCGCTCCATTTAAGGAAATGAGACCCCTATTTTTGCAATCAGTGGGGTTCCCAGTGGGACAGATTTTTGCGTCAGAATTCTGGTGCGATATGGCACATCCTAGGCCGTCCCCCATTTCCGCTTCTCTCCATCCCTTTGTTGAGGGCGTCCGAGAAAGGTGCGCCAAATTGCGCTACTTTTTAGGCAGGTTCTTGGCGCAGACACATCGGTACATCTTGGCTAAAGTGTTCCCTCATCAGGACCCGCAGCAATCAGCCTGCTGAAGGTGATCAATTTCCCTACAGCGCCACCACAGGGCAATCAGAAGGGGCGTCCGACCCCAAAAGGAAATTTAATCAGGGCCGAGAAACGGTGGGTCACTGAGGTTTCCTCAAACTTTTGATACTTCACAAAGATTTTTACTGGTGGAGAACCAAGGGCCGAGGCCTCGCCAATCACTAGAACGAGGAGAGAGAAGCGGTCACATATCACGCGCTCTCTCTGTCTCTCCTCAATGCAGGAGACGGGCTCAATAGAAAGTCTATGGGCGCTCCTGGATTCCGTCTCCTGCAGCGAGGAGAGAGAGCGCGACATACCAGCACTTCTCCCTCCTCCTTCTAGCAATCGTCGGGAGCCTCAGGCATTGCCCTTGTCACCACTGCTCCATTCCAGCACCCAGGGTCCTGACTCTGTGGACCCCAAGTGTGATGTCCCATCTCTAGTCACATGGACCGCTGCAGCCATTCACCACTGGTGACGTGTCGCCAGCGGCATGGCCACAGTGGGTCAGAGTTAATATGACACTTGAGGACACGTCACCGCTGAAGCCAGAGAATGGCTGCAGCAGTGTACACGACCACGGAGAAAACGTCACAATTCCGGTCCACAGCGGAGTGGGGACAGAGCCCCTGACTCTGGAACTGTGCAGCAACAAACAGGGAAGCGCCTTTTTTTTTATTTTGCACATTTTTTTGGGTTGAACTACTCCCCTTTTCTGTGAAATGCAGGACAGGTCCTCCAGAATTAGAGGCGTTCTATCTAACCGCTCTTCATTCGGGTAAAGAAATGAGGATCCTGAATCGATTACACCCATCCTCCCCGCCCAAGAGTATATGAAAATGGGTTTCTCTACTGACATCTGTTTTAGTAAATACTTTTATTCCCCACTGACATTCTTCGGCATCTTTTTTTTTATAATTCTGTGCAGTTCCGTTCCTCTGTTATACCTTTTAGAAATTTATGGAGAAAAAAAAAATGACAACTGGAGTTACCATTCCCCTTGTCAAAAAGGTGTGTCCCCGCACAGTCTGACGCTGTCAGCAATGAACAGTACAACATGGAACTATAGAAGAACATACCTTCAACTGATAACTCCCCAGTTATCATTTTTTTCATACATTTCCTGTAGGAATAATACAGGATAACAAAGTAGAGGTATTATTTCATGAGGAATACAACTATTTACAATAAAATATGCCAGAAGAGGTAACAGGTCCTGTTTAAGGGGTTGTCCAACAAAAAATATTCCACATTTTTCAAAGCAGTTCCTGGATCTGATTACTTTTGTAATTGCAGGTAATTAAACGTATAGTACAGCAATAAAATGTCTGTATAGCGCCACCTGCTGTCTGTTCTTTTCCATATTTCTTGGGTGCACATGCCCAGTTCCGTTCTATAATTGCCAGCAGCTTTATCTATTGTTACATGGAGAGAGCTGCAGCAAAAAGCACACAACCCCTGAGCTGTTATGGGGAGAGGGCTGTAGTGGAAAGGGCATGCTCCCTGAGAAAGGACAGCTTCTCTGAGCTGTAGTAGGGAGAGAGCTGTAGCAGCAAAGACACACCCCCTGAGCTATGATAGGGAAAACCATAGCAGGAAGGACACACCCCCTGAGCTGCTTTCTAAAGAGCTGCTGAACAAAAGCGGATGTAAAGGCAGGTCGACTAATTCAACAGTTATTGTGAGGGACCATCCACCAATTCTTATAACTCATTATAATCTTAAAGGGGTTGTCTCATTTAAGCAAATGGCATCCATCATGTGGAGAACGATTCATTTTTCCACCACATTATCCACTGCTTGTTTCCATGGTATACGACCACCCTGCAATCCATCAGTGGTGGTCGTGCTTGCATAATACAGTAAAAAGCACCAGCCTATCTGCGTGCCCAAGGTCCCGGCCACCAGAAAGGACTGTGCTCTTTCCAATAGTGTGCAAGCACGACCACCACTGATGGATTGCAGGGTGGTCGTAACCCCAGATAAGGAGCAGTGTATAATGTGATGGAAAAATGAATCCAGCCAGCAAAGGAAGCAATATGGAGAATCACAATACATTAGTAAGTGGCTTGTATTTACTTTCTCTACATGATAAATGCCCCTTGCTGTAGTGAGACAGCCTGTTTAAAAATCCATAACCCCCATAGGATCAGATAGGAAGGAATGCGATTTTTCCAACATGTCATTCTCCTGCTTCCCTGGAAAGTCAGGCCGGCACCTATCTCCGCTGCCTACTGGGGTGACTGAGAAAGCGGCAGGGGATTGGTAAGGTATCAGTTCTCAAAGCCATTCTGCCCCTTTTCATAAAGATTTTCCTGGACAATCCCTACAAGGATGGTGACCATCAATATGAAAGCATAATAACAGAGGCAAAGCTGAAATGGGGGGGGGGTCGGACAACTGGGGCAAGTGCCTAAGGTGATGTTCCCGGGGAAGGCGCCAACAAGACGCTCTGTCTGGGCCAAGGTATTTAGATACAGGGTGAGGGCAGTGAACTAAACCATTGTCCCGGGTCAAGGGGGCACCCTAGCTACGTCTCCCGGTGGTCGCCATAATGACTGTGTGTGGGATCCTAATGAAAAACAGCACTACGAATGAATATAAACACCACCGCCACGATGTGATCACTTATTTTTAGCCTCCCTGAAGCAAACTGGCTCTGTTAAAGTTTGCCACCAAATATAGGCAACTTGCAGCAAGAAGGAGCCGGGTTTCATCATCAGACATGCTTGTTTACGGGACCGGGATTCCTGGACAGAACGGAGGGAGGACGGAGACGACAGCGCAAATAAGAGTACCGATTGTGCTTTATGTTCTCCACGGCGGGAAGCGCTTTCTACATTTCTGAGTGGTGGGCGCTTAGTCTCGTGCATTTCCCTTAAAGGTTCCTTCTAAGACTGTATGTGATTTAAAGGGGGAATTACAGTATAATATAATTATCCGAGGATGTCATCGGTGCAGATGAGACGGTAACACTGGTGAAGTCTGTTCTTTCGGATCCACCGAAGACTTCCAGAATTGATAGGCTCTTTGAGCACTTTTCAGAGACTTCTGCTACTGGAAGGCTGACGTAAGATTTTAAAGGGGTTGTAACTGGTTTCTGTCTTCCAGAAAAGGCCTCCACTAATCAGAAGAGCCGCAGGTGTCTTCTTGTAGACCGCTTCATCAGCCTGACTGCAGTTTCATGCTCTCGGTAGCAGCCGCCATGACCCAGCCAGGAGTCTGTATAGGACATAGGGTAGCTCACAGCCTGCAGTGAGTTATCTCCTATACAGGTTACCGAGTCTGCAATGACCATTGTTGGTAGAGATCTGGATCTGCCGCCCACTGGCAAATGGGGTCTGAAGCAGAATTTTGTTCAGAACTTTAAGCCACAGTTAGACGGGCCAGACAGACTACCAAGCACAGGTCGAAAAATCGGGACAAACCCAAAAATATTGTGTTTTTCAGACAAAAGTTCTTGGTATAAAAAAAAGTCTGCGCAAAGTCTTGCGGGCCTGGTGGTGCCAAACTTTTGTCTGCCCATAGAGAGAACTGTGCAGCTGTGCAGTCATGGCTGCACAGTTTCCTCGGTCCCTTCCAGCACTGATCTGCATGACTGGAGCAGGAGGAAGCTGAACACAACGGATCATGTCAGACGATAATCTGGTGCATAGTTCACGTTTGTCTACTTTTGCTTCATCTACTGTTCGTCTTACTTTGTGCCAACATACTGTCGCATCTTCAGCCATGCTCATTTCCCTCTAAGACACTCCCCTTTCTTACAAAACCACACCTCCTTGCCGATCAAGGCGGAGAGGATTTTTCTTTGTGTCACAGTGGATTCCTAAATAGGTCTCAAATAAGACACTGCAGGAAGTCAAAAAAATCAGTGGACACCAGGTATATCCCCTTTCACTAGCCCAGACCACCAAGGAAGCACGAACGAATCCTAGACCATGAAGTGTGATTTATGCCTTTGTTACAAACAGAAATGTTGTAGATTTTGCTGTGGATTTGGAGATTTCATCCTACGCATTGCCAATGGTAAAACCTGCAGCAAAAATCACAGTATAGACCGACATGCAGCAGATGTAAGATCTGCACCAGTGTTAAATTTTTTAACTTTTTTTCTGCAGCGTGTGGATGAGATTTGGTAAAATCTCATCCATTTTGCTGTTACTGTTATACGCTGCTAATTCTTTTCCTGCAAAGACGAGGCTGGGAGATTAGGCGTTCCAATTTTCTTTTGCAACCATACCCCAGTGGGAGCTTCTCCTGCATGGACACAGACCGGACACTCTTTTGCTATCACTTTTAAACTTACGGCAGGAGGAACAGGGGAGAACGTGGCTAGATGTACCTCTACCTATCAGTATGGAGGCATATTTGTAGCAGATCTGATGGTAATCATTTTCCTACTTTCATGGTACCTGTTAGGACACGCCTGAGCACTTTGCCAAAAATTTGGAGCCGAGGACAAACATTACCATGCAGAACACTGTTGACAAACTTGCAATGAGTCAGGAGCACAAAATGTCACCAAGGCTGGCCGTGTCAGAATACATCATTACCCAGGACAACTGAGGTCACGGAGGAAAACAAGAAGTAGTCATACATATTGCCAAATTCTAGTGGTAACGCCAAGGCAATAAACGATGGGTCTGCCACTATAATCATCAAATGGGCCAGCCACAACAATCATCGAATGGGCACAGCACCACAATCATTGAAGGGGCCCAACACAACAATCAATGATCGAAAGGGCCAGCCACATAAATCACTGAATAGGCCCACCACGACAATCATCGAATGGGCCCGCCACGACAATCATCAAATCGGCCCACCACGACAATCATCAAATCGGCCCACCAGGACAATCATCGAACGGGCCCGCCACGACAATCATCGAATGGGCCCGCCACCACAATCATCGAATGGGCCCGCCACCACAATCATTGAATGGGCCCGCCACCACAATCATCGAATGGGCCCACCACGACAATCATCGAATGGGCCCACCACGAGAATCATCGAATGGGCCCACCACGAGAATCATCGAATGGGCCGCCATGAGAATCATCGAATGGGCCCGCCACCACAATCATCGAATGGGCACGCCACCACAATCATCGAATTGGCCCGCCCAGACAATAATCGAATGGGCCCGCCCAGACAATCGTCGAGTGGGCCCACCACGACAGTCATTAAAAGGGTCAGCCACGACCATCATCAAAAGGGCTAGCCACGGTAATCATCGAATGGACCCACCGTGACAATCATCGAATGGGCCAGCCGTGACAATCATCGAATGGGCCAGCCGTGACAATCATCGAATGGGCCCGCCACCACAATCATCGAATGGGCCCTCTATGACAATCATCGAATGGGCCTGAGATGACAATCATCGAATGATCTGAAGTCTGATTGGGGGTCTTCTTAACACTGGAGGTCTGATCTAAGGTCTGAATGGGGATCTTCTTAACACTGGAGGTCTGATCTGAAGTCCGATTGAGGGTCTGATTCAAAATATTTGTTGCTTATTTTCCTAGGTGTGTCATGGGTAGGCTGAAAAATTAAGTCACTTTGTGTATTTGAAAATAACAGCTAACTTTATTTTATGGGTCTGGAATGAATGCCGTATCAAATATATATATATATAGGTGGGGGTGTTCTTTTTTTTTTTTTTTTTTTTTTTTTACATTTTATTTTAGTGCTTTTGCACAATAAAAAAAAAATGTTAAGGGGAAAAAAAAGAATTTTTGTGTTGCCGCATTCTGACACCCATAACTTTTTTTCTGTTAACTTCGCCATAAGGCTTGTTTTTGACGAATGGGTTTAGTACCATTTTAGGGCAGTTCTATTTACTATCATTTGTAACCATCAGTTTTTGCACACAATTTTATAATTTTTTTGGTGGAGACAAAAAGTCTTCCAATTCTAATTTTTGCATTACACCTAATGACCAAAAATTATTCTGTGGGTCAGAGGACTGTAGCGGTGCCAAAACATTGCAGCAGGAAAGGGATTTGTGCTGCTGGTGTGCGGTATTTCACTCACAGAGGATTGTCCAGACTGGATGGGACTGTAACAAACCTTCAGCTGTAACAAGTATTAGAAACACAGGAAAACACAGATGTAAAGATTAGGGACTGCTGCTATGCGAGTACAGACTGCGATATATGTGCTAGATTGTGTAAAGACTCAGCACATGCCAAAAGTGAGTGAAAACACATGTGTAACAGGATCAACCGAGCCGTGTCCGGACATCTGGACGTCCTGTTTCCTGCAGGTTACTAGAAGTAATTGCATACCTGAGAGATCAGGTCACCGCACGGCCTAATCACATTACTCTGCTGCTGTGCTAGTACCTGGGCATGTGCCCTTATTAATGGCGATGGAAGGAGACGTATGAACTGCGGTATCTGCTTTCTATAATAATGAGCATCAAATGCAATTACTCATCGCCACAGTCATATGAAGCCAATAAAGAAACATGTGCGCGCTCATCGGGGGGTCGGGGTGCTGCCGCCAGTTCAAACGTATTACTGCAGCAAAATATGGAATGGCTACCAACGCGTTTTACAGCGCAGCTCCACTTTCACTGAGATTGACCTTTACAATCCTCAGCGACCGACTACTACTCAGTAATTAAAGGGGCTCTCCGGGACAGTAACATTGATGGCTTTTCCACCGACAAACAGTGCACGGAAGGCCTCTGGTGTCCTCAGGAAAGGGACGTGCTGCAGTGCAAAGCAGAGCGGCTTGGGCAGGTGAGCAGCTGTGTCTATGTAAACAATGAAGGCGAGCGGTATCAGAAGCCTAGCTATAGGGGGTGCAGAGGTAGCAGTCGCTACCGGGCCCAGGAGCCTGAAGGGGCCCGAAGACACCCGCATAAGAAGACACACAAAGCACTGAGGGAAGGAGGGCCCAAGCTGAACTCTTGCACCAGGCCTTTAGCCCATGAGCCTTTAGCTACGCTCCTGAGGGGTATCCATAAGAGGGCCACAACTTTATCCATCCCCCACCAAACACTCAAAGTTGCCGTCCAAGATCCCATTTAACAACGCGTGGTGAAAAAGTAGGCCTTTTGGTTTTTGGCTGCTAAGGAGCAACTGCTTAAAGGGTAATTCCCATTTGCGTGTTTCATACTTACCTGCTCCCGGCACGCCGTCCACTTCCTGGTTTCAGCAGGGGGTGGGATCCTTCTTGATTGAAGTCTTCTCTCTGCCGGGCCGCGCGCTGGACTGAAAGCGCACGCCGCCGCGCATGCGCCATCGTAACTTCTTCCTGGCAAGTATACTATACTGGCCAGGAAGAAGTCATCATAGCGCATGTGTGGCGCCAGCGTGCGCTTTCGGAAGTACGCGCGTTGCCCGGCCAGGAGAACAGAAGTCGTCTGCGCAAGCGCGGCCACTGCGATTCCGGAGAAGAGCGGTGGCCGTAACCAGGGGGAATTATCTTATAAGGGGTGGGAATTAGTTAATTAATTATATTTAGAAAAATGATCACTGTTAAATCATTAACAGATTTAACAGTGATCATTAAAGTGGGAATACCCCTTTAAAAGAAGGACTGTGGGAGGACTGTGCACCAACTTTGGTAAGGCCAAGACCAAGTCATGATTTTGGGTCTTCGCTGGTACACGAAAATACGACTCTGTGTCCTAGTCTTAATTACCGTAATTTGGTTAGAAACGCGTTGGTGGAACGTCATCAAAAATAATGCTAAAGTGGTGCCACTGATCATAGAAACCGTACAGCTTGCAGATTGTAGTTTCACATAAAGCCTAGGAGATTAGATGAGATTAGAGATGGAAACTGATTGACTTGCTATTTCCCTCATTAAGTTATACAATCGGTGCAGCCAAGAAAACCTGAGCCCTGGTCGTACAACTGCGCTACATGCTCTTGGCTGCAAGCAACTACCTGGCATCTACCCGGGTCATATAGAGAGGGGCTGCATTCATGAGTCAATGCCCTCATCGCTTAAAGGGGTTGTCCGAGCTACATTCGTTGATGACCCATCCTCCAGATGAGTCATGAATATCAGATTGGTGGGTTCCGACAGTCGGCAGCGGCGGTGCCGGAAAACTGCAGTGTACAGAGCGGAAGCAGCAGGCTCCGTCCAGTATGGAGTAACCGAAGGTGGCGTTCCAAACCTCAGCTCCGTTCACTTGCAAGGCAGCTGAGCTGCAGTACCGCAGCACGGAAACTACACGGTGTACGGCACTGTATGGTCTCCAGCACTGTATGGTCTCCAGCACTGTATGGTCTCCAGCACTGTATGGTCTCCAGCAATGTATGGTCTCCAGCAATGTATGGTCTCCAGCAATGTATGGTCTCCAGCACTGCAGCAGTCCTAAACTGCTGATCGGTGAGGGGTGCAGGGTGGTAAGTGAAAGTGTTAGTTTGGATCCCTACTACTTGCATTATGTGGCATGCCGGCCGGCCTCATGCCAGGTGGGTTAGCTCCACTGTCGAGGCAAGTGCAGAAGAAGTTTGTTTCATAAATAGTGGGAAAATGTTCAGGTCCCCAATTGTGACTTGCAGGGGTTCTCCGCTGCCCACATGCTCTATTGGGGTATATAGACGTCATTCCTCCAGTTCTGGCAGATTCAGCCCTACAGTACAGGCACAGCCATTCATCTGAATGGCCGCCATGGAATCATGAATCTTAAAGGGCATTTCCCAGTCAGATTCAAACAAACTCCTAAAAATTAGAATGGAGAGAAATGCCAAGATACCCAACCACCTCCCCAACCTCTGTCTGCTGGCATCGCAGGCTGGAGTTGGAATTTAAAGGGGTTGTCTCACTTCAGCAGGTGACATTTATCATGTAGAGGAAATTATTTGTGATTGTCCATATTGCCTCCTTTGCTGGCTGGATTCATTTTTCCATCACATTATCCACTGCTTGGTTATGACCACCCTGCAATCCATCAGTGGTGGTCGTGCTTGCAAAGTATAGGAAAAGGCGCCGGACACTCAGGTGGCTGGGACCACGGGAGTGTGCATAGGGCGGAGCTTTCTCCTATAGTGGGCAAGCACGACCACCACTGCCGGACTGTAGGGTGGTCGTAACCCTAGATACGAGCCGTGTATAATATAATGTGATGGAAAAATGAATCCAGCCAGCAAAGGAGACAATATGGACAATCACAATACATTAGTAAGTGCCTTGTATTAACTTTCTCTACATGATAAATGTCATTTGCTGAAGTGGGACAACCCCTTTAAGGACCACTATTCTCCCAATATGTAGGGGTCCTAGAGGTGTGACCCCAATTATTAGGCATTTATGGCTTATTCCTTATGTGCCTTTCTTGGTAAGAATCCCTTTAAGCCGTCGTCCAATGAATACTCTTCTTCTTATGTGACTTGCTGTACATTATATAAAACCTTCTTCAGTTTCCTTTGCTGCCATGGGCGGTTTATGTTGGATGAATGGAGATATTCATGTTCTGATATCAGCACAGAGACATAGTCACATTATCTCGTCTCTCAATTCATGAGGTAAGTTCGGCTGGGAGGCAAGAGCTATGTGATCGGATGATCGCTGTGACGGGCGGCCGGTGTGAGCCATTATATAATGGAATACATAGCACATTCCCCGTATACATTAGGAGTGCAGAGTGGGGCGCGTCAGATGGACAGATTAACCCCTTAAGGACTCGGACCTATTTCACCTTACGTTTAAACGCTTTTACTTATCCAGGCCATTCTGAGATTGTTTTTTCATCACATATTGTACTTCATGTCACTGGTAAAATGGAGTCCCAAAATTTCATTTTTCTTTATCAAAAAAATACCAAATTTACAAAAATGTGGGAAAATTTGCAATTTTCCAAGTTTCAATTTGTCTACTTCTATAATACATAGTAATGCTGCCCAAAAAGTTATTGATTTACATTCCCCATATGTCTACTTCGTGTATCGATCCTTTTGGGAACGCCATTTCTTTTTTTGGGGACGTTACAAGGCTTAGAAGTTTAGAAGCAAATCTTGAAATTTTTCAAAAACCCACTTTTTAGGGACCAGTTCAGGTCTGAAGTCACTTTGCGAGGCTTACATAATAGAAGCCACCCCAAAATGACCCCATTCTGGAAACTACACCCCTCAAGGTATTCAAAACTGATTTTTACAAACGTTGTTAACCCTTAAGGTGTTCCACAAGAGTTAATGGCAAATGGAGATGAAATTGCAGAATTGCAATTTTTTGGCAAATTTTTCATTTTAATCAATTTTTTCCAGTAACTAAGCAAGGGTTAACAGCCAAACAAAACCCAATATTTATTGCCCCGATTCTGTAGTTTGCAGAAACACCCCATATGTGGTCGTAAACTGCTGTATGGCCAAACGGCAGGGCGTAGAAGGAATGGAGCGCCATGTGGTTTTTGGAAGGCAGATTTTGCTGGACTGGTTTTTAGATACCATGTCCCATTTGAAGCCCCCCTGATGACCACCTAGAGTAGAAACTCCAAAAAATTTACCGGATGCTCGGCCGGCGGTGATCGGACATACACAGGACATACCGGTACGTCTATATGTCCGTAACAGGCTATAGGGATTATCCCATCCCAAAATGAGAATCAGACCTTATATAGCACATGACAATCTGTCTCTAACAAAGCTAGAACCAGCCCTGTACCTCACAGATCCAGAGATCTCCCCATTCATTGCTCTGCAAGATTTATATCAAGCTGACAGCTCAGGGGGCGTGTCTTTTCTGCTGCAGCTAAGGGGCGTGTCCATACTCTCCCAATCACAGCTCAGGGGGCGTGTCCATGCTCTCCCTATCACAGCTCAGAAGGCAGTTGAAGGATGGAACTGAGCACGTGCGGCCATCTCAGTGAGCCGGACAAAGAAATAAGAAAAGGACAAACAGTAGGTGGCGCTCTACAGATACATTTTATTGAATAACTTGGAAGCTATACACATTTTTTAAGTACATGCAATTACAAAAGTGTTCAGATCCGGGTGCTGGTTTGAAAACTGTTAAAATTTTTTCGTTTGTTTAAGAAACAAATGCCACTGAATGGGACAGAGCTGCGCCTGGGACATGTGACCGATGAACGGGATGTCACTGCTTCATAAAGAAGCTTAAGTGCAGGAGTCTGACCCCCAAAAATCGGACCTATTCTGTGGATAAGCCATCAATATGAAAATAGTGGAAAACCCCTTTGAGTATATAAGCCCTGCTGTAATTCTATATGTACAGTTAGGTGCTTTACTTTATTGGGCTGTAAGTTCCTGACCTCCGCTCCGTGTTGGTGATTACTGGCTACTAATATTGTATCTGTGACGGGCGGTGAGTATGGCATTACTGTGCGACGTCAGGACGCAGTGCCGCGCTGGTGCCAAGTCACAAAGCCGCGCTGCATGAAGAACCAGATTTGGGGCGCCGCCCGAAGGAGAAGACATGAGCTTAGTATTTTTCTTTGTCTGCATTCAGGAGATGGAGGGGTTGGGTGGGGGTTATAGGGGCGGCAGCGGCCTATTTTGGAGTCTGTATAAATGTTGGGCCTGATCTAGGTCTGTATAAATTTAGAGGCTGATCTGGGGTGTAATCTGGGGTCTGTATGAATTTGGGTCCTGAACTGGGGTCTATATGAATTTGGGATGTAATCTGGGATATGTATAAATTTGGTGTCTGATCTGGGGTCTGTATAAATTTGGGGGCTGATCTGGGGTCTGTATTAATTCATTTTAGCATCTGGTCTGGAGGTCGGCATTAATTCCGGGGTCTCAATTAAGAAAGGGTTGTCTAACCATGTGAAGTTTATTTTTGAAAACGTATTGGGAAGGCCACAACAAAGCAGTTCTCACCACTAGGGGTGCTAATGGCGCCATTCCCAGGGGTGGCCGATGGAGGTGAAGCTATGAAGCGGTGAGTGTGACGCGTGTAATATATTGTATTGTATTTTAAATGCACGCGGCCCGTCAACTGGAAATTTCTTCCATGTGCCTTCCGTAGAGCTGGCCGAGTTTAAGACTCCTTGGATAGGCCATCAATGTGTGACTGGTGGGAACACAACTGTTCACAAGACACCCATCGATCAGCAGGATGGATAGGCAGCTGGAGGGCCACGGCCCACATGGGTTTGCAGCCACGTTTATTACATACACATTAATGAGTTGGCACTGTGGTGAAGGAACTGACACTCCAGCATGTACCGCCGCTTCTTCGTTCAGATGCTAAATCTGAATGGGTCATTTGTGGATCTTGCGGACTCAACGTGGATTTCAGTCCTATACAGTGAAGGGGTGAAAACCTTTGTGAAAATTGGAGGATTCGTAAATCCATTGTCTGCTACATGTGGGGCCGTTTGGCTGTGGATTTGTGGTGTGGATTTCCATGGCAAATCTGCCATGTCTGAACTCGCCCATGTCGTGCACGCAAGCATGAAACTGCCAAACACATATTACAAAGACGATGTTTTTTCTGTATATTCACTGTTCGTTGCGACAATGACGCGAGTGCACATGCGGCATAATGACCCTCGTCTACTGTACACCCACAACTGAAGGTCAGGGGTCGACGACGTACATTACCACCTGCCGCACGGAATAAACACAGGACTCTGTTATGGCAGCAGGGCCAGTCTATTGTGCTTGACGTCTCATCTGCTGTCCTGCTGCCAAAGACAAAAGGTGTGGAGCAATAATGCAGAACAGTCCGCCCTTCATGTAGTGGGAGAAGGGGAAACAGATGTGGTACGAGCGAGGCTAAATCCTGCACGTTATGTCATCTCCAGGCCATTACGCCTGACACAACAGCGGCACCCGCCAGGAAGGCGGATCTGGAGATGCCAATACAGTTCATGCAACGTGCCAGCTCTATAAGAAAACGCTGAGCAGTCTACGCAGGCATGTGCACTGGCTCTGACGTACCCATGAGGCTCACCCAGTGCACGCCCAGAGCACAAAAACATATGCAAAAGTCATAATCTTGTGGAAAACTAAGCCTCCCATGAAGGCTGGTCCCTAAAGACCAAAAAAGTTCAATACAAAGTTACGGGAGTGTCTGATGCGGGAAAAACATTCTCACATAACCTGAGTAAAAAGAGGGGCGGCTATTAATGAGAGCGGCCAGGAACTACAAAGATAGCCCACTGCTTAAGGGGTTGTCCCAGAAAGACAACCCGTCACCTATCCACACTGTCTGCTCGGTGGAGGTCCTCGTGCTGGGACCACCAACACCACATTAGGAGGCAGAGGGTTCCCTGTACCCTGACTGAATGGAGCAGTGGTTGATAATGCGCACTGATACCCCGTCCAGTATCTATCGACAGCTGGAGGCTGCTCATCACTACGTTTGGTAGTCCCATTGTTTTGACCACCAGGGGCCTCTCGCCTGTATCACACTAAGGGCCCATTCAAACAACCGTATTTTTCAGTCTGCATCTGTTCCGCAAACCCGCTCATTTGTGTGTGCTGTCCGCGTCTGCACTTCTGTTCTGCGGCCCCGCAAAAAAACGAGACTAGGCATTTCTATCATGGGGAACAATGCTCCGATTCTCAAAATGCGTAACGCACATAGCCGGTGTTTGTGTTTTGCGGTCCGCAAAAACAGATACAGTCGTGTGAATGGGCCCAAATTTTGATATGCAACCACCTTACACCTGGATCTGGTTCTGATGCCCTTTATTATTCTGTATATGTTGCCTCTCAATCTGATACGTGCTTTGTATATCTTTCCTGGCGACCCTACAGTTCTTATGTAAGTCCAGAGAGTATCTGACGACCAAGAGCCATGGTTAGGACTTGGGAAAGGTGACTGCGTTAGGTGATGTCTTGCAAACAACCAGAGTTGTCACACACATGGACTACGGAGCAGCGGCCTCATCCCACATAAAGGGGTTGTCAGGTTCACAAGGCATATTACCCTACCAGGTAATTCTGGGTAAGTTTGGGTAAGTTTATCACCTCTTGGCCAGAGGGGAGAGTCTCTAGAAACTGCAGCTCTCGCTCTGGAGGACCTTTCATGTCCTGTATTACACAGGCCATCCCTTGATATGAATGGACACTGTGTAATCCTTCATTTCCCCCTATGGTGGCGCTGCAGGGAAACTGAACACTTTACAACCGGTTTTCCACACAGATTACAGCTGATCTCTGGAGGTCCTACCGGAAAGCCACCGTAAACAGGTCATTTGCTACCAAGAAAGAAGCTGTCCAAAGTGGAGAACCCCTTCAAGTTGTTTTACTGCCTCCATTCACATTTAACATTACAGACGATAAAACCCAAGCCATGGGGGGAAAGCAAACTGCATGACCTTCTTAATAATCAATCCGCCATAGAGAGGCCTAGGGGCAGGGGGCGGTTTGCTTCCTCAGCAGCGGTATTAATAGATTTCCATGAGCAGCCTCTGACGTTCTCCACTAAAGATCCTGACATTGATTATTTTACTTCTATTCTTGTCCTGTTTATACGGAAGAGCTGCAGAATATCCGTCCGGAGTCCATGTTTGCGGCAGCGTCTTGTACATGTAGCAGAGCCTGCACGCAGACCTGCAGAGAGACGGGCAGATATCATCAGAAATACACGACAGCTTCACAGGAGTGAGGTCTCAGCAAGATAAATCCTATTCATGGACGCCCGATCTGATACTTCATCTCTGACGCTCAGCCTTAGGCCTCATTCACACGTCAGTGTTTGGTCAGTGATTTCCATCAGTGATTGTGAACCAAAACCGGGTGCGGCTCTAAACACAGAACAGGAGCAGATCTTTCCCTTCATACCTTATGTCTGGTGGAGGCTCCAATCCTGGTTTTGGCTCACAACCACTGATGGAAATCACTGAGCAAACACTGACGTGTGAATGAGGCTTTTTGGTATTTATCTATCTGTCTCATATCTATCTATCCATCTATCTATTTATCTCGTATCTATCTATCTATCTATCTATCTATCTATCTATCTATCCCATTTCTATCTATCTATCTAATATCTATCTATCCAATATCTATCTATCTAATATCTATCTATCTATCTATCTATCTATCTATCTATCTAATATCTATCTATCTAATATCTATCTATCTCATATCTATCTAATATCTATCTATCTCATATCTATCTATCTATCTAATATCTATCTATCTATCTATCTATCTAATATCTATCTATCTATCTATCTCATATCTATCTATCTATCTATCTAATATCTATCTATCTATCTATCTATCTATCTAATATCTATCTATCTATCTATCTATCTCATATCTATCTATCTATCTAATATCTATCTATCTAATATCTATCTATCTCATATCTATCTAATATCTATCTATCTCATATCTATCTATCTATCTATTTATCTCGTATCTATCTATCTAATTTCAATCTATCTATCTATCTATCTATCTATCCCATTTCTATCTATCTATCTATCTATCTATCTATCTATCTATCTATCTATCTAATATCTATCTATCCAATATCTATCTATCTATCTAATATCTATCTATCTATCTATCTATCTCATATCTATCTATCTATCTAATATCTATCTATCTCATATCTATCTAATATCTATCTATCTCATATCTATCTATCTATCTATCTATCTATCTCATATCTATCTATCTATCTATCTCATATCTATCTATCTATCTCTTATCTATCTCTTATCTATATATCTATCTATCTAATATCTATCCATCTCATATCTATCTATCTATCTATCTATCTTTCATATCTATCTCTCATATCTATCTATCTATCTATCTATCTATCTATCCATCTATCTATCTATCTATCTCATATCTATCTATCTAATATCTATCTATCTCATATCTATCTATCTCATATCTATCTATCTATCTATCTATCTATCTATCTATCTATCTCTCATATCTATCTATCTATCTATCTATCTATCTATCTATCTATCTATCTATCTCTCATATCTATCTCTCATATCTATCTCTCATATCTATCTATCTATCTATCTATCTATCTATCTATCTATCTCTGTTTGTGAATGCCAGCACTAGATATTTAGAACCTTCAGTCTTTGTATTGCACTTTCCACTGAAGCCAGATTGCCCTGTGTTGACCTTGCTATTATTAATGTGAGGTAGGTTTTTATCATTTTTCTTCTGTTATTGAAGGTTTATCATTACTATGATTACAGCTGCATTATGTCTGAATGAGGCGCTTCCTATCGGTGGAGGTTTCGGTCTCTGCGGACCCTCGGCAATCTGGTGCATGTTCAGAAGCGTGAAGACCATGCAGAGACTTGAACTTGAACATGTTTTCTTTGCTCTTCTCTGCTTTGAGTTCCTCAGGTAATCCTTTCAGGCCTTTTCGGGAGGAATCTCTGAGTCTGAGTATTTGCTAATTTTCTTGTCAAAAGAGCCGTGTAATTTCCCATGTCGGTGATGAAAAGGCCGGGCTGCCCGACTTCCTCTGCCATTACACGTCTACATAATAGGTGGAGCTCCTTCCACCCCATCTGCTATGGTTACTATTCATTTTGAGGTCTGGGTCCGCTGCATGACGAAAACACAAAGTCACGGTTATGGATGTGTTGTGCGGCGGTGTAACTTTCAGTCTACGTTGCTGCATTGTCGGGATGATGAATGGCGCTATTGTTGGGATGCTGTGGGGCTTTCTTAGCTCCTTTTGTACACACCTGTGAGCGCTCTAGTGGTGGCGTGCTTGGGGGCCCCTCCTCGTGTGTACATCGCGTGAAAACAGCTCTGGGACGGAAACTGTGTTTATACGCTCCGGCATTCAAAATCACACACACGTCTGTGTTTAGATGGCTCATTGTAGTTGTCTACCTGTGCGGCGGTCAACCGGAACGCCTACACCTGAGATCTGCACCAACCCGGGCCTTCCAAGTCCCAGGAACCAGTACAACCATAGAAAATATCTAAAAAACACTCCGCCCACGTTACATACACAATCTACTTATAGGACAAAACGTCTAAGAGAGACGACCTCCATAAGGACAGAGACCAGACGCGGCGGAATTTTCTGTTGACATACAGGTTGGACTTGACGGACTTTTGTCTTTTTCCAACCTTAACAACTACAGTATGTAAGATACTACGGTAAATTGGCAGCGATTCTGCAGCAAAGTCCGCATCTATGACACCATAATATGCAACACATCTGCAGTACATAATCTGCACTGTAAGGCTTCATGCACGCGACCCACGGGCGTAGCTATAGGGGGTGCAGAGGTAGCAGTCGCTACCGGGTGCAGGAGCCTGAAGGGGCCCAAAGACCCTTGTGCCGCATAAGAAGACACACAAAGCACGGAGGGAAGGGGGCCCAAGCTGAACTCTTGCATCAGGGCCCATGAGCCGCTAGACCAGTGGGCAGCCAATCAGCACATCACATTTAGGGAAAGGAGATCCAATCACTGTTTTACACAAGCGCATGCACTGAATGGGCTGCGCAGTCCTGCTTCCCCGCACTATAGTGTTATATAGTATTTATAATTATATGTAAGATATCGTTATTCTTTTGGGTTGAGCGGTTGCTGGCTTTGATCTCAATTATTAGGTTTCCGTTGATTTTAATGGCTACCATGTAAGGCTTTCTTGTCGCTGGATTGAAACTCGCGTTCGTACTTTCTGATATTGGGAGACCACAGGAGTGAGAGCCCACTTGGATCATCTCAGACATCCGCAATCTCAAAGATCTCACCTAAACTAATCTCCGAAGCCCAACCAATCCAATGGACGAACCCCCATTCATGAAAACGTAAAAACTGTCTCGTCGGGACAACATGGTAAATTGATGTCCAGAGATATCACTGAAGTCTCAAGATGTTTCCTGTTGTCCCACATGTCTAATGGGATCCATCTCTGGTAAATCAGTCTAATGGGATCCATCTCTGGTAAATCAGTCTAATGGGATCCATCTCTGGTAAATCAGTCTAATGGGATCCATCTCCGGTAAATCAGTCTAATGGGATCCATCTCCGGTAAATCAGTCTAATGGGATCCATCTCCGGTAAATCAGTCTAATGGGATCCATCTCCGGTAAATCAGTCTAATGGGATCCATCTCCGGTAAATCAGTCTAATGGGATCCATCTCCGGTAAATCAGTCTAATGGGATCCATCTCCGGAAAATTAGTAGTCTCGGTCCGAGCACGTGAAAGACCCGAGAACTCGCTGCACGTTCATGGAGTTGTGTTCTTCTAATGTTCTGAGCTGCTGGGAATTGTGCATCCAGAACGACAAGAGAAACACACATTGAGTGACTTACAGGAGGCATCTTCTCATATTGAATTTGTAGGCACTATCCTTTTATTCTCCACCCAGGTCCACACCACCATGATGACTTCTTCCATCCACTACTCGTCTCTGCACATAAACTCCCCATTATGCTGTTACCCCAAAGACCCCATAAAGTAATGGTACTCCTTCTCTCCACTTATTGGAGTGCTGGCTCGTTTTTCTGTTTTTGGATCTCATAGTGGACCCTGTGCCTGTGGCCTCTGAGGGATTGAACCCTTTTTTCTTTTAGTGATTGTACTGCTACTGCTGTTTTATTCTTGTTTATCGATCTGTCTTATATCTATCTATGATCTGTCTGTCTATCTCAAAGCTGTCTATCTCATATTTGTCTATCTATCTATCTAATATCGATCTATATACCTCATATCTATGTATCTTATGTCAGTCTGTCTATCTCTTTATCTTCTATCTATCTATCTATCTATCTATCTATCTATCTATCTCATATCAGTCTGTCTGTCTATCTCTTTATCTCTCTATCTATCTATCTATCTCATATCAGTCTGTCTGTCTATCTCTTTATCTCTCTATCTATCTATCTATCTCATATCAGTCTGTCTGTCTATCTCTTTATCTCTCTATCTATCTATCTATCTATCTCATATCAGTCTGTCTAACTATCTCTTTATCTCCTATCAATTTCATATCAATCTATCTACCTTCTATCTATCTATCTATCTATCTATCTATCTATCTATCTAATATCTATCGCAGTGTTTCCCAGCCAGTGTGCCTCCAGCTGTTGCAAAACTACAACTCCCAGCATGCCCGGACAGCCTTTTGCTGTGCGGGCATGCTGGAGTTGTAGTTTTGCAACAGCTGGAGGCACACTGGTTGGGAAACACTGATCTATCTATCTATCTATCTATCTATCTATCTATCTATCTATCTATCTCTTTATCATCTATCTATCTCTCTATCTATCTCATATCTATCTATCTCATATCTATCTATCTATCTATCTATCTATCTCTGTATCTATCTACCTTCTATCTATCTATCTGGATCTCACGCCACGTAGGGACACATCACCACTAAGGCCAGTCACCTGCACATGATCCTCATCTATCTAGTTTAGAGGATGGGCTCTGGAAGACCGTAGATGATAGCCATAAGGGAGCAGGTGAGTTTGGGTTTTTTCAATAGGTACGGCAGGCTCGTTTTTAAAGTGCACGAAGCTGGAGGATGCCTGTACGGTGGCTATACGCTGCAGATGGGGGCTGTGAGCGCAGCCTCTTTGTGCAGCAGTTACTAAAGTAGAAGTTCCCCTTTAACTAGTAAATATCAATTCATCTAGGTCACAATAAGCAGATGACAAGTGAGCGTTAATTATTGGGCAAGCAGCACGGCACACACTTCATAATCAGCGTATTATTATTTTTGTAGCACCCATTATTCTGTTCTCGCTTCATACATAAAATTAGAAAGTGGAGGGTGGGTGCAGCTGAGCACGTTGGGTGGTGTAGTGATTGGCCCCCCTTCCACAGATCTCTCCTTTGTTGATGGAAGTGGCATGATAATGGCAGGTACGCAGCAGTCACGACAACCACATCTCTTTGAAAACGCTGCGCTTTCTATTTTTAACATGCATTTTTCTGAACGTCGTTCACTTCCTTCTTTATATCATTTGTTCCTTTTACATTTCCGTGGGTTTCAGAAAATAAACATCTCAGGAAGTAGATAAAACTTTGTCCCTGAGCCGTAGAACAACAGAGAAGAGACGAGCACGACACGGGCGCTGATGTTTTGGAATGGATAATATTAAGCCCGAAAAGGAACGGATACATTTTTGGCCCCGATATTCCAGTAAAAGTGTTGGGCCAAGTACATATTTTTATATGCGTAAAGACCATATTTTCCGCTCCATAAGACACACTTTTGTTCTCCAAAAGTGGGGCAAAAGTGAGTCTTATGAAGTGAACACTAATAAAGGCTTCCATTATGGAAGTGCTCATTAGTACTCAGTAGGACTAGGGAGCCGTGAACACAGTGCTGGCTTTACTCACCACTCCCTGGACTTACACAGTGCTGGCTTTACTCACCACTCCCTGGACTTACACAGTGCTGGCTTTATTCACCACTCCCTGGACTTACACAGTGCTGGCTTTATTCACCACTCCCTGGACTTACACAGTGCTGGCTTTACTCACCACTCCCTGGACTTACACAGTGCTGGCTTTATTCACCACTCCCTGGACTTACACAGTGCTGGCTTTATTCACCACTCCCTGGACTTCTGGCGGTGTTGCGTTGTGTCCTGACTGCGTACCGCGTAAGCATGCATTATCACCTCATGCTGTGCAACGTCAGGTCACAGTGCAGCACAGCAGGAAGAGCGCGCTGGATCTCCCGAGTGGTGGTGCTGTCTGGAGCAGGAGTGGTGAGTTCCTTTATTTTATGTCTGATCTGAGGCCTGATGAGGATTGGGGGTCCGATATGAAGTCTGATGAGAATAGAGGGTCCAATCTGAGGTCTGATGAGGATTGAGGGTCCCGTATGAGGTCTGACGAGAAATAGGGGCCCAATCTAAGGTCTGAGGGGGATTGGGGATGTGATCGGAGGTCTGATCATGATTGGGGATCTGAGGTCTGGTGAAGATTTAGGAGTCTGATCTCTGATTCTTTGCCATTTTATAGCGCCATATTAAAGGTTTTGGTGGGTGTTTGAGCGCTGAGACCTCCGACGACTGCTAGAAGCGCTCTCACGCCGCACTCTATCTCTACCTCGTTGCAGGAGACTGAATAGAGACCCATAGGCTTTCAATTAAGTCGGTCTCGCTTCTGATTCCGTCAGTCAGGAGAACTGCTCTCTCCTGGTTCTAGCGATCAATGGAGTTCTCGGGGTTGGAACCCCTGCCATACATCGCTATGACATATCAAATGTACAGTGCACTATAAACTATAGATTATTACGCCCATCGAGAAACCAAATACAGTATGTGGGGGGTTACTGCATCTTATGTGTATTTCAATAAATAAAACATAGCCGTAATTAGTGTGGTTTGTGTCTATTTTTTCATTTATACTTTTTTTTTTTTGGGCAAATTATACTTTTATATATTTTTGTACATACATTTTTGTCCTACTTACTGTACGGTAGTGAGCGAACACCTAAAAGTAAAAAACTAACTGATCAATGAGTCCGATCGCTAGGGCCTCGCCGCACCAGAGAACAGGAGTCCTGTTCCCCCATCCTAGTGAAGTGACAGGTCGAACATGCGCCCTGATGCTGTGTCTCTATGGCAGGGAAGCTCAACCTGCGGCTCTCCAGCTGTTGGAAAACTACAACTCCCAGCATGCCTCGATGGCGGTAGGCTGTTCAGGCATGATGGAAGTTGTAGTTTTGCAACAGCTGGAGGGCCGCAAGTCGAGCATCCCTGCTCTATGGGGCTGCTGTAGATAGGTGAGCGCAGTACTCGGCTACCTTCAGCAGTAAAACAGAGAATGAATGGGGCAGCAGCGGGCATGCTCAATCCGTCGCTCCATTAGGAAGGGGGAATGGACCCTCATGAGCCCGGTAGGGGTAGGAGTTCCAGCAATCAGACCCCCTAATGATTAGTTAACTATCCACTATCCTGTAGATGGAGGATATCTGTAAAATTTTGCCCAACCCCAATTAACTAACGATAAGCTGAAATATGCATGCCAGCATACTGTGGCGGTGCACTGAGAAGGGCGTGGGCACCTATTCGGGCATACTACAACAATGCCCCATTAGGTCCAGAGTTGTCTTAATGGTGGAGTCAGCGCAGCCAGGACAGGAGATCCCTGTACAGTGCTGTGGTCATGAGTAAGGGCTGCTATGCTATGGCCCGAAACGCGTAGAAGGGATTTACTGTCTGTACCTGTACTTGGAATTTTTATCGCATCAATAAAGAACGAAACTTTGCTGTAAAGAGCTGGATTTTGAAAAGTTTTTTTTGCAGTGCTGTGACCTGGTCTGATCGCAACAATGAAAGGGGTTAAGTGCGGGGATCAGAGTTTTATCGACTCCTCGCAATGGCGGACGAAGTGGAGCTGAGCGTTACATGCTGACTATTCATACGCTGATGCACGTAGCCCGGTAATGAATACCTTTTCATGGACTTCTGTCATGAGAGAGACACCATAGAAATCTATCCGGTACTCTGCTGACTCCATTGACCCCACAGATGGTGAAAGCAGTGGAAGGGTGCATGGTGACCAGTCAGACTTCTCTGCAGTGAGGAGGAACGGTGGGCGGGGGATCTCCATTCCGATGATCAGTGGTGGTCTCCAGCGATCATGTTTGCGTGTATACATGCACTCCGTTCGCCTTTGTCCTGCTGACAATTGCACACCGCTCGCTATGTCAAACATGTTAACAAATAACCGCGTTCAGATGTAATAAACTCAACCAGAAAACACACATTTTCTAAAGATATGTCACGTCTCCAGGCAAATCAAAGGTCTCCAAAGTATTGCAACACCCTGTAAAGTCCATGCACAAAGCCATTACACTTTCACACGAAAGCAGATACCTGAAATGCGTTATAGGAGGAAGAGTCATGGCCGAAGCCTTGTACATGACAAAGGGATAATAATCCGGGGGACACAACCGGGGGGGGGGGGGGGGGTTCGACCCCTAAACCCCATCTATAGGTTGGACGCAGGTCCCCTTTCTTACTGTCTGCAGGCCAACAACTAGGAGTGGAGGAAGACATGATTGCAGGACCTGACTACATGGTCTGTTTGTAGTCTGTAACCATGGAGACACCTAGGTCTGAATAGGAGCTATAGACGGCAAAAAGACATCTAAATCCACGGCAAGCATGAAGGAGTGAAAATAACTAGGTTCTTACTTTGTTTTCTTAGGTCTCTGATCTGTTCTTTAAAAAGGAGGAATTTATTGCTTTTCTTCAGAGCTTCATCTGTATTTGGTTTCCGATGGGAATTGTAGGTCTGGTGTACGAGCTGCCTCAAATCTGGCACGTCCTCGGGTTGGTCTCTTTTGACCTGAGGAACAAAAATAATGAAAGGATTAAGACCGCATACAGTCTCTATATGTATGCCGCGGGGGGCATTTATTAGGACCGACACTTTCTACACTGATCTCAAGTGCCTGTGCGCCGCCGCGTAGGAGGAGCCAGAGTTATGTAGAGATGCCGGCCTCTAGATAAGTCTGGCGCTTCGTCCGGTGGGCCGTCCACAGGCCTCTTGCTGGAGTAGATTTAAGCCATTTTCAACACCAAAAGCGTTCATGGAAAATTAATAATGAGCCGGCCTGTTGGCACGCCCACTTCTCCACCACCTTTTCTTATCACTTTGGAAAATAACCGCGTGAGCGATCTATCTATCTATCTATCTATCTATCTTCTATCTATCTATAGTATATCTGACTATCTATCTATCTATCTATCTATCTATCTCATATCTATCTATCTATCTATCTATCTTCTATCTATCTATAGTATATCTGACTATCTATCTATCTATCTATCTATCTCATATCTATCTATCTATCTATCTATCTATCTCATATCTATCTATCTATCTCATATCTATCTATCTATCTATCTATCTCCTATCTATCTATCTCCTATCTATCTATCTATCTATCTATCTATCTATCTATCTCATCTATCTATCTATCTATCTCACTATCTATCTATCTATCTATCTCCTATCTATCTATCTATCTCACTATCTATCTATCATATCTATCTATCTATCTCTATATCTATCTATCTATCTATCTATCTATCTATCTCATATCTATCTATTAATCTATCTATCTCATATCTATCTATCTCCTATCTATCTATCTATCTATCTATCTCCTATCTATCTATCTATCTATCTAGCTCATATCTATCTATCTATCTATCTCCTATCTATCTCATATCTATCGATCTATCTCTATCTCTCTATCTATCTATCTCATATCTATCTATCTATCTATCTATCTATCTATCTATCTATCTCATATCTATCTATCTATCTATCTATCTATCTATCCATCTATCTATCTTTCAATCTCATATTTATCTATCTCATATCTATCTATCTATCTATCTATCTATCTATCTATCTATCTATCTATCTATCTATCTATCTATCTATCTATCTATCTCACATCTATCTACAGTGCATTTGGAAAGTTTTCAGACCCTTTCACATTATGTTGCTCCTTGTGCTAAAATGAAAAAAATAATAATAAAAAAAATCATTCTGCACTCAATACCCCAAAATGACAAAGTGAAAACATAATTCTAGACATTTCAGCTAATTTAATAAAAAACTAAAACTATGGACATACGTATTCAGACCCTTTGCTATGACTAGAGAGGACTCCCCTGTATGATGGAAATGGGACGGATCCGTTATGCAGGCCGTAGACTTCTATTATGACGGAATGAATACCGGAAATGCCTCTAAAGGCATTCTGTCATAGAATCGCGTTATGGTCCGTGGTAACAGAATCCATAACGCAATTCTGCTTTTACCACCAAACGAAGCGTGAACGAATTTGATAACATGAAATTCGCACATCTCTAGCGATGACCTTTGAAATTTAGCCCTGGGGCCTCCCATTTCTCTTGATCATTTCTGAGATGTTCCTACACCTTGATGGGAGTCCATCTGTGGTAAATTCAGTGGATTGGACATGACTTGGAAAGACACAGCCCTGTTCATTAGGATCTCAGAGGAGACAATGCATATCAGATCAAAAGCCATGTTGGGGACGAGTCGGATGAGTTGGGGTGGCGCGTTTCAGAGTTGAGTATGGGGAGACGATGATCCGTGGAATAGACAAGGGAGGATCGGAGATTACGTGCGGGGAGGTAACCACGTCTATTACTGCAGGGGTTGTGTGTATGGTTCATTCTTCATCCATACCATGCTTCCCTGTCGGACCGAGCTCACACTCTGCGTCTATTTGTTTTAGGCGCCTTGCTCCTCACCGCAGGACATTGCAGCACTAGCGGTGACACGAGGAGCGCTCAGCATCTGAGATTATTTTCTTACGTAATTCCTCTAGCGTGGTCATGGCGTGGCCTCTACTCTTGTCTATATGCTTTGGCACATGCAGACGTGTCCTGTCCCAGCATAGCTACGATCAGATGAAATCATCTGATCATGGCACGTTAGTTTTATATCATAATAGACCCGTAGACCGCAGATTATAACAAGGAGTAACGCAACGTGTTTTCACATTAAACAAGGGTCTGGCTCGCCTCCAGGTACACGTATGTTATTCTACACGGAGCACTTACAGGTCGACAGATACAAAACAAGCTTCCAGCAGTCCACTTAAAGGGATTGTGCTATGGAAAATATTTTACGTTTTTCAAACCAGCGCCTGGATCTGAATACTTTTCTAATTGTTTGCAATTAAAAATTTTGTTCAGCCAATGAGCTATTCAATAAAAGGCATCTGTGAGGGCGCCACCTGCTGTTGGTTCTTTTCCTTATTTCTCTGTCCACCTCACTAAGGTGGCCGCACGTGCTCAGTTTAAATCTTCACCTGCCACCAGCCATATCTTCTGTTAGATGCTGTGGCGGGAGCAGGAGAGCTGCAGCCAAAAGGATACGCCCCCTGAGCTGTGATAGGGAGAGAGCTGCAGCAGAAAGAATAGGCACCCTGAAGAAAATCTAGAAGACCAATGAATGGGGAGATTTCTGGATCCATGTGAGGTACAGGTTAGAAAGAGACCGTCATATATAGAGTTGAGCGAACTTCTGTTTTAAGTTCGGGTTCGGGTAATCCAAGCATCACGGTTATGGATTCCGCTACCACGGACCATAACGGCATTTGGAATCCGGGGTGAAGGACCTGGGGTGATGTCACCATCATGTGATCAGTGCAGGGGGCGTGGCTCAGTACTGGATTGGATAAGAGGTCGTAGGCTACCACCTCTTATCCAATCCAGTACTGAGCCACGCCCCCTGCACTGATCACATGACGGTGACGTCACCCCAGGTCCTCCGTGTTGTCCAAGGTTCGGGTTCATTGAAGAATCCCCTTATGGATTCCAAATGCCGTTATGGTCCGTGGTAGCGGAATCCATAAGGGGATGCTTGGATAAGCCGAAAAACTTAAAAAAACAGAAGTTCACTTAACTCTAGTCATATACTATATGATGTGTGATTTCTTTTTTTATATCGATTATGGCGTAACCACTTTTTTAAGACAAGCATGGCATAAGGTATGTGACCCCAGAAGTGACAGCAACACGAGATCTGTCAGCCGGGAGTTTCATGAAATGTGTTTCTGCCATCGAGCAGGTGCCTTCAAGCCTAAGATCACCATGCATAATGCCAAGCCCAGGCTACAGTAGCGCAGAGCAGTCTGATGGATGCTGGGAGAATACTACCTACCTGAACAGTGCCTCCTATAAAATGCGGTAGCAGAGGGGCTGTTTTTCAGTGTCCGAACTACATTTTAGGTGAAGGGCAAAGTTAGACAAAGTTGTCACTTCCAAACTTTGTTCTACCAGTTTTATGAAGGTCTTTTCTGTTTTTCTGTGGAATTGGTAGGCCCGTCTGTCAGCCAGACTTGTCCAACTTCATTGTCTAACCTCGCACACTCCAAAATCTCGGAGACTGCCCAGTAGAGTGTAGTCTGTCAAAGCCACAAACAGGGTCTCCATCATCCTCAGCAAGGACCATGGGTTGCCCTGGGAGAGGAGATCTGCAGACAATCCAGATGTCCAGCAGTGTGATGTGGTCGGTGGTTGAGGCTGGGGCTGCCAAAGATGACCAGTCGCTGGAACCAGGAGAGGTCTGCATTTCCAGTTCATACAGTACATTGGTTGTTAAAAATGGGAGTGGATCCCCTGGGAGGAATACTTTGGTTTCCCTGCTTTCCTCTGATGTGAAGCACTCCCTTATTATATTTTTTTAACAAGAAACATATGGACCTCACGCAGATCAAAAATACTGCACGTGAATCCAAAGAGTAACCCCTTCACGTCCAGGTCTGTTTGGACCTCGATGACCAGAAAGTTCTTAGCGATTGTGCACACAAGTTGGTCCTAACTTTTTTGTTTTTCGTGGGCCTCTAAAATGATTTGTGCCGTTTCTTTCTGTGACACATAAAGTTGTTAGGTATTAACTTTTTTAGCGATTTTTTTTTTCCAGTTTTATATGACAGAGTAAAAAAAAAATTTCAGCTTATAGTTCTGTATTCTTTACATTTGTAAACTGGCACCAAAATAAAGTATTAGAATGGCTTCCTACTGCACTGCAGTCATTAGGGCATGTGCGGTAGGTATCTGCACTGCTTAGGAAACAGCGGCAGATCCGCTGCGCACGTGTCAATACTCGGTCCAATGGAGCAAGCGCAGAAACACAGGGCCAGGCGAGTGTCTGGAGCTGTTAGATGGTGACGAACCGGTGCTCTGAGTGCTTGGGCCAGCCTCTCGGTGCTTCAACAACCTCATTTGCATATCAAGAGAAAGTGAATTTTCTCGGGAACGGTACTCGGGAACTTTACATGCTTGGTTTAACTCTGCTGACAGATGGTCATAAATGTTACAGGAGAGCAACTATATAATAGGTTAGTGCCTGTAATGGCTAGCTGCAGACTTATAAGCCTCTTGACTCACACTAGCAGCCTATTCTATCTGTGTGTGCTGACTCTCCAGTGTAGTTCTATGAGATGCAGCTTCACACTGCCCTCCCTGCCTCCTACATGTAAGAGCTAAGAGGAGAGACAGGCTGAAGCTACATCACATAGGAATACATGATGGAAGGTCTATGTCATTCATCTGTTACTTGCTGCCCTTAGACTGGACTCATATTTATACTTTTCCCCTTCCTCCATGACTGGCGTTTTGATCCTACATCCGTCCAAGGCCACCACTTCCACTTCCGGATGTACACTGAGGTCAACGCATGCGCAGTAGGTGGGAGATGTAGGTTGCATATCGGAGGAAAAAGAAGGTACCAAGATGACAAGCAACCAACAAATGGCGTATCAACTAAAACAAGTATACACAAGGGCCTCTGTGTTATTTTTATAGATTATATGATGCTATATAGGCAATAAAAAAAAAAACTAGAGTGCTCCTTTAACTCCTCCATTGAAATGATGTATGTGTACACGTAGGACAGCTTGTGAGGACGGGAGCTTGGCATGAGTCCATCTACAAGACCAGGAGGCTGCCCATCTGCAGCGGAGCAGAAAGGTGGAGTGTTTGCTTTTGGTGCCTTGATGACGGCTGCAGCATTTCCACAACGATTTCTTCAGGCGCTTTTACATAAAACTGACAGGTACTGTATGTGCCGCCATCCAAGAAAGGAAAATTACCATGTGAACCAAGACAATACAGAAACTGTCCAGATATTAGGACACTGCCTAGCGTGCCGTTACTGGTTTTATGAGCCTTTAGACCGCAGTCATTTTGTTTCTCTTCACACTTTTCGTATGTCTCTGTACAGCGCCACCTGCTGTTTGTATTTTTTCCTTTTTTCTCTGTCCACGTTGCTCAGGTGGATGCATATGTTTGGTTCCATCCTTCACCTGCCTCCAGCTGGAGTTACTATTAGAAGTTATGACAATGACAGGGAGGAAGCTGCAGCAGAAAGGACACAAGCCCTGAGAAAGGACACCTCCTCTCAACTGTCATAGGGACATAATTGCAGCAGAAGGTACACACCCCCTGAGCCACCAGCTTGAAATAAATCTGCCACATTAATTGGAGCAGTGAATGTGGAGATCTCTGGATCCATTTGAGGTACAGGGCTGGGTGTAGCTTTGTTAGAAAGAGATGGTCATGTATTATATGATGTCTGATCTTCATTTTTTGCATTAATCCTGGCATAAACCCGTTAGGCACCAATTTTGGGATAATTACAAACCGATAACAAGAGCAAATGACCTACTAAATGCTACTGTATGTTTTACCTTTCTTCTAAAGCACCTATATCCCAGGCTATCAGTTCTTGTTATTTCCTTGGTCACCCAAGTCTGAGGAGAAGCTAGCTACTTCCTGTCTCACCGACGTCACCATTGAACTTTAAGATTTAGGGCAGTGGTCAACTTCAGGAAGCTCAATTTTTTGGCAAGCAATACGATTTAAAGGGGTATTCCCAGATCACACAGTGATGTCTTATCACTAAGGGTACTTTCACACTTGCGTTGAAGGATTCTGTCAGGCAGTTCCGTCAACGGAATTGCCCGACGGATCCGTTAAAACGTATTTCATTTGCATACGGATCCGTTTGCAGATCCGTTTGACAATTGTATTAAAATAACGGATCCATCTTTCCGTTGTCATCTGTAAAAATGGATCCGTTATTTATTATTTTACCATTTTTAAAGGTCTGCGCATGCGCAGAGTGGAAGAACGGATCCGTTAATGCGTCAATTTTAATGTCGGATCCGCCCTTAATACACTTCAATGGAAATTAATGGCGGATCCGTCATTTCGTCAAGTGTTTCCGCATTTTTGGACGGAGATAAAAATACAACATGCTGCGCTTTTATTTGCGTCCAAAAAACGTGAAAGGACTGAACTGAAGACAAACTGATGCAAACTGAACGGATTGCTCTCCATTCAGAATGCATTAGGATAAAACTGATCAGTTTTTTTCCGTTATCGAGCCCCGAGGACGGAACTCAATGACGGAAAACTTTGACGCTAGTGTGAACGTACCGTTAGATTCATGATTGATGGTGGTCCCAACCTCTGGGACCGTCACTGATCCTGGTAACGAAGGGGGCGCAGCATGATTGGAGCCGGCTGATCTTCACTGCGCGGTTGAATGGTCAGAAAACGGTGAAGGAGCCAAAGCTCTGAATTCTCGGGATCAATGCAAGTCCCAGAGGTCTGACCCCCAACAATCACATAGTGGTAGCATATCCTATGGGATATGAGACGGGAATAGCCCTATAATATCAGATCTACAACCTAAGACACGCAATTAGGTTTTGTTCACATTGGCCCATCAAATAAGCTTTCCTAATCTTACCACCTAAACAAAGGAAATCTCGACGTAACCTATATGGGCGCCATTATAAGTCAATAGGGCCCATAGGTTGCTCTGTAGATCCATCTTACGACCGGTCTGGCGCTGCCATGACACCAGCGGGCACGGAGGTGGCATTACTATACAGTACAATAAAATCACTGAGAAAACGGAGGCCCCAGCAGCAAGAGGGACAAAAGAAAAGGACCATTTTATTTTCACAGCCGCTCCTCTGTATGAGATCATAAGAACCCCACGATCCTGTTTCCGACAGGCTGGGTCCGGCATGTGGAAGGGGCTTCCTTTTATCTGACAGGGGAAGGAAGAAAATGTCGGCCAGATTAATAAACATCCAGAAGCCGCAGGGATTGCGTGGAGGAGGCGGAGGCGCCAGGAGCGCAGCGCTCAGGACTTGTCCCCGACAAGGAGGAACTCAATCTCATTACTGGTTCACGGTCAGGAAAGATAATTAGCGCGCTCATGACAATCTAACACTGACTGCCTTCAAATATATTTTATGACAAGCAGAGGAATACGATGCAGGGAAAATAAACGGTGGAGACCTGTACAATGGGGATTTCTGGCCGGTGCTTTGTGCACTGCTACTATCAAAGACATGAAATCCATAGCGAGGGATGCATGCCATGCCGGGCGTCACTCACAGCCACTCCAGCTTCCACACGCCTCTCTTTCCGCCTCTTATTTTATAACACTTTATATGTTTTAGTTGCTTTTCATAGGGTATGACAGCCTCGATACTGTGCGAAAGGAAGCAGCCCAGCCCTACCGCAGCATCTACTATACACACGAGCAGTCGTCCGTGCTTTAGATGGGCCACGACCCCCTTTTAAAGGGGTTAATGCATGACTGATGTAAAAAAAAAGACATCATGTGGGGTATCTATGGGGCGATGGTTTTGGTTGGTATGGACATTTTTGTTTGTATTTAAAAAAAAAAAAATTTAAATATACATTTGGCACATAATATGTCCTCCCCCTCCAAGAGGTCATTAAAGGGGTTATCTGGTAAATTATATTGATGACCTATCCTCAGGATAGGTCACCAAAATAAGATAGGTGGGGGGTTTGACACCCTGGACTCTCGCCGTTCAGCTGTTAGAAGAGGCCAGGCGCTCAGTAAGTGCCGCGGCCTCTTTCTAGGCCACCGACGTCACCGTACATTGGTAACAAGGCCTAGTTGCAGCTCAGACCCATAGAAGTGACTGAGGTTGCGCTGCAATACCAAGCACAGCCACAATACTATGTACGGCGCTCTGTTTGCAGAGACGCAGTGGGCCGGCTGCGTTCACCAGAGCTCTATGGACCAGCTGATCGGTGGGGTCCGGGACTCAGACCCATGCCAATCTGATAATGATGACCTTTTGCACTGTAACTGGGTCATCCAAAGGAGCCCTAGTTATAGGGGAAAACGTTCCCGTGTAGGGGCATTACACACAGGCAGCGCTGATCAGAGTCTGCTAAGACCATGTAGCTCTGCTCTGCCCCCGAGACACCAATAATCACTGCACAGCGCTCACTGAACGCTATGCACTGAGCAAAGGAGAAGGCAGAAGTGGTAAGAAACTGCTTCTGTCTTCTCCTCGGGGTCCCCGGCTGTCACTGACAGACAGGGATCCGACCTGCTCCTGCTAGACTGCAGGAGCTTTAATCTGGGGTTTCTATCATATTTATTTTTATAAAGATCTGAATAAAGGGGTCCTCTAATCGAGAAGGCTAACATGCAAATATCCCATTTTGAGAAATTAGCCTATTTGGCTATCCTGAGGATAGGTCACCAATAGTAAACAGCAGACAACCCCTTTAAATCAAATGGATTCCGTCCTTTGGGAGCTCCATCACTTCTTGGGCAGTTAGTTGCTCCTCCTGCTTCCTCTGCCAACCCCTATATCTAGACATGTCGTCTCACTGGGTGCCATGTAATACTTGACTCATCCTGCGGAGGCGCTGCAGGGTCCTCCCGCAGTTTAGAGCTGACTGATGGCATCCGTGGGCCCTAACGGGGGATATAGACGGGGGTTATTGTGGTGAGACAACTATGTTAAGGAGCACTGAATGCGAATTAGGTATTTCTGTGAAAAACATAGCAGCGCTGGATATAATGAGAGTCCAGGCAGAGCTCAGAATACAGGGAACAATTACACCACTTCAATTCTAAGAAAAAGCACAAACACAAAAGGTGACAGGGAACAGCAAGTAACCCAGCGCTTGGGGAGGACATTTCCACAGAAACGGGAGACATACGAAGTGCACAGAGAGAGAGCTGATTCATACATTCCACTAAAGCAATTACATCTCCCTGTAAACTGAGAATATGGAAAGAAATAAGGTGCAGGTCACAAAAGCAGAAAATCTGCATCAAAATTAAAAAAAAAAAAAACATGCAAAGTCGTGATTACAAATGTTCTTCTATTTGTGTATGCAGCTCCTATGCAAACCTATGTGCTGCTCTGACAGCTTGTTTTGTAGTCCTTATGTCTGAACTCCTGACAGGTTGTAGGTAATTTGATCAGATCAGTGGGGGTCGGACTCACTGCTCGGGGCTCCGTGAGCGCTTAGGCCTCTTCTTAGGCATCACGTTCATTGGTCACGCGGCCTAGGCGCAGCTCAGTCCCATTTAAATGAATGGGCCTGAGCTGCAACACCAAACACAGCCACTATACAATGCATTAGCGCTGTGCTTGGTAAGCTGTGAGGAGGCCGCAGCACCTACTGGAGCTCCGGTGAGCGCAGCGGCCTCTTCGGCGGGGGGTGCCAGGAGTGGGACCGACACTGTTTTCCTATCCTGAGGATAGGCCATCAATATCAAGTTCCTGGAGAACACCTTTAAGCTAGATTCTTAGCAGTTTGATAAGAATTTAGCTTTAACGAGTGCTTACTAGCTGTCAGGAGTTGAGAGGTAAGGGCTGTACACCCTGCCGTCAGAGCAGCTCCCTGACCGAGTCAACGTAAAGCAGAAAGTGACAGTGTGCAGATACACTGAAAGTGAAGGCTGAAGAACAAAAACTGCTGATTTCCAATTTAAAAACGAATTCTTTTTTTATCCCAAAATGAGTAAAATGTAATGATAAAAAACTGCCCCAAAGGTGTCCATAGCCTTTAAAGGGGATTTCTGACTTTTTATACTAATAACCTATGCTCAGGATAGGTCATCAGTATCTGAATGGCGAAGCTGAGACACTAGGGACCCCTGCCGATCAACTGATTGAGGGGTCTGTCTCCTTGCAGCTCACCAAGCACAGCGCCATACATTGTATAGTGGCTGTACTTGGTATTGCAGCTCAGCCCCATTCACTTTGGGGGGCTGACCTGCGCCTAGGCCATGGTACTGATGAACGCAGCGTCACTGGCCTAGGGTAAGCTGCGAGAAACAGCTGATCAGCTGAAACTGCTAATCAGTGGGGGTCCGGGGTGTCAGACCCCCACCGATCGGATACGACATCAGTATAAAAATGTAATAAAAAAAACCCCTTTAAATGCTACCTGCTCATATAAATGCCTGTACATACAATACATGGGCAGGTGAGGTCTGCAAGGGTGAGAGCTGCTCGTTGTTAAAGGCTCTCCCCTACATGACTGTCTAGGCCCCAAAATGCGCCAAGATGGCAGTGCCTGAGGAATCTTGTAGCAGGAGATCTGTGTGCTCACTTACACAGGAGCAGTCGGAGGAGTTATGCGGAGAATTTACTTAAATGCTTGGAATGGTGCGCCTGCAAGCGAGTTCCCACCCTTCCTGGTGTTTACATGGCAAGACTTTCCCTACAGATCTATGTCTTGTCGAGAGGAAGCTTTCCTTGGAAGTTCAAAGACGGAGGCTTCTGAGCCCTTTTGTGTGGAAATAAGATGTTTCAATGGAATTACGCGTCTTCCCATGCAGCCAGAAATAAACCCTGGCCGGGGCTGTCCATGTCCTGAGCGACCCATGTGTTTGCCCCCACTGGGCCGTGACAATAACACAAGAAAGGTCCGCTTAGATGATCGCCCCGAAGAGGAAGCAAATGTTTCCTGCTTCCCTGCCAGTCCGGTTATGAGAAAGTTTTCCCGTCGTGACTTTATACATAGCGTTCTTGACATTCAGGCTTGATTGCAGGCGACAGAAAATGTGCCACCGAAAACCCCAGGGGGTCCTCATACAAACGGGGCCCCGTGATAGACGCTCAATCCACGGCACACAGGAGCTCCGGCTCGTTTATACCCAACATCCGACATGAACTTGCATGAAACATGACGCCCTGGTTCATCGAAAGGGCACCGTGCCCCATCAAAACTGGCAATTAAAGGGGCTGACCAGCATGATAGAAACATGGCTGACCGCAATCATACTGCTAGTCCTTTAAGGGGTTGTACAAGATTACAAAGACAAAACAGCGCCACACCTAGCGGCAGGTGGTTTGTGGTATTGCGGCTCAGACACATTCGCTTTAGTGGAATACCCATGGGGCAGGCTTGGTGCTGTTTATGGAAGAAAGCAGATACGTTTTTCTTGACCTGGACAACCCCTTTAATTGAGAGACATCCAAGTAATAATCACTTAACTATCCGCTGGAGAGGAGACAACCACTGAATAGGAGGAGGTCTGACTGTTTGGACCACCACCGATAAGAATGAGGGCTCTCCGATCCCGATTTGAACGGTGCGAAAGTCATGGGTTCCCTGCTGCTCCATTGACGGTCTATGGGACTGATGGAGATAGCGGAGTCCAGTCATGAGCGGAGCGGTGGTCGGGCATGCACACTGCTGCGCAACCCAGATAGAGAGGAACACTGGCCATCAGTGAGGTCCGAGTGGTGAGACGCCCACCGACTCAGTGGAGAGGTGATTATTGCTTACGAGCGGAATACCCCTTTAAGATTGGATAACACAAATTAAAACAGTTAATTTCATTATTTTAACCCAGTTTTCACCTGTCATTTTGCAGACTGGTATCCCACAGTAGGAATCAGGGGATGTATTGCTAAGGCCCCATTCACACGTCCGCAATTCTGTTACACATTTTGCGGAACGGAAATGCGGACCCATTCATTCCTATGGGGACAGACAATGTCCCGACCGGGTCCGCAATCGCGTTCTCAGAAAAAATACAACATGTCCTATTTTTGTCCGCAATTGCGGACAAGAAAAGGCTTTTTCTATATGGTGCCGGCGATGTGCGGTCTGCAAATTGCGGAACGCACATCGTCGATGTCCGTGTTTTGCGGATCTGCAAAACACTTGCGGATTTGTGAATGGGGCCTAAGGAGGAAAATCTCCTCTATGGATGGAGATATGGAGCATTTATTCTTAGGACTCCACGTTGTGCAGTCCCTCTGTTATTCCGCATAGAATTAATTGGATAGTGAGCGTTACCATCCTCTTGCCATTGAAAGGTGTCCTTACATCCTCTGATGGCATCCAATCAATGCAGACAGAGCCAGACTAAGCAGGGAAACATCCTATTGATAAGTGGATTGTTCATTTATTCATACATTTCCAGGAGGAATAATAGAGGAACGAGACAATGCATTGCTAAAGAAATAATGCTTCAGAGTTGTTATACTATTGCCAATACTGTAAGTATTAAAGGGACAACTTTTCTCCTATCCACAGGATTGGGCTCATGCACACAACTGTATGGCGTTTTCAGTATTTTGGGGTCCGCAAAAAACGGATCCGCAAAAAGTACGGATGACGTCCGTGTGCATTCCGTTTTTTGCGGAACAGCTGGCCCCTGATAGAACAGTACTATACTTGTCCGTTATGTGGACAATAGTAGGACATGCTTTATTTTTGAACGGAAAGGAAAAACAGAAACGTACCTTCCGTTTTTTGCGGATCCATTAAAATGAATGGTTCCGTATACGGAACGCAAAAAATAAACGGAATGGAAAATACATACGGTCGTGTGCATGAGCCCTTAGGCATAAGTGAATGATTGGTCAGGGTTAAGAGTTTTAGTTTTTTTTTTGTAGGAAAACCCCTTTACGCTGGTTGTACACATTAGATATATTTTGCTCGGAACCACTGTCTATGGGGTCTTCCTGACTGTTCACTGATGAGGGAAATAAGGATCAGGCGGTTGTATTTCCACATACCTGATCCTTTCATTTGTTAAGTGTCTGGCTGTGGCTTACGCCCCTCATCCTATGGCGCACACATGCACTCTCAGCCAAGCTGAGCCTGCATGTGTATAGAGGGACCAAGAGGGACAGCTGTCAGCTCTGCAAGTGTTCGCCAACAGCTATGTGAGGCCTCATGCACACGACCGTATGTGTTTTGCGGTCCGCAAACCGTGGATCCGCAAGAACGGAAGCTGCTCCGCATTCCGTTCCGCAATTTGCGGAACGGAACGCGCCCCATTGTAGAAATGCCTATTCTTGTCCGCAAAACGGACAAGAATAGGACATGCTATATTGTTTTTGCAGGGCAACGGAACGAAGCAATGGATGCGGACAGCACACCGAGTGCTATCCGCATCTTTTGCAGCCCCATTGAAGTGAATGGGTCCGCGCCCGAGCCGCAAAATATGCGACTCGGACGCGGACCACAACAACGGCCGTGTGCATAAAGCCTAAGGTGTATGGCGGCTTTACAGATCACTCGTCCACCTGAGGGTGCAGGAGGCGCAGACCTAGAGGGGGGATTTTAGAGGAATCTTTCTTATCAGCTTTCAAACAGAACAAGAAAACCTATCAGGACGGACAACATTTTCAGAGCGTATCCTTAATTCTTCCCCACAGTGAAAGATGAAGTGGTCGGATTATACATGTCTGCACATTCCTATAATCTATACATCACACCACATCCTCGCTGAGCGCCCAGCGGCCGAGATAAACCTAACTGACAGTCTGGAGGTTCGGGGCAGACGTGCTGGGCCTGGGGAGATAGAAAATCTACACTGAAAATAAACCAGGGAGTCGCCCGTAGGTCAATCTGCTAATTATTCTATTGAGTGATTTATTAGTGTCTGTTTACACCCCACCGAGTCACCCCGTGTCACACCGAGGCACAATGTGGCTCAGGCCACAGTCAGGCCGAGTCAGACAGTGGCACACACGAGTCACACCATGCAGCAGTCCTTATATCAATCTATGAGCCCCTCTATGGGGCGGTTTATTAGGCTTTGTTTACATCACATTAGACAGTGACATGGCAAGTCAAAGTAGCACACCTAGGCAGACAGTGGCATATACAGTCATAAAGTAGCACACCTAGGCACACAGTGGCATATACAGTCATAAAGTAACACAGCTAGGCACACTGTGGTATATACAGTCATAAAGTAGCACACCTAGGCACACAGTGGCTTATACAGTCATAAAGTAGCACACCTAGGCACACAGTGGTATATACAGTCATAAAGTAGCACACCTAGGCACACAGTGGCATATCGAGTCATAAAATAGCACACCTAGGCACACAGTGGCTTATACAGTCATAAAGTAGTACACCTAGGCAGACAGTGGTATATAGAGTCATAAAGTAGCACACCTAGGCACACAGTGGTATATACAGTCATAAAGTAGCACACCTAGGCACACAGTGGTATATACAGTCATAAAGTAGCACACCTAGGCACACAGTGGCATATATAGTCATAAAATAGCACACCTAGGCACACAGTGGCTTATACAGTCAAAAAGTAGTACACCTAGGCACACAGTGGTATTTAGAGTCATAAAGTAGCACACCTAGGCACACAGTGGCATATACAGTCATAAAGTAGCACCCCTAGGCACAAAGTGGCATATAGAGTCATAAAATAGCACACCTAGGCACACCTAGGCACACAGTGGCTTATACAGTCAAAAAGTTGCACAGCTAGGCACACAGTGGGATATACAGTCATAAAATAGTACACCTAAGCACACAGTGGGATATAGTCATAAAGTAGCACACCTAGGCACACAGTGGTATATACAGTCATAAAGTAGCACACCTAGGCAAACAGTGGTATATACAGTCATAAAGTAGCACACCTAGGCACACAGTGGCTTATAGAGTCATAAAGTAGCACACCTAGGCACACAGTGGTATATACAGTGATAAAGTAGCACACCTAGGCACACAGTGGCATATAGTCATAAAGTAGCACACCTAGGCACACAGTGGTTTATACAGTCATAAAGTAGCACACCTAGGCACACAGTGGCATATAGAGTCATAAAGTAGCACAACTAGGCACACAGTGGGATATAGTCATAAAGTAGCACACCTAGGCAGACAGTGGTATATACAGTCATAAAGTAGCACACCTAGGCACACAGTGGCTTATACAGTCATAAAGTAGCACACCTAGGCACACAGTGGCATATAGAGTCATAAAGTAGCACACCTAGGCACACAGTGGCATATACAGTCATAAAGTAGCACACCTAGGCACACAGTGGAATATAGAGTCATACAGTAGCACACCTAGGCACACAGTGGTATATACAGTCATAAAGTAGCACACCTAGGCACACAGTGGTATATACAGTCATAAAGTAGCACACCTAGGCACACAGTGGTATATACAGTCATAAAGTAGCACACCTAGGCGCACAGTGGGATATCAAGTCATAAAATAGCACATCTAGGCACACAGTGGCATATAGAGTCATAAAATAGCACACCTAGGCACACAGTGGCATATACAGTCATAAAGTAACACAGCTAGGCACACTGTGGTATATAAAGTCATAAAGTAGCACACCTAGGCACACAGTGGCTTATAGAGTCATAAAGTAGCACACCTAGGCACACAGTGGTATATACAGTCATAAAGTAGCACACCTAGGCACACAGTGGCATTTACAGTCATAAAGTAGCACACCTAGGCACACAGTGGGATATAGTCATAAAATAGCACACCTAGACACACAGTGGCATATAGAGTCAAAAAGTAGCACACCTAGGAACACAATGGCATATAGAGTCATAAAGTAGCACACCTAGGTACATAGTGGCATATACAGTCATAAAGTAGCACACCTAGGCACACAGTGGCATATACAGTCATAAAGTAGCACACCTAGGCACACAGTGGCATATCGAGTCATAAAATAGCACACCTAGGCACACAGTGGCTTATACAGTCAAAAAGTAGCACACCTAGGCACACAGTGGCATTTACAGTCATAAAGTAGCACACCTAGGCACACAGTGGTATATACAGTCATAAAGTAGCACACCTAGGCACACAGTGGCATATTGAGTCATAAAATAGCACACCTAGGCACACAGTGGCATATAGAGTCATAAAGTAGCACACCTAGGCACACAGTGGGATATAGTCATAAAGTAGCACACCTAGGCAGACAGTGGTATATACAGTCCTAAAGTAGCACAACTAGGCACACAGTGGCATATAGAGTCATACAGTAGCACACCTAGGCACAAAGTGGCATATAGAGTCATAAAGTAGCACACCTAGGAACACAGTGGGATATAGTCATAAAGTAGCACACCTAGGCAGACAGTGGTATATACAGTCCTAAAGTAGCACAACTAGGCACACAGTGGCATATAGAGTCATACAGTAGCACACCTAGGCACACAGTGGCATATAGAGTCATACAGTAGCACACCTAGGCACACAGTGGCATATGGAGTCATAAAGTAGCACACCTAGGCACACAGTGGTATATACAGTCACAAAGTAGCACACCTAGGCACACAGTGGCATATCGAGTCATAAAGTAGCACACCTAGGCACACAGTGGCATATAGAGTTATAAAGTAGCACACCTAGGCACACAGTGGTATATACAGTCAACAAATAGAACACCTAGGCACACAGTGGTATACACAGTCATAAAGGAGCACACCTAGGCACACAGTGGCATATCGAGTCATAGAATAGCACACCTAGGCACACAGTGGTATATACAGTCATAAAGTAGCACACCTAGGCACACAGTAGTATATACAGTCATAAAGTAGCACACCTAGGCACACAGTGGTATAAAGAGTCATAAAGTAGCACACCTAGGCACACAGTGGTATATACAGTCATAAAGTAGCACACCTAGGCACACAGTGGTATAAAGAGTCATAAAGTAGCACACCTAGGCACACAGTGGTATATACAGTCATAAAGTAGCACACCTAGGCACACAGTGGTATATACAGTCATAAAGTAGCATACCTAGGCGCACAGTGGCATATCGAGTCATAAAATAGCACACCTAGGCACATAGTGGCATATAGAGTCATAAAGTAGCACACCTAGGCACACAGTGGCATATACAGTCATAAAGTAACACAGCTAGGCACACTGTGGTATATACAGTCATAAAGTAGCACACCTAGGCACACAGTGGCATATAAAGTCATACAGTAGCACACCTAGGCACAAAGTGGCATATAGAGTCATACAGTAGCACACCTAAGCACACAGTGGCATATAGAGTCATAAAGTAGCACACCTAGGCACATAGTGGCATATACAGTGATAAAGTAGCACACCTAGGCACACAGTGGCATATACAGTCATAAAGTAGCACACCTAGGCACACAGTGGTATATAGAGTCATAAAGTAGCACACCTAGGCACACAATGGTATATAAAGTCATAAAGTAGCACACCTAGGCACACAGTGGCTTATAGAGTCATAAAGTAGCACACCTAGGCACACACTGGCATATACAGTGATAAAGTAGCACACCTAGGCACACACTGGCATATACAGTGATAAAGTAGCAGACCTAGGAACACAGTGGCATATACAGTCACAAAGTAGCACACCTAGGCACACAGTGGTATATACAGTCATAAAGTAGCACACCTAGGCACACAGTGGTATATACAGTCATAAAGTAGCACACCTAGGCACACAGTGGCATATACAGTCAAAGTAGCACACCTAGGCACACAGTGGCATATAGAGTCATAAAGTAGCACACCTAGGCACACAGTGGCATATAGAATCATAAAGTAGCACATCTAAGCACACAGTGGCTTATAGAGTCATAAAGTAGCACAACTAGGCACACAGTGGTATATACAGTGATACAGTAGCACACCTAGGCACACAGTGGCAGACAGCACACCTAGGCACACAGTGGTATATACAGTCATAAAGTAGCATACCTAGGCGCACAGTGGCATATCGAGTCATAAAATAGCACACCTAGGCACACAGTGGTATATACAGTCATAAAGTAGCACACCTAGGCACACAGTGGCATTTGCAGTCATAAAGTAGCACACCTAGGCACACAGTGGCATATAGAGTCATAAAGTAGCACACCTAGGCACACAGTGGTATATACAGTCATAAAGTAGCACACCTAGGCACACAGTGGCATATAGAGTCATAAAGTAGCACACCTAGGCACATAGTGGCATATAGAGTCATAAAGTAGCACACCTAGGCACACAGTGGTATTTAGAGTCATAAAGTAGCACACCTAGGCACACAGTGGGATATAGAGTCATAAAGTAGCACACCTAGGCACAAAGTGGCATATCGAGTCATAGAATAGCACACCTAGGCACACAGTGGCATATGGAGTCATAAAGTAGCACACCTAGGCACACAGTGGCATATAGAGTCACAAAGTAGCACACAGTGGTATATACAGTCATAAAGTAGCACACCTAGGCACACAGTGGTATATACAGTCATAAAGTAGCACACCTAGGCGCACAGTGGGATATCAAGTCATAAAATTGCACACCTAGGCACACAGTGGCATATAGAGTCATAAAATAGCACACCTAGGCACACAGTGGCATTTACAGTCATAAAGTAGCACACCTAGGCACACAGTGGTATATAGAGTCATAAAATAGCAGACCTAGGCACACAGTGGTATATAGAGTCTTAAAGTAGCACACCTAGGCACACAGTGGTATATAGAGTGATAAAGTAGTACACCTAGGGACACAGTGGTATATACAGTCATAAAGTAGCACACCTAGGCAGACAGTGGTATTTAGAGTCATAAAGTAGCACACCTAGGCACACAGTGGCATAAACAGTCATAAAGTAGCAGACCTAGGCACACAGTGGCTTATACAGTCATAAAGTAGCAGACCTAGGCACACAGTGGCATATACAGTCATAAAGTAGCAGACCTAGGCACACAGTGGCATATACAGTCATAAAGTAGCACACCTAGGCACACAGTGGCATATACAGTCATAAAGTAACACAGCTAGGCACACAGTGGCATATCGAGTCATAAAATAGCACACCTAGGCACAAAGTGGCATATAGAGTAATAAAGTAGCACACCTAGGCACACAGTGGCATATACAGTCATAAAGTAGCACACCTAGGCACACAGTGGTATATACAGTCATAAAGTAGCACACCTAGGCACACAGTGGCATATTGAGTCATAAAATAGCACACCTAGGCACACAGTGGCATATAGAGTCATAAAGTAGCACACCTAGGCAAAAAGTGGCTTATAGAGTCATAAAGTAGCACACCTAGGCACACACTGGCATATACAGTGATAAAGTAGCACACCTAGGCACACACTGGCATATACAGTGATAAAGTAGCAGACCTAGGCACACAGTGGCATATACAGTCACAAAGTAGCACACCTAGGCACTCAGTGGTATATACAGTCATAAAGTAGCACACCTAGGCACACAGTGGTATATACAGTCATAAAGTAGCAGACCTAGGCACACAGTGGCATATACAGTCAAAGTAGCACACCTAGGCACACAGTGGCATATAGAGTCATAAAGTAGCACACCTAGGCACACAGTGGCATATAGAATCATAAAGTAGCACATCTAAGCACACAGTGGCTTATAGAGTCATAAAGTAGCACAACTAGGCACACAGTGGTATATACAGTGATACAGTAGCACACCTAGGCACACAGTGGCTTATACAGTGATAAAGTAGCAGACCTAGGCACACAGTGGCATATAGAGTCATAAAGTAGCACACCTAGGCACACAGTGGCATATAGTCATAAAGTAGCACACCTAGGCAGACAGTGGTATATACAGTCGTAAAGTAGCACACCTAGGCACACAGTGGCATATAGAGTCATACAGTAGCACACCTAGGCACAAAGTGGCATATAGTCATACAGAAGCACACCTAGGAACACAGTGGCATATCGAGTCATAAAGTAGCACACCTAGGCACACAGTGGTATACACAGTCATAAAGGAGCACAACTAGGCACACAGTAGCATATCGAGTCATAAAATAGCACACCTAGGCACACAGTGGTATATACAGTCATAAAGTAGCACACCTAGGCACACAGTGGCATATAGAGTCATAAAGTAGAACACCTAAGCACACAGTGGCTTATAGAGTCATAAAGTAGCACACCTAGGCACACAGTGGCATATAGAGTCACAAAGTAGCACACCTAGGCACACAGTGGCATATAGAGTCATAAAGTAGCACACCTACGCACACAGTGGCTTATAGTCATAAAGTAGTACACCTAGGCACACAGTGGTACATAGAGTCATAAAGTGGCACACCTAGGCACACGGTGGCATATACAGTCATAAAGTAGCACAGCTAGGCACACAGTGGCATATCGAGTCATAAAAGTAGCACACCTAGGCACACAGTGGTATATAGTCATAAAGTAGCACACCTAGGCACACAGTGGTATATAGAGTCATAAAGTAGAAGCCCTAGGCACACAGTGGTATTATATACAGTCAAAGTGGCACACCTAGGAACACAGTGGCATATAGAGTCATAAAGTAGCACACCTAGGCACACAGTGGCATATAGAGTCATAAAGTAGCACACCTAGGCACACAGTGGCATATACAGTCATAAAGTAGCACACCTAGGCACACAGTAGCATATACAGTCTAAAGTAGCACACCTAGGCACACAGTGGTATACACAGTCATAAAGGAGCACACCTAGGCACACAGTGGCATATCGAGTCATAAAATAGTACACCTAGGCACACAGTGGCATATAGAGTCATAAAGTAGCACACCTACGCACACAGTGGCTTATAGTCATAAAGTATCACACCTAGGCACACAGTGGCATATACAGTCATAAAGTGGCACACCTAGGCACACAATGGTATATAGAGTCATAAAGTGGCACACCTAGGCACACAGTGGTATATAGAGTTATAAAGTGGCACACCTAGGCACACAGTGGCATATACAGTCACACAATTGACCAATTTGTGGAAAACAAACAACCACGGATCGCACGTCCACACTCCATTCAATGATCTATGGCTTCTCAGCGTTGTATATAAAATGTACACAAGGCACTTTGTATACATTCTGAGGAAAATGCATTAGCCTGCTCACCACGACAAGGTGGCCTCTTCTGGGTGGGTACCTATTCTAATTTGGCGGCACATGGCGTCCTCCGTCGTAACACAGCGCCTGCAGGCAGCAGTTATGCAGTCTTATAGGGGTGGGGTAACTGCAGAAAGCTGGGCGACAACTGCTGGTTGCTGCATGTTGGAGGTCCCAGTCCCTCAGAAATTATATTTTTGTATTATCTGGGGGGGGGGGGATAAACGCTCACAGAATGGTGTCCCTTCCTTTACACTTGGGCAGCGTATGTACCACCACTGCACAATCGATGGGCTGGAGAAAGGGCTGCACAATATGACGAAGACGCTGGACTCTTCCTGATCATAGTGGAGACATCCCGAGCCATTAAAATAAGGTGAGAGCGTGTTATAATGCAGAGATATGGGGCATCAGTATATGGGACTTTTATTTCCAGGGTGTAGCAGTGTGAGCAGGTTTTTTTTTTTTGTGTGTGTGTGTGTGGGGGCGGTTATTGTCCGGTTCATTTTAAAGGGCATCTGTCAGCAGTTTTGTCCCTATGACACTGACTGACCTGTTACATGTGCACTTGGCAGCTGAAGGCATCTGTGTTGGTCCCATGTTCATATATGTCCACATTGCAGTGGACATATGTATAAATCTGCTGACAGATGGGCTTTAAAGCAATGAATAGTAAGGACCACCATCAAGATCATAGTCTGGGAGGTCTATCCTGTATGGGACGGCTGTCATCTAACTGAAAAGGACACTTGAGAGGATCACTGGGAGGAGGTCCCTGTCAATTACTGCTGAGATCACTCCTCAGGAAGAGTGTCACTACTAATAGGCTGTCTCCACTCCAGTCCATCATGACCACAGCAGTCAGGCCGTCGTCGAGCGGGTACGCTAAAGCGTCTGATATAATAATAGTCTTTATTTCTATAGCGCCAACATTTTCCGTAGTGCTTTACAATTCAAGGGTTCATGTACAGAGTCCTTAATAACATAGCAATAGACAAATCAGTAATAAGAATAAGAGGAACGAGGGCCCTGCTCGCAGGAGCTTACAATCTATGTGGAGGTAGGGGTGACACGAGGTAAAAGTGCTTGTTTTGTACAATGGTCCAGCCATCTTGGGAAGATAGGAGAGCCGATATAAAGCTGCAGGAGCCGTCACCAGCTGGTATCTGTGCACTGTGGAGGGCACGAGTAGGGTGGTAGACAGAGATGAGGGAAAAGATGCAGGGGGTGCAGCATTTTGGAAAGCCTGAGTCAGGTGGTAGACAGAGATGAGGGAAGATATGTAGGGGGGTGCAGCACTGTGGAGGGCACGAGTAGGGTGGTAGAGAGAGATGAGGGAGGAGATGTAGTGGGTGCAGCACTGTGGAGGGCACGAGTAGGGTGGTAGAGGGAGAGGAGGAGGAGATGTAGTGGGTGCAGCACTGTGGAGGGCACGAGTAGGGTGGTAGAGGGAGAAGAGGGAAGAGATGTAGGGGGTGCAGCACTGTGGAGGGCACAAGTAGGGTCGTAGACAGAGATGAAGGAAGAGATGTAGGGGGTAAAGCACTGTGGAGGGCACGAGTAGGGTGGTAGACATAGATGAGGGAAAAGATGCAGGGGTGCAGCATTTTGGAAAGCCCGAGTAGGGTGGTAGACAGAGATGAGGGAAGATATGTAGGTGGGTGCAGCACTGTGGAGGGCCCGAGTAGGGTGGTAGAGGGAGATGAGGAGGAGATGTAGTGGGTGCAGCACTGTGGAGGGCACGAGTAGGGTGGTAGAGGGAGATGAGGAGGAGATGTAGTGGGTGCAGCACTGTGGAGGGCACGAGTAGGGTGGTAGAGGGAGATGAGGAGGAGATGTAGTGGGTGCAGCACTGTGGAGGGCACGAGTAGGGTGGTAGAGGGAGATGAGGAGGAGATGTAGTGGGTGCAGCACTGTGGAGGGCACGAGTAGAGTGGTAGACAGAGAGGAGGGAAGAGATGTAGGGGGTGCAGCACTGTGGAGGGCACGAGTAGGGTGCTAGACAGAGAGGAGGGAAGAGATGTAGGGGGTGCAGCACTGTGGAGGGCACGAGTAGGGTGGTAGACAGAGATGAGGGAAGAGATGTAGTGGGTGCAGCACTGTGGAGGGCACGAGTAGGGTGGTAGAGGGAGATGAGAAGGAGATGTAGTGGGTGCAGCATTGTGGAGGGCACGAGTAGGGTGTTAGACAGAGATGAGGGAAGAGATGTAGGGGGTGCAGCACTGTGGAGGGCACGAGTAGGGTGGTAGACAGAGAGGAGTGAAGAGATGTAGGGGGTGCAGCACTGTGGAGGGCACAAGTAGGGTCGTAGACAGAGATGTAGGGGGTAAAGCACTGGGGAGGGTACGAGTAGGGTGGTAGACATAAATGAGGGAAAAGATGCAGGGGGTGCAGCATTTTGGAAAGCCCGAGTAGGGTGGTAGACAGAGATGAGGGAAGATATGTAGGGGGGTGCAGCACTGTGGAGGGCACAAGTAGGGTGGTAGAGGGAGATGAGGAGGATATGTAGTGGGTGCAGCACTGTGGAGGGCACGAGTAGGGTGGTAGAGGGAGATGAGGAGGAGATGTAGTGGGTGCAGCACTGTGGAGGGCACGAGTAGGGTGGTAGAGGGAGATGAGGAGGAGATGTAGGAGGGGGCAGCACTGTGGAGGGCACAAGTAAGGTGGTAGACAGAGATGAGGGAAGAGATGTAGGGGGTGCAGCACTGTGGAGGGCACGATAAGGGTGGTAGACAGAGAGGAGGGAAGAGATGTAGGGGGTAAAGCACTGAGGAGGGCACGAGTAGGGTGGTAGACAGAGATGAGGGAAGAGATGTAGGGGGTGCAGCACTGTGGAGGGCACTAGTAGGGGTTTTCGCAGAGATGCTATCTTAGAGGATCTCAATGAAAATAAGCAAATAACGCCATATCAGCATGGCTTCATGAGGGTTTCTATGAGGAGGTAAGTTCTAGACTTGACCGCAGTGAATCAATGGATGTCGTAAATCTGGACTTCTGCAAAGAATTTGACACTGTACCTCATAAAAGGTTAGTATATAAAATGAGTATGCTCGGACTGGGAGAAAATGTCTGTATGTGGATAGTAACTGGCTGAGTTACAGAAAACAGAGGGTGGTTATTAACGGTACATACTCAGATTGGGTCACTGTCACTAGTGGGGTACCTTAGGGATCAGTACTGGGCCCTATTCTCTTCAATATATTTATAAATGATCTTGAAGAAGGCCTGCACAGTAACATATCAAATTTTAGCAGATGACAACTAAACTGTGTAAAGTAATTAACATGGAAGTGGACAGTATACTGTATATATATATACTACAGAGGACAGTGTACTGAATATATGCTACAGAAGGCAGTGTACTGCATATATAATACTACAGAGGAAAGTATACTGTATATAATATACTACAGATAATAGTATACTGTATATAAACTACAGAGGACAGTACTGTTTATATATACTACATAGGACAGTATACTGTATATACTACATAGGACAGTATACTGTATATATACTACAGAGGACAGTATACTGTTTATATATACTACAGAGGACAGTATACTGTATATATATTACAGAGGACAGTATACTGTATATGTACTACAGAGGACAGTATACTGTATATGTACTACAGAGGACAGTATACTGTATATATATATATATATATATATATATATATATACACACACTACAGAGGACAGTATACTGTATATATACTACAGAGGACAATATACCGTATATATACTACAGAGGAAAGTGTACTGCATATATATACTACAGAGGACATTATACTGTATGTGTGTATATATATATATATATATATATATTGTAACAACTCGGGGTCATTTAGCTCTTCCAGATCGCCGTCTTATCACCTTAGACGGTTGGCACACATCAAGAAGCCGCTCCACCACTGTAGATTAGGGTGCAAACTGGCCACGGCCAGCTTTATTGTCATCACAGCAGTACAACAAAATCATAAAAATAAATCCTCGGCCGTCTGGCCACTGACTAAACAGTCTTTCCCTCTCTATCAGGACCTGGGTCTACCACCCAGCTCCCCAAGACACATCACCAGTGCTTACCCTACACACAGGGTTAGAGGGTCCCGGCTCCCACAGGCCTTGACACAGCCTGCTCCTTTCCCAGACTGGGAGCCCTGATTGAGAAGCTCAACCCACATTAATCCAAGCTCCTCAGCTGGCTGATAATTATCCCCATTACCAGCCTGACTGCTGCAGACAGTGGGAAAAACTATTTTCCCAACCTTTCTTGTTCTCACCCAGCTTTCTCTGGGTGAGATATGCCACTTCAATGGCCTTCCTATGGCCTTCTAGCAGCTCCACTGCCACAATATATATATATATATATATACACACACACACAACAGTGGACAGTACACTGTATATATACACTACAGAGGACAGTGTACTGATACAGATTGATCTGTATAGACTGGAGGCTTGGGCAAAGAAGTGGCAGATGAGCTTTACACTGACAAATGTAAAGTTATGCACATGGGAAGGAATAATGCAAGTCACCTGTACATACTGAATGGTAAAACACTGGGTAACACTGACATGAAAAAGGACTTAGGAATTTTAGTGAACAGCAAACTAAGCTGTAGAAACCAGTGTCAGGCAGCTGAGGCCAAGGCCAATAAGATAATGAGTTGCATCACAAGGGGCATAGATGCCCGTCAGACCACACATGGAGGACTGTGTACAGTTCTGGGCTCCTGTGAACAAGGCAGACATAGCAGAGCTGGAGAGGGTTCAGAGGAGGGCAACTAAAGTAATAACTTAAATGGGGCAACTACAGTACCCTGAAAGGTTATCAAAATTAGGGTTATTCACTTTATTCTCTCCCATCATCTATATATCCCCAGGACTGTGACGAGGGGACATCCTCTGCGTCTGGAGGAAAGAAGGTTTGTACACCTGGACGCTGTTCGCCCGTCTATGTCTTCAAACAGAAGTCTGAGGGGACAGCCTTAGCTACACTGCGACATTTTGTAGTGCAACTGATTGATTTTAACTATTGAATGACAGCTGCAGTCCACAAGATTGCATTCAATTGGATTGCAGTTGTCATTCAATAGTTCAAATCAATCAGTTGCAGTACAAAAAGTAGCCTTAGGTTTCAGCGGGGGTGAAGCAGATTTGTACGAGCATTAGTGACATTCTCATTCAGTCCTCGCCAAGTCTTTCCCAATGAAGTAACAGAGGGGGATTTTTTCCATCACACTGCCGGAAATCTGTGCGGAAATTTTCTGCTGCATGTGAATAGGGGATGAAAGATATGGATTGTTAATGGAGTGGATATACAGTAGCTGCAGAATTTTCCTCTGAAATCCAACACGTGTGGCTATACCGTAACATTCCCGATTTTTAAAGGGGTCGTACAAGTTGTAAAGCGCTACTGCCTTTGTGGAAGATTTCCTTTAAGGGGAATTGTTACTTACGCAATTCCAGCAAGGCTGGATTGATGCCTCATTTTTCAACGACAGATACCAACTTATTAAAAACGTTAAAAAAAATCCACACAAACCCCATAGACAGGCGCACACAGACTGAAGATAACAGCTCCTCCAGATTGACTCCAGTGGCTTAGTGCTCCTAGAAGAAAACATGTGAAATCTGAAAGCGGGTGCTGCCTACATTTATCAGCATGCCACAGTGGTTATCACCCTCACTATGTGGGACGTATGCCGCCAGATACTGTGACAGTGATGTAACCCCATTGCTGATAATGCTGTCTGAATGACAGGCTTAAAGGGAAGTTCGCTATCCTCTAGAGAAACCTGACATGACCTATGTCAAAGACTGCTTGAGACCCAGACCGAGCATCCTCATACTACATAGTAACATGGTTTATAAGGCTGAAAAAAGCCCCCTGTCTATCCAGTTCGGCCTGTTATCCTGCAAGTTGATCCAGAGGAATGAAAAAACAACTGTGAGGTAGAAGCCAATTTTCCCCACTTAAGGGGAAAAAAATTCCTTCCCGACTACAATCAGACATCAGAATAACTACCTGGATCAACGACCCCTCTAGTAGGTGTAGCCTGTAATATTATTACACTCCAGAAAAACATCCAGGCCCCTCCTGAATTCCTTTATTGTACTCACCATCACCACCTCCTCAGGCAGAGAGCTCCATAGTCTCACTGCTCTTACCGTAAAGAATCCTCGCCTACAATACACTAGTCACAAAAAGTTAGGGATATTTGTCTTTCGGGTGAAATGTATGGAAAATGTAAAAAGTTCCCGCTACAGTGATTATATCATAACAGTCGGGCATTTAAGTAGAAGCAGCAATGGTGATTTCCTCATTTCAAACTATTTATTGAAACAAAAGCCAACCCCAGTGCTGGGTATACCCCCACAAAAATGTCATTCATTTTCCCGCCAATTATTAAAATGAATGAATGATGTGATAAACCTCTCACCTCCCTTAAACGTGCCTGGAGTTGTGTGCCAATTATCATTCGGTTCCGCAGAGAACATCCTGCTTGAAGCCTCACAATGACGAGGTACTGTTGATCAATTGTTAGGCGCCGTCTTGGTCTCATAATGTTAAAATGTGAGCAGCATGATGAGGAGGACTGTTTAAATACCAATTCTAATTGAACCAGGAAATTTAGTGGGCGATTCATGGATCAAACACCTGTTGTGAATTTTGCCGTTAAGCCCCTTGTTAGAGAACAGCAAGTTGTGCAAAAAGTTTAGAGAAAGTCACATTAAGTTCACCTGTAAAGGTTCATCCTGAAATTTTACCCACAAGCCAAATATCCCTAACTTTTTGTGAGGAGTGTATGTTTGTGTAGACGCAGAGGATGTCCCCTCGTCACAGTGACAGTCCTGGGGATAAATAGATGATGGGAGTGATCTCTGTACTGACCCCTAATATATTTATACATAGTTATTAGATCTCCACTCAATCGTCTTTTTTCTAAAGTGAATAACCCTAATTTTGATAACCTTTCAGGGTACTGTAGTTGCCCCATTCCAGTTATTACTTTAGTTGCCCTCCTCTGAACCCTCTCCAGCTCTGCTATGTCTGCCTTGTTCACAGGAGCCCAGAACTGTACACAGTACTCCATGTGTGGTCTGACCAATGATTTGTAAAGTGGTAGGACTATGTTCTCATCATGGGCATCTATGCCCCTTTTGATGCAACTCATTATCTTATTGGCCTTGGTAGTAGCTGCCTGACACTGGTTTCTACAGCTTAGTTTGCTGTTCACTGAAATTTCTATATCCTTTTCCATGTCAGTGTTACCGAGTGTTTTACCATTTAGTATGTACAGGTGACTTGCATTATTCCTTCCCATGTGCATAACCTTATATTTGTCGGCGTTACTATTCTGATCATGAGGTTTCTGCTATTTTTACCTTTTTTGTTTTTACTTATTCGTACCTTGTATCTTTGATTATTACTTTTGAGTTCCAATTACTATTACAACCTTGCCCTTTAACCGCTCAGATAACAAGCCTTCTTTAGAGTTAAGGTCAAACACATCTTTCCTTTTTACGGCTTTCAAGCAGGTGTAAGCTGTTTTTTGTTTATTTAATGCAGGATGTGTTTTACTTCTCATTTGCAGCACTATGTTAACTATTTTTGGGGGTATAAATGGGAAATAAAAGCAATCCTGTCATTGATTTCGCATTGTAAACATTGGGTGGCTCACAATGCAGCATCACTAATGTAACATGCACAATTACAGTGAGACCAAATAGGAGTCTTTTTAAAAAAAACAAGAATAGTTTCTTATCAAAATACTTTTGATGCTGCCGCATTCCAAGAGCCATAGCGCTCTCATTTTTTTGTCAACATGGCTGAGTAATTTTTTATTTTTTTTACAGAACAAATTGTATTTTTTAAAAGTACCATTTAACTTACTGCGACAACCCTGTAATAGCAGCAACCATAGAAACCAAGTAAAAGCGCGAAGTACGGCAACAATGTAATAGAGCCAAGCATAGTAACAATGTAATAGAGTTGACCACAGCAAGCCTGTAATAGCACCGACTATGGCAACAATGTAATAAAGCCAACCATAGTGACAATGTAATAGAGCCAACCACAGCAACACTGTAACAGAGCCAACTACAACAACCTTGTAATAGCAGCAATTATGGCAACAATGTAATAGAGCCAACCACAGCAACCCTGTAGCATAGACAACTACAACAACCCTGTAGCATACACAACTACAACAACCCTGAAAAAGCGCCAACCACAGCAACCCTGTAATAGCTCTGACTATGGAAACAATGTAATAGAGCCGGCCACAGCAACAATGTAATAGAGCCAACCATAGAAACCCTGTAATAGCACCGACTACGGCAACAATGTGATAGCGCCAGCCACAGCAACAACGTAATGGAGCCAACCATGGATACTCTGTAAAAGCGACAACTACAACTGCCTTGTGTAATGGAGCCAGCCACAACACCTGTAAACATGAGCCAGACATTTCACCCAGTAACAACGACAACTACAACCACAGCAAAACCTGTAATAGAGCCAGACACAACAACCCTGTAATAGAGCCAGACACAACAATTCTGTATAAGAGCCAGGCACAACAACCCTGTAATAGAGCCAGACACAACAACCCAGTAATAGAGCCAGACACAGCAACCCTGTAATAGAGCCAGACACAGCAACCCTGTAATAGAGCCAGACACAGCAACCCTGTAATAGAGCCAGACGAGCCAGACACAGCAACCCTGTAATACAGCCAGGCACAGAAACCCTGTATTAGAGCCAGACACGGTGACCCTGTAATAGGGCCAGCCACAGCAACCCTGTAATAGAGCCAGACAAAGTAACCCTGTAATAAAGTCAGGCACAGTAACTCTGTAATAGATCCAGACACAGCAACCCTGCAATAGAGCCAGACACAGCAACCCTGTAAAAGAGCCAGACAGAGCAACCCTGTAATAGATCCAGACACAGCAACCCTGTAATAGAGCCAGCCACAGTAACTCTGTAATAGAGCCAGCCACAGCAACCCTGTAATAGAGCCAGACAAAGTAACCCTGTAATAAAGCCAGGCACAGTAACTCTGTAATAGATCCAGACACAGCAACCCTGTAATAGGGCCAGACACAGCAACCCTGTAATAGATCCAGACACAGCAACCCTGTAATAGATCCAGCCACAGTAACTCTGTAATAGAGCCAGACACAGAAACCCAGTAAAAGAGCCAGACACAGCAACCCTGTAATAGAGCCAGACAAAGTAACCCTGTAATAAAGCCAGGCACAGTAACTCTGTAATAGATCCAGACACAGCAACCCTGTAATAGAGCCAGACACAGCAACCCTGTAATAGAGCCAGGCACAACAACCCTGTAATAGAGCCAGGCACAGTAACTCTGTAATAGAGCCAGGCACAGCAACCCTGTAATAGAGCCAGACACAGCAACCCTGTAATAGATCCAGACACAGCAACTCTGTAATAGATCAAGACACAGCAACCCTGTAATAGAGCCAGGCACAACAACCCTGTAATAGAGCCAGGCACAGTAACTCTGTAATAGAGCCAGACACAGCAACCCTGTAATAGAGTCAGACACAGCAACCCTGTAATAGAGCCAGACACAGCAACCCTGTAATAGAGCCAGACACAGCAACCCTGTAATAGAGCCAGACACAGCAAACCTGTAATAGAGCCAGACACAGCAACCCTGTAATAGAGCCATACACAGCAACCCTGTAATAGATCCAGACACAGCAACCCTGTAATAGAGCCAGACACAGTAACCCTGTAATAGAGCCAGGCACAACAACCCTGTAATAGAGCCAGGCACAGTAACTCTGTAATAGAGCCAGACACAGCAACCTTGTAATAGAGCCAGACACAGCAACCCTGTAATAGAGCCAGACACAGAAACCCTGTAATAGAGCCAGACACAGCAACCCTGTAATAGAGTCAGGCACAGCAACCCTGTAATAGAGCCAGACACAGCAACCCTGTAATAGAGCCAGACACAGCAACCCTGTAATAGAGCCAGACACAGCAACCCTGTAATAGAGCCAGACACAGCAAAACTGTAATAGAGCCAGACACAGCAACCCTGTAATAGAGCCAGACACAGCAACCCTGTAATAGAGCCAGGCACAACAACCCTGTAATAGAGCCAGGCACAGTAACTCTGTAATAGAGCCAGACACAGCAACCTTGTAAAGGAGCCAGACACAGCAACCCTGTAATAGAGCCAGACACAGCAACCCTGTAATAGAGCCAGACACAGCAACCCTGTAATAGAGCCAGACACAGCAAACCTGTAATAGAGCCAGACACAGCAAACCTGTAATAGAGCCAGACACAGCAACCCTGTAATAGAGCCAGACACAGCAACTCTGCAATAGAGCCAGCCACAGCAACCCTGTAATAGAGCCAGACACAGCAACCCTGTAATAGAGCCAGACACAGCGACCCTGTATTTTTTTTTCTTTGTGTTTCTAGCCATGGCAGCGTGCACTTGCACGTTGGGATTTGGAGACTGACCCCCTTTTTTGCAGTTGTACTGGAGTTGGAGGTGTGGTTGACTCCAGTTGGTCTTGCACCCTTGACTGGCCTATCTGCCCCATAGGCTGATTTTAATTCGAGTAAGTATAAAACTGTAGCCTGCTCTCGTTGTATTTATTGGAAGCCATTTGGGACCAGGAGAGGTATAGAGTGGGCTCAGCATGCATGTTGGTACCTGCATCCCTGGATTTAATGGAGGCCGTTATGGCACCAAAAATAGTAACAACTAGTGGACACAGCATGCATGTGTAAGCTGCACTCCCTGAATTTTATGGTGGCCATTTTGGCACATTACAAGTAGTATTTAGTGTTAGGTTCCCGTCTTATAGAGATCGCCTTGACGTTTGGCAGAAGGGCCCAGAAAATTTTGTACAAAATGTATTTGCCAAAAATCTCAAATTTATAAGCATAGCATAAGCACCAAAATGTTCTATAATTATGGCATTGTTGTACTTTATTTGTGTCTGGTAGTATTTAGCGCTAGGTTCCCATCTGATGGAGATCGCCTTGATGTTTGGCAGACGGGCCCAGATAATTTTGTACAAAATGTATTTGCCAAAAATCTCAAATTTATAAGCGTAGCATAAGCACCAAAATGTTCTATAATTACGGCATTGTTGTACTTTATTTGTGTCTGCAGAGTGCTGCTGCATTGTCCTTTTTTTCTTTGTGTATCCAAACACAGCAACCCTGTAATAGAGCCAGCAACGGTGACCCTGTAATAGAGCCATCCACGTTGACCCTGTTGAGCGAGCCAGCCACGGTGACCCTGTAATAGAGCCAGCCACGGTGACCCTGTAATAGAGCCAGCCACAACAACCCTATAATAAAGCAAGTCATGGTGACCCTGTAATATAGCAACTTTTTAAAGAGGCTTGAAAGGTGGTGGGACATGCAGAACCTTCCATGGCCAACTGGATTAACCATAATTTACACCAGACACTGGTAGAAATCATGGCTTAGCTGGCGTAGGTTGAGGTTCTGGTGCACGGAGGGCCAAAGGCATCTGCCTCTTAATAAATTAGGTGCGTCTCTATTTAACTCACGGGAGACCAAGACTGGAGTAGGAAACACTAGTCTTGATAAATCTCAATGCATGTTAATTTTGAAGAACGTCTTTATTTCCATATAGCTGAGCCCTCAGACTACACCGGGGCACTGCTGGAGACACGTGCAGCAGGTTTTTCAGTATGAGAAGTGACACAGATATAACTGGCGGCTGACAGTGATTATTACTTACATGTGATAAGTCACACATAGGAATTCAAGACGTGACAGCAGGGAGAGAACTATCCAGTCATCTACACTCCCTCCTCGTCTCACCTCCCAAACTAACCGGACAGGGGACACATTATCTGTCCTTAATCCAGCAGAGCTTTCATGTCCCTAATGAATACTCTCATCGTTGTCTGCACTGCTTACTGTTAAAGGGTTTGCAGTTCAATATTAACCTATTTCCTATTTGCAGGATAGGGGATGAGCATCTAAATGGTGGGGTCCAACCGTGCTGGGACTCCCACCAATCACAAGAACGGGGGTCCCGTGTGGCAGAAAAAAGCAGCAGCCGGTCACACATCTACACCGCCGCTCAATCATTCTCTATGCGGACGTAGCCTTGTGGCTTGTTTGTGGCCTCCTTAGCACCCATGCCCCTTGGCAGCTGAAACACCAGATGGGTCACATTCTGCCCACCTTCCAAATCTATAAGGTCATATGGAAAAGGGTTGTCCTAATGGAAAAAGTGAGCAAGAGAAATTACAATTATATACCCTTTATCATCATGAATACCCTCTGCTATTTTAAAGGGCGTCTGTCAGCAGTTTAGTACCTATGACACTGGCTGACCTGTTACATGTGCACTTGGCAGCTGAAGACATCTGTGTTGGTCCCATCCGTGTGCTGTCCGCATCTTTTGCGGCCCCATTGAAGTGAATGGGTCCGCGCCAGTGCCGCAAAATATGCGGCTCGGACGTGGAACCAAAATACGTTCGTGTGCATGAGGCGTTAACCCTATTTATGTAAAAGTGTATTAACTATAGCAAAAAGAGAAAAAAAAGTGTAATGAGATATTCTAGCCTGACACCCAACCTGTCATTCTCTGGAACAGTCCATCAGTTGTCAGTTCACACACGGAGGGAGTGTCTGCGACAAAAGCGGGTGAAGTCATTTCCCGACTGCCATTGTGACCTGTATTCGTGAACGCAAGCAGCGACATTAACCACGAGAGGCATCAGGACGGACCAGATTCTTTCAATTACCGCAGAAATTGGCAACGTACATCTGGATGTTTGCTGACGGCTCTGGTTCTCATCATTACCTGCGTATGCACAGGACATTTCTTAGAAGCCAACATCCAGTGTGTATACTGTGCTGAAATATTACGCAACGCCGAACAATGAGAGGTATTGTAAGCCACGCATCTCAGATATAATGAGGCGCAGATGGAATGCAATCTGGAACAGAAGAGCTGACAATCTAAAGTAGGAGAAATGAAAGGTGTCTTCTGAGAATTTGCTTTGAAAAGCAAAACGCCCCATAAGCCTGGCTGCACTTGGAGGCCCATTCACTAGAATGAGAGTGTACTGTACTTAAGGATAGGCCGCCACGCCTGTATCGGTAATGAGGGACCTTTAATTGTGCTGATCGGTGGGGATCCCAGTGGTCGGATCCCTGCTGATCAGGACGAAATTGTAAAGGCGAAACTTAAATGGGTTGGCCCATCTCATACATTGGTGGCATACCGCTAGGATGTGCCACCAATCTCTCACAGGTGCGCGTCTCACCACTGAGACCCTCCCCTAAATCAAGAATGGAGTTCGCAAAGTGAAGGAGAGAGGACCGCGCATCTGTGGCCGCCCTCCACTCATTTCTAGAGATGAGTGAAGAAACGTGTCCCATAGAAATTAATTGGAAGTGCACCAATGTAGGAGATGGGTCAACACCTTTAAGTTGGGCCGCGTGCACTTGGACTTCTGATGTCTCACTTTAGCTTTATAGCAGGGGTGCACAACCTGCAGGCCCGGGGGCCACATGCGGCCCTTGATACCATTCTGTGCGGCCCCCAACCATATGGTAACAGACATGTATGTCTATGTCTTGCGGCTGCTCACATGTATTTTTCAAGTATTTCTCCCATTAGATGGGAGTCCTGGAACTGGAACTAGACATTAATGGTATATACAGTGTGTTCAATACGCCATAAATACAGTATTTCAGTTGTTAATACCCCTTTAAATTAAAATTTCGGCCCTCGTCGTTGGTTCGGTCTGGCAATATGGCCCCCAACCAGGAAACATCGTGCACCCATGCTTTATAGGATATGCTCTTCTAGGGCATGTTCAAACATGGTGAATATGCTGTGGATTTTCCCACCCCCCAATAGTGGGTTAGCAAGAAATATGACTGTAGAATCAGACTACATACGGTTTGTTTGTAGTCTGTAACCATGGAGACACATAGGTCTGCATAGGAGATGCGTGTCAAAGCAAGACTATTTGCAGATTTGCTTGTTTTCAGACTGTACCACAGGAAATACCATAATCGTTTTAGCATCTACTTCAAGAAATACAAGAACAAAAAAGTCAAGTTGTTCAGGATATTCTATTCAGCAGTTTCTTTCTATGTATCCTGTATGTAAAACAAAGAATATGGCTGCCACTGAGGCCCAGAGGTTGTCACCCTGCTTTCTTAGTCTCCTGCATATCAACTCCGTCACGCAATCTTTTGCCAGGATTTTCTGGGAATCTGAATGACCCTTCGGGGTCCAAATTGGTTGTCAGAATATGATAAAACCAAGAAATGGGCCAGCATTTTTTCTTAAAGGGGTTTTTCCACGTTTATCATATTGAGTTCCCATCCACCGGTCATCAATAGGAGATCGGCAGCGGTCTGACTCCTGGAGAACACCGCCGACCAGCTCTACGAACCATGTGACGTCACGTTGATCGGTCACATGGCCTAGGCTCAGCTTACTCCCATTCAAGTGAATGTGGCTGAGCTTTTTTTATTTCAGAAGAGAATTTTCCACACTTGTCAGCTCCTCGGAGGTCGCCCTACTGTCTGCCTCGTGCTGTACTTACCAGTTAAAGATTCACACGTTGGTCCTCAAGAAAAGCACGGGAGCATGCACTGCTTCGCAGACGGAACACGCCCCTTCTATTCAGGGGGTCTGTGAAAACCAGACAACACATGGAGGTCATCCCTGTGGGGTCTGTTTTTCACTGATCCATTGCAAAGAAAATTGCTAAAAATCTGCAAAAAAAATAATGGAACAACTGTGCTAAAAATACACCAGGACACATCCTGAACCTGGACTTCTGCAGATGCAAAACGGACATGGAGAGTGGTGAGTAAGGCCTAACTTTGCAGAAACTAAGAAAGGTGACGGCCACAGGCTGTACCTTGTCCTTTTCATTACCTTACGCACGGTTTCCTCCACGGCACTGATATACTGGTTCAGATCTCTGTTCAGCGCGGCGTATTCCAGCATGACGGACTCCATGCTGTCTACATCTGCGGCGTCACCTGTAAAGATGTACAAGGATGGTCAGAGTTACTCATATAATGGCTCTGGCGGAGAGATTCCTCAATACAAACTAGCAAAAATGGCGCAGACTTTGCCAGGCTTTAGAGATGTAGCATGCGGCCTAATATATTACACAGTGAAACCATTTGGAGAGGACGCCTCAAAATTGAAAATTGTCTTCCACGGGAAGGTGGTCTTCTGAAAGATGGATGTTTTATTCTCATATGGTGAAGTGGATCCGCTTGTCCATAAGAGTAGGTGAGCTACATGCACTGGCAGTGCCAGCACAGCACAAAGACTGGTGCAGCAGAGCTGTAAACCTAATGCAGCACAGCAGGAATTCCAATGTTGCAGAGCTAAATAGCTGCTGTAGCAGAGTTGATGTAGGAAAGATGATTGAAGACCGGTGAAGCAGTTGTCTTGGAGACCAGTGTGACGGAGTTGTGGCTGCTTACTAATGGAGACCGACATAGCATAGTAATGTAGCAGGGTTGTAGCAGCAGACTGGAGACTAGTGTAGATGAATGATGTAGCAGAAGACTGGAGGTTAGTGTGGCAAAGTGGATGCAGAGAAACAGAAAGTAAGGCCTCATGCATATGACTGTGTGCCGGCCATGCCATTGCATGGCCACTGACCGCGTTCCTGCCGTCTGCGGGCGCATTCACTTGAATGGGTTTTGCGATCTACATCTGATGGTCCGCATCAGATGGAAACTGGGCAGAAAACCCATGGAAGCACTCCGTAGCGCCTTCGTTCACGGTCACAGTCGTGTGCAGGAGGCCTTAAAGAGGAGAAGAGCACCTGCATGAGTGACTAAACCTTATTAGATTAAATAACGTGGCGGAGTAAGTCACAGACGCCTGCCAGGTTAGACTGAACGCCGCTGCATCCGGGACAGGTGAGTAACAATGGCCAGTATGCATATTGTATGGTGGAAGCAAATATCGATCGCAAAAAATCTGGTTTGGATAAAGGGGTGTTCCTCTCACTCTGTTATCCTCTGTTTCCCACCTCCTGGCTGTCATATTTTGCAAAAAAAAAATGCCTGTTTTTCACTATTTGGATTCCTCTTAAACATACAATAGTGTCCTGGTGTTTCCTTATAGTAAACCTTCAATGGTTTGATGATTGATGATTAGTATGGTCCTCAATCTGCTGCTGCTCTCACACCCCTGCATCATCCTCCATGCTCGGTAGTATCTGCAAAGGCCAACTAGGGGCCCCAATACTGACACATGGCTACTGGTCGGGGATACTACCGGTATACGGGATTTAAGTCACGTATGTAATAAACATCTGCGACTACAAAGTGTGAAGAGAATAGTAAAAGTTATTATATAAGATTATAAAACACGTCAGGTTTCTATTTTTTGAACCTCAGCGATTTAATCCCCTCGCTCCACAGTCTGTCATACAATGTACTCTGCATGGACTACTGTGGGTCAGAACAGCGCCCCTACTGGGCAGAGGATGAAAAGCAATTTGACCTTAGCTTTGTGCAAACTGGTATGAAAGCGACCGACACCATAGCAGCATAAGCAAAATGGAAACCATAACACGATGCAAACCAGCCTCACGACAAACACTTGTAGCGCCTGGGTGACTCCGCTGATTTATAATGAGGGCCGTCCGGTTCTGTTAGGATGGGGGAAAACCGTGCTGCGTGCTACGCTCATTTTCTAGTGAAAAACGATTAACTCTGCCATAAATGCTCCAGAGAGAGATGTAAACATAGCCTAAGTCTATGGCAAAAAGATAAATTATCCATTTAAGGGTTTGTGTCACGAAGCTCATGCAACATTGTTTAAACCGGCCGCTGGATCTGATTATTTTTGTAATTGAATGTAATTAAAAATGTAGTATAGTCACCGAGTTATTCAATAAAACGTATCTATATAGCGCCACCTGCTGTTTGTACTTTAACTTATTTCTCTTTCCACCCTAGTAACAACGCTGAGGTGGTCACACATGCTCAGTTCCATCCTTCGTCTGCTTTCACCACTATCTACTGTTAGAGAGCGAGAGAGCTGCAGCAGACAGGGCATGTCCCCAAATAGCGAGAGAGCTGCAGCAGAAAGGGCATGTCCCCAGAGCTGTGATAGGGAGAGAGCTGCAGCAGAAAGGACAGGCCCCCAGAGCTGTGATAGGGAGAGAGCTGCAGTAGAAAGGGCAGGTCCCCAGAGCTGTGATAGGGAGAGCTGCAGCAGAAAGGGCAGGTCCCCAGAGCTGTGATAGGGAGAGAGCTGCAGCAGAAAGGACAGGTCCCCAGAGCTGTGATAGTGAGAGACCCAGAGTCCTGATAGGGAGAGAGCTGAAGCAAAAAAAGGACAGGTCCCCAGAGATGTGATAGGGAGAGAGCTGAAACAGAAAGGACATGCCCCCAGAGCTGTGACAGGGAGAAAGCTGCAGAAAGTAGATTCCCCCAAGAAACGGCACTGAGCTGCCAAACTGACAAAAATCTAGAAGAGCAATTGGAGCAATGGATGAGGAGATCTCTGGATCCATGTGAGGTACAGGGCTGGTTCTGGCTTTGTTAAAAAAAGATATTGTCATGTGCTATATGATGTCTGATTTTCATTTGTCACAGTAATCAGGGGATAATCCCTTTAAGCTGATTCATGACAAATCTGTCATCGCTTCTGTAAAAAGGGAAATCATGACACTTGTGTGAACAGAGCCTAAATGGGCTTGTTTCGTAGCTTCATCTATTTAATGTGTATGGGGGGGCTCCCAATAAGAATCGGGTGCAGGATTTCAATCGGACCTGATTCTTATCTGGGAGATAAGCCCCCACCAGAGGTGTCTAGAAAACAGCTTCCCCCATTCAGAAGACATGCATGCTCGGCCAGGCTAACAGGTATCTCATGGTCAGTGGCTTGCACACAATAAAGGTCTGGCACTGAAAATGCTGGCTGCCCCCGAATATGCAGGTTACCTACGCATTCCTCTAAGGTCACACTTGAAGAACTGAACCTCGCCTGCAGTTCAGGGTTTCTAGGTATTTCAGGCTTTTGCGTCTCACCTGTACATCCCATCTCAGCGTCTATAGCCCCCTCTACCTGTAAGAGATGGAACGACAGCGGCAGTCAGGAAGTTTCGCCCGCGTGCACTTCTCCTGACACAGATCATATTCTCTGCGATGCTCAGATTCATATTTCCTGTAAACGGATTTCAGCTTTTGTGAATGAAATCGGATCTCTCGTTCCCAGAGTCTAAAATGTAGGTGTTTTCCAAGTTCCCCAAAAAGATGCAATGCTCGCCCTTTTTTTTTACATTTCTTGGGTAATATGACCGCTCTCGCTCGGACACTTCCTTCATTTATTTTTATTTACTTTTTCTTTTCAGTGACCGACACCTAACAATGACGCAAGAGTCGTTACGACACCGCCGCCAATAATAACTCTTTACATTTGATTTGCCCATCAGAGAGCAAATACGATGAATCACCGGGGACGTCCAGGGGGGGTGGGCTGAGGACACGGGAAATTTTAGGACGCGCAACTGTGGGGTCAGGAACAGTCACAGACCCGAAGGGAAACAAGGTGGCGAAGGGTAAAGTGGTGGAACGGCCATGTCCACAGTTAAAGGGTATTTCAATGATCTTTTTACTGATGACCTATCATCAGTATCTGATTGGTGGGGGTCCGACACCTGGGACCCCAGCTGATCAGATACTGATGACCTATCATCAGCATCTAATCGGTGGGGGTCCGACACCTGGGGCCCCTGCTGATCAGATACTGATGACCTATCATCAGTATCTAATCGGTGGGGGTCCGACACCTGGGACCCCTGCTGATCAGATACTGATGACCTATCATAAGTATCTAATCGGTGGGGGTCCGACACCTGGGACCCCAGCTGATCAGATACTGATGACCTATCATCAGTATCTAATCGGTGGGGGTCCGACACCTGGGACCCCTGCTGATCAGATACTGATGACCTATCATCAGTATCTGATCGGTGGGGGGCCGACACCTGGGACCCCTGCTGATCAGATACTGATGACCTATCATCAGTATCTGATCGGTGGGGGGCCGACACCTGGGACCCCTGCCGATCAGCTGTTTCAGAAGGCACCGTCGCTCGCAGTAGTGCCACATACTTCTCTCAGCTTACCGTAGGCCATTGATGTCACGTTCATCGGTCACATGGTCCGCGTCAACATCTGGTCAATGCCATGTCACCCATGCCTCCTGTCACCGGGCCACATGACACATCGTCCCTTTTGCCAGTTATTGGCTGCAGCAGTCAAACCTACACAGCCAGCAGGGCAGAAAAGGAGTCGGAGACCAGCGCTGGAGCGCTTCAGCCTCCGTTGGGTGAAATTGGTCTTAAAGGGGATGTCACAAACATACTCATTAAATGAAGAGCACCTGTAAAATGCCTACGAGATGAATGGTGACAATATTTTGAGGTGTATGGTATTTACAACAGCTCCCGGACTGATTGGATCTGTTCGCGGCTGCAACTTCTTTCAGACTGGATGGTGTCGGCACCCACTGAAGCATACTACCGTGAGCTTCTTATGGCAGATGGTTTGTCTGCTTTTTTTTTTTCTTTTCTTATAAAGGTGTTTTCTCAAAGGAACCTCTAGCAATCAGCTGTCATTTGTGGGAGAATTCTACTGCAGCTCCTCCACAGGGGAAATCAGGTATTACATGGACATTAGGACAACCACTAGTATTAAAGGGGTTCTCCGGGAATTAAGAAAATGTAAATACTTAAATATTATTTAATAATAAATATATTCCCAAATACCTTTCATTAGCTATAATGGTTTGTTTTGTCTGGGAGCAATCATTAGGAGAAATAAAATGGCCGCCGTCCTATTAGTACACACAAAACCTGTCCTAATCACACAGGAGTACAAGTTACTTCACAACACTGAGGTAAAGAGCTGCCTCATCCTCCTCTCTGCTCTGCTTGTCAGGGGTTAAATTCCCCAGAGATTCAGGACATAATCCCTGACATCGCTGTGTGATTAGGACAAGTTTTGTGTTAACTAACGGGGCGGCAGGCATTTTGTTTCCCCTGATGATTGCTCCCCAGACAAAACGAGACATAAAAAAAAATAACCAGTCATCTGTGGTGCTAAAACCCCTTTAAGAAGGACCCATCAGCTCTCCAATTATGTCTGTTTTACGAACCATTGAATTCTGCACATAATTAAAATTCTGGACCACCTTTTCCTAGAAATCTTTGTGTCATTCCTCTGTAATGCTTCCTGGAAACAGATGAAAACGCTGACAACTGGGCGATGCTTTTATACTTGCCTATGGGGGCGTGTCACTGCACACTCTGAAACCGATCAATCGGTGCAATGTAGGGACACACCCTATTGACTCTGACAGTTGTTAATTTAGTCAAACATTTTTTAGCAGGAATAACAGAGGGACAAATATGTCAACATTCTAGAAACGTTTGCTTTAGAACTGTTTTTTTCATGGCGAAATGTAAGTATTTTATCAAAACAAGTCCGGTGTGTGGAGGGCCTAACTGCAATTACCCTTCATTTTCTGTTTCAGGGATATTCGGCTTTATAGGCGTTGTGCCACGTTCTAACGCTATGCCCGATCCACAAGAAAGGGAAAAACCATCTGAGTGGTGGGGTCCGACTGCGATATGGAGAACGGGCGATGCTGTTTGTGACCGCTACTGCTCCCGTAGAGACTGGCCTGACGCTCCATTCATGCAGGGGAATGTGATCCCTGTTCTGGTGACGGGTCGGGGTCCCCCCTTATTGGATGGTGATCCCTATCCCTCGGCACAACCCCTTTGATACCACATAGATCCTGAGGATTCCGCTTTCCTTCTACCTGAGCAAACACAACAGTGCGGCCGCCCTCCTCCGAAGACTGAAGCTATGAACAACGCCAAGTCTACAAACACCGGATACTTGACTTTTGTCTGCCTGCTCAGCTACTGCCGAAAACACAGCGGACAAGGGCACGGAGAGCTGCTGTTTGGCCGGTTACGGCAGCAACGACTGTCCATCAAACGCAGCATGGGGCTGTCACACTAAAGCCGAGGGAAGTCAATTAGAGAGGGTCGATAAACCTTCAGTACACACAAGAACAATAGAGGGGAAAGAAAGGGTGCAAATCCCAGGCAAATCCCCGTGTGTACACTGACAGGACGCTGGAAGGTAGCACGACTGTGTAAATGGCACTTAAAGGGTAAGATCACCCAGCGCAAATAATTGCCACATAACGAGCAGTTCATCTTTGCTTTAGCTAGTGGCTTTAGAGTTATCATATCGTTCGCACAGCTTGCCCCATTTTACTACAGACTTCCATTTGTTAGAGGGATTCTTGGGTGTTTTACTGCACTCGGCAGCCAGTATTCCATTTCCCTGCAGTGCCTCCACAGGAGATATCAAGAATTACACCGTGGGAGGTCCGTGTGAAGGGTGGATACAGCAATGCTTTAGCTAGCTGCTGTCCATCTTGACTAATAGGTGAGGGTCTTGAACGAGGGACCCCTGCTCTGTTACTTAGAAATCCCCAAATAGGGTAGATGAAAAAGATTTTTCTGAACCAGACAACCCTTTCACTGTGTTTTTGAAGAAAATGAAGGTGGTTGTGCCATTTCAGAAGGTTTGGAGCTTAGGCGACATCATTCCTTCCACCTCTTTCCACATCGGAGGCTTAAAGGGGCTCCTGATACTGAGGACCTATCCTCAGGACAAGGGCACCGTTATGATTGCTCTGCTCCCCCATGCTTTACAGTGCAGCTCTGCACGAAAGCATAAAATGATAAAGTATAGGTAAAAGTATTTTCGGTCCGCATCCGATCCGCTTTTTTTGCCACTCATTTACGTCAATAGGGCCACAAAAGATGCGGACAGCACACAGTTTGGCCGTTCTGTTGCATCCGCATAAATCTAGAACGCATCACGGACAAGGATAGGACTGTTCTATTATAGGCCGGACTCTCAGTTCTGTAAAATGAGGAACGTATGCGGCCGGTGTCTGTGTTTTGCGGATTGAAAAACAAGCAACAGTCATGTGCATGAGCCCTAAGTCGTTAATATCCAGTTGGTGAAGGTCCCTGCACCCCCACAGATCAGCAGTTCCCTGCAGCCTCCGATGCTGGAACTATCACCGGGAATGGAACAGGAAGCACAGCGCCGTTCAAAGTGTAGTGGCTGTGCCGGGTACTGCAGCCCAGCTACCACTGAAGTGAATGGGGGAGCTGCCGTAACCCGGCACGGCCACTAAACTTTGAACGATGCTGTGCTTCCTGTTTTATTCACAGTGCTAATTCCAGGATCGGAGGCGCAGGGAACAGCTGAACAGTGGGGGTGCGGGGTGTCACACCCTCTCTAATCAGATATTAAAGGGGTTCCTCAGTTATTTTAAACTGATGATCTATCCTCTGGATAGATCATCAGCATTTGATCGGCGGGGGTCTGACACCCGGGACCCCCGCCGATCAGATACTGATGACCTATCATCAGTATCTGATCGGCGGTGGGGGTCCGACACCTGGGACCCCCGCTGATCAGATACTGATGACCTATCATCAGTATCTGATCGGTGGGGGTCCGACGCCTGGGACCCCTGCTGATCAGATACTGATGACCTATTATTAGTATCTGATCAGTGGGGGCCGACACCTGGGACCCCCGCTGATTAGATACTAATGATCCCCCCCCCAGGCCAGTGATACTAGTCGTGACGTCACTGGGCCTTCGGTAAACAGCGAAAAGGCCGCGGCGCTACTGCCAGAGCCGCTGCCTTCTCAAACAGCTGATCGGTGGGGGTCCCGGTTGTCGGACCCCCGCCGATCAGATGCAAATGATCTATACAGAAGATAGATCATCAGTTTAAAATAACTGCAGAACCCCTTTAATGATCTATCCAGAGCATAGGTAATCAATATCCGGAGCCTGGAAAAGGCCGTTACGATTGCTCTGCTCCCCCATGCTTTTCAGTGCAGCTCTGCCTGGTCAGACTTTCAGGAAGCACAAAGCATGAAAGCCTTAAATGATAAAGTATAGGTAAAAGTAAAAGAATAAGTGGAATAAGAAGACATTGAAAAAGAAAGGTAACGGTGGCCATACAGGTGTTTCAGAAGGCGGTTTTTTGGGAACTGGGAAGGTCGTCGTCTTTGCAGACAAGTAAAAATGGGGATTCAAAGCGACAAACCGATCTCCGCCCGTGACCTGGTCCGAGCCTCCTTAGTTGGGGTGCAGACCCTTCAACTCCATCGCCCACCAATTACTGGAAAATCCAACAGATACCCACATTGATCGGCATCTCGCTCACCCGTTGATGGTCGGCAGAAATGGTCTACATCGGCCTGTGCGGCCGCCCAAAGCTCTAGAATATGGCCAGTGTAACTCTCATATAGACGGGGGATAAAAGCCCCCAATAGGAGGAATCATGGCGATCCGCTCCATGGGAACTGGAAGGGAAACATCCCAGAAATGGTTCCAGTTTACCTATGGAGAGCGGGCTAGTAAATGTCACACCTTGTGATGGGCGGCAGAGCACAAGCAGGAAAATCCAGTCCTGCTGACTGTCCGGGGGCGATCCCGCTACGGGGGAAGGCAGACAGTACAGTTCCCTAATTGTGACCTTGTACCCCTCCAAAACCAGAAGTATAACTGAAAGGAACCAACAGTATGTGGTAAATGCAGTTCTCGGCCTGCAATCTCCACTGTAAGCACAAATCAGATACATCAATGATCCGCAGAGTTCTCAGGGTACGACCACACAGGGCGTACGAGACGATGAACGTCTTAGAAAGTGGATGAGTTTTAAACCGCTCTCATCCTCGAGCTATACACAACTCCGCGCGGAAATGGACCCGCAATGCAAAAATTTAAATCCACAGCATATCAATTTATGGCGCAAGTCTCTTCCCGGATTAAACCCTTTGTAATGTGTAGGATGAAACCAGAGGCAAAGATGCAGATTATACAGCGCAGGGATGCCCAACCAGCTGTTGTAAAACTACAACTCCCACCATGCTCGGCTGTAGACTGATAGGTGTAGGCTTTCCAAGCATGCTGGGAGTTGTAGCTTTGCAACAGCTGGAGGGCCGCAGGTTAGACCCCCCTGGTATAGCATATATGTCCACGGCAATTCACGTACACGTACTCCTAAGCCTCTGGCCCCATGCACACGACCGTTGTTTTTTTCCGCGTCCATTCCGTTTTTTTTCACGGATAGGATGCTTCCCCATTCATTTCAATGGGTCTGTCAAAAAATGCGGATGGTCAACCGTTTTTGTTCCGCATCCGTGATCAGTGTTTTCATTCCGTCAAAAAAATAGAGCATGTCCTATTTTTTTCACGTTTGCGGACAAGGATAGGCATTTTTACAATGAATCTGCCATAAAAAACGGTCCGTCATCCGTTTTTTTTGACGGACGCAAAATTTGCAGGAGGAGCGGACGCAGGCAACAGTCGTGTGCATGTAGCCTCTTTCAGATGAATTTTATGGATTGTGTCAGGATCTATTCAGGAAAAAACGGATGGTTTTGCACGTAAGTTCAATTAGTTCTTTCTGCGATTGCGTTCAGTGTGTGCGTTTTTGGTATCCGGACTGCATGCGTTTTTCACGTAGTGGGAATAACAATCTAGAAGACATTGCATCCGGACGCCTTCCGTTTTTGACGCAAGCCGCGTTCACTTCCCTGAAAAATGCATAATATAGAACATGCTGCAATTTTTTCTGAACGCAGAGATGATGCATGAAAAACCGAATGAATTGAAATGAATGGGTCAGCATTCAGTCCGGACGCTCCGCGTTCATTACATGCATGGCCTCTGGATGGAAAACTCATTCGTGTGACAGAGCCCGTAGAGCTGCGTCACATTACGCGAGCACATATGGAATCTATCCCACAGATGTAGGATATGGCGTTTCTGGATTTTAGCGGAGCCATGCATACCGCCATATACACAATTAGTAGTAAAGGCACGCAGGGTCTGCAGTGGGAGGTCTCCACTAGGAACACAGGAATTCTCAGTTTGTGGAGGAAAACTAAATACGTAAAATTGCGACCTCGGGGCCACAGTACGGTCGCATTTAGTGTACAGTACTACAGGGTAAAATACACTAGAATAGGAAAAACATGGCTGCTCTCTTCCAGAAACAGTGCCACGTCTGTCCACGGGCTGGGTCTGGTATTGCCGCTCAGTTTTATTGAAGTGAATAGGGTTGAGTTGCAATAACACTTGCAACGTGTAAGCTGGAGTGGTGCTGTATTTGGTGGTAAAAAAAGAATGCAATATTTCTTGATAGGCTGGGTAGCCATATTGGGATTAGTCCCACTGAATGAAGAGGATCTGCGTGCGGATCTGCGTGCAGCTCCACTGCAGCCGATTTACTGCAAATACACTGAATTTCAGGTGCGTATTTAAAGGGGTTGTTGTCCGAGTTGCTGCTTCCGGTACCACCGCTGCAATCCTCGCTGCCAGGCTTTGTTGGTTAGGCTGCAGCAATGACATGCCGTATACTCCCCTTACCACCTCAGCAGTCATGTGCCGTGATTGGCTGCAGCTGTGTCCAGGGTGGATGGGCACGTAACCACTGTGGTCAGAACGACACAATGGCTGCAGCGGGGGCGCCGGAAATGAAGGTGTGGAAATGGGCGAACATACGTTTTTATTATTTTTGGACAATTTCTGCATGACTGTCTTCTTCTCCTAACTTGGACAACCCCTTTAAATTATGTGAGCATACCCAAGATCACAGAACCAGGAGGAGACTGCGCCTTGGCACGCTGTGTATCCGCTCCCGCACCCCTCGGCTCCATCTTCAGAGAACGTTAAGCAGTTACTCGACACTTGCCTTCAAAGTGCAGATTGAGCACAAACAGCAGAATCGTATGTTTATCCGCCACAACCCGACCGGCCACGTGCATGGCATTCCTTTCTGATGAGTCCTCCTGTGATTGTGGCAAAAACCTAGAAAGAAACACATCTCTCCACACGCAAACCCACATATTTTTTTTTTCAGACTTCCTGCTCACTTATGGAGGCAGACAAAAGAAGGGCGTAATTATCAGACCTGCAATTACAAACGGACGGAGGCTCAGGTAACCACCGCCAGAGGTGTCTGCGAAACTGGAAATCCAACACCTATGGTGCGTGACATGCAGGATGGACGCTAGCGTGAAGCTATATAGCGCCAACATACACCACGGCGCTTCACAAGCAATATAACTTACCAAGTAAGGCAGTAAGATAACGGGGACACCGCAGGCTGCCTGTAATAAAATAGCAAACACCTGCTCACGCCATAGGACAGCACCGATTTTCAGTGGGAAAAAGAAGTCCCATCCAGGGACCGAAATTCTGCTATACATTAGGAGAGAAGATAAAGGATCTGAAGCATCATGCTCACCCAAGGACGACCTACCAGCTGGATCTCTACCTTTCTGGAGAACGTATAGGTGTGATCTATAAGTCTGCTCGGCTCCTCCTGCTCTATAACATATTGCCCACAGATGGGGGACCCGGTTCCGTAACAAGTACCCTTTAACCCCTAACAGCTGATATATCTTTCGATGGTGAAGGACACAAGTCTTGGGACTGCAGCGACGTCTTCTGCCGTTGCCCCTTTAAATCTGTTTTCTCATCTGAGGCAATGGGGGCATATCGCTAGGATATGCCCCGATTGTCTGATAGGTGCAGGTCCTGTTGCTGGGAACCCAACTGAGCCTGTGCGACCACCCCAGTGAGGTGGACAGAGAAATAAGGAAGAGAACAATCAGCAGGTGGCGCTATACAGATTAATCTTCTTAAATCGCTCACTGGCTATACTAAATTTTTGATTATATGCAATACAAAAGTATTCAGATCCAGGGGCTGGTTAGAAAAATGTAGAATATTTTTCATGGGACAAACCCTTTAAGTACCATCAAACAGGTGTCACGTACCACAGTAATCCCTGAATGAGTGTATACGCCGAAAAGTAGCCTCTCTGTATCTCCAGGCCTTTCTGTCCCCACCATCCCGCCTCTCTCCTTGAACAGCCCCAACGACCTCTCAGATCCTGCGCCTGCACAGTAAACGATTCGCCTGCTGATCTGATACTGGCGGACAATCTTAAAGGGGTATTCCCATGTTGAACACTGGTGGTATATCGCTAGGATATGCCCCCAATGTCTGATCGGTGCAGGTCCCACCTCTGGGAACTGCACCTATACTTAGAACGGAGCCCCCAAAGTGCTGGAGGGTGCACTGCGCATGTGCGACAGCCCTCCAATCATTCCTATGGGAGCGCTGGCTCGGCTATTCCTGTCAGCCCCGTAGAAGTGAATGGAGCAGCGGGCGCGCTTCCTATTCATTTCTATGGGACTACTGAAAATATTTTCGGCACTCCTATAGGAATGAATAAATGGGGGGGGGGGGGCCGCGCATGCGCAGTGCATCCTTCAGCACTCTGTGTATAGGATATTAGAGGCATATCCTAGCGATAAGTCCCCAATGTCCAAGATAGGAATACCCCTTTAAGCATAGGCCATTAATACAAAAGCCCGGAGAACTCCTTTAATGGATCTGCCGCGGACATCTTGGTGCCAGATACTACGGGACACCTCCGGCAGGTGACAGCTGTCTCGGTGGCACAGGGACAGCCATATTAGACAGGTAGTTTTAGTGTGCAGGCTGTTCTGGCCTTTAAAGCGTTAAGCCGTCAGACATCCTCCATGGACGGCAGTAACATTTCTTGAGACAAAACAATAGCTGCACTGCATTCCTTCCAAATGACTCCGGCGTTCTCTTATTTCTTGACAACCTGGAAGGAGCTGCAGTAAATCTACATTTCTGGAGCTCAATAAAAGGCAATGTCATTAGCGGGGCCCGGACACAGTGTGAAGTGCTCGGCGGTAGTGCGGGTCAATACACGAGGGAAGTGCAGATTGTATAAGTGACGTTAGTGCCCGTCATGTACTCTGCTAATCCACATACCTGCAGGTGCTTATCAGGAGGCATCTGGGGGTGGGGGGCTGCGGCCCTATGGCTCCTATCCACAGCCTATAGTCATACGTGCATACAGGACTCTGTGCTCAGGCTGCAAACTGTACAACATACAGCGCACTGCACCCATCAGCCCTGACCAGCAGAACTATACAGTGCACTGCACTCATCAGCCCTGACCAGCAGAACTATACAGTGCACTGCACTCATCGGCCCTGACCAGCAGGACATACAGTGCACTGCACCCATGAGCCCTGACCAGCAGGACATACAGTGCACTGCACTCATCAGCCCTGACCAGCAGGACATACAGTGCACTGCACCCATCAGCCCTGACCAGCAGGACATACAGTGCACTGCACTCATCAGCCCTGACCAGCAGGACATACAGTGCACTGCACCCATCAGCCCTGACCAGCAGAACTATACAGTGCACTGCACCCATCATCCCTGACCAGCAGGACATACAGCGCACTGCACCCATCAGCCCTGACCAGCAGGACATACAGTGCACTGCACTCATCAGCCCTGACCAGCAGGACTATACAGTGCACTGCACTCATCAGCCCTGACCAGCAGAACTATACAGTGCACTGCACTCATTAGCCCTGACCAGCAGGACATACAGTGCACTGCACTCATCAGCCCTGACCAGCAGGACATACAGTGCACTGCACTCATCAGCCCTGACCAGCAGAACTATACAGTGGACTGCACCTATCAGCCCTGACCAGCAGGACATACAGTGCACTGCACCTATCAGCCCTGACCAGCAGGACATACAGTGCACTGCACCCATCAGCCCTGACCAGCAGGACATACAGCGCACTGCACTCATCAGCCCTGACCAGCAGAACTATACAGTGGACTGCACCCATCAGCCCTGACCAGCAGAACTATACAGTGCACTGCACTCATCAGCCCTGACCAGAACTATACAGCACACTGCACCTATCAGCACTGCTCTGAGCAAGCATGTGCATGTAAACATAAGGAGCACTGCACTCAGCAGTACACACAGAATACTGCACTCGTCAGAACACGCGGCGCACGGCACTCAGCAGAACACACGGCGCACTGCCCTCAGCAGAACACACGGCGCACTGCCCTCAGCAGAACACACGGCTCACTGCCCTCAGCAGAACACACGGCGCACTGCCCTCAGCAGAAAACAGGGCCCATTACACTCATCAGAACACACGGCGCACTGCACTCAGCAGAACATACGGCGCACTGCACTCAGCAGAACATACGGCGCACGGCACTCAGCAGAACACACGGCGCACTGCCCTCAGCAGAACACACGGCGCACGGCACTCAGCAGAACACACGGCGCACTGCCCTCAGCAGAAAACAGGGCCCATTACACTCATCAGAACACACGGCACACTGCACTCAGCAGAACATACGGCGCACTGCACTCAGCAGAACATGCGACGCACTGCACTCAGCAGAACATACGGCGCACTGCACTCAGCAGAACATACGGCGCACTGCACTCAGCAGAAAACAGGGCCCATTACACTCAGCAGCCCTGACCAGTGAAATGAATAAACCAACTCTGGGACATAGTTGCCACATTATTAGGTATACACCCTGCGGGCAGGCGATCAGTATGGATGAGCGCCACATGCGGCGCAGGGATCAGTATGGAAAGCATCCGCACAACAATCTGTTACTGGTTAGGATTCCCGCGAGATGCACCTGAGTCTATACATTCCTCCGGGGGAGAACATGACTTTGAAGACGATTACATGTGCATGTGATTTCTGGAGAGAAATTATTCCATTCCTGGAAACCATCTTCCCGGTACCCCCCTAACTCTGGGGGCAACGTCTAACACATCCTGTTATCACATGAATGTATGCCCTCCTGATGTAATACTACAGAGGGGACATTTCCTGCAGCCTGTACGCCGCAGAATCTGCATCTTCTCTCTGAGCTGCTGAACGCTGAAACATGGCTACTTACTTCTAGACACAGCGCCACTCTTGTCCATGGGCCACATGAGGTACTGCAGCTCAATACATGGTATTCAAATGAATTGGTGTCTAGGTAATACATGGACAGGGCAGGTTTGCCACAGCGGGGGCCATGGTGGACCCTACCAGGCAAGGAAATCTCCAAATCTAGGACAGTAAAACAAAAATGACCCAAAACATTTTAATTTCAAAATGAATGCATCACCTTTTTCTTTACTAATACAATCAGATAAGGACACATATTTCTTTATTTATATGTTTTTATGTTCTGGATTGTAGAAAAAAAAATATATTTCCTGTACAAGATTATGGGGGCTGCCATCTTGCCTGAGCTTAGGGTTATGCTTTACTGCAGCCAAATGGAACATAATCACAAGAGACAGCAGACAACACATTGGCATCTATATGGAGAGTGTTGTGGGCATGCTCTGTGACCTGTGCAGGGGTCATTGTGCAGGGAGGGAGAGGAGGTTAAGCATGACTTCACCTATGGTAAATGGTGACCCTATAGAAAGGCGTGACTTGTCACTGTGAGGTTAAAGAGATGGCTGCTGAGATTTGTCATATTGATAGTGACATCGAAAATTCAAAAGAGCATCACAAAAATCTGTATATAGTTTAAGCATAAAACCTAAAGCGGTCTCAATGAGTAAAGGGGTATTTCGGTTTTGCAATTTTCAGCATCAGCTGACCGTAAACGAAAGCCGTTATCACTTACTAATAGCGAGTGTTTATCTGTTATGCCCCATTTTTCTGCACTCAATTGTGGTCACATGACATTTTCTATTGTGTTGGTTCCCTATCCCGATGACATCACATCTACATCTGAGATGTGGAAAGGCTTGTAGGGTTCTGCCCTGTGGACAGGACATCCTCGATGACCTAGAATTTTTTTTCTTTCCAACTTTTTTTTTATGGTAAAAGTTAAAATTTTCTGCAAAATCATTGCTAAAAGTGACAAAACAAAAACCATTAAAGTTTTTGTAACATACTTAGTATAAAATGTCACAAAACACTATTTGGTTTCCTTGTAATCATAATAAGCTGTACAACATAGTGAATAGATTATTTATGGCGATTGGTAGATGGCACATTGTTTTTCCTCATTTCATTTCATCTCCAAGTCAGTAAGACAAGATTCATGCCAGTATTGCCAATACTGGCATGAATCTTGTCTTACTGACTTGGAGATTTTAATCGATGAAATAAAGACGGAAATTATTTTTACCTCACCCACTACTGGAGCTGGATTTTTTTCTCTTTCTACATGTTCAGCTGTTATCAGGTGCACCATCCGTGCTCGTCTGTGGGATGACTACAAGCTTCAGCAGGTGAGAGCTGCCACCCTCCTGTTTTTCCTTATTTATTTATTATTATGCCTAAGAAGTAAATAGCTTTTTAAGCAAAGAAAGCTCAGCCCTTCTAACAGAGCAGGTCTGTAGTGTAACGGTAACTCTTCTGCCTGCCATACAGAAGGTCTGAAGTTCAAATCCTGATAAAGTCCTATTAAATAACTTCTTTACTAAAAGTTTATGTGCTGGAAGAGGGCTCCTCCAAACGCCATAATTAAGACAGCTTCACTGCAGTGTATACTAATAAGGCTTGTCAGGTCCTGCTTGGATCTGGGATGTTCCAGACTCTGTTACTATGCCTGTAATAACACAGCGTGTACATTATGTGCTCCGTACTGTAGGTTTTTCTTTATTTTGCATAGAAATGCCCAGACTCTTTGGCAGCTGCACCTGGTTTGATCATTGAAATCTGATGTTTGATTGACTCCAGACGTCAAGGGTCCCAGAGTAATTCCAGGAATGCTGAAAGCTGATAAGCCGGAGACTTAGGAATGTCAGAGCCAAGAAGATCCTGTGCCTTTCCAGAGGAGAATTATCCTGCAGATGCCCCAGGCTGCCTTTACTATTTCCTTCTATCAGTGTTTCCTTTGCTGGTGTGCTCCTCAACAAAATCCTGAGAGACTACTGGCACTGTCAGGCTGCCTACACTGATAACACAGAGCTGACCCGCCCATGATGTATCAGCAGTAGGCACCCACGAAATATGCGGCATCCGCTTGATTAAAGGGATGTGCCATCAGAAAACCACCTGTGGAGAGAAATGAAGCAGCAAGGACACATACCCCTGAGCAGTGATAGGGAGAGAGCTGTAGACGAAAGGACGTGCCCCCTGAGAAAGGACACAGCCCCTAAGCTGTCTGCTTTAAGTAAACTTAGCAGAGCAATTGGTGCAAAGAATGGGGAGACCCATGTGACGTACAGGGCTGGTTCTAGCTTTGTTAGAAGGAGGTTATCATGTTCTATATGATGTCTGATTCTCACTGTTTTACAGTAAAGGGGTTGACCTACATTTTGGTGGCCTCAGAACAGGTAATCAATATCTGATTAGTAGGGATCCGACCCCCTCTGATCGGCTGTTTCATGAGACTTTGGTGAGTGCTGTGACCTACACGCTGCACACCAAGCACAGCACCATACATTGTATGGGGTGGTGCTTGGTACTGCAGGTCAGTCCCATTCACTTGAATAGGACTGAGATGCACCTAGGTCATGTGACCGATGAACGTGATATCACATTTATCGGAGTGCTGCGGCCTCTTCAAAGAGTTATTCAGCGGGGGTGACAGAAGTCAGAGCCCCACCGGTCAGATATTGACAACCTATCCTGACGACAGTCCATTAATTTCCAAATCTCAGACAACCCCTTTAATAAGTTAAAACCCACTTGGTGGTCTCAATCTGGATTATGTGACCATGTGCAAAGGAAAGCTTTTGAGATCTGTTCAGGTAGCGCAGTGCTGCATGGTGGCTATGGGGCTGTGCCTGTGGGTCGGTGGGGCCCAGCGCCAAGGAGAGTTAGACTGCCAGTGGGGGTGCTGTTGGACTGCTGGGTTTCGCCACCAAGAGGTGCTGTTTTGCATTGGTTGTCATGTGACCCACTGGAAGGACCTGGGGAGTGGGCCTATAAATCTTCATCACAACATCTATATCTACACGAAGCTCCTCATGTACAGCCCTATAAATTATGCAAAGAAGATGCGAGATCCATGTCTTTTCCTCTACAGTTCAGCAGTTTGGACGTCAATCAACTTGTATGCAAAATATGTGGCGAAAAAACTGAGATGAGATGGGACTGTACAAATAGCCTGCTGGTCAGGCGCACTGTACGAATAGCCAGCTGGTCCGGTGCACTGTACGAATAGCCTGCTGGTCAGGCAGACTGTACGAATAGCCTGCTGGTCAGGCGGACTGTACAAATAGCCTGCTGGTCAGGCGGACTGTACAAATAGCCTGCTGGTCAGGCGGACTGTACAAATAGCCTGCTGGTCAGGCGGACTGTACAAATAGCCTGCTGGTCAGGCCGACTGTACAAATAGCCTGCTGGTCAGGCGGACTGTACAAATAGCCTGCTGGTCAGGCGGACTGTACAAATAGCCTGCTGGTCAGGCGGACTGTACAAATAGCCTGCTGGTCAGGCGGACTGTACAAATAGCCTGCTGGTCAGGCGGACTGTACAAATAGCCTGCTGGTCAGGCGGACTGTACAAATAGCCTGCTGGTCAGGCGGACTGTACAAATAGCCTGCTGGTCAGGCGGACTGTACAAATAGCCTGCTGGTCAGGCGGACTGTACAAATAGCCTGCTGGTCAGGCGGACTGTACAAATAGCCTGCTGGTCAGGCGGACTGTACAAATAGCCTGCTGGTCAGGCGGACTGTACGAATAGCCTGCTGGTCAGGCGGACTGTACGAATAGCCTGCTGGTCAGGCGGACTGTACGAATAGCCTGCTGGTCAGGCGGACTGTACGAATAGCCTGCTGGTCAGGCGGACTGTACGAATAGCCTGCTGGTCAGGCGGACTGTACGAATAGCCTGCTGGTCAGGCGGACTGTACGAATAGCCTGCTGGTCAGGCGGACTGTACGAATAGCCTGCTGGTCAGGCGGACTGTACGAATAGCCTGCTGGTCAGGCGGACTGTACGAATAGCCTGCTGGTCAGGCGGACTGTACGAATAGCCTGCTGGTCAGGCGGACTGTACGAATAGCCTGCTGGTCAGGCGGACTGTACGAATAGCCTGCTGGTCAGGCGGACTGTACGAATAGCCTGCTGGTCAGGCAGACTGTACGAATAGCCTGCTGGTCAGGCAGACTGTACGAATAGCCTGCTGGTCAGGCAGACTGTACAAATAGCCTGCTGGTCAGGCAGACTGTACGAATAGCCTGCTGGTCAGGCAGACTGTACAAATAGCCTGCTGGTCAGGCAGACTGTACAAATAGCCTGCTGGTCAGGCAGACTGTACAAATAGCCTGCTGGTCAGGCAGACTGTACAAATAGCCTGCTGGTCAGGCAGACTGTACAAATAGCCTGCTGGTCAGGCAGACTGTACAAATAGCCTGCTGGTCAGGCAGACTGTACAAATAGCCTGCTGGTCAGGCAGACTGTACAAATAGCCTGCTGGTCAGGCAGACTGTACAAATAGCCTGCTGGTCAGGCAGACTGTACAAATAGCCTGCTGGTCAGGCAGACTGTACAAATAGCCTGCTGGTCAGGCAGACTGTACAAATAGCCTGCTGGTCAGGCAGACTGTACAAATAGCCTGCTGGTCAGGCAGACTGTACAAATAGCCTGCTGGTCAGGCAGACTGTACAAATAGCCTGCTGGTCAGGCAGACTGTACAAATAGCCTGCTGGTCATGTGATGGATCAGAACACAATTGTCTAAGTTGGTGAAGTGAAATAAGAAAAATATATAAATAAAACTATTGGCATGTGCGTATATATTCACCCCCTTTATTAGGAAGCCCATAAAAAGCTCTGGTGAAACAAATTACCTTCAGAAATCCCATAATTAGTGAAATGATGTCACCTGTGTGCAATCTAAGTGTCACCTCATCTGTCATCACATATACACATCAGAGGCTGCAACAGCTAAGCAAGAGGCATCACTGACCAAACACTGCCATGAAGACTGAGGAACTCTCCAAACAAGTAAGGGACAATGTCGTTGAGAAGTACAGTTAGGTTATAAAAAATATCCAAATCTTTGATGATCCCCAGGAGCGCCATCAAATCTATCATAACCAAATGGAAAGAACATGGCACAACAGCAAACCTGCCAAGAGACAGCCGCCCACCAAAACTCACGGACCGGGCAAGGAGGGCATTAATCCGAGAGGCAGCACAGAGACCTAAGGTAACCCTGGAGGAGCTGCAGAGTCCCACAGCAGAGACTGGTCTCTGTACATAGGACGACAATAAGCTGTATACTCCATAGAGTCTTTATGGCAGAGCGGCCAGAAGAAGCCATTACCGTCAGCTAAAAACAAAAAGGCATCTTGTGAGTTTGCGAATAGGCCTGTGGGAGACTCCCAAAATGTATGGAGGAAGGTGCTCTGGTCTGAGGAGACTAAAACTGAACTTTTCGGCCATCAAAGAAAACGCTATGTCTGGCGCAAACCCAACATATCACATCACCCAAAGAACCCCATCCCCACAGTGAGACATGGTGGTGGCAGCATCATGCTGGGGGGATGGGACTGGGAAACTGGTCAGAGAAGGGAAAGATGGATGGTGCTAAATACAGGGATATTTTGGAGCAAAACCTGTACCACTCTGTGCGTGATCTGAGGCTAGGACGGAGGTTCACCTTCCAGCAGGACTGACCCCAAACATACGGCTAAAGCAACACTTGCGTGGTTTAAGGGGAAACATGTAAATGTGTTGGAATGGCCGAGTCACAGCCCAGATCTCAATCCAATAGAAAATCTGTGGTCAGACTTAAAGATCGCTCTTCACAAGCGCAAACCATCCAACTTGAAGGAGCCGGAGCAATTCCGCAAGGAGGAATGGGAAAAAATCCCAGTGGTAAGATGTGGCAGCTCATAGAGACTTATCCAAAGCGACTTGGAGCTGTGATTGCCGCAAAAGGTGGCTCTACAAAGTATTGACTTTAGGGGGGTGAATAGTTATGCACATTGACTTTTTCTGTTATTTTGTCCTATTTGTTGTTTGCTTTACAATTTTAAAAAAAAAAACAATCTTTAAAGTTGTCGGCATGTTCTGTAAATTACATGATGCAAATCCTCAAACAATCCATGTTAATTCCAGGTGGTGAGGCACCAAAATACGAAAAAAGTCAAGGGGGTGAATACTTTTGCAAGGCACTGTAAGAAGGTCGTGTTCATGACAGATCTGAGATGAGCCAACGCAGCGCGGGTGGATTTATCACACGCAACAAAATAAAACACTCCGGTTGTGCAACCAGGACCCGACTTACGCAATGAGAGTCAGCCCTTTTATTTCAGCTGTGTTGCAATCATGGTGGATGTGTAAGAGAAAAGGAGGGATCAGCGAGTCTGGCAGACATCAATATTCCTCTGCAATACCCTGTTCTGCCTGATCCGGGGGTCTGTCACCTCTGTGTATAGGCTACAGACACCCATCCAAGGGGATGTACAGGATAAGAAACACACGGCTGCTTTCCTTCACACTTGTCCGCAGGTCGTGCACAGTATTGCAGTTCAGTAGCAATCATTTCAAAAATGCTGAGCTGCAATACCAGGTATAACCTGCAGACTGGTGTGGCACTGTTACTGAAACAGATCAGCCATGCTCTCCTAACCCTGGACTAACTAGGCAGCAGCTTAAACCATTCATAAGCAAATATCTTTTTTATCAGAAGTCATATACACAGGGGCTGATCCGGGTCTGTATCTCCCCACACCTATATACACAGTCCTACAGGGGCTGATAGGTAGGTCCGGCCTGTATGTCCCCACACCTATATACACAGTCCTACAGGTGCTGATAGGTAGGTCCGGCCTGTATGTCCCCACACCTATATACACAGTCCTACAGGGGCTGATAGGTAGGTCCGGCCTGTGTGTCCCCACACCTATATACACAGTCCTACAGGTGCTGATAGGTAGGTCCGGCCTGTGTGTCCCCACACCTATATAGACAGTCCTACAGGTGCTGATAGGTAGGTCTGGCCTGTATGTCCCCACATCTATATACACAGTCCTACAGGTGCTGATAGGTAGGTCCGGCCTGTATGTCCCCACACCTATATACACAGTCCTACAGGTGCTGATAGGTAGGTCCGGCCTGTATGTCCCCACACCTATATACACAGTCCTACAGGTGCTGATAGGTAGGTCCGGCCTGTATGTCCCCACACCTATATACACAGTCCTACAGGTGCTGATAGGTAGGTCCGGCCTGTATGTCCCCACACCTATATACACAGTCCTACAGGTGCTGATAGGTAGGTCTGGCCTGTATGTCCCCACATCTATATACACAGTCCTACAGGTGCTGATAGGTAGGTCCGGCCTGTATGTCCTCACATCTATATACACAGTCCTACAGGTGCTGATAGGTAGGTCCGGCCTGTATGTCCCAACATCTATATACACAGTCCTACAGGTGCTGATCGGTAGGTCCGGCCTGTATGTCCCCACACCTATATACACAGTCCTACAGCTGCTGATAGGTAGGTCCGGCCTGTGTGTCCCCACACCTCTATACACAGTCCAACAGGTGCTGATAGGTAGGTCCGGCCTGTATGTCCCCACACCTATATACACAGTCCTACAGGTGCTGATGGGTAGGTCCGGCCTGTATGTCCCCACACCTATATACACAGTCCTACAGGTGCTGAGAGGTAGGTATGGCCTGTATGCCCTCACACCTATATACACAGTCCTACAGGTGCTGATAGGTAGGTCTGGCCTGTATGTCCCCACATCTATATACACAGTCCTACAGGGGCTGATAGGTAGGTCCGGCCTGTATGTCCCCACACCTATATACACAGTCCTACAGGTGCTGATAGGTAGGTCCGGCCTGTATGCCCCCACACCTATATACACAGTCCTACAGGTGCTGATAGGTAGGTCCGGCCTGTATGTCCCCACACCTATATACACAGTCCTACAGGGGCTGATAGGTAGGTCCGGCCTGTATGCCCCCACACCTATATACACAGTCCTACAGGGGCTGATAGGTAGGTCCGGCCTGTATGCCCCCACACCTATATACACAGTCCTACAGGTGCTGATAGGTAGGTCCGGCCTGTATGTCCCCACACCTATATACACAGTCCTACAGGTGCTGATAGGTAGGTCCGGCCTGTATGTCCCCACACCTATATACACAGTCCTACAGGGGCTGATAGGTAGGTCCGGCCTGTATGCCCCCACACCTATATACACAGTCCTACAGGTGCTGATGGGTAGGTCCGGCCTGTATGTCCCCACACCTATATACACAGTCCTACAGGTGCTGAGAGGTAGGTATGGCCTGTATGCCCTCACACCTATATACACAGTCCTACAGGTGCTGATAGGTAGGTCTGGCCTGTATGTCCCCACATCTATATACACAGTCCTACAGGGGCTGATAGGTAGGTCCGGCCTGTATGCCCCCACACCTATATACACAGTCCTACAGGGGCTGATAGGTAGGTCCGGCCTGTATGCCCCCACACCTATATACACAGTCCTACAGGTGCTGATAGGTAGGTCCGGCCTGTATGTCCCCACACCTATATACACAGTCCTACAGGTGCTGATAGGTAGGTCCGGCCTGTATGCGCCCACACCTATATACACAGTCCTACAGGGGCTGATAGGTAGGTCCGGCCTGTATGCCCCCACACCTATATACACAGTCCTACAGGGGCTGATAGGTAGGTCCGGCCTGTATGCCCCCACACCTATATACACAGTCCTACAGGTGCTGATAGGTAGGTCCGGCCTGTATGTCCCCACACCTATATACACAGTCCTACAGGGGCTGATAGGTAGGTCCGGCCTGTATGCCCCCACACCTATATACACAGTCCTACAGGGGCTGATAGGTAGGTCCGGCCTGTATGCCCCACACCTATATACACAGTCCTACAGGTGCTGATAGGTAGGTCCGACCTGTATGTCCCCACACCTATATACACAGTCCTACAGGTGCTGATAGGTAGGTCCGGCCTGTATGTCCCCACACCTATATACACAGTCCTACAGGGGCTGATAGGTAGGTCCGGCCTGTATGCCCCCACACCTATATACACAGTCCTACAGGTGCTGATGGGTAGGTCCGGCCTGTATGTCCCCACACCTATATACACAGTCCTACAGGTGCTGAGAGGTAGGTATGGCCTGTATGCCCTCACACCTATATACACAGTCCTACAGGTGCTGATAGGTAGGTCTGGCCTGTATGTCCCCACATCTATATACACAGTCCTACAGGGGCTGATAGGTAGGTCCGGCCTGTATGCCCCCACACCTATATACACAGTCCTACAGGGGCTGATAGGTGGGTCCGGCCTGTATGCCCCACACCTATATACACAGTCCTACAGGTGCTGATAGGTAGGTCCGGCCTGTATGTCCCCACACCTATATACACAGTCCTACAGGTGCTGATAGGTAGGTCCGGCCTGTATGCGCCCACACCTATATCACAGTCCTACAGGGGCTGATAGGTAGGTCTGGCCTGTATGCCCCCACACCTATATACACAGTCCTACAGGGGCTGATAGGTAGGTCCGGCCTGTATGCCCCCACACCTATATACACAGTCCTACAGGTGCTGATAGGTAGGTCCGGCCTGTATGTCCCCACACCTATATACACAGTCCTACAGGGGCTGATAGGTAGGTCCGGCCTGTATGCCCCACACCTATATACACAGTCCTACAGGGGCTGATAGGTAGGTCCGGCCTGTATGCCCCCACACCTATATACACAGTCCTACAGGTGCTGATAGGTAGGTCCGGCCTGTATGTCCCCACACCTATATACACAGTCCTACAGGTGCTGATAGGTAGGTCCGGCCTGTATGTCCCCACACCTATATACACAGTCCTACAGGGCTGATAGGTAGGTCCGGCCTGTATGCCCCACACCTATATACACAGTCCTACAGGGGCTGATAGGTAGATCCGGCCTGTATGTCCCCACACCTATATACACATTCCTACAGGGGCTGATAGGTAGGTCCGGCCCTGTATGTCCTCACACCTATATATACACAGTCCTACAGGTGCTGATAGGTAGGTCCGGCCTGTATGTCCCCACACCTATATACACAGTCCTACAGGTGCTGATAGGTAGGTCCGGCCTGTATGTCCCCACACCTATATACACAGTCCTACAGGGGCTGATAGGTAGGTCCGGCCTGTATGCCCCCACACCTATATACACAGTCCTACAGGGGCTGATAGGTAGATCCGGCCTGTATGTCCCCACACCTATATACACATTCCTACAGGGGCTGATAGGTAGGTCCGGCCTGTATGTCCTCACACCTATATACACAGTCCTACAGGGGCTGATAGGTAGGTCCGGCCTGTATGTCCCCACACCTATATACACAGTCCTACAGGTGCTGATAGGTAGGTATGGCCTGTATCTCCCCACACCTATATAGACAGACCTATAGGTGCTAATAGGTAGGTCCGGCCTGTATGTCCTCACACCTATATAGACAGTCCTACAGGGGCTGATAGGTAGGTCCGGCCTGTATGTCCCCATGCACAGACCAATATCTTCAAGAATGGGTAATAGGTAAGTGTCCAATATGAACAGCCAGTATTCCCATCTCAGGGTTCTCTTACTTTAGCAAGTTGCATTTATTATGTAGAGAAAGTTAATTAATACAAGGCCCTTACTAATGTATTGTGATTCTCCATGTTGCTTCCTTTGCTGGCTGGATTAATTTTCCCATCACGTTATACACTGCTTGTTTCCAGGGGGAAGGGAGCTGCTGCGCATGCGTGCCTATGTGCCCTCCCCACCATAGAAGCCGGCGCCTTTTCCTATAGTGTGCTAGCACGACCACCGCTACTGGACTGCAGGGTGGTCGTAACCCCTGGAAACGAGCAGTGTACAACGTGATGGAAAAATCAATCCAGCCAGCAAAGGAGGCAACATGGACAATCACAATACATTAGTAAGTGCATTGTATTAAAGGGCTTTTCCCATCTCAGACAATAGGGGCATATTACTAGGCTATGCCCCCATTGTCTGAAAGGTGCGGGTCCCAGAGGTGAGAACGGAGCACTGAAAGTTACGGAGGGCGCACTGCTCCATTCATTTCTATGGGGCCGCTGAAAACAGCTGAGCGCTGGCCCCATGGAAATTAATGTACGTGAGGGCCGCACAAGCACTGTGCGCTCCCATTCACTTCTATAGGGAGAGCGCTTGGCGGTGGCCAGACCCCCGGGGTCCTCCGGCCACCACCTTCCCCGCTCCGTTCTCGCTGTAGGTGCGGGTCCCAGAGGTGGCACCTCTAAGACGATGGAGGTATATCCTAGCATTGTCTGAGATGGGAATACCCCTTTAACTTTCTCTACATGATCAATGCCATGTACTGAAGTGAGAAACCCCTTTAAGATCACAGGAACGCTCATTGCAATCGTTTTCTGACGTGGATTTTGGCTGATGAATGTACCCTATGGGCAGGGATGGCTCCATAATCTGATAGTTCAGCATCATCCCCTGGATACCAGACTATCAGTCCTGCAGCTTCTCCCCTACAGACATATACATGAGGACACTCCGAGTGATGAATGATGAGTTCTACCTTCGTGATTACGTCCTACTGCGCAGGAAAGCTCCTGATCCACACAATCGTGCAGCGAGGGGACACACACGACAGTGTGAGCAGTGCGGAGAAGTGTATGCAATCCGACGCGGCCTGGACATGATGCAGCACATCTGCAGGTTACTTCCCATGAAACCTGCTGCAGACAAGCACCCGGTGTCTAGCTCCGCTTTTCGCAACCCTTCACGATACAAATTAACACGAAGTGTTGAGTAATACTGCACGGACTCTTTATTTTCTGCATCACAGTCACATCCAGTGCGAAATTAAAGGGGAAACCCACACAAAGTGATTTCAAACTGAATTCTACAGGACAACCGCATTCCTCCTGTGTCTGGAAATCTCAGACATACATAACTCTTACATTTCTACTCCACCCGCAGTTTCCTATGGACCTGCCGCACAAGAATGGCGCTGGAGATTTTCAGTCGCAGATATATCTCGCCAAGCTTGGAGGCGTTTTGATGCCACATGGAGTGAAGTGGCTGCACCGGTTTGGGAGGGAGGGCTCACAGACACAGCGGGTGACATCTTCTGTAGTCACTTGAGTGGTCACAATATGCACGGAAATTAGCCTTGGCTATGACGAGAGAAGAAAACATCGCGCAACTCAAAATCAGAACACAAAATAAAAGAGTATATCTTCTATCTATCTATCTATCTATCTATCTATCTATATTATCTCTCCTATCTATCTATCTATCAAATCAAATAAGCTTTATTGGCAGGACTAAATACATTTTAGCATTGCCAAAGCAAGTGGGAAATAATCGGGTAGGGTTGGGGGATGGGGACACGTCCAGGGTGGGGATCTAGGAGTCCATGTTACATCAGGCTCCTCTCAGTCTATGGCAGGCAGTAATATATTGTGCTGCTATGGCCGCTGTGTTCTCCTCTTCCCCCAGCAGTATGGAGAGTCTCTCTTCCTCCTGCATGGAGGTGAAGTCTGGGCAGAGATCAGACAGTCTCCTGAAGTGAGCATCCCTCACTGCTGAGTATTTGGGGCACCGCAGAAGTAAATGAGCCTCATCCTCCACGACCTCCAGGATGCACTGCTGGCACAGTCTGCTCTCCCTGGGCTGGTACCTCTGTCGATCTCCTATCTATCTATCTATCTATCTATCTATCATCTATCTATCTATTTATCTATCTCTCTCTATCTCATGTCTCTCTCTCTCTCTATCTATCTCAATCTCATATCTATCTATCTCATATCTATCTCAATCTCATATCTATCCATCTCATATCTATCTATCTCATGTCTCTCTCTCTCCTATCTCAATCTCATATCTATCTATCTATCTATCTATCTATCTCATATCTATCTACGCGGTTTCTTTCTTTAGGCAAAGAAATATGGCCGTATCTCTGCTGCTGAACATGCAAGTGACAGCAATGCGCTAAGGTGCCTGGTTTTGGTTGATTGACGATCAGCGAGTAGTCCATGCTCATGAGATAACTGTAGGTCATTCCCCCCCACCCCCGTTCACATGCAAGCTTGGCTGAGAAGGTGGGGAAGGATCGGACAGATACCTCTGGCCGTGGCACTTCTCCTCAAGAACAAAGACCAGGCATGTTGAAATCTACTGCCGGGGGAGAATCACAAGGTCTCTCCATACACATTAGATGGTCAGCCGATCCAGCCAATCTTGGCCTACATACTTGTATTGTCCACTGGGCCCAGTACGGACCGATAATGTATTATGGGCCATATGTCTCAGCACCAGGTCCTGTACATTGCACTGGAGCCCTTGCTCTCCACAAAACACTGAATGAGGACGGTGCAGACAAGTGACATGTCTGTTCACACACGTGAGAGCTCGTCCTGTAGACGAGAAGCCCTGGAAGTCACAAGCAAGAAAAAAAGTTCTTCACCTGAGTAAGTCACACTGACTAAAGATGGGCAACCGCTACTCCCCCGACGTCCAAGTGCACTCTTGGCTTAGCCAAGTGTGCATGTGCTCTCCTTGGGAGTGCAGAATAAGTCACTGCCAAACCCCTCTGGGGGCAAAGGATCAGACATGTTGAAAATCCAAAAGGTCAAACTTTCTCTTCACCAACATCAGCCGTTGGGGGTGGGTCGGTAAAGCCCCCATAGTCATGAGATGATTGGCTAGACCCTTAGTGTATGACCACCTTCACCGTGGACACTGCGGATGGCTGGTGTAAACACTTCTATATCTTTGGCCTCGGAAAAAAAGTATAAAAAGCTGAGGATGTCTCGGTGATCCGACCCCGGAGTATAAATCCACCCACGCACCCACAGGATCCTGTCAGACAGCAGCAGGCCCGCTCTGGGAAACCACAAGCAATTTCAAGTTCCCCTGCAGCCACCTGATAACATTTTATTACCGAATTTCCCGGGAACCTGCAATTACACTTTCCGAACCAGTTCACAGGTAGAATGACATAAGAGCTGAGTGACACTAAAGGGGTTTTTTGTTTTCCGGGAAGAAAATCTTGAAGACTTATCCTCAATATCTGACTCTCGGCCAGAGGTCGCTCTACATTTTTTCCGGAAGAGCAAAGATATTCTTCTTAGCATTTTTGAGGGGTATTTTCAACCACACTATGGAGGAGTACAAAATAAAAAAAATTCTGGCCGTAACTTTTTTATTTTTCTGTCAACTTTGCCACTTGAGAGCTTGTTGTTTACAGGGCGTATTGTACTTTTAGTGACTCCACTCTGGGGCAGGGCTGTGGAGTCGGTAGATAAATTGTCCGACTCCGACTCCGACTCCTCAGATTTTGAAACTTCCGACTCCGACTCCGACTCCTCGACTCCGACTCCTCTGTATATAATATGCAAATACGAAGCTGTTCCACCAAGTTTTTCTAATCTCCTCTAGCATAGAGAGGTAGTTGAGCAGAAGCTGCTGCCTTCTCCTTTGTGTGCTGATCTTCTGCTTAAGATAGAGCAGTGGGAGGATCCAGGAAGGGGCAGGGGAAGGGGCATTTATTTTAAAACATGATTTTCCTAGTAGAATCCCATAGTCATGTTTAAAATTTAAGCTAACAATCTGAGTTTACATGTTTTATAGCCTTAGCTGAATGATAGCAGTTTTTCAAATGGTTTACAGCTTCAGTCTTGAACTATTGACTATCCATTCCCGTCACTTATACAAGTGTCTCCAGTCCTTAATCAGTTATCAGTGAGAGGCGAGGATAACCATGGGTTCCCTGTAACAGCAGACCACAAGACGATGGAAAGTGTAAGTATTGCCGCTCCTTAAAGGGACACTGACAGGCTGACAGATATATATACTGGTATTCATCAGAGAATTAGGAATAAAACTATACTAATGTTACCCCCAGTTAAACTGTACTTGTGTTTAAAAAGCATTTTAATCTGTATGCAAATTCACTATCTTTGTGCCCAATGGGGCAGCGTCTCCTGCGGCTTTGTGCCCAGCTGCGCCCGAGTACAGCTTCCCAGCGCTGTTCCCCTCGTTATTATTCACTGCACTGGCCTTTTTTTCAGGCTAGCCGAACGCTGAATTCCTGCGCAGGCGCACGTGTAGAGTGCTGGCAGCAGCCTCGTCTGGCTATGCTGAGGCTGTGCCAGCTTTCTCTCTTCCTCCTCGCTACCTAGTCCTGTCTAGTGCTGCCAGTACTCTACATGTGCGCCTGCCCCTTGGGCACAAAGGTAGAGAATTTGCATATTGATTAAAACGTTTTTAAACACAAGTAAACCTCAACTGGGGGTAACAGTCGTCTAGTTGTATTCCTAATCCTCTGATGAATACCAGCAGATATATCAGCCTGTCAGTGTCCCTTTAACTGCATAGTAAAGCATATGAAAAGCTTCTTCACGGTCACTTAACATCTTTGTTTAGCGGTAATGTGACGCACTGCATGCATTGGCCTTTATTCTTACAGTAGAGAAGTAATTATTATAACTTTATCTGAATTGGGACATTTAAACTTGCTTTTTTTTTATTCCAATTTTTTTTATTCCAATTTAAATCTAGTAGGAGTCGGAGTCGGAGTCGGTCCATTTTTTGCCGACTCCGACTCCGACTCCAGGTACCCAAAATTTCCTCCGACTCCGACTCCTCGACTCCGACTCCGACTCCACAGCCCTGCTCTGGGGTACATACAACATTAACCCTTATTACCTTTTTTGGGTGATAATGGAGAAAAAGTAGTTCCTCCACTGCGCTTTACACTTTACATTTCCGACTTTCACCATGTGATGTTACTGGGGTCAGCACGATTACAACCATCTATAGTTTTATGTGTTTTGGTTTTTTTTTTACTAATTTTTCTCAATAGCACATTTCGCTTTGTCGCTGCATTCCAAGAGCCGGAATTCCTTCATTTCTGCGCTGTTGTAGCTGTATGTGGCTTGTTTTTTGAGGGAGGAGATGTGGTTTTCAATGGCACAGTTTTTGGGGTACATTGGACTTATTAACATTCATTTTTTGGGGTGGGGGGAATAGGAAAAAAAAACACAATTCTGTATTTTTTGCCTTTTTTATGTTGCTCATGGGGCAGTATAAGTGTTACTGTTATTACTGACTGTGGTGAGCAGGGTGACATCAAATGTGTGTGCATGTGTGTTTTTTACCATTTTCACTAAATAAAACCACTGAAAAAATATGTTTTTTTGAATTATTAACGCAATTTTTTTTTTTTTAGTCCCACTAGGAGACATGGCTTTTATGTCTTATATACAAATGCATTATAGTTTATTACTCTACAGGCAGTCTATTAGGCAGGCAGTCTATTAGGCAGACAGCCTACCCAGCTGCCATGCCACCCCATCGGCAGGCCGCGATTGAGTTCACTGGGAGCCAATGATGACAGGGAGCCCTTTCCCTTTAAGGCCACCGTGGTCTACAAATCATAAATCCTGGCTTTGAGCATGCTACCTTTTTTTTCCCCCATCTAGAGAAAAGTCCTATTATGGTCTGCAAAACGGCAAGAATAGGAAATGCTCTATTTTTTTACGGGGCCGCGGAGCGGACATACAGATGTTGTCCACATCTTTTGCTGCCCCCCTTGAGATGAATAGGACTGCATCCGATCTGCAAAAAAAAACGGATCGGATGTGGACCAAAACTACGGCTGTGTGTATGAGGCCTAACTGTCTAGATCCTGCAGTCGCTATTGACCGCGTCATCTAGGTAGTTATGCAGCCAACACTGCAGTTATCTCCAGTGTCGGCTGTTACAGCGGAAGGCTTCAGCTCCCGCGGTGATCCAGAGCGCTGTGTCTGGTCTTTTCAGTTACGGCCACCCGCAGCAGATTTAACGGTGCGGGCGACAGGGAATGAACAGCCTGTGCCGATACAGCACTCCAGACCAAAGAAGGTGTTGTGTAGAAATAGAGGGGGACATTTAATAATATTCCTTATAGCTGGCTGTGGATCCGCTGCAGTCATGTAGAGGCGCCGGCCTCTATACAACTTCGGCAGATCCACCGCCGCTTCTAAATGTTAGACAGCTTCCTAGCCGTCTTATATTTAGACCATTTTCTACGCATAAGCCTACATGTACACGACAGTGGTTTTTTGCGGCTTCCGTTCCGTTTTTTTTGCGGATCGGATGGTTTCCCATTCATTTCTATGGATCCGTTAAAAAGGCGGATGCCTCTTCCGTTGCCTGTCCGCGTCCGCATTTCACGTCCGCAAAGAAAATATGGCATGTCCTATTCTTGTCCGCAAAAAACGGTTTGCGGACCCATAGAAGTCGATGGGTCCGCAAAAAATGCGGATGACCAACGGAAGCCATCCGTTTGTCATCCGCATCCGTTTTTTTTTGCGGATGGTTGCTTGGAAACCAGGGCACTTGTACAGGTACTTTTAGAAACTGGTTCAAGCCTTCCGTTTTTTTTGCGGATCCGCAAAAAAAAAACGGAAGACACACGGAAACACAACCTACAAAATTTGCGGACACTTGGAACAGATGTGGATGTGAAAAAAAAGGAAGACGGATCCGCAATTTGCAGACAGCAAAAAACAACTGTCGTGTGCATGTAGCCTAAACCAGGCATACAAAATGGTAAGTGAGGTGGGCCTGCTGCCCACTTTTTCAGACCTGGCGCGAGCGGGGAAAAGTCGCAGATTGTAGCGCGAAGAACCTTTCTGCGCCAATCTGCGTCAGAGATACGCCTAATAGAGGAGTATTTCTGGTTGGTAAATGACCCCGAGAGACTTCTATTAGACGAGAATTTTCTGTTCATTCGTTATTGCGACCTCTGGGTGCGCCGCTGAACAGCTTGGCAGAATTGGAATTTGAGATTTGGCAACTGATATGGGGACAAAAGTCCCTTGCACCCAACATTATATACAATTCTCCACAGAACCACCTCTTTTAGAAGACCGACCCTGGATCTAGACCAGACTTATAACTCCATGGCCTCTTCTTTGAGAGGACCAACCCTCTAGGACACCATTTTCTGATGTCATAAGCCTCATTTAGTGCAGACTATTATTTTTCCTCGTCTCTAAGAGTCAGTAAAATGATTCTTCCTCCATGAATGCTGAACTTTGCACGCGTCCAGGATTGCATTAAACTCGTCTACAAGACTCATCGCGGATCTCCTGCTCCTTTTAGGAAGGTCCATTAGATGGTAACCGACACTGCTCAGCGTCCCGGCTGCATTTTACCATTTAGCTGTGAAATAGGTGACTCATCCAATATTATTTTCACTGTCTGGTTTAACTTAAATTTACAGAAATGTCATAACAGCGAACCTGAGGGAAGGCAGAATGGACGGCAGTGGATATATAAGGGAAGGAATACAGATAAGGGTACTTTCACACTAGCGTTTTGGATTCCGTTTGTGAGATCCGTTTCAGGGCTCTCACAAACGGTCCAAAACGGATCAGTTAAGCCCCAATGCATTCTGAATGGATAAGGATCCGTCCAGAATGCATCAGTTAGGCTCCGTTCCGCCTCTATTCCGTTTTGGAGGCGGACACCAGAACGCAGCATGCAGCATTTTGGTGTCCGTCTGAAGAGGCGGAGCCTAACGGATCCGTTTTTTTTTACAATGTAAGTCAATGGGGACGGATCCGTTGTCAGTGACACAATATGGTGCATTTGAAAACGGATCCGTTCCCCATTGACTTTCAATGTAAGTCAAAACGGATCCGTTTTGGACTTTGTCATTTTTCTTTAAAGCTAATGCAAACGGATCCGTTCTGAACGGATACAAACGTTTGCATTAGAGGTGCGGATCCGTCTGTACAAATAAACAGACGGATCCGCACCAACGCTAGTGTGAAAGTACCCTAAGGCATGAAAGGGAGGCCTGCAATGTGTCACATACAGGAAGGAGTAGGTTATGGTCAGGACAGCACATAACCACAAGACGTAGATGTATAGACGAATGCCAATAGGTTACCTGCACCTCCACTCCAATTATTTATCAGGCTACGTTCACACGGTCAGGTTTTCGCATGCAGTTTTGGAAGCCAAAACCAGGAATGAATTCAAATGACAGGAGATGCTGTATCTGTCCTTTATACCGTCCTCTCCTCTAATGATCCACTCCTGATTGTGGCTTCCAAAAACGCATCAGGAAATCTTGCCATGTGGCCGCACCCTTAGGGCTCATGCGACCGTATGTATTTTGGGGTCCGCAAAACACGGATCCACAAAAAAAACGGATGACATCTGTGTTGCATCCGATTTTTTGCAGATCCATTTTAACAATGCCTGTCCTTATCTGCAAGACGGACAAGAATAGGACATGTTCTATTTTTTTTTGTGGAACGGACAAGCGGACATAGAATGCACACAGTGTCATTTCCATTTAAGCCCCATTAAAGTGAATGGTTCCGCATACGGACCTATAAAAAAAAAAAACGGAACTGAAACGGAAAAAGAATACGTTCGTGTGCATAAGCCCTTAGGGAGAGAACGATTCTCCAGTAGTATTAGTGAAATATACTGCAGAGGCACCAGCCCACCACTTAGGTGGTCAACCCCCTTTTAGCATGCATAGCACCCACAGAAAAAAGTATTCAATCCCTTCACATCTGTATGCAGTAATAGCAGTCTGGTGAAGAAGGCTCTATCTACCCTAAAGTGGCACTCCCACACATTTTTTTGACATGACATTTTAGAAAGGTACATGATATAAACTGTAGTGAAGGTAATTTTCTTACCAGTTACTGTACTTGTGAGATATAACTTCCCTTCTGTTCCTCAGCTGTGTCATGTGACCAGCACTCTGACTTTCCAAATAACACAGCATCTGATGTGTGGAGAGGAAGCCAATTTCTCTTTGTACTTCTATGGGAACCTCACTGTCAGTCTCATAGGAATAAACAGAGAAGGAACTGACTTCCTGTCCTATGTCAGTTGGAGATCAGAGTGTTGGTCACACGACACAGCTGAGGATCAGCAGGGAGGTTACAACTCACAAATAAAGTCTCTGGTAAGAAGATTCTCTACAGTTTATATCATGTATTTTTTTAACAGGTCAGAGAATAGTAATTTTTGTGAGAGTGCTTCTTTAAGTAAAGAATAAGGGGTGGGGGGAATCTTCACATCTACGGCCAGCATTAGGGATAATGTAAGTCAAGGTAACATTGGAGCAGATTTATCAAAATGGTGATAGGGTGCACCAACTTACAAAATGGCAAAAATGGTGCCAAATTTATCAAAATCACCCATAAGTTGGTAAAAACTTTCGATACAATTCTGGCTTCCATGCATTGAACATACACTCACACCAGTATTTTTCTTATAAATACAAATTTTTTTGAATAAATCCAGTCCATTGTGCCGCTCTTCTGATGAAGACACTGTTCAAAACTGACCTCTCATCTGCGCCATAGACTAGAGGAGGAGAGTCTGAACTCGGGGATATTACGGTAGGTTTCTATGATCTGATTCACTAGGTTTATGTAAAAAGCTGTTTATCTGCTGCAAGTTCTGTGCCCCTACAAGTCCTGTTCCCCCACTGCTCATAGAAAAGCCTGTGAGTCCTGCTCCCCCGCCTTATTCATAGAGGAAGCCTGAGTTCTGTTCCCTCTGCCTACTTATAGAGAAAGCCTGAGTTCTGTTCCCTCTGCCTACTTATAGAGAAATGCTGCGAGTCCTGCTACCCCCCCTACTCATAGAGAAAGCCTGAGTTCTGTTCCCTCCGCCTACTCATAGAGAAAGCCTGTGAGTCCTGCTCCATCACCTAAATCAGGCATCCTCAAACTGCGGCCCTCCAGCTGTTGCAAAACTACAACACCCAGCATGCCCGAACAGCCTACAGCTATCAGCCTACAGCAGGGCATTGTGGGAGTTGTAGTTTTACAACAGCTGGAGGGCCGCAGTTTGAGGATGCCTGACCTAAATCATAGAAAAGCCCATGAGTGCTGCTTTCCCTACCTACTCATAGAAAAGCCTGCAAGTCCTGCTACCCCCACCTAATCATAGAGAAAGCTCAAGTTCTGCTCCCCTAGCCTACTCATAGAGAAAGCCAGTGAGTCCTGCTCTCCCGTACCTACTCACAGAGAAATGCTGCGAGTCCTGCTACCCCCACCTAATCATAAAGAAAGCCTGAGTTCTGTTCCCTCGGCCTACTCATAGAGAAAGCCTGTGAGTCCTGCTCCAACACCTAAATCATAGAAAAGCCTATGAGTGCAACTTTCCCTACCTACTCATAGAAAAGCCTGCGAGCCCTGCTCCCCCCACCTATTCATAGAGAAAGCCCAAGTTCTGCTCCCCTAGCCTACTTATAGAGAAAGCCAGTGAGTCCTGCCTCCCCGCACCTACTCACAGAGAAATGCTGCGAGTCCTGCTACCCCCCCCCCCCTAATAATAGAGAAAGCCTGAGTTCTGTTCCCTCCGCCTACTCATAGAGAAAGCCTGTGAGTCCTGCTCCCCCACCTAATTCATAGAATAGCCAATGAGACTTGCTCATAGAGAAAACTGGTGAGTCCTGTTCCCCCCCACCTACTCAGAAAAGCCTGCGAGTCCTGCTACCATCACCTACTTACAGAGAAACGCTGTAAATCTTGCTTCCCCTGCCTACTTATAGAAAAGCATGTGAGTCCTGCTCACTTCACCTACTCAGAAAAGGCCTGTGAGTCCTGACACCCCCCTCCCGCCCACACATAGAGCGCCTATGAGTCCTGCTTTACTGACCTATACATAGAGAAAGCCTATGAGTCCTGCTTTACTCACCTACACATAGAGAAAGCCTGTGAGTCCTGCTCCCCCACCCACTCATAGAGAAAGCCTGTGAGTCCTGCTCCCCCACCCACTCATAGAGAAAGCCTGTGAGTCCTGCTCCCCCACCCACTCATAGAGAAAGCCTGTGAGTCCTGCTCCCCCACCCACTCATAGAGAAAGCCTGTGAGTCCTGCTCCCCCACCCACTCATAGAGAAAGCCTGTGAGCCCCGCTTTTCCCACCCATTGAAAGAAAAGCCTATCAGTCCTGCTTTCAGATGTGGATAGGAAATAACTGGAAATAACTAGAATACCCCTTTAACTTTTAATGTGGAGCTTCTGAGTGATATGTGGCCCTCAGACCAGGTGGTGCAGCCTTCCCTCAGAGGCGGATGAACTCTAAACTTTTGGAAAGAAAAGCAAAATATTTCCACTAAAATTGAGCAACTGGTAATCTGCGGTTGTGTAATACGAGGTGTCCTACGCTCCGTACACATCCAGAGCTGCAGAATGAAACATGACAGCCTCCTGCCGTTCACTCTTGTCTCTAATTAGAAGGATCCGTTTTGTATTTGGCAGTCGCCGTCGCGATACAGAAAGGGAGGTTTCTGCCAACTTTCCAGACCAGGGTCATCTCGGATACATAAACAATGGGGAGAATTCCTGCAAAGTGTCAGGAAAAAAACGAAACTGAGCTTTATTTCCAGCGCATCTTCCATGACAGTGCCCCCCCCCCCCCCAGACAAAGTCAGGAGCATCACCCCAGACAGGGGTGTGAGAAAGAAATCCATAAAACGCGTTCAGTGATTGAAGATGATCTCCAAGCTGCCACGTAAACCAAAGCCTGGAAATACATAAAAATAGATGAATCCATCACCTGCCTTCATCTCGGCCCAAAAAATTGTGTTTACAGCGCGCTAATTATACACAGGAGGAAGGGGGAGCGCAGAGGATCAAAGGGAACCAGGACGTGTAGAGCTGGAGGGAGGACTGACATTGACACTACAAGGTTTCTGCCCATCCGTCCAAGACGCCCATCCCTCAAGCATCTGAATTCACCAAGAGGAATCCTAAGAAAACGTAGAGGCATTGCTGCAAACGCCTTAATCGGGGATTTCCGGGATTCAATTGTTAATTTATTTGTATAGAAATAGGGGACGCTGGAGGATCGGGGGGGAGTGGATAAGGAAAGGATCTATTTGCAAATGATGGCCATGGGGCTGATCATCTTCTGACGGCACTGAGACCCTGCTCTGTCTGAATATATATCCATCTGATGATTGCAAATGCCAGATGGGGCTGATCTGATGGCACTGGCTCACTGGGGGACACATCAGATCAGCCCCATGGCATTTGCCATTATCAGACGTGTGTCCCCCAGCAGTGAGCCAGTACCATCAGATCAGCCCCATGTGGCATTTGCCATCATCAGACGTGTGTCCCCCAGCAGTGAGCCAGTGCCATCAGATCAGCCCCATGTGGCATTTGCCATCATCAGACAGTCTGATAGATAATGGCAAATGCTATGGGGCTGATGGCACTGGCTCTGGGGGACATGTCTGATGATGGCAATTGGCAAATGCCATGGGGCTGACGCTGACTGGTGGCAAATGGCATGGGGCTGATCATGGTGCTGGCTGGGGGAGATGTACGATGATGGCAATGGCATGGGGCTGATGATTTGCTATACCACACTAAAAATATTGTTTTTAGAAAGCAATTAGCAATACGTTAGTAATAGTTTAAGAGAAGGTTTGTCTTATTAAAATAATATATTGCAATATATATCGCATATCGCACATGCTTCAAACTATATCGCAATATAGATTTTAGGCCATATCGCCCACCCCTAAGCCAGTGGCCTAGGGACAAACCTGCTCTCAGATGCCCTTCAACCCCTTAAAGGGTTATTCTCATCTGGATATTTACGTCATATCCATAGGCTAGGCCATAAATGTCAGACAGGTGTAGGTCACTCCCCCGGTGGGTGCGCATTCACTTCTACTGGAGTACCTTAGATGCCATGGTTGCTACTGAATGTGCCATCTAAAGAGGTTAAACGGCCTGGATCTAAGTTACCTCCGACCCTGCCCTCTACAGGGGGATTTCGGCTGCTCTGCCCACCTGAACAAGGGGCAGCGGGGCTAGAAAGGCATTGTACTGCTCGTCTCGGCTTAGTCTGGGCAGCCGCATGGTGGGTCCCGTCATTCTGGCGATCGACCACAGAAGGGAGATGTCCACCGACTGGACATTGGTGGAATATCCTGACAAGGGAAGGAAAAGCACAGCATCTCGTCAGTTCAGAGACGTTATAATATTAAACTGCCAGCATTCTAAAAGTAAAAGGCTCCTCAGTGCCCCATTACAACCACTGCAGCCCGCTTACGAAGTCCTACCCCAGAGGGGTGTGCAGGATAGCCCGTCTTCTGTGCATGAATGTTAATTGCCAACTTGAGACGGACGCCGCCGTTACTCGGTGAGATGAGCAGTGCAAGGGGAAATGCTTCTGCCCTGAATCACACCCTCCTGCCGGGATTCCACATGTCTAGTGACCGCTATCCATGACACGTCCTGGGGAACAATGGCCGACGTCAAAGTGGCCACTCCAAAAACTTTTGGAAATGGAATATAGTTCAAATAATGAAAGAACGGCAGGTAATATTGCTAATAAAAACGATTCCCTAGATTCACGGCCCTTGAACATGAGTCAATGACACTCGAAACAAGAGCTGATCCGAACGTTTGTTTCTGATGGCTGCACTGCGTAAGCACACAGGCAAACGCTCATTTCTCGGATGATGGGACGGAGCAGAAAAATGCCCGCTGGTTTGCAGCACCTCTGCCCATGTGAAGGGTCTTAGACACAGATGGATATGATAATATATATCGGCAAACAGCGCTGGTTTACGGCCAGGAATCAGCTTTTGTAAAACCATCCATAGTCATTAAAGGGGTGGTCTCCTCTCAGTAAATGGCATTTATCCTGTAGAGAAAGTGAATACAAGGCACTTACTAATGTACTGTGATTCTCCATATTGCTTCCTTTGCTGGCTGGATTCATTTTTACATCACATTACACACAGTTTGTCTCCTTGGTTTTCCTATAGTGTGCAAGCACGACCACCACTGATAGAGTGCAGGGTGGTCGTAACCACGGATACGAGCAGTGTATAATGTGATGGAAAGGAGGAAATATGGACAATCACAATACATTAGTAAGTGCCTTGTATTAACTTTCTCTACATATTTAGGCTACATTCACACGACCATATGGGTTTTGCGGTCCACAAATTGCGGACCCGCAAAACACAGATACCGGCCGTGTGAATGTAGCCGGCCCTATGATAGAAATGCCTATACTTGCCGCGATGGCGGACAAGTATAGGACATGCTCTATCTTTTTTGCGGGGCCGCGGATCGGATCTACGAATGCGGACAGCACACTGTGTGCTGTCCGCATCTTTTGCGGCCCCATTGAAATGAATGGGTCCGCAACCGTTCCGCAAAATTGCGGAACGGATGCGGAGCCATTCATACGGTCGTGTGAATGTAGCCTAAATGCTATTTGCTGAAGTGAGACAACCCTTTTATGTCCATGTGAATGAGACTCATTCATATTTACACACATTTACAAATAGGGGATAACTATTAGATCGGTTGGGGTCCTGCCGCTGGGACCACCCCACCCCGACCAATCACAAGTACCCCCCCTGAAATGAACGGAACGGCTGGTTGGGCATGCACGCAGCCACTCCATTCATTCATATGGGAGTTCCAGACATAGAAACGAATGAAGAGGCACATGCACGTGCGACTGGCCACTCCGTTCATTTCCGGGGGGCTGCAGGGGGTACGGGGCACCTGTCCATGTGATCAGGGGGAGCTCCAGCGGTAGGACACCAACCAATCTAACAGTTATACCCCCTATAACTTCAGATATACCAGAATACCCCTTCAAGGCTGTGGCCACACGGGATGCATGCAGACATGTAAATCGACCTGCAGCGGGTAGCAGATTTCCCCCTTTGCAATTCAGAGGGTGAAATCGGATTCGAATCTGCAGCAAAGCTTGCGACAAATCCGCAATTGACATTCCGCCGTAGAAACACAGCAAATATATCCCCAACGTGGCTGTATCCTAGGGGTATGTTCACGTGGCAGTTTTTCCCGCTACAAGCTGCAGCAAAAATCCTCCGGTTTCTGCAGCAGTGCTGTGGGTCAGTCTGCGGCTTTTTTTCCCATTCCGTGATCGCCTTGGACACGGTTATCGGTGATTTCCAGATTGAAACAGCACCAAGAAGGGACATGACCTTTCTGGATATAGTTTGGAAATCTGTGTGAGCATGGACGCCCGTCAGCAATAGGAGCCGGTCCCCGCGGTCGGCGGCGCTTTCTGTTCTGCTACATGGGCAGAGAAGCTTTGCCACAAGCGCGCGGTAAATTGACTGGATCCATACAGTTGATCGGCCCCGCATGGTTGGACTGCTATGGATGCTTTTTTGGCTTCACTGCAATTATTTTCCCATTACTTTTTGCAAAACCGCTCATCATCTATCGAGCTGCATGGAGGCTGTGACTGAATATCTCTCTACAAGCGCAACCAAAAATAGCAAAATTCTTCCATCTGCAAAAATTCTCATCCAGCAGCCGGAAGTCTCCTTTTCCAGGGCCAATCCACCAACCCTGAACATATTAGGAAGCTCTGAGCAAAGAGCAGCTACACAGAAGAGCCTCACGTCTGTGCATTACGTGGACAGCCCACTGATTTCAAAGAGAACCGTGTAATGTTTAATTTGCCCAGCGGTGGCGCTGCAGGGGAAAGGGACACTTGTCGCCAGCTTGGCTCCTAGACTGCAGCTGATCGCTGGAGGTCCCAGCTTATTGGGGGGGGGACCTAAAATGGATCGTTCAGAGCAGACAACCCCTTGATCAGCGCAGAGAGTGAAGGTTAGAGCAGCGCGGCTAAAAACGCAGCAGCGAAACGATTAAAGAAGAGACTCTAAATAAAATGTAGTTTACGGCAAGTCTGGTTTAGCCATAAGGCTGGCAGTAAGGAAGTGAACAGCAGTGATTCAGATGGGCCCCGCAGCCGGCTCTGTTATTACTGTTAATCATCCTGTTATTCTGCAGCGGAACAGCAGGGTCTCAACAATAAAAGGCTCGTGAGTCACTGAATCACAGGGTCTCGCAGAAGCATGGCGTCCTCTTCCAGAATAACACCGGCCGATCCAGAGCTGAAATCACAATGTTGTGTCACATATGAAGAGGTCGGCACACCCAGATATAGAGGTGAAGCTGAACCTTGGCCCCGGGCCTACCTGGCAACTGTAGGTAGTAGTGTAGCCAGTGAGTGGGGTCACAGTCACAGCAACTTGGGAGTCACTCTGTGAGGCTGCACTGCTACATAGAAATCCTAAGATTGTTGCGGCCTGAAAGAGTTTAAAGGGGTATTCTGGTAGGTACGAGCTGTCCCCTATCTGCACAACTCCCATAGAAATCAAAGGAGCCGCCGTGCACATGTGCGACATGTCCCAGTGGTTGGACCCCCACCGATCTGATCGTTATCCCCTGTGGGACTGACATGTTCCTGGCGCCGGTTCCTCGGTCCTTCTGCAGGCCTGCGATGCTCCGCTGGGCTCCAGCGATGTCGATATCCGGTCGCCGCAGCCAATCACAGGCCATGGCGGAGTTCAGATCCCCTTGCGACCATGTAACCATTTGTCATGGCGCAAGGGGAGGGGGACACCCCCACAGCTTGTGACTGGCTGCGGTGATGTCAATGTTGACATCGCTGGAGCCCAGCGGAGCAGGAGAAGGAGTGGGGAGCCGGCTCCGGGAAGCAGGTGAGGATATTTCCACATCTACGTTGTTCATTCCGGCAGAGGATCGCAAAACCAGATTTCAACGATCTGTGCCATTAATACATCTGGATGCATCCGTTTCGGCTGGATCTGGTTGTATTAAATCAAAACAAAACAAACCGGATCCGGTATATAAATCACTGTAAGTCAATCGGCACCGGATCATCTTTTTTCACTAACAAAAAAAACCAGATCCAGCACCATTAACTTACATTGATTTTCATGCCCAATCCGTTTTTTTTTTATGTTTTGCAAACCGGACACAAAACCGCAGCTTGCAGCGGTTTTGTGTCCACTACCAAAGCGCAACAAAACGGAACGGATGCATACTGATCAGTCTTGTCCCCATTGACAATGAATTGGGACAAAACTGAACCATTTAATTCCGGTTTTGAGATCCTCAGCCGGATCCCAAAACCAGAATTGAAAACGCAGATGTGAAAGTAGCTTAAAGGGAACCGGTCCTCACCTTTATGCAGCCCATACTAACGGCAGTATAAAGTACAGACAGGCGAGATGATTTCAGCGCTCTGTCATTTATAAGTTAATAGTAAGTGGTTGCCGAGGACCAACATCACAATCATTGCAGCCCAGGGCTTGAAAAGAGTCAAATCTACCTGAGAAGAGTCCTGGTTATTCATGAATACCTGCTCTCCCCCGCACCTGCTGATGACTGACAGGCTTCTACCTAGTTTTCTCCCTTTCTGTCTAGGAGAGAACTGCCAATCATCAGCGGATGGGCGGGAGAGCAGGAGATTATAATAACCAGGACTCTTCTCAGGTAGATTTGACTCTTTTCAAGACCTGGGCTGCAATGATTATGATGCTGGTTCTCGGCAACCACTTACGTTTGGCTCATAAGTGACACATCGCTGAAATCAGCATTTCTGTCACTACTTTATGCTTACCTCAGTCAGATAGGCATAAAGTTGATGACAGGTTCCCTTTAAGTCATCTTCCCTTTGCAGGTCCCCCATTCTAGCACAAACCCTGTAAAGATATGGGGTTTTTAAAGGGGTTCTCTGGGATTGATTCAAAATGGCCGCCAGCAACCCGTCCTAACATGTGAGTAGGATTGGTTGCCACCACTTGCAGAGCTGCCTAGGGGGTGAGGTGAGGGGCAGGGCCTCACTGCAGTACACTAGATGGTAATGATGTGATCCTGCCTGCGATATACCATCATGGCTGAGCAGCCTGACAGGAACAGTCACAAATATGTAGTATAGGCAAGTGTCAGAGTGTAGTAAGTAGTGAGGCCCCGTCCTCTCACCCCTTAGGAAGTTCTGCAAGTGGAGGCAACCAGTCCTGCTCACATTATTGGACAGTTTGTTGGAGGCCATTTTAAATCATCCCTGGAGAGCCCCTTTAAGAAATTCAGAGGTCTGACTACTAAATTATTACTAAAACTAACCACTAAGTACCCTGCCTGTGTTTTATACAGACCAATTTTTCAGACAATTATTGGGAATGAACAAAACATAACAACTGCCTAATCGTTAGGGAGGTGAGGGCTGCATTTACAGGAGGAATCCTCTAAGCTGTACTGAGGACACGTGATGACTACTTTCCTGGTGATATATATTTATACAGCCCAATCTGCTGCAGAGAAACAATGGGGCACATTTACGCTGGTCTTAGTATCCCCTACAGCTAGCGTCGGCCTCTATATAACTTCGGCAGATCCTCCGCCACTTCTAAATGTAAGGCAGCTTCCCTGCTGTCTTACATTAAGGGTCCATTCACACGTCCGTGGTGTATTGCGGATCCGCAATACACCCGGCCGGCACCCCCATAGAGCAGCCTATTCCTGTCCGCAGCTGCGGACAAAAATAGGACATGTTCTATTTTTTTCCGGAGCCACGGACCCGAAGTTCGGCGGCGCGCTCCGGAAATGCGGATGCGGAGAGCACACTGCGTGCTCTCCGCATCCACCCCGTCCCATTCAGAATGAATGGGTCCGCACCCGTCCTGCAGAATTGCGGAACGGGTGCGGATACTGAATGCGGACATGTGAATGGAGCCTTAGACCATTTTCTACTCCTAAAACAGGCGTGGAAAATGGCAAATGAGACAGGCCTACCAGCCCATCCCCTTCCCCACCCACTTTTTTTAGACCTGGCGTGAGCGGGGAGAAGTCGCAGATTGCGGCACAAAGGACCTTTGCTTCGCAATCTGCGCCAGAAATATGCTTAATTTAGGCATATTTCTGTTGGATAAATAATTTTTGGTGCCAGCAAATAGACACCATCTCCAGAAAAATGTGCGTTCATCGGGTGATTGATGGAACTTTTTACACAGGCCAATTACAAATGGCGGAGAGGATAGGAGTGATGGTGCTGACACAGAGTGGGTATGGGAAGGCAAGTATGAGGTTCAGTATATACACGTGTAAAAAAATAAGTGGCGAATCCAAGCAGATTTTTACTTCTTAAAATTATGCGCTTTTTTTGTGCTTTAGCTAAGCGTTTTTCAGGCAGATTTTTTACTTTATTAAATGCTATAGTACTTTTCCCAGAAGCGTTTTTTGGTGTGTCTATGCACGAAAAAAACGCGCGTATGTGCACATGCAGTTTAAATGGGAAAATCGGCTGCCCCAAGATCGGGCACGCTGCTTCTTTCTTACACACTTCTGTTTTTTGCACGTGTAAAAAAGAAGCAATCGCTGCTTCCCACTGAAATAAATCCGAGACTGTTTTGAGGCGTTTCAGAGCAGATCTGGAGCCGATTGAGGCAGAAACACTCCAAAATCAGCACGAAAAATCTCCATGTGAACTGACCCTAAGTATTTTTCAGCATTCTAATAGCGTCTCTGTTACCAAGAGGGTTTTCCCAGATGTTAATACTGATGACCCGTGGCCTCCTCGCTGCTTTTCCTAGGCCAGTGATGTCGCGTTCATCCGTCACGTGGCCTAGGAGCGGCTCAGCCCCATTGAGGTGAATGGAGTTTGGCTGCGGCACTAAGCACAGCCGCTATACACTGTACGGCGCTGTGCTCACGGGAGGGCCGCTTCCTTCTCAAACAGCTGATCGGCAGTGGGTCCTGGGCGTTAGACCCCACCGATCACATACTGGTGACCTATGCAAAGGACAGCCCCTTTAACATGATCGACACAGGGGTTTTCCGCTCATACTATTGTATGACAACACATTCAGCGGCTCGGCGGTCAGCACTGGTACCTTGAGCGCTGGAGTCCTGGATTGAATCCAACCAGGGACGACGTCTGCATGGAGTCTGTGTGTTCTCCCCGTGTTTTTGTGGGTTTCCTCCCACAGACTGATAGGGAACTTACATTGCGCGCTCCATTGGGGACAGTGAGTGATGGTAATGTCTGTAAAGCGCTGTGGAATACGCTATATAAGTGCGTAAAATAAAAATTTTAAAATGTCTCCCGCACTCATAATTGAAAATGGTAGATTGCGGAGGGCTTATGACAGCCGTTCCGATTCGTAAGGGTCTGTCCAGTGAACACTATAGAATGAAGAAGCGGAAGACCCTGCGGACCCCTTGGCTTTTCCTCTGTGCAGCACCCAACTGAAATGCGTTTCCCAATGATGTATAAATCAGTGGGGTCCTAGAGGCCAGAACCCTACTGCGGAGAAATCCCCGAGATACTGAAAGACAGTATGAGCGTGTCCTTCCGAGGCCCAAGTTCTAGCACCTGAAGACCTGGGACTGACTGACCGACCACTTGAATAAGAACGCGTCGGCTCCGTCTGAAGAACACTCCAAACTTTCCCCAGTAATGTGTATAAATATATACTGCAGCGAGGTAATCTGATCAGAGAGATGGGGGGGGGGGGGGGCGCCCCCAGAACAATGGCTTCCTGACTCCTGATGTCGCTCAGGCAGATGGCGCTGTGGCAGCAGATGGCAGCAGGAGACGCAGCCAGGATTTCGTGGAAGTTTTTGTCATCTGTTTGTGCCAGACACATTTCTAACGCTTCTCCTGGCAGCTGTCATTGAATCCTGTGCAGATATTCCTCTGTCTGTACCAAAACCTCCCAGTACTTCCCTATAACAGGCTCCACGGTCTCCCAGTACAGAACACTCTTTAAAGGGGTGGTGTCACAAAACATATTCTACAGTTTTCAGCCCCTGGATCTGAATACTTTTCTAATTGCATGTAATTAAAAATTACTGAGTTATTCAATTAAATGTATCTGTATAGCGCCACCTGCTGTTTGTTCCTTTCCTTATTTTTTATCCATCTTACTGAGATGGTCGCACGCGCTCAGTTTAAATCTTCAACTGCTACCAGCCATATGTTCTGTTACAAGCTGTGGCAGTTACCGGCAGCAGAAAGGACACAACCCCTGAACTGACTATCTAGCAGAACAATTGGAGGAGTGAATGGGGAGATCTCTGGATCCATGTGAGGTACAGGGCTGGTTCTAGCTTTGTTACAAAGGTATTGTCATGTACTATATGATGTCAGATTTTCATTTTTTACATCAATCATTGCATTAACTCTTTAAAGGAATTTCCCATACTGCTAGGATACGCCATCGCTCTATGATCTGTGAGGGTCTAGCCTCGCTGTGGGGATGCACCACCAAACCTGAGAGCATGGCCCCGTTCAAGTGAAAGATGTTGGCTGCACCGATGGTGGTCTGGAGCACTGACGTGTGGGGAAAACTTTAAGGGCACCAAATGCTACATTTACTGGATCGGTGGGGGGGTCTAGAAGGTCAGACTACCACCGATAATAACCTGATGGCATATACTATCCAATGTCATCACTTTATAAGATAAGAATACACCCCCCACCCCCCCCTGTCAGTGTATCAGTTTTAGCCGGAGCGTTCCTTTAATGCTGGACGGACACAAAAGGAGTCTTTCCTGGTGTGACTTCAGTGGTAGCGAGGTACTGAGAACAAAACATGTGTATGTGAATACAACCTTGTGGTCAGTCACTGAAAACTGCAATATTTTCGGGCTCATGCACACGGCCGTATGCGTTTTGCAGTCTGCAAAAAAAAAAAAACAGATGACATCCGTGTGACGTCCGTGTATTTCCCCATTAGACGCAGATAACAAGCTCATCCGCCGTCCGTATAAAGATCTATTCACTGCGGCCATGCACTAATGAAGAATGAGGGCTTCAGTTCCACATTTTAGGAATCATGGGGGTTCTAGAGACCAGATATTTAGAACCGGTCATGTGGGTAGGTAATAGATGTAGGTAAAACCCTTTTAACTTTCAAGCTTAGATTGCCCGCAGATTATGTTACCCTGTCATTACAGGGTCAGGAGTGAAACCGGTGATTACACTGGAAAGCCTCAATTTACATTGATTTAGAATATTATATTGGCACATGGTACTCAGTTCTGCTTCTCTGTATGTCCAGATTTGTTAGAAAAATATATTCCTGCAGGATATAGCCGCCACTAGGGGGAGCAGTCACATCTCTTTCTCTGTATGCACAGATCTGTTACATACACACATTCCTGCAGAATAAAGCCACCACTAGGGGGAGCAGCCACATCTCGTTCTCTGTATGCACAGATCTGTTAAATACACACATTCCTGCAGCATAAAGCCACCACTAGGGGGAGCAGCCACAGCTCTTTCTCTGTATGCACAGATCTGTTAAATACACACATTCCTGAAGGATAAAGCCACCACTAGGGGGAGCAGCCACATCTCGTTCTCTGTATGCACAGATCTGTTAAATACACACATTCCTGCAGCATAAAGCCGCCACTAGGGGGAGCAGCCACATCTCTTTCTCTGTATGCACAGATCTGTTAAATACACACATTCCTGCAGCATAAAGCCACCACTAGGGGGAGCAGCCACATCTCTTTCTCTGTATGCACAGATCTGTTACATACACACATTCCTGCAGAATAAAGCCGCCTCTAGGGGGAGCAGCCACATCTCTTTCTCTGTATGCACAGATCTGTTACATACACACATTCCTGCAGCATAAAGCCTCTACTAGGGGGAGCAGCCACATCTCTTTCTCTGTATGCACAGATCTGTTACATACACACATTCCTGCAGCATAAAGCCTCCACTAGGGGGAGCAGCAACATCTCGTTCTCAGTATGCACAGATATGTTAAATACACACATTCCTGCAGAATATAGCCACCACTAGGGGGAGCAGCCACATCTCTTTCTCTGTATGCACAGATCTGTTACATACACACATTCCTGCAGCATAAAGCCTCCACTAGGGGGAGCAGCCACAGCTCTTTCTCTGTATGCACAGATCTGTTAAATACACACATTCCTGCAGCATAAAGCCACCACTAGGGGGAGCAGCAACATCTCGTTCTCAGTATGCACAGATCTACACATTCCTGCAGCATAAAACCGCCACTAGGGGGAGCAGCCACAGCTCTGTTCACATTAGCTTCTCTGTTTCCATTATTTAAAAAAATAAAATAAATAGAGAGTAATCTATGCCATTATTTTACAAATGCATTGAAAAAATAAACCTGCTGTCTAGTGTAATTTTGTCACTTTCTGTGTATGGTCAGTAGCTCATCCCACATGACCATCAAGAGGTGCATCTCCAAGGAGTGCATTGCAGCCACCTCTTGCTAACCCCTTCCTCCCTGTATAGATAATAGTCCCTGGCACACAGTCCCAATGATCCCACTAATAAATAGCACTATGGCATGTAATGCCCCACACGTCCCTTCTCCACTGTCTGGAGAGCTCAATATTTCTAAGAATTAAATGGAATGAAACTTATCTGGGCCAATTCACCTGCTTCACTATGAGATCCTTACGCCGGCACTGAGAATAGGTAAGCTGCTGGGCATGTCAGTCCACCGCTGAATGCAGAGGAAGGTGGACCAGAAAGAGCAGGGGGCACCACCAGAGAAGAAAATGCAATGTACATAAAAAAATGAATATATTTATTGGATGTATTTTGCAGAACAGTGACAAAATACATCAGTCATGCTAACGAACATGAGTCAGCCTCTCTTCAGGCTGAAGTGGTGGACAATAGGGGACGAGAGACTGTATCCAATACAGAGCTTCTGGAGATCAGACCGACCTTCAGTTCAGTGTGAGGAACATCAGCATTACCTGTAGTTACACCGACAAGTGACAATTTGATGTTCTCCGGAGGTGTAAAATGATACAAATTACCTCAGCAGATGAATAAAGCTATCATATGACATGGCGCCCCTGACATTTCCAAAAGTACAGAACATTCTCAATAAATCATTAGAACTTCCTTAAAATATCACCGTTCACAGCCTCGTACTATGTGACTGACTCATAACCTACCCCCAGATACGGCAGAACTCCGGCGTGTGCGGCTGAGAATAACTTCAGTCTCATCACCGAGATCACAGAAGAAAGAATAAAAATTAGAAAAGAAACATACACTGGGGACGCCTCGACCACAGTAGGGCCCAATGACTGGAGACACCTCGACCATGGAAGGGCCCAATGACTCAAGACACCTCCACCACGGAGGAGCCCAATGTCTCATTACACCTTGACCATGGACAGCCTCAATGACTGGAGACACTTGGACCATGGAAGGGCCCAATGACTGGAGACACTTGGACCATGGAAGGGCCCAATGATTAGAAACACCTAAACCATGGAAGATCCCAATGACTGGAGACACTTGGACCATGGAAGGGCCCAATGACTGGTGACACTGTGGACCATGGAATGGCCCAATGACTGGAGACACTTGGACCATGGAAGGGCCCAATGACTGGTGGCACCTAGGTGATTGAAAGGCCCAATGACTGGTGACATCTAGACCATGGAAGGGCCCAATGACTGGTGACATCTAGACCATGGAAGGGCCCAATGACTGGTGACATCTAGACCATGGAATGGCCCAATGACTGGAGACACTTGGACCATGGAAGGGCCCAATGACTGATGGCACCTAGCTGATTGAAAGGCCCAATGACTGGTGACATCTAGACCATGGAAGGGCCCAATGACTGGAGACCCATAGACCATGAGACACCTCCACCACAGAAGGGCCCAATGACTGGAAACACTTCGACCATGGAAGGGCCCAATGACTAGAGACACCTGGACCATGGAAGGGCCCAATGACTGGAGACACCAGGACCACGGAAGAGCCCAATAACTATAGATGGTGAATTTCCTAAAAAAAAAGTAATGCTGTATCACTATACTGTGCCATGACCAGCTGATCGGTGGAGGTTCAACTATCAGGATTCCCACCAATCTTGTGACCAGTCTGTCGCCCCATACACAGCGAGGTGTGCCCTCACACCTTCCTATCATAATTAGGCTACTCTCACATTAGCTGTTTTTGCGGATCCGTCATGGATCTGCAAAAACGCTTCCGTTACAATAATACAACCCCATTCATCCGTCATGAACGGATCCGGTTGTATTATGGCATCTATAGCCATGACGGATCTGTCTTAAACACCATTGAAAGTCAATAAGGGACGGATCCGTTTTCTATTGTGTCAGCTGGCTCCGCTTCGTCAGGTGGACAGCAAAACATTGCAGGCAGCCTCCAGAGGCAAACTGGTGCATTCTGAGCGGATCCTTTTCCATTCAGAATGCATTAGGGCAAAACTGATCCGTTTTGGACCGCTTCTGAGAGCCCTGAACGGATCTCACAAACGGAAAGCCAAAACGCGAGTGTGAAAGTAGCCTTAGCAGTAATTTTCTGTTTCAATTTGTGCTCCAGTATCTTTTCTGTGAAATCTAAGCAGACGGGCTTTGTCATCTTCACAACCAATTTTTATATTGTCCCAATAGATCTAAAATAAAAAATGAAGCAATCTTGCAATAGGTCCTAATTAAAAATGTCCTACGGTTTTCATTTCTACGGCTCCTATGAACACTAAGCGTCTCCACAGTTACAGGCGGCCAAGCTGTGTATCGTCTCATCCTGCAGTCTCATGCGTCTTCCAGTTGTCCCCTGCTCTTTACTAATGTACATTTGGTGGGTTATCTAGAAGTAGAGGACAAAACAGACGAGAATATAGGAATATCACTGCAGGATCAGACTACGTTGTATTTGTTGTCTGTTACCATGGAGTCACATAGTCTGCAGAAGAGCTGTATAAATCAAAAGGAGAAGATTGTTTTTTAATTAACACCTATTGCAAAGTTACTTCTATTATTCACAGAATCTTGGCTTCCTGTTGCCACCATTAGGGACCAATCTCTCTGCAGGTACAGATCAGGTAAACATGTATAGCTGACTGTATTGGGCCCCTAGTGGCCACAACAGGAAGTATGTGGGATCCGAGCTCTTTAATAAAGACATGGGGGATGTTTTTGTGTCCGTTATAAGTCTGTCTTTGCTTTGTGTGCCTCCTCCGACTTTATAAGACTTTGCACCTGAATAATATATTTGGCGCAACTGCAATCACCTATATGTGTAAACGTAGACCAGGGGGTAGCCTGGCGTAGGTTGCAACTTTTGCAAAAGTCCCAGATAGTAAATGAGCTAATCTCACTTTTAGCTCTTAAACATAGACCAGTGTGAAAATTAGCGAGGATCCCGAAATGTCGTAAAAACGGACCAAATGTCACAGAAAACGTCCTGACTGACATGACCTGCGACTTTTTGAAGCCATAAAACTGACGTATCTGATTTAATAAATGAACCCCCCCCCCCTCTTCATAGACCGCAGGCTCCTTATCAGGTATGTTTAGAAATCTTTTCGAGGTGTTCATTTTGCAGGATTCTTAAAAAACTGATATAACAATTGGTACAGTGATAAAAATTGCTAAATGCTGGAAATATACCCAGGTCACATTTGCCAAGCACATGCAAAGCAGCCTAAAATGCAGAGGACATACCCAGAAATTCTCACATTTGTGCCAAGACAGAAGACAGCAGCTTTGTGAATCGAACATTCTCAACATGCTCTGAATTATGAGACCGCAGGTGCAGAACCCAAGACATGGCACAGCTGGAGCAAGATCTAAGAGTCTCAGGAGCTCAGAACATTTCTCCCAGGCTTACTGCAGGCCAGTGACTGCTCCGATAGCACAGCAGTCAGGTGTCAAACAAAGCCGCAGAGAGCAGACCGTCTCATGGCTTATGTGTGAGGCTTTATTGCCACCTTGTGGAAGTCTGTGTGAACTGCAGCCTAAACCTAAGGGATATTCCAGGGTTTTGTAATTATTGATGGCCAATCCTCAGGATATTCCACTGGAGCTACACAGTCACAGCTGACTGGGAGATGTAGGGTGTTGAACCCCCACCGATTAGCCATTTCAGTAAAGTTATATATATATATATATATATATATATATATATATATATATATATATATATAATATATATATATATATAGTGAAGATAAGGCAGAACTCCGTATACGTGAAAAAAAATGGATCCCTTTATTCACCTCTTGCAACGTTTCAATCGCTCATTGCGATCTTTTTCAAGCCATTATATATATATATATATATATATATATATATATATACACACATACACACAGACGAGCAAAAGGGTAGCAATGTTTTGAACTTTTGGCTTTCAGGCTCCATATCTCATCTTCCACTACAGCTTGGAACTCGAGACTCCCATCATTTTACAGACAATCATCTTGGCTATTTTCATAAATAGGACAACTATTTAGCACATGATCAGTTCTGCAGATTCTTCTTATGTAATGGCGTTGTTACTGTTTTGCTCCTGGTGGTGGAACAATCTTTTTCTTCACATTTACTACACATTACCACCTGTTCTCACATTCCCTATTAGCTCAGTGTGGTTCGGTTGATTCCCAAGTGAAAGGTCACTACTCCAAATCCAGGAGCAGCCATGAAGAAGATTTCCCAAGAAAAGAGAAACAGCATCATCCAGCTCATCGATAGCGGTATCTCGGCCGAGAAAACTGCCAAATTGCATCGTGTGAGCGCCATGACAGGTAGAAGAATACGAAATGCAGTCCATCCATCCATTCCAAAGCCAAGAGGTGGACATCCAGGCAAAATATCAGAGTCAACAAGTCGTCTTGTTATTACAAGGTCTATCAGTTCTGGCGCGACAAACACGGCAGTGGAGCTGGCTCGTATGCAGACGTGCACCGTGTGAAGCGCATTACACAAGTTGGTGATTTGGAGCGATGAGACTAAAGTCAATAGACCGGGCTTTGATGGGTGAAAACGGGTCTGCAAGAAACAATGGAAAAGGGGGCTCACGGATCGAGACATTGAAGGAACTGTCAAGTTGGGTGGAGGAAGCCTGATGATATGGGGTTGTTTCACAGCCAAAGTCGTTGGATACTTGACCAGGATCGATAGTGGTCTCAACGCTGAGCTATATGCAAGAATCCTACTAGACAGCTTACTTCATACACCCAAGAAAAATGGGTAAGATAAGTACGACATATTGTTCCAGCAGGACAACAACCCGAAGCATACGTCGAGACTGGCAAAGAAATGGTTCAACGACAATGAAGTAAAGGTGCGGGATCGGCCCCCACAGTCCCCAGACCTCAACCCAATCGAACATTTGTGGGTAGAGTTTAAGAAAAAGCTTTATCCGTACCCAAGTGAGTCGACCAGTATGCACCAACATTGGGAACGTGTAGAAGAGACCTGGGAACAGATTTCGGTTGAGACATGCTTGAATCTGACTGAGAACCTGCCCAGAAGGATTCAGACCGTGCTGAAAGCCAAAGGTGGATTTACAAAATACTAAAAAAAATTATAAACATTAAAATTTACAATTTTAGGAGCAAAACAGTAATGATGCAGTTACACGAGAAGAATCTTCAGAACTAATCATATGCTAAATAGCTGCGAGTCCAATTTATGTATGAGATAGCCGAGAGGATTGTCTATAAAGTGATGGTAGTCTCACGTTCCAAGCTGTAGTGGATGGTGAGATATGGGGCCTGAAAGTCAAAAGTTTAAAACATTGTTACCCTTTTGCTCGTCAGTGTATATTACGGATGAGCGAATCAATTCTACCTGTTTGGAGAGAGAGAGAGAGAGAGAGACCAGCATACCAATCTGTTTTTCTCAACAATACATATGTATATATATGAGTACTCCTTCTCATTATAGAGAGTCCGTAGTATGCAGAGTAGGTATATGCAGTATTGTAGGCCAGCTGATGCCCCTCTGGGTTTCTGGGAAAGATTTTCAAAGTAGCTTACCTAAGCTCATGTGATGCCAGCAGATGCTAGACATGATAACTTGCATATATTTTCCCCAGAAATAAAGAGGAATGTTGTCTAGCCTACAATAGTCATTGCTTATAATAATTGGTCGACATAATAGAAATAGTACCCACCCAAAGGTTCTCTTGTTGTTGTTTTTTAGGAAGAATATACGCAAATTCGCATATCTTAATTCTTCTGGCATTAAATAAGATAATCCTTCTTTTTTTTTTTGGTGAGGCAAGCTAATGTGCATACCTTTGGCTTTCTGGGAAAGATATACAAATTAGCTTTTCTTTCAAAACAGAAAAGATTGGAAGTATTTTGTCAGGCAAGCTGAATTAAGAGATTTATACTCGTATATATTCTTCCTAGAAACCAAAAGTTGTGGTGCCTGACATACAATATTCATGCATATTTTTTGGTCTCCCTAATGATACAAAGCATCCCCGAAGAGTACCTCACAAGGCCGCCAAGCAAATAAGGTGAATTTCTGAAGACATTCTGGTTCTCTTGCCCTTCTAGAAAGAGAACTACATTCCATGTTTCAGTGAGAAAAGGGTAAGCTTCGTGGGATGTTCTTGTTCTCTTGTCTCACTTTCAGTTGAATATTACTTTGGAGGTCTTGCTCTGGTTCATATAAAATTATTCCTGCCTGCTTTTGCTATACTAATGATATATTCTAAGGTGAATAGGAAGGAGCCGTACCATTGAAGTGAATCAAGACAGGAAAAAGTGCCAGCCTCTCTGGTGGCCGGGACTGTGGGAGCATGCACTGGACAGAGATTTTTATCTATAATGTGCAAGCACAACTGGATTGCAGGATGGTCATAACCATGGAAAAAAGCAGTGTGTAATGTTAAGGAAAAATGAATCCAGCCAGCAAAGGAAGGAATATGGACAATCACAATACATTAGTAAGTGCCTTCTATTAACTATCTCTACATGATAAATGTAATTTGCTGAAGTGAGACAACCCCTTTAATTCAAAACTCTGCAAGCTTCAGAGCTGAAATACCCCTGCATTCCCTGCTTATTCAGCATGTGAATGGAGTATGTTCTGGTCTGCAGTCTGTCTGTTCCTTTGTCCATCTGCAAAAATTCTAATACATAGGGCCCCACTTCCAATGTGTTTTGCCAGAAAAACCTTTAAAAAAACATGATCTTAAAGGATTTCTAAATGATTACAGCGGCACTTCTGCACGCAGACATCCACAGATAATATATTAACCCTTCTGTCCCTGCAACGTTCTAATAAACCTCAACTCTATCAATACCAAAGCAGAGCCATGACTTCTCACTATCTCTCTAGAGGATGTGGAATCAATACGGTAGAAATCATTATGGTTGTAACCAGGAAAACAGAAGCAAAGAAACACAACAGATAAAACTGTTAACAATGTCAAACCTGACATTTCAAATTTCCAAATCTTTAATTTAATCAAATCAGTCAAAAGTATCCATTCATGTACAGCTATCTCTCCACGGAGAATATAACTACTATAATACTGCCCCTATGTACAAGAATATAACTACTATAATACTGCCCCTATGTACAAGAATATAACTACTATAATACTGCCACTATGTACAAGAATATAACTACTATAATACTGCTCCTATATACAAGAATATAACTACTATAATACTGCTCCTATGTACAAGAATATAACTACTATAATACTGCTCCTATGTACAGGAATATAACTACTATAATACTGTCTCCTATGTACAAGAATATAACTACTATAATACTGCCTCCTATGTACAAGAATATAACTACTATAATACTGCTCCTATGTACAAGAATATAACTACTATAATACTGCTCCTATGTACAAGAATATAACTACTATAATACTGCTCCTATGTACAAGAATATAACTACTATAATACTGCTCCTATGTACAAGAATATAACTACTATAATACTGCTCCTATGTACAAGAATATAACTACTATAATACTGCCTCCTATGTACAAGAATATAACTACTATAATACTGCTCCTATGTACAAGAATATAACTACTATAATACTGCCTCCTATGTACAAGAATATAACTACTATAATCCTGCCTCCTATGTACAAGAATATAACTACTATAATACTGCCTCCTATGTACAAGAATATAACTACTATAATACTGCTCCTATGTACAAGAATATAATTACTATAATACTGCTCCTATGTACAGGAATATAACTACTATAATACTGCCTCTATGTACAAGAATATAACTACTATAATACTGCTCCTATGTACAAGAATATAACTACTATAATACTGCTCCTATGTACAAGAATATAACTACTATAATACTGCCTCCTATGTACAAGAATATAACTACTATAATACTGCTCCTATGTACAAGAATATAACTACTATAATACTGCTCCTATGTACAAGAATATAACTACTATAATACTGCTCCTATGTACAAGAATATAACTACTATAATACTGCTCCTATGTACAAGAATATAACTACTATAATACTGCCTCCTATGTGCAAGAATATAACTACTATAATACTGTCTCCTATGTGCAAGAATATAACTACTATAATACTGCTCCTATGTACAAGAATATAACTACTATAATACTGTGTCCTATGTACAAGAATATAACTACTATAATACTGCCCCTATGTACAAGAATATAACTACTATAATACTGCCTCCTATGTACAAGAATATAACTACTATAATACTGCTCATATGTACAAGAATATAACTACTATAATACTGCTCATATGTAAAAGAATATAACTACTATAATACTGCTCCTATGTACAGGAATATAACTACTATAATACTGCCTCCTATGTGCAAGAATATAACTACTATAATACTGCCTCCTATGTGCAAGAATATAACTACTATAATACTGCTCCTGTGTACAAGAATATAACTACTATAATACTGCTCCTATGTACAAGAATATAACTACTATAATACTGCTCCTATGTACAGGAATATAACTACTATAATACTGCTCCTATGTACAAGAATATAACTACTATAATACTGCTCCTATGTACAAGAATATAACTACTATAATACTGCTCCTATGTACAAGAATATAACTACTATAATACTGCCTCCTATGTGCAAGAATATAACTACTATAATACTGTCTCCTATGTGCAAGAATATAACTACTATAATACTACCCCTATGTACAAGAATATAAGTACTATAATACTGTGTCCTATGTACAAGAATATAACTACTATAATACTGCCCCTATGTACAAGAATATAACTACTATAATACTGCCTCCTATGTACAAGAATATAACTACTATAATACTGCTCCTATGTACAAGAATATAATTACTATAATACTGCTCCTATGTACAGGAATATAACTACTATAATACTGCCTCTATGTACAAGAATATAACTACTATAATACTGCTCCTATGTACAAGAATATAACTACTATAATACTGTGTCCTATGTACAAGAATATAACTACTATAATACTGCTCCTATGTACAAGAATATAACTACTATAATACTGCTCCTATGTACAAGAATATAACTACTATAATACTGCCTCCTATGTACAAGAATATAACTACTATAATACTGTCTCCTATGTGCAAGAATATAACTACTATAATACTACTCCTATGTACAAGAATATAAGTACTATAATACTGTGTCCTATGTACAAGAATATAACTACTATAATACTGCCCCTATGTACAAGAATATAACTACTATAATACTGCCTCCTATGTACAAGAATATAACTACTATAATACTGCTCCTATGTACAAGAATATAATTACTATAATACTGCTCCTATGTACAGGAATATAACTACTATAATACTGCCTCTATGTACAAGAATATAACTACTATAATACTGCTCCTATGTACAAGAATATAACTACTATAATACTGTGTCCTATGTACAAGAATATAACTACTATAATACTGCCCCTATGTACAAGAATATAACTACTATAATACTGCTCCTATGTACAAGAATATAACTACTATAATACTGCTCCTATGTACAAGAATATAAGTACTATAATACTGCTCCTATGTACAAGAATATAAATACTATAATACTGCTCGTAGTAACAAGAATATAACTACTATAATACTGCTCCTATGTACAAGAATATAACTACTATAATACTGCTCCTATGTACAAGAACATAACTACTATAATACTGCCTCCTATGTACAAGAATATAACTACTATAATACTGCTCCTATGTACAAGAATATAATTACTATAATACTGCTCCTATGTACAGGAATATAACTACTATAATACTGCCTCTATGTACAAGAATATAACTACTATAATACTGCTCCTATGTACAAGAATATAACTACTATAATACTGTGTCCTATGTACAAGAATATAACTACTATAATACTGCCTCTATGTACAAAGAATATAACTACTATAATACTGCTCCTATGTACAAGAATATAACTACTATAATACTGCTTCTATGTACAAGAATATAACTACTATAATACTGCTCCTATGTACAGGAATATAACTACTATAATACTGCTCCTATGTACAAGAATATAACTACTATAATACTGCTCCTATGTACAAAGAATATAACTACTATAATACTGCTCCTATGTACAAGAATATAACTACTATAATACTGCCTCCTATGTACAAGAATATAACTACTATAATACTGCTCCTATGTACAAGAATATAACTACTATAAGGGTCCATTCATACGTCCGTGTGTGTTTTGCGATCCACGGATCCGCGAAACACGGACATCGGCGATGTGCGCTCGCACTCTGCGGACCGCACATCGCCGGCACTCATAGAAAATGCTCTTTCTTGTCCGCAATTGCGGACAAGAATAGGACATGTTCTATTTTTTTTTCGGAACGCAATTGCGGACTCGAAGTGCGGATCCGCAATGCGGACCCGGCCGACATCGTCTGTCCCCATTGAAACTGATGGGTCCGCAACTCCGCTCCGCAAAATGCGGAATGGAATTGCGGACGTGTGAATGGACCCTAATACTGCTCCTATGTACAAGAATATAACTACTATAATACTGCTCCTATGTACAAGAATATAACTACTATAATACTGCCTCCTATGTACAAGAATATAACTACTATAATAGTGCTCCCATGTACAAGAATATAACTACTATAATACTGCTCCTATGTACAAGAATATAACTACTATAATACTGCCTCCTATGTACAAGAATATAACTACTATAATACTGCCTCCTATGTACAAGAATATAACTACTATAATACTGCTCCTATCTACAAGAATATAACTACTATAATACTGCTCCTATGTACAAGAATATAACTACTATAATACTGCTCCTATGTACAAGAATATAACTACTATAATACTGCTCCTATGTACAAGAATATAACTACTATAATACTGCTCCTATGTACAAGAAATATAACTACTATAATACCGTTCCTATGTACAAGAATATAACTACTATAATACTGCTCCTATGTACAAGAATATAACTACTATAATACTGCCTCCTATGTACAAGAATATAACTACTATAATACTGCCTCCTATGTACAAGAGAATATAACTACTATAATACTGCTCCTATCTACAAGAATATAACTACTATAATACTGCTCCTATGTACAAGAATATAACTACTATAATACTGCTCCTATGTACAAGAATATAACTACTATAATACTGCTCCTATGTACAAGAATATAACTACTATAATACTGCTCCTATGTACAAGAATATAACTACTATAATACTGCCTCCTATGTACAAGAATATAACTACTATAATACTGCCTCCTATGTACAAGAATATAACTACTATAATACTGCTCCTATGTACAAGAATATATCTACTATAATACTGCTCTTATGTACAAGAATATAACTACTATAATACTGCTCCTATGTACAAGAATATAACTACTATAATACTGCTCCTATGTACAAGAATATAAGTACTATAATACTGCTCCTATGTACAAGAATATAACTACTATAATACTGGAAAATATAATAAATGGATATAAACAGAAGAATATTTTCAATCTGACAAATTGCCATAGAAAGGTAGACATATGAGACGGACATCTTACCTCCATTCTGTATAAGATCTAGGGCTACTCCTGTGGTGATTTCCATTCCTGTGTCGATATAAGCCTGGCAGTTCCTGAGGGATGATAAGGAGTTCTCTACGGCAGAGGTGGAGATCAGGGAAGCGCCGTGAGAGGCCATGATGTGACGGATCGCTATGAGAGGACACAGAACAGATCACTAACAGTAATAAGATGCTGAGCAATCACAGTCAGTGGTAACCAGGGTGGATAAAAATTAATGATTTAAAAAAAAAATCTAATTTATTTGATTTAAATCGGATTTTTTTTTATTTAAATTGTATTTTTTATATAAAATGCTTTTTGAGGAAAATATATTACCATCCAAAGGTTATTCCATCATGAAATAAATTAGTTTTTTAATTATGTAGAATAAGGCTGTATATGTTTAATTTTTTTTTGTAAATAAATTCCATGAATCCATCACAATGTCGGGCTCTTCCAGAGGTTTTTCTTAGATTATTGGGCAGTTTCTCTGCCTTCCAGATATTATCACAGATGCTTGGGTTACTTTTGCAGTTCTCGGCAGAGATCACCGGCCTCTTCTTCACAGCAAATCTTCATCTACTTGCATATTATAAGTTATACCAGCAAGAATTAGTCTTAGGGCTACTTTCACATTTGCGTTCAGTGCGGGTCCGTCCAGTACTTGTACAGACGGATCTGCACTGAAAATACAAACCAATGCATCCGCTCAGAACGGATCGGTTTGTATTATATGTGGAAAAAAATGCTAAGTCCCAAACGGATACGTTCTGACCCCCATTGAAAGTCAATGCAAACAGATCCTTCCCATTGACTTACATTGTAAGTCAGGACAGATCCGTTTGGCTCAGCATCGCTAGGCGGACACCAAAACTCTGCAAGCAGCATTTTGGTGTCCGCCTCCAAAACGGAAAGGAGGCGGTATGGAGCCAAACCAGTGCAATCTGAACGGATCCGCATCCATTCGGAATGCATTTGGGCTGAACGGATCCGTTTGGGGCCTCTTGTGAGACCTTCAAACGGATCTCACAAGCGGATCCCCAAACGCAACTGTCAAAGTAGCTTTATGTAGAAAACTAGGATTTAAATCAAGTCTTACTGACTAGTGATTTTGATCAGTTTCATTTAAACCACCACCCTGGTGGTAACAAAGGCTATACATGTAAATAGGCACCAAAAGTCCCACAGCGCACATGTGATGAAGCAGTGTGCAGATGTAATGAAGCAGCGCCGCTCTGTGCAGATGTGATGAAGCAGTGTGCAGATGTGATGAAGCAGTGTGCAGATGTGATGAAGCAGTGTGCAGATGTGATGAAGCAGCGCCGCTCTGTGCAGATGTGATGAAGCAGCGCCGCTCTGTGCAGATGTGATGAAGCAGCGCCGCTCTGTGCAGATGTGATGAAGCAGCGCCGCTCTGTGCAGATGTGATGAAGCAGCTCAGCCGTGTGCAGATGTGATGAAGCGCCGCCACCGTGTGCAGATGTGATGAAGCAGTGCCGCCGTGTGCAGATGTGATGAAGCAGTGCCGCCGTGTGCAGATGTGATGAAGCGCCGCCGCCGTGTGCAGATGTGAAGCAGCGCCGCCATGTGCAGATGTGATGAAGCAGCGCCGCCGTGTGCAGATGTGATGAAGGAGCGCCGCCGTGTGCAGATGTGATGAAGGAGCGCCGCCGTGTGCAGATGTGATGAAGGAGCGCCGCCGTGTGCAGATGTGATGAAGGAGCGCCGCCGTGTGCAGATGTGATGAAGAGGCCAGCGTGTGCAGATGTGATGAAGGGCGCCGCCGTGTGCAGATGTGATGAAGCAGTGCCGCCGTGTGCAGATGTGATGAAGCAGCGCCGCCGTGTGCAGATGTGATGAAGCAGTGCCGCCGTGTGCAGATGTGATGAAGCAGCGCCGCCGTGTGCAGATGTGATGAAGCAGCGCCGCCGTGTGCAGATGTGATGAAGCAGCGCCGCTCTGTGCAGATGCGATGAAGCAGCACCGCCGTTTGCAGATGTGATGAAGCAGCTCTATGTTCCTCTACTTTAATGCAGGAAATACTGGGGAGAACAACAAATCGTCTGCCCCCTTCTCACAGGACATGTCATCTACAGGACACTGATGAACCCGTACACAGCCCCTGAAGAGCACACGGAGACATCTCGTAGAACACCTACCGATCTATAGGACGCAAATTTTTTCTAATCAGCGGTGCCATGTGTTCTAGCTCTGTGCCCGCTGTCCTAAGGTCTTGTTAGCATCTTATAAATGTGAGCCACTGTCTGATAAAATAGTAGAAGAATTTGTACTCGGCACTCCTAATCGATCTGATTGGGTGCTCGTGAAGGTTAATAAGCCAATGTAGAATTATTTCACGGCACTCCGTTATTCTTGCGAAAAGGGTCACATTTTATTTGTCCAATCACAGGTTCATTACATACATCCAGGTTGGAGAAAGTGCATAACTAGCCACATGTATAAAGTACCCCGAACGTTTCGGTCAACGAGTGACCTTCCTCAGAGGGATCTTGGTAACGTCGAGCAGAGGGATCCTGGATGTATGTAATGAACCTATGATTGGACGGAGTGCTGTGAAATAATTCTACACTGTCTGATAAAAGACAGACAGCAAAGACAGCGCAACCGAGATGATCACAGCAGTGCTCTCCCTTTCTCTCACTAATCACAGCAGTGCTCTCCCTTCCTCTCAGTAATCACAGCAGTGCTCTCCCTTCCTCTCACTAATCACAGCAGTGCTCTCCCTTCCCCTCAGTAATCACAGCAGTGCTCTCCCTTCCCCTCAGTAATCACAGCAGTGCTCTCCCTTCCCCTCAGTAATCACAGCAGTGCTCTCCCTTCCCCTCAGTAATCACAGCAGTGCTCTCCCTTCCCCTCAGTAATCACAGCAGTGCTCTCCCTTCCCCTCAGAAATCACAACAGTTCTCTCCCTTCCCCTCAGTAATCACAGCAGTGCTCTCCCTTCCCCTCAGTAATCGCAGCAGTGCTCTCCCTTCCTCTCACTAATCACAGCAGTGCTCTCCCTTCCTCTCACTAATCACAGCAGTGCTCTCCCTTCCTCTCACTAATCACAGCAGTGCTCTCCCTTCCTCTCACTAATCACAGCAGTGCTCTCCCTTCCTTCATGAGGTGAGCTCAGGATAGGTCATCAAAATCTGAATATTGGGGGTCCGACTCCTGTCACCTCCACCACTCAACTGTTTGAAGAGGATGCAGAGCATCGGTGAGCCCTGCGGCCTCTTCCTAGGCCAGTGACGTCTCATTCACTGGTCACATGGCCTGTGTGCAGCTCAGACCCATTGAAGTCAATGGGGCGGAGATGTAATACCAAGCTCAGCCACTATACAATGTAGGGCGCTGTGCTTGGTATGCTGCAATTGCGGTGCTAGGTGCAACCCCCACAGATCAGATAGCGATGACCCACTAATCTAAAGATTTATACTTAAGTGCTCCGGTCCCAGGCGCAGCATGGACATGGTCACAAGCCCCACTGCTGCCAGTGACTGGCTTCAGAAGTGACATGCTGCTAGTGGCCATGTAGATGTAGACACTGGAGGCAGTGAGGGGGGCAGTAGGCAAGTATGAATCCTTAGCTCAGTGGGGCAGGCTGCTGGCGCATAGTCAAATTACCGGAGAGGAGAACCCCTTTAAAGTATATTTTCCATTTCAGGGGATGTCAGTTTTCCCCTCGCAGGCTCTTTTTCACAGGCTGGATTTGCATGGGGCAGTGATGCCTGTGACTCCGCCACCCAAAGCAGCCAATGGCCACACAAATAAGCAGGTTTTTTTTAGGTATTCCCTTCAAATTTGTGCAAAGATTGACTGCCGCCATGGCCTAATGGTCAGACTTCCCTCAGCTAGTGGGTGTATACTAGCTGCTATAATGTCTCCCATACACTGCACACACAGAAAAGATGATTCTGCTCCCCTATCCTCTGTAGCACACCCTCAGGAGCAACAGCAGCATGGAGGACATTATATAGCAGTACTGAGCAGTGTAGCTCTGCATCCAGCACTGGAGTTAGATACTTCAGTAGCGTTTTTTGTATGTCTGTCTCTCTCTATCTGCTCAATCCTCCCCCTCCTCTCCATTGACTTCTATGGGCAGCAAGTAACCTGATCCCTCAGTAAGCTGATAGTCCACATCATCTCTCAAGACCAATTTAGCTTTTTTAAAACCACAGGTGTTTTTATTTTTTGTTCATCTAATCTAGTGGAATATTATTTATATGGCAGTACATTAGTCAGTGTACTAACAGCATACAGGCAGCAAGGCTTCATAACAGGAAGACTGGTCAGAGAGCCCTGGGATCTTTCAATGGACTCTTGGTTGTAAACTATGCAAGGTATGAGCCTGAATACATTACAGGGAGTCAATGGGGGGGGTTCACCCAGGGCCAGCGCGTCCTATAGACTGACTAGGCAGCCGCGTAGAGCGCCCCTTGGGAAGTGGCGCTGCTAGGAGCGCCGGCCCCCTTCATGCTGCAGCCGCCCGAGCGCTCTATAGAGAGCCTCAGGCGGCTGCAGCACTGCACGGGCTGGCGCGTCCATGAGAGCGCACCGCCCAGGCGCAGCATGAAGAGAGGGGCTGACAGGAGGGAAGCGCTCAGCGTTCCCTCCTGTCATTCCCTCATTGTAGCTTGGTCGAGCCCTGTATGGTCCGGCGGTACAGGGAGCATCTGTCTCCTGTACCCGGCCGGACTGACAAGAAGTGCGCACACAGTGGGGATTGAGAAAGAGGATGACAAGAGGGAGGGGGGATTGAGAAAGAGGATGACAAAGGGAGGGGGTTGAGAAAGAGGATGACAAGGGGGAATGAAAAGGGTAAAGAGAATGACAAGAAAAGGAGAGAGAATGACAAGAGGGGGAAGAGAATTACATGGGGGGAAAGAGAATTACATGGGGGGAAGAGAATTACATGGGGGAAGAGAATTACATGGGGGAGAGAATTACATGGGGGGGGGGGATGACAAGAAAAGGAGAGAGAATGACAAGAGGGGGAAGAGAATTACATGGGGGGGGGAGAGAATTACATGGGGGGGGGAATGACAAGAAAAGGAGAGAGAATTACATGGGGGGGGGGGAGAATTACATGGGGGGGGAGAATGACAAGAAAAGGAGAGAGAATTACATGGAGGGGAGGAAGAGAATGAAATGGGGGGGGGGGAGAAAACTGGCGTTCGTTAAAGGGGTTCTGCAATTTATTTAACCCCTTAGTGACCAAGCCTGTTTGGGCCTTTATGACCAAGCGTTTTTCGTCCTTTTTTCATGGTCTCGTTCCCAGAGCTATAACTTTTTTATTTTTCCGTCTATATAGCAGTATGAGGGCTTGTTTTTTGCGGGACAAGTTGTAGTTTTTACTAGCGCCATTTTGGGGTACACATAACTATGTTATTAACTTTTATTAACTCTTTCTGGGAGGGAGAAGGGGAAAAATAGTACTACTGCCACTGCGTTTGTACATTATAAATTTTACGGTGTTCATTATTCGGTAAAAGTAACATAATATTTTCATTCCCTGGGTCAGTACGATTACAGGGATACCAAATACTTATAGTTTTTTTAAGTTTTACTACTTTTTTTCAATAAAACCCTTTTTAACAAAAATGATTTTGCATTGCCACTTCCCAGGACCCATAACTTTTTAATTTTTTTTCTATGGAGTTGTGTGAGGGCTTGATTTTTATGGGACGACTTCTATTTTTCATTGGTATAATTTTTAGTAAATTCCGCTTTTTGATCGCTTGTTATTTCGTTTTTTCTGTGAAAATTAAGAATAAATTAGAAATTCGGGCTTTTTTTATTTATTTTTAACGGCGTGTACTATAGGGGATAATTTATGTAATATTTATGTAGTGCCGGTTGTTACGGATGCGGCAATACCAAACATGTGGGGATAATTTTTTGCAATTTTTTCATTGAAAAGCGTATTTTCAATGGAAAAAAAGCATATTTTTATATTTCATGGAATTTTTTTATTTAATAAATGTGTATTTTTTCTAATTTTTTTACTACTTAATAGTCCCACATGAGGACTATAATATACAGTATTTTGATTGCTTTTAAAATGTAATGCATTATATCTATAATGCATTACATTTTAAATGCAGTCAATTCTACCTTTGACCAGCAGGCTACGCCAGAGAGGCATAGCCTGCTGGTGAATACTCTCAGGGCAGGCTCAGGGCCCTGCCGGAAGGAAGGTGAGCTTCCCAGCCCATCAGCACCCGCGATCGCATCTGCGGGGTGCTGATGGGTGACAGAGGGAGTTCGCTCCCTCTGTCAACCCTTTACATGCGCAGGCGCCATTGCGCCCGGCATGTAAGGGTTAAACAGCCCGGATCGGCACTCCTGCCGGCCCGGGCTGTTAGAGCTGAGGTCGCGGCTCTCATGTGTGAGCCGGGCCCGCGCTCCCCGCTGCACAGGGGACCCGTGCAGCGCTTAGACTGGGCCGCCGTAAAAACGCGGCAGCCCAGCCTAAGGCCCCTTAGTGACCGCCGTAAAAACACGTATGGGTGGTCACTAAGGGGTTAAACTGATCGGCAGGGGTCTAACACTGGCAGTAGCGCCTCGGCCTTCTCGCTGTTTACCGCAGGCGCAGTGACGTCACGACTAGTATCACTGGCCTTGGCGGGGTTAAGCTCTGTTCACTTGAATGAAGCTTAGCCCCACCCAGGCCAATGATACTAATCATGACGTCACTGCGAGAAGGCGGAGGCGCTTCTGCCAGCGCCGCTGCCTTCTCAAACAGCTAATTGGCGGAGGTCCCGGGTGTCAGACCCCTGTCGATCAGTTTAAATAAACTGCAGAACCCCTTTAATTTGGCAGATCATATGGGTGGGGCATTGTGATGTCACATGGGGGAGGGGGGGCGGCAAACTTTTCTTTTGCCTAGGGCGGCAAAAATCCTTGCACCGGCCCTGGGTACACCACAGAGTTGCTCCCTTTGAATAATGCGATCACCCCATTGTTTACAATATTCAAACGGTTAAACAGCAGAGATCAGAGGTTACTCTGATCTCGGCAGCTAAAACAGGACTGCAGCCGTCACCGGGCTCCGGATTGCAAGGACAACGCAGCAGTACCCATATGTACATCATGATGTGGCCACTGCCTGATGACAAATAAAGGTGCACTCCAGCCTGAAGTCAAACTCTAGATCAGGGATCAGCAACCTTCAGCACTCCGGCTGTTCTGAAACCACAACTCCCAGAATGCTTCATTCACTTCTATGTTACAAGAACAGCTGAGCGAGTGTGTATGGTGGGAGTTGTAGTTGCACAGTGCTTAAGGCTTCTGACCCCTGCTCTAGATGAAGAGGATCTAGCCGCTGGAACGCCCAGCAATCACTAGGATGAGGGACCCCTCTTTCCGTCAGCGTTACAGACTTTAGAGCAGCAGGGAGCACTGGAGTCCCCCGTTCTGGCAATTGGGGAAGACCCAACTCATGGATGATTACCAAGTTGGCATTTATCACCTATGCTTGATCAAGGGCGATGCATTTCACAGTGAACTTACACTTTTGGTTTGCCAGCCAACCATCTGGCACAGAGAGACGCTCCTACAGAGAATGTCACGTGCAGGGCCTCGCTCTTTATAAGGGCGTGTTCACACTGTGGAAATACCGTTCAGAAAGCTCTGACTTGTATTTTTGATGTGTGAGGCTGAACCTTCATTTCTGCCGCGCTTTGCTGTTTGCACTTACGGATTACCCCCATTCAATAGGCTGATCCACGTGTGGCCACCTGCCGTAGTTTTACCACCTCAAAAAATTCACGCATCAATTAATTTTTTTCCCATGATGCAAAATTCAATTTTACATGGAAAAAAACTGGCCGAGTGCAGTCTCGTCAGGTTATCCCTTTGAAACCAATGGGAAAAGTATTTTGAAGGGCTTTATGCCACCTGTATGTCAATTTTGCGGCAAAACCTGCGACTTTTCCCCCTTCAGAAGTGGCAAGAAAAGGTGGCATGGCGTGGGAAGCAGGTGGCCCTTTTTTTGGCGTGGAAAATGGCTTAAACCCTTAAGGACGCAGCCTTATTTCACCTTAAAGAGGGCCTTTCACCGGTCCAAAGTTTGCAGAGCGGCACCCAGGGATGTCCCTGCACTTACTATTATCCTTGGGGGCCGCTCCGTTTGTCCGCTGTAGCCCCCGGTACCGGCGCTCCTGCTGCTGCTTATTTTGCTGTGGGAGGAGACATCCTCTTTTGCCCTGGGCGTCTCCTTCTCCCAGGCTGGAGTGCTGACCAATCACAGCGCTCAGCTCATATCCTGCAACCTCCCAGGACATGAGCTGAGCGCTATAGTAGAGAGAAGACCGGCACTCACCTCTTGATGCTAAAGTAGTGTCTTTATTGTAGCCCCATGGAGGACATAAAGTGACGCGTTTCAGCTCAAGTGAGCCTTTGTCAAACTTACACAAGAACAAGCAGAAGTAACTTTAAATAAGCCGCTCCGTGTGACGTCACCGGAAGTGACGTGCAGTTGTCACAGAGATGGCTGTAAACATGGACATAAGCGTGAGGAGCATAAACAAATGGTGGCAGAACATATGTGAATGTTGCGATCACAATTCACACTAGAAGTAGTATTGGAGGTAATACATTGTAACAATCAAGTAACGCTATTAGCGATAAACAAAAGTAAGAACATTAATAGGTTCATAGATTCATAAGATTATACCCAGAAGAGATACAAGGGCAGGCGAACCCCAAGTATGGACCGGACATCATCAGCTTTTCTGAAAATAAAAGTACAAAGTAATATAAGTGAAGGTATGGAAACAAATATCTCAGGTAATTATAAAAAAGCATTTAGTTCATACTCTCTATTGAGGCCAGATGGTTCCAAGGTCTGTAACCTATGGATCCAAAAGGCCTCCCGTTTCTTGAGTAACTGGATCCTATCACCTCCCCTGCGTGGAGGTGATACCTGTTCGATAATTTGAAACCGTAATTGAGATATATTATGGCGGCAGCGGTCAAAGTGGAATGGTATAGGTAGGAGTAAATTTTGTTTCCTGATAGTAGATTTGTGTTTGGAGAATCTATCCTTCATTCTCATTGAAGTCTCTCCTACATATAGCAATCCACAGGGGCATTTTAGAATGTACACAACAAAACTGCTGTGACAAGTGAAAAAGTTGGTTATGGGGAATCTTTCTCCGGATCTTGGGTGTACAAAATATTCCCCTTTGATGACACTAGAGCAATGTGTGCAATGTAGACAAGGGTATGTGCCTTTTCTCGGGTTGGAGAGGGTCATTTGTCTCAGTGGTGCCCTGCTGCTGCCAATGTCTGCCCTGATGATGAGGTCCCTGATATTTTTAGATCTTTTGTAGCAGACCATAGGTAAGCTCTGAAATTCGATTACCGTGGGATATGCCTGTTTTATTATACCCCAATGTTTGTTAAGGATGTTCCTAAATTTGTTGATCCAGGGATGGTATTTTACCACAAAGGGGATACGGGTTTGTTTCGTAGGTTTTGGCTGTGTAGATGTAGAGGTTGAATTGTACATTTTGTCACATTCTTTTTTTTAAATTGGTAGTGGATAACCCCTGGACTGAAATTTGTGAGACATCTCTAGGATCCTTTTTTCTTTAGTGCTATTGTCACTGACTAGCCTGTCTACCCGTTGGAATTGGGAATATGGAATGGATCTTTTAGTGGCAGGAGGATGGTTACTTGAAAAATGGAGAAGGCTGTTGCGATCAGTCTCTTTGACATAAAGGTCGGTTTGTAATTTATTTGTCTCATCTTTTATGACCCAAGTGTCAAGAAAACTGATTTTGGTCTCATCCCAGTGTATGGTGAACTGGAGTTCTTGCCATATGGAGTTCAAATAGGATGCAAACTCCAAAAGTGTTTGAACGCCGCCCCGCCATATGCAAAAAATGTCATCTATAAAGCGTTTCCATAAGATGCAATGTTGTAAGTATGATCCGTTTTGGTAAATATAAGTATGTTCGAACCAGGCCATATAGCTATTTGCATATGGCGGTGCGGCGTTCGAACCCACAGACCTTGGAACCATCTGGCCTCAATAGAGAGTATGAACTAAATGCTTTTTTATAATTACCTGAGATATTTGTTTCCATACCTTCACTTATATTACTTTGTACTTTTATTTTCAGAAAAGCTGATGATGTCCGGTCCATACTTGGGGTTCGCCTGCCCTTGTATCGCTCTGGGTATAATCTTATGAATTTATGAACCTATTAATGTTCTTACTTTTGTTTATCGCTAATAGCGTTACTTGATTGTTACAATGTATTACCTCCAATACTACTTCTAGTGTGAATTGTGATCGCAACATTCACATATGTTCTGCCACCATTTGTTTATGCTCCTCACGCTTATGTCCATGTTTACAGCCATCTCCGTGACAACTGCACGTCACTTCCGGTGACGTCACACGGAGCGGCTTATTTAAAGTTACTTCTGCTTGTTCTTGTGTAAGTTTGACAAAGGCTCACTTGAGCTGAAACGCGTCACTTTATGTCCTCCATGGGGCTACAATAAAGACACTACTTTAGCATCAAGAGGTGAGTGCCGGTCTTCTCTCTACTATTGTGCACGTGGAACGCCGACCCTGACGCGCGCACCACCGATTATCTAACGGAGTGCCGACTGCTCTTCTGCATTATATGAGCTGAGCGCTGTGATTGGCCAGTGCTCCAGCCTGGGAGAAGGAGACGCCCAGGGCAAAAGAGGATGTCTCCTCCCACAGCAAAATAAGCAGCAGCAGGAGCGCCGGTACCGGGGGCTACAGCGGACAAACCGAGCGGCCCCCAGGGATACAAGTAAGTGCAGGGACATCCCTGGGTGCTGCTCTGCGTGTACATAGCTTTACCTCATAAACTGTGGACCGGTGAAAGGTCCTCTTTATGTGGTCACCTATGTGCCACTTTATGTGGTGATAACTTTTAAACGCTTTTTCTTATCCAGGCCGTTCTGAGATTGTTTTTTCGTCACATATTGTACTTCATGACAGTGGTAAAATGGAGCCAAAAAATTTCATTTTTATTTATTAGAAAAAAATACCAAATTTACCAAATATTTAGAAAAATTTGCAATTTTCTCTACTTCTATACATTCCCCATATATCGATCATTTTGGGAATGCCATTTCAATTTTTAGGGACGTTACAAGGCTTAGAAGTTTAGAAGAAAAAAAACACTTTTTAGGGACCAGTTCAGGTCTGAAGTCACTTTGCGAGGCTTACATAATAGAAACCACCCAAAATGACCCCATTCTAGAAACTACACCCCTTAAGGTATTCAAAACCGATTTTACAAATGTCGTTAACCCTTTAGGTTTTCCACAAGAGTTAATGGCAAAATCTGCCTTCCAAAAACCATATGGCGTTCCCTTCCCTCTGTGTCCTGCCGTTTGGCCATACAGCAGTTTACGACCACATATAGGGTGTTTGTGCAAACTACAGAATCAGGGCAATAAATACTGAGTTTTGTTTGGCTGTAAACCCTTGCTTTGTTACTGGGAAAAATGGATTAAAATTGAAAATTTGCAAAAAATTGCTGTTTTGGGACCGTTTTTATTTTTTGTTATTTATATAGTTGATCTGACAGGTTAGATTGTGTGCTATTTTCTATAGAACAGGTTGTTACGGACGTGACAATACCAAATATGACTACTTTGCGATTTTTTGTTTCATAAGAAAGCATTTTTGACAAATTATTTTTTGGTGTCTCCACATTCTGAAAGCCATATTTTTAATTTTTATTTTTTGAGTGACTGTCTTATGTAGGGGCTCATTTTTTGCGGGATGAGATGACCGTTTGATTGGCACTATCTTGGGGTGCATATGACATTTTGGTCACTTGCTATTATACTTTTTGTGATGTAAGGTGACAAAAATGACTTTTGACATGGTATTTACCGTATTTTTCGCCCCATAAGACGCACTTTTTTTCCCCCAAAAGTGGGGGAAAAATGCCCCTGCGTCTTATGGGGCGAATGCTGACAATTTACATCGTAGCCTGCGGTGCTCCAGCATCGCAGGCTGCGATGTATGAGCGGGAAGGAGGAGGGGCTGGAGGCCGGCAACTTACGGCGGGCCCAGTGCAGTCACTGTACTTACACTGGGCCCTGCTGCTCTGCATAGTATTTCTAAACAGCAATGCTTAAGTTCCTAATAGATTTAACTAAAGCTGTGATCTCTCGTTTATTATAACTTACAAGAAATCCTCCGTAGCAGGCAGTGCGGCTGGCTGGGTTACGTCACTCACTGACGTTGCATGCCTGCTCCGCCCACTTTATGAATGAAGCAGGCGGAGCAGGCGTGCAACGCCAGTGAGTGACGTAACCCAGCCAGCCGCTCTGCCTGCTACGGAGGATTTCTTGTAAGTTATAATAAACGAGAGATCGCAGCTTTAGTTAAATCTATTAGGAACTTAAGCATTGCTGTTTAGAAATACTATGCAGAGCAGCAGGGCCCGGTGTATTAGGGGACATTGTTATACGGGGATCTGTGGATGACACATATTATAGCAGTGTCATCCACAGATCCCCCATAACAGTGCCATCCACAGATCCCTCTCCCCATATCAATGCCATCCACAGCTCCCCCCATAACAGTGTCATCCACAGATCCCTCTCCCCATATCAATGCCATCCACAGCTCCCCCATAACGGTGCCATCCACACCTCCCCCATAACAGTGCCATCCACAGATCCACCCATAACAGTGCCATCCACAGCTCCCCCCATAACAGTGCCATCCACAGATCCCCCATATCAGTGTCATCCACAGATCCCCCATAACAGTGCCATCCACAGATGTGGATGTGCGTCATATATAGATCCACCATAATAGTGTCATGTACAGACCAGCATTCGTTCAAAACCCACCAAAACCACACCTTTTGGTAAAAAAAAAATTTTTTCTTATTTCCCTAGCCAAAAACCTAGGTGCGTCTTATGGGCCGGTGCGTCTTATAGGGCGAAAAATACGGTATATTATTATTTTTTCTGTGATCACCTGAGGGGTTAGATCATGTGTTAGTTTTATAGAGCAGGTTGTTATGGACGCGGCGATACCTAATATGTATACTTTTTTTTTATTTAAGTTTTACACAATTATATCATTTTTTAAACAAAAAAAATTATGTTTTAATGTCTCCATAGTCTGAGAGACATATTTTTTTTATTTTTTTTGGGGGGGCGATTGTCCTGTGTAGGGTATAATTTTTTGCGGGATGAGATGACAGTTTGATGGGCACTATTTTTTGGGACCATATAACTTTTTGATCGCTTGCTATTACAGTTTTTGAGATGTGAGGTGATAAAAATGTTTTGTTTTTTTTATTGTTTTTATTTAAAAAAAATTGCTTTTTTGACACCGTATTTTTTATTTTTTTTTACGGCGTTCACCTAAGGGGTTAGATCATGTGATATTTTTATAGAGCAGGTTTTTACGGACGCAGCGATACCTAATATGTATACTTTTTTTTTTTCTTTTTTGACACACTAACACCATTTTAGAAAAAAAAATGTTGTAGTGTCTCCTTAGTCTGAGAGCAATATTTTTTTATTTTTTTGGGGCGATTGTCCTATGTAGGGGCTCATTTTTTGCGGGATGAGGCATAAGCCTCTTTGATCACTTGGTATTACACTTTTTGTGATGTAAGGTGACAAAAAATTGCCTTTTTTTTTTTACCCTTTTTGGGGTTTTTTTTTACGATATTTGCGTGAGGGGTTAGGTCATGTGATATTTTTATAGAGCAGATTTTTACGGAAGCGGCGATACCTAATATGTGTAGTGTATTTTATTTTTTTAATTTTTATTCAGTTATATGTTTTATTTATTTTTACTTTTTTCACTTTTTGTGCATTTTTTTTGACCCAGACCAACTTGGTTCTTGAAGATCCAGTGGGTCTGATGTCTGTATAATACAGTACAGTACACTATATAGTGTACTGTATTTTTACTTTTACGCTTAGTCTGGTCAGACTTCTGCCCTTAGGGGCATATTTTAAGTCTCTGATCCCCGCGGTCTGATCAGAGACTACATTAAGCGCTGCAAACCGCAGGTCTAAATTGACCAGCGGTTTGCTGCGATCACCGTCATGGGGGGTGGGGGGGGGGGGGGGTTCACAGGACCCCCCTGGGCATTGTGCCAAGGTGCCTGCTAATTGATTTCAGCAGGCATCTTGTTCCGATCACCGACAACCGGCGCAGCGGTGATCGGAAATTCTCAGGGCGTACAGGTACGATCATGAGTCCTTAAGTACCAGGACGCCCTGCGTCCGTAAGAGGTTACATCTATGCCAGCAAGAGGAATAGCATAGTGTTAAAGCGGTATTCCCATCCCAGACTTGGGGGCATAGGATATGTGGGCACTGTATATGGCAGCGTCATGTGGGCACTGTGTATCTGGCTGTGTTATGGCGGCATCATCTATGGCAGCGTCAGGTAAGCGCTGTGTATCTTTCTGTGTTATGTCTGCACTGTGTATGGCACGTGCAGCGGTAGTCATGGTCGGCAGGTCTCTGCTTTTTCAAACAGCAGAGACCTGCTGCTAATTACCGCGGCCAGCAATAATGACAATCACGGCAATTAAAGCCTTTAGATGCCGTGCTCAAGTGAGATCATGGCATCTAAAGCGTCAAAAACCTGGAAGCTCGCGCTTCTGGAAATCCTACCGACATCCCATGCAGCCAATAGGGATGCCGGTAACTAGTTTAAATGCTCTGGGTCTCGCTGAAGAGACCTAAATTATTCAAATTGCAATTCTTATTTTAGCCACCACATGGCAGGCCAACGTACGAAATGAGCAATAGACAGTAATAAAGTAATTTTAAAAATACACGATTGTTCAAAATTAAAAATAGATTTTTTAGGCTAAAAAAGAAAAATATCCCTAAAAAAATAAAATAAAAGTTTAAATCACCCGCTTTCATATAATAAAAAAAAATATCTAAATAACAAAAATATAAACATGATGGATATCACCAAGACCAAAAACGCCTGTACTATTAAAATATTTTTCCAATACGGCGAATTGTGTAACAAAAAAAGGGTCAAAATGGAAGATTTGACAATTTTTCATTGCCTTTCTTACCCAAAAAAAATTGAATAAGAAGAGATCAAAAAGTCAGACACACTCCCAAATGGTATCAATAAAAACTCCAGATTGTCCCGCAAAAAATGAGCCCCTAAACAGCTCAGTAGATATAGTTATAAAAAAGATATGGGGGTCAGAATATGATGATGTAAAAACATTTTTTTTCAAAGTTTGAATTTGTTGAAATTTAATACACTATTTAGACATAAAAAAAACCTACACATATATAAATAAAACTATTGTTTAGTCACCTCATCTGTCATTACATATACACACCAGAGGCTGCAACAAAAGGCATCACTAACCAAACACTGCCATGAAGACCAAGGAACTCTCCAAACAAGTAAGGGACCATGTTGTTGAGAAGTCAGGGTTAGGTTATAAAAAATATCCAAATCTTTGATGATCCCCAGGAGCGCCATCAAATCTATCATAACCAAATGGAAAGAACATGGCACAACAGCAAACCTGCCAAGAGACGGCCGCTCACCAAAACTCACGGACCGGGCAAGAAGGGTATTAATCAGAGAGGCGTCACAGAAACCTAAGGTAACCCTGGAGGAGCTGCAGAGTTCCACAGCAGAGACTGGTATCTGTACATAGGACGACAATGAGCCGTACGCTCCATAGAGTTGGGCTTTATGGCAGAGCGGCCAGAAGAAGCCATTACTTTCAGCTAAAAACAAAAAGGCACGTTGTGAGTTTTTGAAAAGGCCTGTGGGAGACTCCCAAAATGTATGGAGGAAGGGGCTCTGGTCCGAGGAGACTAAAACTAAACTTTTCACCCATCAAAGAAAACGCTATGTCTGGCGCAAACCCAACACATCCCATCACCCAAAGAACCCCATCCCCACAGTGAGACATGGTGGTGGCAGCATCATGGGGGGGATGGGACTGGGAAACTGGTCAGAGATGAGGGAAAGATGGATGGTGCTAAATACAGGGATATTCTGGAGCAGAACCTGTACCTCTCTGTGCGTGATCTGAGGCGAGGACGGAGGTTCACCTTCCAGCAGGACTGACCCCAAACACACGGCTAAAGCAACACCTGAGGGGTTTAAGGGGAAACATGTAAATGTGTTGGAACGGCCGAGTCACAGCCCAGATCTCAATCCAATAGAAAATCTGTGGTCAGACTTAAAGATCGCTCTTCACAAGCGCAAACCGTCCAACCTGAAGGAGCCGGAGCAGTTCTGCAAGGAGGAATGGGCAAAAATCCCAGTGGTCAGATGTGGCAGCTCCTAGAGACTTATCCAAAGCGACAGGAGCTGTGATTGCTGCAAAAGGGGCTCTACAGTATTGACTTTAGGGGGTGAATAGTTATGCATATTGACTTTTTCTGTTATTTTGTCCTATTTGTTGTCTGCTTCACAATAAAAAAAAAAAAAAACATCTTCAAAGTTGTCGGCATGTTCTGTAAATTACATGATGCAAATCCTCAAACAATCCATCTTAATTCCAGGTGGTGAGGCACCAAAACGCGAATAACATCAAGGGAGTGAATACTTTTGCAAGGCAGTAGGCCTGCACAATATATCACAAAAGCAATCGCATTTAATCGCCATATCGCAATCTGCCAACCCAAAAATGCTGCAATTATATTACCGTATTTTTTGCTTTATAAGACACACTTTTTTCCCCCTGCACAGCGCGGCCGGCGATACATCAGTTACAGTGCGGGGAGGAAGGAGCGGCTGGTGGAAAGACGTTATTTTAATGAAAACACGTTCTTATATCTATTTTATTTATCTGTTCTGTGCAGCGCTAGTAAGAAAATGGCAAGTTTTGTATTTTGTACTTTTGCAGTAATGCAAATATGTATTTTATTTTGAAAAACACTGCACATTTCAGCAGAACTACATTTCACATTATCAGTCATCCGTGCGCTTTTACCTTGAAAATCCAAGCAGATAGACCTCTAGCACAATTGCCTTAAAATACCGCATCGCATATCGTTATCGCAAATTTTAGGGCCCTAATCGCAATCGCACAAAATTCCCATATCGTGCAGAACTACAAGGCACCGTATGTGGTATCGTTGTAATCGTACTGACCCTGAGAATGAAGGGCACAGCTCAGTTTTGCCGCAAATCAAACGCTGTGGGGGGGGGGGGACATAAAATGGTGGCGAACTTGCCTTTTTTTTCTAATTCCACCCCATTTGGATTTTTTTTTTTTACCACTTCCCACTACATTCTATGCCATAATCAATGGTGCCAATAAAAAGTACAACTTGTCCCGCAAAAAAATAAGCCCTCATAGAGCTATGTGAACGTAAAAATAAAAAAGTTATGGCTTAAGGAAGATGGGGAAGAAAAATGAAAAAGCAACAACGAGAAAACCTCCGGTACTGAAGGGGTTAAAGGGGTTGTCCCACGAAAAATGTTCTACAGTTTTCTTTTCAAATCATCACCTGGATCTGATTACTTTTGTAATTGCAAATGTAGCATAGCCACTGAGTTATTCAATAACTTGTATCTGTATAGCGCCACCTGCTGTTTGTTCTTTTCCTTATGTCTTTGTCCAGCTCACTGAGAAGGCCGCGTGTGCTCAGTTCCATCCTTCAACTGCCTCCGGAGTTTTGATAGGGAGAGCATGGACACGCCCCCTGAGCTGCAGCAGAAAGGACACTCCTCCCCATTGAGATGTCAGCTTGATATAAATCTAACAGAGCAATGAATGGGGAGATCTCTGGATCCATGTGAGGTACAGGGAGGGTTCTAGCTTTGTTAGAAAGAGAATGTCATGTCCTATATGATGTCCGATTTTCATTTTTTTATATTAGTCATTGGAACACCCCTTTAACCAGTCCCCGACCGCCGTACGCAGGATTGCATCCTGCGGGCGGCCGGGATCTTCTGTTTGGACGCGCCGGGGCGTCATCTCGCGAGACGCGAGAGTTCCTGTTTTCTTCTCACGCTTTAGGGCCCCTAAAATGCCAGGGCAGTATAAATACCCCACATGTGACCCCATTTTGGAAAGAAGACACCCCAAGGTATTCGCTGAGGGGCATAATGAGTTCATGAAAAATTAAACTTTTTGTCAAAAGTTAGCGGAAAGGGAGACTTTGTGAGAAAAAACAATAAAAAATCAATTTCCACTAACTTGTGCCAAAAAAAAAAATATTCTATGAACTCGCCATGCCCCTCATGGAATACCTTAGGGTGTCTTCTTTCAAAAATGGGGTCACACGTGGGTATTTCTACTGCCCTGGCATTTTAGGGGCCCTAAAGCGTGAGAAGAAAAATGCGTAAAATGCCCTCTAAAAGGTACTCATTGGATTTAGGGCCCTTTGCGCATCTTGCCTGCAAAAAGTGTCACACATGTGGTATCGCCGTACTCAGGAGAAGTAGGGCGATGTGTTTTAGGGTGTATTTTTACATATACCCATGCTGGGTGAGAGAAATATCTCTGTATATTGACAACTTTGAATAAAAAATGTAAAAAGTTGTCGTTTACAGCGATATTTCTCACGCAGCATGGGTATATGTAAAAATACACCCTAAAACACATTGCCCTACTTCTCCTGAGTACGGCGATACCACATGTGTGACACTTTTCTGCAGCCAAGATGCGCAAAGGGGCCCTAAAACCAATGAGTACCTTAGATTTCACAGGCCATTTTTATGCATTTGGATTCTCACACTTTAGGGGCCCCTAAAATGCCAGGGCAGTATAAATACCCCACATGTGACCCCATTTTGGAAAGAAGACACCCCAAGGTATTCTGTGAGGGGCATGGTGAGTCCACAGAATTTTTATTTTTGGCACAAGTCAGCAGAAATTGTTTTTTTTTTTTTTTAATTTTGTTTTTTACAAAGTCTCATATTCCACTAACTTGTGACAAAAAATAAAATTTTACATGAACTCACCATACCCCTCACAGAATACCTTGGGGTGTCTTCTTTCCAAAATGGGGTCACATGTGGGGTATTTATGCTGTCCTGGCATTTTAGGGGCCCCTAAAGCGTGAGAAGAAGTCTGGAATCCAAATGCGTAAAAATGCCCTGTGAAATCCTAAAGGTACTCATTGGTTTTAGGGCCCTTTGCGCACCCAGGCTGCAAAAAGTGGCACACATGTGGTATCGCCGTACTCAGGAGAAGTAGGGCAATGTGTTTTGGGGTGTATTTTTATATATACCCATACTTTGTGTGAAAAATATCTCTGTAAACGACAACTTTTAAAAAATTTTATACAAAGTTGACAATTTACAGAGGTATTTCTCTCACCCAGCATGGGTATATGTAAAAATACACCCCAAAACACATTGCCCTACTTCTCCTGAGTACGGCGATACCACATAAGTGACACTTTTTGCAGCCTGGTGCTAAGGGCCCAAATTCCAACGAGTACCTTTAGGTTTTACATGGCGGCTCACAATTTAGCCCCGCCCAAAATGCCAGAGCAGTAAACACACCCCACAAATGACTCCATTTCGAAAGTAGACACCCCAAGGTATTCACTGAGGGGCATAGTGAGTCCGTCTGAGATTTTTTTTTTTGCCAGAAGTTATCAGAAATTGAAACTTTTTTTTTTTTTTTTTCTCAGAAAGTGTCATTTTCCGCTAACTTGTGAAAAAAATGAAATGATACATGAACTCACCATGCCCCTCCGAGAATACTTTGGGGTGTCTTCTTTCTAAAATGGTGTCATTTGGGGGTATTTATACTATCCTGACATTCTAGCACCTGAAGAAACATGACAGGCGCTCAGAAAGTCAGAGCTGCTTCAAAATGCCGAAATTCACTTTTTGCACCATAGTTTGTAAACGCTATAACTTTTACCCAAACCAATAAATATACACTTATTGGATTTTTTTATCAAAGACATGTAGAACAATAAATTTAGAGAAAAATTTATATAGAAATGTAGTTTTTTTTGAAAAATTTTACAACAGAAAGTGAAAAATGTCATTTTTTTGCAAAAATTTCGGTAATTTTTGATTAATAGCAAAAAAAGTAAAAATGTCAGCAGCAATGAAATACCACCAAATGAAAGCTCTATTAGTGAGAAGAAAAGGAGGTAAAATTCATTTGGGTGGTAAGTTGTATGACGGAGCAATAAACGGTGAAAGTAGTGTAGTGCGGATTTGTAAAAAGTGGCCTGGTCATTAAGGGGGTTTAAGCTAGGGGGGCTGAAGTGGTTAAGTCTGTTGCGCAGCCTGCCAGACAAAGCGGTAAACTTATCTATAGGCCTGCGTCTCTACATAACTTTGGCGCTTCCTTCAGCATAAAAAGAGGCAGTTGCGGCTATTTTTTATTTATTTATTTATTTTTAAAAAAGTTGGAACCAGCTTGCAACTTTTTTAAAGTCACTTTTCTGGCACAAGGAAGATAATAAACCTCCCCTTAAAATACGTCCCGTGTGAACCAGAGGGCGGCTCAGAGGCGAGCACAGGCCGCTCCTCTCTATATGAGGTACAGAAAAAGCTTCAGTATCTGGAGAGAAACAACGGTGGAAATGAAACACAGAAAACCGCACAGTGTGAACCCGGCCTGAAGCAGCGTCACATACTTACAAAATATCTGTCCCTGGGAAAGCTGGGTGACAACCTATATAGATATATATATCAACTGCCACCAGAGCTTGGGGCAATAACATGTAAGACGTGCCTTCAGGGACCTGGGAAAGCTGGGTGACGATTCCTGAGGGAGCTGTAGCATCAGTCACCCAGCTTTCCTACAAATAGAACACATGAAGAACTTGCATCCGCTATATAACTCCCAGCAGGCACCGCGCCGCTATGAGAGAGCCTGCTGGGAGTTGTAGTGCTGCCTCTACCATCAGCGCCTACCTGGACGTCACAAGCGGCTCCAGCACTGGCGCGCGCCGCTTTTCCTTTCTCTCGGCCACGCCCACTGGCCGGGGCTGGCGGTTGCTATGGAAGCGAGCGCGCCGGCGTGACGTCATCAGGAGGCGCCGCAATCACCTGACAGTAGGCTGGCGGGTCATGTGATAGGGGAGGCTGAGATGTCAGCGGCTTCCTTCTTCATCCCGGAATGAGGGGCTTGATCTCGGAGTAGTGAGAGCTGCAGAGCGCCTCCCGTCCACGTGCAGGTATGGAGGAACCGCACTCGGCGACTTGTGGCTCACTACAACTCCCAGCAAGCATGCCCTGACAGCTGACTGGCTGTCAGGGCATGTTGGGAGTTGTAGTTTCCCAATTGCGTCAGGGCCAGACTCGGCTAACACCATTTTTGCCCAGAAGTCACTGATCCATCCATCTGTGACTACCTTCGCGCCCCCCAATATGTCTGTTTCTCCCTCTGTTTCCATAGTAACGGCTACAGTGTGTCTATTATATTGAGGATGATTTCCTTGAAATATTACCCCCCCCCTTTCTACGCCTGTAAGTAATATCTGTACTCAGACACAGACACTGCTTATCTCGTCTTCCATGAGAGCTCTGTCACTGATCGCTTTTAGTAAGCTCCTTCTCCTTTGATCGATTTACTTGGACTGCTCCAAGAGGTTCTTCAGCAGCTGCGGTGCATATCTGACAATGCCTGTCTCAGATGCTGCAGAACATCTTAATACCATATCTTATGGTAAAGAGGACCTCTCCCCTCTCCATTCCCATTCTGGAGCATCTATTCCTCTGACTATCTGTTGTGCTATTCCTCTATTATTCCTGCTAGAAGTTATACATGAATTACTAGCAATTTACATTGAAGGTCCTGCTGGGTGTTACCAGGTGGGGGTGTCCCTGCACAGTCTGACACTATCCAATCAGTGCTGCCAGTGTCAGATGGTGCAGGGGCACGCCCCCCAACTGTCAACACCCAGCAGGGCCTTCATTGCAAACTGCTAGTAATTCACCAGAATGCAGGAAAAGATCAAAGGGGACACAACCCTACCCCTTTATTCTCTGGATCTATGAGTGGCCCCGAGGTTGGATCCCCCACTATCATAAGCGATCGCGTTTCCTAGCTGTATAAGTAGGGAATATCCCTTTAAAGATTTATGTTTAGATTTCCTTTTAAATCCACAAGTCTCTTTCTTTCTGCTCTTCCCACAGGTTCAGGAGCTGCCGCCCAGAGCTCCGGCTCTAAGACGTGAGCCAACATGGTGGACTTCCTGGCCGAGAACAATCTCTGTGGACAGGCGGTCCTGCGCATCGTCTCCCGGGGCAATGCCATCATTGCGGAGCTGCTGAGACTCTCTGAGTTTGTGCCCGGCGTCTTCAGGTTGAAGGACAAGGCCGACCAGCAGAAATATGGCGAGATCATATATGATTTCAGTTATTTCAAGGTGAAGAAGAAGAAGAAGAATAGAGTTCTGGCTGTTATATTAAAATAGATCCTTCTCAATTAACTGGTGGGGAGGGGGGACTGGTGGGACCCCCTCCATGCTGAGAATCTTGTAGACTTGTACCACCCCAACCATGCACTGTGTTTGGTGCTACAACAAGTCAGTCAGAGATGGGTTCCAGTTCTGTGACGCTGTTAAAGGGGTCTTTGGGGAATTTTTTAGATCGGTATCTGAGCTGTGTGGGTCATATACCTGGGGGTCCTGTTCTTGCAGCCTGTGGTGGCTAACCTCCGGGACTCCAGCTGTGGTAAAACTACGACTCCAAGATGCCCCCCTTGCTTGGCTGTTTTCAGAACTCTATAGAAAAGAATGGAGCATGCTGGGTGTCGTAGTTTCACCACAGCGGGAGTGCCGGAGGTTAGCCATCACTGCTCTAGGCTATGTGACTTGGTGCCTAGCCTAGGTGCAGCTCAGCCCCATTGAAGTCAATAGAGCTGAGCTGCAATACCAAGCACAGCCACTATACAATGCACGGCGCTGTGCTTGGTGAGCTGAGAGAGCTCCCCCTGGTGGTTACTGCAGTGCCCCTTCTCTTTTACTAGTGTAAATATTGTCCAGTGCTCTGCCCTTACTTCCCCATTCATCCGGGCGGTGACATCCCCAGTAGCCACAGCAGCAACTCTTAGCGCCTGTTAACACTGAGTTTTTTGGTGCTGATTTTGGAGCATTTCTGCCTCAAAATCAGCTCAAAAAACGCCTGAAAACGGCCTCCCATACATTTCAATAAGAAGCAGCATGTCCTATCTTGGGGCAGAATCAGTGCTGAATCTCCCTTTGAAATGAATGTGAAGCAGAATAAGACGGCTCCATGTAAGTCCATGTGTTTTTTGTGCATTTTCTGGTCTTTTTTGGCCCAGATCTGCGTCAAAAACCTTAACATTGAACACATTGGTAAAAAAAAAAAAGACGCATCCAAAGTGCATAAAAAAAACACATGAAAAACAGCTTAAAAAAAAGACTCGTGGATTCTGTGCTGGTTTTTTTTTTTTTTTTTTGTGTGTGTGTTTTTCAAAGTCAGTCGTGTGAACTGGTCCTTACAATAACAGGAAAACACCCTGTCACCTAGCGGTCACAGCAGGACAGTGTTTTGAACCTCCTCCCCTCCGGTGCCCCCCACCAGGCTTTGTTTTCACGACTGCAGCATTGACGTGCCCATGTAATGCATACGACCACTGCAACCAATCACTAGTCTCAGCAGTTCTGTGATTGGCTGCAGCGATCATGTGTGATATAGAAGCACGGCATGGCTGCAGGGGGATCAGAATGGAGGCGATTAGAGTATATAACTTCTTTTTATTATTTTCATAGCTTGACAACCTCATTACTGTATCTGCACAGGGTCCGGAGAACTGGGAGGGGAGGCTGGAGGCCAAACCAGAACTTCAAGATCTGGATGAGGAATTCCGAGAAAACAACATAGAAATCCTCACAAGGTTTTATTTGGCCTTTGAAAGTGTCCACAAGTATATTGTCGATTTAAATAGGTAAGTTCTGTCACATGCCAACCTGTAGGACTCAGAAGCAGCGATCCATCCGTTTTATGTCTAAGGTGTCGGAAATGAACCTGCATGTTACGTGCTTATCTTATGCCTCAATGGAAACGTCGCATTCACCTGTCTGTAAAAACGTTTGTATAAACATCACATCCTGATGTCAGAACGTGACATTTATATAGAGATAAGCGGTGCTACAGAGGCGCTGCTTATCTCTTATCCGTCACAGGACACTTTAGCAGAAAGTCCCTTCTCCTGTGCAGCCACAGACTGACATCTAGTTCTCCTGCTCCTAAGAAATAGATTCTTCAGCACCTGCAGTGTCCATTATACAGGTCTGTGCTCCAGCTGCTGCAGAACATCATAATGCACACCTCAGCTGCTGCAGAACAGCATAATACACACCTCAGCTGCTGCAGAACAGCATAATGCACACCTCAGCTGCTGCAGAACCTCATGATACACACCTCAGCTGCTGCAGAACATCATGATACACACCTCAGATGCCGCAGAACAGCATAATACACACCTCAGCTGCCGCAGAACAGCATAATACACACCGCAGCCTCTGAAGAACATCATGATACACACCTCAGATGCCGCAGAGCAGCATAATACACACCTCGGCTGCCGCAGAACCTCATGATACACACCTCAGCTGCCGCAGAACAGCATAATACACACCTCAGCTGCTGCAGAACATCATGATACACACCTCAGCTGCCGCAGAACAGCATAATACACACCTCAGCTGCCGCAGAACAGCATAATACACACCTCAGCTGCTGCAGAACCTTTTAATACATACCTCAGCTGCCGCAGAACATCATAATACACACCTCAGCTGCCGCAGAACAGCATAATACACACCTCAGCTGCCGCAGAACAGCATAATACACACCTCAGATGCCGCAGAACCTCATGATACACACCTCAGATGCCGCAGAACCTTTTAATACATACCTCAGCTGCTGCAGAACCTCATAATAAACACCTCAACTGTTGCAGACCTTCATTAGAAGGATAATGACATTTCAAATGAGTCAGTTAGTTCAGACATATCCACCACTATAAGAACTAAACCGTGACATGACTTTTTTTTTTTTCTTTACTGCCATTAAAGTCTATGGACACGTGTAAACTAATTTTATTATTATGACTTATTTGCTTACAAACTCCAAAATTAGGCAACTATCTGAGTAGTCTTCCTGTTGTAGAGTCTTTGTAAAACCTTCACGTAGCTGGCTGCTATACTAAACCTGGCATACCCTGGGCAGTACAAAGCTCTTGTTTCTGATGACTCTCTCTGCCCCCCTATCTTTTTCTTGGTTTTGGGTATAGCTGCGGGGCAGTTGCACGTGTCGGATTTGTGTGGAGAGGGGGGAAAGCATTCAAGCAGAGCAGCTCACGCAGGCGGTGGATGGTAAGGCAGTTTTCCAGGGGTTTATTACAAAGATTGTGTACCGGTGTAGAGAGAGCAGAGCACCCATGACAAACCCTGCAAGTGGCGCGGAAGAATCAGTGACTGTCAGTGGGTGGTCCTTCAGGAGCTGTAGGAGAATGAAGCTGAGATGTGGAGGCTAGTGAGGGCAGCAGCATCCTGGACAGATCTGGCATGTATTACTGGTAGGGACAGTTCCACATAAAAAAAAATTGTGAAACTAGGAAAGAGATAGGCGATCGGCCATCACTGTCAGCTGCTTGACTGTAGCTCCAGCACCAGAACCTCACAGGACCGTCCATACTGTAGTAGACGAAGCTGCTTACTAGTCGCCAGCTCTGCCCACTACACAATGGATGGTACCGTGTAGGTCCAGCACTGGAGCTACAGCAGAACAATTGATCGGCAGGGATGGCTGCCCCCTCCCTCAATCAGATAGTGATCGTCTATCCTGAAAATAGGCCATCACTTGTACAAAAGTGGACGACCCATTTACATTAGGCATACATTTTCCTTTATGTCCGTTTTTTTACTGCATTGACCCTCACTTGTACGTTTTTTTGTGTTTATCTGCCTCCAGATATTTGGACGATCTCAATGAAGGGATTTATATTCAGCAAACTCTGGAAACGGTTCTTCTCAATGAAGATGGGAAGCAGCTGCTGGTGAGTAATAGCCATACCGGATAGGAACAAAACTGAACAAACTGTAAAAAAAAAAAAAACATAAAAAATGCTGTATACACGCATGTAAATGAGGCCGTAGTGTACATGACACATGTGAAAACCACATTTAATATCCAAGTCTTCGTGGGGAAGAAGTGTGAAATTACAGGACCAATACTTGCAGCACCTCTGCCTCAGAATCCCCATGATAACACTTCCTGCCCTGTACTTCTGCATGTAAGAACCCCAAAATGGATACTAGTTTGCATTCAAGCAATATCGAAATCTCAGCTGCCGTGAATACGCTGTGGCTGTATGCGTACGTTAATGAGGATGGTGATTTTAAATCCCAGCAGTTTGACAAAGCAGAAGAGGGTAAGAACATAGGCGGAAGTGTTGCCATGGGGGACACCGAGAAATGCTGCAGGACTTTAGCTTCAAATGTTGATGACCTTTATTTGTCTCTTAAAGGGCATCTGTCAGCAGATTTGTTCCTATGACACCGGCTGTCCTTGTATTACATGTGCGCTCGGCAGCTGAAGGCGTCTGTGTTGGTCCCATGTTCATATGTGTCCGCATTGCTGAGAAAAATGATGTTTTAATATATGAAAATGAGCCTCTAAGAGCAACGGGGGCGTTACCATTACACCTAGAGGCTCTGCTCTCTCTGTAATTGCCCCGCCCTCTGCACTTTGACAGAGACAGGCAGTGTAAATGTGATCACACCTAGTCCTGTCAATCAAAGTGCAGAGGGGGCAGCAGTTGCAGAGAGAGCAGAGCCTCTAGGTGTAATGGCAACGCCCCCGTTGCTCCTAGAGGCTCGTTTGCCCTTTAACCCTAGAAGGCTTTAGGACAGACAGTATAAAATAGTGCAGTGAATGAACTCTTGTGAATCCTGCCTGCAGTGTGAAGCTTTGTACCTGTACGGGGTGATGCTGCTGGTGATCGATCAGAAGATTGAGGGGGAAGTGCGGGAGAGGATGCTGGTTTCCTACTACAGATACAGGTATATCTCATGGACATCTACAGCTTTTAATTGTCCTGTAACGTTTGAGTCTTGAAGGGGGTAGAAAAACATGGCTGCTTTCTTCGAGAAACTGCAAAACACCTGGTTGTGTGCGGTATTGCAGCTAGTCCCCATTCACTTCAGTAGAGCTGGGCTGCAGTACCAGATACAACCCGGGTACAGGTGGGGCGCTGTGTTTAGAAAAAAGCAGCCATGTTCTTCTAATCCTGGGCAACCCCTTTAATGCAAGTTTATGTCTTATAGTCCATTTCTATCATTTTTTTTTTCTTAATTATAACTGCGGCACCACCTTAGAAGGTGCCACCCGGCACGGTACACTCATGGGCGCCTTCATGCAATTTTGCATCACAGTGAAATATCTTGTTCATGCGTACCCCTTATAGGGGAGACTGGCTATGTCCAGCCGTCCCATAGAGAAAAAATGGAGCAGCAGCGAGACGCCGTTCTTGTGATCAGATGCTTATCCGTTACCCTCATGGGTGCGAGTATAACGTAGTATCTTGGTGCAACCCCCTTAAAGGCTATGGAATCCTTTTGGGAACTTTTTTTTTTACTATTGAATTTTACTCATTTTGGGCTTAAAATCATTTTTTAACTTGTCTTAATTAAAAATGTGCAGCCATTTCTGAGATACAAGGGTTAAAAAATATCAGACTGTTTACATTGAATCCCATCATCTGACGGCTCATGTGTAGCTCTGATCTCCTGACATCATAAATGCTTTTTTTTTTAAGCTATATTCTTGTCATTTCGATAAGAATTCTGCTATAATGAGTCTTTATGAGGTCAGGAGATAAGAGTCCATATAAAGAAATCTATATAAACGTACTTTGTGTGTGTGCATGCATCTTCTGTATAGTTTATTGCTATTTCTTTTCTTCCTATAGCTATACTATTCATTCACATTCTGTTTTTGATCATTCAGTGCTGCTCGATCCTCCGCTGATTCCAATATGGACGATATCTGCAAACTGCTGCGCAGTACGGGGTACTCCAGCCAGCCAGGGTCTAAACGGCCTCTAAACTACCCAGAGAGCTATTTTAGCCGGGTGCCTATAAGTGAGACATTTATCAGTATGCTGATCGGCCGACTCCGATCTGACGATATTTATAACCAGGTGAGTTTGGACTGTACCTTTTTTAAAAAAAAGCATTTCCCTCCTGTAGGGGTAAGGTCATTCATTGCCATTTTGGTGCATCATTTGGCAGAAAATTGCTTTTCGGATATGGGTAAGGCTCTGCCACGTCCAATCTTATGTGCCCATGGGACGTGAGCTGCAGCCATTGAAGTCTATCAGCGACGTATTCTCCTGTCCCTATGGAGGACACATGCTTTCTCAGCCGAGCTCATCCTGCATGTGAATGTGAGGGGCAGGAGCAATAAGCAGGGCACACTAGGAGATTTAAGTTCCGAAAGATACAGATTAGTGAGTGCAGCTCTGGAGTATAATACAGGATGTAACTCAGGATAAGTAATGTGTGTACACAGTGACTGCACCAGCAGAATAGTGAGTGCAGCTCTGAATGTATAACACAGGATATAACACAGAATAAGTAATGTATGTACATAGTAACTGCACTAGCAGAATATTGAGTACCACTCTGGAGTATAATACAGGATCTAACTTTGGATCAGTACAGGACGAATAATTTAATATACAGTATGTACACAGTGACTCCACCAGCAGAATAGTGAGTGCAGCTCTGGAGTATAATACAGGATATAACTCAGGATAAGTAATGTAATGTATGTACACAGTGACTCCACCAGCAGAATAGTGAGTGCAGCTCTGGAGTATAATACAGGATGTAACTCAGGATCAGTACAAGATAAGTAATGTATGTACACAGTGACTCTACCAGCAGAATAGTGAGCGCAGCTCTGGAGTATAATACAGGATGTAACTCAGGATCAGTACAGGATAAGTAATGTATGTACACAGTGACTCCACCAGCAGAATAGTGAGTGCAGCGCTAGGTAACTACAGGATGTAACTCAAGTTACATTGGATAGGTAATGTATGTACACAGTGACTCCACCAGCAGGGCCATAGTGAGCGCTGAGCGGCTCTTGGGATGTAACTACAGGATGTGCAGACTCAGTGGTGAACCATGCAGTCATGCCAGGATAATGCAGTGTATGTAACTACAGGACTCCAGCACGCAGAATAGTGAGCGCAGCTCTGGAGTATAATACAGGATGTAACTCAGGATCAGTACAGGATAAGTAATGTATGTATACAGTGACTCCACCAGCAGAATAGTGAGCGCAGCTCTGGAGTATAATACAGGATGTAACTCAGGATCAGTACAGGATAAGTAATGTAATGTATGTACACAGTGACTCCACCAGCAGAATAATGAGTGCAGCTCTGGAGTATAATACAGGATGTAACTCAGGATCAGTACAGGATAAGTAATGTATGTATACAGTGACTCCACCAGCAGAATAGTGAGTACAGCTCATGGAGTATAATACAGGATGTAACTCAGGACCAGTACAGGATAAGTAATGTAATGTATGTACACAGTGACTCCACCAGCAGAATAGTGAGCGCAGCTCTGGAGTATAATACAGGGTGTAACTTAGGATCAGTACAGGATAAGTAATGTATGTACACAGTGACTCCACCAGCAGAATAGTGAGTGCAGCTCTGGAGTATAATACAGGATGTAACTCAGGTTCAGTACCGGATAAGTAATGTAATGTATGTACACAGAGACTGCACCAGCAGAATAGTGAGTGCAGCTCTGGAGTATAATACAGGATGTAACTCAGGATCAGTACAGGATAAGTAATGTATGTACATAGTGACTCCACCAGCAGAATAGTGAGTGCAGCTCTGGAGTATAATACAGGATGTAACTCAGGATCAGTACAGGATAAGTAATGTATGTACACAGTGACTCCACCAGCAGAATAGTGAGTGCAGCTCTGGAGTATAATACAGGATGTAACTCAGGATCAGTACAGGATAAGTAATGTAAAACATTTGACAGTGGTTAGTTTTGTACATTATTGGGTAAACCTTATGCGCAGGAATAGAGTGAGGCTTAGTGTTGTGGGTATCATTCATTTCTCATTATATGTGTACGCTCCAGTATTTCATATTTGTAACATATTAATCCAGGAGGTGTCACAGGGTTTGATATTCCTTTTCAGGTGTCTGCATACCCTTTACCAGAACACAGGAGCACCGCTCTGGCCACACAAGCTGCCATGTTGTATGTTATCCTATACTTCCACCCTTCTACCCTACAAACCCATCAAGCCAAGATGAGGGAGATCGTGGATAAATATTTCCCTGATAACTGGGTAAGTGCAAAGTTATTCTTCACTGTGCCGGTGTTAGTTGTGTAGAGGTGCTCCGTGACCCCACACGGGAAAGGTGGCAAATATCAACCTCCAGATATAGATAATGATTGTTTCTATTCACTGACAACAATCGTGTATCTTGAAAATGCTGAAGAACTGAAAAAACAAAGGATCTTGGAAGCTCTCATCTTATAAAAACCCTTTAAGGTGCTCATGTCTTCCATCATAAGAAGTACTGAGCAGGATTAGAGTAGGGGGATGCCCTCACTGCCCCATTCATCGTACCCTCCTGAGGTTGTGTTATTTCCTGCAGGTTATCAGTATTTACATGGGGATCACAGTCAATCTTATGGAGGCCTGGGACCCTTACAAAGCTGCAAAGACTGCTCTGAACTACACCTTGGATCTGCCCAACATCAAGGAGCAGGTAGAGTGGACCTGTGTGCTCCGGTGCTGTATTCCTGCAGTATTGAGCGTATCGTTTACTATGGGTAACATGACTGCCTCCTAAATTTGGATAATGAGGCCAGTTTTCCGGTGGGATCGTCGTATACGTGTATATTTTCTAGAAACCTTCGTCAGCACCTGTGATTTATAAACTCTGCAGATGATGCCGTGATTGGATTTATAGATAAGATTCCAGTGCTAACCACTAAGGGCTCTTTCACACTTGCGTTGTGAGGATCCGGCAGGCAGTTCCGTCGCCAGAACTGCCTTTCTAATCCAGCAATCTGTATGCAAACGGACAGCATTTGTAGACGGATCCGGATGCAGATCCGTCTCACAAATGCATTGCAATACCGGGTCCGTCTCTCCGGTTGTCATCTGGAAAAACGGAACCGTTATTTATCTTTTTCACAGTTTTAAATGTCTGCGCATGCGCAGACCGGAAGGCCAGATCCGTCAATGCGCTAATTTTAATGCCAGATCCGGCAATGGAAATTTATGCCAGATCCGGCATTCCGGCAACTGTTCGGGAATTTTGGACGGAGACAAAACTGCAGCATTCTGCGGTATTTTCTCCATCCAAAAAACATAAGAGGGACTGAATTTCTGGATTTCTCTCTATTTAGAATGCATTAGGATAAAACTGATCAGTTTTTTTCCGGTATTGAGCCCCTAGGACGGAACTCAATACCGGAAAAGTTTAACGCAAGTGTGAAAGTACCCTAAGTTTATCATGTCATTTCCATTCATATGAAGTCCTGTGACTACTTTAATCTATATCTCTATATTGTTACCTCAGGCATGCCGATATGCCGCTATCATGGAGCGTCTTCACCCTCAAGTGCAGCAGTTCCTGAAGGAGGGATTCCTGAGAGAGGAGTTTGTACTGGATAATATCCCCAAGCTGCTGAACTGCCTGAGAGACTGTAATGTCGCCATCCGGTGGCTGATGCTGCATACTGCAGACTCGGGTAATATTCTGATTTACTCATTTTATAGAGCACAGAGAGCTGTTGTCAAGTGGCAGAGGCTTTAAAGGGTTTTCTGGATTTAAGATATTGATGGCTTATCCTCAGAATAGGTCATCAAATAAGTAGGTGGCCGACTGCTGCACCTCCAGTGATCGACAGTTTGAATGGGCCACTGCACCATGTGAGCCTCTTCATTGCTTAGACCATCTACTTGCACGCCGTCTGTATAGTAGCAGCAGGACTATCCCAGCTTCGTCCTATTCAAGTGAACGGGATGAAGCTGCGACACCCTGCACCGGTGCTACTAAATAGACGGGGTGAAGTTAGATGGACCGAGGCAGACAACGAAAAGGCCTTAAGAATAGAAGATCAGCAAACCCTCAGTCTCTCTAATTTTTTTTCCAGGTGCTTTAACTGGGGAACACAATTTTCATTGAGTTACATCTGACACTCGTTTTCCACTAACTTTTGTCTTCTGGATCCAAAAGTGACCCGAGTTTTTCTCTATCACAACAGCATTTTCAGCTACAGGATACCCTCCCTTTTTACTCAAAAACCATACAAAAATGTACAAACATTGGAAAATAATGCAAAATTACCCGAATGTAATGTTTATTTAAAGTTATTTTGTTCATCCAAAGGATACTGTGAGTCAAATTGAGTGCAAGTAGTAACGTTTGGTAGCAGTTAGGGTCAAAATTTACGCCTATAGTTTTTCCTGGAGTGTTCAGTCTGTGGACAATCTGACCTGACGCTCCAACAATAGTCAGCCAGCTTATGTAGATCGCTTCTACCCTGATACCATCCCTCCATGAACTTGAAATCTTGGTGGAATCGTTCACCTTGCTCCTCACTGATTGCTCCAAGGTTTTTCAGGAAGTTAGCAAGAAATGCACCTTGGTGCTCAAGTTGCAACCAAGCATTTTGTAGCTCTCCATAAGTTTCTGGACGATTTTCATGTAACTGTTGTTCATGTATTTCCAAGAAACGCCTAACCAAGCATTCTTTTGGTGGAGTTCTGACATACATGAGGTACTTGAAACAGTCTCCTTCAGTTGGCAAGGTCTTAACTAATTTCTTCATGAGACCAGAGGTGGGAATATAATGGCTCATGTCGAATGTTTGGATCACCAGGTTTGAGGTCAGATCTTGGAGGCCGATTCCTCTCCACTAGGGATGAGCGGACTTGTGTTTCAAGTTCAGCGTACAAGGTTCGGGTTATCTAAGAATTCCGCTACCACGGACCATATGTTATGGTCTGTAATAGCGGAATCCGTAACAGAATTCTTAAATAACCCGAACTTTGTATGCCGAACCCGAAACACAAGTTCGCTCAACACTACTCTCCAGCCAATGCTTCTCACGAGCTCTGCTGTCCCACGTGCACATAAAACGTGGATACTTGGTGTATCCGCATTGCTGACCAGCAAGGAAGCATACCATTTTAAGGTGTTTGTGATATTGCAACAACCCAATGACTCTCTTTATATTTACATGTTCTTCACAAAATCAGAGGGAATAGCCTAGACCAGGGATGGGCAAACTGCGGCTCTCCAGCTGTTGCAAAACTACAACTCCCAGCATGCAAAGAATGCTTACAGCTATCCGCCTACAGCAGGGTATGGTGGGAGTTGTAGTTTTACAACAGCTGGAGAACCGCAGTTTGCCCATCCCTGGCCTAGACAAATAACAACCTGTTGCAGGTCGCCAAGGTCGTCCTTCATCAGGATGTGATAGAATAAAACTAACTGCCGTTTTGAAGTCGGCATGCCTAATTTAGTCTAAAAAAAGCAGAAAAATGGAACACAACAAAAATAATGTTCAAAATTGTTGCCCAATGATCCCTTAGGGCTCTTTCACACTGGCGTTTTTGTTTTCCGGGATAGAGTTCCATCGTCGGGTCTCTATGCCGGAAAAATCCTGATCAGTTTTATCCCCATGCATTCTGAATAAAGAGAAATCCGTTCAGGATGCATCAGGATGTCTTCAGTTCAGGACCGGAACGTTTTTGGCCGGAGAAAATACCGCAGCATGCTGCGCTTTTTGCTCCGGCCAAAAATCCTGAACACTTGCCGCAAGTCCGGATCCGGAATTAATGCCCATTGAAAGGCATTAATCTGGATCCGGCCTTAAGCTAAACGTCGTTTCGGCGCATCGCCGGATCCGACGTTTAGCTTTTTCTGACTGGTTACCATGGCAGCCAGGACACTAAAGTCCCGACTGCCATTGTAAAGTGTAGTGGGGAGCGGGGGAGCAGTATACTTACTGTCCGTGCTGCTCCCGGGGCGCTCCAGAGTGACATCAGGGCGCCCCATGCGCATGGATCACGTAATCCATGCGCATGGGCCGCTCTTACGTCATTCTGGAGCGCCCCGGGAGACGCACGGACTGTAAGTATACTGCTCCCCCGCTCCCCACTACTACTATGGCAACCAGGACTTTAATAGCGTCCTGGCTGCCATAGTAACGCTGAAAGCATACTGAAGACTGATCCGTCTTCAAATGCTTTCAGGCCACTTACGTTGTTACGGATCCGGCGGGCACTTCCGGCAAATGGAGTACACGACGGATCCGGACAACGCAAGTGTGAAAGAGGCGTTAAACTTCTGACCCTCGCATTCTTGCAATGCTAGGGCCATTATAATGTAAAGCATTTCTGCCAAAATAACCAAATCCTGTTCTTTTCCCAGCTTATGACCCAAATAACAAGCGACTCCGACAGGTAAAAGACCAAGTTCTGGCCGAATCGAAGTACAACCCCAAGGTCCTGTTCCAGCTGCTGCTAGACACGGCTCAGTTTGAGTTCCAGTTGAAGGAGGTAATGTTATCCGTATGTGATATTGGGATTTATAACTGTTCTCTACTGTATGCGTCACTCCAATGTCTTTTTGATCTTTCAAGTACTGATCGTAAATGAAAGTAAAAAAATTAATGTAAAAAATTCACATCTAATACGCCCTAAAAAGGACATCCCTATTAATCATGGTTCTTAGTAGTAGCCCCATTTACCTTAAAACAGACATGTCATATATCAAGATGATGACAAACCCGAATAAAAAGCCTATTTTAGAGTAAAATTATATAACTTGCGGAAGCATTTTCTAAAAGGTAGGCATTTTTAGGCCTAAAAAGTCTGAATAAGCCAAAAATTGTATATAAGATGATTAAAAAAAGGACACGTCCTCACCTAAATCTTTCAATTTCAGATGTTTAAGCAAATGTTATCAGAAAAACAGACCAAATGGGAGACCTATAAGAAGGAAGGATCGGAGCGTATGACGGAGCTTGCTGATGTCTTCTCTGGGGTTAAACCTCTCACCAGGGTGGAGAAGAATGGTACGATGGCGCTAAAGTCACTGTCGGTGATCATAGTGGCGACAATCTAATTTTTACCTTGTCCGTTCTCCGCACAACGACAGTGCGAGCGGTTTGATAAATCAGTTTCTAGGGAGACATTGCCCGACAACCATAGTCTGTATCTAGCAACTAGTCTGCCTCATCTTACTCAAGTCTTCGGCAGAAAAGGGGCGGACCGACTTAGATAGAATTTAATAAAGCTTAGTCATGGTATTCTCATAAGATTTGCAATTTTGCAAGATCTCTGCTTGCTATATGTGAATGACAACCTTCTTTGGATGCCACACAGGAAACAGATTTGTCCTGCCGATATATTTAGCTTACAGAGGATTATCTAGACTGGGCGCAGTTATAGAAAACTTTTTGGCCATGATTTATCATACCTTCACTCCAGAATTCTGGCATCGAAAAGTCCCAAAATAGGGCATTTGCGACTTTTCACACTCATTTGCGCATAATTTTGTAAAGTTTTGTAAAAATGGGCGTGGTTAGCCATGTTAATGAGTTGCACTCCAGATTTATCATTGGGACTTTTTTAAAAAGTCCCAATTTCACTCCAGTGAGGACCATGCTTATCTTATGCGACTTTTTAATAGAACATGCGACTTTTTTGTAAATATGTGCGACTTTTGTAAAGCCGTTTAGTGAAGGATGAACTGCTGCCATCAAACCACATTTATCACAGTATTAAAGGACCATTAATAAATCTGACTGAGCCAGAAGTGACTTTGGGCCTATGTGAAATTGGAGTAAGATGGAAGTGTCATGATAAATCTGGCCCAATGTGTTTTGCATCTCCGTTTATTGACCTTATTCTTGAAAATGGTGAGGAATGGAAGAGCAAAGTTGCAGAGCTGATGAAATGCCGATGTCCTATAGGAAAATCCTCAAGTTTCCATTTTGAGATGTTGGTGGTGAAGGAAGCAATGTACCATGCACATAGTGCATCAGGGTGTTACCTTCTCTCATTCATCCACAGAAAACCTGCAGGCCTGGTTCGGGAAATCTCCAAACAGATCCAGTCCTTAAACTACGATGATTCCACGGCTGCCGGAAGGAAGACCGTGCAGCTCATACAAGCCTTGGAAGAGGTTAGAGATCCTCGTGTCTCATTCAGTCATCAGTCAGCTCTCCCCTGGGGTTGTTTGATTGACCATGTTTAGTTTTCATGGATGATCCATTTGTTTACAATAAGTCACGCCGGGTGTGAAGTTTATGAGACCTGCATCCACCTCTAATTGATAGAGAAAGCATGTGGGTTGTGCTTACCCCATCCACATGCACGGATTGACAGCTCTCTATTTATATACTATCAAACAAAAAGTTGGAAATCAACATGTATGGACGGGGAAGCAGGACTCACAGGCTTTCTCTATGAGTAAATGGGGGAACAGGACCTCCAGGCTTTCTCTATGAGTAAACGGAGGGAGAAGGACTCGCATGCTTTCTCTATGAGTAAACGGGGGAACAGGACCTCCAGGCTTTCTCTATGAGTAAACGGGGGGAGAAGGACTCCCATGCTTTCTCTATGAGTAAATGGCTAGAACAGGACTCCAGGCTTTATCTATGGAGTAGGGTTGCAGGAGTAGACAGGACATCGCAGGCTTTCTGCTATGAGTAAACGGGGAAAGGACTCAGCTTTCTAGGTAAACGAGGACAGGACTTCGCAGGCTTTCTCTTAGTAACTGGGGAGAAGGACTCGCATGCTTTCTATGAGTAACGGAGGAACAGGACTTGCTAGGCTTTCTCTATGAGTAAACTGGGAGAGGACTCGAGCTTTCTTATGAGTAACGGAGGAACAGGACTCACAGGCTTTCTCTATGAGACTGGGCAGTTGGAGGAACAGGACCTCCAGGCTTTCTCTTATGAGCTGGGTCAGGTTGGAGGCAGGACTCCCATGCTTTCTCTATGAGTTGGCTAGAGAAGGCTTTATCTATGGGTGGTTGAGGGTAGCAGGACACACAGGCTTTTGCTATGAGTTTGTGGTAAAACCAGGATTCACAGGGTTTCTCTTAGACTGGGCGGTTGAGGCAGGACTCACAGGCTTTCTCTTTGCCTGGGCGGTTGAGGCAGGACTCGCTGGCTTCCTCTTTGACTGGGCAGCTGAGGCAGGACTCACAGGCTATGTCTTTGAGTGGGTTGGAAAAACAGGCATTACTGGCTTTGTGTATGAGTGGTTGAACGAAGCAGGACTCACAGGCTCTCTCTATGAATGGACAGAGAAGCAGGACACATAGGCTTTTGCCATCAGTAGGTGGGGGAAGAATTCTGGGAGTGGGAAAGGAAACTGTTGAACAGCTCCTTTATTTTAAGTGAAATACTTGAATGAAGTTCTAGAAAACTGTATCCTCCTGAGCTCAGCTTTTCCCCTTTTATCTTGTACAATATATCATCACTGTCACTTTCTATAGGTGCAAGAGTTTCACCAGCTGGAAAGTAACCTTCAGGTGTGCCAGTTCCTTGCTGACACCAGGAAGTTTCTGCATCAGATGATTCGCACAATTAACATTAAAGAAGAGGTGCTGATCACCATGCAGATTGTGGGTGACCTGTCCTATGCCTGGCAACTGATTGACAGGTAGGTATCCACTTAAAGGACAGATCCTCGCCTTATGGTGTTTGAACAGTTCATATGTAGATAAAAAAGGACATCACAGGGTTACAGGCTAATATACAATTGAAGCACTAGGAGTGAGGGCCGTGATCGCAGGAGCTTACAAGCATTAGTTTGCATGTGTAAGTGCTACTCCGTTCACTTCTATGGAGACAGATCAAGATGGTGCTCACATCTATCTCTGAGAGTCCCATAGCAGTGAACAGAGCAGGGTTCACCCATGTGCACGCCACGTGGGGACTCGGGGACCTCCATTCCATCCTGTGATGTAGTCTTTGTTGAAAAATCCTTTAAAGGGGTTGTTTCATCTGGGAATTTGATGGCATATTGCAAGGATATGTCCTCTAAGTCAGATAGGTGCTGCTCCCCACCTCCGCACCTATCTCTAAAACGGGCCCCTGAAAGTGAAGGAGAGGGCACCGCACTACACATGCTCGTCCTGCACTTTATTAATTTCTGTGGGACTTCCGAAAATGGCCAAACAAGCCACTATTTCCAGAATGGACCCCCAGAAGCGAGTGGAAAGCAGCTGTGCATGCACTGCGACCACTTTCTTTACCACAATGGGGCTGCTGGAAATGGCCGAGCCAACACTTGACTATTTTTGGCAGTCCCACAGAGAAGAAATTAAAGGGTTTCCGTCACCACACTTTTCACTATTAAACAGGCTGACATTATACATGTGCAAATGTCACCTGAATTTAACTCTATTCTTTTTTTCAGTGTGCCCCCGTTTTTGTGCAATTATAACTTATTATATGCTAATTAGCCTCTAGGAGCAGGGGCGGCGTTGCATCTGCTCCTAGAGGCTCCGTTCGCCCACCTCTTTCCACTCCCTTCTACTCTTGATTGACAGGGCCAGGCCAGTGTTGGTCTCCTCCTGCCGGGGAAATCTGTGCCTGCACCGTCCTGTTCAGTATTCGGCGCAGTAAGGGAAGGACGCTCGCCGGGCTGAATACTAAACTGGACGGTGCAGGCGCTAGATTTCCCCTGCAGACAGGGCCGGCAGGAGGAGACCAACGCTGGCCTGGCCCTGTCAATCAAAAGTAGAAGGGAGTGGAGAGAGGCAGGCGAACGGAGCCTCTAAAAGTAGGTGCAACGCCCCCCTGCTCCTAGAGGCTAATTAGCATATACAAATTTTTATAATTGCACAAAAACGGAGGCACACTGAAAAAAAAGAATAGCAGAGTTAAACTCGGGTGACATTTGCACATGTATAATGTGAGCCTATTTAATAGTGAAAAGTGTGGTGACAGAAAGCCTTTAATGCTGGAGGATGGCCACGCATGCACGGCTGCTCTCCACTCACTTCGGGGGTACCGCACTGGAGATAGTTGGGGTCCCAGAGGTGAGATCCACACCTCTTTGACATTGGTGGTATATCCTAGCGATAAGCAACTTGGAAAAGTCTGTACCAGCCCCCCCGCACATAACAAATTCCATTTATAATCGTGGTGTCTTCCTATGTGGCAGGAGGACTATTGAGTCCATTTAGGCACCATGGCCCTTTACCCCTATGGCTACACCCCTGCTTTACCGTTTTGAGCTTGTTCCTTAAGTGTATAATAAACATGCGTTTTGTTCTAGTTTCACATCAATTATGCAGGAGAGCATAAGAGCCAATCCTTCCATGGTCACCAAACTGAGAGCCACGTTCCTAAAGGTAAGAGTCTACACCACACCTCATCAATGCCACCATATTTTAAGGTGATTTTCAGAATTTCATCACAACAAATGCGCTGTTGTTGCTGCTGCATTATGATACGGCCACGCTTACTGAAGTCATGCAGCCATGTCATTTCCACCATGCTAAATAACACAAGGCTGTGTTCACATCACATTTTTTGTCCTATGTTTAACGTATACACATGACGTATATGTTAAATGGATGCCATACAGTGGTATCACCATAGGCTTAACCCCATCTGTTTAGTGTATACGTTTTTATGCTGGACTCTGCAGGATAGAGAAGTGCAGTGTACCACACTTCTGAATCCGTGTATGTTAAATGTGGTTTGAACACAGCCTAAAATATGTGTTTTGTGTCCCATTTTAGCTGCAGTTGGCAGTCATTCTGAGAGATAGCTGTAGCTGCCCCTCTGGAGAATGGCGTTGTGTTTTATGGCAAAATCCTGCCAAAGCCACCATTAATTTTTACACATTTTGTTTCGCATTACAGCTGGCGTCCGCCCTTGACTTACCTTTACTGCGAATCAACCAGGCCAACAGCTCCGATCTCCTCAGCGTCTCTCAGTATTACTCTGGGGAGCTGGTTTCCTATGTAAGGAAGGTAAGTGATCAATCCAGCCCTAACTCAAGCAGCTAAAGCTCTGTTATATGGCAGCAACATGGGATTTACAGAGGACAGGCACACAGTTGCTCTACCGCCAGTGAGAATATTTGTTGCCCAAGAAAACCAACCATTGCATCAAGCCAACACCTTTGTATTAAGGCATATAGGTCAAAAAGGTATCCCACTAAGGCCTCATGCACACGACCATTGGTGTTTTACGGTCCGCAAAACACGGAAGCTGCTCCACGTTCCTTTCCACAATTTGCCGAACAGAACGCGGCCCATTATAGAAATGCCTATTCTTGTTCGCAAAACGGACAAGAATAGGACATGCTCTATTTTTTTTTGCGGGTGCACGGAACGGAGAATCAGAGAATTAGGAATAAAACTATACTAATGTTACCCCCAGTTAAGCTGTACTTGTGTTTAAAAAACATTTTAATCTGTATGCAAATTCACTATCTTTGTGCCCAATGGGGCAGCGTCTCCTGCGGCTTTGTGCCCAGCCGCGCCCGAAGTACAGCTTTCCAGCGCTGTTCCCCTCGTTATTATTCACTGCACTGGCCTTTTTTTTCAGGCTAGCCAAACGCTGAATTCCTGCGCAGGCGCACGTGTAGAGTGCTGGCAGCAGCCTCGTCTGGCTATGCTGAGGCTGTGCCGGCTTTCTCTCTTCCTCCTCGCTACCTAGTCCTGTCTAGTGCTGCCAGTACTCTACATGTGCGCCTGCCCCCTTGGGCAGAAAGGTAGAGAATTTGCATATTGATTAAAACGTTTTTAAACACAAGTAAACCTCAACTGGGGGTAACAGTCGTCTAGTTGTATTCCTAATCCTCTGATGAATACCAGCAGATATATCAGCCTGTCAGTGTCCCTTTAACTGCATAGTAAAGCATATGAAAAGCATGCTTCTTCACGGTCACAATGTCTTTGTTTAGCGGTAACGTGACGCACTGCATGCATTGGCCTTTATTCTTACAGTAGAGAAGTAATTAATTATAACTTTATCTGAATTGGGACATTTAAACTTGCTTTTTTTATTCCAATTTTTTTTTAATTCCAATTTAAATCTAGTAGGAGTCGGTCCATTTTTTGCCGACTCCGACTCCAGGTACCCAAAATTGCCTCCGACTCCTCGACTCCGACTGACTCCACAGCCCTGTATTCTTGTCAACAAAACCGACAAGAATAGGACATGTTTTATAATTTTCAGAACAGCCGCACGGATGCGGACATACTGTATACAAACGAATGGTTCTATGTGCAATCCGCAAAAAATGCAGATTGGATGCAGACGCAGAATATGGTTGTGTGCATAAAAGGCATGAGCTTCCTAATGAATGTGGTGCGTCTCAAACAAGTGAACCTCATTTACTATGGGGATGTTCACACGGTTAAAATCTACCTCTGATTCAGCAGCAGAAAACTCTACATTCAAAACTCTATCGACAGTTTCCCATTGACTTAAATATAAAAACCTTTCAGTAGCTGGTTTGATAAACACTTGAGATGTGACGTTACTTCTTAGAAGCAGATTTAATTGAGAATTTCATAGGAGTCAATAAGGAAACAGGAAAAAACTCACTCAAACTCCATTAAGACCTCGTACACATTTCCGTTTTTCACTGACGATTGCTGTCCGCATTTTCTGCAGACAGCACACACGCCCATTGATTTGAATGTGTCTGTTCACACATCAGTATTTTTTTTACCGACTGTGGGTCAGTAAAAAAAAAATCATGGAGACATGCACTACTTTGGTCCATGATGCGAACCAAACATTGAAGTCTATGGGTCCATGAAAATCACCGCCACTACACGGATGGATTTTTCACTGAAGACTGATAAGAGATGCTCTGGAAAAATAATTTTCAGCTGAGCAGTGTCTGTGCATTACGGATGACACATGGAGAGTAAAAACAGACACACGGACCAAATGCTGATCCTTTCCAGACGTCAAACTGACACGGAAATGTGAACGAGGCCTTAAACTGCCTCCAAATTACAAATCTGCCACCAAAAACCCTGAAAACAGGTTTTCAGCTATTGATTTATCCGCTGTGAATTTAACCATGCGAACCTACCCTTACACTGACTTACCGTACCAAATGCCAGTCTTTCGAATTCAGAGCCTAAGTGTTCAGTTTCCCTGCAGCACCAACATAGGAGACATTAGAAAAGCCAGGATAGGTCCTCCAGAGCAGTGCTCTTTGTAACCACTCTCCGCCCTGGCCAAAAGATGAGGATCGTAAATAGAAGAACCCCCCCCCCCCATCATATTAGAAGTGATGACATCATTGGAAGTGATCACATTAGAAGTGGCATTTATGCATTAGCGACCTCTGACGCCAGTGATTGGCTGAGCAGTCTCTTGAACACAGAACATGACTCTTCCGGTCCGTCAGGGACCGCACCCGCAGCGCTTAACAACCCAGATTTTACAAAGTATCATACAACCCATTTAATGGATAGGTAAGACATAACGATGCTAATTGTGTTGATTTATTTCCTGCAGGTTCTTCAGATCATTCCAGAGAGCATGTTCACATCTCTAGCTAAAATTATCAAACTTCAGACCCATGATATAATAGAAGTGCCCACGCGCCTTGACAAGGATAAACTAAGAGACTACGCTCAGCTGGGGGCCAGATATGAGGTGAGTCGCCATTCCACCACAGACTAGAGAGTAAGAATAAGAATCACGGACATATGTACAGACTGCCACAAACCACCTTTGCTTTTATGGGGTTTTCAGCTAGAATATAATTATTTTTTTCTTCCATTCCTCAGTTTCTAGGATCTCTGCTTGCTGTTGCTTAATAAGAACCCTTATTTATTAGAGGGGCACCATTTATGCTCTACCGCCGCTTTAAGCAAACTCCTTCTCACTGCATGACTGCTGGGGGTCCCAGCAGTGGAGCCCCCTGTGATCAGGCATTTCTTATAGTACATTGTAGGAAAACCTCTTTAAAGGTGTAGTCCATTCTTGTAATTGGAATGTGAAAAGTCTTGTAACTTTCTAATATGCTTCGTGTTTTCTGGATCATTGCTCGCCATCATAGAAATATCCTTGTCTGCATCCAGACTGAGAAGCCATACAGAGCTAGTTTTACGTTCACACAGTTGCGGGTTTGTTACAGTGTATCCGTGTAGACAAGGACTCTGAGACCAGGACAGATAAGGTTTGAGCTGCTGCTGTGTGTAGACTGGATTGCCCCCACTGATACATGGTAACTAACCCTCATCTGTGTGAATTTCAGGAGAAAGGCTTTCATTCACTAACAGCAAGCAATTATACAATATTTGTTTGCAGACTATTTCCTATCTGGAAGCAGCTTCTGCTCACGTTTAAAGGGAACCTGTCAGCTCTGACCTCACCGAGGGTAGCAGTAGTGCAGTAACAGACCTGCTGATCCTGTGATGCCATTCACTACTGTTGGAGTACTGGCCTGCCAAACCCTACAGTCCATGCTGCCAGAGAGATTAGTCTGATGTCACATGCTGCCCCCGCCTCCAGGCTATGATTGACAGTTTTCCTTCCCATGCACAGCAGGAAAGTAACCATTTGTGGAGGGCCGGCGCAGCGTGCAGCATAAGACTCATCTCTCTCGCAGCACAGGCTGTGGGCTTTGGTGGGTCAGTACTCCAGCAGTACTGAATGGCCTCACAGGAGTGACAGACAGCTGAAATCACCAGGTCTGTCACTGCACTATTGCTGCCCTTAGTGAGGTCAGCAGAAATGTGGCCACAGGATGAGAAAGGTGCTCATAGGGTAAGTAGCTAAGAGTGGACCAGCATCCTTCACGCCTGTATTACTCACCTGTTCAAGTTGCACCAAATTAGGTGCAACCGTGATGAAGGTCGGCTGGATGAACTGCGTACCAGGTTGGAGCTGCCGTGTCCAAAGGAACCTAGGGCAAAGGCCAAGTCGCCACTTGGTTGAACACTGGGTACAATAACAGAGCCTGTTGCGATTTGGTAGTCTGGCAAGTAAGGTGCAAGTCACAACCGGATTTGGAACGTACAAGTTTATTGAGAGACAACGCGTATTCAGGACTCGCCACATACAGAAGCCAGTCCACAACGCTCCAGCCGCACCAGCCCCTCCAGGGTTAAAGACTTGATAAAGGGGTCATGCGTACCCCGAAACGCGTTGTCTCTCAATAAACTTGTACATTCCAAATCCGGATGTGACTTGCGCCTTACGTCCACCAGCTCGCCAGACTACCAAATCGCAACGGGCTCTGTTATTGTACTTGGTGAGGTCAGAGCTGACAGGTTCCCTTTAAGCAGTCCTCATCTGGACAGAGTAGGAGCACATTTACTAAAGGCAGGAGATTCGTTCACCAGTCTTGGTAAAAAGGCACACACCTCCTAACAGATTACCCTCAGTTCACACTTGCGCGTTTTACAGCACGTTCGAACGCGCTGTAAAACGCATAACCAATGCAACCCAATGCTTCCCTATGGGATTGGTTCATATTTTCGTGTTTTACAGCGTGTTCGATGCATAAACAAGTACTTGAGCTTTTTTGGGGGCGTTTGTCGCGCGTTTTGGCCCATAGACTTCAATGGGAACGCGCAACGCTTGTATTTTGCGTGTTTTTGACACTGAAAACGCACGTTCGAACGCGCGTTTATGAATTTGCAACATGCTGGAAAGGCCAAACCCCAGGTGCTAGGCACACTCTGATTGGCCAAACTTCATATAGACAGGGATATTTGGTCATTGGACAACACTGCAGTCAATCACACAAACGCGCGTAAAACGCGCGTTTACTATTGCCAAAAACGTGCGTCTCAAAACGCTCAGGTCTGAACCCAGGGTTAGTCCTGTCTTTTGCTGTCCATGCTATGGTCTGGCGCAAACTTATGCCAGTTTTTTTTTTGCTGCAAACTCTTAAATCTGTTCCCTTCTCCTAAGCCCTGTCTTTTTTTGTAAAAGTAGCATGAACAAAGTTGCAAATTTGTGTACCAAAGGCCATTTGCCCAAAAATGTATGACTTGAATGCCACAAAACAAGAGTACGGTTTTAGTAAATGTGCTCTATCTATGGATTATCTAACATCTTTTCCAGTTACCGTGTCTATATACAGTAAAATCCTGTTAATCTGGCATCCAATAATTTGATTATCTGTCACTTACTGCCGCACTTATTTCCAGCACTGTTATCTAATGTGGAAATTTTAGCCGACAGAACTAATGACGACCTTCCTCTAATTGAAAAGCAGTTAGGATAGAAGATTTTTTTGTTAAAGGGGTCATCTTATCAGAGACAACCCGGTTGTTCTGAGAGCCGCGGTGGAGATCATGTGATTGCCGCAGGTCTGGCTCCCAAGACCACCAGCAAATCTGATCTTGTGCGTCATTCACTTCAATGGAGTGGATCTGCAGTACTAGACACAACCCATGGACAGATGTGGCCCTGATTTTGGAAGAAAGCAGACATGTTTTTCTAATCTTGAAAAGCCGTTTACTGAAGCTGTTGCAGTCACTGACTGATCCTTGGTTTATCCTCAGGTGGCCAGGCTGACTAATGCCATTTCCATATTCACTGAGGGAATCCTCATGATGAAGACCACACTGGTTGGAATAATAAAGGTAGGTAGAGAAAGACCGGCTCCGTAGCTAAAGAAACGGGAATCAGTGATGTATCCTCATATTACAGTCTGGAGCTTGGACTAATATTTAAAGGGGTTTTCTGAGATTCTGATATTGATGACCTATCCTCAGAATAGGTCGGCAACATCAGATCCATGGGGGTCCCACACCGATCAGCTCTTTGGAGAGGGCGTGGCACTCCGATGAAGCCACAGCTTGCCTAGCACAGTGCCATAGATTGTATAGTGGCTACGCTTGCTATTGCAGCTGGAATAGGAATGAGTTATGCTCAGACCACGTGGGCCATGAACGTGACATCACTGGCCTAGGAGGAGGCCGCAACATTCACCGGAGCACCGCTGCCTCTTCAAACAGCTGATCACCGGGGGTGCCACCCACAATCAGATACTGATAACCTATCCTGGGGATAGCTCGGCAATATCAAAATCTCAGACAAGCCCTGTAACATTTGCCGATTACAAAGATGACTTTGATCGTCAATGTACCCATGAAAATATAGGTGGGAGCCTGGACTAATCCATGGCAGAGTTAAAGGACTTGGGCCCATCAACAACATTTATAACCTATCTGCATGATAGATGCAAGCTGCCAGAACCCCCACTGATCAGGAGAATGGAGGTCTCTTAAAGGCATTCTCTGGGCTCTTAATATTGATAGGTCCTCAGAATACATCATCGATATCAGATGGGCAGGGGACCACCATAGACATACAGCGCAGAGCATGAAGTGCGACGAAAGATGGCACGTGCACACTGCGCGCGCCTTCCCTTCATACAGCTGATGGCGATGGTGCTGGGTGTCGGATATTGACCCTGAGGATATTTCATCAGTATTAAAAGCCCAGAGAACCCCTTTAAGTCCACCTTTAAGTCATGTCTATGAGACTGACATGTACAGATCTCGGCTATCTCCATCTGTCCCATAGAAATGAATGGAATGGTTTTTAGACATGTACACTACCGCTCCATTTACATGGGTACACAAAAATCCCCGTTTTCATGGAGGACACAGCAGTCAAACCCCTGTGATCACAAACTGTGGATAGGTGATCAGTGTTGGGTAGTGATCCCCTCCCAGTAACAATGCTGTATGATAAGCGTTCAGTAACTGCAGATTTGTGGTGTTTTCAGGTCGACCCTAAGCAGCTTCTGGAAGATGGGATACGGAAGGAGCTGGTGAAACGCGTGGCGTTAGCATTACATAGAGGACTCATCTTTAACCCCAGAGCAAAGGTACTTATTGTACAGTGCACAATGAGACTATGCTCCACTTTATGTACTGCTGTGTATTGGTCATCATTCGGATCCATTGTAGGACAGATCCTGCACAGTTCTATATTAAATCTATGACGTGAATATAACCTGAAGCTGAAAAACCCGTGTAGACCTAATACTTTTGACAGCTTAGAGGTGGATGCAATTGTGGCACATGATCAGCTATGAAAAGTATTAGGCCTACATAGGTTTTTATTATCTAGAATGTTTCCATTCACAGACGGCATTTTGGAAATGGTGCATAACTGATGCACAAAGTTCTTAAAGGGGTTGTCTCACTTCAGCATAATTGCATTTATCATGTAGAGAAAGTTAATACTAATGTATTGTGATTCTCCATGTTGCCTCCTTTTGCTGGCTTGATTCATTTTTCCATCGCATTAGTCACTGTTAGTTCCAGAGGTTATGACCGCCCTGTAATCCAGCAGCGGTAGTAGCCGAGCTTGCACACTATAGGAAAAAGTAGAGGGGAAAACTGCAAAAAAAAATGCAAGATTCAAGACATATATTGGTCAGATATACACTAGTGGTATCTCTCATGTACACACATGACAGCTGAAACGACAGGTACACTTTAAAGCCCATCTGTCAGCAGATTTGTCCCTATGACCCCGGCTGACCTGTTACATGTGCGCTTGGCAGCTGAAGGCGTCTGTGTTGGTCCCATGTTCATGTGTGCCCGCATCAGCTCTCTTTTTTTGCAGCCCATATGCGGAAACGCTCACTTCAGTGGGGCCGCCCAAAAAAAAAAAAGGAAATGACTCCATGTGCATTCCATTTCCGTAAGTCCGTTCCACAAAAAAATAGAACGTGTCCTATTATTGACGGCATTACGGACAAGGATAGGACTGTTCTATTATGGCCCAGCTGTTCCGTTCCGCAAAATGTGGAATGCACACGGCCGGTATCCGTGTTTTGCGGATCTGCAATTTATGGACAGCAAAACACCCCACGGTCGTGTGCATGAGCCCTTAAAGAAAATCACAACCTGAAATGCTTTTAATGTGCCAACCTACCTGTATGATGAAATGTTATCCAACTTTATAATGAACATTTTGTATCTGCACCTGTATGCAGTCACTGAATAGAAACATAGATGGCTTGTCTGATTTAGAAAAATGATTGCTTTGCTCTGAAGAGATTAATGTTAGTGATTCATGTTTCTATTCACTGAATGCAAGCATAAAGGTTGAAAACGTTGAGCAATTTAAAAGTAGATTATAGAACTGCAGACGTTGATGAGACGATCTTTGTTTTCTCTGTCACCCCAGCCAAGCGAACTGCTTCCAAAGTTGAAGGAAATGGCAGCCACCATGGATGGTTTCCACCGCTCCTTTGAGTACATTCAGGACTATGTCAGCATTTACGGCCTGAAGATTTGGCAGGAAGAAGTGTCTCGGATTGTGAATTATAATGTTGAACAAGAGTGTAATAACTTCCTCCGCACCAAGGTTCAGTATTGCCGGCTATACGTGTGATGTCTCTGAAGTAAGGGTTAGGTTTTAATCCTGCATTGATGTCTGCCCTAGCAGAATTATGAATGCAGCTATGAAGGAGAATAGGCTGTAAGATATCTGGTAACTCAGAATCACTGCAACATGCGAAAGCAGTTCTTCAGCATATACCTGGTTAAATGTAAATGTATGCACCTATAGGTAAACCTGGGCTTTAAATCTGCATTTTTTCCTCCAGAAGAACAGTCCTGCTGCCCGTAGGATGGGTTCTCTGCAACCATATAACCCCAGCACCCTTTCTGTCTTTCAGATTCAGGATTGGCAGAGCATGTATCAGACCACGCACATCCCCATTCCTAAGTTTCCTCCTGTAGACGAGTCTGTGACGTTCATTGGGCGGCTGTGTCGTGAAATCTTGAGGATAACTGATCCAAAGTAAGTTAGTGTGTGTGTGTGTGTATGTGTATATATATACACACACACATACAGTTGTGTTCCAAATAATAGCAGTCAGACATCACTAATCTGATCAATCACTGTTTTTGGTAGAAATGATATTACTACATGGCAAATCATTTACTAGCAGGTGTAGTAGAGTAATAGAAATCCAACAGACCCAACAGTCAGGACATGCTGCTGCTGATTCTGTCTAATTGAAAGGGGCATGTTCAAAATAATAGCAGTGTGGAGTTCAATGAGTGAGGTCATTCATTCTCTAAAAAACAGGCGGTAATCATGGCCCTTATTTAAGGAAGGAAGGCAGCAAATGTTGTCCGTGCTGGTTACAGTGCATTTCTCTCTGAAATTCTGAGGAAAATGGGTCGTTCCAGACATTGTTCGGAAGAACAGCGTACCTTGATTAAAAAGTTGAGTGGAGGGGGAAAACATATAAAGAAGTGCAGAAAATGATAGGCTGCTCCGCTAATATGATCGCAAATGCTTTAAAATGGCAACCAAAACCTGAAAGACATGGAAGAAAGCGAAAAACTACCATTCGAATGGATAGAAGAATAGCCAGAATGGCAAGGACTCAGCCAACAATCAGAAGATGAAAGGAGGTCTAAAGTTACCTGTGAGGACTGTTACAATTAGCTTGGCTTCACATAGGCTTCTTCTATCTGCAAGAAGCCCCCGCAAAGTCCCACTGCTGAAAGAGGTTAAGATTTGCCAAAGAGCGCATTGACCGGCCTAAAGAGAAATGGCGCAACATTCGTGGACTGATGAAAGTAAGATTGTTCTTTTTGGGTCTAGTGGCCGGAGACAGACGACCCCCAAACACTGAGTTCAGGCCACAGTGCACTGTGAAGACAGTGAAGCATGGGGCGCATGGGGATCTTTCTCATACTACGGTGTTGGGCCTATTTATCGCATACCAGGGATCATGGATCGGCTTGAATACATCAGAATACTTGAAGAGGTCATGCTGCCTTATGCTGAAGAGGAAGTGCCCTTGAAATGGTGTTCCAACAAGACAACGACCCCAAACACACCAGTAAACGTCCAACATCTTGGTTCCAGACCAACAAGATTGACGTTATGGAGCGCCCAGCCCAATCCCCGGATCTTATTCCAATAGAAAACTTGTGGGCTGACATCAAAAATGCAGTTTCTGAGGCGAAACCAAGAAATATAGAAGACCTGTGGAATGTGGTCCAATCATCCTGGGCTGGAGACCTGGTCAGAAGTTGGTTGACTCCATGCAACACAGATGTGGAGCAGTTCTCAAAAGCAGCGGTTATACAACTAAATATTAGTTAGGGGGTCCAAGGAAAGCAAAATCTTCAAACATTTTTCAGTTTATATAGTGAATGTTTGAGTTTGTAAAGAAGAATAGTCTAATATTCACTTTTTTAAATTTTTTTGGAGGAACAACACAAATTTGATATATTTTTCTTCATGTTTTGATTTGGAATAGAATGTGTAGTGCTCCCAATGCATTTGTGTGTATGGAAAAAAAAAAGCTATTAGAAGGATTTTGGGCTTTATTCACTTTTTTAAACACACTGTTATTATATTGAACACAACTGTATGTGTGTATGTACAGTCCTGGCCAAAAGTTTTGAGAATTACATAAATATTGGAAATTGGAAAAGTTGCTGCTTAAGTTTTTATAACAGCAATTTGCATATACTCCAGAATGTTATGAAGAGTGATCAGATGAATTGCATAGTCCTTCTTTGCCATGAAAATTAACTTAATCCCAAAAAAAACCTTTCCACTGCATTTCATTGCTGTCATTAAAGGACCTGCTGAGATCATTTCAGTCATCGTCTTGTTAACTCCGGTGAGAATGTTGACGAGCACAAGGCTGGAGATCCTTATGTCAGGCTGATTGGGTTAAAATGGCAGACTTGACATGTTAAAAGGAGGGCGATGCTTGAAATCATTGTTCTTCCATTGTTAACCATGGTGACCTGAAACGCGTGCAGCCATCATTGCATTGCATATAAATAGCAACAATTTATAGAATTATCAAGAACTTCAAGGAAAGAGGTTAAATTCTTGTTAAGAAGGCTTCAGGGCGTCCAAGAAAGTCCAGCAAGCGCCAGGATCGTTTCCTAAAGAGGATTCAGCTGCGGGATCGGAGTGCCACCAGTGCAGAGCTTGCTCAGGAATGGCAGCTGGCAGGTGTAAATGCATCTGCACGCACAGTGAGGCGAAGACTTTTGGAAGATGGCCTGGTGTCAAGAAGGGCAGCAAAGAAGCCACTTCTCTCCAAAAAAACCATCAGGGACAGATTGATCTTCTGCAGAAAGTATGGTGAATGGACTGCTGAGGACTGAGGCAAAGTCATATTCTCTGATGAAGCCTCTTTCCGATTGTTTGGGGCATCAGGAAAAAGGCTTGTTCGGAGAAGAAAAGGTGAGCGCTACCATCAGTCCTGTGTCATGCCAACAGTAAAGCATCCTGAGACCATTCATATGTGGGGTTGCTTCTCATCCAAGGGAGTGTGCTCACTCACAATTTTGCCCCAAAACACAGCCATGAATAAAGAATGGAACCAAAACACCCTCTAACAGCAACTTCTTCCAACAATCCAGCAACAGTTTGGTGAAGAACAATGCATTTTCCAGCACGATGGAGCACCGTGCCATAAGGCAAAAGTAATAACTAAGTGGCTCGGGGACCAAAACGTTGACATTTTGGGTCCATGTCCTGGAAACTCCCCAGATCTTAATCCCATTGAGAACTTGTGGTCAATCCTCAAGAGGCGGGTGGACAAACAAAAACCCACTAATTCTGACAAACTCCAAGAAGTGATTATGAAAGAATGGGTTGCTATCAGTCAGGAATTGGCCCAGAAGTTGATTGAGAGCATGCCCAGTCGAATTGCAGAGGTCCTGAAAAAGAAGGGCCAACACTGCAAATACTGACTCTGCATAAATGTCATGTAATTGTCAATAAAAGCCTTTGAAACGTATGAAGTGCGTGTAATTATATTTCACTACATCACAGAAGCAACTGAAACAAAGATCTAAAAGCAGTTTAGCAGCAAACTTTGTGAAAACTAATATTTGTGTCATTCTCAAAACTTTTGGCCACGACTGTATATATAAAACTCAATTTTATTAATGAAAATGTATGCATATTTCTAAAAGATCTTTGCTTGTTGTCAGTAAAATAACCAGTTTTTTTTTTTAATCCTCTTGAGGCTAACAACCTTTGCTTACAGATATGTATCAGTGTAGACTGTCCTATGTGGACCAAACAAAGCAGCATACATTCATACATTTCTCTCCTACTCTGGGTCCTAGGCCGATAACTCTTACCTACACTGATACATTGTAGCAAGCTGCAGCTGTGTGAGCAGGATTAGGTCAGGATATGTATCAAGCAACTTACTGATGGCAAACAGACATCTTGAAAATAGTTTGATTGAAGCACAAAGTTCATTAGAAAGTTGCAGAACTTTTCTTGTATATTGGATAAATGGGTATCCTGTGGATATGCCATAAATGTCTGATGGTCCCACCTCTGACACCTGCTGTGATTTGGGAATGGAGCCTCATTTTGCGGCCACTCTGATTGGAAAGGTGGCCGTTGTGTCCCTCTCCATCCATTTATATTGGAGTTCTGAAAACAGCTGTGCACTCTTACTCGAACCCGGTCCAAGAGGTGGCATTTGCACCAGAGAATATGCCATAAATGCCCCAGGTGGGAATATCCCTTTACGCTCCTTTTACAGCCACACCTTTATTTCTGTGCACTCAGATCCTCCCGTTCTGCTGGTATTCATTCGAGTCTTGTCTGTACGTTTCAGGGTGACTTGTTACATAGAGCAGATGAACACCTGGTATGACATGAGAACTCACCAAGAGGTGACCAACAACCATCTCTTCTCTGAGATCCAGGACTCCCTGGGGACATTTGGATTAAACGGCTTGGACAGGTTACTGTGCTTCATGATTGTGAAAGAACTACAGGTAAAGAGAAGACATTTTCTCCAGCCTTTTAAAGGGACACTGAATGTCTGTCAATCCTATTATTCCCTGTTATCAGACATTTAAGGTCGGAGAGATTCATACTGTAATGTTCTACAGTGGGATGAATGACCAGTCCAGATAACTCCCTGCTCCTACAATCATTGGTGTATTTGTCCGATGTGTCCAGTTTTGAGACCCTTCAAGCGAACCTGTCACCTGCTTTTTACCTCTTAAGCTGTTAACTGTACCTTATAGATCATTGTAACCTTGTTTCCAAACAGGTGTTCTTCGTTTTTCTGGGGTTTATATTCCTGAAAAAATCACTTTATAATCTCCTGCTCTGCTGCGTCTGAAGTCACCAGACAAGTCAAGGAGGCAGACCCTCCTTGACTGCTGGATGCGACTCCCGCCCTAACCCGCCTCTCATCCCTATGATTGACACTAGGTCTTCTGCCCGGGACCGCGCTGGTCTCGGCGGCGCATGCGCCGTCTGCCTTCATAGCAGCGCGATCCCGAGCCTCGCGCTGAGTGATCTGCATTTCACCAGCGGCCCGGCTAGAGAGGAGAGAAGTGCGCAAGCGCGATCTAGCATGGGGATCGCGCTTCACTCAGCGCGAGGCTTGGGATCGCGCTGCTATGAAGGCAGACGGCGCATGCGCCGCCGAGACCAGCGCGGTCCCGGGCAGAAGACCTAGTGTCAATCATAGGGATGAGAGGCGGGGTTAGGGCGGGGGAGTCGCATCCAGCAGTCAAGGAGGGTCTGCCTCCTTGACTTGTCTGGTGACTTCAGACGCAGCAGAGCAGGAGATTATAAAGTGATTTTTTTCAGGAATATAAACCCCAGAAAAACGAAGAACACCTGTTTGGAAACAAGGTTACAATGATCTATAAGGTACAGTTAACAGCTTAAGAGGTAAAAAGCAGGTGACAGGTTCGCTTTCAGATACATTGATATATGTAGGAGTGACTGATCCCATCTCTGCCACCCCTGTAACCCCATGTAACCTAGACACCGGGTCATGTCTTTCTCCAGAACTTCATCCGGTTATATCAAAGGGTGATTCTGAAGGACAGAACAGCTCAAGAAACACTTCGAGCTCTGCAGAAGGTCGTCACCCCAATAAAGGGAATTATAGGTAAGTGCCTAGACCTTTAAGCACCACGTGCCTTGCTGATTAAGAATAAGATGGCCAATGTGGGGTCATCATGATATCAGTCGATCAGATATAACAAGTCGATCAGTGCTTGTTTAAAGAGCCTTCACACCAGCTAAAGGAAAATGTATGGGTTCGAACGATCATCGCCCCCCCCCCTCCCCCCCTATGCTTTTTCATTGTTTACATGGGGACATGGGCTGCTGATCAGCGAGCATTCACATGCTTGCATAAAAGATCCGATCAGCGGACGAGCGATTGTTTGCTCATTCGTTGACTGAATGCTGCCCAGGGGCCGGTGATCAGGGACTAGCTTTGTCATGAACGCCTGTTCAGCTGATAATCAGCCCCTTATTCCAGATATAAACTGAAAATTTCAGTCACAACCAGCACGAAATAGACACCAGCCATCTGATCTGTTGGTCCTGACAAACCCATTTGCCTGTACAACAAAGCATTTTCAATGGAGCGAGGGGAATTGGCCCCTGGCAGATGCCTCTGATGGGGGCTTATCTCCTGTGAGAACAAAGGATTAGTTATGTTAAGTAGGGGTCGACCGATTATCGGTTTGGCCAATATTATCGGCCGATATTCATGATTTGCACAGTTATCGGTATCGGCCCCTAACCAGGCCGATATACCGATAACTGTGCTATCACAGAACATGAGCGCGCCGCTCTCAGCGCGGCCATGTTCCCTCAGCAGCACAGGGGAGAAGGAGGCAGTGCCTCTCCCTCCCCCTGTGCCGCGCTGCCAATGGAGAGAAGAGGAGGGGCTGAGGGCGCACTGGCCACCAATGAGAGAAGAGGAGGAGGAGGGGCTGAGGGTTTACTGGCCACCAATGAGAGAAGAGGAGGAGGAGGGGCTGAGGGCGCACCTGAGGGGTTAATTGCCGCAGATCGCACCGCTCTATCAGAGGCAGGGTCTGGGCAATGTGTTTCTAATGCCTGCGTTTGTAATATCTGAAACGTTATTATCATTGGTCGCCAGTGCGCCCTCACACCCCCCTGTCCACAGTATAAAAAACATTGGTGGCCAGTGCGCCCTTCCTCATCCCCCCCCCCCCCCCCATCCCTTCAGTATTGATATCATTGGTGGCAGTGGCCACAGGGTCCCCCACCTTCTCTCTTCTGATCGGAGCCCCAGCAGTGTAATGCTGGGGCTCCGATCGGTTACCATGGCAGCCAGGACGCTCCTGAAGCCCTGGCTGCCATGGTTCCTGCTGCTGTGTTCCCATAGCACAGAGCAGCAGGGAGAGGGTGAGATCCTATTCACCCTGATAGATCTCTATTAGGGTGAATAGGACAAGGGATGTAAAGAGCCCAGGTTCTACCGCTGAGGGGGGAAATAGTAATAAAATAAAAAGTAAAAAAAATTTAAATTGTAAAAAAAAAACACCAAAATATTAATAATAAATTAACCCTTTTCCAATTTTACATATAAAATATATAAACAATAAATAAAAAAACATATCGCCGTGCCCAAAAAGTCCAAACTATTAAAATATTTTTTTTAAAAAGCGTTGAACGCTGTAACAGAAAAAAAAATCCAAAAATTAAAATGCGCAGAATATCGGTATAAAATATCGGCTATCGGCCTGAAAGTTCACAGAATATCGGTATCGGCTCTAAAAAAATCAATATCAGTCGATCCCTAGTGTTAGGATCCAACGCACCCGATCCTTTTTTTTTCTCCCAACATCTGTCATCAGGGGAGAGCTTGGACACCGCCACACGCGTTAGATGGTCGGTTCAGTCCGTGTTTATTTAATGTTTGTGGACGCCCTAAAACTAGGGCTAAATGGCGTCTCTATGAGCGGAGAAGGAAACAAACTTATGTAGCAGTGAACTGTTCTAGCAGTTACAGATAAGGAATGAGAAAGTTCTATTGTCCCTTGATATTTATCGAGCACCTGAATATATATCCAAGAGTATTATAACTGGTAGATGGAGCCCTGTTGCGTATTTGGCAACGGAGCTGAAGAACTTCAAGTCATCCCTCTAATTGTTTCCCATTCAAAACTAAATAACCCTGCGTTAATAAAAACTTTCATCCCTTTCATCCCTGGCCAGTCAGAGCTGTAAAAAGCAGTAGCCACTTTGTATATTGGAGGTGAATGTTGGTAACGGATGTTGTGTACAGAAAACAATGAAGCACTCAGGTTCTTATCTCTTGTTTCTTTGCAGCCAATTCTGCGAAAATCTATTCTTCTGCCATTGCCAAAACCCAGAAGATCTGGGCCCCTTACCTGGATGCTATAATGAAGGTGAGAGCAGGTGTTCTGTTTCCTAAAGCCCATTCACACTAGCAGTTTTGCTTTCCGTCCTAGAGTTCCGTCCTCGGGGCTCTAGGACGGAAAGATACTGATCAGGATTATCCTAATGCATCCTGAATGGAGAGAAATCCGTCCAGGATGCATCAGGATGTCTTCCGTTCAGTATGTGAACGTTTTTTGGACGTTGACAAAAGCGCAGCATGCTGCGGATTTGTCTCCGTCCAAAAATCCGGAAGACATGTCATAACGCTGATCCGGAATTAATGCCCATTGAAGTGCATTAATCCGATCCGCTCTTAAGCTAAACGTCTGCTTCGGCGCATCGCCGGATCCAACGCTTTAGCTTTTTCTCAACTGTTACCATGGCAGCCAGGACGCTAAAGTCCTGGTTGCCATGGTAAATGTAGTGGGGCGGGGAGCAGTATACTTGCCTTGTGCGGCTCCGGGCGCTCCAGAGTGACGCCAGGGCGCCCCTACACGCATGGATCACGTGATCCATGGGCATGGGCGCTCTGACGTCATTCAGAGCGCCCGGAGCCGCACGGACTGTAAGTATACCGCTCCCCTGCTCCTACTATGGCAACCAGGACTTTAATAGCGTCCTGGCTGCCATAGTAACCTGAAAGCATTAGAAGACTGATCAGGATCCTGATCAGTCTTCTAATGCTTTCAGGCAACTTGCGTTCTGATGGATCCGGCGGGACGGAAGTGCCTGCCGGATCCTCAGAACGCAAGTGTGAAAGAGGCCTAAATGGCATCACTCCCATCAGCTGAACCGACATCTGTGTAATAATCCAGTGATCTGCAACCTTCACCTAGACTTCTTATGTAACTACATAAAATCGCGGTGATATTGATGTCCATAGGAATGCATTGAGTAGATTATAGGCCTGTGATGGCTAACCTCCGACACTCCAGCTGTGGTGAAACTACTGCTCCCAAGATGTACACTTGCTTGGCTGTTCTCGGACCTCTATAGAAATAAATGGAGCATGCTGAGAGTAGTAGTTTCACCACAGCTGGAGTGCCTGAGGTTAGCCATCACTGGCTTAGCCTATAATCTACTCAATGCATTCCTATGGACATCGATATCACAGCTTTCCTTCCAGTACTAAGCATTCTTCTGGTCAGCGCTGATTTTGGTTCTGCTTTGTCACTGCAGGTCGGACAGATGCAGATTCTACGACAGCAGATTACAAATGAATTAAATTATTCCTGTAAATTTGATTCCAAACACCTTGCAGCCGCCCTGGACAACTTCAATGAGTAAGAGAGAGGGACATCATAACTTCTCAGCATGACTACACATCACCCATATGTGACGCGCGTTTCTGAAAAGCATGTGCCTTTGTCAAAGAGAGCAACTATCACTCATTGTCTGACAAAGGCACATGCTTGTGCCGAAACGCGCGTCACATATGGGTGACGAATAAAGAAATTTTCTACACAAAGATTATGGAGTGCCGGTCTATTTGTTTGCATTCGTATGGGGTCCCGACTTGCTGACCATGCACCCGGACTTCGATAACGCACAGTGCCGTCCATTTGTTTCAAATTTATATCCTGAGACCAGTGATGGTTATAGGCATTGGGCAGTGATTGACAATTATCGAGCAAGGCGTCACAAGGAAGAAAGTATTGACGATTGAATGGTTACATTCAGTTATAAAATTGACTTGCTGCCAACAGTGTATATATATATATATATATATATATATATATATATATATATATATATAGGTCTGTCTGGTTCCCTTGGATAGTGGTGGAGACTTTGAACCAGGGGAAATGTACTTTTTATATGTTTTAATTCAGTATTTTTTGTAAAAAGCTGTTGAACTGCTGCCAGCACTTATTGAGGAAGCTTGTGAGTCCTGCTTCCCTCGCCAACTCATAGAAAGGGCCTGTGAGTCCTACTTTACCCACTCATAGAGTAAGCCTGTAAGGCCTGCCACCCCCACCCACTAATTGTGAGCCATGCCTCCTCCGTTCATTCATAGAGAGAACCTGTGAGTCCTGCTTCCCCTGCCTACACATTGAGAGAGCCTGTGAGTCCTGTTTCCCCCGCACACATATAGAGAGAGCCTGTGAGTCCTGTTTCCCCTGCACACATATAGAGAGAGCCTGTGAGTCCTGTTTCCCCTGCACACATATAGAGAGAGCCTGTGAGTCCTGTTTCCCCCGCACACATCTAGAGAGAGCCTGTGAGTCCTGTTTCCCCCGCACACATATAGAGAGAGCCTGTGAGTCCTGTTTCCTCCGCACACATATAGAGAGAGCCTGTGAGTCCTGTTTCCCCGGCACACATATAGAGAGAGCCTGTGAGTCCTGTTTCCCCGGCACACATATAGAGAGAGCCTGTGAGTCCTGTTTCCCCCGCACACATATAGAGAGAGCCTGTGAGTCCTGTTTCCCCCGCATACATATAGAGAGAGCCTGTGAGTCCTGTTTCCCCTGCACGCATATAGAGAGCCTGTGAGTCCTGTTTCCCCCGCACACAGAGAGTCTGTGGGTCCTGTTTCCTCCGCACCCACATAGAGGGAGCCTGTGAGCCCTGCCTCCTCCGTTCATTCATAGAGAAAACCTGTAAGTCCTACTTCCCCTGCCCACATATTGAGAAAGCCTGTGAGTCCTGTTTCCCCCGCACACATATAGAGAGAGAGCCTGTGAGTCCTGTTTCCTCTGCACACATCTAGAGAGAGCCAGTGAGTCCTGTTTCCCCCGCACACATATAGAGCAAGCCTGTGAGTCCTGTTTCCCCTGCACACATATAGAAAGAGCCTGTGAGTCCTGTTTCCCCAGGACACATATAGAGAGAGCCTGTGAGTCCTGTTTCCCCCGCACACATATAGAGCAAGCCTGTGAGTCCTGTTTCCCCCGCACACATATAGAGAGCGCCTGTGAGTCCTGTTTCCCCCGCACACATATAGAGAGAGCCTGTGAGTCCTGTTTCCCCTGCACACATATAGAGAGAGCCTGTGAGTCCTGTTTCCCCCGCACACATATAGAGCAAGCCTGTGAGTCCTGTTTCCCCTGCACACATATAGAAAGAGCCTGTGAGTCCTGTTTCCCCCGCACACATATAGAGAGAGCCTGTGAGTCCTGTTTCCCCAGGACACATATAGAGAGAGTCTGTGAGTCCTGTTTCCCCCGCACACATATAGAGAGAGCCTGTGAGTCCTGTTTCCTCCGCACACATATAGAGAGAGCCTGTGAGTCCTGTTTCCCCCGCACACATCTAGAGAGAGCCTGTGAGTCCTGTTTCCCCGACACACATATAGAGAGAGCCTGTGAGTCCTGTTTCCCTGACACACATATAGAGAGAGCCTGTGAGTCCTGTTTCCTCCACACACATATAGAGCAAGCCTGTGAGTCCTGTTTCCCCTGCACACATATAGAAAGAGCCTGTGAGTCCTGTTTCCCCCGCACACATATAGAGCAAGCCTGTGAGTCCTGTTTCCCCGACACACATATAGAGAGAGCCTGTGAGTCCTGTTTCCTCCACACACATATAGAGCAAGCCTGTGAGTCCTGTTTCCCCTGCACACATATAGAAAGAGCCTGTGAGTCCTGTTTCCCCGACACACATAGAGAGAGCCTGTGAGTCCTGTTTCCCCAGGACACATATAGAGAGAGCCTGTGAGTCCTGTTTCCCCCGCACACATATAGAGCAAGCCTGTGAGTCCTGTTTCCCCGACACACATATAGAGAGAGCCTGTGAGTCCTGTTTCCCCCGCACACATATAGAGAGAGCCTGTGAGTCCTGTTTCCCCGACACACATATAGAGAGAGCCTGTGAGTCCTGTTTCCCCCGCACACAGAGAGTCTGTGGGTCCTGTTTCCTCCGCACCCACATAGAGGGAGCCTGTGAGCCCTGCCTCCTCCGTTCATTCATAGAGAAAACCTGTAAGTCCTACTTCCCCTGCCCACATATTGAGAAAGCCTGTGAGTCCTGTTTCCTCTGCACACATCTAGAGAGAGCCAGTGAGTCCTGTTTCCCCCGCACACATATAGAAAGAGCCTGTGAGTCCTGTTTCCCCAGGACACATATAGAGAGAGCCTGTGAGTCCTGTTTCCCCCGCACACATATAGAGCAAGCCTGTGAGTCCTGTTTCCCCGACACACATATAGAGAGAGCCTGTGAGTCCTGTTTCCCCCGCACACATCTAGAGAGAGCCTGTGAGTCCTGTTTCCCCCGCACACATATAGAGAGAGCCTGTGAGTCCTGTTTCCCCAGGACACATATAGAGAGAGTCTGTGAGTCCTGTTTCCCCTGCACACATATAGAAAGAGCCTGTGAGTCCTGTTTCCCCCGCACACATATAGAGAGAGCCTGTGAGTCCTGTTTCCCCAGGACACATATAGAGAGAGTCTGTGAGTCCTGTTTCCCCCGCACACATATAGAGAGAGCCTGTGAGTCCTGTTTCCGCACATCAGAGAGAGCCCGAGTCCTGCCACACATATAGAGAGAGCCTGTGAGTCCTGTTTCCCCGACACACATATAGAGAGAGCCTGTGAGTCCTGTTTCCTCCACACACATATAGAGCAAGCCTGTGAGTCCTGTTTCCCCTGCACACATATAGAAAGAGCCTGTGAGTCCTGTTTCCCCGACACACATAGAGAGAGCCTGTGAGTCCTGTTTCCCCAGGACACATATAGAGAGAGTCTGTGAGTCCTGTTTCCCCCGCACACATATAGAGAGAGCCTGTGAGTCCTGTTTCCTCCGCACACATATAGAGAGAGCCTGTGAGTCCTGTTTCCTCCGCACACATATAGAGAGAGCCTGTGAGTCCTGCATTCTTTGAGTCCCAACAGCCATTTAAACATTAAATCAATGGATATGAAACTATATATCTCTGAGCTCAGCGTCTTCCCCCTCTGTCATATACTGCCCTCAGATTGGAACCTGACATATGCACGTTAAAGGACTTGTCCCACAGTCGACGCTGGTCACCAATTTGCAGGCTAAGTGATATATGTAAATCAGTAGCACCCTTACCCATTACTTAGAGGGGGCTAAGTTCCTCCAGAATAGCATATAGTGAGCAGGAGCGTGCACAGAGCGGCCTGCTGGTGTCCCATACAGCTCTATGGGGGGTTACAGAATTAGACAAGGGCTCTCACTCTGCTGTTTCCAGAACAGAACGGCCCCATGGTCTGGGATGCTCCTCAGTAGCGGGACATGGTCTTCATTAATAAATAACACTATAAACCATTGCTGCTTTTCTATTTCTCCATTCCAGAGCGATTCTATCAGACATCCAAGCACATTACAAGGACCCAACCCTGCCGTGCCCCAAGGAGGACAACACCCTCCTGTACGAGATCACTGCCTACCTAGAAGCCGCTGGGACTCACAACCCCCTGAACAAGGTCATTACGGTCTCCTCATACTGAGCGTTTCTTATCTCACGGCCTTTGGTTTTCTTCTCTTCGGACTGATTGTCGCTCTTGTCGGTGACCTCTGGTGTCTCTCATTCCAGATCTACATCACCACTAAGCAGTTGTCCTTCTTTCCCATCGTCAATTTCTTATTCCTGAGCGCTCAGTTACCAAAGCTGCAGTATAACAAAAGTCTAGGTAACGTATAGTTTGATTGTATTTTACCAGTGGTCTGCAACCTGTGACCCTCCAGGTGCTGAGAACCTCCGAGTCTCCGTATGCCATGAAAGGTTCAAATGGTTACTGGCAGCAGATTATCTTATAATGTCAGGCCACGCCCTCTATTTACAGGGCACACCCCCATGCAATGTCAGCACTGCCCTCCCCACCCATGCTTGGTTAAGATAAAGGGATATTAACAACTTAACCCCTAAGGACATTGCTAATCTTGGCCCTTAAAGGGGTGGTCTCACTTCAGCAAATAGCATTTATCATGTAGAAGAAGTTAATACAATGCACTTACTAATGTATTGTGATTCTCCATATTGCCTCCTTTGCTGGATGGATTCATTTTTCCATCACATTATACCCTGCTCGTATCCATGGTCACGACCACCCTGCAATCCAGCAGCGATGGTCGTGCTTGCACACTATAGAAAAAAGCACCAGCCTATGTGCCATCCCACGGTGTCAGCCACCAGAGAGGGCGGCACTTTTTTCTATGTTGTGCAAGCACGACCACCACTGCTGGATTGCAGGGTGGTCGTAACCATGGAAATGAGCAGGGTATAATGTGATGGAAAAATGAATCCAGCCAGCAAAGGAAGCAAAATGGACGATCACAATACATTAGTAAGTGGGTTGTATAAACTTTCTCTACATTATAAATGCCACGCATGATTAAACCCCTTTAACTCCTTAAGCCGCAGCCTGGTGATAGTCTCTGTAAGAAGGTTATTAAGCCTCAGTGATGTACTATTACGATGCTGTGATAGTATGGGCCAATTACTCTAATTCCAGCAGTTTACCCCCTGCTGTCAGTGGTGACCAGGGACTCCCTCTTTACCCCTATCTTCCCCCCCCATGATGCAGGGGGGTTGGAGGGCAAAGAGTTGTTCTGACAGCCATGGGCTTAATAGTTGCCCTGCGGCCTGCCATGTATGGATGCCTGACAGGGCAGAATCGTCATAATGTCAGATTTACTGTAGCCAACACTGGAGTACAGAAGTATTGCTGGGTATTTTGTGAGCGATCAGAATATCACGTTCAAGTCCCCTAGTGGGATGTAGAAAATTACGGTTTAGAAAAGCAAAAACAGAATTCAAGTTAAAAATTATCTATTAGTGAGACTGGCTCTCAACCAATTCTTTCTGGTGCCGTAGGGTGAAGGGCTGACTGAGTCCACAGTAGCTGGTGAGCTCCCTCAGTGGTAATATTTAATATATAGGTCAAGTTAAAAATGGCCTTTTTTTTTTTTTTCTTTTTTTAAGTTTACGAAATATTTATTTACATAATTTTTTTTTTTAGATTTTTATCATTTTTTTTTAATCCTGTACAGTAAACAGCATAACAATTTAAACAATGCCAACTTTTTTTCATTTCACCTCCCCAAAACACAATACAAAGCACCAATGTACCCCAAAATGCTACCAACAAAAACTACAACTTGTCCCACAAAAAACAAGCTCTTAGGCTACATTCACACGTCCGCAAGTGTTTTGCGGATCCACGGAGCCGCGGATCCGCAAAACACGGACACACCGGCAATGTGCATTCCGCATTTTTGCGGACCGCACATTGCCCGGACTCCATAGAAAATGCCTCTTCTTGTCCGCAATTGCGGACAAGAATAGGACATGCTCTATTTTTTTTGCGGAGCCGCGGACCGGAAAATCGGCGGCGCGCTCCGCAAAATCGGATGCGGAGAGCACAGTGTGTGCTCTCCGCATCTTTCCCGGCCCCATTCACAGTCAATGGGTCCGCATGTATTCCGCAAAATTGCGGAATACATGCGGACTACATTGCGGACGTGTGAATAAGGCCTTAGACGGATCCGTTGATTGTAAAATAACAATGTTATGGTTCTTTGAATTCAGAGACCCAAAAAATAAATTTTTAAGAAAAGGATTTTAATTGTGTCAATAATAGAAATGCATAAAAAACTGGATACATTTGGTATGAGCGTAACCGTACTGGGCTGCAGAATAAAGTCATGTCACTTATTCCAAGAGGTAAATGCCATTAAAAACAATGGCAGAATCGCTGCTTTTTTCACGCTGTCACCCTCCCCCCAAAAAAATGTATACAATACATTAGATGTAGCCCAAAAATGGTGCCATTAAAAATATACCCCCCTCCCTCAAGAAACAAAGCCGCATACCGCTATGTTAAAGGAAAAACAAAAAAGTTATAGCTTAATAGTCAGGCCCTGTGCAGTGATTTTCATTTTTCTTTTCTGCATTTTGAAAGCCGTTGACGTCACTTTAGAAGGGCCTGTGTTTTTGTGAGATGTGATTGTGTCTTTCAACTGCATATATATTTGTTGGGGGTGTCAGGAAGTCTGCCACTGTTTTTTGGGTATTCGTTTTACACCGTTCACATAGCGCCAGTACAATTACCGCAATACCAAATTTTATTTTATTTTTTATATATATATACATACGTGTAGAAAAGATGGCAGCACCGTATCCAAATGTTCCAAGCCGGGTGCAGTGCCTCGCCATGACCAGCTAGTCCGAAAATATAAACCAGAAAAATAAGGCAGCACTCCGTATATAAAAAAGATGTGTCTCCTTAATTCACCCATGTGGGCAATACGACGTTTCGGCTCCAAACAGCTGAGCCTTTCTCTTTGAGTGCTGCCTTATTTCTCTTGGTATATATATTTTTTTATTATTTTTTTTTTTAAACTTGTGTTATCACATTCAGTAACATTTTTGTTTCCTCCTGGGCAGCTAAGTTTTTTTGCAGGACGACATTTTTTATGGCACCAGTTTGCAAACATTTGAGTTTTATGCTGTTTTTTGGGATCTGGGATGAACAGAAATGTGAAAACTTCAGAACTCAGGTCACTAGGGATGCAGGGCTAGGACTCCAATTGTGTCTAGTTTTTCTTTTGTAATTTTGTAAAGCATTTTGTAAGGAAAAATAGATACCGAATATGACCCCAGCAGCTAACAGTACAAACATGTGATGTATATAATATAGATGTAATGTCATCATGTCAAATATTTATACCTAAAGGGAAATCCAAAAGATAACGTTGGTGAACGCTGTAATTTCAAACCATCTCTGATTGCCATGGAGAAAGACCATCTAGAGAGATTAGGCCCCTTTGACGATGCACAGAGATTTCTCTTACTGAAAATCTGACTTACCATTGTGAACACACGGCCATTGATTTTAAGGGACAGTTGCTCAGGCTCCAAATGCATCCATAGAGTATAATGGGCGATTATCAGAGCCTTACAATGCGCCAGACTTCAAAATGAATCTTTCACCGTGATTCTAGACTTTTATGTGCGGTAAGGTTACTTTCACACTAGCGTTTTTACTGGATCCGGCAGGGTTCAACAAAAACGCTTCCGTTACTGATAATACAACCATATGCATCCGTTATGAACGGATCCGGTTGTATTATCTTTAAAGGGGTTCTGCAGTTTGTTACAACTGATGATCTATCCTCAGGATAGATCATCAGCATCTGATCGGCAGGGGTCCAACACCCGGGACCCCCGCCGATCAGCTGTTTGAGAAGGCAGCGGCGCTGCAGCAGCGCCGCGGCCTTCTCACTGTTTTCCTCTGCTAGAGCCCCGCTGAGTGACGTCACGACTTGTATCCAAGTGGCGTGGGCAAGGCTAAGCTCTGTTCATTGAATGGGTGTCACACCCCGGCCGATCAGATGCTGATGATCTATCCTGAGGATAGATCATCAGTTGTAACAAACTGCAGAACCCCTTTAACATAGCCAAGACGGATCCGTCATGAACTCCACTGAAAGTCAATGGAGGACAGATCCGTTTTCTATCATGTCAGAGAAAACAGATCCGTCCCCATTGACTTGCATTGTGGGTCATGACGGATCCGTCTTGCTCCGCATCCCAGGAACGGAAAACAAACTACAGCATGCTGCTCTCCGGTATGAGAACGGAATGCATTTTGGAGCACTCCGTTCTGTTCAGTTACGTTTTGTCCCCATTGACAATGGATGGGGACAAAACGGAAGCGTTTTTTTTCCGGTGTTGAGACACTATAACGGATCTCAATACCGGAAAATATTAACGCTAGTGTGAAAGTACCCTAATACAAGTAGTCCTACACATAGCGGGTCCAGATCACCATTTTTTATTTTACTTTTGCTGTCCGTTCCCTCGTTGTCAGCTCTCAATGTTGCGCTGTGCTAACATAAGTGAGGGGGCTCCTGTGCGCATGCACAGCAGTCCCAGTGTTTTTCAGCGCAGCTTTAAACACTGACAGTGGGGGAACAGGGGGCAGTAGGAAACTAAATAGAAGAGATCTGGACTCCTCGGGGAGATTTATCAAAACTGCTGTAAAGGAAAACTGGCTTACTTGCCCATAGCAACCAATCGGGTTCCAGCTTTCATTTTTCAGAGCTCTTTTAGAAAATGAAAGATGCAATCTGGTTGGTTGCTATTAGAGATGGGCAAATCTAACAAGAAAAATTTGTTTTGTGACAAATTACTTCGCCACGAAGCGCATTTCTTTGGAAATAGCGGATGCAATGACCGGAAACAGCGATTGTGCGGCCCCCTGTCATTGAACCTATCAGATGCCGCATTTATGGCTGATCGCGGCATCTGAGATAAATATTAAGGCCTTTCAGAGGAGGATAAACAAAACCAAAATTTAATCTTACTTACCTCATCCATTTGAGCGCGAAGAGGCTGCCGTGGCCATCTTGCTTGAAGATCCAGCATGAAATCTCCCTCGGCGTGTGATGACGTCATACCTCACCGCGCACGAGATTTTGCGTGTTATCCTCAAGCAAGATGGCCGCAACAGCCTCTTCCTGCTCAAATGGATAAGGCAAGTATGATTTTTTTTTTATTGATTTTTTTTTTGCCGCCATTTCAGGAAAAATCAATTTGTTATCATGAAGCACAAGGAGCTTCGGCTTCACGGCGAATCAGATTTTTCCTGAAATTCAGATCAAAGTCCACTTTGTGAACTTCGATTCACTCAACACTAATTGCTATGGGCAACTAAGTCAGTTTTCCTTAAGGGTCCATTCAGACGTCCGTAGTTCAGGGTCCGCGTCGGTTCCACAATTTTGCTGAACGGGTGCGGAACCATTCATTTCAATGGAGCTGCAAGAGATGCGGACAGCACGCCGCGTGCAGATGATTGCTCCCCTGCAGGCACTAGATATACATGTGTGTCCCTAATACTCCGGCATCTCGATATATTGATATGACTGTGCCTCGTTGCCAGGTATGACGTGCAGGAAGCCAGCAGACGCCATTGACTGGCTGCCATTAGTACTTGGCCTCCTGACGCTGCTGAAGCAGTTCCATTCCCGATACACAGAGCAGTTCCTGGCACTTATTGGGCAGTTCATTCGCTCGTCCATGGAGCAGAGTACAAGGTGAGACGACCACAGCCATACGCTGTATCCCAGCCAGACAAGTGCCACGAGATGGAAGCCTCATTTTTGACTTTTTTTTTTTGTTACAGCCAGAAAATCCCAGAGATGCCAGCAGACGTGGTTGGGGCGCTCATGTTTCTTGAAGATTATGTTCACTTCACCAAGCTGCCTAGGAGGGTAAGGGCATGTACCCGCTTTGTTCAATCGCTGTAAGTCCCTATGGCGCTATGCTCGGGATTCACCATCTTATACAGGCTGCCAGGTCCTTAGGCGGGACTGTCTGGTGACATCCCTGTCACGCCCTAAGGTTTGTCTGTGCAAATTATTAGGCACGGTCACATTGTACTAGTATCTAGAAATACGCCAGTGCATTAGGGCGTAATGAAAAAAGGGGGTAATGTAGTGTTCCCATACTGAGACTAAACACAAAAAAGTCACCCGAAGATATCATAGAGGACCCCTCTGCTGTCTGGACAGTAAATACTCGCATTTCCCCCTATAACTATTCTATAGTGTGTGTGTTTGTTTGTTTTTTTATTACTTCACATTGTGCCATTCCTCTTTTATTCCTCTTGGAAATGTATGAATGAATTGACAGCTGGAGTATACTGTTTTCTTTTGTCCCCATTGTGTCAGCACACACACCCTGTTGATAAAGGGTAATAGTAATGCCCAGTTAAAAATGTATTCATGTATTTCCAGTAGGAATAACAGAGTCTGAAGATGCCTCAGAATGGACATATCAGTAGCGCTGAAAATCCTTTTTTAAGCAATTTTTCTTCAGCCTCATTCAAATTTTTTCCCATGTTCATGCGCTGATTCTATTTATTCACTGCAGATATTTTTTGTGTATATTATTATTATTTTATATATTATTATTATTTTAAAGGTTTATACAAGTTATGGTTTATACTTTATTTAGCAACTGGTTAACAAAGGAGACAAAATCCTTTTATAAGTCGTCTCGGAGTTCTGGAAAGGTTTTTGGAAATCCTTATCCATCTCAAGTAGCCACTAGGGGGAGCACTGTTTTAGGCCTTATTCATATGACTGTTTCCGATTTTTTCCATCCACAATAGGCTACTTTCACACTGGCGTTTTGGTTTCCGTTTGTGAGATCTGTTCAGGGATCTCACAAGCCGTCCAAAACGGATCAGTTAAGCCCCAATGCATTCTGAATGGAAAAGGATCCGCTCAGAATGCATCAGTTTGGCTCCGTTCCGCCTCCATTCTGACACACAATGTAAGTCAATGGGGACGGATTCGTTTTCACTGACACAATATGGCACAATAGAAAACGGATCCGTCCTCCATTGACTTTCAATGGTGTTCAAGACGGATCCGTTTTGGCTATGTTACAGATAATACAAATAGATCCGTTCTGAACGGATGCATGCGGTTGTAATATCTGAACGGATGCAGAGGGTTGTAATATCTGAACGGATGCATGCGGTTGTATTATCTGAACGGATGCGTTTGTGCAGATCCATGACGGATCTGCACCAAACGCGAGTGTGAAAGTAGCCTTACCCTGATCTATGAAAAACAGTACACGCATGGCTTCTGTTTGCTCTCACCACTTGAATGGGCGAGTCTGATCTGCAGTGCCGTGAAAAAAATACCTGGGCCTGAATACTTTTGTAATCACGTCATTTAAATATTTAGTATAGCCGCTAAGTTATTCAATTAAAACTATCTGTATAGCGCCACATGCTCAATTTGATCCTTTAACTGCCCCCTGAGCTGTGATAGGGAGAGAGCTGCAGCAGAAAGGACATGCCCCTTGAGCTGTCAGCTTGATATAAATCTAGCAGAGCAATGAATGGAGAGATCTCTGGATCCATGTGAGGTACAGGGCTGTTAGAAAGAGACTGTCATGTTCTATATAATGTCTCATTCATGTAATTTTCTGATTCCGGACAGTGTATATCCTGGCCCCTCTCCTACTGACACCTGTACTAATGGTGGTCGCCATGTTTCTTCCTCTTGCAGGTGGTGGAAGCTCACGTGCCCAACTTCATCTTTGATGAGTTCAGAACAATCATTTGATTGGAGAGGACCATGAAGTATCCCCCTGGACAGCGGCCATGCAGCGCTCCTGGCCTGTGACCTACCTGTGTGGGAGGCTAGTCATGACCAGTACTAGTTAGTAGTCTGATTAACCCTTGCACCCCCCTACACAAGGACGTCTCTTCAATAGCACTATAAGCCACACTGATATTCATCTCTCAATGACTTTCGGGTAATAAAGTAATGTACTTTTCATAATGAAATGAGGCAGACGTCGTGTCCGACTTTTTCCAAGTATTTCTGTGAGTCCAGGGGGAAACGTATAAGGGTTTAATGGAGGCAGGACTTCATGATGCAACCATATAACGGGTGGACCTTAGCTCCAAATACTCAGCATAGACATGACCAGTATGTGGTGATCCAAAACTTCCTGTAACCTCCACTAGGGGGCATATCGGACCTACTACTACTGTATACGGTGCTATGAGTCCAGTGTATAACAGTGTGCAGTAAGCCCCATAAACAGGTCCGTGAAGGGGATTTTGAGCTTTGTGTCAAAAGGGTTTAGACCCTTTTACATTAACAGTAATTAAAGGTTTAAAGGGGTACGTATTTAGTTATCTTCTATCCACAGCATAGGGAATAACTATCAGATCAGCAGGGATTCTACTGCTTGGACCCCGTTGTGCACTTGGCCGACCTGCCTCTCCCTTCAATTCAGGGGGCCTCAGTATAGGGTTCCCATTCTCATGATCGGTGTGAGTCCCAGCACTGATCTAATAGTTATCCCCTATGCTGTAGATAGGGGTAACTTGTCTCTCCCGGAATACCCCTTTATAAAGGTTCCCCTTTTTCATATTGCAGATCCTGCTGTGAAGCGCAATGATGAGTTATTAGCAGGTCTGCTGAGTAAGCCATCCTTCTCCCTCCAGCTGACTGTGCCTGAGAGCTTCACTCTAGACCGTTAGTGAGTGCTTAAAGGGATTTTCCATCTTTGGGGGGCCTTTTGGGCAGAACCCCACATGGCTGGATTAGCAGAGGAAAACCTACTCGCCTGCTCTTCCTGCAGCTGGGTCATGGCTCCTTTGTTCCTCCTGCCACACCTGCAGCGCTCCGCCCTGCATGTGTCAGCATCCAGTTTGACCGCCGTAGGGACACAGTCACACGTCCCTCTTGCGTGACAGTGGCAAATGTGACACAAGGGGTACACGTCACCGCTGTGGCTGGTGATTGGCCGCAGAAGCTGCCAAACCAGATGCTGACATGCGGGGCAGAGGGCTGCAGCAGGAGCGAAGGAGGTAGAACCCAGCGGCATAGAGCAGGTAAGTATGCTTCCTTCCTGGGGTCCGGCAATGTGCATGTGGCCTAAGGGCCCTTTCACTCTAGCGTTTTCAGGATCCGGCATAGAGTTCCATCGTCGGGGCTCTATGCCGGATTAATACTGATCAGGATCATCCCCATGCATTCTGAATGGAGCGAAATCCGTTCAGGATGCATCAGGATGTCTTCAGTTCAGTCACTGAACGTCTTTTGGACGGAGAAAATACCGCAGCATGCTGCGGTATTCTTTCCGTCCTAGGATGCAGAGCAAAACGAGAGACGGATCCGTTTTTTCTTGCACAATCTGCCACAATAGAAAACGGATCCGTCCTCCATTGACTTTCAATGGAGTTCATGACGGATCTGTCTTGGCAATGATAAAAAATAGTTAAAGTTAATACAAGCGGATCCGTTAACTGTAACTGAAGCGTTTCTTTCCTGCACAGAGCCCCGACGACTGAACTCTATGCCGGATCTTCTAAACGCAAGTGTGAAAGGGGCCTAACTCAATTATAGGAGCGCAGATGTTTCTGCCATGTGTGAAGGTAATCTTATGTAGCAAGGACAGCTTCTAATGCTGTGGTACCAGCCACTGCAATATTAAATTATTTGTGACAACCAGCAGTGGACTGGCCATAGACCTACAGGAAAACTTCCTGGTGGGCTGGTGCCCAGGGGGCCGCCCATGGCCTCCTCACAGCTGCTATACGGGTATATGGCAATCTGATACTCTCATCTTTAATTAATGCTATGAGCATCTGGTACTGGCTGTCAGAAGAAAGTGCCCTCCTGCATTCAGCTGTATTGCCATCCTCAGGATGAATGCTCAGGCAGGGGGGTAGTATTTTGTGCTGCACTATGTGTTTGGCACTGCTGGGGCAGTATTTTGTGCTGCACTGTGTGTTTGGCTCTGCGGGGGCAGTATTTTGTGCTGCACCATGTGTTTGGCTCTGCTGGGGCAGTATTTTGTGCTGCACTGTGTGTTTGGCTCTGCTGGGGCAGTATTTTGTGCTGCACTGTGTGTTTGGCTCTGCTGGGGCAGTATTTTGTGCTGCACTGTGTTTGGCTCTGCTGGGGCAGTATTTTGTGCTGCACTGTGTTTGGCTCTGCTGGGGCAGTATTTTGTGCTGCACTGTGTGTTTGGCTCTGCTGGGGCAGTATTATGTGCTGCACTACGTGTTTGGCTCTGCTGGGGCAGTATTTTGTGCTGCACGTTGTGTTTGGCTCTGCTGGGGCAGTATTTTGTGCTGCACGGTGTGTTTGGCTCTGCTGGGGCAGTATTTTGTGCTGCACTGTGTGTTTGGCTCTGCTGGCGCAGTATTTTATGCTGCACTGTGTGTTTGGCTCTGCTGGGGCAGTATTTTGTGCTGCACTGTGTGTTTGGCTCTGCTGGGGCAGTATTTTATGCTGCATTGTGTGTTTGGCTCTGCTGGGGCAGTATTTTGTGCTGCACTATAGTACTGCTGGCCCTGCCTACTGATGTTGCCCCTGCCTTCTTTCAATTTTGACCCGCCTACAACATGGGACCACTTTTAGTTTTTTTCTTTTTCAAGGCCCACTTTAAGTTTCCAGTCCGCCCCTGGTGACGACAAAGCTGCCGCCACAAGCACTTGTTCTCGCTTTGGGCTACGTTATCCATTGTCCAGCTAATCTTTGTCTCCCCCTTTTTGCCCAACACGTCCCCAAACATCTGTCCAGGCGGCAAACAAAACCGTTCAAAAAACAATTTTAATTGGTAAAATTAACATCTCTGTTAAATTGCAGGTTCACTTTTCTTTTCTCATAGAAATTTCCATAATATAAAATATAAAAACAAAGCACTTCCACAATACGTGTGTGTTATACTGTATACTGTACAAAAATAATTGCATATAGACCGCTGAGATCTTCAATGGAGAGCTTTCCATCTCTGCCGCTGTCAAACATTTGGTGGGGGGGGGGGGATTTCTCATATCCCCATGCCTCTTTTTGGTGTAGAAAAGTTGCGACTTTTCGATGCATTTGTGACTCTTTAGTCGCAGTCTTCATTTTATGACCATCGGCCCCAGCGAATTCATCATTATTGACTCCAGAAATTGCCGTAGATACCATTCCTCCGCCTCGTTACATGCCTCTTCCAGCAGCACAGGCCGGCCTTGATGATCGGGGCCTTAATGTCATTACACCAAGATGGAACCACAGGCAACGTATTCTCTGCAAATTAGCCATTTACATCTCAGTCCAATACTCGGCACTGGCTCAGGTGAATGCTGCAAATGTCAACTGGCACAGAGGATGAAATGCGTTGTTTCACTGCCCAGTATTAAACATAGAACAAATTGGAAGATTACAGGCGTGTCGGAGGCATTTGGCCCCTGGACGTTAGGACAGTGGTTGTATAAGGCAGGCTAGGTAAGGCTGCACTTCTGGAAGTCTAAAATATTCCAACTCATTTCTTCCATCCACAGTTAAGGAATAAATAAAGAATTAATCCATCAAGTGCTACCTATTTAAAGGAACGGGAATTATCCGTCCATGAATTACTACAAGGATGCGGTATCCCGTGAAGATTACTCCAGCGCTGTCCAGAGTTCTTCACGTGCACTTATGTCCAATCATTGGTCCTCAGCAGGAGATTTCGTATGTATAATAATGCGCATGAAGGCATATGAGGTTCTTTAAGGCTTCAGATAATACATCCCTAGGCCTCTCGACTCTTGAGTGCACTTGCAGAAGCCATCATGCCATACTTTGCAATCATTCTTGTGTAGATTAGGATCATTATGGACCAGGAGTTACCAGATAGTCTGTGGTGGCACCGCCATCAGCCTCTTCGCCTATTTTGTTCCCACTGTGGCATGGTTTAACCGTTCAGCGTCCGGATTTAGTAAACCAAATACTTCATCTCTGAGTATATGAGAGGGAAGATGACGGAACACGCTCTGTAGAGGATGGCGCTGCTTCGGACCAAGGCGCGCGGTTTGGTCAACCAGGGCTCTGACTTGAAGCAGAAGTAGACGGCGTAAAAGGCCACAGCAAAGAAATGTCCGATAAGTAGCATGGGCTTGGGGGACAATCTGCAGAGAGAGGGACTGGAGGTCAGTAATATACAAGGTTTTCTTGACCATTTCAACCCGATATATTTTATATGGATGCCAGGTTCTAGGCCAGGGATCAGCAACATGCGGCACGCCAGCTGTTCAGAAACTACAACTCCCAGAGTTAGAATAACAGCCAAGCATGTTTGCATGCTGGGAGTTGTAGCGCCCGATACAGCAGAGGACCCTTGTGGAAGAACAGTATGTGGGCCCAATGATCTCCAACAGATCAATGTAGATTACCCCTTTTATCTCCCTAGAAATTCACCAGTTACCGTGAACTAAATCACTCATTTGTTCTGTCTCTTACATGCAATTTAAATGGATTTTCTAGGATTTAACTATTAATGACCTATATCTGATCAGACCCCTTGGAAATTACAACTCCCACCATGTCCTGGCAGCCTCTGGCTCCCCAGCTGTTCAGAAAATACAATCCTGTAGCTCTATAACTACAACTCCCATTTTGCTGGGCAAACACCGGTTCCAGTCCACTGTAATTCACTCTACTGTCTGACAAGCCCCCATGCCACCTTTGCTTGCAGAGTATAGGCGTGGAAGTTGGGGGGCAGAATGTGGCTACTTACACAGACAGAAGTCCTATGGGGCCGGCGACACATTCTCCTCCAAGTTTGAAGTAGTTGAAGCAGGCCCGTCTCAGCTGGTGCAAGGAGTCTGAGAAAAAAACAACTGCATCTTACAGGAATGTATTAACCAAGTCTAATGTACAGAACTGTCAGACACTGTCCACCAGTTAATCGAATTTGGCTTCTCTCCGTCTCGTGCTTCCGCCTCATCCTGAGAACAATGGCTGTCTCTGTTGCTATCACGTCCGTCTTATCACAGCTCCCACTCACCATCAGTAGCAGCGAAGAGCTCGTACAGAGCCTGGGCCAGAACATTCACTACGAAGGAATGCGACTTCTTCCTCGACCAGTAGAACTGCTGTTTGGCCTGAAAAGCATAAGGACACAAGATGTCACTGCAAGCATCGAGAAAATGGTGGACTTGTCATCAGTTTGGTTCAGCTGCAGAGCAAGAAAACAGCCGCAAGTGTGAACCCAGCCTTAGGGCCTATTCACATTTCTGCAATAAGGCTCTGGGCAAAATCTGTATACAGTATCTACCCAAAAAATGGGACAAGATGCTTTCCTATCCCATTGGCATTTAAAATGTGACTGCTTCTCAGGCCTATGTTAGGCCGCGTTCATATGCACTATGGGGGAAGTTATTATGCGCCAGTTTTCTGGCATAAAAAAGATACAAGTTTTGATTTCCAAAATTTACAGTAAGGGTGCCTTTACACGCGGCATCTGTTCCCTTCATTTCAATAGGGCAGCAAGCACATGGATTTCTGCAAGCCCCCGTCAGGTGAATGAAACTGATTTTCAAGGATCTGAAGGTCAGTCAGACCAAATGAATCCCAGTAGGGACCCTCTCATGCATATCTTAAAACAGAAACTTTTATTATAATAATTAAAAGAAAAAATGAACGATGGGTACAAACAAAAATATTGGTTAGCCCTGTGTATAGGGGTATTAAAACTATCAGCCGGCCTGCTGGGGCACTAAACTCCGTGACATGCGGGGATAGAATTGCGTGGATGCTATCCCTAAAGGGCTAGCTTAACCCCTTCACACCCGATGACGTACATGTACGTCATCAGGCGTGTGTTTAACCACTTCAGCCCCCCTAGCTTAAACACCCTTAATGACCAGGCCACTTTTTACAATTCTGCACTGCGCTACTTTCACAGTTTATTGCTCCGTCATGCAACTTACCACCCAAATTAATTTTACCTCCTTTTCTTCTCACTAATAGAGCTTTCATTTGGTGGTATTTCATTGTTGCTGACATTTTTACTTTTTTTGCTATTAATAAAAATTTAACGACATTTTTGCAAAAAAATGACATTTTTCACTTTCTGTTGTAAAATTTTTCAAAAAAAAATACATTTGTATGTAAATTTTTCTCTAAATTTATTGTTCTACATGTCTTTGATAAAAAAATCCAATAAGTGTATATTTATTGGTTTGGGTAAAAGTTATAGCGTTTACAAACCATGGTGCAAAAAGTGAATTTCGGCATTTTGAAGCAGCTCTGACTTTCTGAGCACCTGTCCTGTTTCTTCAGGTGCTAGAATGTCAGGATAGTATAAATACCCCCAAATGACACCATTTTAGATAGAAGACACCCCAAAGTATTCACGGAGGGGCATGGTGAGTTCATGTATCATTTCATTTTTTTCACAAGTTAGCGGAAAATGACACTTTCTGAGGAAAAAAATATATAATAAAGTTTCCATTTCTGCTAACTTCTGGCAAAAAAAATAAAATCTCAGACGGACTCACTATGCCCCTCTGTGAATACGTTGGGGTGTCTACTTTCCGAAATGGGGTCATTTGTGGGGTGTGTTTACTGTTCTGGCATTTTGGGCGGGGCTAAATTGTGAGCCGCCATGTAAAAGCTAAAGGTACTCGTTGGAATTTGGGCCCTTTGCGCACTCAAGCTGCAAAAAGTGTCACTTATGTGGTATCGCCGTACTCAGGAGAAGTAGGGCAATGTGTTTTGGGGTGTATTTTTACATATACCCATGTTGGGTGAGAGAAATATCTCTGTAAACTGACAACTTTGTATAAAAAAATTAAAAAGTTGTCATTTACAGAGATATTTCTCACACCCAGCATGTGTATATATAAAAATACACCCCAAACACATTGCGCTACTTCTCCTGAGTACGGGATACCACATGTGTGCCACTTTTTGCAGGCTGGGTGCGCAAAGGGCCCTAAAACCAATGAGTACCTTTAGGATTTCACAGGGCATTTTTACGCATTTGGATTCCAGACTTCTTCTCACGCTTTAGGGGCCCCTAAAATGCCAGGGCAGTATAAATACCCCACATATGACCTCATTTTAGAAAGAAGACACCCCAAGGTATTCCGTAAGGGGTATGGTGAGTTCATGTAAATGTTATTTTTGTCACAAGTTAGTGGAATATGAGACTTTGTAAAAACAAAATAAAAAAAAATAAATATATCAATTTCCGCTAACTTGTGCCAAAAAAAAATTTCTGTGAACTCGCCATGCCCCTCACAGAATACCTTGGGGTGTCTTCTTTCCACAATGGGGTCACTTGTGGGGTATTTATACTGCCCTGGCATTTTAGGGAACCTAAAGCGTGAGAATCCAAATGCGTAACAATGCCCTGTGAAATCCTAAAGGTACTCATTGGAATTAGGGCCCTTTGCGCATCTTGGCTGCAAAAAGTGTCACACATGTGGTATCACCGTACTCAGGAGAAGTAGGGCAATGTGTTTTGGGGTGTATTTTTATATATTCCCATGCTGGGTGAGAGAAATATCTCTGTAAATGACAACTTTTTAAATTTTTTTATTCAAAGTTGTCAATTTACAGAGATATTTCTCTCACCCAGCATGGGTATATGTAAAAATACACCCCAAAACACATTGCCCTACTTGTCCTGAGTACGGCGATACCACATGTGTGACACTTTTTGCAGCCAAGATGCACAAGGGCCCAAATTCCAATGAGTACCTTTAGGAGGGCATTTTTACGCATTTTCTTCTCGCACTTTAGGGCCCCTAAAATGCCAGGGCAGTATAAATACCCCATATGTGACCCCATTTTGGAAAGAAGACAGCCCAAGGTATTCCATGAGGGGCATGGCGAGTTGATAGAAAATATTTTTTGGCACAAGTTAGTGGAAATTGATTTTTTATAGTTTTTCTCACAAAGTCTCCCTTTCCGCTAACTTTTAACAAAAAGTTTAATTTTTCATGGACTCACTATGCCCCTCAGCGAATACCTTGGGGTGTCTTCTTTCCAAAATGGGGTAACATGTGGGGTATTTATACTGTCCTGGCATTTTAGGGGCCCTAAAGCGTGAGAAGAAAATGCGTAAAATGCCCTCCTAAAAGTTACTCATTGGAATTTGGGCCCTTTGCGCATCTTGGCTGCAAAAGTGTCACACATGTGGTATCGCCGTACTCAGGAGAAGTAGGGCAATGTGTTTTGGGGTGTATTTTTACATATACCCATACTGTGTGAGAGAAATATCTCTGTAAATTGACAACTTTGAATAAAAAATTTAAAAAGTTGTCATTTACAGAGATATTTCTCACACAAAGTATCGGTATATATAAAAATACACCCCAAAACACATTGCCCTACTTCTCCTGAGTACGGCGATACCACATGTGTGCCACTTTTTGCAGCCAAGATGCGCAAAGGGCCCTAAAACCAATGAGTACCTTTAGGATTTCACAGGGCATTTTTACGCATTTGGATTCTCACGCTTTAGGACTCCTAAAATGCCAGGGCAGTATAAAACCCCACAAGTGACCCCATTGTGAAAGAAGACACCCCAAGGTATTCCGTGAGGGGCATGGTGAGTTCACAGAAAAAAAAATTTTGGCACAAGTTAGAGGAAATTGATTTTTATTTTTACAAAGTCTCATATTCCACTAACTTGTGACAAAAATAAAATTTTACATGAACTCGCCATACCCCTCACGGAATACCTTGGGGTGTCTTCTTTCTAAAATGGGGTCACATGTGAGGTGTTTATACTGCCCTGGCATTTTAGGGGTCTCCGCAATCATTACACGTATGGCCAGCATGAGGAGTTTCTGCTATTCTCCTTATATTGAGCATACGGGTAATGAGATTTTTTTCCGTTCAGCCGCTGGGCTGAAAAAAAAAAAATGAACGGCACAGATTTATTCATTCGCATCAATCAATGTGGATGAAAAATCTCTGCCAAAATCAGTGACTGCGGTGCGGTGGGCTGGGCGCTAGCTACCTAACAAGTAGCTAACTAACTGGCGGTGATAAGGGACCCTTATGCCCCATTCACACGTCCGCAATTCTGTTTGCGGAACGGAATTGCGGACCCATTCATTTCTATGGGGACAGACTTTGTCCCGCTCGGATCCGGAATTACGGATCCGCGCTTCCGGGTCTGCACTTCCGTTCCGCAAAAATATAGAACATGTCTCTATTTTTGTCCGCAATTGCGGACAAGAAAAAGCATTTTCTATATAGTTCTGGCAATGTGCGGATCTGCAAAATGCGGAAAGCACATTGCCGGTGTCTGTGTTTTGAGGATCTGTGGATCCGCAGATCCGCGGATCTGATCCGCGGATCTGATCTGCGGATCCGTGAATCCACGGATCCGCAAAACACATTTGGACGTCTGAATGGAGCCTTACAAGGGGTGTGATCAATGACAGGGGGTGATCAGGGGTCTAGATGGGGTGATCAAGGGGTTAACAAGGGGTTAATAGGTGAGGGGGTGGGGGTTAGTGTAGTGTTTGGTGCAACTTTACATAGTTACCTGGTCCTCTGGTGGTCGATCCCAGCAAATGGGACCACCAGAGGACCAGGTAGCAGGTATATCAGACGCTGTTCACAAAACAGCGTCTGATATACTTGTTTGATGCGATTTATATCGCATCTACAGCCTGCCAGCGATGGATCATCGCTGGCAGGCTGTAGTTAAACTCCTGAGACGCCCGCTACTGTGAACGCGCGCGCGCGTGCGCGCGCGTTCACAGGAAATCTCGCGTCTCGCGAGATGACGCAGATCTGCGGCGCCCCAGAACAGCCCGACCGCCGCGAGAACGCAGTTGTGCGTTAGGCGGTCGGGAAGTGGTTAAAGATGACGCCCGCTCCTGCCAGCTGCGGGCGCGATAGCTGCGGATGGCGGCCTGCTTCGTATAGTAAACACCCGCGGCTGATGTCCGCAACCGTCAGTAAATCGTGGAAATTTAACCTTTCAGTTGCCGTGGTCAATCCTGACGACTGCATCTTAGCACGCTGCCTTACCAGAGCCATAACTTTTTTATTTTTTGGTTCACATAACCATATGAGGGCTTGTTTTTTGCGGGACAAGTTGTTCTATCCAACGACACCATTTAATATTGCATATGATGTAGTGGGAAGCGGGAAAAAAATTTCAAATGGGGTGAAATTGCAAAAAAAAAAAGCAATTCCACCACAGTTTTGAGGGTTTTTAAATTCCGACGTTCGATATGCGATAAAACTGACTGGTTACTTTTACTCTACAGGTCAGTACGAATCCGGCGATACCCTATATGTTTTAAATCTGTTTTACTTTTTTGTCACCATGTTTTGACCCCTATAACATTTTTGTAATTATATGTACAGAGCTGTATCGGGGCTCATTTTTTGCGTCATAATCTTATCTTTTTATTGATACCATTTTGGGTGTGTATGACTTTTTGATCACCTTTTATGTAATTTTTTGTGGAAAAAAAGTGCCTATTTTAGGCAAGGCTCCATAGGAAATACTACAGAACAGCCTGGGTTTCATTTATAGAAACCCAGGCTACTACAGGCATGCTCCGGCTCCTCCGATCGCCACACGGAGGAGCCAGAGTGCAAACTGAAAGTAAAACTTTCGGTTTGTGCGCACTCAGATGCCATGGTCAGGATTGACCACGGAATCTGAGGGGTTAAATGTCCACAATCAGCATTGCTGCCGTTCGCGGACATTAGCCGCGGGTGTATGCTATAAGAACCATGCGGACACCCACATGAAGCAGGAGTGGGCGCCATCTTTAGGGACAGGACACAGGACGTACGGGTGTCCTTAAGAGGTAATTTTTTTATCACTATCAAAACGCAAGGAAAACTATACATATACGGTATCGGCGGATTCATACTGACCTGTAGAATAAAAGTAACTGGTCAGTTTTTTCACACATCGAACGTCATAAATAAATAAAAAACGTAAAACTGTGGTGGAATAGCTTTTTTTTTTTTTTTTTTTTTTTGCAATTTCACCCCATTTGGAATTTGTTTCCAGCTTCCCACTTCATTATATGCAATATTAAATGGTGGCGTTGGAAAGTGCAACTTGTCCAGCATAAAACAAGCCCTCATATGGCTATGTGAACAGACAAATAAAAAAGTTATGGCTCTGGGAATGCAGGGAGCACACGAGAACGCAAAAAAAAAAAACCTCCGGGCATGAAAGGGTTAATCCCTTAGCAGTCTACAGTGTGATGCCTGCTCAGAGTAACACTGGGGAGACAGTGTTACTACACGAGCCCCATATAACTCGTTACATGTGTCACTATTTGTAACAGTAATTGACTGGTTCTGTTTGTAAACAATACCCGATTGAGGCTGTGCAGTAAGGGTGAGTATTATTATAACCGCTTTGTCAGGGGATAGTGGGTTGTAGAGTTACAACCCGCTGTCCCCTGACGAAGCCGCTCAGTCGGCAAAACATGTCGGGAGGGTTGCGCAAGACATTCTAGGCTAGCAGGCCTGACTGAGCATTCAGCAATTGAGAGGGAACATTGCCTAAGGATTCTGGGTGCCTATATACATTCGCATGATCCTCTGCAAGGACTAAAGGAAGACTCCTGTTGGCCACTTATGACATCAGACTATCTCCCTAGTCCCAAACGATGCTAGGACTGCTAACAGATTACCCACCATCATTTGCAGAGGATAAACGGGACAACCCCCTTCTGAGAGTCTTCACGTTAGGGGAGAATTACATGTCCTCTTTACAAATGTCAGTGTTTCGCACCTTCAGTACTTGTGAGTGTTCGTTGAGATCTGGCAGATCCTGAAGGAGTTCCCTCCAAATCTTAACATCATTCAGGACCACGCTCATTCCTCCACCAGTCAGCGGATGCCTCATATTGTATGCATCTCCCAGGAGCAGGACACCTACAGCCCACAAACGCAAGAGAAAAAAGTGTCAGCTATTCATCACCGATACCATTAGAAAGTGTTGTGGTATGTATTCACCACATTGGGGTATCTGCCTAAATCCAGCACATCCGTAGGGCACTCGCTGCATACAGGTTCATGCCGTTCTCACTTATGGTGGGCGGTATAGGTCCTGATTATGTAGATTTCAAAAAAGATGTAAATCACTTCTATTTTCCCCTTATTCACCCAGCCTGCCCATACATGATTGCAGGAGTTTTAAAGGGGTTGGCCCATCTCATAGATTGCTATCCCAGAGGTGGGACTCACACATATGTCTAAAACGGACCCCTCAAAGTGAAGTAGAGCGGACCATGTATGCGTGGCTGCCTTCTATTCATTTCTATGGGAGTGCTGAAAAACGTTGCTCACCTATTTTCAGAAGCCCCATAGAAGCGAATTGGAAGCGCATCGCGCAAGTGCATCCACCGCTCCGTTCACTTCTATGGGGCTGATAGAAAAATGGCAGTCCCATAGAAATTTATGAAAGGTGGCTGCGCATGCACAGTCTGCTCTCCTTCACTTTGCAGGCTCCATTCTAGAGATAGGTGAGGATTCTAGGACCCGTGCCTATCAGACATTGGGGGAATTATCTAGCGATATGCCCCCAATGTATATGATTGGCCAACCCCCTTTAAAACTCTTGCAATCTAATATGGGCAGGCTGGGTGAACGAGGAGAGGATAGAAGTGATTTATAAGTATACTCGCTTCTGTCGTCTTTGTTGAAATCTACATAGCACTCAGTGAACAGTATGTAGTGTACACCGAGCAGTGATATAACTTCCTCTATCAGACCTGCCAATTAGGTGATCGCCAGGTGCCGCGAGCGTGGCAGAGCTGCTGGGGCTTTGCAAACCCAAATCAGCTCTGCCAGGGACTAATGCCATGTCAGGAGGCCATCTTCCCCTGTAACTGTGGCTCCTATGTAAGCTCTAATTACAGTTAAATGAGTGAAAAAAGGCAAAAAAATATTTTCTTAGCTTAAGAAATAAAAAAGTTAGCACGCATGATCAGGGAAAAGAGGTGGCCCCGGCCACAGTGGTGCTGACCATTGCAACCAGTCAGACTGCAACCTGTATTTTCTGGTACGACAGTTATTGGGCAGACGCCATATCCGGCCTCCGTGATTCTTACCCTTTTTATTGACAGGTGAAGGTGGCAGGAAGCTGGCCGGCATCGACCTCAGGCGGTCATTTTCAACAGCGTAGTGGAAAGGAGTTTGTAGATGACCTGCGATAGAGTAACAACCAGTTATTCCAGTGTCTCATCTGCACATCGACATCCATAATATAAAGGGAGTCTGTCAGCTAGTTTGGGCCTATAGAGCCGAGGACATGCGCTGCTAGATCGCCACTATCACGTCCACAATATTCATTTCCCATAGCTCTGAGTGCTTTTATTTTGTCAAAAAACTACTTTTTATATATATGCAAATGAGGCAAGTAAAGGGCCCAAGGGGCTGTTACCAACGTTTCAGGAGTCCAGCCACACCCGCATCCTTCGAATCTCCTCCTTGCTCCCCTGATGTCACATAGTTGAAGCCCCGTAATCTCGCGCATGCCAGCTAGCGCATGCGCAGTTCGTTCCCTGAGGCTGATGCCAGCACAGGCAAGGAACACCATTCCGGCACTCCATGCGGCATGCGCGAGATTACAGCGCTTCAACTATGTGACATCAGGGGAGCAAGGAGGAGATTTGTAGGATGCGGGCGGTGCTGGGCTCCTTCACAGTGGGCACAGCTGGGCTACTGAAATGTTGGTAACAGCTCCTTGGGCTCCTTACTTGCCTCATTTGAATATATATATAAAATCATTTTTTTGACCGAATAAAAGCATTCACAGCTATGGGAAATGTATATTGTGGACGCGCTAGTGGCGATCTAGCAGCGCATGTCCTCAGCTCTATAGGCTCAAACTAGCCGACAGAATCCCTTTAAACGGTCACTAACTTTTCACACAACTTTGCTTAAATCAATAGTACAAGTGATCATAAAAACTTTGTAATATGTTTTATTCGTGAGAAATGTTATCCTGTTATCAGGTGTTTACCCCTTCCCCCTGGTGAATTGTTTTCCACATTGAAAAATGTCTCGGATCAGCTCTACAGAAGGATCATATAACACAATTCAATACAAGCCCATGGAGAGGGGATGGGGGAGGATTGAGCAGAAACTCAGAAACAGGCACAGACAAAGGGAGACTGCGTGACAAAATTAAGGTTATAGCTCAGCACAAGTGACTCATTCACAAGCATACAGGTTGGTACTTCTCTGTAATAGCCTCCATTAACTCAGGGCTCCTTCTGAGTGACTGTAAGGCCTCTTTCACACGGGCGTCATGTTTGACGCCCGGATAAGAGGCGGGTGCGTTGCGGGAATATGCGCAATTTTTTTCGCGCGGGTGCAAACGTTTGTAATGCGTTTTGCACGCGCGTGTGAAAAATCGCCATGTTTGGTACCCAGACCCGAAGCCGGACTTCAAGTGTGGTTTCGGGTCTTCTGGAGAATTTATTATTTTCCCTTATAACATGGTTATAAGGGAAAATAATAGCATTCTTAATAAAGAATGCTTAGTAAAATGAAGATGAAGGGGTTAAAAATAATAAAAATTAACTTACCTTAGCCACTTGATCGCGTAGTCGCGATCTCTCCTCTCTTTTCCAGCTTCAGCTAAGAACTAAAGGACCTGTGATGACATCTTACCATGGTGATGGACCATGTGATTGGACCATGTGATGTGACGTCATCACAGGTCCTTTAGTTCTTAGCTGAAGCTGAAGAGAGGAGAGATCGCTGACTAGCGATCAAGTGGCTAAGGTAAGTTAATTTTTATTATTTTTAACCCCTTCATCTTCATTTTACTAAGCATTCTTTATTAAGAATGCTATTATTTCCCCTTATAACCATGTTATAATGGAAAATAATTAAGATCTGGTCCCGTTGCTAAGCAACCATGCGGGAAAATCGCACTGGATCCGCACTTGCTTGCGGATGCTTGCGATTTTCCCGCAGCCCCATTGTATTCTATGGGGCCTGCGTTGCGTGAAAAACGCAGAATATAGAGCATGCTGCGATTTTCACGCAACGCAGAAGTGATGCGTAAAAATCACCGCTCAAGTGCACAGCCCCATAGAAATGAATGGGTCCGGATTCAGTGCGGGTGCAATGCGTCCTCCTCACACATTGCACCCGCGCGGAAAACTCGCCCGTGTGAAAGGGGCCTAAGGCTTTTACGAAGGAGGTTCTCCTTTACTTTCAGTGTGTGTGCAGTGTACAGCAGCTAGTCTCCATCCATGAGAGAACCGCTAACTAGATTTTCAGCAAACACAGAGGGATGGCCAGGCTGTTTATTATGGTCATGGACACCCTGTTACAGTCCATACATCAAAATAAAGATATTACAGGTCTGATTCATGAAGATAAGGAATACAAAATTGCAGCTTACGCTGATGATCTTCTCTTACTGATCTCAAACCCGGAGGTAGCCTTTCCAAAACTAGATGCACTTTTAAAGATATTCGGTGATGTCTCAAACTTTAAAGTAAACATTAGCAAATCTCAAGCTCTTAACATCCCAATCCCCTCAGAACGTACACAACAAATAAAAAATAACTCCCCATACGAATGGCTTCTGACAAAGGCAGATTTGGCTTTCCCTCACTACATAAAACATACCGGGCTATCCATCTAAATGCTTATAGGGCGATTATTCTATATCTACTGTTTTTAACTTTTTCTGTAGATTAATTTCGCTAAAAAACGCAATTTTATAATATGTAAATTACCTTCCTACCAGCAAGTAGGGCGGTTACTTGCTGGTAGCCGCCGCATCCTCCTTTCGAAAAAACGCCCCCTCCTCCTGTTGAGTGACAGGGCCAGCGAGCGCTCTCCTCCTCCGGCTGGCCCTGTCTCCGTTCAAGATCTCGCGCCTGCGCCGTACCGGTCTTCAGTTGGCGCAGGTGCACTGAGAGGAGGACACTCGCTCGGCCGCTCCTTCCTCAGTGCGCCTGCGTCTACTCATCCGGGTGCAGAGGTGACGTCATCGGCGCAGGCGCACTGTGGAAGGAGCGGCCGAGCAAGCGTCCTCCTCTCAGTGCGCCTGCGCCGACTGAAGACCGGTACGGCGCAGGCGCGAGATTTTGAACGGAGACGGGGCCAGCCGGAGGAGGAGAGCGCTCGCTCAACAGGAGGAGGGGGCGTTTTTTCGAAAGTAACCGCCCTACTTGCTGGTAGCGAGGTAATTTACATATTATAAAATTGCGTTTTTTAGCGACATTAACCTACAGAAAAAGTTAAAAATAGTAGATATAGAATAATCGCCCTATAAGCATTTTTGTGAGCCCAAAAAAAAAAGACTTTTGGGGGGTGACAGAAGCCCTTTAACACTTAGTCTCCTAAAATATTATCACCTTCAACTATTGGAGTACTCCCCGCTGCTACAATGAAAATATGGAAAGCCAACCGTACCAAGGATTTATGCTCCAAATTCCTGTCCCCATTAACTACACTTAAAGACTGTTTTTCACCGAGTATAAGTCTTTCCTCTGGGAAAGTTCACCCTGCACTTCAGAAATTAAACATCCTCCTCACTGAGCTCCTTGACCAGGAGGGCGCCTTTCTCCCTGCCACTAAAATGGCAAACTTATTAAACATTCCTCAAATAAAGGAGAAACAAGACAAATATTTTTGTGAACATATTCGCCCTTATTTAATTTCAAATGGGGAGCAACGACCCTATTCCTGGTTTGAGGGGCTCTGCGCACAAACGAAAACACCATCTAAAATAGTTTCCACCATAAACAAACATTCTCTTTCCCTGGAAAACCCATCAATCCCCTTACTTCTTCAGAGAATGGGAAAGAGAGTTACAAACCAAGTTCTCCTCCCCCCAAATTGCATCACTTTTACGCAACCACAAACATATTTCCAGGTGCGTAAAGATACAAGAAAACTCCTACAAAATCCTTTCGAGGTGGTATTTACCACCGCCCGGGTTGAGTCAGATGTATGACACAACAAACACAAACTTTTTACATGTCTGGTAGGGCTGCGAGTTAATCAAACCTTTTTGGCATCGGATCCTCAGGATTATTAATAAGGTAGGTCATACCTCCCTCTCGCACAAATCAGATATAGCTTTGCTCTCGCTCTTCCCCTCTGACATACCTGAGGAAACTGGACGGCTTCGTGACCACATGTTGGCAGCGGCCAGGCTCTTAATCCCACTTCACTGGAAATCTTTTGTAGTGGTTAAACAAGACAGACCAGATCGCCAGGTTTTGAAGAAATTTCTCACTGGGAATCAAGGTCTTATCAAGCTTTCTCCTGTATTTGGGCACCTTGGTCCCGCACCACAGGGGACTTCTCTATGACTCCTGCCCCTCGCTCACTCACTCCCCTCTAATCTTCATTGGTTCACACCTTATACCCCTATTTTAAATAGATATTGAGCACCGCACACAACTATCCTTGTTGTCCCTTCTCAGATATTCCAATAAACCAGAGCTCGTCCAGGAGACAGCGGCTCCCCCCATCGCCCTCACCCCCTCAAGTCTCTTATCCCTTCCTTCCCTACTCTCTCTAGTTACGTGTTTCTAGTGTTTTACTAGTTATAGAGTGTCGAGAACTGTTACGACGAAATGTCCGTAACTCCGCTTACTTTAATTGACTATTGGAACAATTAACTCACGTACCAATTTACACTATTTTCGGCTTTATTCTGCCGTGATGACCGTCTGCACCTCTGTTGTGCTCTTTATTCTGCCTTACTTTGGCAACAAAACAACAGATTTTGAAAAGAATAGATATGATGGCCAGAACTAGTGTTACTCCTTATGCATACACACTGTATTACTGATTAGGGCCCTTGCACACGGCCGCATGCCCTCCGAGACATACGGTCCGTGAGAGGGAGCGGCATACTTTGTGTGCACGGGAGCGCACAGCATCATAGGTTACTATGATGCTGTGCGCACGGGCCGCCCGCGGGACTATTCTCCTGCACTCATAAGATCATATGAGTGCAGGAGAATAGTCCCGCGTGCGGCCCGATGCGCACAGCATCATTGTAATCTATGAAGCTGTGCGCTTCCGTCCGCACCATGTATGCCGCTCCGGAACATATGGCCTGCTCACGGACCGTATGTCTCGGAGGGCATACGGTCGTGTGCAAGGGGCCTAATGCAGATTTTGTGGAAAGCTCAATGACGCTTTAAAACTGCTGATGATTTGCAACACAGGGCTGAAAGACCGCCTGTGTGGGGGAAGGGAAGTGACAACTGTTCTGAGCACATAATCTTGGTTTTAGAGCTGCAGTTGTCACTTCTAAAGTGTGAGAGATGATAAAACGTGGTTGCATTTTCTCAGAAACAGTGGCACTCTTGTCCATGGGCTGTGCGTGGAGCTCTTGAGATGCCAGACACAGCCCATGGTGCAGTTTCTGATAAAAAGCAGTCAGACCAGGGTTGCGTGAAGCATCTCAAGATTCAGATCGGTATGAATTTTGAAAATCAGATATGGTGCCCGAACGCAGGGGTCGACGTGCCCATGCTCTGTCATCTCTGACAACCATTAGTCCTCACCAGGAAGCTGCGGCAGGATGTTCTCCAACATATATTCTTTCAGGTTCTTTGGCATTTCTCCCCTGATGTCCACAAGCACCCGGGTCTCGTTGGACGATATCTGGTAGATGAGGACAGGGCTGGGATTGGCTAGTACGAGCTCAGCGTGATTGGCCTTAAACTGTGGCGAGTCCTGCAAAATGAAAACAGTGAAGAGTTGACATTTTCTTTTAACCCATTAAAGATCGGACACTTCTTTGCGATTACAGATTTATTTTTTGTTTTATTAGGGGAACACTATGCAAAAAAAAAATTTAAGTCTTTTTTTTTCTTCAAACTCCTAATTTTTTAAGTATGCAAACTGACACCAAATTAAATTATTAAAATGGGCTCTCTATTTTGTGTAAATCGTTTTGATGCTTAATAGCTTTGCGTTAACGGAGTGACTATGGAGACGGTTTCGGTTGGTGTGTGTTTTTTTTCTTATTAGTATTTTAGCCTATGTTCCTATAAGCAGTACAAACGATATACTTCTCCGGCACAGGAACAGACTACCGGAGTTTATTATATCCGGCATAGCCGAATACTGCAGGCACCACGGGAACACCATTTGCTATAATGGGATCTGACAGGGATCCGTCCAGATCCCAGTCGAATCCCATTACAGTCAATAGTGATCTAGAGGTGCATGACAGTATATGACAGGTATAGTTTGTGCCACCTATGTGATCCCTGTTGGATCCCGTTAAGTCAGTGAGGATCTGGTGGTGCAATATCTGGCTAAACAGACGGAGTTTGTGCCGCATATATGAACATAGCCTTATTATATTAAAAAAAAATATATATATATTTTTTTGCCACATAATATGGCCTCCCAGGAGGTCATTTAATGATCCCCGGGTGGACGCTAAAACGCATCTGAAAGCTCCCCAGTCCCAGCCCTCTACATGATCTGAGCTGATCTGGGTCTGCTAAGACCCAGCAACTCTGCTACACCCGAGACACCCAGCAATCATGTGATCGTGGGGGTCAAACAGGCACCCCTCCCTCCCTACAATGGTTGCAAGCTCAAACCCCCTCTTTTCAAGTGCTGCCAACTCTGGTCCTCCAGCTGAGCAGTGACGTGCCCATAAAACACATTTACAAGTTTTATTTTAACTGAGGCTGGGAGGGGACCTGCTGCGCATGTGTGCTTATGTGCACACGGTCCCGGCCACCAGAGAGGATTGCAGGGTGGTCTTACCCCTGGTTATGAGCAGTGTATAATGTGATTGAAAAATGAATCCAGCCAGAAAAGGAGGCAATATGGAGAATCACAGTACAATAGTAAGGGCCTTGACTACATGATAAATGCCACTTGCTGAAGTGAGACAACCCCATTAATGACGACTAAAGATTGTAAAGTGTCCAAGATCCCCCATATCTCTCACACAGTGCAACTAACATCAGTCAGCAGAACTGGATTCCCCTCTGAACCAGGCCACTTACCTTTAAAATGCAGCCCACAAAATGAGACGACACTTTGACATTTCCAGAAATCAGATCTTTCCTAAACTTGGAGAAAAGTCCATCAGCGACGACTGTAAGAGGTGCACGGAGTTCCTGCAAATTATATAATAACCATTAATGTGCTGGTCTTACTGCGAGTAACAGAAGACAACTACAGTATGTTCTATAAAACACCTCCAAACCAATAGAGATAGATAGATAGATATTAGATAGATAGATAGATATTAGATAGATAGATAGATATTAGATAGATAGATAGATATTAGATAGATAGATAGATAGATAGATATTAGATAGATAGATATTAGATAGATAGAAAGATAATAGATAGATAGATAGATAGATAGATAGATAGATAGATAGATAATAGATAGGAGATAGATAGATAGTTAGATAGATAAGAGATAGATAGATAGATAGATAGATAGATAGATATGAGATAGATAGATAGATAGATAAGAGATAGATAGATAGATAGATAGATAGATAGATAAGAGTTAGATAGATAGAGAGATAGATAGATAGATAGATAGATATGAAATAGATGGATGGATAGATAGATAGATAGATAGATATGATAGATAGATAGATATGAAATAGATGGATGGATAGATAGATAGATAGATAGATAGATAGATAGCTGCACACATGTAATTAAACCCTTTGTAAGTACCTGTATTTCTGCACTGATTACTAATGTGGTCACATAAACACTTGTACCGTTCATCTCTTTTATTTAGCTCATTGAGTAAGCATCCTCTGCACTTTAAATGACAGGGCGCAGTGCAGGAAAAAGGCTGGCAGAATAGAAGGGAACTGCTGGCGATCCTCGATCCTGTACTGCGCTTGTGCTGGATACTGAAACACGCAGCGCAAGGCAGGACTTTAAAAGTCAGGGCCAGGTGTAATCACTTTTTCACTACCTGGCCTTGTCAATCAAAGTTGCGGAGATTGTGCCAGTTGCAGAGAGAGCAGAGCCTCAAGGAGTAAGTGACGCCCCTGTTGCTCCTAGAGGTTCGTTTGCATATATTAAAACTTAATTTGAAAATGGAACCAACACAGATGTCTTCAGCTGCCAAGCGCACATGTAACAGGTCAGCCAGTGTCATAGGGACAGAACTGCTGACAGATGTTCTGTAGAGATGAGATGAGAAGTGTGGTTTTCACAGGTACTCCAAGAGCACAATGGGCGGTCCTCAAAGAGGTGAAAGGTGGGCTGGTGAAGGGAGCATTATAGTTTGGGGCTGGTGGAGGGAGCATCATGGTTTGGGGCTGGTGGAGGGAACATCATAATTTGGGGCTGGTGGAGGGAGCATCATGGTTTGGGGCTGGTGGAGGGAGCATCATGGTTTGGGGCTGGTGGAGGGAGCATCATGGTTTGGGACTGGTGGAGGGAGCATCATGGTTTGGGGATGGTGGAGGGAACATCATCATTTGGGACTGGTAGGGGGAGCATCATAGTTTAAGGCTGGTGGAGGAAACATTATGGTTTAGGGCTAGTTGAGGAAGCATCATGGTTTGGGGCTGCTTTGCTAGCTCAAGCCTTGGACGCATTTCAGTCATCGAGGAAACAGTTCATTCTAAGGTGTATGAAAACATGTTGCAAGAGAATGGAAGAACAGCCATCCATGATCTCAAGCTGAAGAGCAATTGGGTGACACAACAAGACAGTGACCCAAATCACACAAGTAAATCTCCTAAACAATGGTTGGAAAAGAAGAGAAGAAAATGTGTGTATTGGAATGAACAGTCGAGATGCTGTGGTGTGACATGAAGAGGGCTGTGCACTCAAGGCACCCCAGAAATAATGAGGAACTGAAGCACATCTGCAGGGAGGAATGGTCCAAAATTCCTCATCGCCGTTCTGCAAGTCGTATTTGCAGCTACAGGACAGATTTGATTGAGGTAATTGCTGCTAATGGGGGCCGACAGACTATTTAATTCAAGGGTTCACTTTCTTTTTCTCCCTGTACTGTGGATTTATTCAGCGTGCTCAATAAAGGACATGAATGGTACAACTGCTTGTGTGCAATTAGCTTAGCAAGATTGTGTTTGTCTACAATTGTGAGTTAGAGAACAATCAGAGCACGCTTACAAAAGGTTCACTTAATTTTCTTGCTACTGTAGATACATAGGTAATGTTCTCTGTTATTTAACCCTTTATACCAACCCCAACCCCCACCCCCACACACACACACTTCCTACCTTCACATCACCGGTCTCCTTATCCTTGTACTGGACTCCTAGAACTGTGTCATTTTCTTCAATTAACTTCTGGACGGTGCCCTCAATGTACTGCGTGCTGCAAAAGAAGCAACAGTTCTCCTGATCGTGGCCACCAAGGAATAGGGTCCTGTCTACAGGGAGCATGCTGATATGAGGGGAGGGCTCACATCCCCTAGCACCCTGCAATCAGCACCCATTCAAAGGTGCTGTATGTTTCACATGTTGAAACTATTTTCTAAGAATTGTAAAACTTTGAGAATTGGAAGCTGATGTGTTTCGGAGGCCTACGGGGGAGGAAGGGGTCCAATCTGTATACATGTGCATATGACTAATATAAGGGTACTTTCACACTAGCGTTAAAGTTTTATGGTATTGAGCTCCGTCCTAGCGGCTCAATACCGGAAAAAACTGATCAGTTTTATCCTAATGCATTTTGAATGGAGAGCAATCCTGCGGTATTTTCTCCGTTCAAAATCCTGGAACACTTGTCGGAATGCCGGATCCGGCACCAAGTGTTCCGAAAAACGGATCCGGTTTTCCAGTCTGCGCAGACCTTTAAAAATGGCAAAAAATATATACCTGATCTGTTTTTCCATATGACACCTGAAAGACGGTTTAGGTATTTCAGTGTATTTGTCAGACTGATCACGATCCTGATCAGTCTGCAAATGACATGCGTTTGCATACAGTTTTCCTGATCAGGCAGGCTTCCATAGAAACGAGTGTCATGTTTCGCACTCGCAGCGCAGCACCCGTCCCGAACTTTCAGCACTGCCGGGGTCAAATAGCATTATGGTATATTGATTTATGATGCTATGTAACCCTTAGAGGTCTGCAATGTATTGGATAACATTGACATAGTGCTGTCAGTGTTATCCAATACATTCCAAAACTGTAAGGAGGCCCCTTGCAAACGAGCATGTCCGGATTATGTCCGGATGCGTTGCGAATGCTTTCAGTGAAAACTGTGTGATTTCGCAAACAAAGTCATTCAGTTTTGTTTGCGATCGCGTTCAGTTGTTCAGTTTTTAGCGCGCGAGTGCAATGCGATTTACTGCGTTTTGCAAGCGCGTGATAAAAAACTGAATGTATACAAACAACATCTCTTAGCAACCATCCGTGAAAATTACATCGCATCCGCACTTGCTTGTGGATACGATGCCATTTTCACGCAGCCCCATTCACTTCTATGGGGCCAGCGTTGCGTGAAAATAGCAGAATATAGAACATGCTGAGATTTTCACGCAACGCAAAAGTGATGCGTGAAAACCACCGCTCATGTACACAGACCCATTTAAATGAATGGGTCTGGATTCCGTGCGGGCGCAATGCGTTGGCATCACGCATTGCACCCGCACGGAATTCTCGCTCGTGTGAAAGGAGCCTAAGGGTTACATAGAATCATAAATTAATATAACGCTATGTGCCCCCGGCAGTGCTGGAAGTTCAGGACGGGTGCTGCACTGTGAGTCCAGAGCGTGACACTCGCTCGTCTGAATGCGGCCTAAGGGTACTTTCAAACGACCGTATGTATATCGCGGTCTGCAAAAAATACGGATGACGGATTTATTAAGACTGGCGTTTTATAAGCCAATCTTAAAGGGGTATTTCCATCTCAGAGATTGATGGCATATAACTAGGAAAATACGGGTAGCCTAACTATTGGCTCGGTTATAACCCGCAGTCCCATAGTGGTGAATGGAGAGGTGGGCACGCATGCGCGGTGTGTTCTACATTCACTATTCCAAATATAACAGAGTGAACACACTCAGCTATTTTCGGAAGTCCCTTGGTGGTGACTGGAGAGCACACAGCACACGTATGGCCACCTCTCCATGCGTGGCTGCTCTCTGTTCACTTTGGTCCCACTCAGGAGATAGGAACAGGTCCCAGACATGCGACACCCACCCATCTGACATTAAAGGGGTTGGCCGATTTCAGACATTGATGGCATATCGGTAACATATGCCACCAATGTCTGATAAGTGCAGGTCCCACTTTTGGGGCCCCTCACCTATCTTTAGAACAGAGCAACAAAGTGAAGGAGAGCAGACCGCACATGCGCAGCCACCCTCCATTCATTTCTATGGGAGTGCCAAAAACAACCGAGCGGCGCACTCTTCTATATTTGGAAGTACCATAGAAATTAATGGAAAGCGCACTGCGCAAGCGCCGTCTCCGCACCATTCACTTTTATAGAACTGGATATTTTTGGAAGTCCCATAAAAATGAAGGGAAAGCAGCTCTCCTTCACTTTCCGGAAGGTGTGGGTCCCAGCACTTATCTGATATTGGTGGCATCTCCAATCGATATGCCACCAATGTCTGAGATGGGCCAACCTCTTTAATGGCATCTCCTAGCAATATGCCATCAGTGTCTGAGATGGGAATACCCCTTTAAGGAAAAGCTCACAGGCGTAAGATGCGCCAAATTCTTATAGGGGTTATCCGATTTCAGAAACATCCCCCCCATGCGTCGGGCCCCACACAGGTAACATACTTACCCCGCTCCCTGCGCCGCTCCTCGTCCCCCCACCGCTGCTGCTGCTTCTCCCTGCACACCGATGAAAACATCCGGTGTTAGGGTGAGCAGCTAATGGCAGGTGGGGACGGGGACGAGCCTCCCTAGGGTCACCCTCGATGCTAGGGAGGCTCGTCCCCTTCCCTGCTTGCCATTGGCTGCTCCCCGGACACCGGATGTTTTCGTCGGTGTGCAGGGAGAAGCAGCAGCAGCCGTGAGGGGACCAGGAGCGGCGCAGGGAGTGGGGTAAGTATATTACCTGTGGGGGGGCCCTGCACATGTGGGGGATGTTTCTGAAATCGGATAACCCCTTTAAACCTCAACTCCTGATCTCCAAAAAACCCTGATCAACAGACAGCCGTCTGCGATCTAATATAAAAACTCCTCAACTACAGATCTCAAAAAATCTTACTTACAGACACTTAGGACCCTTTCAAACAGTTCAATAGAGTCGGCAGTGATCAGGAATAAGGAATGTTCATTTTTGATCAATGCCCACTTGTTCTGGTGCATTTAGATGGAGCAATCATCTCCTCAGTAAGGGGATGAATGATCGCTACTGCGATTGTTTGTTCCCATACAGTTTCGTTGTTTTTTCTGCGATTTGGGGCCAACAGACAAGGACTTTTGGATGAAAGATGCTCTTGACGAGCAGCAGATTTACACAGGCCAATTAAAGGGAAACACCACTTGATGGAGACTTCGCTCTAGATAAGTGGCGCAATCCTTGGCCGTTAGTATACGGACAAGCTTCGCGGGTCAGAATCTGAACACATACAACATCCCACCCAGGTTGAGACACTTATCAAAAACTCTGCCCTAAATCTTCAGATAGGAAAATAAACCGAGGCTTAATATTTGGTTCACATACTTGGGTTCTGCCACGGCCATCTTACGGAGCCCCATGATAAAACGACCATGATGGAAGGCTCTGCCGCAGTGCAGCTGCTTCTCCTCATTCATAGGGTACGGGATCTCAACTTCGGCTTTACTGTCTATATCATGAACGATATATCCATGAACCACATGGGCGTCCAGACCTTCCACCGCATCTGGAAAGAGACCACCATAAGAGCATGAATCACTGCACGAACTAATAGGATGTTATTCAGCATGGTCCACTACACATAACCCTGAGGCTGGCACCTTATAGAAGCCTTATCTGTGGTTAATTAAAATACCCAGCAGCCACCCCCTGGTGGATGACAGGCTTGTGAGTGGGTGTTTACTTGCACTTGGCACCTGGGCATCCTCTGCCCGCCTCATATTAAATTGTGGCCTGTCTGCATCCTACTGGGAAGTGGCGTTGTAGGTGACTGGATTCAAAGTTGGCTCTTGGTCCATGTGGGCATCTGGGCAACATAGTCACATGAGATATAATTACTGATGAGATAAATAAAAATGTAGTGTCCTATGCATGATAACTGTTTATACAGTGACAGTATAAAAATACATAGTGACACATAAAATGATGAATTATGTATTCAACCCGGAGGGTGGAGGGATAATGCCAGTCAGCAATCCCACACCCAGATCAGAAATTCCATAGTCCTTTACATGGATATGTACATTTATTAAAAGGTATCAGTAAAAATCTGACAAGTAAATTATCTAATCCACGACAGGATTTACCAGGAAACTGCATAATATATTGGGCAAGCCATGCCAGTAAGCAATGTGTCTGCCGCTGTACCTGCTTCAAGCCGCTTTTCTGAGCCCTGCACACATTGAATAATTGATTACCGATATGTACATAAGGGTCCATTCACACATCCGTGTGTGTTTTGTGGATCCACAAAACAAAGACACCGACAATGTGCGTCTGCAATTGCGGACACGAATAGGTCATGTTCTATTTTTTTCGGGAACGCGATTGCGGACCCAGAAGTGCGGATCCATAATTGCGGATGCGGCGGGACATAGTGTGTCCCCATAGAAATGAATGGGTCTGCAATTTCGTTCCGCAAAATGCGGAACAGAATTGTGGACATGTGAATGGAGTTTAATTCTGAAATTCTCTATTTGGGCGTTTGATTGCTGACTGGCATTATCCCTCCACCCTCCTGGTTAATAACATAAATGATGATTTTATGTAACATTATGCATTTTTATACTGTCACATTCCTTATGTCAATATACACCGTTATTGTGTACATGACAAGGAATGTTTTAATTCTCTTATGATTTCTCATAGCTCAGACATTTTTTCTGTTCGTGAGTACCTAAAGCCTCAATGATGCCAGGCTTCTAGTGTCATCACTCACCGCCAAGTCCCAGATCCTTCAGGGCTTGGTACCCTCCAGGTTGCAGCAATTCTCCAACGATACGGTCTGGCTCCTTTAGATCTCTTTCGATGACAGCCACCCTCCTCCCATCTCTCGATAAAACTGTAGCAAAAGCTGAGCCGAGGACACCAGACCCAACGATGATGACATCGGGGCCATCGCCAGCGCTGGTAGCAGAAACAGTGGCGCCATTACTGTCAGTGGAGGACGACGGGTGGTTCTGGGCTTTTCTCTGAAAAAAAAAAAACAGACATAGATAATTCAGAACAATAATCGACCCCTCATGCATATCTAAATTATGACCAAATATTCCACAGACAGTGACCGATTCTTACACTGGACACCTACAAGTCACAATCACGTGGGCCAATGCATTAGTAATGTGCTGCATCGCGCAGAGATGTTCTTGGCATAATATGGATGGAAACTTCGAAGGAACCTGGACAGACCCTAAATGGGATCCATAAGGCATCAATACGATCCTCTTTATAGACAGGAGCTGTAATGTAGATGTGAACAGAGTCCTATCCTGGACATGTCATATTGCTCTGGTAAGCCTCAAAGCTACAGTTATATGACGGTTTACACCAGCATCATGGGTTGCGGTATGCACAACACTACATCAATCAATAATGCATCTCGAGTTGGCCACACACATTAAAGAGGTTCTCCAGAAATTAAGAAGATGAAAATAAGTAAATATTACTTTATTATAAATATATTCCCAAATACATTTCATTAGTTATAATGGCTCGTTTTGTCTCAGGAGCAATAGTTAGGAGAAATAAAATGGCCACCGTCCTATTAGTACACACAAAACCTGTCCTAATCACACAGCAGGACAAGTTACTTCACAACACTGAGCTAAAGAGCTGCCTCATCCTCTCTGCTCTGCTTGTCAGGGGTTATGGTTCTGAATACAGATGATAAGATCTTCAGCTGAATCTCTGTAGGAATGGAGTTCATGAGGAGACATGAAGTACAGAGAGGAGGTGGGGATGTGGCTGTGTGATTAGGACAGGTTTTGTGTGTACTAATAGGACGGCAGCCATTTTATTTCTCCTATTGATTGCTCCCCAGACCAAACAAGTAATTATAACTAATGAAGGCTATTTGGGAATTTATTTATAATAAAGTAATATTTAGGTATTTTCATTTTCTTAATTCCTGGAGAATCCCTTTAACGTCTCAGAAATCCGTGATTACGGCAGGACTGGCCAAAAATCTAATGTTTATGGGGATATCCCGAGGGCCTAGATGTCGGGGCAACGGGGGAGGCTGTCATGTTGGATTTCAAAATCAAATCCTTTTCAGGGGACATAGAGGTACTGTAGCCACTTACTCCCCTCTCCCCACTAAAAACACACATAGACGTGTCTGGTGTCAGCAGCAATAGTTGTCAGAAAAGTATGGTCTGAAAAAGACTGCACCCAAATGTTACCTTTGCTGGTTGTCAGAGCCTTGAAGTTTGCAGTACCAAAAAAGTAAAATAAGGGCGAGATGTATCAAGACCAGTGCTTTCTGCACCGCTGGAGGATACCCCTAATTTATGACGAGGCGCATGTAGTCCGTGTCCCTAAAATAAAATCTACGACATTTGAGCCAGAAAGCTGGTGTAAATGAGGAGAAATTTGTTGGGGGGGATTGGTCGTGCCCCCTTCCCACGCTTGCCACGTTCCCTTTACGGAAATCGGCCAAGACAATGTAAAATTCAAGGGGTGCAACAATTTTTTGAAAAAGGTGCAAACACATAGGGGGACATTTATCATCAACCTTGTACCTGAAAAGCGGCATTAAAAAGATGCAAAGGCAACTTTTTAAAAATTGTCGCATTTATCAATTTTACTCCACCCTGCCACTTTCCCTAAAAGGGGCGTGGCAAGGGCAGAAAGGGGATGGGCAAGCAGTTCCAGCAAATTTAGCTTTGTTTACACCAGCAGCTCAGAGATGTCGTAGATTTCTGTTTAGGTCCATGGACTGAAGGAAGATGAGACTAATTTATCACGAGGCCTGTGTCTATTCTAGGCATGTCCTGCAGCAGCGCAAGAGATATCAGGACCGGCACAGAAAATGCGACTTTCTAACACCACTTTTCAGGCACAAGGGAGATGGTAAGAACTGATGAATGATGAGGGACTAGGAGAAAGGCCGGCGTCAGCACTGGCATACCCGGGCATACAGATCCTGCCCACAGCACATCTGCCAGAAGCAATGAGCGCTTCCATCAATACAGATGGAAGCGCTCATTGCTGGAGCACTGGGAGCTGCGGTCCTATCACTCACCGCTCAGCTCCCAGCGCTCCTCCCCTCCTTCAGTCCAGCGGTGCACAGAATGGTGAAGCAGGAAGACTTCTCCCCACTCCACCATTCAGCCTGCAGGCACGGATCGGGCTGCCGGCCTGTGTGGCCGGGAAGAAAGAACTGTGAGCTTCAGGAACGGGAAAAGGTGAGTAGTTAATGTGTTTTTTTTGTTTTTAATACAGAGGGGTCACAGAGGACTTTATTACAATGGAGGGGGCACAGAGGACGTTATTACTATGGAGGGGGCACAGAGGACTTTATAACTATGGAGGGGGCACAGAGGACTTTATTACTATGGAGGGGGCACAGAGGACTTTATTACTATGGAGAGGGCACAGAGGACTTTATTACTATGGAGGGGGCACAGAGATCTTTATTACTATGGAGGGGGCACAGAGGACTTTATTACTATGGAGGGGGCACAGAGGTCTTTATTATTATTACTGTGAAGGGGGCACAATGGGGATTTCTACTATGAAGGAGGCACAGATAGGGATTATTACTGTGAAGGGGCAAAGATAGGGCATTACAACTGTGAGAGGGCACAATGTGGGTATAACTACAGTGAGGGGTCACACTTCTGTACAAAACTACTGGGAAGGTTGTACAATGAGGGAAATACTACTGTGAGGGGGTACAATTTTAGTAGGGGGTGCCAGAGAAAGGATCCGCCCTGGGTGCCAAACACCGTAGGCACGCCACTGAAGCAGGTTACTATTCGCTCCCCGCTCCACTATTTAACTGCCAGCGCACTACAGCAGCAGTACGATGTCCTCACACATCGTCCTGCTGATCTGTGTAGGAGGAGGAGCAGGGCAGGCTGGGAATCAGCCTCTGCTCCTCCTACACAGCGGCACCATGTATCACAGTATCCTGCTGATTATGATGGGGAGTGCACATCTGGGCATCACCACTGTGAAGGGGGCACTGGGCACATCTCTTGGCATATCCACTGTAAGAGGGCACATATCTTGGCATATGTACTGTGAGGCGGCACATATCTTGGTATATCTACAGTGAAGGGGTCGCACATCTTGGCATATCAACTGTGAGGGGGCACATATTTTGGGATATCTACTGTAAGGGGGCACATATCTTGGCATATCTACTATGAAGGGGGCATATCTTGGCATATCTACTGTGAGGGGGGCATATCTTGGCATATCTACTGTGAGGGGGGCATATCTTGACATCTACTGTGAAGGGGCACATATCTTGGCATATCTACTGTTAGGGGGCACATATCTTGGCATATCTACTATGAAGGGGCACATATCTTGGCATATCTACTATAAAGGGGGCATATCTTGCCATATCTACTATGAAGGGGGCATATCTTGGCATATCTACTGTGAGGGGGGCATATCTTGACATATCTACTGTGAGGGGGCACATATCTTGGCATATCTACTATGAAGGGGCATATCTTGGCATATCTACTGAGAGGGGGCATATCTTGGCATATCTACTGTGAGGGGCATATCTTGGCATATCTACTGTGAGGGGGCATATCTACTATGAAGGGGCACATATCTTGGCATATCTACTTTGAGGAGGCACATATCTTGGCATATCTACTGTGAGGGGGCACATATCTGTGAGTAGACCCGAGGTATTTAATCTATAATACATGCAGTTTTATTGCTGTAAGCGCCGTGCAAAATGACACAAGGGGGCCCACTGAGACTTTATCACCCAAGGGCCCACATAAACCTGGAGCGGGCCCTGACTAGAAGTAATTACATTATAGTGAATGGGGCCGGCGGGTGTAAGCTAGCATCCTGCAGTGTCAGATCCTGACAGATGCATAATAGTGATAACTGAGTACAGATAATGTAGTAGATGTCACCTGCAGTCCTATGTAACACCACGGTGTTACGTAGCACTGTGGGTGGCATCTACCACAGGTGACCTCTACTACATGACCTGTACTCAGAGAGTTATCACTGTGTTATCTGCGGTGTTACATAGGACTGCAGGTGACCTCTACTACATTATCTGTACTTAGAGAGCTATTACTGTTATCTGTGGTGTTACATAGGACTGCAGGTGACATCTACTACATTATCTGTACTCAGAGAGCTATTACTGTTATCTGTGGTGTTACATAGGACTGCAGGTGACCTCTACTACATTATCTGTACTCAGAGAGCTATTACTGTTATCTGTGGTGTTACATAGGACTGCAGGTGACATCTACTACATTATCTGTACTCAGAGAGTTATCCCTGTATTATCAGTGATGTTACATAGGACTGCAAGGCAAGGAAACATATTGAGAAATGCAATTAATGTGATACTTATTATCTCTTAATTGCGCTCAGCCCATAATAAGACATTACGCGCACACGCCTTTTCTTGGATTTCTATCATGATGTCCCAGTATAAATCCAAGGAAAAGGGTGTGTGATAGATATCATACTAACTGCATTTCTCAAGAATGTTCCCTACATTTTAGGTGCATGGCAAAGAGAAAACCATCTCTAAACTGACACTAAGGTCCATTCACACGTCCGTTTTTTGCGGATCCTATTTTCCAAGAATTCTTTCCGTTTGTCATCCGTTTTTTGCGGATCCGCAAAAAAAAACGGATAGAAGAATACATTTTCCTATTCCAATAAAGTTTTATCCGCAATTTTCGGATTAGAATAGGACATGTTTTATTTTTTGACGGACACTATGTACTGAGAAAATTATGCGGACAGCACACTTTGTGCTGTCCGCATATTTTATAGACCCATTGAAAATCAATGGGTCCGAATTCTGTCCGCAACTATTCCGAAAAATCGGGATCAGATGCGGAACTAAACAACGGACGTGTGAATGGACCTTAATGTGACATATTTTACCAATGATGTAGCATCCGCTGTTGCTTCCCCGTCCCCCTGGCCCCCGGCCTGCGCAGTTACACTATGCACCCGACACAACGACGTCTCTCTGTTTGTGATGATGTAACACCATGTGCTGCGCCGGCGGGGCCCAGGCTGATAGTATAAAGGGTTTTCTGTAATGGTTTGATATATCGCTATTCCTAGCGGCGGGCTCCTGTCTTTTCTCAACCGTACCTGGTTTTGAACCTTTTTACACTGTATGTCTGGAGGAGTGGCTGTCTCCTTTAGACCGCGCACTCCCGCCCATCTGCCCAGGGCTTTTACGCAGAGTATGATAGCTGGGTCCTAGACCGGCCAGAATTTTGTAGGCTTATTTAGCCCAAGGAGAGGCGAGTCTGAGTCAAGTGTAGGTTCCCATCTGCAGCAGTCACCTTGTCGTTGGTAGATGGGCCCAACATAATTTTGATCAAAAATGTCTGCAAAGAGCTTCCATTTTTCATAAATGGTTAGTATAGTGCAGCACCCCAGACCTCGGGGTATTTGCAAATTGCTTGTTTTATTTAGTATTAATGCAACGTTATGTATCTGCCCTATGCTTCTGCAATGATAAAGTATGGTTGGCATTCTGCCCTCTTGGTGAGAGTGGGCTGGTCGTACTTCTGGCCTGGAGAGGAAGTTCTAAAGAGTTCCAGAGTGAGGGAGGTCGGCCATCTGCTCCTAATCCATAGGCCCTGGGACTACGAAAGCAGTTTGTCTGTGAGGACCACTACTACAAGGAGACTGCAAGGTCCCAGGCTACCAGAAGAACTGCAAGGTACAGCGTACAAAGACAGCAGACTGATCAGCACTACAGCAATATAGACTCTGCTGTAGGTGAGGGATAACAAGTTAAGACACCCATCACCATATTCAGGACAGGCACACTCAAAAGCCTGCAATCAACAAGTGGACACCTATAGCTACAGGTACCAGATTAGTGAAGGGGAATCAAAAGAGAGAGAAGGACAACTCTAATGTGCTATTGTCTGCGATCTTGCCTGCCACCATACCTCATCATCTGAAGACAGACATTGCACCTAGAACAGATGACAGCTTGATGTTCTGTAACTCATCCTATGCACTCAGTAAAGAAAAATGTTTGTTGTTGTACGTCTGCCTCATTACTTGATATCATCTTGTCACTGGGCCAAACCCCGCGGAGCGACGGCCTGAGGGAGTACACTGTGACAAAAAATCTCATCAGGGCCACTACACCCCCATCATCTGCACCACCTCCAAAGAGGCTTGCTGAAATAGCAATGGTGCAAGTCAGCTTGACCCATGTATCCAATGTCATACGTATAGTTTGTCACTTACAGTTTTACACCCCTTTTTGCAACCTTTTAAACACCTGCGTGACAATATTTGGCACATGAGCATTTCTATGCCACGTTTGACACGTAGGAGTGTTGAGAGAGTGGCGGGGCCGGGACCATGGCCCCAGCAAATTTATTAATTTTACTCCAAGAAAGAGTAAAAGTGGAAGTAAAACTACGCCAGCCCAAAGACGCAATGACTACCTAAGATGCGCCTAGTTCATGACAATGTGCATCTTTCACCATCAGCGCTGGTGTAAAAAATGACAGTTTTAATAAATGACCCCCATAGTGTTTGTTTGCTTTTGCATGAAGCCTAAAGACCAGACATCAAGGTAGACCTGCAGAAGAAGGTGACAGCGCAGTATGTGATGTATACATATGTGTAATGTATGTAGGGCAGTGTGTGATCATCATATACATTACACACCTGTATACATCACATGCCCAATCACAGTAATAATGCCAAGATATTTGCCCTCTTCACAGCCCGTTCCCCCTCACAGTAATAATGTCCAGATATGTGCCCTCTTCACAGCTGTAATGTTCACACGTGCCCCCTCACAGTAGTTATGCCCTGATATGTGCCCTCTTCACAGTAGTTATGCCAGATATATGCCCTCTTCACAGCTGTAATGTTCACACGTGCCCCCTCACAGTAATAATGCCCAGATATATGCCCCCTTCACAGCCGTAATGCTCACACGTGCCCCCTCATAGTAGTTATGCCCTGATATGTGCCCTCTTCACAGTAGTTATGCCCAGATATGTGCCCTCTTCACAGTAGTTCTGCCAGATATGTGCCCTCCTCATAGTAGTTATGCCAGATATATGCCCTCTTCACAGCTGTAATGTTCACACATGCCTCCTCACAGTAATAATGCCCAGATATATGCCCTCTTCACAGTAGTAATGCTCACTCGTGCCCCCTCACAGTAGTTATGCCAGATATGTGCCCTCTTCACAGTAGTTATGCCCTGATATGTGCCCTCCTCACAGTAGTTATGCCCAGATATGTGCCCCATCACAGTAGTTATGCCCAGATATGTGCCCCCTCACAGTAGTTATGCCCAGATATGTGCCCCCTTACAGTAGCTATGCCCTTATATGTGCCCTCTTTACAGGGGTAATGCTCACACGTGCCCCCTCGCTGTAATAATGACCAGATATGTGCCCTCTTCACAGAAAAAGTGCCTGGATATTTGTTCCTTCACAGTAGTAATGCTCACATGTGCCCCCTCACAGCTATTGCATTTCTTTCTGGCAAAGCTACCTGGTTCCAGCCCGTGAAATTTATACCAAGTCTAGTACGGCCCTTAGATGAAAAATGGTTGGGCACCACTGGTATATGAGATTGATAGATAGATAGATAGATAGATAGATAGATAGATAGATAGATAGATAGATAGATAGATAGATAGATAGATAGATAGATAGATAGATAGGAGATAGATAGATAGATAGATAGATATTTAGATAGATACATGTATGAGATAGATAGATAATAGACAAATATGTGATTAGATAGATAGATAGATAGATAGATAGATAGATAGATAGATAGATAGATAGATAGATAGATAATGTCCAAAGAACAAAAATTGAGGCAGCACTCCAAAGAAGGGGAAGGTGTTGGACCCAATTATTACCCCGGTCGCAACGTTTCAGCCCAGCTCAATGGGGCCTTTGTCAAGCAAACAAATGATGTCACTGCACTGCATGTCTCTTTGGACATTTTCTATGGATTCGTAACTGGAAACTAGGAGGGATTGCACCAAACGTTACCTTTAGGAGAGTGTGCTGCTGTTGTTTTTTGTTTGTGTAGAAAGATAGATAGATAGATAGATAGATAGATAGATAGATAGATAGATAGATAGATATGAGAGATAGATATAGATAGACACACAACATGATGCTAGAAGCTCTCTGCTCGATGCAGTAATCTCCGGTGATCTCTGATTTCTAGAATAATCTCCACCATAAGAACATCATCCGCTTTAGCCTCACTGACACTCGCGGACTACCAGCGCTCACATCCGGACACTGGCGACATACATCTACATACAGATAGTAATCTCAGTTTTGTACAGTAAATAACCGTAAACCGCATCGTATCGGTTTTTTTTCTCTTTTAAACATGAGCATCTATAGGCGGCATACCAGATGGAAACCTCTGCCAGACAATGCATAGCCCTATGCAAAACAAGTCGTATACAACGAAAGATAGATAGAGAGATAGATAGATAGATAGATAGATAGATAGATAGATAGATATGAGATAGATAGATAGATAGATATTAGATAGATAGATAGATAGATATTAGATAGATAGATAGATAGATAGATAGATAGATAGATAGATATTAGATAGATAGATAGATAGATAGATAGATAGATAGATAGATAGATATGAGTGAGGCTAGCTTCACACCAGCAGGCGTCATATTCGGCAGTTTAGGCAGGGCATATCCTGCTGGATCTCTGGATCCGACACTGTTGGAAGCTTTCCCGTCTGAACAGCCTGCCGAATCTGACGAGCCCTAGTGTGAAACTCTAGATAGATAATGTGTACAGTAATTTCTAACATATTGATCTATACATGTCTACATTCAATACGCACACATGATACAAAACATACAACACACATACAGCCACATGGCGTACATCTTGTATCTGTGGTACTTACCTGTCTCACCCCCTTTACACCCGCTTTTCCAACATCTCTCGCCCCACTGAAGTTGAACATCCTGGAGATAATCCCGGGACCGCCCTGTTTTTGGGACCCAGTTCGCCCCCGGTATCGCAGCAAAGACAGCACAAGGCCTATAGTGCAGAACCCCAGCACGGTGAGCAGCACCTCCAGCCGTGGAGCGCTCAGGAGCTCATCGCACTTCTTATACACGTAGGTAAAGGTGGCCACGCCAAGGAAGGTCCACATCTTCTAGGTATCCCCGAGATAGCTGAGGAATAACTGAGTCTTCTGACATGCAACTCAAATACAAGAAAATCAAATAACTGGGGGGGGGGAGGTGAAAAAACAAACAAAAAAAAATAAAATAAAATGAAAATAAAATATAAATAAATTATGCAAATCCTTTAAAATGTCCTCAAGTAATTCTGAATATTATGTAAACAGATGAATGTGTGTCTGGTGAGAGCCCAGGATCCAGCCTAGGAGAAGACTGCACACTGGGGCATATGCGGTGCAGTGTGACAGCTCACACCTGGATGCAGCGAGTCTTCTTACGTGGAGGGGGGAGTGTGCTCATACAGCATCACCAGCTCTCCTGCCCACTGCCACTCCAGTATAACCGCACACCCCTCTCTGGGATGGATCCGTCCGACCGCTCTGCCAATCCTCAATGCACCGTATCATAGGATGGACGAGAAGTGACTTGGGGCGGAGCTAAAGCTCAGCCTCAGCAGCAATCGGCGGCTGTAGTTGCTGAGCAACCAGCGCCCGTCACCCAAAGGGGGCGCGGTTACCATTCCTGAGGAGGAACCGTTTCGCAGCGCGCAAGTTCCTGAGTCCCGCCCACCGCCTTTTTAAGCCAATGGTAACACGTCGCTAAGGTGAGCAGAGCTCACGCTATGGACGAAGCGGCCAATGGGAGTGGTCGGGCGCTTCGCTGCAGATCTCACTCAGCGCGTGGAGAGGTAGTGCGATGTGACGTCACGGCAGAAGGGCGGGAATAGGTGGGCGCGTAGACTAACGCTCCTTAGTCACGTAGATTTCAGGGTTTTCTCATTGTGTGCGTTTTCTGACAGGAAAAATAATTGAAGTCAGTGAGAGAAAATGTCTGTTGTGACAGAAACCTCCAGCTGACAGAAATCTGTTAGCTATTCTTGTCAGCGGATAGTCTTTGTCACTGTTTTGGGGTATGGCTAGAGAACCGATCCACAGGTTTTACGCTAACGTTTAAACGTGAACAGGAGGAAAGAGTGACGTGCAGATGGAATTAGTATCAGTATTTGGTGGAGTCAATAAAACGGTCTAATTAGAGGCGGAGGCGGGATGAGCGAACGAACGATCGTCTTCTCAGCCTTTTTCTGGAAAAAAAAGACCGCCATATGTGACAATTAGAGAGCACGTATGCACTCACTGATGGTGGATTGATTACATGCACAGCAGACCTCTGATGCCCATTGCGTCAAAAATACAGGACACAATAGCCCAACATGCAGAGTTTTTTTTGTCAGGTAAAATGCTGTTATAGTCAGTGCGGTCCATCCGGTGGGATTCATTTACATCTTTTGATGGAAATGGGGCTTCCATTATCGAAATTGTTCTAGTCCTATAATGGATGGTTTTGTGGTTATTGTAATTTATTTTGCGCCACTACTTTCCTATTTTATCAATGAGATATATGTAGACGCCAGAACATTAAAGGGGTATTCCCAACTTAGACAATGGGGGCATATCGCTAGGATATGCCCCAATTGTCTGATAGACGCCGGTCCCACCGCTGGGACCCGCACCTACAACGAGAACGAAGTGGGAATTGCTCTGGCTGAAGGACCCCAGATTTCCCGGGGTCCATTCACCACATTCATTTCTATGGGGCAGACGGAAATAGCCAAGCCAGCGCTCGGCTATTTTCGGCGGCCCCATAGAAATGAATAGAGGGCTTCTGCGCCCTCCGTTCATTTCCCTGCTCCGTTCTCATTGTAGGTGCGGGTCCCAGTGGTGGGACCCGCACCTATCAGACAATGGGGGCATATCCTAGCAATATGCCCCCATTGTCTGAGATGGGAAAACCCCCCTAAGCATGGGGAAGATACCATTGAGGTTTTAAGCCAGAGCAAATCCTCCTATTGATCGCAGTGGCCTAATTGGCTCTTTGCTTAGAGTTTCAGTCTGCCATACAGAAGGTCTTAGGTTCAAAACCTGACTGTCACATTTTGAAAGAAGAGGCAGAATAAAAGCTCAGAACTTTTGAATCCAAAGGGAAAAAAACAGCAGTCTGGTTTGGAGCAGCACCTATACAAGCAAACAAACAACGCGAGTTTGTGAGTGTTCACATGTTTGATTTCAGGTGTGTGTGTTTGTATTAACCCCTTCAGGACCCTGCCATTTTTCACCTTAAGGACCCGGCCATTTTTTGCAAATCTGACATTTGTCAGTTTATGTGGTGATAACTTTAAAACGCTTTTACTTATCCAAGCCATTCTTAGATTGTTTTCTTGTCACATATTGTACTTCATGACAGTGGTAAATTTGAGTCAAAATATTTTATTTTATTTATAAAAAAAATACCAAATTTCCCAAAACTTTGGAAAAATTCGCAATTTTCAAAATTTCAATTTCTCTGCTTTTAAAACAGCTAGTGATACATCTTAAAATAGTATTACTTTACATCTTCCATATGTCTACTTCATGTTTGGATCATTTTGTAAATGACTTTTTTTTTTTTTTTTTTTTGGACGTTAGAAGTTTAGAAGCAAATCTTAAAATTTTTAAGAAAATTTCCAAAACCCAATTTTTAAGGACCAGTTCAGGTCTGAAGTCACTTTGTGGAGCCTACATAATAAAAACTACCCTATTTTAGAAACTACACCCCTCAAGGTATTCAAAACTGATTTTACAAACTTTGTTAACTCTTTAGGTGTTCCACAAGAATGAAAGGAAAATTGAGATAAAATGTCAGAATGTCACTTTTTTGGCAGATTTTCCATTTTAATTTATTTTTTCCGCTTACAAACACTAGCCTATGTGCACTCCCACAGTCCTGGCCACCAGAGAGGCCGATGCTTTTTCCTACAGTGTGCAATAACGACCAACACTGATGGATTGTAGGGTGGTCATAACCATGGAAACGGCCAGTGTATAAAGTGATGGAAAAATGAATGTAGCCAACAAAGGAGGCCATATGGACCATCACAATATATTAGTAAGGCCTTATGCACACGACTGTATGTGTTTTGCGGTCCGCAAAACATGGAAGCTGCTCCGCATTCTTGCGGAACAGAACGCGGCCCATTGTAGAAATGCCTATTCTTGTCCGCAAAACGGACAAGAATAGAACATGTTCTATTTTTTTTGTGGGGCCATGGAATGGAGCAACGGATGCGGACAGCACACGGAGTGCTGCTAGCATCTTTTGCGGCCCCATTGAAGTGAATGGGTCCGCGCCCGAGCCGCAAAATATGCGGCTCGGACGCGGACCAGAACAACGGTTGTGTGCATGAGGCCTAAGTGCCTTGTATTAACCTTCTCTACATGATAAATGCCACTTGCTTAAGTGACACAACCCCTTTAAGTGTGTAACTTGAGATTCAGGGACTTTAGGAGGGGACTACAGTCAGAACCTTATCACTGCACTGTATTATATTTTTTTCTTTCTTGTTTCTTGTGTTATCCCACTTAGTATGTGTTTCATTATTGACAATGCAGTCCAGCGCACGACTTGTCTAATGTATGCAGTCCCGGAACAGCCGTTTGATGCATAACTGGTCAAAATGTAAGCAAATTGCCACTCAGAAGTTTTGGGAATTTGGAAAAGAGTTTGCTGCTCACTGGGCAGGCACTCTGTGGGGAAGATACAGGGGAGGGTGGTAGGATGAAGGCTTAGGAAAGTGAGGTAGGTAGCTGGATAACATTTAGAAAGCAGGGTAGAGCAAAGACTGCCAGGGAGGCTAGCCCAGATCTGGCACACCCAAACAAGGTTGGCAGATGAGGGGGATGTCAGTTCAGGGACGGCACTGCTGCAGCCAGACCCTTCCTCTGCCAGTCAGGGGAATGTTGGCTCCGGTAAGTAGTGAACCAGGAGAGCAAGGCAGGCCAGAGAGGTGTTGGTTGTGGGAGATTCAATTATTAGGCCGATCTGTCACAAAAAACGGGATTGTCGAACGGTGTGTTGTCTTCCTAGCGATCTCGTTCGACATATCGCTGATCGGGTTGATAGATTACTGGGAGGGGCTGGTGAATTTCCAGTGGTCATGGTCCACATTGGAGCCAATAACAAAGTTAGAGGTAGGTGGAGCGTCCTTAAAAATAATTTCAGGGATTTGGGTTACAAGCTTTCGGCAAGGTAGTGTTTTCCGAAATACTACTTATACCACAAACCACACCAGAAAGGCAGCAGAAGCTTAGGGAGGTTAACAAGTGGCTCAAGAACTGTTGTAGGAAGGAGGGGTTTGGGTTCCTGGAGAACTGGGCCAACTTCTCTGTTGGCTACTGGCTCTATCGTAGGGATGAGCTACACCTCAGCGGGGAAGGTGCAGCTGTTTTGGGGGAGAAGATGGCTAGAAGGTTGGAGGTGTGTTTAAACAAGGGGGGGGGGGCTAATTACATTATAGGAGGGGAAGTAGTGCAGATAGATACCTGGGGCGAGGTAATTGTATGTACAGAAGCCTGATTAATAAAACTGGTGAATTGGAATTAGTAATGTATGAGGAGGACTATGACATAGTGGGAATAACTCAGACATGGCTGGATGATGGGGGAGGATTTGTCTTTATGTAAAGGCATGTCTAAAGCCCACAGTCCGGGAAGATATAAGTGAGGGACATAAACATGTGGAGTCACTGTGGGTAGAAATACATGGAGGCAAAAACAATAATAAAATACTGATAAGAGTTTGTTATAAGCCACCTAATATATCAGAGTCCACAGAAAATCTACTACTAAACGAGATAGACGAGGCGGTAAATCATAATGAGGTCGTTATTATGGGGGACTTCAACTACCCAGATATAGACTGGGAAACTGAAATTTGTAGATCTCATAAAGGAAACAGATTCTTGGCAATAACCAAAGATAACTGCCTTTTCCAACTGGTTCAGGACCCGACTAGAAGGATAGCCATACTGAACTTATTAACGAATAGACCTAACAGAACAATAGATGTGCAGGTTGACGGACACCTGGGAAATAGTGACCATAAAATAATTTCCAATTGTCAAAAAGGGTGTTTCTTCAAGGAGGCACAAAAATACCACACTTCAAAAAAGCCTAATTTGACTAGCTAAGGCTTAGTTCACATCACTGTTCAGCCTTTCCGTTCTCCTGCTCCGTTTAGGAGCAGGAGAATGGAAAGGATGTATTCTGCACATGTGAACGAAGCCAAGGACCCCATAGACTATAATGGGGTCCATTAGGTTTCCACTCAGAAGATGATTTTGGAGCGGAGACAAAAATTGTGCATGCAGGACTTTTGTCTCCACTTCAAAAATCTTCTGAGCGGACACCTAACGGATCCCATTGTAGTCTGTGGGGTCTTTAGGCTTCGTTCACATTACTGTTATGTGCTGTATCCGTCCTTTCCATTCTTCTGCTCCTAAACGGAGCAGGAGAACGGAAGGGCTGAACGATGATGTGAACCAAGCCTAAGAGAGGCCATTGGCCTAATTAACTGGGACAATGTCCTCAAAAATAAAAATACAGCCACAAAACGGGGTATTTTAAAGGCATCCAAAACTCTAATAGAAGAATAAAAAGGTAAGGAACAAGAAAAAAGTAATGTGGATAAATAGAAATGTAAAGAAAGCATTTCAATCACTAAAACAGGAGGGTAGCGAGGAAGTATTGATAAAGGAAAAAAATAGAATATGTAAAAGGGAAATAAAAGCAGATGAACTAGAGACAGAGAGATTCATTGCAAAAGAGTAAAACCAACCCTAAACTGTTCTTCAATTATATAAATGGTAAAAAGTATAAATCTAAAGGTGTCGGCCCTTTACAGAGTGATGAGGGAGAAATTGCAGAGAGTGATGACGAGAAAGCAAAGCTATTAAAGGGAGCCTGTCAGCAGGGGAGTAGCTACAGCTCTGAATAGAAAAAACGCTGGACTCATATCAACTACTGGACTCAAATCAGTATCATTAGCATATGGATTAAAAGTACTATTTCTCCACAATAAAGCAACAGATCACCAAGTAAAAGGTATCATTATATTCAGCAGAGTGAGCCCTACAAGGCAGCATGCCTGGTTTATCAGTGAATTTCCTGGTGACAGGTTCCCTTTAAATATTTTTTTCTCCACTGTATTCACTGAGAAAAATAATCTGTCAGATAAAATGTAAAAGTTAATTCTCCATTAAAAGCGCCCTGTCTGACCCTGGAAGAAGTGGAGCTGCATCTTAAAAAGATTAAAATAAATAAATCGGCGGAACCAGATGGCATACACACCCGTATCCTACGAGAATTAAGTAATGTAATATTTAAGGACTCTATATTAACAGGGAGTCTTCCACAGAATTGACGCTTAGCAAATGTGGTGCCAATATTTAAAAAGGGTCCAAAAACTGAGCCTGGAAACTTAAGGCTGGTAAGTTTAACATCTGTTGTAGATAAACTGTTGGAGGGTTTTCTAAGAGATGCTATCATTGAGTATCTCAATGAAAATAAGTGAATAATGCCATATCAGCATGGCTTAATGAGGGATCGATCCTGTCAAACTAATTTAATCAGTTTCTATGAGGAGGTAAGTTCTAGACTTGACCATGGCTAATCAATGGATGTCATATCTTGACTTCTCCAAAGCATTTAATATTGTGCCACATAAAAGGTTAGTATATAAAATGAGGATGCTCGGACTGGGAGAAAATGTCTGTAAGTGGGTAAGTAACTGGTTCTGTGATAGAAAACAGAGGGTGGTTATTAACAGTACACACTCAGATTGGGTCGGTCTAACTAGTGGGGCACTACAGGGGTCAGTATTGGGCCCCATTCTTTTCAATATATTTATTAATGGTTTCAAATGGCTTCCACGGTAAAATATAAATTTTAGTAATTAACATGGAAGAGGACAGCATACTGCTACAGATGTACCTGGAAAGATTAGAAGCTTAGGCAGAAAAGTGGAAGATGAGGTTTAACACTGACAGATATAGGGTTATGTACAGTCGTGGCCAAAAGTTTTGAGAATTACATAAATATTGGAAATTGGAAAAGTTGCTGCTTAAGTTTTTATAATAGCAATTTGCATATACTCCAGAATGTTATGAAAAGTGATCAGATGAATTGCATAGTCCTTCTTTGCCATGAAAATTAACTTAATCCCAAAAAAAACTTTCCACTGCATTTCATTGCCGTCATTAAAGGACCTGCTGAGATAATTTCAGTAATCGTCTTGTTAACTTAGGTGAGAATGTTGACGAGCACAAGATCATTATGTCAGGCTGATTGGGTTAAAATGGCAGACTTGACATGTTAAAAGGAGGGTGATGCTTGAAATCATTGTTCTTCCATTGTTAACCATGGTGACCTGCAAAGAAACACGTGCAGCCATCATTGCGTTGCATAAAAATGGCTTCACAGGCAAGGATATTGTGGCTACTAAGATTGCACTTCAATCAACAATTTATAGGATCATCAAGAACTTCAAGGAAAGAGGTTCAATTCTTGTTAAGAACGCTTCAGTGCGTCTAAGAAAGTCCAGCAAGCGCCAGTATCGTCTCCTAAAGAGGATTCAGCTGTGGGATTGGAGTGCCACCAGTGCAGAGCTTGCTCAGGAATGGCAGCAGGCAGGTGTGAGCGCATCTGCACAGGCAGTTGTGAGCGCATCTGCACGCACAGTGAGGCGAAGACTTTTGGAAGCTGGCCTGGTGTCATGAAGGGCAGCAAAGAAGCAACTTCTCTCCAAAAAAAACATCAGGGACAGATTGATCTTCTGCACAAAGTCTGGTGAATGGACTGCTGAGGACTGGGGCAAAGTCGTATTCTCTGATGAAGCCTCTTTCCGATTGTTTGGCCCATCGGGAAAAAGGCTTGTCCTGAGAAGAACACACCGTGCCATAAGGCAAAAGTGATAACTAAGTGGCTCGGGGACCAAAACATTGAAATTTTGTGTCCATGGCCTGGAAACTCCCCAGATCTTAATCCCATTGAGAACTTGTGGTCAATACTCAAGAGGCGGGTGGACAAACAAAAACCCACTAATTCTGACAAACTCCAAGAAGTGATTATGAAAGAATGGGTTGCTATCAGTCAGGAATTGGCCCAGAAGTTGATTGAGAGCATGCCCAGTCGAATTGCAGAGGTCCTGAAAAAGAAGGGCCAACACTGCAAATACTGACTCTTTGCATAAATGTCATGTAATTGTCGATAAAAGCCTTTGAAACGTATGAAGTGCGTGTAATTATATTTCACTACATCACAGAAACAACTGAAACAAAGATCTAAAAGCAGTTTAGCAGCAAACTTTGTGAAAACTAATATTTGTGTCATTCTCAAAACTTTTGGCCACGACTGTACATTGGAAGGAATAATGCAAGTCACCTGTACATACTAAATCTTAAACACTGACATGGAAAAGGACATCGAAATTTTAGTATACCGCAAACTTAGCTGTAGAAACCAGTGTCAGGCAGCTTCCCTCACCACACAGGAGAGCTGACAGCTCCTCTATACTACACCACACAGGAGAGCCGAAAGATCCTCTATACTACACCACACAGGAGAGACGACTCTACACCACACAGAAGAGCTGACAGTTCTTCTATACTACACCAAGTGGCGTGTCTAGGTTGTTTGTTTGGCACCCAGTGCGGGTCCTTTCTCTTGCACCCCCAATACTTTAAAAAGAATCGTACCCCCTCAAAGTAGTATTGCCCTCATTGTACCACCTTCACTGTAGTTTTGTACAGATGTGTGCCCCCTAACCGTAGTTATGCCTTCATTGTGCCCCCTTTCACAGTAGTAATGCCCTATATGTGCCCCTTCACAGTTGTAATGCCCTCTTTGTGACCCCTTCATAGTAATAATCCTCATTGTGCGCCCTTCATAGTAATAATCCCCATTGTGCCTCCTTCACAGTAATAATGCCCTCTGTGCCCCTCCATAGTAGAAATCCCCATTGTGCCCCCTTAATAGTAGTAATGGCCATTGTAGTAACTTCATAGTAATAATGCCCATTGTGCCCCCCTCACAGTAATAATGCCCTCTGTGCCCCCTCCATAGTAGAAATCCCTATTGTTCCCCCTTAATAGTAGGAATATCCATTGTGCCCCCTTAATAGTAGTAATACCCATTGTGCCACCCTTCCCAGTAATAATGCCCTCTGTGCCCCCTCCATAGTAGTAATGCCCATTGTGCCCCCTTCACAGTAATAATGCCCTCTGTGCCCCCTTTATAGTAGTAATGCCCTCTGTGCACTGTGCCCCCTCCATAGTAGAAATGCCCATTGTGCCCCCTCCAGAGTAGAAATGCCCATTGTGCCCCCTCCAGAGTAGAAATGTCCATTGTTGCCCCCTTCATTTTTAAATTCCCATTGTGCCCCCTCCAGAGTAGAAATGTCCATTGTGCCTCCCTCGCATTTGCAATTCCCATTGTGCCCCCTCCAAAGTAGAAATGCCCATTGTGCCCCCTCTGTGTTAAAAACAAAACACAGTAACTACTCACCTTGTCCCGTTCCTGAAGCTCACAGTCCTCTCTCCCCTGCAGACACAGATCGCTCTGCAGCACTGTGTGGGTGAAGCTTATGCAAATTTCTGGGCTGCAGTCGCCGCCCACACAGGCCAGCAGCGCAATCTGTACCTGCAGGCTGAATGGTGGAGCAGGGAGAAGTCTTCCTGCTTCACCATTCAGAGCGCCGACGGCCTGAAGGAGGGGAGGAGCACAGGGGAGCTAAGCAGTGAGTGACAGGACCCAGCGGCCTGCGCTCCAGCAATGGAAGGACAAATGGAAGGAGGGACTAACAGTTCAGAAGGAAAGGTGTAGGGTAAATAATATACATAAACCTCTTAAATGTATGTATACTAGTGCCAGAAGCCTAACTAATAAAACTGGGGAACTGGAATTAGTGATGTGTGAGGAGGACTATGACATACAGTTGCAAGAAAAAGTATGTGAACCCTTTGAAATGATATTGATTTCTGCACAAATTCATAAAATTTATAAAATGTGATCTGATCTTCATCTAAGTCACAACAATAGACAATCACAGTCTGCTTAAACTAATAACACACAAAGAATTAAATGTTACCATGTTTTTTTTAACACACCATGTAAACATTCACAGTGTAGGTGGAAAAATGTGAACCCCTAGACTAATGACATCTCCAAGAGCTAATTGGAGTGAGGTGTCAGCCAACTGGAGTCCAATCAATGAGATGAGATTGGCGGTGTTGGCTATAGCTGCCCTGTCCTATAAAAAACACACACTAGTTCTGGGTTTGCTTTTCCCAAGAAGCATTGCCTGATGTTAATGATGCCTCGCACAAAAGAGCTATCAGAAGACCTACGATTAAGAATTATTGACTTGCATAAAGCTGGAAAGTGTTATAAAAGTATCTCCAAAAGCCTTGCTGTTCATCAGTAAGACTAATTGTCTATAAATGGAGAAAGTTCAGCACTGCTGCTACTCTCCCTATGAGTGGCCGTCCCGTAAAGATGACTACAAGAGCACAGCGCAGACTGCTCATTGAGGTGAAGAAGAAACTAGAGTCTCAGCTAAAGACTTACAAAAGTCTTTGGCACATGCTAACATCCCTGTTAGCGAATCTACGATATGTAAAACACTAAACAAGAATGGATTTCATGAAAGGATACCACAGAGGAAGCCACTGCTGTCCAAAAAAACATTGCTGCAAGTCTACAGTTTGCACAAGAGCACCTGGATGTTCCACAGCAGTACTGGCAAAATATTCTGTGGACAGATAAAACCAAAGTTGAGTTGTTTGAAGGAAACACACAACACTATGTGTGGAGAAAAAGAGGCACAGCACACCAACATCAAAACCTCATCCCAACTGTGAAGTATAGTGGTGGGGGCATCATGGTTTGGGGCTGCTTTGCTGCGTCAGGGCCTGGACAGATTGCTATCATCGAAAGAAAAATGAATTCCCAAGTTTATCAAGACATTTTGCAGGAGAACTTAAGGCCATCTGTCCACCAGCTGAAGCACAACGGAAGATGGGTGTTGCAACAGGACAGCGACCCAAAGCATAGAAGTAAATCAACAACAGAATGGCTTAAACAGAAGAAATACGCCTTCTGGAGTGGCCTAGTCAGAGTCCTGACCTCAACCTGATTGAGATACTGTGGCATGACCTCAAGAAAGCGATTCACACCAGACATCCCAAGAATATTGCTGAACTGAAACAGTTCTGTAAAGAAGAATGGTTAAGAATTACTCCTGATTGTTGTGCACGTTTGATCTGCAACTACAGGAAACGTTTGGTTAAAGTTATTGCTGCCAAAGGAGGTTCAACCAGTTATTAAATCCAAGGGTTCACAGACTTTTTCCACCTGCACTGTGAATGTTTACATGGTATGTTTAATGAAAACATGGTAACATTTAATTCTTTGTTTGTTATTAGTTTAAGCAGACTGTGATTGTCTATTGTTGTGACTTAGATGAAGATCAGATCACATTTTATGACCAATTTGTGCAGAAATCCATATCATTCCAAAGGGTTCACATACTTTTTCTTGCAACTGTAGTGGGAATAACTGAGACATGGCTGGATGATAGCTATGACTGGGCAGTTAATATGCAGGGTTACTTTCTGTTTAGAAAGGATTGCCAAAACCAGAGAGGGGGAGGGGTCTGCCTTTATGTAAAGTCTTGTTTAAAGCCCATAGTCCAAGAAGATATAAGTGAGGGACATGAACATGTGGAGTCACTGTGGGTAGAAATACATTGAGGCAAAAACAATAATAAATTACTAATAGGAGTTTATTATAAATCACCTAATATACCAGAGTCCACAAAAAATCTACTACTAAATGAGATAGACGAGGAGGAAAATCATAATGAGGTTGTTATTATGGGGGACTTTAACTACTCAGATATAGACTTGGAAACTGAAAGCTGTACATCTCATAAAGGAAACAGGTTCTTGGCAATAACCAAAGACAATTACCTTTCCCAAGTGGTTCAGGACCCGACTAGAGGGACGGCCATGCTGGACTTAGTATTAACCAATAGACCTGACAGAACAACAGATGTGCAGGTTGGGGGACACCTGGGAAATAGTTACCATAAAGTAATAACCTTCCAATTATCATTCAAAAGAGTGTTTCTTCAGGGAGGAACAAAAATACCAAACTTCAAAAAAGGAAAATTTAGCCAACTAAGAGGGGCCACAGGCCTAACTAAAGGCCTCAAAAAGTAAAAATACAGCCACAAAATGGGATATTTTTAAAAGCATCCTAAAGTCTAATTGTGAGAGGTACATACCTTATGGAAATAAAAGGTTAAGGAACAAGAAGAAACCAATGTGGATAAATAGAACTGTATAGAAAGCAATAAATGACAAAAAGAAAGCATTTAAATCACTAAAACAGAAGGGTATCAAGGAAGCACTGACAAACTATAAGGAAAAAATTAGAATATGTAAAAAAAAAACAAATAAAAGTGGCCAAACTAGAGACCGAGAGATTAATTGCCAAAAAGAGCAAAACTAACCATAAAATGTTCTTAATTTATATAAATGATAAAAAGTATAAATCTGAAGGGTCGGCCCTTTACAGTGATGAGGAGGGAGTTGCAGAGAGCGATGAGGAGAAAGCAAAGCTATTAAATATTTTTTTCTCCTCTGTATTCACTGAAGAAAATAAACTGTCAGATGTAATGCAGAATGTAAAAGTAAATTCTCCATTAAATGTGCCCTGTCTGACCCAGGAAGAAGTACAGCGGCGTCTTAAAAAGATTTAAATAGACAAATCCCCGGCACCAGATTGTATATAGCCCGTATCCTAAGAGAATTAAGTAATATCATAGCCAGACCCTTATTTCTGATACTTAGGAAATCTATAGCAAATGTGGTGCCAATATTCAAAAAGGGTCCAAAAACAGAGCCTGGAAACTATAGTCCGGTAAGTTTAACATACGTCGTGGGTAAACTGCTTGAAGGTTTTCTAAGAGATGCTATCTTGGAGCACCTCAATAAAAATAAGTAAATAACGCCATATCAGCATAGCTTCATGAGGGATCAGTCATGTCAAACTAATTTAATCAGTTTCTATGAGGAGGTAAGTTCTAGACTTGACAGCGGCAAATCAATGGATGTCGTATATCTGGACTTCACCAAAGCATTTGACACTGTACCGCATAAAAGGTTAGTATATAAAATGAGGATGCTCGGACTGGGAGAAAATGTCTGCATGTGGGTAGTAACTCGCTCAGTAATAGAAAACAGAGGGTGGTTATTAATGATACGCACTCAGATTGGGTCACTGTCACTAGTGGGGTACCTCAGGGGTCAGTACTGAGCCCTATTCTCTTCAATATATTTATTAATGATCTTGTAGAAGGCTTGCACAGTAACATATCAATTTTTGCAGATGACACTAAACTGTGTAAAGTAATTGACATGGAAGAGGACAGTATACTGCTACAGAGGGATCTGGATAGATTGGAGGCTTGGGCAGAGAAATGGCAGATGAGGTTTAACACTGACAAATGTAAGGTTATGCACATGGAAAGAAATAATGCAAGTCACCCGTACATACTGGTAAAACACTGGGTAACACTGACATGGGAAAGGACCTTTTAGTGAACAGCAAACTAAGCTGTAAAAAACAGTGTCAGGCAGCTGCTGCCGAGGCCAATAAGGTAATGGTTTGCATCAAAAGGGACATAGATGCCTGTGATGAGAACATCCTACCACTTTACAAATCACTGGTCAGACCACACATGGAGTACTGTGTAGAGCTCTGGGCTCCTGTGAACAAGGCAGACATAGCAGAGCTAGAGAGGGTTCAGAGGAGGGCAACTAAAGTAATAACTGGAATGAGGGATCTACAATATCCTGAAAGATTATCAAAATTAGGGTTATTCACTTTAGAATAAAGATGACTGAGGGGAGATCTAATAACTATGTATAACTATATCAGGGGTCAGTACAGAGATCACTCCCATCATCTATATATCCCCAGGACTGTGACGAAGGGACATCCTCTGTGTCTGGAGGAAAAAAGGTTTGTACACAAGCATAGAAGAGGATTCTTTACGGTAAGAGTATAGCTACTAGAGATGGGTCGTTGATCCAGGGAGTTATTCTGATTGGAGTCGGGAAGGAATTTTTTCCCCCTTAAGTGGGGAAAATTGGCTTCTACCTCACAGGTCTTATTTTGCCTTCCTCTGGATCAACAGGATAACAGGCCGAACTGGATGGACAAATGTCTTTTTTCGGCTTTAAATACTATGTTACTATCTGTATTGATGAAAGCACTCATTGCTTCTGGACCCTGGAACCCCCTGAGAGCCGGCACCTGAGCGGACCAACCCCAAACCACCTACCCCCTCCCTTAGCACTCCACTGACTACACCACACAGGAGAGCTGACAGATCCTCTTTACTACTACTACTCATTGAGAATGACAATGTAGCTTTAGTACTAGTTTTTCCTTCTGTGTTCTGGTGCCACCTACTGGATATGTATTATTATTACACATTTAGCATTATGATTTAGTGCTATTCCTTACCATTAATTCAATCCAGAACTGTATATATCCAGACTGTGTGATTTGATCGCTGAATTGTACCGTATCATTACCTGTTATAGCTATGTACAGTATTTAAGCTTTTTCTACAGACAGTATGAGTTTTTATTTACTGTATGTAAAATTGTGATTTGATATACAGTACATTATATATCGTTTTGAGTTTTGTTTTTGTTACGATCAGTAGGAATCTTCTGTTTATTAGATTATTTGGGGCAATTGCTATTCAATTGTCTCACAGTCAATCCATTAATGTGAGTAGTTTATGTATATGCCGCCTGGTCCAATTGGAAGAAGAGTCCCTGATTGGTTAGTGGTACAGACATTGAGTGTGGACCCACTGTGCCAATTAAATGGTTTAACTGTGGGCTAGACCTAAGGGTGTTGTCCTGGCCTTGCCCTAGTTGGAATGGTCCTGGTCAGGGTTGCCAACCAGAATTCTTTTAAATTTCTTATTCTGGACAACTTGTCCCAAAATCACAGACAGCCAACATTTTTTACGGACAAATTAGAAAACCATACTAAATGATAAACATTATAAGTAATACATGTCTATAGCTCAATATACTGATACTAGCTCATTACTAGCATTTACTGTGAGCTGCAAAATGTTGAAAATTAACACCAAAAAAGCATAGCCAGTACCACCAGCCTCAAAAAAATCACAGACACATCTATTTTTTTTTTCAAGGACACAGGAAAAAATTTGCCTATTTTTATAGGCTATCCAGAAATTTCTGGATGGTTGGCAACCCTGGTCCTAGTGTAGTTGGCTGCTGACCTATGGGGGTCAGAGACACAGGTGCACCAATGGATCAGGCAATATAAGAAGTCAGAAATCAATCCAAAGGTCATTGCTGGCGGCACAGGATCAGTATCCAAGAAACAGACAGAGGCCTGTGTCCCGGCCACTATGGGGGTTCATGATAATTGGGGGGCCCTATGGAGACATTTGGTCTACTTGTTGCACTATAAGATGGCATATTGGGGCATATTTTTCTCAACTGACACACATTGTAAGGGGGCAGTTATTCTATTGACATACATTATAAGGGGATATTTCTTCTCTACTGGCATACATTATAAGGGGGGCATTTTTTCTACTGGCACACATTGAAAGGTTGGCATTTTTTCTTCTGACACATAAAAGGGGTGTTTTTTTTCTACTGGCACACATTATAAGGGTGTATTTTCTCTACTGGCGCACATTATAAGAGCTTTATTACTACTAGTGGCATTGTAGGCAGGCATTGTTACTTCTGTGTGGGCTCTATTACCACTGTTGGGCACTGGTGGGTGTCATTACTACTAGGAGCACTTTAGGGGGCATTAGTACTACTAGGGCACTATAACAGGACATATTTACTACATTGGAGGTTTTAATAATACAGTAGCATTATGGAGGGCAGTGTAGTGGGCTTTATTACTACTGGGGCACCATAGGTGGAATTAGTACTACTGGGCACTATAGGCAGGAGCATTATTACTATTGGGGACATTATGGAGGGCTGTGGTGCTACTAGGACCAGTATAGGGAGAATTATTACTACTGGGGGTGTTATGATGGACTACTAGAGAATTATTACAATTGGTGGGACTTTTGTGAGCACTATAACTGTGGGGGGGACCCTGACACAGTATCAGTTTAGCACACTTATTTTTGGGGAGGCACTATGTGTTATAATACTGTATGTCGGCAATGTAGCACGCACACACAGGGATAGTGTAGCCCTAAAACTCCCCAGATCCACTATGCCTGCCTACTTGCATGGTAACCCTATGTGATGACCCCACAACCGGTCGATGGTCGCTATACTACGTATGTGACGGAGCGACACACAAACAGGGAATAAACAAACAGACACAATAAGAGTAGTTGTGCAGTACCAGGTTCAAAAGCCAGTCAGTCAACGAAGTGCCAAGAACGCCAGAAGCAAATGAAACAGCCAGACACGCCAGAAGTCAAAAACCAGGAGAGCAATACAAGGCCAAATCAGCAGGTCCAGAAGTCACAGCCAAAGTAAACGCAATAGCACCAAAGAACAGCAGGGATAGCCAGAGGAACAGAAATTCAGCAGCACCTGCACCCACAGGAGCAAGACTTAGGACCCATTCACACGACCGTATATTTCTGTCTGCATCCATTCCACAGTTTTGCAGCTTGGATGCAGACCCATTCATTTTAAAGGGGCCGCAAAAGATACAGATAGCACACTGTGTGCTGTCCATATCAATATGTCAGTTTCATGTAGAACATGTCCTATTTTTGCCCGCATTTGCCGAAAAGAATAGGCATTTCTATCATGAAGGAGGATGTTCAGTTCCACAAAATGTATTCGTAAAAACAGATGCGGTCGTGTGAATGAGACCTTATATAGAGAGCTGGGAATGATCTCCAGCTGGCTTCCCTACACGGGTGGAGCTGTGAGCTGAACGAGCTGATGCCCTAATGCTCTGATGTGCTCCTGTGAGATGGGTAAACAGCTCTCATTGTCTGAACACTGTTTGTGTAAATCAAGTTAAATGATCTGGACTGACATTCTGCTGTTTGCCTGAAAGATGCCACTGTTTCCTAAACACAGCTAACAGACTGCATATTTTCCATATTCATGAGAGGTGGAGTTACAAAGCCTGTAGAAGAAAGAGAGCAGCCATCTTAGAGGAAGCTGAGACTAAGGAACTGTGTGAGCAGAGGATCTGTCGACATCCAGGTGTGGGAGCATCCCTCAGTGACTAGAGCTGCAGCTAAGTGAAGCTGATCATGTCCAAGACCCTGATCCAGTGCAGAGGAATGAGGATTGCGTCCAGGAACGCTGAAGAGCAAAGCAACATACACTGCGGTACCGCATGCTTGGTGGAGAGGCATTTGTTCGGTTCACAGTCATGTGATGCAGAGAATGCAGAGCAGACCCGGGTTGGTAAGAATGATCGTGCATGCACCTCATCACAGTGTTGGCGCCTAGAATCCTAGAGACTGAAACTAGACCTGTAGTTAGTTAGTTTGGTTTCTGTTTGTGTCAGGCCACAATTGTTGCAGGTGGTTCATTGCAAGGACTCCACAATTTAAAGTGACATTTCACACCGGAGAGCTGATAACTTTCCCCACAAACTCAAGCCAGGCTAGCATTTTGGCTCAGAAGAAATACAGTGGCACGTGCTACAAGACAAATTATGGGAGGGGGAATACTGTAGAGCATTAAAGTTTGTAAGCTGTTGTGCTGCACCGCAGGCTAGCCCATACCACCCACCCAAACAGTTGTTCTTGATCTTTTAGGGTAATAGCAGCAGGGGTGTGGAATTTCTATCGCCCGACGCCCGGGACATGCAAGTACTTTAAACAGTTGTTTAGCCCTGTGCGGGCAAGTAGCAGGGACATGTCGTTGGGCAGTAATAGGAGCGGTCATATGCTAGTCGCGAGCTGACAGCTCCTACATCTATGTCAGCCTGCCCCTGCATCGTGCATATAAGTACATAGCACTTCCTGCAGGCCGGCCCCCGCTCCTCCCGGCTCCTGTATCGAAGTCTCCTCCCGGCTCCTGTATCGAAGTCTCCTCCCACCTGCCAGCACGGAGCGCACAGTAAGTCAGCACACCATCTCCAGAGACAAGATGGGAGAAGAGGAGTGAGACCCCACGGCCCCCTGCAGATGAGCGCTCCTCCCGGAGCCTGTCCACATCGCAGCTCCCGGCTTAGCACTGACTGGGGTCACATAGCATTATACTGATTTATGATGCTATGTAACCCTTACAGCTCTGGAATGTATTGGATAACGCTGACATAATGCTGTCAGTGTTATCCAACACATTCCAGAGCTGTAAGGGTTACATAGCATCATAAATCAGTATAATGCTATGTGACCCCAGTCAATGGTTGCAGGTCAGGCCGGGAGCTGCGATGTGGACAGGCTCCCGGAGGAACGCTCATCTGCAGGGGTGTCAGAAATAAAGGTTGTGCTGTCTGTCTTCTGAGGGTCTGGCCCTGCCTGCAATCTGCACTGTACCTGGCACTTGATAAACTATAACGTCTCCCTGTTGCCCCCATACAGTATAACGTCACCCTGTGGCCCCCGCACAATATAACGTCACCCTGTGGCCCCCGCCCCCATACAGTATAACGTCTCCCTGTGGCCCCCACCCCCATACAGTATAACGTCACCTTGGGGCTGCCCCCGCACAGTATAACGTCACCCTGTGGCCCCCGCCCCCATACAGTATAACGTCACCCTGTGGCCCCCGCCCCCATACAGCATAACGTCTCCCTGTGGCCCCCACCCCCATACAGTATAACATCTCCCTGTGGCCCCCACCCCCATACAGCATAACGTCTCCTTGTGGGCCCTGCCCCCATACAGCATAACGTCTCCTTGTGGCCCCTGCCCCATACAGTATGACGTCTCCTTGTGGCCCCCGCCCCATACAGGATAACGTCTCCTTGTGGCCCTGCCCCCATACAGCATAACGTCTCCTTGTGGCCCCCGCCCCATACAGCATAACGTCTCCTTGTGGCCCCCACCCCCATACAGTATACCGTTAGTACAAGTTCAGGACAAGTAGATGGTCATGAGGGACAAGTAGATTGAGCCCCCACTTTAGTCCTTCGACAAGTAGTTTTTTTTTAAATTTCCACACCCCTGTAGCAGGTAAGGTGTGGCTGTTTAATTGTGCCGGCCAGTAGGTAAATTACCGCACTTTCCTCCGGCATCCATCGGAGGGCGCCACGCTGTGCAGCACAAGAGTCTTAGCCGTCGTGCTGGATATATGTATATTTATTGTGTGTTCCCAGCATTTGTGGTTGTGCTCATTGCCATGTTTAAGTAAAATACTGTTTTGGCAAAAGCTGGTGTTGGGGTTGCTTTTCTCATTCATGACTTCGCTGTATCCTGGGGAACCCACCCTGGTATATGGCTTACAACTTGGCGTAGTCGGCAGGATACAGCAACCGTTATGGACGGGTAACGCGGCAGGAGACCTTCCAATGGCACCGGTCCAGCTCAGGGTGCGCCAATGCAAGGCCAACTTGTCCTAATACAGCTTGTCCCCGCCATGCCCGCCCCAGTAGGGTACATCCTCGTGGGGGCACTATTGCTTCATCTGCCAAAATTTGATGGTAAAAACATGACTTTTGAGGACTGAAAGGGTGCAAAGTGCAGTTAGAATGTGTAACCTGACCCCCCAAGCTGCAGACAGAGGTTGCGTTGGGGGCTCTAGAAGGTAACATCAGATAGACAGTGATGGTAAGGCCCAAATCCGAGAGAGACACCCTACAGAAAATATTCTTCCTGCTGGTGTGAGCCCAGGGGGGCGTGCTAAAGTAGTGCAGTTGCGGAGCCACTTCTTTAACCGACCACCAGCAAGAGGGCGAGACCCTAATGCAATACTCCAACGCCCTACAAGAGACATTAAATTAAATACAGCGGGAGAACCAGAGGCCATGGGAGCCTCCGGTAGGTGGCTCAGCTACTACGAGACCAGTTAATAGTGGAGCTCTCCAACGAGTTCTTACAGGACAAATTGCAATAGATGGCCGACATGACATTCTATAGCGTCTACCTAGCCGCCGTAGAGAGAGGAAGAGCACATGTCTTTGGTGGTGAGAGTAGTGAGTAGAACCCATACTACAGGGGACCAGTTGGGGTCTGAAGACTCAAAGTCCTTAAAGCATGTGGTCCTGGCCCTGTGGACAGAATTGAGAGAACTTCGACTGGAAGTGTCCCAGATGAAGGCAGAATCATCCCGGCCTCCGGAAATGACCCCAGCACCCCGCGCCACTCCACCCAGGATAACTCAGGTCCAGGGACTCGTCAAGAGAGGGCCCCTCTGGTGGGATTGTCGACAATATGACCAGAGAGTGCCTAGAACAGATAAAGTCCGAGCCGACGTTAAACCTCCGACTGCCACAGTAGCAGGACGTCCTGCGGCTGTACACCAGAAGCTAAGCCCTATGCGTGAAAAACACAACCTTTATGCCAGCAGCCCCATTATGGAAGCCGAGTTGGAAGACCAGAAGGTATGCTGCCTAGTTGAAACAGGGTCGGGGGGCACCCTTATGCCTCCGGAGTTTCTTTCGAAAGACACTTCGGACAAATGATGGAGCTGGAAGACGGGAGTGTCATAAGGCTGACAGCTGCCAATAACAGAGAGATGGACATCCGAGGGATAGTCTGGATGTGGGTCTGACTGTTTGGGCAAGGCGTCGGCAAGAAGGGGGTCGTGCGGGTGGACCATTCGCCCCGGAGAGGAATGGACGTGACGCTAGGTATGAATGTGCTGAGAGACCTAGACCAGGGTCTCCGGCCCCCAGCCAGAATATATTGTGAAAATGTTAAAATGGGAGGCACAGAAAGGTGAGAACAGCGCATTGCTAGCTGTGCTCACTTACCCTGGTCTTCTTCTGGCACCACACTGTGTCCTGACACATACAGCGTCAGGATATAGTACACATAGACGCGCACTATGACTTGACGCTGTGCGCTGTCAGATCACAGTACAGTGAGTCGGGGAGAATACCAGGGAAGGTAAGTGAATCTGCCAAGTGGCAGCGCTGTCCGGAGCTGGAGAGGTAAGTTTATTTTTTTATTTGTTTTAAATGTCTGATTGGGGCTGATCTGAGGGTGGGGAGGGTTTGATGGGGTGGGTTATATGAGGCTTGGGGGTCTGATGGGGCTGATCTGAGGCTGGGGGGCCTATTGGGGGTCTGATCTGAGGCTGAGGGGTCTAATAGGGGTCTGATCTGAGGCTGGGGGGTCTGATAGGGCTCTGATCTGATGCTGGGGGGTCTGATGGGGGCTGATCTGAGGCTGGGGGTCTGACCTGAAACTGGGGTGCTTATTGGGGGTCTGATCTGAGGCTGGGGGGCCTATTGGGGTTCTGATCTGAGGCTGGGGGGTCTGACCTGAGACTGGGGTGCTTATTGGGGTCTGATCTGAGGCAATGGGGCCTTCTGGGGCATCTGATCTGAGGCTGGGGGGTCTGATCTGAAGGCTGGGGGGTTTGCGGGGTCTGATCTGAGGCTGGGGGGGGTCTGATCTGAAGCTGGGGGGTCTGATCTGAGGCTGAGGGGTCTAATGAGGGTCTTGTCTGAGGCTGGGGAGAGTCTGATGGGGGTCTGATCTGAGGTTGGGAGGTCTAATGAGGGTCTGATCTGAGGTTGGGAGGTCTGATGGGGGTGTCATCTGAGGCTGGGGTTCTGATTTAAGGCTGGGGAGGGTCTGATCTGAGGCTGATGTAGGCTGGAGGTCTGATAGGAGGCTAATGGAGGTGGGGGGCAGATCTAAGGCTAAGAAAGGGACAAAGGCAGGGACAGTTGCGAAGAAAGAGGCAGGGACAGTGGCAGGAAGAGTGAAAGCTGAGTGAACCCCTCTCTGGATCCCTCTGGGTTTGGCTTGGCTGCCATTAATGCCAAATAAAGAACAAAATATATAACATTCTCAACTTAGACTGCTATATGTGATCAAAATGGCGCCTGTACTATTTATGACAAATAGTGCAGGCGCCATTTTGTGCAGCAAAAATACAGCACTCTAGATATTTTTAATTGAAGGGCAATTTCTGTAACTTACCCCTAAGTTAAATCTAGCTGTTAAATTTTTACGTTGAGAATTTTGTATGGCCCACAAATAATATTACAAATATCCAAATGGCCCTCGGCAGCAAAAAGGTTCCCCACCCTTGACCTAGACCATAAACTCTATGTCAAAGAAGGGCAAAAGTATTGGCAATGGGCAACCACACACCAGCTGACCCAGAAGGTTCTATAGCAGATGGTGAGGAGCTGTAGTCTACAAAAGAGCAACATGTCCGGTCGGCCCATTGGGCACGTGAAGGTGCCACGGAGGACCCCAGTGAAGATCCCACCTCGACAAGAACAAATATTAATGCTGCCAGTAGGGGCTGGATGACAACTGAATGGACTGGAGGTCCTTATCGAGTCGACTTATCAGGAGGAAACGCAGACACGCCCACTGGTAGCCTGGGCCCTCGCTATTGTGAAGGATGGATGTGTGCCTGCACGCTGCCTCCATGTTGAAGACTGCGAATTAACCGTTCCTAGGAATACCTTGCTGGTCAAAGTTTATATGTCTGAAGGGGACATTCCTCGACGAAGGGGTTTCACGCTACTGCCAGATAGAAGATCAGCCTGGACCTATGCTGTAGAGGTCCATCAAGGGGAGACCCTGACAGCGGAGTGGAGCGGTCGAGTGATCATGGCCCGGATGGGGTGGACTGCAAGACCCTGACTCCAGGACAACAGAAGTTGCTGGAGGACACCCTTTGGGAATTTCAGGAGGCGTTCTCGAGACATGATGAGGACTTAGAGTGTGCTTCCACCATCGAGCACGAAATCCCCACCGGCGATGCTGTGCCGATCAGGGAATGTTACCGGCAAATCCCGCCCAAAATGTACCAGGAGGTGAAGGTCATGGTGGCCAGCATGTTGGAAAACCGGGTGATCCAAGAGAGTCAAAGTCCTTGGGCTGCTCCAATAGTCTTGGTGCAAAAGAAAGATGGGAGTCCCCGATTCTGCATGGATTATCGGAAGCAGAATGCCCAGACCATCAGGGATGCCTAACCCTTCTGTGGATTAAGGAATCGTCCGCCCTGAGTCATGCAAAGTTCTTCTCGACTCTTGACCTGGCCAGTGGGTATTGGCAGATAGTGGTGGCCAAGAAGGAAAAAGCGAAGACGGCCTTCATCCTACCTATGGGACTTTACGAGTACAACTGGATGCCGATCGTCCTGTCTAATGCCCCAGGAACATTCCAGCGGTTAATGAAGCACTGTCTGGGGGACCTGAACTTCGAGTTGGTATTGATATACCTGGATGACATAGTAGTGTTTGGGGCCTTCTTTGAGGATCACCTCCAGAAGCTGTAACAGGTAATGGGTTGCATCAAAAGGGTCATAGATGCCTGTGATGAGAACATAGTCCTACCACTTTACAAATCACTGGTCAGACCACACATGGAGTACTGTGTACTGTTCTGGGCTCCTGTGAACAAGGCAGACATAGCAGAGCTAGAGAGGGTTCAGAGGAGGGCAACTAAAGTAATAACTTGAATGGGGCAACTACAGTACCCTGAAAGTTCAAAATTAGGGTTATTTACCTTAGAAAAAAGATGACTGAGGGGAGATCTAATATCTATGCATAAATATATCAGGGGTCAGTACAGAGATCTCTCCCATGATCTATTTATCCCCAGTACTGTGACGAGGGGACATTGTGTCTGGAGGAAAGAAGGTTCGTACACAAACATAGAAAAGGATTCTTCACAGTAAGAGCAGTGAGACTCTCTGCCTGAGGAGGTGGTGATTGTGAGTATAATAAAGGAATTCAAGAGGGGACCGGATGTATTTCTGGAGTGTAATAATATTACAAGTTATAGCTACTAGAGATGGGTCGTTGATCCAGGGAGTTATTCTAATTGGAGTCTGGAAGGAATTTTTTCCCCTTAAGTGGAGAAAATTGGCTTCTGCCTCACAGGGGTTTTTTGCCTTCCTCTGGATCAACTTGTAGGAAACAGGCCGAACTGGATGGACAAATGTCTTTTTTCGGTCTTATATACTATGTTACTAGGTCCTAGTATTGCTGCGAGACCATGGGCTCAAGATCAAGCCCAAGAACTGTTTTGACATCAGATAGAGTATTTGAGACATTTGGTCACCCTGGAGGAGGTAAAGCCGGCCCCCAGCAAGGTGGAGGCTGTCCAGAAGTCGCCCCAGCCGCATACACTAGGAGAGGTGCAGGCTTTCGTAGGACTGGCTGGCTGCTACTGGAGGTTCATACCCGTTCAAACAAGTTATTAAGGGGCCTGAAGAATCATCCCATCTAGTGGGGACCCCAGCAAAAAGAGGCCTTTGAAGCAGTGAAGGAGGCCCTGACCAGTGCCCCGGTTCTGGCTTATGCGCGGTTCGAGACCCCATTCCTGCTGTACACTGACGGAAGTCTATATGGTCTGGGGGCCATGTTATACAAAGTCCACAGACTTTAGAAATTTATTGCCTATGGCAGCTGGTCTCTGAGGGAGTCATAGCGCAACCCTGACAACTATAGCTCCTTTAAATTGGAACTACTGCCACTGGTGTGGACCATGAGTACGGAGTACCTGACAGGTGCAGAGGTGACTATGATGACGTTACAATCCGTTAGCACATCTGGACAATGCCAAGCTCAGTGCGCTTGAACAGAGGTGGATGGCTCGCCTTTATAAGTATCAATACCGCATCAAATTCCGGTCATGGAGGGAGAACGTCAACGCCGACGCACTCTCCCGAGTCCCTATAGGGTTGTCGACTCAGAGTGCCGCTGAGAAGCTAGAGGACACTGAAACTTCTGACCTTGGTCGATTGCTTATGTTTTAGGACGTGGCACATTCAAGTGGGGTGGCGTCTGGGATGCCAGTGGTTTTGGCCATGTCATTGGGAGCGGAGACCGCCCTGGAAGCCCATGAGAGGGGTGCCCATTTCGGGAACGACAAAATGTTTAAGTGGCTCTAACAGCTTCTATGCTGTCCAGATTTGGCAAACATGGTGGCCGAGGCATGTCTTAAGTGTGGGCCCTGTGGGCTGAGTAAGAGTACTGAACAGCGGGCTCCTGTTCAGGCCATCGGGACCTCCGTGCCCCTAGAGCTGCTTATGACCGATTATTTACAGATTGGGTACTCTACCTCGGGAAACTCATACTGTCTAGTCATGACAGATCATTTCACAACCAGAGAAAAGACGTCAGAGTCAGCCACCGAAGCAGTCTGCAAAACTTTATACATGTGTTCGGGTGTCCACGGAGGATACATTAGGACCAGGGGGCATGTATTTAGTGTACTTTAATGAATGAGCTGTACCAACTGTATGGGATTGAATGTTCCCGCACCACCCCGTATCACCCCCAAGGAAACAGGGTGTGAAAGCGGTTCAACCGCGCCTTTCTTCAGATACTGCGGACTCTGGGGGACAGCCAAAAGGCTTGGTGGACCGAGTACCTACCTGAACTGATGTGGGCCTATAACAACAGGGTACACAGTACCACCGGATACTCCCCACATATGCTCATGTTTGGGAGAGCCAGTCGGGAGATTGAAGATCTACATATGCCCGATCCGATGGAGCCACCACCGAGAAATACCACCACATGGGTGCAAGAGCACCTGGCTAAGAGGGATCCACAAGGTTGTGAGGGAGAGCCTGGGACAAGTGGTACACCCTAACCCAAGACCAGTGCAGAGGAATGAGTATACCCCAGGTGATCAAGTGATGGTCAGAGCCAAGCGGCCGTCTGGGAAGTTGGATGGGCAGTGGTAGCCGGTTCCATACACAGTGAAGCGTAGAGTAGACCCTGCCATCCCGTTCTATGAGGTAGAGTCAATAGGGACTGGGGGGCCCTCACGAAACTTGCACCGTAACATTTTGAGGCGTTGTAATTTTGATGAGCCCGTGTGCATGAAGGAGATGCCTCCTACTGCTCAGAGTACAGAGGAAATCCCCTTAGCGGAGGAGGAATGGTGAGTTGTCTCTGCCCCAGTACCCACAGAGGCTCCGGCGTGTCAAGTTTGCAACCCAGGTAAATTGTTTAAAGCAGCTAGCAGCTCCTTCCCCATTAGATATGCCTGATGTCCCCAGTGCTTCTGAGCCTATCACTCTGCGAAGGTCAACCAGGTCCAATGCTGGTGTACCCTCAAAGCGCTATGCCCAGGATGAGTTTGTATGGGGAGGGTTGCTGAGGACGACAACCTCTAGTGGGATGGCATGTGAGATGGGGAAACAGCTCTCATTGTCTGAACACTGTTTGTGTAAATCAAGTTAAATGATCTGCACTGACATACTGATGTTTGGCCATAAGATTCCGCTGTTTCCTAAACACAGCTAACAGGCTGCATATTTTCCATATTCATGAGAGGTGGAGTTACACAGCCTGTAGAAGAAAGAGAGCAGCTATCTTAGAGGAAGCTGAGACTGAGAAACTGTGTGAGCAGAGGCTCTGTCAACATCCAGGTGTGGGAGCATCCCTCAATGACCAGAGCTGCAGCTAAGTGAAGCTGATCGTGTCCAAGACCCTGATCCTGTCCAGAGGAACAAGGATTGCTTCCAGGAACATTGATGAGAGCTGAGGAGCAAAGCAACACACACTGCGGTACCGCATGCTTGGTGGAGAGGCATTTGTTCGGTTCACAGTCACCAGTGGCTGCAGAGCATACCCGGGTCAGTAAGACTGATTGTGCATGCACCTCATCACAGTGTTGGCGCCTAGAATCCTAGGGACTGAAACCAGGTCTGTAGTTAGTTAGTTAGGTTTCTGTTTGTGTCAGGCCACAATTGTTGCTGGCTGTTCATTGCAAGGACTCCAAAATTTAAAGTGACATTTCACACCGGAGAGCTGAATTTACTTAACCACAAACCCAAGCCAGGCTGGCGTTTTGGCTCAGAAGGAATACTCTGGCCCCCTGCTACAAGAGAAGTTATGGGAGGGGGAATACTGTGGAGCATTGTAAATTTGTAAGCTGTTGTACTGCACCGCAGGCTAGCCTGTACCACCCACCCAAACAGTTGTTCTTGATCTTTTAGGGCAGTGATGGGCAACGTGCGGCTCTCCAGCTGTTGCTAAACTACGACTCCCACCATGCCCTGCAGTAGGCTGATAGCTATAGACAGGCTTTGCATGCTGGGAGTTGTAGTTCTGCAACATCTGGAGAGCCGCACGTTGCCCATCACTGTTTTAGGGTAATAACAGGTAAGGCTTGGCTGTTTAATTGTGCCCACCAGTAGGTAAATTACTGCACTTTTCTCTGGCATCCACGCTGTGCAGCACAAGAGTCTCAGCCTTCGGGCTGGTTATATGTAAATTTATTGTGTGTTCCCAGCATTTGTGGTTGTGCTCATTGCCACGTATAAGTAAAATATTGTTTTGGCAAAAGCTGGTGTTGGAGTTACTTTCCTCGTTTATGACTTCGTTGTATCCTGGGGAGCCCACCCCGGCAGTGGCGTATCTATCACGAGGCAAACAAGGCATTTGCCTAGGGCGGCACTTCCAATGGGGCGGCGCCGCGGCAAGATGCTTTGTTTGCCTCAGTGATAGATTTTTTTTTTTGTCCGGGCTGCGCTGCTGGGGGTGCGCCGGCGCCGCTCCTCCCTGCCCAGCGCCGTTGTAGGTAATTTATTCACTCCACTTGCCTGAGAGAAGCGCCGGAAGACTCACACAGGCGCACTGGCAGAGGCATTGAAGTGCGCATGCGCCTGCCAGTGCGCCTGTGTGAGTCTTCCGGCGCTTCTCTCAGGCAAGTGGAGTGAATAAATTACCTACAACGGCGCTGGGCAGGTAGGAAATGTCTGTGGAATCGGATGACACTGGGGGGAAGAATCTGTGGATGACACTGAGGGGGGAATCTGTGGATGACACTGAGGGGGGAATCTGTGGATGACACTAAAGAGGGGGAATCTGTGGATGGATGACACTAAAGAGGGGGAAATCTGTGGATGACACTGAGGGGGGAAATGTGGATGACACTGAGGGGGGAATCTGTGGATGACACTAAAGAGGGGGAATCTGTGGATGACACTGGGGGGAATCTGTGGATGACACTGAAGGGGGAATCTGTGGATGACACTGAGGGGGAGAATCTGTGGATGACACTGAGGGGGAATCTATGGATGACACTAAGGGGGAATATGTGGATGACACTAAAGAGGGGGGAATCTGTGGATGACACTGAGGGGGGAATCTGTGGATGACACTGAGGGGGGAGAATCTGTGGATGACACTGAGGGGGAATCTGTGGATGACACTAAGGGGGAATATGTGGATGACACTAAAGAGGGGGATCTGTGGATGACACTGGGGGGGATCTGTGGATGACACTGAGGGGGGAATCTGTGGAAGACACTGAGGGGGAGAATCTGTGGATGACACTGAGGGGGGAATCTGTGGATGACACTAAGGGGGAATATGTGATGACACTAAAGAGGGGGAATCTGTGGATGACACTGAGGGGGGAATATGTGGATGACACTAAAGAGGGGGAATCTGTGGATGACACTGAGGGGGGATCTGTGGATGGCACTTAAGGAGGGGGATCTGTGGATGGCACTTAAGGGGTGGATCTGTCTGTGGATGGCACTTAAGGGGGGGATCTGTGGATGACACTTAGTGGGATCAAGGGAGGGGTGTGAGGTGTGGCTGTCGTTATTCACTTTTAAATACAGGAATACAGGAAAGGATGGAGCCTAAAAGGAAGGGCGGGGTTTACAGAGAAAGGGGTTTGGCCTTGACAGGAAGGGGCGGGTCAAATTTTTATTAGGGGGTGCCCGAGTTTAGTCTCGCCTAGGGCAGCACAAAACCAAGATACACCACTGCACCCCGGTACACAGCTTACACTCCTTCATTGCATCACAATGTCGTTTCCCCTATTCAAGGGTGAACTATCTGTGTGGTACTAGTTTTTCAGGAGGATTATCCGTTTCTACAGTATAGGTTTGGGGAACACAGCAGGCACAGTATTGGAGGTGTCAAGAAGGTGGGGGGAATGATGTAAAAGCAGGAACCTAAGATGTCTGTGTGACGAACTCTGCAGTGAGAGGATATGGCTGAAAGACATCATCATGGCGGTCTAGTCCATATAGGGATGAGGAAAGAGAACATCTACATCAGAGGAGACGTCACTCTATGTAATACGTCAACTGTATTTTGGTAGAGCAGAATGTAATTTAAAAAGTAAGGGCTTATTCAAACGGCTGTATGTTCCTTTTTCATGTGATTCGCAATTTTTGTGGATTAGATGTGGACCCATTCCCTTGTATGGTGCCTCAAAAGATGCAGACAGCACACAGAGTGTGCCCCGCAAAACAAATAAAACATGTCTTATACTTGTCAGTGAAAATCAGAACGTAGCCCCCTTGAAGTCTATTGGTCTGCAAAAATGCGGAATGCAATCCATTTTTTTGAGGACATGGTAAACTGACTGCAAAAAAACGGATCCGAATTTTTGCAGACTGCAAAAAACATACAACCGTCTAAATGAGCCCTAATAGTCATCCATCATGGGTCCCAATATGGTGAAGATTAGTTCTGCACGCTGTGCTATTCTTTCTGCCAAATCTGAAGAAACTGCTGACAGAGGCTTAAAACAAAGCCTATGATAGTGGCATAAGAAGAGCCTTATTTTGTTAACCTATCACTATGGCTTCCTTGGGGGTACTCTGTATGAACTTCTTGACGTGAAATGGTTGAGAACCACTGGTCTATACTACACCACACAATAGAGTTTTGTTCATATGGTGCCTTTAGAAGTGTATAGGACCCTACTGTACCTCCATACACGTCCATTTTCTTACAGATTTGACTTTTTTTTTTGTTGGATTCATAGAGAATTCGAGAGAAAGAAAAATGTAGGATTTTCCATCGGATTCCATGCTACCAAGATATCTTAGCACAGCAAAAAGGCATTATAAAGACCAACCCAGTGGACTCCTCCTTTATAATCATAAGGTGATTATCGACAATAGCTTTGAATCATTTTCTAGAATACTTTGAACAAGTAGGAACACACGTCTTGTATTTAATCTCATCACACGGACAGATGACATAATAAGCTTTAATCTAATGCTGTGAGTAATTCCTATGTCTCCTGAGATGCTGACATTTTTCGATGTTTTCAGAAAGCTTTAGCCGACTTTTTATTCCTTCATAGATAAGTTTACTTCGCTACCATCAACGTGCAACTCGAAAGACCTTTACACTTTACTACGGTAAGTTTTTATATTAGGGGTCAGTTATTCGCTCAATATAGATGTGAACAATTAGGCAGATTTACTGTATATTTATTTTTATTTATTAGATTTACCAAAATAAAATTGTCTCTTTAAGATAACCAACCAAAATGGTCTAAAAAGTGGTCTTCTAGTGGGGGGGGGGGTCCTACTCAAAGAAGATGGCCAGCATGCATAATATATGGTGGACCTAAAAACCTGGTCTGGATATACTCATCTCACCAAGATAGTCTTTTAAAAAGTTTTTAGTGTGTATATATATATATATATATATATATATATATATATATAGTTTCAATTGTTTATTGCAAAATGTATTACTTTTAACTTTGAAAAAAAAATGGTGAAATTTTTAATAGCATAGTTATGCTTATTAGTTTTCTGTCACTTTTGTAGCATTTAACACTATTCATATTGTCCAAAGGATGTAAACCTTAGCAGACGAGATCCATTAGAAACTGGTCCTGATAGCTTACAGAAACTTCACAGAAGCCATAATGCTAGTGTAAAAATATCCGTCGTTTTAACACAACTAATAAAAATATAGCTGTAAAATACAGGCCATACGATATCTGCTGAGTTTAAACATGGCCTAACAATCTTACAGGAGTTAGATCTCGCTAATAATTATAAAGATAATGGATTAAAAGTGCTTATCTCAGTTCCATGGAGGTGTAAAGACAAACTAAGGGTATTTTTACACTAGCGATATTCTTTTCCTGTATTAAAATCCAGTAAAGTGTCTCAATACCGGAAAAAAACGCATCAGTTTTATCCTAATAAATTCTGAATGGAAAGCAATCCGTTCAGTGTGCATCAGGATGTCTTACTTTCCGTCCCTTGTATGGTATTTGACCGGACAAAATACCGCAGCTTTTCCGGACAAAACACTACCGGCATTAATTTCCATAGAGATGTATTATTGCCGGATCCGGTACCAAGTGTCCCAGAAATTGCCGCATTGCCGGATCCGGTTTTCCGGTCTGCGCCTGCACCGGACATATGAGGAGCTATTTTTGCCTTTGATCTTTGAAAATAATTAAATACCGGATCCGTTACTCCGGATGATACCGAATCCGGAAAAAAACAGCTTTGTGTTTGTATATAGTTTGCCAGATCTGCTGACACACATGAGTCAGAGACACTGGTGCAAAGCATCGGAGGCACAGGCAAAGTACTAATTCAGAACCACACAGTGTATAGGAAAATCCAAGGCAAACATGAAATACAGGCATGTGACAAAACAATGATCACTGGCAGATGGACAAACTTCAGGAACCCGGGCACACGGTCTTAAGGAACCCGGACACATGGACTTCAGGAACCCATTCATATATAGCAGATACATGTGTAGAAACTTAGAAAGGCATACTTCAGGAAGCCATTTAGACATAGCCAATAAACGTACAGAAACTTAGTAAGACTGACTAGGCACAGAACTCTAGAACACAGTTCAGATGTAGCAGGTCCAGATGTAGAAACTTGGCAAAACTGATCAGACAAAAACTAGAACTTGGTAATGTATCAGCAAACAGAACACAATCCAGACACAGGCAGAACGTTTAAAGGTCCAACAAAATCTTGAAATTGCAGAACCAGGGGCAGGGCACAAACTCAGGAACTATATAGATGACTTTTTAAACTCATTAGTCAAACAGGTGCAGACACACACAGAGCCAGGGGATTAACCTTCACAGACACAAACTAGATACAAGGAAAATAGTCCAATTCACTCCCACAGGTAGCCAGGGCTGGGATGCATGGAAAAGTGGCAACATGAACTGCCATTGAACACAACAGCACAAATTTAAACACACAAGAAGCCGGAGCCTGAACACATAGTACAATGGTGACAAATGAAATTCTATTGTAACAAAAATGTGTCACATGAGAACAAGTGGGTATTATCACGTAGGGTACAGAACAGTGCAGCCCTCCACCCACACCACTGTCCTTACTTAAAGAGGACCTGTCCCCACTCCTAACACAGCTGTTTTAATAACGTCATGCATTCCCCATGTAATAACAATTCTAGAGCATCTATTCTTATGTCTGTATGCTGTGACATTCCTTTATTTCTACTAGAAGTTATGAATTGATTGCTGTTAGCCTTCAGTAATGGTAAGGAGTGGTAGTAACCAGTTGGGGGGGGGGGGATAGAGTGAGTCTGTGTGGGTACACACCCCCAACTTGTTAGTTACCTCCCCTCTGTAACCTTACTGAAGGCTAATAGCAATTAATTCATAACTTCTAGTATAAATAATAAAGGGATGGCAAAACACAGAGTCATAAGAATAGATGCTGTAGAATTGTTATTACATGGGGAATGCATGAAGCTATTAAAACAGACATGTCAGGAGCGGTGAAAGGTCATCTTTAATTGCACAATCCATCCTAAATAGGACCACAACTTGGCAATGGTCCCTAACTTGACTAAGTGCAGAGACCTAATCCTAGTAGAGTAAGAGAGTAATCAAACATAAAGAGGTCAAAATCAGGACAGAATCCAAACTAGAGAGATATGTCAAACCCAACACAGAGTCAAATACCAGATGCGGTCTGTGCCAGGAGATAATGTCAGAAGCATAATCGTCAGCGAGGAGAAAAGTCAGGGGCAATCCAAAAGTCAGAATACTAGGGATCCAAATATAGTACCATACATGCCAGTGAGGGTAAGTCCAATCACAGGCATCTTTTGCCAGCAGCTGCCTGTTTAAGGCTAGGGCTACCCGATGACGTGTCTCGCTACATATTTTGTAATACTAGTCTATGGTGTCGCACTGCGACATGCTGCGACTGCAACATGACAGTCGCAAAAAATCCATCCAGAGTAAAAGATCCATATCAGAGTAAAGGGGGCTGAATAAAAATGCATGCCACACTTTTTTAGACTTGTATGTATAAAAAAGTTTGAAAACCATGTATCATTTTCTTTTCACTTCACACACACTTGTTACTTTGGTCTATCACATAAAATCCCAATAAAATACATTTAAGGGTACTTTCACACTTGCGGCATGGCTATCCGGCAGGCTGCAAGTACCCGCTCTGTCGCCATTGACTATAATGGGGGCGGTGCTACGACGCAGCACGGCAGTGATCGCCGGAGTAAAAGTACTGCAGGTCCGACTTTTTAGTCCGGCGATCACTGCCGTGCTGCGCCGTAGCTCCGCCCCCGCCCCCATTATAGTCAATGGGGACGGAGCGGCAGCACATAGGTACTTGCGGCATGGCGGATCCAGCGGGCTGTTCACCTGCCGGAACAGCCTGCCGGATTGCCATGACGCAAGTGTGAAAGTACCCTAAGTTTGTGGGAATAAAGTGAAAAAATGCTCAAGGGGTATAAATATTTTTTCAAGGCACTCTATATAAAGTCCTAAAAATTTTTTTTTTAAAATAAACAAGCAGCATGTGGAAGAGGGATCCAGCTCCTGCACTGGGATGATTACTATCCTGCAAATGCTTCCATATTTTGTATTTTAATGTTTCATGAAAAATAACCAAGGGTTTTCCAGAGCCCACTGTATTTTTTGCACAGTTGGCATACAGACAGTGATATACAGGTGGGAAAGTGGTGGCACAGAGTGATGGCATACCCAGGAGACACAGGGTTGGCATCCAGGTGGAAGAGTGATGTCATATTAGGAAGCAGAATTTTCTGGAGCCTGTTGTATATTTTCACACAACAAGCTTTTATTGCTAGTCATAAAATAATGCAATATCAAATGTCCAGAAAATAATCTTTTGTACCATATAAGGATGTGCTGCTGTGTTTTTATACGTTTGTGCTTCTGTGCTTTTCAATGCGGTTGATGTTGTTTGTACATGGAGGTGAGCACTCCAAGTGCGTTTGTGTGTTCGTGTCATGTGTTGATATTAGATGTCTAATTCTGTGACTGCTAGGGTTAAGAGAAACATCCAAAGTCGATTCGCATAAAACTTGTTCTAATACTGTATGGAGCAGGAGCTCCGTACAGTATTAGAATGTTTTGGCTCCAATGAGCCGAAGTTATTGCTTCGCAAAGTCTTGCATAATAACTTCATAAATTAATTTGTACTGTAAAAAAAAAACATTTCCCCAACTTGGGTTCGGTTCCAAGGTACCACTTTATTAGAACAAAGTTTTATGCGAATCGACTTCGGATGTTTCATTATATATCGGTGTTAATAGATTACATTTCATAGTTTTACATTCATACCTTTCAGTTGTGATATTCAAATGGGCTTTTATTAGTTATACTACTTGTGGAGCTTTCATTAGCCTGAGTTCAAACTTCAGTTATTTCGATAAGTTATTGTGAACCAGAACCAATTGCTGGTCAAAAACACAGAATAGGTGCAAATCAAATCATTACACCTGATCTCTGAGTAGGCTTCACTATTGGTTTTGGCTTACAATAAGGCCTCTTGCGTGTGCTGGCCGGGCACGTGCTGTGGGGAAGCCGCATTCAGATCGCGGACCCATTCACTTGAATGCGGTCCGTGATCCGCACCGCAAAAAAGTAGTGCATGAACTACTTTTTTGCGGTGCGGAGGCACGGCCAGAGACACCACGGAAGCACTCCGTAGTGCACTCCGTAGTGAATGGGTCCGCATCCGTGATGCGGGGTGTGCATGGCCGGTGCCCCGTGTAATGGGGACCCGCCGTATGCCGGGGCAACGGCCGTGTGCATGAGCCCTAACTGATGGAAATAACTGACCAAATAAATGAAGTGTGAACTCGCGCTAGGCTTGTCTGGCAGGCTGTTCCGGCAGGGGAACAGCCTGCCTGATCCGTACTTACGTTTGCACACGTGTGCTGCCAGAAGTCCTCCCCGGCCCCATTCACTATAAGAGGGACGGGCCAGAGATGCGGCCGCAACAAGGAAAACATGGCGAGAGGCGGCCGGACAAATACCGCAGCACGCCAGATAGGACTTCCGTCAGCACATGTGTGCAATCGTTAGTACAGATCCAGCAGGCTGTTCCCCTGCTGGAACAGCCTACCGGACAAGCCTAACGCGAGCGTGAGCCTTAGTTTCACACTGTGCTTTGCAGTGTCCTTTTGTCATATAGTAACATAGTAACATAGTAACATAGTATATAAGACCGAAAAAAGACATTTGTCCATCCAGTTCGGCCTGTTTCCTACAAGTTGATCCAGAGGAAGGCAAAAAAACCCTGTGAGGCAGAAGCCAATTTTCCTCACTTAAGGGGAAAAAAAAAAATTCCTTCCCGACTCCAATCAGGCAATCAGAATAACTCCCTGGATCAACGACCCCTCTCTAGTAGCTATAGCCTGTAATATTATTACACTCCAGAAATACATCCAGGCCCCTCTTGAATTCCTTTATTGTACTCACCATCACCACCTCCTCAGGCAGAGAGTTCCATAGTCTCACTGCTCTTACAGTGAAGAATCCTTTTCTATGTTTGTGTACAAACCTTCTTTCCTCCAGACGCAGAGGATGTCCCCTTGTCACAGTCACAGTCCTGGGGATAAATAGATGATGGGACAGATCTCTGTACTGACCCCTGATATATTTATACATAGTTATTAGATCTCCCTCAGTCGTCTTTTTTCTAAAGTGAATAACCCTAATTTTGATAACCTTTCAGGGTACTGTAGATCCCTCATTCCAGTTATTACTTTAGTTGCCCTCCTCTGAACCCTCTCCAGCTCTGCTATGTCTGTCTTGTTCACAGGAGCCCAGAACTGTACACAGTACTCCATGTGTGGTCTAACCAGTGATTTGTAAAGTGGTAGGACTATGTTCTCATCACGGGCGTCTATGCCCCTTTGATGCAACCCATTATCTTATTGGCCTTGCCAGCAGCTGCCTGACACTGGTTTTTGCAGCTTAATTTGCTGTTTATTAAAATTCCTAGATCCTTTTCCATGTCAGTGTTACCGAGTGTTTTACCATTTAATATGTACGGGTGACTTGCATTATTCCTTCCCATGTGCATAACTTTACATTTGTCAGTGTTAAACCTCATCTGCCATTTTTCTGCCCAAGCCTCCAATCTATCCAGATCCCTCTGTAGCAGAAAACTGTCCTCTTCAGTGTTAATTACTTTACACAGTTTAGTGTCATCTGCAAAAATAGATATTTTACTGTGCAGGCCTTCTACAAGATCATTAATAAATATATTGAAGAGAATAGGGCCCAATACTGACCCCTGAGGTACCCCACTAGTTACAGTGACCCAATCTGAGTATCTACCGTTAATAACCACCCTCTGTTTTCTGTCACTCAGCCAGTTACTTACCCACATACAGACATTTTCTCCCAGTCCGAGCATCCTCATTTTATATACTAACCTTTTATGAGGTACGGTGTCAAATGCTTTGGAGAAGTCCAGATATACGACATCCATTGATTCACCGCTGTCAAGTCTAGAACTTACCTCCTCATAGAAGCTGATTAAATTTGTTTGGCATGACCGATCCCTCATGAAGCCATGCTGATATGGCGTTATTTGCTTATTTTCATTGAGATACTCCAAGATAGCATCTCTTAGAAACCCTTCAAACAGTTTACCAACAATAGATGTTAAACTTACCGGCCTATAATTTCCAGGCTCTGTTTTTGGACCCTTTTTGAATATTGGCACCACATTTGCTATGCGCCAATCCTGTGGAACATTCCCTGTTATTATAGAGTCCGTAAATATCAGAAATAATGGTCTGGCTATGACATCACTTAATTCCCTTAGGATACGGGGTGTATGCCATCCGGTCCTGGCGATTTGTCTATTTTAATCTTTTTAAGTCGCTGTTGTACTTCTTCCTGGGTCAGACAGGGCACTTTTAATGGGGGATTTATTTTTACATTCTGCATTTCATCTGACAGTTTATTTTCCTCAGTGAATATAGTAGAGAAAAAAATATTTAATAGTTTTGCTTTATCCTCGTCGCTCTCTGCAACACCCCCTCATTGCTATGTAGAGGGCCGACTCCTTCAGATTTATATTTTTTACTATTTATATAATTGAAGAACATTTTAGGGTTAGTTTTACTCTCTTTGGCAATTAATCTCTCGGTCTCTAGTTTGGCAAATTTTATTAGTTTTTACATATTCTATTTTTTTCCTTATAGTTTATCAGTGCTTCCTGACTGCCCTCCTGTTTTAGCGATTTATATGCTTTCTTTTTGTCATTTATTGCCTTCTTTACGGTTCCATTTATCCACATTGGTCTCTTATTGTTCCTTAGCCTTTTATTCCTATAAGGTATGTACCTCTCACAATTAGATGTTACAATGCTTTTAAAAATCTCCCATTTTATGGTTGTATTTTTATTTTTGAGGACTTTGTCCCAGTTAGTTAGGCCTATGGCCTCGCTTAGTTGGCTAAATTTTGCTTTTTTGAAGTTTGGTATTTTTGTTCCTCCCTTTAGAAACTCTCGTTTGAAGGATAATTGGAAGGTTATAACTTTATGGTCACTATTTCCCAGGTGTCCCCCAACCTGCACATCTGTTGTTCTATCAGGTCTATTGGTTAATACTAAGTCCAGTATGGCCGTCCCTCTAGTGGGGTCCTGAACCAGTTGGGAAAGGAAATTGTCTTTGGCTATTGCCAAGAACCTGTTTCCTTTATGGGATGTACAGCTTTCAGTTTCCCAGTCTATATCTGGGTAGTTGAAGTCCCCCATGATAACGACTTCATTATGATTTACGGCCTCGTCTATCTCGTTTAGTAATAGATTTTCTGTGGACTCTGGTATATTAGGTGGTTTATAATACACTCCTATTAGCATTTTATTATTGTTTTTTGCTCCATGTATTTCTACCCACAGTGACTCCACATGTTCATGTCCCTCAGAGATGTATTCTCGAATTACGGGATTTAGACACGACTTCACGTAGAGGCAGACCCCTCCACCTCTCCGGTTTTGACGATCCTTTCTAAACAGATTGTAACCCTTTATATTAACTGCCCAGTCATAGCTATCATCCAGCCATGTCTCAGTTATTCCCACTATGTCATAGTCCTCCTCACACATCACTAATTCCAGTTCACCAGTCTTGTTAGTCAGGCTTCTGGCATTAGTATACATACATTTGACAGGTTTATGTGTATTTTTGACCCTACATCTTTCATTCTGAGCTGTTCTAGTCCCCCTTCCATTCCTCCCCCAGACACACTACCTCGCCCCTGGTCTCTATCTGCACTATCTTCCCATCCTATAACATAATTACCCTCCCCCAGTCCCTAGTTTAAACACTCCTCCAACCTTCTAGCCATCTTTCTCCCCAACACAGCTGCCCCTTCCCCATTGAGGTGCAGCCCGTCCCTACGGTAGAGCCTGTAGCCAACAGAGAAGTCGGCCCAGTTCTCCATGAACCCGAACCCCTCCTTCCTACACCAGTTCTTGAGCCACTTGTTAACCTCCCTAATCTCCCGCTGCCTTTCTTGTGTGGCTCGTGGTACAGGCAGTATTTCAGAAAATACTACTTTTGAGGTCCTTGCCCTAAGCTTTTGACCTAAATCCCTGAAATCATTTTTAAGGACTCTCCACCTTCCTCTAACTTTGTCATTGGTTCCGATATGGACCATGACCGCTGGATCTTCTCCAGCCCCTCCCAGTAATCTGTCAACCCGATCCGCGATGTGTCGAACTCTAGCGCCAGGAAGACAGCACACTGTTCGGCGATCACGATCTTTGTGACAGATTGCCCTATCTGTACCCCTAATAATTGAGTCTCCCACTACCAGCACCTGTCTGGCCTGCCCTGCTCTCCTGGTCCCCTGCTTACTGGAGCTGACATTCCCCTGACTGGCAGAGGAAGTGTCTGGCTGCAGCGGTGCCGTCCCTGAACTGTCATCCCCTCATCTGCCAACCGTGCAAACTTGTTGGGGTGTGTCAGATCAGGGCTGGCCTCCCTGGCACTCTTCCCTCTACCCCGCTTTCTTACTGTTACCCAGCTAACTACCTCACTCTCCTCAGCCTCCTCGCTACCACCCTCCCCCACATCTACCCCATAGAGTGCTTGCTCAGTGAGCAGCAAACTCTTTTCCAAATTGTCAGTGGCTTTCAGTGTTGCAACTCGCCTGTTTAGAGACTCGATGTGCGATTCCAAACGGGTAATTTGCTCACATTTTGAACAAACATATACACCCTCGAACGGCTGTTCCAGGACTGCATACATCATACAAGATGTGCACTGGACGGCGCTGTCAATAATGGAAGTCATATTAAATGGGGATTACACAGGAAAAGAGAGGGAAAAAAATAAATAAATACAATATAGAGCAGTGATATCATATGCTTCAAGAAAGCTCCCGACGCCTACATCTGATGGATCCATAGGCCCCCATTTACCTGGAGTGTTTTTTTGGCCTGTTGGACTGGTATACATCAGTATATCGCTGGATATACATTTCCATAACCCAGAAGCCTATTGGCAACAGATGTGGCCGTATACTTATCCAGTGTAATCCGTCAGATGTTTAAGTTGGGAAAGCCAACAATGCTGTCCAGTATATCGTGTTTCTCAGGTAACTTAGTACATGATCTTACAGTATCTATACTTTTCAGAAGTTTGAAACTGTGTAAAATATAGCACCGGGAAAGAGTCTTGACACTCTAAAGCTGACCATTAGGGGTATCTATAAAAGAAAAGGGGCACCAAAGCAAAGATTAAAAGGGAGTCCCTTTCTGGTGCTGGGTGACAAAGAGTAGAGAGGCAATCCCTGCACAGGGTCTTGCCAGTCATTAAAATAAGGTCTAAAGCTAACTGCGCAGGGCCTCAAAAAAGCTATTTAATGTCTATGGTCAGCTTTAGACCATTGCTTATAAGAGATTATCACTTCAGGGCCACTGAAACCCCACAAACCATCAGAAAACGTGGTGTGATAAACAGGCAGGATATGCTCAAACCCACATGCGGTTGTAAAAATATATAAGGGGGCACATCCTGCACTTGTAGTCCGTTGCTGATGGCAATCAATAGCAAAAAAATGCATACAATGGAAGATGCCAGCAACGGACTACAAGTACCACAATAACCATCCTACATAAGGTAACAATTATGTGGATGTGAAGAACAATCAAAGACTAAACAAAAGCAAAGACAGGTGCACTCTGCGATAATACTAAACCCTCACACTGATGTAAAATTGAGAGGTTAGTTCGACGTATCCTACTAGGAAGACATGTCTTAAGCTCAGGCACCGCGCCAAGGTCTCTCAAGTAGCCTGAGGCCCTATCACTCACCTACCTGTGCCGTTTGGGCAATACCAGGGGCCAGTGGGCGGATTATTGAGCATATCCTGCCTGTTTATCACACCACGTTTCCTGATGGTTTGTATAGTCTTATGTATGGAGGTGTATAAACTCCTATTTAAATGTACAAAGTACAGACGGCTCTCTGATGACACAAACTGATATGCGGTGCCACGTATATAGGTTACCCCACAGTAACCGGATAAAGGTGAATATAAAGACGAAGGTTACGGGCACTCAACTATATGTCTCTGCAATGAGCTTTTTAATAGTCTAAAAATGGTATAAAAAATCAATATACATAATACATAAATTGGAGCTTCAATATTATAAATAAATGAAATCCCACGTGGGTGTAGCGATGATAATCAATCTGGATATTCAGCTTCTAATAGATGGCTGAAAAAATCTCAAAGATGGTATGTTAATTATACCCACATATATAAAGTGATTCACCAAATGGAACCCATATATTAGGTGGTTTGCTGAGTGGGTTCAAACTGATATGCTGGGTGATTTACTGAATATATTTGAACTTGCATAAACTGACATATAATGAAAACAACTGTATATGGTCAGTCCATATATGGGTGCAGGTATAAACACAAATACAGCTCTCTCAATTACCAGACAAAACTCATACGTGTAGTAAAACACATTATTGTAGTAGAGCGTTGCGTGACCGCAAGTTTTAAAGTTAGTGTCAATCAACGTTGCGTATACTGCAAGTTTAGAAAGTGATGTCGGCCAACATTGCCGTTACCGCAGGTAGGAGAAGTAATGTCAATTAACGTTGCGTTACCGCAGGCTTGAAAAAGATGTCACTGTTGCCAATCATTTACTGAGGCACAAATGCGCGTGATGTTAGATACACTGTTATATTTAGACTTGTGTAATTCACACAGAGGAATCTTGCAGCATAAAAGATCGCCGGTGTGCACATAAGTGTGTCACATAGGTGTACATCACAGAAGGTGTCATATAAATATATATGGTTTTACCGTGTCTTCACCGCACGTAAGCGGCTGTGCTGTTCCTCAGTGACTCCGGTCGGCAGTAAGTTGAAAAAGCTTAATGTAGCAAACGTTGTAGCAAGCGGAGTCTTCTCCTGACGATCCAACAGCGCGTACCTGTGGCGCCCTACGTGGTATGCGCCGACATGCAGTGGCGGCTATTACCAAAGAAAAGCACTTTTCTGAATGTACATAAAAAGTCTCTCTCAGTCTGCCAATGCCATACGCGTTTCGGGACCACGGATCCCTTAACGTTAATTGACATTACTTCTCCTACCTGCGGTAACGGCAATGTTGGCCGACATCACTTTCTGAACTTGCAGTATACGCAACGTTGATTGACACTAACTTTAAAACTTGCAGTCACGCAACGCTCTACTACAATAATGTGTTTTACTACAAGTATGAGTTTTTTCTGGTAATTGAGAGAGCTGTATTTGTGTTTATACCTGCACCCATATATGGACTGACCATATACAGTTGTTTTCATTATATGTCAGATTTTATGCAAGTTCAAATATATTCAGTATATCACCCAGCATATCAGTTTGAACCCACTCAGCAAACCACCTAATATATGGGTTCCATTTGGTGAATCACTTTATATATGTGGGTATAATTAACATACCATCTTTGAGATTTTTTCAGCCATCTATTAGAAGCTGAATATCCAGATTGATTATCATCGCTACACCCACGTGGGATTTCATTTATTTATAATATTGAAGCTCCAATTTATGTATTATGTATATTGATTTTTTATACCATTTTTAGACTATTAAAAAGCTCATTGCAGAGACATATAGTTGAGTGCCTGTAACCTTCGTCTTTATATTCCTATTTAAATGTGCCTGTTTTTCATCTACAGGCTACATTTAGGTGCACCTGTTTAGGCCCTGGGCCATATCAGCCAGTCTCGGGTGGGGCTCACAGGTACTTCCCACCTCCCATTGCAAGCATGGCTACATGCTGGAGGTTACTGGTAAGCTGTTTGTGAGTCAGGCCTTATGCTCCCGTAATCCGCCCATGGGCCCCTGGTATTGCCCAAACGGCACAGGTAGGTGAGTGGTAGGGCCTCGGCTACTTGAGAGACCTTGGCGCGGTGCCCGAGTTTAAGACATGTCCTCCTAGTAGGATGTGTCGAACTAACCTCTCAATTTTACATCAGTGTGAGGGTTTAGTATTATCGCAGAGTGCACCTGTCTTTGCTTTTGTTTAGCCACTGAAACCCCCCTGAATGTGCTAGAATAGACACCATATAATACTACATTTCCCTTGCAGCAACCGCATGAGTGATCTCCTGATGATAACAGGTATTCCCTGGAGTTAGAGAAGCAGGACCCATGATGATCAGCTGACCACAGGCGGAGGTTAATTTTGAAAGGGAATCTATCATCGTTTTTTTTTATGGTGTCTTCATTAGGGGCAGCATAAACTAGAGACAGATGCAGGGTTGCCAACCGTCCACAAATTTCTGGATAGTCCGTAAAAATAGGCAGCTTTTTCCCTATGTCCATGAAAAAAAATAGATGTGTCTGTTATTTTTTTGAGGCTGGTGGTGTTATTATTTTGGTGGTGATTATTTTCATTTTACAGCTCACAGTATATGCTGGTAGTGAGTTCTAATCACTATATTGAGCTATAGACATGGATAACTATTATAATCTTTAGCATTCTTTATGGTTTTCCAATCTTTCCGTAAAAAATGTTGTCTGTCTGTGATTTTGGGATAAGTTGTCCAGAAAGAAGAAAAATTCTGGTTGGCAACCCTGGACAGATGTCAATAGCAAAACACTGGGTCACTCTCTTGAATTGTGCATGCTGCTGAGTCCTTACATTCATGAGCTTCTCACCCACAGGTGATTTCAGTTGGGGAAAACTGTCAATCAGTGGCAGGGGGTGAGGAGAGCAGGGAGCTCATGGGTATCATCAGGACTCCTCGGCATGTGCTCGAGCTGTTAGGAGTCAGCAATTAGGACAAAGCATAAAACTGGCGGCAGATTCTCTTTAAGGTGACTCAGCCCCTTTAACTTTATATTTTGTCCAAACCAATTGAGGAATGTTCAGTATAGGTCACATACGTTTATAAATCATACGTTATACATAATATTTTATCATTTGGTTGCCTGAAACAGATTTTGTAGGCCTAAGCCTGAAAAGATGAAGAAGAGGAGTACTACAGTGATGAAAAGATTCCGGCGTCTTCAAGGTAAGGACACATCAGCCTCCCCAGCATCTTCACTGTCATGATGGCTCATAGGTGGATAAAGAAAGCAAAACTGGGTCTATAGATTGTCTGAAATTCCATCCATCATCCCATTTATTTCTTAAATGGCTATTCTGCTGCAAAATAAAATAAAATTCTTCCCGTGGCCATTCCGCCACAGCTGCCATTCCGATGGTCCCTAGGTCTCTGACCCGCCATAGCCAGTGATTGGCTGATTAACCTGTTTCTACGTTGTTGAGACTGGAGCAGGTGTTGGACCTCATCGAGAACCTGTGCATCATCAGAACAGCATCAGCAGGCTATTAGCGAGGTGAAATAAGCTAGTTAATTTTGTAACCATTTTATGGCCATGGCGATATATATATATATATATATTTTGTACCAGGATAACTAGGAATGAGTGAATCCGGAAATATCCGAAGTCGATTCGCATAAAACTTTGTTTCAGTACTGTACGGAGCGAGCGCTCTGTACAGAATTTGAATGTATTGGCTCCTATGAGCCGAAGTTATTACTTCGCAAAGTCTCGCGAGACTTCGCATAATACCTTCATAAATTGATTTATACTGTAAAAAAAACATTTCCCGAATTCGGGTTCGTTTACCTTGGAACCAAACCCGAGTTCGGTAAAAGCTGTTTTACAGTAAAAATCTATTTATGAAGCTATTACGCAAAGTCTCGCGGGACTTTGCAAAGTAATAACTTTGGCTCATAGGAGCTAATACATTCTAATACTGTACGGAGCGCTTGCTCCGTACAGTATTGAAGCAAAGTTTTATGTGAATCGACTTCGGATCGCTAAGGATAACCCTTTAATTAAAAAAAAACAACAATTAAAAAAGTTATTTTAGCCCTAAACTTCAGTGGTGGTGAAATGGACTCATTAACGTTAAAGGAGTTGGCCACTTTCTGGCTACTTGTAACCAATGTGTATATACGATGACTATATGTAGCCCCTGTTCATATTCTGTGCCGCTTTCTGTATTTCATAAGACGTGTCCCTTTGATGGGCAGATCTTCTGTGCTGTCCTCAAGGAGGTCCTATCCGTAAGATGGCCACAGATGGAGAGTTTTGTGACCAGACACATCACTCAGTCTCCTCTATTTAAACACACTGCACCTGCACACCCCCAGCAGTGCAAGTGCAGGTGCAGTGAGTTTGAATGGTGGACACATCACACGGAGGTGATTTGCCTGGTCACATGACCCTCCATCAGCAGCCATTTTATGGATGGGACCTTTGTGTGGACTGCACAAAAGACTTGGCAAACAAGGGTGCATACATACCTTATGAAATATAGAAAATGACACCGAGTTTCAACGAAGGTTATGTTAGTAAATGCCATATAGTCATCTTACAAACAAATTGGTCAACAGTAACCAAAAAATGGCCTTCAATGAGAAGACCGATGCAAAAACTGATGTAACTGGCAGCTTTTATCCTCAGCCACATTCGTTTTTAGTATGACCGACCATAACAGCACATCAGAGAAGAAATCAAAACCAATAGTCCTCCAGGTGGAAATGGTATAATAGTTGTCAATGACGCCATGATCTATAAAATTGGAATGTACTGTGTTTGCAATTTGCAACTGGAAGTAAAACAAAAACAAAAAAACACCAAAGAAGAAAAACATGTTTAGCGAAGGTCCGTCCGGTGTTGTTTTGGTTACTCCCGTGACTGCATCTCATAAAAAAAAGTTGAAATCTCTTTATGCCGTGAACTCCCTTTGTATTCATTGGAGTAACATCTATGAGGATTCCTCAGATAATATGCAGGATTTACTACTAGCCGATCAGTCTCAGACTTGTCCTGCTCAAACTGTCTGCTTCCTCCTTCGTCTGAAGACACAAGTCCGTAAGTCAAAGCGATTACTTTACATTTTATACCTTTTACCTCCTCCTTCAGGAGATAGAACCATAGAATAGTGAGGCTTCCATTAGTTATGGCTAGCTGCAATGGAGTCTGGCTGTGTTCAGCTTGTGTGATACTCGGGTTCTCTGTGTCTGTTACAAAATTAAAGGGTCATTCCTGCTGTATGAAGTTATCCCCTATCCACAAGATAGAGTATAACTATTAGATCGGTGGGAGTCCTGCCACTGTGGATAGAGGATAACTTGACACAACCGGAAACCCCTTTAATAAATCAACATAAACACTTATGTAATATAGAAAATCCTTGATCCATTCTAATTTCTACACGGGCAGACTGGCTTTTGTCTGAGGCTGATTTCACATATGATATTTAGCTGTTTTAGTGACATTTAGGCCTAATTCACACGTCCGCAAAATGGATGCGCATCCCATCCGCAATTTTGCGTAACACTGGGTTCAGACCTGAGAGTTTTGAAGCCTAGCGTTTTCTGAGCGTTCAAGACGGGCGTTAACGCGCGTTTTTTTCAAGCGTTTTGGTAAATAGTGTAGGCGCGTTTGACGCGCGTTTATGTGATTGACTGCATAGTTGGCCAATGACCAAACAGCCCTCGCTATATATAGTTTGGCCAATCTGAATGCTTTAGAGGTGTGAAATTCCATGGTGGCTGATCCAGCATGTTGCAAACTTTGAAAAACGCGCGTCCATAGGCGCGTTTTGCGCTGCACAAATGCCCGAACAACACGCGTATCGCGTTTCCCATTGAAGTATATTGGCACCAAACGCTCGAAAAACGCCCGAATTAACGCGAACATACTTGCTTATGCGTCGGACGTTTTAGGCGTGTCGACGCGCATAAAACGCGCAGCGTGAACCACCCCATTGGAATGCATGGTTCCTGTACTGTTGTGCGTTTTTGCGCGTTCGAATGCGGCGTTTACTGCTGAAAGTGTGAACTGAGTGTAACCCTGGGTTCAGACCTGAGCGTTCTTGAAACGCGCGCTTTACGCAGCGTTTGTGTTGCGCGTATTACAGCCGCGTTTTTGCAAATAGTAGCAGCAGTAACGCTGCGTTCTTGTGATTGACTACTGTGGTGTCAATCACAAAGCAGCGATCAAACGCCCTAAAGAAGCTCAAGTACTTGTTTATGCGTTGGGCGCTTTGCAGCGTTCAAGCACGCTGTAAAACGCTCAAGTGTGAACCACTCCCATAGGGATGCATTGGTTTTAATCTGTTGAGCGTTTGCAGCGCGCTTGAACGCCGCTGTAAAACGCTCAGGTGTGAACCCAGGGTAAGGGTTGCAGACCCATTAATTTCAAAGGGGCAGGAATGGATGTGGACAGCACACTATGTTCTGCAAAAAATAGAACATGTCCTATTCTTGTCTGCAATTGCGGACAAGAAAAGGCATTCTCTATATAGTGCCAGCAATGTGCGGTCCGCAAAATGCGGAATGCACATTGCAGCTGTCCGTGTTTTGCAGATCCGTGTTTCCGTAAAACACACTACGGACGTGTGAATTAGGCCTCACAGGGTCAATTTTCACAGATTTTATTTATTGCTAACTTTTTTTTTTTAACAAATCTCTTTTTATTTAAGATATCAAGTTGACAAACCGTCTCCAATGAGACTTGAAGTAGTAACAATATGTATCGCAGGAGCAGAACATATGTAAATTGACATATTCACTACAATGAAAGTATCTTAGTACATATACGTACATGAGGTCAAAAATGCAGCGATATCTTGTCTAGGACATTGTGACATAAGTGGAGATCAAGAACAAAAGAATAACATAACACTTGAAAGGAGAACAATCGGTTGTACTTTTTGGTAATCCCGTAGTTGTAAGCAATAGTGTGTGTGTCCAGCCTCGGATGCCCAACAACATACAATTCACATCTTATATGGACATAGAAGTGTCCCCCATTGATGTTATTTAATTAGCTCCCCTGAAGTCTTTCCATGGAGCCCATAATTTGAGGAACTTACTATGAGTCCTGTTAGCCCAGCTCGCTAATTCTCCCATTAAGGATATTTGGTCCAGTTTAGAAAACCATTCTTCCAAGCTGGGAGGTGGTGATTGGAGCCAGTGTTTTGGAATCAGCAACCTTGCTGCCTGCACCAACTGAGTCGGTAGATCAGCTGAAGCTGGAGTCCGATGGTAGCCATAATAACACTGATGCGCATCAGTATGTCCATTCCATAGCCCCGTAAAAAAAATAGAACATGTCCTATTCTTGTCCGTGTTAGTCATTGTTATAATGGATCCGCCCAAAAAAACAAATGGCATACGGATGTAATTCGTTTTTTTTTTTTTTGCGGACCACAAAACACATACGGTCGTGTGCATGTAGCCTTGATGTAATAAATGAGCCTCTAGGAGCAACCGAGGCATTGTCGTTACGCCTAGAGACTCCGCTCTCTCTGCAGCTGTTGCACCCTCTGCTCTTTTATTGACTTGAGGAGAAGTCAGGGCCAAGCAATCATTTTTTTAAGTGACTACCCATTGTTCTACCTTTATTCTACAGGTCAGTATGATTACAGATACAGTTGAGCGAACATGACTTTTGGCAGGCTGTGTTTGGGTTTGGGGTTTAAGTGAATTGCGTAATGGATTCCGTTCTCATTGAATCTATCACGTAATTCAATGCCGGCATGCTGCATAATACAAGTGTATGGCCAGCTCTGAGGGTTCCGTTCTGCTGGCCATTCACTTGTATTATGACGGCATGCCTCCAAAGGCAATCCGTTTTTGCATGCCAGCATTTAATCACGTTACGGATTCTGTGAGAACGGAATCCATTGCGTAATTGACTTAAACCCTGAACCTGACAAAAGACAGGTTCGCTCAACTCTAATTACAGGCATATCAGATTGATATTTTTTTTTAATGTTTTTCTGATTTTGCGCAATAAAAAATATTTTTTGTTTATCGGCCACCATTTTCTAAGGCCCATACCTTTTTTTTATTTCTTTGCCAATGAAGCTGTGTGAGTGCCATTTTTTGGGAGCCGGGATGAACAAACACCAGCAATTCTGAAATTATTATTATTATTATTATTATTATTATTTATGGCATCCACCATATATTAGAATTGACATGTTAGGCCTCTTTCACACTTGCGTTCTGAGGATCCGGCAGGCACTTCCGTCCCGCCGGATCCGTCAGAACGCAGGTTACTATGGCAGCCAGGACGCTATTAAAGTCCTGGTTGCCATAGTAGTAGTGGGGAGCGGGAGAGCAGTATACTTACAGTCCGTGCGGCTCCCGGGGCGCTCCATAATGACATCAGAGCACTCCATGCGCATGGATCACGTGATCCATGCGCGTGGGGCGCCCTGACGTCACTCTGGAGCGCCCCGGGAGCCGCACGGATGGTAAGTATACTGCTCCCCCGCTCCCCACTACACTTTACCATGGCAACCAGGACTTTAGCGTCCTGGCTACCATGGTAACCAGTCCTGGCATTAATTCCGGATCCGGCCTTACGGCAAGTGTTCAGGATTTTTGGCCGGAGCAAAAAGCGCAGCATGCTGCGGTATTTTCTCCGGCCAAAAAACGTTCCGCTCCTGAACTGAAGACATCCTGATGCATCCTGAACGGATTTCTCTCCATTCAGAATGCATTGGGATGATCCTGATCAGGATTTTTCCGGCATAGAGACCTGACGACGGAACTCTATGCCGGAAAAGAAATACACAAGTGTGAAAGAGCCTTTATCTGTATTCTCCTGGCCAATTACGATTATAGCGATACCAAATTTATACTGTTTTGGTATGTTATAATAGTTTTTCACAATAAAATCACTTTTAAAAACTATTTTTTTGTGTGGCCGTATTCAAAGTGCCATCATTTTCTCATGTTTCCATCGATTGAGTGACTCTATTCACTTTACTAGGCTTCAGTGCAGTGTTTGTTTGCAGATTAGGTACCACAGCCAAGATTTCTGTGTACCCTAGATATGTCTCCAGTCAGCTCCTATTTTTGTGAGAAGCCTTATGCACACGACCGTATCTGTCTTATGGTCTGCAAACCGCAGATCCACAAAATACGAATGCGGGCCATGTGCTTGCCATATTCTGTTTGCAGATCCATTGTCTTGGGTCCAAGGTCTGCATTTTGCGGACGAGTATAGGACATCGTTTAGATGTTGCAGAACGGACACACGAATGTGGAAAGCACATGGATGACTTCCATGTGCCTTTCGCATCCGTGTGTCCATACTCAAAAATATAGAACATATCCTATACTTGTGGAATTGAAGTCAATGGGTCCACAACAAAATGCACCATGCACACAGATCGCATCCGTATTTTTAAGGTATTCGGACCTTTAAACAGACACGTTCATGTGCATGAGGCCTAAGAAAGCTCTGTCCTGCAAAAAAAATAAAATCCCTATGGGTTGAAATATGTCTAATCATTAAAGTGTTGAGGTGCCTTCAACTAGGCTTTGTGTAATATGCTGAAAGGTATTGTTATAGATACAGCGCCACTTTGTGCATAGGTTGTATCTGTACTGCTGCTATGCTCAGTTACCAGATTAATTATTCCCAACGTAAGATTCTGTCTGAATTCTATCATTTATCTGACTTGTGAGAGCAAAACAGATTAGATTACATTTCCCTGTCAAATCTATGGAGAGGTAAGCGGGAGGAGCATTGAGCAGAGATTCATAGACAGATAATATTATAGGGGTTCTATCACTTCAGCCAATGGTGTTTATCACGTAGAGAAAGTTAATACAAGGCACTTACTAATGTATTGTGATTGTCCATATTGCTTATTTTGCTGACTTGATCATCACATAATACACATTATACACTGCTTATATCCAGGAGTGATGGCCACCCTGCAATCCAGGAGCAGTGGTCGTCCTTTGCACACTATAGAAAAAAGTGCCATCCTCTCTGGTGGCCGGGACCGTGGGAGTGCTCATAGACGACGCTCTGTCCTATAGTGTGCAAGCACGACCACCACTGATGAATTGTAGGGTGTTCATAACCCCTGGATACAAGCCGTGTATAATGTGATGGAAAAATGAATCCAGCCAGCAAAGGAAGCAACATGGAGAATCACAATACATTAGTAAGTGCCTTGTATTAACTTTCTTTACATGATAAATGCAACTTGCTGAAGTAAGAGAACCCCTTTAAGTGTTATATCTCACCCAAAGTGCATAATTCACATCTATACGACTAGTTCTTTACAATGTCCTATGTATTCCATCTGGATGAGTGAGAGAGTCTTAAGAAAAAAGAATCCGCTGTCTTCATATCTCCCACCGGCCTGTCTCATTTACCATTTTCTACACCAGTTTATGGTGTTGAAAATGGTCTTAAATTACGCCAGTGAGAGAGCCGGCGACCATTTTGCAAACGGCCGGCGGAACTTGCGCCTCTATATAACTTTGGTGCGTCCGCTGCCAGTGCACGCGTATTAAGACTGGCATATAAACTGACAGTCTTAATAAATGACCCCCATAGTGGCTTACTTTGAAAAGTTATCAGACATTGTAGGAACTCTTCAAATGCAATTAACAGTATGATAGGGAATGTATTTATTTTGCTCACTTCTGTATCGCTGACATATTCCTCAGCGCTTTACAGACTTTATCATCACTCGCTGTCCCCAATGGGGCTCACAGTCTAAGTCCTCTATCAGTATGTCTTTGAAGTGTGGGAGGAAACCAGAGAACCCCCACGCAAACACTGAGAGAACATACAAACTCCATGCAGATGTTGTCCATAGTCAGATTTGAAACCAGGACCCCAGCGCAGCAAGGCACCAGTGCTAACCACTGAGCCACCAGGCTGCCCAATACAATGTTTAAGGGGATAGGTAAATAAGTTTGGTATGTGACTAATTTTTGCAACCTGTTTTTAATCTTTGCCTCATAGATGTTAAATGACATCTCTAGCTAGCAGTCTATTACACCAGGAGGACAACTTTTTGCAGTGACTCAAGAAATAAGAACTCAGTTTTAGCTCATAAATAAGCTGTGTCTATGAGCTTTAGCTCCTCTCATACTCATTATAGCCTCTTCCCACAAAACACTTAGGCCCCTTTCACACGGGCGAGTTTCCGCGCGGGTGCAATGCGTGAGGTGAACACATTGCACCCGAACTGAACAGATGAGCTGTGATTTTCACGCATCACTTGTGCGTTGCGTGAAAATCGCAGCATGCTCTATATTCTGCGTTTTTCACGCAACGCAGGCCCCATAGAAATGAATGGGGCTGCGTGAAAATCGCATAGCATCCGCAAGCAAGTGCGGATGCAGTGTGATTTTCACGCATGGTTGCTAAGGAGATGATGTAAGTAAATTTATTAAAGTCAATTTACTGTATTATTTTCCCTTATAACATGGTTATAAGGGAAAATAATAGCATTCTTAATACAGAATGCGTACTAAAATGTGACTTCTCTTTTTTCACTGGTTCAAAAAAAACAAAAACACAAAATACATAAAAGGGGAGGTCACATCACTGTTTCATTTTCCGTTCTTCTGATCCTCCAGAAGAACAGAAAAAAAAAAAATTAGGATCCTGTAAAAAAAAAAAGGGATCCTGTGCATCAGTCATGCACAGTTGGTATCTGTTTGAGCCATTTCCGCCAGAGATCAATTATTTTTGAATGACAAAAAAATCAGTCTGAAAGACAGATGTCAGTTGGAAATGGCACAAACGGATGCCAAATGAGCATAACTAAGGCCTCATGCACACAACCGTGCTGTGTTTTGCAGTCCGCAAATTGCGGATCCACAAAACACGGATGCTGCCCGTGTGCGTTCCCCAATTTTCAGAACGGAACGGGCGCCCATAATAGAAATGCCTATTCTTGTCCGCTAAACGGACAAGAATAGGACATGTTCTATTTCTTTTGCGGGGCCACGGAACGGAACAGATGCGGACAGCACACGGAGTGCTGTCCGTATCTTTTACGGCCCGATTGAAGTGAAATGCGGCTCCGATGCGGATCAAATCAACGTTTGTGTACATGAGGCATAATGCACAGGATCTGTCTTTTCACTGAATCCTGTTTTTTTTCCTGTTCTTCCGGCGGATCAGAAGAACGGAAAATGAAACGATGATGTGAGCCCAGCCTAACCTGACACATATAATCTGAGATTCCCACACAGAGCAAGTCACGGCCATACAGGGGACATCACTCCACCCTGCTGAAGGGGGCATCACCAATGTCCTGTCACCCAAAGCTTGTGACCAGCAGGAATCTTAATACTGATAGCAGTATTATGTAGATAGTGTACGAAGCTATTATTTTGTCATGGGGTGTTGGTATTTTTAAGCAGTGTATGCTGGCAGTATGTAACACTCCCACTCAGGGGCGTAGCTAACAGCTCATGGGCCCTGGTGCAAGAGTTCAGCTTGGGCCCCCCTTTCCTCAGTGCTTTGTGTGTCTCCCCATGTGGCACAAGGGTCTTTGGGCCCCCTAAGGCTCCTGGGCCTGGTAGCAACTGCTACCTCTGCACCCCCTATAGCTACGCCCATGCTCCCACTTAGGCACTGTACAGTATATTTTTGCAGCGTAGGATGGTGATCACACTGTATAACGCTTTTATCTAAACAACTGTATGGAAGAGTTATTTGACCCAGGTATAGTACTGTTATTTGGGCACCATACGATGGATGTAATTAACACTGCGATGTGGTTTACTCACACAATGGTGGTAAAAATAATGTTATTTTACTTTATCTGGAGTTTGAATTCATTTTTGTGGTGCAAATCTAGAGGCTGAATTCATTTTGGGGGTCTGAGTCTGGGCTCTGTATTAATTTTGCAGGTCTAGTCTGGGGTCTAAATCTGAGGTTTGAATTCATTTGGGAGGTCTAGTTTGTGGTCTGAATTTTGCTGGTTTCAGTTTGCAGTCTGAGCTAAATTGTGGGTCCGAGTCTGCAGTTTGAATTAAAAGGGTTTTTCAGGACTTCAGTATTTAAGACCTATCTGTTAGATAGTGGGCATATGAAGGGGCGGACTGGGAACTTTAAGGGGCCCTGGAAAAAAACTAAAAGTAGCCCCATGTAGGCAAGTCCAAATTGATAGAAAGTGGGGCAGAACAAATAGGTAGGGCCAACAGAAGTAGGCATGGTCACCAATACCTTAGTGCAGCACAAAATACCACCCCAGCAAAACCAAATACAACAGTGCAGCATAAAATACTGCCCCATCACCATACTGAGGACAGTGACACAGTGGAATTCAGGAGGAAACCTGCCGCTGTCAGCAGGGTGCAAAAGTACCTGCATTAACCCCTTAAGGACGAAGGGCGTACATGTACGCCCTTGCGTCCTGGTACTTAAGGACCAAGGGCGTACATGTACGCCCTGTGTTTAAACTGCTACTGCACCTGATGTGGGCGCGGTAGCAACATGGTTCCTGCTGATGTAGATCAGCAGGAACCATATTCTAATGCCGAGGGGGGTCATGTGACCCCCCCGTATCGGTGATCGCTGCAAACCGCAGGTCAATTCAGACCTGCGGTTTGCAGCGGTTTTAGCGATCTCTGATCCCGGATCAGAGAGTTAATTGCCCCAAAGATATTCATTTTAACCCCCCCTGCAGCCCCCAATCTTGTTATGGCGGCGGGGGTGGTTGCGGAGGCGGAGGCGGTGCGGGAGGCGGGCGGTGCGGCAGACGGGATCGCAATAGCGATCCCCGCCTGCCTCCCTTGTAATAATTCCCTGGTGTCTAGTGGATTCTATCAGAGTGCCAGCACATTGCTGGCACTCTGATAGAAACGGCTGGCATCTGTGCTGCAGATGCCAGCCGCTTAACCCTTTCTTCTACCGCGGTCCGGACGGACCGCGGTATGGAAGGTGTTAACAGGAGGAGCTCCTCCTCTTCCATCGGGGGCTGCTGTGCCTATGCAGCCCCCCAGGATGAGATCGCAGAGGGAGGGAGCTCCTCCTCCCTCATCCATCACCCACTGCTCTCTAATGGCAGTGGGTGATGGTTACTATGGCAGCAGGACGCTCAGAAGCGTCCTGCTTGCCATGGTATAGTACTCTGGTCAGACTTCTGCTAAAGGCAGAAGTCTGACCAGACTGTGAAAAGTAAAAATATAGTGCAGTACACTATATAGTGTACTGTTCTGTATTATATAGACACCAGATCCACTGGATCTACAAGAACCAAGTGGGTCTGGGTCCAAAAAATGTAAAAAGTGAAAAAAGAATAAAAAAATTAAATAAAAAACACAAATCACTGAATAAAAAGTAAAAAATAAAATACACTACACATATTAGGTATCGCTGCGTCCGTAAAAACAGCTCTTTAAAAATATCACATGACTGAACCCCTCACGTGAACGCCTATAAAAAAAAAAAAATGGTGTAAATAAGCCATTTTTTGGCACCTTACATCACTAAAAGTGTAATACAAAGCGATCAAAAAGACGTATGCCTCCCAAAATAGTACCAATCTAACCGCCATCTCATCCCACAAAAATGAGCCCCTTCATAAAACAATTGCCAAAAAAATAAAAACTATGCCTCTCAGACTAAAACATGATTTTTTTGTTTCAAAAATGCTTTTCAGTGTTAAATGTAAAAATTTAAAAAAGTAGACATATTGGGTATCTCCACGTCCGTAAGAATCTGCTCTATAAAAATATCACATGACCTAACCCCTCAAGTAAACACTGTAAAAAAATAAAATAAAAACTTTGTCAAAAGCCATTTTTTTGTCACCTTACATCACAAAAAGTGTAATAGCAAGCGATCAAAACGTCATATGACCCCCAAATAGTGCCAATCTAACCGCCACCTCATCTCGCAAAAATTATACCCAACCTGAGACAATCGCCTAAAAACTGAAAAAATATGGCTCTCAGACTATGGAGACACTAAAACATGTTTTTTTGTTTCAAAAAGGATATTATTGTGTAAAACCAAAATAAATAAAAAAAGTATACATATTGGGTATCGTCGCGTTCAGTAACGACCTGCTCTATAAAAATATAACATGACCTAACCCCTCAGGTGAACGCCGTAAACATTAAAAATAAAAACGTTGTAAAAAGTCATTTTTTGTCACCTTACATCACAAAAGTGTAATAGTAAGTGATCAAAAAGTCATATGCACCCCAAGATAGTACCATTCAAACCGCCATCTCATCCCGCAAAAATGAGCCCCTACATAGGACAATTGCAAAAAAAAAAACCTATTAGCTTTCAGAATGTGGAGACACTAAAAAATCTTTTTTTTCAAAAATGCTTTATTATGTAAAACTGAAACAAAAAACCCCAAAAAGTAGACATATTTGGTATTGTCGCGTCCGTAACAACCTGCTCTATAGAAATAGCACACAATCTAACCTGTCAGTTCAACGATGTAAATAACAAAAAATACAAAACTGTCCCAAAACAGCTATTTTGAGTTTTGTTTGGCTGTTAACCCTTGCTTTGTTACTGGAAAAAAATGGATTCAAACGGAAAATTTTCCAAAAAAATCGAAATTCTGAAATTTTATCTCCATTTGCCATTAACTCTTGTGGAAAACCTAAAGGGTTAATGACGTTTGTAAAATCAGTTTTGAATACCTTGAGGGGTGTAGTTTCTAGAATGGGGTCATTTTTGGATGGTTTTTATTATGTAAGCCTCACAAAGTGACTTCAGACCTGAACTGGTCCCTAAAAAGTGGGTTTTTGAAAATTTCTGAAAAGTTTCAAGATTTGCTTCTAAACTTCTAAGCCTTGTAACGTCCCCAAAAAATAAAATGGCAATCCCAAAATGATCGATACATGAAGTAGACATATGGGGAATGTAAATCAATAACTTTTTTGGGCGGTTTTACTATGTATTATAGAAGTAGAGAAATTGAAACTTGGAAAATTGCTCATTTTCAAAATTTTTGGTAAATTTGATATATTTTTATAAATAAAAATGAAATTTTTCGACTTAATTTTACCAGTGTCATGAAGTACAATATGTGACGAAAAAACAATCTCAGAATGTCCTGGATAAGAGAAAGCGTTTTAAAGTTATCGACACATAAAGTGACACTGGTCAGATTTTCAAAAAATGGCCTGGTCCTAAGGTGAAAATGAGCCCGGTCCTTAAGGGGTTAAGTAATGCTGAGAACATCAGATCGTTATGTATCTGGTCAGCAGCCATGAGGAGTGCTCGGGTGGCCCCCTGGGCATCGGCCCACCAGGAAATTTCCTTGTAGGGTCTATATCCAGTCCACCCCTGGGTGTATGGCTTCTGCTACCCCACTGATCAGCTGACTGAAGAGGCTGAGGAGCTTCAGAAAGCACTGCATTGCTATTATTTTTTACCAGGCACAGTCCCATGTTCGTAGCAGATGTGCCTGGTATTGCGGCTCAGTCCTGTTCACTTGTAGCAGTAAGCACCAAGTATAGCTGCTACAAAAATGTACAGAGCTTTGCCAGGTAAACAATGAAGTGGATGCGGCACTCCGTGGCCCCTTCAAGCAGTGGATTGGGGGGGGGGGGGGGTACTAGGATTGATAGGCTTTCCATATCAAAGTCTACATTAATTTTAAAGGTGTTTGTCGGGGCCTCTATAGGTCATCAGTAACTGATCGGTAGTGGTCCGACACCTGGGACCCCCACCAATCAGCTGTTTGAGAAGGCATCAGCACTGGCAGTAGAGCCACAGTCTAGGCGCAGCTCAGCCCCATTGAAGTAGCATAGCCACTAAACAATGGTGCTACTGCGAGAGCCGGTGCCTTCTCAAAGAGCTGATCTGTGGTGGTCCTGGGTGTCGGCCCACCACTGTTCAGATACTGATGACCTACAATGGTCTCGGAAATCCCAAAAGTTCTCCTGGGTCTGACTTAGGATGTGAATTCATTTTGAAAGTCTGAGTCTGGGGTTTGAATTCATTTAGGAGGTCTGAGTTTGGAGCAGGAATTAATGTCGGTATCTGAGTTTAGGGTCGGTCACACATTAAAAACTTCAAAAAAAGCTTAAAGGGCTTTTGTCACCCCCCATTTAGCAATTTTCAGTATCGGACATTAGCTATTTGCTAATGTCAGCTGAGTCCATATATATCACTCTTACCTCTCTCTGTGCTGTAATTTCTTTAAAAATCGTACTTTTATAATATGCTAATTACTTCACTACCAGCAAGTTGGGTGGTTACTTGCTGGTAGCCGCCGCATCCTCGGACTGTAAACACACCCCCTCCTCCACTTGATAGACAGGGCCAGCGAGCGCTCCCCTCCTCCCGCTGGCCCTGTCTGCCCATGAAATCCCGGGCCTGCGCCATAACGTTCCTCATTCGGCGCAGGCGATCTGAGTGAAGGACGCGCGCTTGCCAGCTCCTTCCTCAGTGCGCCTGTGTCAATGACGTCATCGGGTGTAGTCTGACGTCATATGCGCATGCGCACTGAGGAAGGAGCGGGCAAGCGTGCGTCCTTCTCTCAGAGCGCCTGCGCCAAATGAGGAACGTTACGGTACAGACACAGGATTTCAAGTAACCGCCCAACTTGCTGGTAGTGAAGTAATTAGCATATTATAAAAGTACGATTTTTTAAGAAATTACAGCACAGACAGAGGTAAGAGGGATATATATGGACTCAGCTGACATTAGCAAATAGCTAATGTCCGATACTGAAAATTGCTAAATGGAGGGTGACAGAAGCCCTTTAATCTGCAAGGTGTGGGACAAGGGGCAAGACATGCACTGGGTCCTGTAGGACTTTAGTTATGCTTACGTGTGTATGTTTGCTGTGTTGTGAGTGACTGTATGTAGGTGAACATGTAGGTATGTATTGTGTGTATATGTAAAGTGCGGATGGTGCACCTCACAGGTTCTTTAGGTGGTGCAAAAATAAGACAGGTGGAGACACATTTGCAGCAAACAGTTAACTTTACTGTACAATATACCGTTTACATTTTGTTCTCTCCACAAGAGGGCGATTAAACCATTGCATTATACACTCACCTAAAGAATTATTAGGAACACCATACTAATACGGTGTTGAACCCCCTTTTGCCTTCAGAACTGCCTTAATTCTACGTGGCATTGATTCAACAAGGTGCTGATAGCATTCTTTAGAAATGTTGGCCCATATTGATAGGATAGCATCTTGCAGTTGATGGAGATTTGAGGGATGCACATCCAGGGCACGAAGCTCCCGTTCCACCACATCCCAAAGATGCTCTATTGGGTTGAGATCTGGTGACTGTGGGGGCCATTTTAGTACAGTGAACTCATTGTCATGTTCAAGAAACCAATTTGAAATGATTCGAGCTTTGTGACATGTTCATTATCCTGCTGGAAGTAGCCATTAGAGGATGGGTACATGGTGGCCATGAAGGGATGGACATGGTCAGAAACAATGCTCAGGTAGCCCGTGGCATTTAAACGATGCCCAATTGTCACTAAGGGGCCTAAAGTGTGCCCAGAAAACATCCCCCACACCATTACACCGCCACCACCAGCCTGCACAGTGGTAACAAGGCATGATGGATACATGTTCTCATTCTGTTTACGCCAAATTCGGACTCTACCATTTGAATGTCTCAACAGAAATCGAGACTCATCAGACCAGGCAACATTTTTCCAGTCTTCAACAGTCCAATTTTGGTGAGCTCGTGCAAATTGTAGCCTCTTTTTCCTATTTGTAGTGGAGATGAGTGGTCCCGGTGGGGTCTTCTGCTGTTGTAGCCCATCCGCCTCAAGGTTGTGCATGTTGTGGCTTCACAAATGCTTTGCTGCATACCTCGGTTGTAACGAGTGGTTATTTCAGTCAACGTTGCTCTTCTATCAGCTTGAATCAGTCGGCCCATTCTCCTCTGACCTCTAGCATCCACAAGGCATTTTCGCCCACAGGACTGCCGCATACGGGATGTTTTTCCCTTTTCACACCATTCTTTGTAAACCCTAGAAATGGTTGTGCGTGAAAATCCCAGTAACTGAGCAGATTGTGAAATACTCAGACCGGCCCGTCTGGAACTAACAACCATGCCACGCTCAATTGCTTAAATCACCTTTCTTTCCCATTCTGACATTCAGTTTGGAGTTCAGGAGATTGTCTTGACCAGGACCACACCCCGAAATGCATTGAAGCAACTGCCATGTGATTGGTTGACTAGATAATGCATTAATGAGAAATAGAACAGGTGTTCCTAATAATTCTTTAGGTGAGTGTATATTCCTAGGGTACAAAGCCTAGCGGTAAAGATTCACTCAGCATGATGGTTTAGCCTCTCAGTGAGGGCACATATACTTAGCGGTTTCCTGTCTTTAGTCCAGTGATGCCCTCAGCTGTAGCTGTGGCGGGTACATCTGCCGCCTGCACTTTCCTCTTGCTGCTTCTCCTCCTTCTCTGTCTGCAGCACCGAGTGGTAGCGCACCCGGCCATTAAAGGGGCTACTCCTACTGTTCAAGGTAAGGTGGAGTCCTGGAGCAGCAGCGCTTCTCTTCACTTTGGGGAGACAGCTATTCTTTTGAGGTGGGTGCAGCCTCACCCTCACTTAAACGTAAAGTTTACATGTGTCGCCCAGAAAATATGAGATCTTTGCAAGAAAACATTCTGGCTACATCCAATTGTCTACCATACAGGACTGCCTGCTGTCCATGCTTTGTCCCTTGGAGGCACATTTAGATTTCAGAGCTAATTATGTTAAAACTGGAGGTTCTTTTTAAAGGCGGAGAATTCAGTTTTAGTGTCGAGGACGCCATGAGCTGTGTGTATGGCTGTGACTGTGGCACATTTCAGAACCCAGCACGCAGAGATGGAAATTAATTCTGGAATGTATAGTTCAGATGTCACTTGAGGCCTCTACAGTAAAGAGAAGGATCTCATCACAATTTCTCTGAAGGAATGTTCATATCCTAAAAGAAGTAGGGATCGGCTTGTTCTGGACACAGAAGGAGAAGACGTTGTGTCCACTATATGGAAGGCAGGGTTTGAACCCGTTCTATCTTTATCTTCACCCTGGCCTCCATGGTTCTTCTGGATTTTTCTGGAGCCACTGTGCTTTGCAGGGCTTATGGAAGATATGAGAACATGGCAGCACTGTGACCCACTCCCAGTCTCATAGTCCATTATGCAGATGGCACATTTCAGATCATTCTCTGCAATAGTCCAAGACAGGAAACCTTCAATCAGCTGGGTCCTGATACCACAGATGAATGAAAAAAAGGCCATCAAACACTCATCACCAACTCCGACAGATGCAGGGGCACCGCTAATTCTCCAGTGCTGCCTCTGGCAACAGGTCCTGGAACTAGGGAAATATGAAGAAGTCACACAGATGTTACACACAGATGTTATCAGACCAAAAACAAGCCCTTCTATCCCTCAGGACCATGCCCCAAACCTCAATAGCCACCAAAGTTGGCAAATATTCAAGAAGCAGTTGGACATTATGTATGACACTTCAGTTAAACAAATGTGATCATCAGGCCACCATCGCTAGATGGCAGGAGAACACCCACCCCGTAGGCATACCCAGGCAACCGAAGACCAGGGCCCCAGCAAAGACTTAAAAACTGTATTTGCTTCCAGGTGACCTTTGTTACCAAAGAAAAACTTCAACTAAACCCAGAAGCTTTTCCAAGTTATCCAGGGGTAACCATTGCCAAGCTATCTCAGGCCCCAAAAACGACAGAGTAGAGAGTAATCCCTAAAGTTTCTTCTACTGCTAGGGAGATGATAAACAGCCCATAAGAAAACTAAAGGTATCCAAATGACTCTGACTGCTATTACCACTGTGTTATAAAGCTGACACACACCTGCAGTGGTCAATAGCCACCACGGTATCTGAGCAGTTAGACAGGGAGAATGGGCTTGCTCTGTCCACCAATTGCCTCCGATTACATCACGGGTTGCGCATACCTTCTATGTAGGCAGACAACGCCACTGCTATGGGGATAGGATGCGGAGGGGCACAGCGCTGAACTCACTCTGTTCCCAGCATGAAAACACTGCAGTCAATGGTAACTGTATTCATTCCTATGCACTGAGCTCCCCCTAGTGGTGGCTTTAGGCAGGCAGTTTTATAATACACTGTATGTGGCAGATATATAGCTGTATGGGGAGATGTATTGACATAGTTATACCAGTTTTTTTGGTGTAAATGCAATAAGAAGTGTGGTATTCAGAATCAGTGCTGTATTTATGAAGCACCTGTTCCACTTTTTTCAACATAAAAATTTGATAAAGGGGATGAGGCAGAGCGCAACCTTTTTTTTATTACAATTTTTTTAATTCAAAATTCTTCCACTTAAAGGGGTTGTCCCACAAAAATATTCTACAGCTTTCAAACCAGCCCCTGGATCTGAATGCTTTTGTAATGGCATGCAATAAAAAAATGTAGCATAGCCACTGAGTTATTCCATAAAATGTTTGCTTTTTTCTTATTTCTTTGACCTGCCCACTGAGAAGGCCGCACATGTTTCCTCCTTCAACTGCCTCCTGAGCTCTGATAGGGAGAGAGCTTCATCAGAAAATACACACACCCTGAGCTGCAGCAGAATGGACACGCCCCCTGAGCTGCAGCAGAAAAGACACTCCCCTTCAGTTGTCAGCTTGATATAAATCTAGAACAGCAAACAATTTGGAGATCTCTGGATCTGTGAGGTACAGGGCTGGTTCTAGCTTTGTTGGAAAGAGATTGTCATGTGCTAAATGATGTCTGATTTTCATTTTTACATTAGTTATGGGAAAACCCCTTTACTATAAAAAATAAAAGTTCCATGTTGCCTGTGAGTGTCTGGTTGGAGCAGGGAAGGGGGGACATAATACATTTTTTGCTGTCGAGCCCTATGAGATCTGTGTATGACCCTGCTCACAGTCCTGCCATGTTCATACTCCTAGTATACCCCTGACAAAAAAAAAGAAAAAAAAAGGTTGGTATAAAAATAAAAAAATACATTAAAAAATATATATTAGAAAATCAGCCTTCTCCTTTCCTATTTAACATTAATATAATGTTATTTGTCCTGCGTAGTGAACTATTAAAAAAAAAAGATATTACACAATGTTGGAATTGCTTCCTTTTGATCACCACTTATCCCCCCTCCTCACCTCTCGGAACCGCTCCTGTCTCCAGAACAGGGTATCTGAAGTGAAGGGAGAGCAGCTGCTCATGCGCTCCATTTTTCACTATGGGAGTTCCAAAAATAGCTGAGCTCTGGCTTGGCTGTTTCCACAGATTACTCAGATCCTGCCCATTTACCCTTTAGATGCCGCTATCAATAGCATTCAAGGCATCTAAGTGGTTGGACAGAGGGAACGGGCTACCTCTGTCTCTGCATTGCCCTCCACGCTACATTATCGGGGGTGTCAATGGTCGCTATAGCAGCAATGGTCACTAAGTGTGCAGTGAACACATGCTTATTAGACCCAGTGATAGGCTCTAATAGGATGCCCCTCAAGTATCCAAGTGAGACTTAAATAACAAAGTAGTACTCTATAAGATGCACTTTTTTCCACCAAAATTGGGGGGAAAATGTCAGTCATCTTATAAAGCGAATATTAACATGCGCTTCCATTAGTACTGTAGGACCGTGGAGCGGTGGGTGAGGTGCTGCTAGCGCTGGTTTCACTCACCGTTCCTTGGTCTTCTTCGGGCTCCGCACAGTGCTGTGTCCCGACAGTGTACAGCGTCAGGAGGCAGTGGGCGTCAGATTGTACTTTGACCTCACTCTGTGCGACATCAGGTCACATTGCAGCTCTGCAGGAAGAGTGCACTGGATCTCCCTGGAAGCAGGTGATTGGACCATGTGACCCAGTGACGTCACGGAAGGTCCTTTACCCCCTTCCCGGCTGAATACAGAGCAGGAGACCAGTAACCGGCTGCTACGCGATCAAATGGAGGGGGTAAGTTTATGTTTTTATTATTTTTAACCCTCTAGTGCCCTTTTTACTTTGCATTCTCTATTGAGAATGCTATTATTTTCCTTTATAACTATGTTATAAGGGAAAATAATAAAGATCGGGTACGCATCCCGATCGTCTCCTAGCAACCATGCGGGAAAATAATTTTGCCAGAGAACACCAAGATTGGCAGATTCGGCATTGGCGCCCTGTGCACTTCATGGATGAGAGCAGGTTCGCACTGAGCACATGTGACTGACGTGACGAGTCTGGAGACGTTGTGTAGAAAGTTCTGATGCCTGCAACATCCTCCAGCATGACTGGTTTGGCAGTGGGTTAGTAATGGTGTGGGGAGGCATTTCTTTAGAGGACCACACAGCCCTCCATGTGCATTTGCCAGAGAACACCAAGATTGGCAGATTTGACATTGGCGCCCTGTGGTCTTCACGAATGAGAGTAGGTTCGCACTGAGCACATGTGACAGATGTGACGTGACGAGTCTGGAGAAGCCGTGGAGAACGATTTGCTGCCTGCAACATCCTCCAGCATGACAGGTTTGGCAGTGGGTCAGTAACGGTGTGGAGAGGCATTTCTTTGGAGGGCCACACAGCCCTCCATGTACTAGCCAGAGGTACACTGACTGCCATTAGGTACCGGGATAAGAACCTCAGACCCATTGCAGGTACAGTGGGCCCTGGGTTCCTTCAGATGCATAACAATGCTAGGCCTCATGTGGCTCCTGCATGATGTGCAGTTCCTGCATGATGAAGGCATTGAGGCCATGGACTGGCCTTGCCCATTCCTCAGACCTGAATCCAATTGAGGACATCTGGGGCATCATGTCTTGTTCCATCCACCAATAGTGATGAGCGGCATTGGTAATAATCGTTTTCGCGAATTTTTCACATATATTTCACAATAAATTTGTGAATTCTAGAATTCGTGATCTCCAGTCATTATTTTTGTGATTGCGCAAATCGGCGCTAATGAGGTCTGAGTAGATATTAATGATTGGTGCACTAAGTATTGTTGTGACATCACAGCACTGTGTCTGTAGCATGTATGTATGGACTGCAGAGAAACAGTAATCCTATCACACTACCTAACACCCTGCACTGGAACCTGTCAGCTACACTATATCACTATCTAACCTACACTGACTATCTCCCACTAAATATCTGTATTATATATATAAGCTATCTATATATCCTAACTATCTAATGTAATTGGATAAGGAATAGGATCCAGATGAAAGCACAGAGCACAGCAATGACACTGTTGTCTCTCTCAGTACTGCAAAAAGCAGAAAATGGCTGCTAGGGAGCTTCCTATATAGGTTCTTATATAGTGAGGGGTCGGCAACTTTCCTAGTGGTTGCTAGGGATGTTGCTAAGCTCAGACAAAGACATTGCAGCCTTCTCATTGGCCCACAAGCAAGAAGGGAAGTTACTGATGATGAAAAAAAAATCTAGAATATTTGCTATTACGAATATATAGCACTTATATTCTACATCTTCGCGAATTCTCGAAGTGCCGATGATCACGATAAAAATTAGCGATTAAAATATTCGCGATTAACACTATTCACCAATGCCACGTTGCACCACATACTGTCCAGGAGTTGACTGATGCTTTAATCCAGACCTGGGAGAAGATCCCTGAGAAGAACTTCCGCCGCCTCATCAGAAGCATGCCCAGACGTTGTAGGGAGATCATACAGGCACGTGGAGGCCACACACACTACTGAGCCTCATTTCCTTGTCTTGAGGCCTATCCACTGAAGTTGGATCAGCCTGAAATGTGATTGTCCACTTTGACTTTAAGTATCATTCGAAATCCAGATCTCCATGGGATATTAATTTTGCTTTTACATTGACATTTTTATGTTTTATTGTTCTCAACACATTCCACTATGCAATGAGTTTTGAAGATTTGAAACTGGAATATTTCATTCATTGAGATCTAGGATGTGGTATTTTAGTGTTCCCTTAATTTTTTTTGAGCAGTGTATATTTACTGAAAAAAAAGCTTTTTTCCCATAAAATTCTTTATTATGTGTAAAATAATACAGTACAAATAATTGGTATCACTGCATACACAATGACTCAAAATATAAAATGATTACAATATTTAACATGCATGGTGAACATAGTAAAAAAAAAAAACAACACAATAGCTGTTTTTGTTCATCTCGCCTCCTAAATAAACAGAATAAATAGAGATCAAAAATCCCTATGTGCCGAAAATCTTACCAATGAAAATGGCGACTCATCCTGCAAAAAACGAGCCTCCACACTGCTCCATTGAAGGAAAAAAATGAATACATATTTGGTAATGTACGTAATTGTACAGACAAATAGATTAACCCCTTAAGGACTCAGCCCTATTTCACCTAAAGGACTTGGCCATTTTTTGCAAATCTGACCACTGTCACTTTATGTGGTGATAACTTTAAAACGCTTTTTCTTATCCAGGCCATTTTGAGATTGTTTTTTTTGTCACATATTGTACTTCATGACACTGGTAAAATAAGTCGAAAATTTTTATTTTTATTTATAAAAAAATATCAAATTTACCAAAAATTTGGAAAAATTAGCAATTTTCCAAGTTTCAATTTCTCTACTTCTATAATACATAGTAATACCGCCCAAAAAAGTTATTGATTTACATTCCCCATATGTCTACTTCATGTATCGATCATTTTGGGAATGCCATTTTATTTACAAGGCTTAGAAGTTTAGAAGCAAATCTTGAAATTTTTCAGAAATTTTCAAAAATCCACTTTTTAGGGACCAGTTCAGGTCTGAAGTCACTTTGTGAGGCTTACATAATAGAAACCATCCAAAAATGACCCCATTCTAGAAACTACACCCCTCAAGGTATTCAAAACTGATTTTACAAACGTCATTAACCCTTTAGGTTTTCCACAAGAGTTAATGGCAAATGGAGATAAAATTTCAGAATTTTGATTTTTTGGAAAATTTTCCGTTTGAATCCTTTTTGTCCAGTAACAAAGCAAGGGTTAACAGCCAAACAAAACTCAATTTTTATTGCCCCGATTCTGTAGTTTTCAGAAACACCCCATATGTGGGGGTAAACTGCTGTATGGCCAAACGGCAGGGCACAGAAGTAAGGGAACGCCATATGGTTTTTGGAAGGCGGATTTTGCTGGACTGGATTTTTGACACCATGTCCCATTTGAAGCCCCCAGATGCACCCCTACAGTAGAAACTCCAAAAAAGTGACTCCATCTAAGAAAGTACACCCCTCAAGGTATTCAAAACTGATTTTACAAACTTTGTTAACCCTTTAGGTGTTCCACAAGAGTTATTGGCAAATGGAGATGAAATTTCGGAATTTCTATTTTTTGTTACCTTGCCTCAAAAAAGTGTAATATAGAGCAACCAAAAATCATATTTACCCTAAAATAATACAAACAAAACTGCCACCTTATCCCGTACTTTCCAAAATGGGGTCACTTTTTTGGAGTTTCTACTGTAGGGGTGCATCAGGGGGGCTTCAAATGGGACATGGTGTCAAATAACCAGTCCAGCAAAATCTGCCTTCCAAAAACCATATGGCGTTCCCTTCCTTCTGTGCCCTGCCGTTTGGCCATACAGCAGTTTACGACCACATATGGGGTGTTTCTGCAAACTAGAGAATCGGGGCAATATATATTGAGTTTTGTTTGGCTGTTAACCCTTGTTTTTTTACTGGAAAAATTGATCAAAATGGAAAATTTGCTAAAAAATAGCTATTTTCGGACCGTTTTTATTTTTTGTTATTTACATCGTTGAACTGACAGATTAGATTGTGTGCTATTTCTATAGAGCAGTTTGCTACAGACGTGGCAATACCAAATATGGCTACTTTTTGGGGGGTTTTGTTTCAGTTTTACATAATACAGCATTTTTGAAAAAAATGATTTTTTTAGTGTCTTCACATTCTGAAAGCCATATATTTTTTTTATTTTTTGGGCGACTGTCTTATGTAGGGGCTCATTTTTTGCGAGATGAGATGACGGTTTGATTGGCACTATTTTTGGGTGCATATAACTTTTTGATCGCATGCTATTACAGTTTTTGAGATGTGAGGTGACAAATGTTTTTTTTACATTGTTTTTATTTTATTTTTTTAACAGTATTTACCTGAGGGGTTTGATAATGTGATATTTTTATAGAGCAGTTTTTACGGACGCGGCGATACATAATATGTATACTTTTTATTTATTTATTTTACTTTAATACAATAATAGCATTTTAGAAAAAAAAAATTATGTTTTAGTGTCTCCATAGTCTGAGAGCCATATTTTTTTATTTTTTTGGGCGATTGTCCTATATAAGGACTCATTTTTTGCGGGATGAGATGGCGGTTTTTGTGATGCAAGGTGACAAAAAATGGCTTTTTACACCATTTTTTGTGATTTTTTTTACGGTATTTGCGTGAGGGGTTAGGTCACGTGATATTTTTATAGAGGAGATTTTTACGGACGCGGCGATACCTAATATGTGTAGTTTATTTGTTTTTTTTAATTTTTATTCAGTGATATGTATTTTTCTTATTTTTTGACATTTTTTTGACCCAGACCCACTTGGTTCTTGTAGATCCAGTGGATCTGGTGTCTATATAATACAGTACAGTACACTATATAGTGTACTGCACTGTATTTTTTTTACTTTTCACAGTTTTTTTACTTTAGCAGAAGTCTGACCAGAGTTACTATACCATGGCAAGCAGGACGCTTCTGAAAGCGTCCTGCTGCCATGGTAACCATCACCCGCTGCCATTACAGAGCAGCGGGTGATGGGAAGAGAGGTGAGCTCCCTCCCTCTACTATCCTATCCCGTCGGGGGGGCTGCAAAGGTGCGGCAGCCCCCCGATGGGAGAGGGAGGGAGCTCCCTCCATGTTAACACCTTCTATACCGCGGTCTGTACGGACCGCTGTATAGAAGGGGTTAAACTGCTGACATCTGCAGCACAGATGTCAGCAGTTTATAGCAGGGGGTCAGCAATGTGCTGACCCCCTGCTATACCCACTAGACACCAGGGAAATGGATTGAAAGGAGGCAGGCGGGGGATCGCAATTGCGATCCCGCCTCCCGCACCACCCGCCTCCCATGCCGCCCGCAAATCCCCCCCCCCCTGCACCGCCCAGGGGGACACTAAGATGGCGGGGTGCAGGGGGGGGGGTTAAAATTTACAATTAGGCGCAGATTTTAGTCTCTGATCCCCGCGGGGATCAGAGACTACACATAGCGCAACAAACCGCAGGTCTGAATTGACCTGCGGTTTGTTGCGATCGCCGACACGGGGGGGTCACAGGACCCCCCTCGGCATTGTCACAGGATACCGGCATCCTGTTCCGATCACCACCCGCAGCGCTGCGGTGATCGGAACTTCTCAGGGCGTACATGTACGCCCTGAGTCCTTAAGTACCAGGACGCTAGGGCGTACATGTACGCCCTGCGTCCTTAAGAGGTTAAAGGTTCTATGTTCATGATCATGAACAGTACATGAGCAGATTGGTAGTGTGAGGGTTAAACTACAAGCAAATAAGAGAAAACGGGGCTGTCATTGGTAAATGATCTGTATGTGAGCAGCTTGTGTAGGTTAACATAGTAACATAGTTTGTAAGGCTGAAAAAAAGACATCCGTTCATCCAGTTCAGCCTGTTATCCTGCAAAGTAATCCAGAAGAAACGAAGGAAACAAAGTAGGCGTTCACATCACGTTCAGCCTTTCCGTTCCCCTAACGGAAAGAACGGATTCGGTGCATAACTGAGCCGATCGGAGCCTACGGACCCCATAGACTATAATGAGATCCGTTAGGTTTCCGCTCAGAGCAAGATTTTTGAAGTTGGGCCAAAAGTCCTGTGTGCACAACTTTTGTCTCCTCTTCAAAAATATTACTCTGAGCCCATTATAGTCTAAGGGGTCCGTAGGCTTTATTCGGCTCAGTTATGTGCCGAATCCGTCCTTTCCGTTCTCCTGCTCCTATAACAGAGGAACGGAAAGGCTGAACGCTGGTATAAACTCTGCCGTAGTGCCATTCAGGGTACACAGTGGTGACACATTGGGGGCACAGTGGTAGCAGATGGGGTGACAGAGTGGTGACACATTGGGGGCACAGTGGTAGCAGATGGGGTGACAGAGTGGTGACACATTGGGGGCAGAGTGGTGGCATTTAAAGGGGCAGAGTGGTGCACAGCATGGAGAAGTGAAAGAAATCCTCTTTACACAGAAAGTGTCAATACAGAACTTTAGATCTCTGTGAACCTCACAGCAGGGACCACTAAGATGGACCACAAGTTCCTGGCCAAGAGCAAACTCCTGGAGACAGTGAGGAAAAGAAGTAAAGGGGTTATCTCGTGATTATTGTAAACAATTAAAATCCAACATCATATAGTAAATGACAATCTCTTTCTAACAAAGCTAGAACCAGCCCTGTACCTCACATGGATCCAGAGATCTTCCCATTCATCGCTCTGCTAGATTTATATCATGCTGACAGCTCAGGGGGCGTGTCTTTTCTGCTGCAGCTAAGTGGGTGTTTCCATTCTGCTGCAGCTCTCACCCTATCACAGCTCAGAAGGTAGTTTAGGATTAAACTGAACATGTGCGACCATCTCAGTGAGCTGGACAAAGAAATAAGAAAAAAACAAACAGCAGGTGGCGCTGTACAGATACAAGTTATTGAATAACTCAGTGGCTATACAAGATTTTTAATTACATGCAATTACAAAAGTATTCAGATCCAGGTGCTGGTTTAAAAACTGTACAGGGTGGGCCATTTATATGGATACACCTTAATAAAATGGGAATGGTTGGTGATATTAACTTCCTGTTTGTGGCACATTAGTATATGTGAGGGGGGAAACTTTTCAAGATGGGTGGTGACCATGGCGGCCATTTTGAAGTCGGTCATTTTGAATCCAACTTTTGTTTTTTCAATAGGAAGAGGGTCATGTGACACATCAAACTTATTGGGAATTTCACAAGAAAAACAATGGTGTGCTTGGTTTTTAACGTAACTTTATTCTTAATGAGTTATTTACAAGTTTCTGACCACTTATAAAATGTGTTCAATGTGCTGCCCATTGTGTTGGATTGTCAATGCAACCCTCTTCTCCCACTCTTCACACACTGATAGCAACACCGCATAGACAATTGCCTTCAGATGACCCCAAAGATAAAAGTCGAAGGGGGTCAGATCGGGAGACCTTGGGGGCCATTCAACTGGCCCACGACGACCAATCCACAGGAAACTGTTCATCTAGGAATGCTCGGACCTGACACCCATAATGTGGTGGTGCATGATCTTGCTGGAAAAACTCAGTGAACGTGCCAGCTTCAGTGCATAAAGAGGGAAACACATCATCATGTAGCAATTTCGCATATCCAGTGGCCTTGAGGTTTCCATTGATGAAGAATGGCCCCACTATCTTTGTACCCCATATACCACACCATACCATCAATCAAAATCCTCTGCGTAAACTGAGGGTCCTGTTCCAATTTTTGTTTTGCCCATTCTGCAAATTCAGTGCGCCGATCTGGTTCATCCTCGTTGAGATGCTGCAGTAGCTGGAGTTTGTAAGGGTGCCATTTGTGAGTAGCTAATATCCGCTGAAGGGATGTTCGACTAATGCCACTCTCCAGTGACATGCGGCGAGTGCTACCCTGTGGGCTCTTGCTGAATGAAGCTAGGACAGCCCCTGATGTTTCTTCATTAGTGACAGATTTCATGCGTCCACATTTTGGCAAATCCAACACTGAACCAATTTCACGAAACTTAGCAAGCAGTTTGCTAACTGTAGCATGGGAGATGAGTGGTCTCGTAGGGTGTCTTGCATTGAAATCTGCTGCAATGACCCGGTTACTGCATTCACCAGACATAAACACAATTTCTATCCGCTCCTCACGTGTTAACCTCGGCGACATGTCAATGGCTGTAAACAAAGAGAAACTTGTAAATAACTCATGAAATAATAAAGTTTTGTTAAAACCAAGCACCCCATTGTTTTTCTTGTGAAATTCCCAATAAGTTTGATGTGTCACATGACGCTCTTTCTATTGAAAAAACAAAAGTTGGATTCAAAATGGCCGACTTCAAAATGGCCACCGTGGTCACCACCCATCTTGAAAAGTTTCCCCCCTCACATATACTAATGTGCCACAAACAGGAAGTTAATATCACCAACCATTCCCATTTTATTAAGGTGTATCCATATAGATGGCCCACCCTATAGAATATTTTTCATGGAACAACACCTTTAAATATCACATGTAGGTGCCAAGTTTGGTGAGTAAAACAGTCATTTATCTTACAGATTTCTTGTGTAATTTTGGTTTCTATTGTGTGTTGTAGTATCATGCCCATCTGTCCCAAGTATGATGTCCACTTTTTAGTGGTGGTGGTGTGATGTCCTCCTTTTAGCGGTGTGATGTCCTCCTTTTAGGGGTGAGAAGTCCTCCTTTTTAGGCTACGTTCACACGACGACATTTGTCGCGCGACAAATAGGGCACAACTTCACTGCAACATTTGTCACGCGACATTTTGTCGCACGACAATTTTTATAATTCTAGTCTATGGTGTCGCATTGCGACATGTTGCGACTGCGACGCAACAGTCGCAGAAAAACCCATCTTGAATGGATTTTTTGCGACTGTCGAGTCGCAGTCGCAGCATGTCGCAATGTGACACCATAGACTCCCATTATAAAAATTGTCACGCGACAATAGTGCGACTTTTTGTCACGCGACAAATGTCGTCGTGTGAACGTAGCCTTAGACTTATGAAAGTGGCCACCCTAAGGCCTCTTTCACATGGACGTCGCGTGTGAGTGCCGGACAAGATGCGGGTGCGTTGCAGGAAAATGCGCGATTTTTTAACGCGAGTGCAAAGCATTTTAATGCGTTTTGCCCGCGCGTGAGTTCGGGTTTGGGTTCGGTATTCTGTAGATTTTATTATTTTCCCTTATCTTATAACATGGTTATAAGGAAAAATAATAGCATTCTCAATACAGAATGCTAAGTAAAATAGTGATGGAGGGGTTAAAAATAAAAAATAAACTCACCTGATCCACTTGATCGTTGCAGCCCGGTTCGTCTTCTTTCTTCTTCTTTGAGGACCTGGAAGGAAAAGGACCTTTGGTGACATCATCATGCTCAGCACGTGGTGAGCGCCGTGACATCAGTGCAGGTCCTGCTGAATGAAGATAGAAGATCCTTCTATCTTCATTCAGCAGGACCTGCGCTGACATCACCGCGCTCCTTACGTGGTGAGCGTGATGACATCACCAAAGGTCCTTTTCCTTCCAGGTCCTCAAAGAAGAAGAAAGAAGACGAGCCGGGCTGCACGATCAAGTGGATGAGGTGAGTTTATTTATTTATTTATTTTTAACCCCTCCACCACTATTTTACTAAGCATTCTGTATTAAGAATACTATTATTTTTCCTTATAACCATGAAGTGAATGGGTCCGGATTCAGTGCGGGTTCAATGAGTTCACCTCGCCTGTGTGAAAGGGGCCTTAGTGTGTGAGATGTCAATTCATCTATGTCAGACATAAGCTATTATTCTAGTAGTGTGTGTGTTAGATGCTGAGAGCTTCACCCTATAATTATGGCTTTGTCAACACTAGAAAGCAGCACAAGGCGTTTTGGTGTCTATGGATACAAACGTCTTGGGAGAAAGTCACATCCAGATGACAAAAATCTGAGCGACTCTGTCATCTCCACTGGTAAGAATGTGTTAGACTGGAGCGATACTCATGGTCATTTCATATTTACAGCTAAAGAGGATTCCTCCAAGGCTTTACTGCCGGGGCTGAGTGTCATCCGCCAGACTAGGCACACGAAGGTAAGTGCATTCAATGCAGGTTACCGCTACTGTTTATAAGTATGGGCTTGTAACTCCAGCTCCCCTTCACTGCTGACAGCATACATGTGGCTGCCTGCACAATAAAGCAATCGGACACAGTTACTGGGATCAGAGATGTAAACTCCTGGACCTCAGGGCAAAATTGTAACAGGATCCCCGACTATCATGCCTAATATATAGCACTAGTCTACTTGTTTGGCGGCAGGGGTTCCTTTACCCTCAGTTCACACTTGTGCGTTTTACAGCGCGTTCGAACGCGCTGTAAAACGCATAACCGATGCAAACCAATGCTTCCCTATGGGACTGGTTCACATGTTCGCCTTTTACAGCGCGTTCGAACGCGCTGAAAAACGCCCGACGCATAAACAAGTACTTGAGCTTTTTTGGGGGCGTTTGTCGCGCATTTTGGCCCATAGACTTCAATGGGAACGCGCAACGCTTGTATTTTGCCCGTTTTTGACCCTGAAAACGCACGTTCGAACGCGCGTTTATGAATTTGCAACACCAGCAATGCACTCTGATTGGCCAAACTTCATATAGACAGGGATATTTGGTCATTGGACAACACGCGCGTTTACTATTGCCAAAACGCGCACAAAAACACGCAGAAAACGCGCGTCTCAGAAACGCTCAGGTCTGAACCCAGCGTTAGACTTCCCCAGTCCCCTGGGCTCAGATGTTCCTACAACCTCAGTATAATTACCTTACTTTAGAGTGGAATCATACATGCAAATAAATAAAAAAATAAAGGAAAGATGAATACTTTTCCCTTCTGGCCCACGCTTGTTTTCGGCTTAAACAAACATTATGAAGACTGCAGCAAAAACTGAAGGTGTAACTGCAACCATAGGGATAGGGATATCATGGGGTTCATTTACAAATATTTTTACGCCACTATTGTAAAAATGCCTATTCTAGTCCAAGAATAGTACGTGTTCCGCTTTTTTTTTTTTTGCAGGACGGACAAACAGCCTCACAGATGCGGACAGCACACGGATGACATCCATGTGGTGTCTGCATTTTTTGTGGCCCAGATGAAATGCGGTTCAGACACGGAACCGAAAATACGGTCTTGCGCATGAGGCCTTAGTTTACAGTGTATTATATTTGAAGTGTACAGTATGGCAGTAGTAGCACTGTACAGCAGGGATGCTCAACCTGCGGCCCTCCAGCTGTTGGAAAACTACAACTCCCACCATGCCCTGCTGTAAGCTGTTCGAGCATGCTGGGAGTTGTAGTTTTCCAACAGCTGGAGAGCCGCAGGTTGAGCATGCCTGCTGTACAGCATTAGAATTTAGGCAGTTGTATGAAAGTGCTATTTAGGCATTATACATGTATACTCTGTGTGGCGCTTATAATTAGGCAGTGCATGGTCTGGTTGTTTGTATGCTATATAACAGCATTATTATTGAATATTCAGAAACTATCGTTTTTTGTAGCAGATTTTTTTCATGTTCTTCATATAAAACTGCACATGCAATGATTTTGCCCCAGCTTCTGTACACTTCTTGAAAGGTATTCAGTTAAACCAGGACAGGACAATGGTCGCCCTTAGCAGCTTCAGACAGGTGTCACCACATTCATGTGATCAGGATCTAGTCTTTGGAGGTCGCTACTTCATTATAGTTTCTATCAATGGTTACTCTAGACATACATGACTACCAGACATTTCTGTAACCCTCAGTTCACACTTGCGCGTTTTACAGCGCGTTCGAACGCGCTGTAAAACGCTCAACAGGAGAAAACTCATGTTTCCCTATGGGCATGGTTCTCACCTGAGCGTTTTACAGCGCTTTTGAACGCGCTGTAAAACACCCTACGCTCAAAGAAGTTCTTGAGCTTCTTTCGGGCGTTTTGTCGTGCGTTTGCACCCATAGACTTCAATGGGAACGTGCGTAAAACGCGCGTTTAACACACGTTAATGTGTAGATATGCCTTTTTCAATTGGTCTCCAGAGTCACGAACGCGCATATGACGCGCGTTTCCTATTTGCAAAAACGCGCTGTAATAAGCGCGACAAAAACGCGCGTCTCAGAAACGCTCCGGTGTGAACCCAGGGTAAGGGAGCCTTCACACACTGCAGATGCAGCTGAAAATCGGTTCCGTTCACCTGAATGGGGCTTGCAGAATGCCATGTTCTTGCCGACTCATTAAAATGGAAATGATTTTCAGTTGCAGAAAATTCTGCAACAAAATCCACAGCGTGTGAATGTACCCCAAGCGTTTTGTGCAGTGCGGTAATATGGCATATGTTTTTACTGGAAAAGGTGGTCTTCATTTGGCGAGTTCGGAGCGCGGTTTCCACCCACACATTTATACAAGCTCAGAATCAGTAGGCTATGTACATGTAACATTAGGACTGTGGTCTTATTAAGTAAATCCAATCGTTGAAGTACATATATGAATTACACAGCATAGGAATCATGCATGCAGCTAAGCGTTCTGCCACCTGTCACTGTGGCACTGCATTTTACATCCTTTAAAAAAAAAAAAGTGCATTAAAAAATGCATGCAGTTTTTTCAACAACATATCTGTGCTTATGCTGCATTTCCTTCCAGAAAGGGAATCGCTTCTCCCATAGACTGCAATGATTTAACATTGCAGCCTATGGAAGGTTCATCGTGTTCCTATTGAGCCTTAGATTCTTCAAATGACCCGAAGCTTCCATAGCTACTAGGCAGCACCCTTAGGCTAGGTTCACACAACGACATTTGTCGCACGACAATAAGTCGTGCAACAAATAGGGCACAACTACACTGCAACATTTGTTGCACAATATTTTGTTGCACCAATGTCGCGCTACAATTTTTATAATGGTAGTCTATGGTGATGCACTGCGACATGCAACATGCTGCGACTGTGATGCAACAGTCGCAGAAAAATCCATCTTGAATGGATTTTTTGGGACTGTTGTGTCGCAGTCGCAGCATGTCGCAATGCGACACCATAGACTACCATTATAAAAATTGTAGTGAGACATTGGTGCAACAAAATGTCACGCGACAAATGTCGTCGTGTATACCCAGCCTTAGGCCTCATGCACACGACCGTTTTTTTATGCTGTCCGCAAAAAGGGGTTCCGTTGTTCAGTGATCCGTGTCCGTTTTTGCCTTCCCTTGTATTTCCGTGTGTCTTCCGTTTTTTTAGCGGACATGACCCAAAAGATTTTACCAAAAGACAGGCTGACAATTTTTCCCAAGTGCCTGCCAAGGGATCCGCAAAAAAAACGGACACGGAACGCGGATGACACACGGATGGCCAGCCGCATTTTTCACGGACCCATTGACTTGAATGGGTCCGTGAACCGTTTTTCACGGACAAGAATAGGACAGGTTATATTTTTTTGACGGACTGGAATCACGGACCACGGACGCGGAGGACAAACGGTGAATTTGCCGAGGTTTTCACGGACCCATTGAAAACCAATGGGTCCGCAGAAAATCACGAAAAACGGAGCAACGGACACGGAATCAAACAACGGTCGTGTGCATGAGGCCTTAATCTCTGCATGGGGAAGCCGTTTGGAAACCCTAAGCGCAGCACTCCCCGTAAAAAATTCTAAGATGTCGTGGTCACATTGACCTTAGTGATGGCACTTTGCCAGGATGGGCCACCACTTTAGGATTCGTAAAAGTCCAGCCTCTGAGAGCCCCACTTATCGTGAAGATGAAGGAGCCACACCGCTGAATAAGCACTGTGGCCCCCTCACTGTTTTTCCTTGCACAGCAGTACTCTCGCACACCAGATTGTGCAGACCCCAAACACCGCGCCTTGCGGGGGGAAAAAGTGGACAATGCACAGATTGAAAGTTCATTCTGTGCATTGTTGGGGGTCTTAACCTCTTAGGAACACTTCCCGGTACTTAACGACACAGGGCGTACATGTACGCCCTGTGTAGTTCCGGTACCGCTGTGCAGTGTGCCTTGATCAGAACAAGGTACCTGCTGAAATCATTCAGCAGGTACCTTGGGACAATGCCGAGGGGGGTCCTGTGACTCCCCACCCTCCGTATCGGCGATGGCTGCAAACCGCAGGTCAATTCAGACCTGCAGTTTGCAGCACTTTCTGCAGTTTCTGATCCCTGTGTTCTGTGACCGCAGGGATTAGAAACTTAAAAATCGTGTTTTTTTGTTTGTTTTTTATTCCCCCCACTTCAGCCCTCTTTAAGATGGCCGCGGGCGGTGCAGGGGGAGGGTGCGGGCGGCGCTATATGTGTGGCGGACGGTGCGGGAGCAGGGTGGTGTGGCAGGCGGTGTAGGAGCAGGGTGGTGCGGCAGGCGGGATCGCGATGCCCCGGCCGCCTCATCTCTAATATATTCATTGGTGGCCAGTGGTTTAGCAGAGTGTCAGCACATGGCTGACATCTGTGCTGTGATGTCAGCTGTTTATCCCCTTCCATGCTGCCGTCCGTATGGACCGCTGTATGGAAGGGAGCTCCCTCCCTCTCCCATCGGGGGCTGCTGTGCCCTTGCAGCCCCCGATTCTTCATTATCACAGAGAGAGGGGGCTCCCCCCGCTCCCCATCACCTGCTGCTCTGTTCTGGCAGCGGGTGATGGTTACCATGGCAACAGGACGCCTTCACAGGCATTCTGCTTGCCATGGTAATGGAAAGTCTGATCAGAATTCTGCTAAAGGCAGAAGTCTTATCAGACTAAGTGTAAAAGTGAAAATACAGTACAGTACACTATATAGTGTACTGTACTGTATTATATAGACATCAGACCCACTGGATCTTCAAGAACTAAGTGGGTCTGGGTAAAAAAAAAAAGTTAAAATAAAAAACATTTATCACTGAATAAAAATTAAAAAAATAAAAGACACTACACTATACTACTACTATAATATGTATCGCCACGTCCGTAAAAACCTGCTCTATAAAAATATCACATGACCATAAAAAAAAAATGGTGTAAAAAAGCCACTTTTTGTCACCTTGCATCACAAAAAGTGTACTACCAAGCGATCAAAAAGGCGTATGCCTCCCAAAATAGTACCAATCAAACTGCCATCTCATCCCGCAAAAAATGAGCCCCTATATAGCACAATCGCGCAAAAAAATATAAAATATGGCTCTCAGACTATGTAGACACTAAAACATGATTGTTTTTTTTCTAAAATGCTGTTATTGTGTTAAAGTAAAAAAAAAAGTATACATATTAGGAATCGCCGTGTCCGTAAAAACCTGCTCTATAAAAATATCACATGATATAACCCCTCAGGTAAATGCCGTAATTTTTTTTTATTATAAAAACAGTGTAAAAAAAACATTTTTGCCACCTCACATCACAAAAAGTGTAATAGCAAGCGATCAAAAAGTTATATGCCTCCCAAAATAGTGCTAATAAAACCGTCATCTCATCCGGAAAAAAATGATACCCTACATAGCGCAATCGCCCCCAAAAAATAAAATAAAAATGTCTGTCAGACTATGGAGACATTAAAACATGATTTTGTTGTTTAAAAAATGATATTATTGTGTAAATTTAAATAAATAAATAAAAAGTATACATTTTATGTATCGCCGCGTCCGTAACAACCTGCTCTATAAAAATAACACATGACCTAACCCCTCAGGTGAACACAGCAAAAAAATTATATAAATATGGTGTCAAAAGCCATTTTTGTCACCTTACATCACAAAAAGTGTAATAGCAAGCGACCAAAATGACATATGCACCCCAAGATAGTGCCAATTAAACCGACATCTCATCCTGCAAAAAATTAGCCCCTACATAAGACAGTCGCCCCCAAAAAATAAATAAATATGGCTTTCAGAATGATAAGACACTAAAAAAAAATAATTTTTTTCAAAAATGCTTTAAAATGTAGTCATATTTGGTATTGTCACATCCATAACAACTTGCTCTATAGAAATAGCACACGATCTAACCTGTCAGATCAACAATGTAAATAAGGGTACTTTCACACTAGCGTTTTGGATTCCGTTTGTAAGATCCGTTTCAGGGCTCTCACAAACGGTCCAAAACGCATCAGTTCAGCCCAAATGCATTCTGAATGGATAAGGATCCGTTCAGAATGCATCAGTTCGGCTCCGTTCCGTTTCTATTCTGTTTTGGAGGCGGACACCAAAACGCAGCATGCAGCATTTTGGTGTCCGTCTGAAGAGGCGGAGCCTAACGGATCCGGTTTTTTTTTACAATGTAAGTCAATGGGGACGGATCCGTTTTCAATGACACAATATGGTGCATTTGAAAACGGATCCGTTCCCCATTGACTTTCAATGTAATTCAAAACGGATCCGTTTTGGACTTTGTCATTTTTCTTTTAACTAATGCAAACGGATCCGTTCTGAACGGATACAAACGTTTGCATTATAGGTGCGGATCCGTCTGTGCAAATAAACAGACGGATCCGCACCAACGCAAGTGTGAAAGTGCCCTAACAAAAAATACAAACTGTCCCAAAACAGCTATTTTTTTGCAAATTTTCCATTATGATCAATTTTTCCAGTAACAATGCAAGGGTTAACAGCCAAACAAAACTCGATATGTATTGCGCTGATTCTGTAGTTTGCAGAAACACCCCATATGTGGTTGTAAACTGCTGTATGGCCAAACGGCAGGACACAGAAGGAAGGGAACGCTAAATGGTTTTTGGAAGGCTGAATATGCTGGACTGGTTTTTTGACACCATGTCCCATTTGAAGCCCCCCTGATGCCCCCCTAGAGTAGAAAGTCCAAAAAAGTGACCACATCTAAGAAAGTACACCCCTCAAGGTATTCAAAACTGATTTTACAAACTTTTTAACCCTTTAGGTGTTCCACAAGAGTTATTGGCAAATGGAGATGAAATTTCAGAATTTCTATTTTTTTTTACCTTTCCTCAAAAAAAGTGTAATATAGAGCAACCAAAAATCATATTTACCCTAAAATAGTACCAACAAAACTGGCACTTTATCCCCTAGTTTCCAAAATGGGGTAACTTTTTTGGAGTTTCTACTGTAGGGGTGCATCAGGGGGGCTTCAAATGGGACATAGTGTCAAAAAACCAGTCCAGTAAAATCTGCCTTCCATAAACCATATGACGTTCCCTTCCTTCTGTGCCCTGCCGTGTGCCCGTACAGCAGTTTATGACCACATATGGGGTGTTTCTATAAACTACAGAATCAGGGCAATAAATATTGAGTTTTGTTTGGCTGTTAACCCTTTCTTTGTTACTTGACAAAATGGATTAAAATGAAATATTTGCCAAAAAAAATGAAATTCAGAAATTTTATCTCCATTTTCCATTAACTCTTGTGGAACACCTAAAGGGTTAAGGACGTCTGTAAAATCAGCTTTGAATACCTTGAGGGGTGTATTTTTTAAAATGGGGTCATGTCTGGGTGGTTTCTATTATGTAAGCCTCCCAAAGTGACTTCAGACCTGAACTGGTCTTTAAAAAGTAGGTTTTGAAAAATTTCAGAAAAATTTCAAGATTTGCTTCTAAACTTCTAAGCCTTCTAACATCCCCAAAAAATAAAATGGCAATACCAAAATGATCCATACATGAAGTAGACATATGGGGAATGTAAATTAGTAACTATTTTTGGAGGTATTACTATGTATTATAGAGGTAGAGAAATTAAAACTTGGAAATTTAAGAATTTTTCAAAAATATGGGTAAATTTGTAATTTTTTCTTAAATAAAAATGAACTTTTTTGACTCAATTTTACCAGAATAGCCTGAATAAGTAAAAGCGTTTTAAAGTTATCACCACATAAGGCTACATGCATATGACGTTGGTGTTTTGTGGTCTGTAAACCGCGGATCCGCAAAACACGGAAGCTGCATCGCGTTCCGTTCTGCAATTTGCGGAACAGAACGCGGCCCATTATAGAAATGCCTATTCTTGTCCACAAAACGGACAAGAATAGGACATGCTCTATTTTTTTTGCGGGGGCACGGAACGGAGCAACGGATGCGGACAGCACACGGAGTGCTGTCCGCATCTTTTGCGGCCCCATTGAAGGGAATGGGTCCGCGCCCGAGCCGCAACATTTTTTATAAATCTTAAACTGGAGATCCCTAACCCTGGGTTCAGACCTGAGCGTTCTAGAAACGCCAGTTTTACGCGCATTTTTGTCGCGCGTATTTCAGCGCGTTTTTGCAAATAGGAAACGCGCAGTTAGATGCGCGTTCTTGTGATTGACTACTGTGGTGTCAATCACAAAACGCGCGACAAACGCCCCAAAAAAAGCTCAAGTACTTGTTTATGCGTCGGGCGTTTTACAGCGCGTTCAAACGCGCTGTAAAACGCTCAAGTGACAACCAGGGCCATAGGAAAGCATTGGTTTTCATGTGTTGAGCGTTTTACAGCGCGTTTGAACGCGCTGTAAAACGCTCAGGTGTGAACTTAGGGTTAGGGTCCTGGTTTCTAATCTAAACAATTCTGCACGTTCACCCCAGGTTTGCATGGGTTACTGGCCCTATTGCATGTTTGATACATGAATGTGAATGGTGACATATCTCTGCATGGCGCTGCAGAATTTGTTGGTGCTACATAATCAACAGGAAGAAAAATGATTGACTTTAAGGGAACGTGTTGTCAGAAAATGACCTATTGTTTAAACCAAGTTTTTATATTAAACTTGTGCAATAGGCCTAAGGCTACATGCACACGACAGTTGTTTTTTGCTGTCTGCAAATCGGGAGCTGCAAAACACTGATGGTCCATCAGTTTTTTTGGGAGGATTCCTTTGTTTTCACAGATCCCTTGTAAAAAATGCCTATCCTCGTCCGCAAATGAGAAAAAAGTAGGACATGCACTACTTTTTTTGCTGAGGGGAAACACGGACAACGGACGCGGAACACAAACGGATGAACTGTCAGCATTTTTTTGCTGACCCATTGAAATGAATGGGTTCCTATCCTATCCGCAAAAAAACCTGAAACGGAAGCCAAGAAAAACAACTGTCGTGTGCATGTAGCCTAACACTGACAGTATTATGTCAGTGTACTGTAATTCAACAGATTTCAGGTCTTACATGGACACACAACCTTATGAATCATTATAATTCTGTCAGAGGAGCAGAGGTCAGAACGGGAACTCGCTTTGCCACACACAGCAAGTTTCTCGCATTGTGTCTGGCCTTAGTGATCACCAATACACATTATTACAATGGTCAATAATGGGCCACAAACCTGCCAACATGCCTTTTTTTAAAACACTTCAGGTTCAATCCAGCACAGGTTTTGGCCTCATGCACACGACCGTTTTTTTATGCTGTCCGCAAAAAGGGGTTCCGTTGTTCAGTGATCCGTGTCCGTTTTTGCCTTCCGTTGTAGTTCCGTGTGTCTTCCGTTTTTTTAGCGGACATGACCCAAAAGATTTTACCAAAAGACAGGCTGACAATGTTTCCCAAGTGCCTGCCAAGGGATCCGCAAAAAAAACGGACACGGAACACGGATGACACACGGATGGCCATCCGCATTTTTCACGGACCCATTGACTTGAATGGGTCCGTGAACCGTTTTTCACGGACAAGAATAGGACAGGTTATATTTTTTTGACGGACTGGAATCACGGACCACGGACGCGGAGGACAAACGGTGCATTTGCCGAGGTTTCCACGGACCCATTGAAAACCAATGGGTCCGCAGAAAATCACGAAAAACAGAGCAACGGGCACGGTCGTGTGCATGAGGCCTTTCTGTACTGGTGGAGAGGGTGTCAGACGATTTAACCCTTTAGATGCCAGCGGCAAAGTGTAATAGACTGTGTCAGAGTAAAATGCCAGGCAGGACACACTGCGCTACAAGTGCAATATATTATGTATATTATTGTAAGTGATCAAATGTTGGACTAAAAAATGTACGGAAAAAAAATCCACATATGTGTAATATTAGTATTATGTGAAGGGAAGCAGATTTATCAGCGTATGTTTGCCAGTTTTCTGGTGTAAATACATTGAGAAATGTGCTGTTCAGGCCCCTTGCACACGACAGTATTTTGCGGACCGTATACTGGCAGTTTTTTCAGTTCAGTATACTGACAGTATACTGAACCATTCACTTCAATGGGTCTGCAAAAAATACTGAAGTGTCTCCGTATGCCTTCCGTTTCCGTTTTTCCGTTTTTTCTGTTCCGTTTAAATATAGACCATGTCCTATTCTTGTCCGCAAATAACGTTCAGTGGCTCCATTCAAGTCAATGGGTCCGCAAAAAAAACGGAAAGCATACGGAAAGGCATCCGTATGTCTTCCGTATCCATTCCGTTTTTGCTGAACAATCTATTGAAAATTTTAAGACCAGCCCAATTTTCATTATGGAATTAATGTATACTGTATATGCCAAACGGAAAAACGGAACGGAACAACAAAACCGAAACGGAAACAAAACGGAAACAAAAAACGGAACCACGGATCCATAATAAACGGACAGCAAAACAATGAAAAAAAAATACGTTCGTGTGCAAGAGGCCTCAGAATGAGCTCCATATTTTTGAAGCACCACAGAAGTCGGATAAAATGGGTGAGGCCAAGGGCGAAATTTTTTTATTACATTGTTTTCTTATTAATATTTCTTCCACTCAATATATAAAAAAAAAAATTTAGGCTGGGTTCGCATCATCGTTTAGTTTTGCGTTCTTCTGATCCGTCAGTTCCTGTATTTTAAGCATCTGTTAGGCAGTCTTGCATGCAGGACTCTTTTTTCCGTCTAAATTACCAGATCTCAGACGGAAATGGCTAAGGGCTCTTTCACACTTGTGTCCTGAGGATCCGTCAGAACGCAAGTTGCCTGAAAGCTTTTTTGACTGATCAGGATCCTGATCAGTCTTCGAAATGCTTTCAGGTTACCATGGCAGCCAGGATGCTACTGAAGTTCTGGCTGCCATGGTACTCCGCAGCAGAGTACTTACCTGCGCTGCGGCGGCCGGGTGCTCCTTCATGACGTCACAGGTCCCCCCGGGGCATAGATCAAAGCGCCGCCCGGACCTGTGACGTCATGAAGGAGCGCCCGGAGACCGCAGCGCAGGTAAGTACACTACTGCGGAGTACTTACCATGGCAGCCAGGACTTCAGTAGCGTCCTGGCTGCCATGGTAACCGATCGGAGCCCCAGCTTGCACTGGGGCCCCGATCGGAACTGCTGTTGCGCATGCGCAGAGCTAATCGTCGGATCCGGCGATGCGCCAAAACGACGTTTAGCTTAATGCCGAATCCGGATTAATGCACTTCAATGGGCATTAATTCGGGATCCAGTGTTACGGCATGTCTTCCGGCTTTTTGGACGGAGACAAATCTGCAGCATGCTACGGTTTTCTCAACGTCCAAAAAACGTTCACATACTGAACGGAAGACATCCTGATGCATCCTGAACGGATTTCTCTCCATTCAGAATGCATGGGAATGATCCTGATCAGTATCTTTCGTCCTAGAGCCCCGAGGACGGAACTCTAGGACGGAAAGGAAAAGCGCAAGTGTGAAAGAGCCCTTAAACGGATGCAAAATTTGCATAGCTGTGCATAACGGAAGCCTAAAATACAAGATCCATTTTTAAAAAAAAATGTTTCTGTTCTTCCGATGGATTAGAAGAATAGAAAACTAAACGATGATGTGAACCCGGCCTTAAAGGGAACCTGTCACCATGAAAATGCAAATTCATATGGAGGCAGCATGTTATAGAGCAGGAGGAGCTGAACAGATTGATATATAATTTTATGGGAAAAGATTCAGTAAAACTTGTATTTTATGAATTTATATTCCTGGTCATTCAGGGCTTTGAAGTCAAGGAGGCGGTCCTATCAGTGAGTGCTGAGGCCGCCACAGATCGCTAGAGCCGGAAGAAAGAAGCGCCCACTTACTGCAGGAGACTGAATCGAGATGGGCCCATAGGCTTTATATTTAGTCCATCTTGCTTCCTCTCTTGTGACATGCATGCTCTTCTCTCTCCTCACTCTAGTGATCTGTGGGGGTCTCAGCGCACAGACCTCCACTGATCAAACCTTTTGATATGTGTCTATGACATGTCAAAAGTTTGCTGAAAAAAGGTGAGTCACGGGGGTTAAGAAATGTACTCTGTTCCTAAGGTAGACAAGAGATTGTTGAGGGTCCGGAATGAAAACATCAGAAAGCAAGGAAAGAATTAGTTGATTCTCCATAACTGTAATTTTGCATTAGACCAGCAGATGGCAGCATACCGCTTCTTCTCAGTACTGCCAACGTGCGGGGGTTATCTGATTGATGCTGGAGACAGTGAAGACGCAGTGCAGTGTTTGCTGCCGTCCTACAAGCAGCTTTTCTCGCTTTCTATGCTGCCATTTAATTGCTTTTATCACATATAGTTTATGGGATCTAACTACGAATTCTACATATTGTAATACATTGGACAGGTCTTCTCGACAGAAATGCATTTATCATATGGTTCACATTTTGCACTGCAGCTTAGGTAGGTTAGCAGCTCTCCTTAAAGAGACCAGCCTGTATGCAGACTTACTGGAAGCGCTCCATGGTATGGAGACTTCTTGGCAATGCTCCATTGGAAACTAATATGTAAACAGGTATCTCCTGAGAAAAGAGAGCCATCTTGCTAGTGCCACTGTTCTGCCAGATCTCTATAGATTGCCGAAAGTCTATAGCGGAAGTCACGTGGTGCGCTGCGCACAAGCGCAATTCCACGAATCGTCCCTGCAGCCTCCATTGAAGTACTTCGCGCACCGCGTGTGCGCAGAATTATGTGTATGGAGACGTCTTAAAGTGACAGTCATCAGTCAGTAAAATACAGCATCTACATTAATCTGTACCCTCGTGGGCTCGCTGCGCTCGCCACGCATCGGGCTCGGCCTCACTGCGCTCGGCATTTAGTAAAACTAACTCTATGCCGCCATTGATAGTAAAGAAGGAAATGGATGGTAAAGAAAGAGACTATCCATCTCTTTCTTTACCATCCATTTCCTTCTTTACTATCAATGGCGGCATAGAGTTAGTTTTAATAAATGCCGAGCACAGCAAGGTCGAGCCCGATGCGTGGCGAGCCCGCGAGGGTACAGATTAATGAGCGCTGGGTGGGGGAGCTGTATTTTAATGGAGATGACTGTCACTTTAAGAAGTCTCTGTACCCTTAAGTGTGCGCACACGCGGTGCGCGAACTACTGCAATGAAGGCTGCATGAATGATTCGCGGAAGCACGCTTGTGCGCTTGCGCAGCGCGCCACGTGACTTCCGCTATAGACTTTCCACAAACTATAGACTTTCGGCAGAGCACCACCTTGTGGAAGCGGCTCCCTATGAGTCACTATCTGACTTTTTAAGAAGCCTTGGGACCAGAGGCGTACCTCCCATAGTGGCAGACCATGTGACTGGTATGGGGCCCAGGGCAAGAGGGGGCCCAGTCTTGGTTGGGATTATCTCTTCATCTACTTGGGTTGAAAACTTGGTCAGGACTTTTCCCTCTAAGGCCTCATGCACACGACCATATGTGTTTTGCGGTCCGCAAATTGCGGATCCGCAAAAAAAACGGATGACGTTCCGTATGGCATCTGTTTTTTTTGCGGATCCGTTATTTTTGCGGATCAATTGTAATAATGCCTATCCTTGTACGCAAACTAGAAACAAATAGGACATACTCTATTTTTTTTCGGAACGGAAAAACGAACATACGGAAACGGAATGCACACGGAGTACCTTCCATTTTTTTGCGGACCCATTGAAATGAATGGTTCCGCATATGGTCTGCAAAAAAAACGGAACGGACACGGAAAGAAAATACGTTCGTGTGCATGAGGCCTAAAGCAGAGGTCAGCAGCCTCCGGCATTCCAGATGTTCAGAAACTACAACTCCCAGAATGCTTCATTCATTACTGTGGGAGTTATCAGAACAGCTGAGCATGTTTGCATGCTGGGAGTTGTAGTTTCACAGCAGCTGGAGTGCCGAAGGTTGCTGATCCCTGCTCTAAAGTAACAACTTTTAGCAAATGAGGCAGTGGAAGGGGTTCAGGCGGAAACCCTTCTGTCCTGTGTGGGGGGCCTGGTTTGATCCTTGCTATGAGGCCCTTACTTCTCTAAGTACGCCACTGCTTTGGACATGTGATGTATACAGCCTATCACAGTTAGGCCTTATTCACACGTCTGTAGTGTTTATGGATCCGCAAATTGCGGATCCATAAACACACCCGGCCGGCAGCCCCATAGAAATGTCTATTCTTGTCCGCAATTGCGGGCAAGAATAGGACATGCTCTACTTTTTTGCAGAGCTGCGGCCGTAAGATCGGCGGCGCGCTCTGCAAAAACTGATGCGGAGAGCACAGTGTGTGCTCTCCGCATCGTTCCGTGCCCCATTCACAGTCATTGGGTCCGCATGTATTCTGCAGAATTGCGGAATACATGCGGACGACATTGCGGACGTGTGAATAGGGCCTTACTCCAGAGCAATTTAGCTAATTAAAACTAATTAAACTGAGCTCTGACTGACTGCCAAAGGCCTTTTCTTCTGCTCGTCAGTTATCGTCACCTTGTCCCCAATGAGCATAAATGTTTAGCTCAGAGATAAGCGGCAGCCAGACACTTGTGACACCACTTATCCTCTGAGCTGTAAAGAAATTGGTGGTTTAAAATTCATCCTGTCTTCAATGGAAACCACTGAGTCAAGCTGCCGCATACAATTTATGTCCGGCCAGGTTAAAGAAGTATTCCTGTCTTCTGATGTGATGGCTTTATCATTTTATGGGTCTGACCTCTGGGACCCCCACTGATCCTGAGAATATAGGGGACATGGTGCTGTTTTAGTGCTGTGAATGGGGGCTGACTGCAGTCCCCGGCACATGGAGTGGTCGGGTGTACCGCTGAACCAGCGCAGTTGAGACATGATGCAGTTAACTCACGTTTCGCATGCGACTTCCATTGAATTCAATAGAGTGATGCTAGATCTACATGGCCCAAAGTTGTCAACAAACAAAGTTTTGTGGCATTTCATGTAACAATAGTCCATGGTGTCGCAATGCGACAATCGACTTACTTCGAAGTGCCAGTCGCAAAAAATCCAGACATGCTGGATTTTTTATCGCATGTCGCAATCGACATTCACTTACAACACGCGACTCGCCTTCGACTTGCCTGTTTTTTTCACAGCCAAATTACATCTCTAAAACAGCCGTGTGGCAGCAAGTTGCATTTTTTTTTGTGTCATGTACCCCCAGCTTCAGGCTTGTCTGGATGACAAATCCATTATTTAAGGGCCCATGTATTTTCTTTCGTTGTCCATTGTGTTTTTTTGTGGACTGTATGCGGAACCATTCATTTCAGCGGATCCGCAAAAAAAAACGTAAGTTATTCTGTGTGCATTCCATTTCTGTATGTCCGTTTCATAAAAATAGAACATGTCCTATTATTGTTCGCATAACGGACAAAGATAGTACTGTTCTATCAGGGGACACTGTCGCGCGACCATGACACGACAGAAGCAAAAAATGTATCCTAGATGGATTTTTCTGCGACTGTCGCGTCACATGTCACATGCCGCAGTGCGACACCATAGACTATCATTCTAAAAATGGTCGCGTGACTTTGGTGCAACACATGTTGCAGTGTAGTTGTGCCATATGTGTCGCACGACACAAGTCGTCGTGTAGCCCTAGCCTAAGGCCTCTTGCACACAAACTTTTTTTTTTTTACGTTTACGTTCTGTTTTTTGCATTCAGTATAAAGACCATATACGGAACCATTCATTTCAATGGATCTGCAAAAAAAAACGGAAGGTACTCCATATGCCTTCCGTTTCCGTATTTCCGTTCCGTTCAAAGATAGAACATGTCCTATTATTGTCTGCATAACGGACAAGGATAGTACTGTTCTATCAGAGGCCAGCTGTTCCGTTCCGCACAAAACAGAATGCACACAGACGTCATCCGTATTTTTGTGGACCACAAAATACTGAAAAAGCCATACGGTCGTGTACAAGAGGCCTAAGTCAGCCTGTGTTATACATTGCAGGTGCTCCAGCACTAGAGAGGGAGAAAGATGCTCTTTGTGGCGTTACACTACAGTCAGCAGGCCCCTACAGTGGCACAGAGCAATAGATTGGTCTCAACTGCCTGACAAATTTATAGAACATAGAATTTTAATATACTGTCCCTTTAACAACAGAATTCTGCAGATTTCTGTTTCGTATGAATATTTTCTTAGTTATCCTTTTTGCTTCGGAATTAAGACTGCAGCTTTAAATATTGAAGTTATTATGTTCCTCAAATCCGGAGAACACACAAAAGTCTCTGATTTCAAGGAGGATGAACAGAGTGCGGTCCTTCGAGGACGATGAACTCCCCCAGGATCCGTCTCCCCCTATGAATAATGCATTTGTCTTCTGGCATAATTCTGATGAGGGTAAAAATAAACCTGTACAATTACCGCGGGCCGGTAGGCCTCTATCAATGCCAACAACATATTGTTAACATGCATACACTGGCTTCTTTTGTGCACATTTTATAATACACTAGTATTAATAGAGGCATGTATACATAGATGCCATGTTAGGTAGTACAGAATATCTATGAAATCACAGTGTCTATACATCTAAAAATGTATTATTCCACTAGTGGCCCACAGCATTCTCCGATATGTATGCAGCACCACTGTCTACCTCTTATGGTCATACAGAGAGAGAAATTGTAGGCACCCATAAGAAAACTCCCCAAACTAGAGTATGTGGTGTATAGTGTGAGTGACTCTGATTCCGGTTCTGTTATTTTTATCTTCATACTGTGCTCCAACAAACCAGCAGTAAAATGCTTTGAGAGGACTAACGTGATTCAGGTACATAATGGCGAGGACTCAAGGAGAAGTCCTCTCAATTAGTGTTGAGCGAACTTGTTTTTTAAGTTCTGAGTCCAAAGTTCGGGTTCGGGTAATCGAAGAATCCCTTTATGGATTCCAAATTCTGTTATGGTCAGTGGTAGTGGAATCCATAACGGGATTCTTCGATAACCCGAACACGAACTTTAGACGCAGAACTTAAAAAACAAGTTCGCTCAACACTACTCTCAATACATTTTACTGCTAAAAATTACATAATTAGACTCAGCACGACCACTTACACCAGGGTTTCTCAACTCTGGTCCTAGGGACCCACCTACCAGTTATGTTTTCAGGATTTCCTTGGTATTGAGCAGGTGATATAATTAGTGTCCATGCATAAGGTCTTACCCCAGGTATTCATTCTGTGGGATATTCTCAAATCCTGACCGGTAGGTGGGTCCCGAGGACCGGAGTTGAGAAACCCTGACTTACACTATACACGGCTTATATCTGTTCTGATATTTGGCAGGCTTTTTGTTCCCTTTGGATCCAGCATTACCGTCAGACACTGCTTTCCCATCTGGCCCCATTGAACTATAAGGCTAGGTCTACACCACGACATTTGTCGCGCGACACATAGGGCACAACTACACTGCAACATTTTCCACACAACATTTTTTCACACCAATGTTGCGCAACAATTTTTATAATGGTCTATAGTCTATGGTGTCGCATTGCGACCTGCGACACGCTGCGACTGTGACGTGAGAGTCGCAGAAAAATCCATTTCAAATGGATTTTTTGTGACTGTTGTGTCGCAGTCGCACCATGCCGCATGTCGCAATGCGACACCATAGACTATGGACCATTATAAAAATTGTTGCGCAACATTGGTACGACAAAATGTCGGCGTGTAGACCTAGCCTAATGGTGACTGGCGGAGATCTGGCCACAAACTGGCAAGAAACGGACGGAAGGATCTCACGAGAACACCCTGGGTGGATTTCACAACGCTCGTGGGATACTAGCCTTACTGTAGTTTGGGGGGTGTTTTGGAGCTGAAAGATCCCCCTTAATATGCGGGGAGTTCCCCCTAGTGGCAGCTACAGGTAGGTCATAAAGTGCAGGGGAAGCTACTCATTGCTGGGTCCCTTTCTGTAAGGTGCTCCTTATCAGTGGCCTGTATAGTTGGCATGACACTGCTTATAGTGATAGGAGGAGTAACACAACGGTACAGTAATTATTGGAGTTACAGTTGCAGCGATCACACCCAAGTGACAAATAGGAGCGGGGAATACTGCATACCAAAATATATTAAAGGAATCCTGTCATCAGATATACTGTCCCAAGGCTGGCAACAGCTTTCTACAGTCCTTTGAAAAGGACTTTAAAGCATAAAGGACTAAAAGTTATAAAGTAACGTATCTGGGTCTAGTCATGGGGGTGGTCCTGGTCTCAGGAGTAGTCATATAGTCCTAGCATTACAAGACTGCTCCAGCATCTGGTGCATGGACAGTGAAGCAAGTTATACAGGCCGGCTTCATCTACGCATGTATCGGATGCCAGTGGAGTTGCCTTGTAATACTAGGACTGCAGGACTACTCCTGAGACCAAGACCATCCCCATGACTAGACCCAGGTAGCCTCCACCAAGAGCCCGCAGGAGCTGGCTAGCTAGATACTGCAGCTAAATCTAGCTTCTTACTCAGTTTGTGCCCTTTTTTTCTTTAAGGGGAATGCCATGGCTTCTGATGAAAAGCTATCCTGGATAAAGGCTCAGTACACCAAGTATATACCTCTCCTGAAGCGATCGAAAGATGACATTGCCAGATCAGGTACTGGACACTTGCCCCATAGGCACAAGGCTTTACTGGTTCACTGAATTGCTTTCCATTATAGTGCACTGGGAGAGATTTATCAAGATTGGCATTCCTATGAGCCAGTCTTGATCCCCTGTGTGCTGGAGTGAGATGCGCCTCATTATTAAGAGTATACAGATCCCTCTTAATTAATTAGAGCCATCTCTGGTGCTCTATCCAAAATCCAGAAAATTCAATCCATGCCAGCTTGGGGTTGGAGTAGACTTGAGCTATAACGCTAGTTTCTGGTGCAAGTTATAGTACATCTGGCAGGATGTAGCAGGCGTCGCTCCTCTAAGCCCCAACCCCTTTCTTTCCACTTTGGAAAAGAGGTGAGAAGCTCAAAAAGTCACAAATTATGGCACATATAGGGTGTGCACCATAATTTGCAATTTTTTAACACCACAATATTTGAAACGTTTATTTGATAGAATTAGATTTAAAAAACTGCAGCAAAAACTTTTAATTTCAACCACTACATGTAAAAGTACCCTAATTGGTATTATTGTATATATTGTTTATGCCATATTCATGTACTTTCTGTATGTTTTATAGCTATACCCCAAATGATCTCCCCTTATTTCTCTCCTCTATTACCTCCTGGACATAGGTCGCACTTCATCTGAAACCTACTCAGGCCTGGAGGACAGATGTGATGACACCGGTGAAGAGACCATTCACCTTCCAGAAGAAGTGACCAATTTTAAGTCTCAGTCAAGTGTTTTGAGATATTTCATCCATCTCAGCAAAAATGATGAAGAGCAGGTATCCAATATGGCCGTTCCAGTGGGTGTCATCATTTATACAATAGCAGTGCAGATAAAATGTGGAGCGTTTGTCCATAGCTGCAAACCAGAGCACTTACTTGTTCTTACCTCAACTGGAAAATTTAAGTTGAAAATCTTGAGCACAGTGTTAGCATTTTTGAAGTTCACAATTGATTGCATTGTTCTTGGCATGTCTGAAAATTGTACTACGATAAAACCTCATAAGCTATAGACACCTTTGAATGCATTTTTTTATTATTACATTGTATTTATTTTGGGCTATAAAAATAAAAATTTCCATTTTTTTTTTTGTTCACTTCTGCAGCCTGCATGTTTTAAATATATTGCAGACTGCTCTGCCCCATTCACAGCAAAAGTAGGCAGAGATGCTGTCTGACGCCTTGGTCTTTAACTGTTTTCTCTCCTCTTCTAAGAGCTCATAAACTTCCTGCCGATAATCTGTTTGAAGAGGCGGATGAGTGCTGTCGCCTCTTCTAAGGCCAGTGATGTCAAGTCCATCATTCACTTGGCCTTTCTGCAACTTAGGATTGAGCAGCGCTTATGAGAGCTGCCTTCTATGCTCTCTTTACATGCTCGCCGCAGCAATTGCATTGTGAACAAGTGTAATTACAAGTATGGTGTCCCCATTCACTTCTATGGGACGGCTCTGTCTGTATACACAAACCACTTGAAAAGTGGCATGAAGCAGGATGTGCTCAACCCAAAAATGCAGTTGTGCATATATATACAGGGGAGCAGATCCTGCACTTGTGGCCCGTTGCTAATGGCGATCCCCAGCAAGAATGCAATAGTACCACAATAGACATCCTACACAAAATGGCAATAGTGTGGATGTGATAAATAATATAACAATATAGCAATAACAATTGACAAAACAGGTGCACACTGCAGTCTTAATAAGCCCTCAAACTGATGTTAAAATTGAGAGGTTAGTCAACATGTCCTACAGTGGAGGACATGTCTAAGCCTGAGCACCACGCCAAGGTCTCTCAAGTAGCTCGGGACCTAACAGTCACCTACCTGTGCCATATGGGCAATACCAAGGGCCAGTGGGCAAGACGGCTCTGTCTGTTCAAGTGAAAACTACAGAGCTGTCCCATAGAAGTGAATGCGGACGCCATACTTGTAATTACACCTGCTCACCACTGCAATTGCTGCGGTGAGCAGGTAAACACAACAGAGAAGGCAGCGCTCATATAAGCTCTACCTTTTATTCTAACAGCTGATTGGCTGGGGTGCCGAGGGTCAGACTCCGCCAATCTGATATTGATGACCTATCCCGAAGATAGGACTTCAATAGTAAAAAACGGACAACCCCTTTAAGTATACTGTATCTGGACTGCCAAATGTTATTCAGAAGGTGAAAACAGATATTACCTCCCGTTATGTATTTTTATAGTGACCGAAAATTATATGTTATTTTACAGATTAACTTTCAAACAATTGACAGTCTCCTTGCCCAAGGCGCCAATGTGAATGAAGTGGACAGACATGGACAGACAGTGATGCATGAGGTGGGGGGAACCTGTTCTCTTCTACGCACCATATCAATAGACCTGTGTATCCACAGTGTAGAGGTAAAAGTGATGTGTTTCATATCTAGGTATGTAAAAGCTGGCACACTGAAGTTGCACAATTCCTGATCAAAAGACATGCTGATATAAACAAGGCAGATCGGTATGGAGTCACCCCGCTGCATGTGGCAGCTGCAATGGATTACCCTGACATGATCGCTTTTTTATTAAAGCAAGGAGGTGAGTAAACTTAGTCATATATATTTACCTACATGCCATTGTGGTAATACAGTGTTGCACTATGCAAATGCATGCAGACATGAATTATTTGTAGTATAATATATAAATCATCAATCTAATTGTAATATGGGTTCACGGCAGTCTGTGATCGCTGTACTGCAAATCTATAAAATGCCCATGAGTCTTGAGGGTATGTTCACACATGGGTGGTGAGGTGTGGGTAAAACTACTGATGCCGTTTTTGGTGCTTTTGCAGTTTTTACACATTCGTTAAACATTTTCACCTGCAAAAACTGCAACCATATTGAAAACTGCCTCAAATCTACTTCACTTTTTTCCAGTGCAGTTTTAACAGCACCTCAGCCACAGGTGAACATTCCCTAAGGCCTATTGCACACGAACGTTGTGTGCCCGTGGCCGTATTGCGGCCCCCATACGGCGGGTCCACAATACACGGGCACCGGCCCATGTGCACTCCCCATCACGGATGTGGACCCATTTACTTGAATAGGTCCACAATAACGGTGATGCGGAATGGAAACATGGATCGGAACCCTACGGAAGCACTACAAAGTGCTTCCATGGGGTCTCTGTCCGTGCCTCTGCACCACAAAAAAATAGAACTGGTTCTATTTTTTTGCGGTGCGGATAGATCACGAACCCATTCAAGTTGAATCCGTCCCGGCCGCCGCACGGACGTTGCCCATGCATTGGGGACCGCAAATTGCTGTCCCCAATGCACGGAACAGATTCACAAAGTTTGTGTGCAAGAGGCCTAAGGTGACAGATTACATCTGGATGCGTTCAGTGAAACTCGCACCATTTTGCAAGCAAGTTCAGTCAGTTTGTCTGCAATTGCGTTCAGTTGTTCAGTTTTTTTCCGCGCGAGTGCAATGCGTTTTGATGCGTTTTTCATGCATGTGATAACAAACTGAAGGTTTACAAACAACATCTCTTAGCAACCATCAGTAAAAAACACATTGCATCCGCACTCGCTTCCGGATGCAATGCGTTTTTCACTGAAGCCCCAAGCCAGGTTTGCACGAAAAATGCAGAATATAGAACATGCTGCGTTTTTCACACAACACAGAACTGATGCGTGAAAAAATATACACAGACCCATTGAAATGAATGGGTCAGGATTCAGTGCAGGTGCTGTGCGTTCATGGAAAACTCGCTCGTGTAAAAGGGGATATCATTCATCCCTTGTCCAGCCTATAGAATGCTGGTTGCCCTGTGGCGGCATGCTGTCCTATTATGATGCTAGGATGCAACTTCCCCGATTTTCCATTGCAATTTTTGCATCGATCACATTCATTCGCACATTGTAAAGAATGCATGGTTTCTTCAAGAATCAGCATCAGTTATGGGCTGTGTCTGATACTAACCCACAGCATGGAAAAGAGTGGATGTGTTTTCTGTGTTTTGTCTGCATTGCTATTTTCTCATTCCTCAAAAAAAGAGATGGTAAAGTATCCTAAATAATTACTTTATCAAGTTGTTCACATTAAAAAAATGCATTATAATGCAGTGGCAGACTTTACCACCACACAGACATCAGAAGGCCGCCTACTGGCCACAAGCAGTTGGCTTAAAAAAAGAAAACATGAAGGGTGGACATACAGTACCACATGTGTAGCAGCATAGGGGAAGGGGACCCCTTCCCAGCAGTAGAGCAGCAGCAGCAGAAGTGCCACGTGGTGCGACAACAGGGCGGAGCTTAGTGATGTGATTGGGGCCCCCAGACATAACATTGCTTGGGGCAACAGAAATACCAAATCCATCCTTGAAAGGATGTCATCCTGCTGGTAGGGAAATGCAATTTTGTAAAAATCCCAAAACACCTGCCTTGTGCTGCGTTATTTTTGGAATTTTTACTGCCTTTTTTTTTTTTTTTTTGTGGCTCCGTTACTTTTCTGGCGTAAAAGAAGACTGAAATCTATGGCAACTCTGAGCTGCTGTATAGTTTAGTCTAGGTCAGGGATGCCCTACAGCTGTTGCAAAAGTACTATTTCCATCATGCCTAGACAGCCTACAGCAGGGCTGGCCAACCTGCGGCACTCTGGCTGTTGTAAAACTACAACTCCCACCATGCCCTGCTGTAGGCAGACTCGGCATGCTGGGAGTTGTAGTTTTGCGACAGCTGGAGAGCTTCAGGTTGGGCATCCCTGGTCTAGGTGCATTGACTGCCAGAGGATGGGCCTAATTTAGGGCGAGACCTGCACCTCCCCATAAATTAGGCACATCCTCTGACAGTGACGGGTATATCATAGACCGGTGTAAATTCCCCCCCCCCCCCCCATAGTGTGTGGCAGCACTCTCAATCAGCTTCATATGGCAGCAGAGAATACATAGATAGATTTACAATGATAAAACATTACAGTGCTCATTTCTCCATATGCTTGTTTACAGCCAACATTAGAGCAGTAACAAATGGGAAGCAAACACCGCTGCATTACGCCGCCAAATATGATGCAGTCCATTCTTTAAAGGTTCTTCTGAAACATGATGCAGATACCAGTGCCCGAGATCACAAGCAACGTACAGCTCTGCACCTGGCCGCAGAATTGGGTAAGGCTGAAACTCCAGAAAGGATGACCCGGTGGTTGTGGACTACAGCATACTGTGGATTCATTGGGGGGGGGGGGGGAGATTTATCATTCCCCTATGCCATAGATTTATAGTTAAAAAGTTGCAAAACACAGTTTTGGAGTGGCATTGCAACTTTTTTTTCACAACTGGCATTTTTACGCTGTGCTGCAGCTCCATTCAGTTGAATGGCTGCACTGCTACCCAGCAATCCTTGATCGTGCAATGGATGTCACAGCCAAGATCGCTGTGTAGCCTCAGCTTACGACACTAGAGATGCATTTTTTGTGTATAATTTCCACATGCAATGTTAATACTTTCATAAAACCTAGGAAAATTTTAAAAAGCGAAAAAACTCATGTGATCTTTAGCTTAGACTACTTTCACATCTGCGTTTTTGCTGGGTCCAGCAGGGATCAGCAAAAACGCTTCCGTCATGATAATACAACCATCTGCTTCCGTTATGAACGGATCCGGTTGTATTATCTCTAAAATAACCATGACGGGTCCGTCTCCATTGACTTGCATTGTAAGTCATGACAGATCCATCTTGCTCCGCATCCCAGGACGCACTCAAAAATGCTGCTTGCAGCGTTTTTGTGTGCCTCGCGGGAATGCAATGAAACCAAGCAGAATGCATTCTGCTGCACTCTGTTTCCTTCAGTTCAGTTTTGTCCCCATTGACAATGAATGTGGAGAAAACTGAAGCGTTTGTCACCACTATTGAGATCCCAAAGGGAAAGCGCAGATGTGAAAGTTGCCTTAAACCAGTATTGTCGCTCTGTTAATGATTATGAATGTCTTCCTCAGATCGCAGTGAAGCGGCGCGTCTAATGTTAAACCTGAAATGTGATGCAAGTGTACAGGATGATACAGGACTGTCTTGCCTGACGATGATGGTAGTGAATATGCCTCCAGTGGTGAGTATAACATCTCTGACAATGGTTTACAGTGGCTATCAACACAGGACACATTAGTAGCATTCAACTTCATGGCTGCATGTTTGGGGCCATTTACATGTGCCGATACACAGGGTAATGATTGAGAACAAAAATATATGACTAGCGGTGTCATCAGGACACTTCTTATGATTCAACTCTGCTGCCATCAACAGTGAACCTGATTGCAGGGGTGGACATAGACAGTAGATTTATCAATAGCGGGATTCTCATAGTTCTCTCTACTCATTTTCATCTGTTCAATCAGAAACCATCAGTCATTTGGAACCAAGGGAACCTTGGAGCCCTTCTTTATTGTGATATGGGCCGCTTGCCAAAAAGCCACTTTTGCAGCGGCACAGGCTGCACCAGTGGTATGCCCACCTCTGCATGATTAGTCTGATCAGTTCTACCCGTGCTATCACTTAAAGGGGTTCTCTCACTTCAGCAAATGGCATTTATCAGGTATAGAACACTAATACAAGCCACTTACTAATGTATTGCGATTGTCCATATTGCCTCCTTTGCTGGCTTGATTCGTTTTTACCATCTCATTATACACTTCTCAATTCCATGGTTACGACGACCCTACAATCCAGCAGTGGTGGCCGTGCTTGTACACTATAAGAAAAAGGTCTGGCCTATGTTGGCCTCTATGGTCCCAGCCACCCCAGAGGCCAATGCTTTTTTCTATAGTGTGCAAGCACGGTGACCGATGCTGAAATGCAGGGTGGTCATAACCATGGAAATGGAAATGAGAAGTGTATAATGTGACGGAAAAATTTATCTAGCTAGAAAAGGAATCAAAATTGATGATATTGATGTAATTAACTCTCTGTACCTAATAAATGCCATTTGCTGAAGTGAGACAACGACTTTCTTTAGGCCTCTTTCACACGGGCGTCACGTTTGACGCCCGGATCAGAGGCAGGTGCGTTGCGGGAAAATGCGCGATTTTTTCGTGCGTGTGCAAACTGTTGTAATGCGTTTTGCATGCGCGTGAGAAAAATCGGCATGTTTGGTACCCAGACCCGAACCCAGACTTCATCACTGAAGTCCGGTTTGGGTTGAGTATTCTGGAGATTTTATTATTTTCCCTTATAACATGGTTATAAGGGAAAATAATAGCATTCTCAATAAAGAATGCGTTGTAGAATGTGGATTAAGGGTTAAAAATAAAAAACGTAACTCACCTTAGCCACTTGATCGCGTAGTTGGCGATCTCTCCTCTCTCTTCAAGCTTTAGCTGCAGTCTAAAGGACCTTTGATGACATCACATCACATGGTCCATCACCATGGTGATGGACCATGTGATTGGACCATGTGATGAGCTCAGTGACGTCATCACAGGTCCTTTAGACTGCAGCTAATGCTTGAAGAGAGAAGAGAGATCGCCAACTACGCGATCAAGTGGCTAAGGTGAGTTAAGTTTTATGTTTAACCCCTTAATCCACATTCTACAAAGCATTCTTTATTGAGAATGCTATTATTTTCCATTATAACCATGTTATAAGGGAAAATAATAAAGATCGAGTCCCGTCTCTTAGCAACCATGCGGGAAAATCGCACTGCATCCACACTTGCTTGCGGATGCTTGCGATTTTCCTGCAGACCCTATTCACTTCTATGGGGCCTGCATTGCGTGGAAAATGCAAAATATAGAGCATGCTGCGATTTTCACGCAATGCAGAAGTGATGCGTGAAAATCACCGCTCATGTGCACAGCCCCATAGAAATGAATAGGTCCGGATTTAGTGCGGGTGCAATGCGTACACATCACGCATTGCACCCGCGCGGAAAAGGGGCCTTACATGGGCTATTGTTCCCAGGCAGTTATTGGGGAGGGGGTTCCTAAGAATTCTGGTTTCAAATAATTGCTCTGTGGAAAAGTGCCACGGATTACCTGAAGAACAAGCAAACACTTATTTATCAGGTGAAAGCATCACAGATGTGGACACCTAAATCATTATTTCTAGGCAGCAGATTGTGCTGTGTAAACCGGGATCTGCTGCCCAGAAAAAATTATCCTCTATGGGGCCGAGCGATCACAGCAATCCCTTATTCCCATACAAAGGAAATGATTGCTGCATGTAAATACAGTTCTCACCTCTGACGATCAGGCGATTATTAGGAACAAACCAACTGTTCCTACCAATTGCCTGCTTTGTCAGCCCCTTTCACTTCTAACATGATTACATTTTTCTTTAAATTAGTGTGGTTAATGATGCAGACATTAACGTGCATTACCAATGATTTGTCTTGGTACTCTTGTCTAGTGTGTTGGACTATTTAAATTTTATTGGTAGACACAATACAGTGACCACAACCCTGTCCACCCACTGCTCTTTACATGGAGATCCAGCCTAAAGTATCAGTGCATCATAAAACAGCAGCATTGACATTGGATTATCTTTTTAATATCAGCACTAGAGATGAGCGGATTTAAAAAAAAATTGATTTGGCCGGTTCGACGAATTTCCAGAAAAAAATTTGGTTCGAGCCAAATTTGTTCGTGGCGAATCGCTTTAAAAAACGGCTATTTCCTGGCTGCAGAGAGCCTTTATAGTGGTGTAGAACACTGTGCCTTGCAGTAACACGCATAGGGAGTCTGCTGTGGTAGTGAAACAATACAGCGAGTCAGTATAACATGCAGATGACAGGCGTCACTCTTAGAATCACCGCACACTTCACTTATTTGGGCAATTACGGGGCCAAAACTGACTAAACTTAAAGGTTGTCCACGTTATGAAAAAATAATAATATAGCAATGAAAATTTCATGGGCGGCTATATATGACTAAGCTAAGCAAGTTTTAGGCAAAAAAAAATATATATTTCCTCATTTCCCTGGTTCTTTTCTGGCCCTTGTTTACATGCAATAACAACAATCTCTGCCCCTCCCCCTGCTCTGCTAAGGGAGTGGATACAAGAGCTGCCCTGAGTGCTGGGAGAATCAGCAGCATCTTGTATATGTAAAACTAAGAAGTCCTAGCTGTATAATACTGCTAAGGGAGTGAATACAAGAGCTGCCCTGAGTGCTGGGGGAATCTGCAGCATGTTGTATGTGTAGAACTACAAGTCCTAGCTGTATAATGACACTGCTAATACACACAGGATCTTCCCCCTACCTGCTCTTGGTCAATGCTCTCTCTAGTCTGTCATCTCCTATGCCCAGCATTTGTCTCCTCACTGCCTTCAGCTATCCAGTCTGTGCAGCTGAAGGGGTTAAGAATCCTAGGAGAGAGCAGACAGCCCGGCAGTGAAGGGGGGCATGGCTAGCACAGTGACATCTCGTTTACAGGCTTGTGCAACGAACTTTATCAGAGCAGGGAGAGAAGCTGACATCACAGGTCATGTGACCCTCAGTCAAATCTGATAAACCAGGCACTCCAGATAAAGTGAGTTAATTGTAAAGTTGTTATATTTACCTAGTTAAGAACATAGAAAGAACCAAAAAATAACTCGGACAACCCATTTATGTGTGAACTAAGCCTTACAGGTCAATGTTAGCGCCAGGTATAAAGAACCGCGCAGAGGCCCAAGATCCTACTATAGCATAAAAGAGAGCACTCCTTTTACACCAATTTACTGATTCCAAATAGATTTCTGCAGAACCTGTTCTATTAAATGCTTATACAAGTAGAGCCCCCCGACAGAGTGGAGTGGCTGTCAGCAGTAAGTTTGTGTTGATGTCACTGATTATTTCGCCCATCCTCTGATCAGTCAGAACAATAACCCCCAAAAAACGGATCCTGTCTGTGGAGCATCCGCCTTCACATGGTCAGCATTTGGTCAGTAATCCATCAGTATTGCTAAAGCCCAAAAAAACAGGAGTGGATCCAAAACAGGGATGGCATGTGAATGGAATATTTGCATGTCTTCTGTGTTTTTTACCCACTCCTGCTTTTGGCTACCAAATCATAAGCCAATGCTGATGCAAAATAGGGACCATGTAATGCAGGCCTTACAGCTGTTACATAGACAGGATCCGTTGTGCGTCTCATTTTTCCTTCCTTCCGACAGATCAGAAGAAGGGTCAAATAAATGATGATGTCAGCCAGGCCGAAAGGCAAAATAGTGGCCCAGTCATGAAGTGGGGAGGGTGGGAACAGCATGAGAAGTCCACAGAGTTGCCCTGTGACATAGTGGTGAAGTGTAAGCAGCATGAGGAGACCACAGAGTAGCCCAATGACAGAGTCTAGAGGTGGCAGCAGCATCAGGAGGAGGCCACAGAGTGGCACAATGACAGTGTGGAGGTGGCATCAGCAGGATCAGGAGGCCACAGAGTGGCACAATGACAGTGTGGAAGTGGCAGCAGCATCAGGAGGCCACAGAGAGGAACAAGGGCAGAGTGTGGAGGTGGCGGTAGCAGCAGCATCAGGAGGAGGCCACAGGGTGGCACAATGACAGTGTGGAAGTGGCAGCAGCATCAGGAGGCCACAGAGAGGAACAAGAGCAGAGTGTGGAGGTGGTGGCAGCAGCAGCATCAAGAGGAGGCAACAGAGTGGCACAATGACAGAGTGTGGAGGTGGCGGCAGCAGCAGCATCAGGAGGAGGCCACAGGGTGGCACAATGACAGTGTAGAGGTAACAGCATCAGGAGACCTGAGTGGTGAGGTGGCTGCAGCATCAGGAGACCACAGAGTGACCCGTTGACAGAGTGGGGAGGTGGGTGGCAATACCAGTACCAGCTGGAGATGGTGGGTGAAAGAATGAGCACTTAGCATCAGATGTGTGGCATCAGGCGGGTGGCAGCATCAGAATAGTAGCTTAGGCAGGTAGCCAGAAGAAACCGGTCTCTTTTGTCAAAGTGTTGGTGTGGCACTATGGATGATCTAGTCTGATGCATCAGGCATTGGTGGGTGGAAATCCTGGCTAATCCTGGCCTGATTCATCTTGACAAAGGTCAGTCTCTCCACATTTTGGGTGGACAGGCAGGTTCTTCTTGGGGTAAATACGGCCCCCGCCGCACTAAACACCTGCTCTGATGCCGCACTACTGGCCGGGCAGGACAGCTTTTCCAGAGCAAACTCTGCCAGTTGCAGCCACAAATCCAGTTTGGCTGCCCAGTAGTCCAGCGGAGTGGCAGGGTGCTGTCCAAGTATGCCACCACCTGCTAGTTCAGGTCCTGCTCCAGGTCTAGCTGCTGCTGGTGACTAGTTTCTTTACTAGGCAGGTGAAGAAAGCTGCTCATCAGCGACTATAGACTCACGTTGCTGCTGATGGAGCTGGAACACTGCTCCTGCCCCCCCCCATGCCACAGCAGCCATGGCAGAGGAACGTGAGCGCAGAGACTTTCGAGAAGATGGACAATGGCGCAGGTAGGCAGTGGCCAACTGACTACATAGGATGTCTCTATAGTAGTTCAGTTTGTCCTTTCTTTCAGTGGGTGTAAAAAAGGCCCCCATTTTGGACCGGTAGCGAGGGTCGAACAAGGTGGAGAGCCAGAAGTCATCCTTCTGCCGAATACTTACAATTTGGCTGTCACTACTGTGGTAAGGTGCAAGGTACTGTGGTCGACGGGAGGTACGTGTCACCGAGGTTCCTGGCCTCGGTGAGGTAAGAGCCGGATTTTTGGTGTGTCAGCAGCAGCTAGTGCTGCTTGACACCTTGCTATTTAGTTTGGCTGCAAAGCCAATCCGGGCCGGCTCTTACTGGGAGTAGGCAAAGAGTTGGGTGGGTGCCTACTCCCTACGGTCCAGGCCGGGTTTTCCAGGGCCTTTATAACACAGCCAGCAGCTGGGTGTGGAGGGTGTGATTGTCCTGGAGCTGCTGTTAGACTGTTTCACTTGTGTTTGGAAGTTCTCTGGGCTGGAAGCAAGAGCCCAGCAAGGAGGAGTGCAGACGACCTGAAGCCTGACGGCGACTGTCTTACGGCTGGACTGACAGCCAGGTGTGAACCTGCATCTAAAAACCTCCCAGGTGACTGGAGCCTGTTTTGGACTGTCTTGTTTTTCCGCTTGATTTCTTATGTGTGTGAATTAACACCAAGAGACTGTTTTATTTTTGTGCAAGTGTGAATAAAACACTGTTTATTGCACTATCTGGACTCCCTGTTTTGCCTCTATACTGCACCCGCACTGCTATCTACCAGAGCGACTCCCACATTTGGTGGAGGATGCGGGCATGCGCAGTGAGGCTGGCGTGACCGCCGAAGTTTGTTTTGTTTTGCTGGGCACAAGTGCATGGCATATATTAAGCCAGCAAAGCTACAAGTAGGAGTTGCTGGCAACATGGAGGCGGCTGTGAAAGCTCTCATAGAGGCTAACGTGCAGCAGCGGGAGACCAACCAGCTACTGTTACAGCACGTGATGGCGTTACAAGCTGCAGGAGCGTCCCACCACGACCATGATGCCCGGAAAGCGGTCCGTGCGGCGATCCCAAAGATGACCCCTTCGGACGACGTTGAGACATATCTGGCGGTCTTTGAGAAGGTAGCCGTGAGGGAAAAGTTACCCCGTGACCAGTGGGCCGAGGTGGTCGCTCCGTTCCTGGCATCCGGCCCCAGCAAGTTTTTTTTGACTTGGCAGATGCCCAGGCTGCTGATTACCCCACGGTGAAGGGGGAGATCCTGGCCAGATTGGGGTAAACGTGTTGGTCCGGGCTCAGCGGGTCCACCAGTGGGACTTTAAAACGGCTGAACCCGCCAGGCCGCAGTACTATGAGTTGCTGCATCGGTTGCAAAAGTGGCTGCAGCCTGATGTTCTAAGTCCGACTGCTATGCTGGACCGTCTACTGGCCGACATGTTCTGGAGGGCCCTGCCTTATCCCCTCCAACACTGGGTCGGCCAGGCGTCTCCGGTAAGTGCCCTGGAGATGGTCGACCTGGTGGAGCGTTACGAGGCCACCAGAAACCTGCAGGGGAATCTTGCTGGGAAGGGGTCAGTCAAACCCCGGAGGCCTCCGCCCCAGTTCCGACGTCCGCGACAGAGAGGCCTGCACGGAATATACCCCTGCGGATCCGCCTCCCGTGGTATGCTGGAGGTGTCAGGAGCCAGGCCACATCAGGGCCGACTGTCCGCATCGGGATGAGCCGATGGATGTGAACTATGGCTATCGCCACTCCCTGTATGCACGGAAGCTGTGTGCAACTGGCACCCGTGAGGGGCAGGACAATAACCACCTGTGTCAGGTAGAGGTGGGAGATTCTCTGGCGGTGGCCCTGCTGGACTCCGGGAGTCTAGTCTCCTGGTAAGGGCTGCCCTGGTACGGCCTGTGGAGTATACCGGCCGTAAAATCGGGGTCCTGTGCATCCACGGAGACCTAAAAGACTACCCCACTGCACTAGTGACTTTGTCCACAGCGGCTGGTAAGTGGACCCACGAGGTGGCTGTTGCTACCAAACTCCCGCATGAATTGATACTTGGGAGGGACTTCCAGGTTTCCCGGCGCTGTGGCCGGCGATAAAACTGTCTGATGGACCCGAGACAGGGGTAACCCTAGGAGAGTGGCCTGATACCACTGGAAGGCCAGAACCCTGGGAGCCCGAGTCTGAAGGGCCAGCGGTAGGGGTGACCACTGCTCCAGCGGTAGAGGGGGAGACAACCCCACTGAGTGTAATGGTGGGAGACACGGAGGACTTGCCACCGGGACCTGAGTTGGCAGACCTCAATGTCTCCGGGGAAAATTTTGGGACCGCACAACACCGGGACCAAACCCTAACCAGGGCCTGGGAAAGTGTCATAATAATTGATGGTAAACCCCAGAAACCTGGGGCTGAATTAATGTTTCCGCGATTCATTGTTCTTCAGGATATGTTGTATCGAGTGAACCAAATCCGAGGTGAGCCTGTTGAACAGTTGGTGGTGCCCACAGCGTATCGCAAGCTGGTCATGGAGCTTGCCCACCAACATGTTCTTGGGGACACCTGGGGTGGCAGAAAACGCAGGACCGCATACTACAGCGATTTTACTGGCCCGGTTTGTTTAAGGAAGTAGAAGAGTATTGTAAGTCCTGTCCCACCTGTCAGATAAATAGCCCCCAGCCACATTTCCGTAGTCCTCTGGTACCTCTTCCAATTATTGAGGTCCCGCTTGAGCGAATCGCTATGGATCTAATTGGGCCTGTACCAAAGTCTGCCAGGGGCCACCAACACATTCTGGTAGTTCTCGACTATGCCACTCGATATCCGGAGGCGGTGCCTCTGCGACATACCTCAGCTAAGCTCATTGCCAAAGAGTTAATGGAAATGTTTTCCGTGTGGGCCTGCCAAAAGAGGTTCTGACAGACCAAGGGACCCCTTTATGTCCAAAGTTATGAGGGAACTGTGTAAATTGTTGCGTATAAAGCAGTTACGGACGTCCGTTTACCATCCACAAACAGACGGTCTTGTCGAGAGGTTTAATCAAACTTTAAAAAACATGTTAAAAAGGGTGGTGTCTAGAGATGGGAAGGACTGGGATCTGCTTCTGCCCTATCTCATGTTCGCAGTGCGAGAGGTGCCCCAGGCCTCTACTGGGTTCTCGCCTTCGAACTGCTTTATGGCAGACACCCTCGGGGCCTGTTGGATATCGCCAAGGAAGCGTGGGAACAACAGCCTGTCCCCCACAAAAGTGTCATTGAGTATGTCACCCAGATGCAGGAACGGATGGAAAGGGTGTTGCCGCTGGTCCGGGAGCATATGGAGGCAGCGCAACAAGCCCAGAGTAGGGTGTACAATCGTCAGGCTCGGGTACGGAGCTTCAACCCGGGAGATCGGGTTTTGGCCCTGGTGCCCACCCTTGACAGCAAGTTCCTAGCCAGGTGGCAGGGCCCCTATGAGGTTATTGAGAAGGTAGGGGAAGTAAATTACAAAGTACACCAGCCGGGCGGCGCAAGCCGGAGCAGGTGTACCACGTGAATTTACTGAAGCCGTGGAAAGACAGGGACACGGCCGACGACAACAGCCCCCGGCCAGGGCTTCTAGGTGACAAGGGTCCAGCCCCACAGTTCGAGGCCTGCGAAGCGGTAACCACGGTAAAAATCGCAGACAGCCTGTCTTCCAAACAAGTTCAGGATGTCAGGGAGTTCGTCAGTCGGAACACGGATGTGTTCTCGGACCTCCCTGGCCGCACGTCTCTCATCCAACATGACATCGCCACTGAGCCTCAGGCCAAGATCCGGTTAAAACCCTACCGGGTACCCGAGGCTCGGCGACGGGCCATCGCGGAGGAAGTGCAGTTAATGTTGAAGCTTGATGTCATTGAGGAGTCGAAAAGTGAGTGGGCCAGTCCCATAGTTCTAATACCTAAGCCGGATGGGACGCTGCGGTTCTGCAACGATTTTCGCAAATTAAATGAAGTGTCCAAGTTCGATGCGTATCCCATGCCCCGGGTAGACGAGCTTGTTGAGAATTTAGGGCAAGCCCGTTATTTTTCTGTGCTAGACCTCACTAAAGGATACTGGCAGGTACCCTTAACGGAGGCGGCCAAGGAAAAACCGCTTTGTTACTCCGCAGGGCCTGTATCATTACAAGGTGTTACCCTTTGGCCTGCATGGCGCCCCGCCACCTTCCAAAGGTTAATGGATATTGTACTGCGACCTCATCGTCGGTACGCTCGGCCTACTTAGATGATGTAATCATCCACAGCACCGACTGGGAAAGCCATTTGCCCAAAGTGCAGGCGGTTGTGGATGCCCTGAGGAAAGCTGGACTAACCGCCAATCCAAAGAAGTGTGCGATTGGGTTGGAAGAGACCAAATACCTGGGATATGTTATTGGGCGGGGAGTCATCAAGCCGCAGGTAACTAAAGTAGAAGCCATACGTAACTGGCCCCGACCGGTCACTACCAGGCAGGTAAAATCGTTCCTGGGGATTGTAGGGTACTACATGAGGTTTGTGCCCCACTTTGCCACGATAGCAGCACCATTGACAGACCTATTGAAGGGACGAAAGTCCGGAAAGGTTCACTGGAGTGAGAAGGCAGAAGAGGCTTTCTCTGCATTGAAGTCGGCCCTGTGTGGGTCCCCGGTTTTGGTGACACCCGACTTCAACAGGGAATTCATAGTACAGACGGATGCCTCAGAGGTAGGCCTCGGTGCTGTACTGTCTCAGGAGGTCAACGGGGAAGAACATCCCGTTGTCTTCCTGAGCCGTAAGCTCAGTCCCGCCGAGACCAGGTATAGCATAGTGGAGAGGGAGTGCCTGGCTATCAAGTGGGCACTCGAATCTCTCCGCTACTACCTGTTAGGAGGAGGTTCCGTCTGGTGACCGACCATTCCCCTCTCAAGTGGATGAGCCAGGCAAAGGAGAGGAATGCTCGGGTCACCAGGTGGTTCCTATCCCTGCAGAACTTCAAGTTCTCCGTGGAACACAGGGCAGGCCGCTTGCAGGGTAACGCAGATGCCCTGTCCCGCGTCCACTGCCTCACATGTGTTCACCCCTCAGGGTTGAACAAAGGGGGGTATGTGGTAAGGTGCAAGGTACTGTGGTCGACGGGAGGTACGTGTCACCGAGGTTCCTGGCCTCGGTGAGGTAAGAGCCGGATTTTTGGTGTGTCAGCAGCAGCTAGTGCTGCTTGACACCTTGCTATTTAGTTTGGCTGCAAAGCCAATCCGGGCCGGCTCTTACTGGGAGTAGGCAAAGAGTTGGGTGGGTGCCTACTCCCCACGGTCCAGGCCGGGTTTTCCAGGGCCTTTATAACACAGCCAGCAGCTGGGTGTGGAGGGTGTGATTGTCCTGGAGCTGCTGTTAGACTGTTTCACTTGTGTTTGGAAGTTCTCTGGGCTGGAAGCAAGAGCCCAGCAAGGAGGAGTGCAGACGACCTGGAAGCCTGACGGCGACTGTCTTACGGCTGGACTGACAGCCAGGTGTGAACCTGCATCTAAAAACCTCCCAGGTGACTGGAGCCTGTTTTGGACTGTCTTGTTTTTCCGCTTGATTTCTTATGTGTGTGAATTAACACCAAGAGACTGTTTTATTTTGTGCAAGTGTGAATAAAACACTGTTTATTGCACTATCTGGACTCCCTGTTTTGCCTCTATACTGCACCCGCACTGCTATCTACCAGAGCGACTCCCCACACTACGCAAGCGAGCATGCATCGGGCCATTTGTGCAAGTGACTCTAAGGGGCTCCCTGCCTTCATCTCCACTGCATACTGCCACGATGTGTCCAGGTCCTCTGCCTCGTCTTCCTCATCGCCCTGTAGCTCCTCTGGCTGCTCCTGCTCCTCCTCTCCTGTCACCTGTGTATAAAAACCACCCATTTCGCTACAGATTGCTTGTGCTCCAATGTCCTCCTCCTCCAGTTCAGCCTCCTCATATAACTGTGAGATTTAGCCGCCACGTCTCCAGTCCACTGACCAGCCAGATTTACCAGCATCTGTGTCAGGACATGAAGCAGTGGAATGACGTTGTTCATCCCGTAGTCCTGGCGATTGACAAATAACGTGGCCTTCTCAAAGGGACTGAGCAAATGGCAGGTGTCACGCATGAGCTGCCACTGTCTAACATCGAAGTTACACAGGGGAGTACCTCTGTCCGCCTGTATCATCAATACATCATTTATGGCCTTTCTCTGTTCGTATAGTCGGTCCAACATATGGAGGGTGGAATTCCAACGGGTGTAAACGTTGCATATCACCCGATGTTGGGGGATGCCATTCTGCCGCTTAAAGAGGGTGTGCTTTGCGGTGTATGAGTGGCTGAAGTGCATGCAAAGTTTCCTGGCTATTTTTAGAATGTCTTGCAGATGAGTGGAAGACTTCAGAAACCGCTTGACAACCAGATTGAACACGTGTACCTTGCAGAGCGCATGGCTCAGCCCTCCTTGACGCAGCGCCAACACCATGTTCTTCCCGTTGTCGGTCACATGAGCAAATGACGGCAAATGAGGTGCAGAACAGCGTGACACCGTCGTGCCCTGCACATGTGGTATGCTGGAGGGGCACTGTGAATTGTCCCTGCAGTGGAGGCTGAGGACACGGTGGAGGATGAGGAGGCAGAGGCGTTGTCGCAGGAACAACGGCGTGAGAACGTGGAGGCAGAACCACATTCACTCAGTGGGCCATAAAGGACATGTATTGTCCCTGACCGTAGTTACAGCTCCACACGTCGGTGCTGCCGTGCACTTTGGCAGACACCAACAGGCTCAAGAATTCGCCAACCTTCTGTTCTACATACGTGTGCAGGGCTGGTACTGCCTTTTTGGCAAAGAAATGACGGCTTGGGACTCTCCACCTCGGCTCGACACAAGCCATCAGTTCTCTGAAAGGTGCAGAGTCTACCACTTGGAAAGGGAGGGACTGCAGCACCAGCAACTTGGCCAGGAGCACATTCAGCTTCTGCGTCGTTGGATGAGTGCATGCATGCTGTTGTCTCTTGGCAATCGCTTCGGTGATCGATTGCTGACGGAATGACTGAGGAGGAGTAGGAGGAGAAGCAGGAGCATCAGGACCAGCAGCTCCCTTTGGCTGAGGTGGTGGAGCCTTGACTGCCTGAAATCGGGTGCGTTCCACTGGGTGATGCAGCGGCTGCTGCGGCAGGCTGGACCACCACATCGGAGCCATGGTTGTCCCAGGCCACTTTATGGTGACGCTGCATATGTTGACGCAGGGCTGTGGTGCCAACATTGGCGCCCTGGCCATGCTTCATCTTTTGCCCACAGATTTTACAAATAGCCATGTTCACCTACTCCGGCGGCTTAACAAAAAACTGCCACACCACCGAGTAGGTGATTTTACCCCCAATTCTCCACACTGACTGACTGCTACCACCGCTGCTTCTGTGAACCCTTGCACCACTACTTTCCGGGCAGGTAGTCTCCTGCGAAAGGGGTGATCTATCCCGGGCACGTTTGGCTCCCGACCTCCCACTGCTGCCACCCTGCTGACTCCCGGCCACGCTAGCAACTTGCCTCACGGGCAAGCTGCCACCCTCTTCTCCCGATGATTATGATTCCCCTTCGTCACTCGGCACCCAAGTGCGATCGGCTACATCATCATCATAGAGTATTGTCTGCACGTCACTGATGTCCTCCTCAACGGTCTCTGGGTCAGGAGCCTGATCGCTTGCAATACCATCTCCCACACCACTCTCCTCATCACTACTTGCCCGCCTACCGGAGGAAGCGGCGGATGTCCCCTCCACATCTTGGCTGGCCAGTAGCTGCTTACTGTCCTCTAGTAGCTCGTCCTCGCTGTATAGTGGAGCTGAGCCCACAGCAGATAAGCCCACTGAGGGAACAGAAAAGCACAGAGGCAGGTTGAGGACAGGTGAGGGCACATTGCCATGCCAACTAAGGGTTGTGTCTGACGAACCCACCGACTTTTGGCTGGGGGTGTTTGATGTCACTTGGGACAAAGTGGATGATCGAGTCAATCATTCAAGAACCGCTGGGTTGCTGGTCAAGACACGACCGCTAGATGACACCGGGAGCTCAGGCCTCTCGCTGGGACCCCTGCTGCCACGCCCCCTTACTCTGCTGCGACCTGTGCCTGCGCCACAAACATTTAGGCCTCTGCCACTGCCTTGTGCAGGGCCTGGCACTTATATGTCTGACATACTGTTAGATCAAATAAATAAAAAGGAAATTAAAACACCCCAAAAAGTCTGTAATTTTCTCACTTCACAACACAATGGCTAATGAGGCCTTTTTTTTTCCCCCACTAAAACACGCCAAAAAGGGCTTAAGAACAAATAACTGCACCGCTGAATGGCAAATAATATATATATTTTTTTTGCCACTAATACACGCCAAAAAGGGCTGTAATTTTTTCACTTCACCACACAACTCAATGGCTAATAAGCCCCTTTTTTCCCACTATTAAAAGCCAAAAAATGCTTTAGAACATATAACTGCACCGCACAATGGCAATTAAGACGTAGAAATATTTCCTTGTAATAAACCCTGTTAATGGCTGTATCAAACAGCACCTGCACCCTAATAACAAGAACGGTTTGCTGGAATTACAGAGCTGTATAATCGCAATTTGGTTCCTCAGTCAGTGCAGCAAGGTGTAATAGGATTGTTTGTTCCTATTACCCAGGCTGTAACCTCTCCTACTGAACCCTATTCTGCTTCAATACTGTGGAATGATTCCTCCCTATCCTTTCCCTGAACTTCTATACAGCAAAATAAAAGTTTTAAAGTCTTTTCTACCACTGTCCCTAGCGCCTGCTGACGTCTCTTCCTGCACTAAGTACACTGGAAAATGGCTGAATCCAAGATGGCTGAGGCTATTTATAGGGCTGTGACATCACAGGGCTGGCTGCTGATTGGCTGCATGCATGGCATTGTGGGTTATCTCTCGTTCCCAGAGTTCCTTGCTCCATGTCTTAACACGTGCCGCAGCCATTTTAGGAAAACATGCGATTCTATACCACGAAGCTTGAGGAAATTCGGATTCAGTGCGAACCGGATTTTTACTGAAATTCAGATCGAATTCCACTTCCACTTCAATTCGCTCATCTCTAATCACCACATTCTTGCAAACATGTGCCGACCAGCTTTGATGGATATTTCCTTCCACGCTGGTTTACACCTATAAACACATAAGATAATTAGCTGGAAATGTATTTGCTCGCTTCCAGCATTCCATCTGTCACCTTGTGGCAGACACAGCCCACTATTTCACTGATGACGGAAATAATTGCCTCATTTACTAAACTGGTAATTGTTAGATTAGTAAAAATGAAATGGTTATTCATTATAGTGTTTGCCTGCTGCAGTATAATTAGGGCAAAGCAGGCAAATGTGTCATGTTCCCACCACTAAGGGGTCTGCTCCACCATTTCCCTACATTTAACTTGCTAACAGGAGTCATCCTCAGGGCGCATGTCATTCTCACTTAACCGAGCCTGTGTGACCACGCATTCAGCTCAGTAGCAGGACGTACACTTTACTATACAGATTGAACACCAAGGGGGCCATTATAATGAAGTAAAGGGAATATCTCCCAAATGGGAAAAAATTTGTAGCAGAAAGTAAATTACAAAAGTAATACTGAATAGTATTAAAATATCATTTCATATTGGAACACCTTTAGGCCTCATGCACACGACCGTATTTTGTTTCCTTGTCCGTTCCGTTTTTTTGCTGATAGAATGCACACCCATTCATTTCAATGGGTCCACAAAAAATGCGGACAGCACACCATGTGCTGTCCACATCAGTGTGTCCGTTCCGTTGCCCCGCAAGAAAAATAGAGCATGTCCTATTTTTTTTCTAGTTTAGGCATTTTTAGAATGGATCCTCAAAAATAAAGGCCAAAAAAAAAAGGGATGCCATAGGGATGTCATCCTTTTTTTTGCGGATCCGCAATTTGTGGACCGCAAAACACATACGGTAGTGTGCATGAGGCCTTAGGCTAGGTCTACACGACGACATTTGTCGCGTGACAATTTTTATAATGGTAGTGTATGGTGTTGCAATGCAACATGCGACATGCTGCGACTGCAACACGACAGTCGCAAAAAATCCATTCAAGATGGATTTTTTTGCTACTGTCGCGTCGCAGTCACAGCATGTCGCATGTCGGAATGCGACATCACAGACTACCATTATAAAAATTGTCGCGCGACAAATGTTGCAGTGTAGTTGTGCCCTATTTGTCGCGCGACAAATGTCGTCGTGTAGACCTAGCCTTAGGGTCCATTCACACGTCCGTAAAATGGGTCTGCATCCGTTTTGCAATTTTGCGGAACGGGTGCAGACCTATTAATTTTCAATGGGGCTGGAATGGATGTGGGCAGCACACTATGTGCTGTCCGCATCTGCATTTCCGGATCCGCACTTCCACATATGCACTTCCGTTTCTGAAAAACAATAGAACATGTCCTATTCCTGTCCGTAATAGTGGACAAGAAAAGGCATTTTCTGGCCGGTGTCCGTGTTTTGCGGATCCGCAAAACACTTACGGACGTGTTAATGGAGCCTTAAGGGTACATTCACATGGAACGTATTTTACTGCAGAAAATCTGCAGTGAATCTGCAGCAAAATCCACAGTTACATGCAGATATGGATGCAAATTTTGCAGCAGCTAAATTGATATTCCACAGATTTAAAATGTCAGTTTAAATGTGGATTCCGCACGGATTTTTTTATGTGGCATTTTCTTTACTGCTACTGTAATAGCATGTAGACTTTCTGACCGCACTTCCGAGGCGGAAAATCTGCAGCAAATACACCCTGTGTGGACATACCCTTAAAGTTCCTGCATAGTGGTTTGTTAAAATAAAATCATTATGCTAGCTATAACTATTTTGGCACAATATAGTGGTATTATTTATGTACCAAATGGCAGTGTTGTTGGCCACTGTATGGCACTATTATGCAGGTGCCACATGACAGTGTTTTATGGTCCTTGCTCACTACTGTTTGCTCTGTATAGTGAAATCACCATAGTACTATTATATCGCAGAATTATATGGACACTGGATACTGTTATTTAGCGGCATTATTTATGCACTGTATGGTGGTAGTACTTGGGGACTGTAAGACATTATTTGTGCGTGCTGTTAGACTAAGGCTACACAGCAAAATGTGACAAAAAGGGTACAACTACATCGCATCATGTGTCACACGACATTCATGTCGCACCAACAGTCTATGGTGTCGCACTGGGACATGCTGCGACGTGACAATGGCACAAAAATCCAACATGTATAGTCGCACAATGCATGTCGCTGTGTAGCCTTAGCCCTAGTGCAGGGATGGGCAACCTGAGGCTCTCCAGCTGTTGCAAAACTACAACTCCCATCATGCCCGGACAGTCTACAGCTATCAGCCTACAGCAGGGCATGGTGGGAGTTGTAGTTTTAAAACAGCTGGAGAGCCGCAGGTTGGCCATGCCTGCCCTAGTGCATAACCCTGTAGTGGTATTAGCACAGTAGTATTATGGAACTGATGTGCAGCAGCATTATGAGCGTGGCACTGTTATTTGGTACTGTATGGTGGTGTTGTTTAGGTAGGCAGGAGTGTAGAAAAGCTGGGTGACGGCTCCAGTGCAGTCATATTGGCTTTCATAATAATAAGGAAAAGCAGATATCTGCATGGGATAATTAGAGGACTTATATATATTTGGGATTTTTTATTGTAGGAACCTTTATATAACCATTTACTTTTAGTTTTTTTTATGTATTTGTCTTAACAGTTTGAAGTATTGTGAAAAAAAATAAAAAATAAAAAACATAAAAAGTACTTACAATGGCGTCACTGGCGTCTCCTGTGTGTAACTGCTAACTATACATTGTCAGATTACTTTCCTACTGCAGTTATCCCATATCCTCCACCATCATGATCTGATCTAATTTTCACTCATTTTCTTTGTACGTTGCGTGCCTCTAGTTGCTTAAATGCAGATCTTTACATTAATGTCTGCATTATGTTGTTTGTGTATGGACATTTTCTACCCACACTTCCAGTTTATATGAGGTCAGGAGGGAAATGACATCCTGTTCTCTGCTTATTACCCTCCTTAATCAGTATGCTACCTGCCGCCTTCTTCTTTACAGATATGCTTTATGTGTTTGTATGTGATTCCTAATTGATTTCTGCCTTGTGACCTCATTCCTCCCTTAAAGAAGAATTGTCCCCTCTCCTGACATGTATGTTTTAGTAACTAATTGCATTGCCCATGTAGTTACAATCCTGGAACATCTATTATTATGACTTTGAGGTGCCATTCCTATATTATTCCTGCTAGAAGTTTATAAATTAATAGCTAGCAGTCTGCAGTGAAGGTGCAGTTGGGAGTTACCTGTTGAGGGTGTGTCCCTGTATATTCTACACTGGCAGCATTGATACTAAGGGACACATGCCCAACTGGTAACACCTATCTGGAACTTCATTACAAACTGCAAGAAATTCAGAACCTCTAGAAGAAATAATAAAGGAATGTTACGATATATAATCAAATGAATCCAGAATTGTTATTACTTGGGGAACGCAAGTGGTTACTAAACCAGACATGTCAGGACGGGAGACAGCTCCTCTTTAACCTCTTGCCGCCACGCTAACGCCGATCGGCGTCAGCGCGGCGGCTCTCTCAGGTCTCAGTCACGCCTATCGGCGTCATCTCGTGAGACCTGAGATTTCACATGAATGCGCGCGCGTCGTGCGCGCGCGTTCATGTGATCGGAGCCGGGACAACTGAAACTACAGCCTGCCAGCGCTGATCATGCGCTAGCAGGCTGTAGATGCGGAAAAAAACGCATTCAAATCGCATATCAGACGCTGTTTTTTAAACAGCGTCTGATATGCCTGCTCTCTGCTCGTCTGGTGGTCCCTTTGTTTGGGACCACCAGAGGAAACATAGGAAAAGTGCACCAATCACTACACACACACCCCCACCCCCATCACTGATTAACCCCTGATCACCCATGTCACCCCCTGATCACCCCCTGTCACCCCCTGTCACTAATCACCCCCTACAGGCTCATTCAGACGTCCGTATGTGTTTTGCGGATCCATGGATCTGCGGATCCGCAAAATACGGACACCGGCAATGCGCTTTCCGCATTTTGCAGATCCGCACAGAACTATATAGAAAATGCTTTTTCTTGTCCGCAATTGCGGACAAGAATAGGACATGTTCTATATTTTTGCGGAACGGAAGTGCAGACCCGGAGCGCGGATCCGTAATTCCGGATCCGAGCGGGACAAAGTCTGTCCCCATAGAAATGAATGGGTCCGCAATTCCGTTCCGCAAACAAAATTTCGGACGTGTGAATGGGGCATAAGGGTCCCGTTATCACCGCCAGTTAGTTAGCTACTTGTTAGGTAGCTAGCGCCCAGCCCACCGCACCGCAGTCACTGATTTTGGCAGAGATTTTTCATCCACATTGATCGATGCGAATGAAGAAATCTGTGCCGTTCATTTTTTTTTTTTCAGCGCAGAGGCTGAACGGAAAAAATCTCATTACCCGTATGCTCAATATACGGAGAATCGCAGAAACTCCTAATGCTGGCCATACGTGTAATGATTGCGGAGACCCCTAAAATGCCAGGGCAGTACAAACACCTCACATGTGACCCCATTTTAGAAAGAAGGTATTCCGTGAGGGGAATGGCGAGTTCATGTAAAATTTTATTTTTTGTCACAAGTTAGTGGAATATGAGACTGTAAAAAAAAAATATATATATATATCAATTTCCGCTAACTTGTGTCAAAATTTTTTTTTTAATGTGAACTCGCCATGCCCCTCACAGAATACCTTGGGGTGTCTTCTTTTCACAATGGGGTCACATGTGGGGTATTTATACTGCCCTGGCATTTTAGGGGTCCTAAAGCGTGAGAATCCAAATACGTAAAAATGGCCTGTGAAATCCTAAAGGTACTCATTGGTTTTAGGGCCCCTTTGCGCATCTTGGCTGCAAAAAAGTGTCACTCATGTGGTATCGCCGTACTCAGGAGAAGTAGGGCAATGTGTTTTGGGGTGTATTTTTATATATACCCATGCTGCGTGTGAGAAATATCTCTGTAAATGACAACTTTTTAAATTTTTTATTCAAAGTTGGCAATTTACAGAGATATTTCTCTCACCCAGCATGGGTATATGTAAAAATACACCCCAAACACATTGCCCTACTTCTCCTGAGTACGGCGATACCACATGTGTGACACTTTTGCAGCCAAGATGCGCAAAGGGCCCAAATTCAATGAGTAACTTTAGGAGGGCATTTTACACATTTTTCTTCTCACGCTTTAGGGCCCCTAAAATGCCAGGGCAGTATAAATACCCCACATGTGACCCCATTTTGGAAAGAAGACACCCCAAGGTATTCGCTGAGGGGCATAGTGAGTCCATGAAAAATTAAACTTTTTGTCAAAAGTTAGCGGAAAGGGAGACTTTGTGAGAAAAAACAATAAAAAATCAATTTCCACTAACTTGTGCCCAAAAATTTTTTTTCTATGAACTCGCCATGCCCCTCATGGAATACCTTGAGGTGTCTTCTTTCCAAAATAGGGTCACATGTGGGGTATTTATACTGCCCTGGCATTTTAGGGGCCCTAAAGCATGAGAAGAAAAATGCGTAAAAATGCCCTCCTAAAAGGTACTCATGGAATTTGGGCCCTTTGCGCATCTTGGCTGCAAAAGTGTCACTCATGTGGTATCGCCGTACTCAGGAGAAGTAGGGCAATGTGTTTTGGGGTGTATTTTTACATATACCCATGTTGAGTGAGAGAAATATCTCTGTAAACTGACAACTTTGTATAAAAAAATTTAAAAAGTTGTCATTTACAGCGATATTTCTCACACACAGTATGGGTATATGTAAAAATACACCCCAAAACACATTGCCCTACTTCTTCTGAGTACGGCGATACCACATGAGTGACACTTTTGCAGCCAAGATGCGCAAAGAGGCCCTAAAACCAATGAGTACCTTTAGGATTTCACAGGGCATTTTACGCATTTGATTCTCACGCTTTAGGTTCCTAAAATGCCAGGTGAGTATAAATACCCCACATGTGACCCCATTTTGGAAAGAAGACACCCCAAGGTATTCCGTGAGGGGCATGGTGAGTCCACAGAATTTTTATTTTTGGCACAAGTAAGCGGAAAATGAGATATATATATTTTTTATTTAGTTTTTACAAAGTCTCATATTCCACTAACTTGTGACAAAAATAAAATTTTACATGAACTCACCATACCCCTCACGGAATACCTTGGGGTGTCTTCTTTCTAAAATGGGGTCACATGTGGGGTATTTATACTGTCCTGGCATTTTAGGGGCCCCTAAAGCGTGAGAAGAAGTCTGGAATCCAAATGCGTAAAAATGCCCTGTGAAATCCTAAAGGTACTAATTGGTTTTAGGGCCCCTTTGCGCACCCAGGCTGCAAAAAAGTGTCACACATGTGGTATCGCCGTACTCAGGAGAAGTGGGGCAATGTGTTTTGGGGTGTATTTTTATATATACCCCTGATGGGTGTGAGAAATATCTCTGTAAACGACAATTTTTAAAAAATTTTATACAAAGTTGTCAGTTTACAGAGATATTTCTCTCACCCAACATGGGTATATGTAAAAATACACCCCAGAACACATTGTCCTACTTCTCCTGAGTACGGCGATACCACATGAGTGCCACTTTTGCAGACTGAGTCGCAAAGGGACCCAAATTCCAACGAGTACCTTTAGCTTTACATGGCTGCTCACAATTTAGCCCCGCCCAAAATGCCAGAACAGTAAACACACCCCACAAATGACCCCATTTCGGAAAGTAGACACCCCAAGGTATTCACTGAGGGGCATAATGAGCCCGTATGAGATTTTTTTTTTTTGCCAGAAGTTAGCAGAAATGGAAACTTTATTATTATTTTTTTCCTCAGAAAGTGTCATTTTCCGCTAACTTGTGAAAAAAATGAAATGATACATGAACTCACCATGCCCCTCCGCGAATACTTTGGGGTGTCTTCTTTCTAAAATGGTGTGATTTGGGGGTATTTATACTATCCTGACATTCTAGCACCTGAAGAAACATGACAGGCGCTCAGAAAGTCAGAGCTGCTTCAAAATGCCGAAATTCACTTTTTTGCACCATAGTTTGTAAACGCTATAACTTTTACCCAAACCAATAAATATACACTTATTGGACTTTTTTTATCAAAGACATGTAGAACAATACATTTAGAGAAAAATTTATATAGAAATGTAGTTTTTTTTAAAAAAAAATTACAACAGAAAGTGAAAAATGTCATTTTTTTGCAAAAATGTAGTTAAATTTTTATTAATAGCAAAAAAAGTTAAAATGTCAGCAACAATGAAATACCACCAAATGAAAGCTCTATTAGTGAGAAGAAAAGGGGGTAAAATTCATTTGGGTGGTAAGTTGTATGACCGAGCAATAAACGGTGAAAGTAGTGTAGTGCGGATTTGTAAAAAAGGGCCTGGTCACTAGGGGGGTATAAACCTGTGGTCTTCAAGTGGTTAAGGGCACAGATTCACATCGCTCAAAAGGCGCATTGCTTGACCTGTGCCAAATAGGCGCTCACCTGTTGGAGTTGTGCAAACATGACCACAACTTTAGTGACAGTGTACAGGATGAGGCATAAATGTCGACTGCGGTCCAGTAATCCTCCGACAGAATAGTACTGTGGATAAGCTCCAAAGGAAAGGATAAACGGTATTGGAGGCCCTGCAAGATAATGTAGAGTAGGACTATCAGATAGAATCAATATTTTTCACTTTCCATGTTTCCCATAAAAGCCAATTCTGGAACATCTTTCTTAAATACTCTGCGCCACTTCACCATGCCTTCCGGTCTCCTTGTTGCTGGTGTCCTCTGCAGGCTCCAGCCACCATGCTCCTGACTAGTGCTCCAGCCGGCCTTTTAAAAGGCCATTGTGTACACTTCCAAATCTTTCCTCTGGTAGATATTGATTAACAGGTGGCTTCTCTACTGGTGTCTCATGGACAGTGATGCCTACTGTGGGGAGTCGCTCTGGTAGACAGCGGTGCGGGTGCAGTTTAGAGGCAAAACAAGGAGTCCAGATTGTGCAACAAACAGTGTTTTATTCACACTTGCACACAAGATGAAAAACAGTCTCTTGGTGACAGTTCACACACAACGGAAATAACGTAGCCAAACAAAAACAGTCCAACACAGGTTCAGTCACCTGGGAGGTGTAGGTGCAGGTTCGCACCACGCTGTCGGCCCAGCCGCAGGAGAATCCAGCTTCAGGTAGCCAGGAACAAAATACCTCCTTGCTGAGCTCTTTCCTCCTGGACAGAGAACTCCCAGCCCTGTTAGCAGCTCCAGGATAATCACACTCCCCAGACACAGCTGCTGGCTGCGTTTTATATCCAGCCCAAAACATGGACTGGACCGTGGGAGCAGCCACCCACCCTACTCTTTAGCTGCTCCCAGTAAGAGCCGGCCCGGATCGGCTTTGCAGCCATGCTATTTAACAAAGTCAAACAGCACTAGCTGCTGCAGACAAAAACCCGGCTCTCACCTCACCGAGGCCAGCAACCTCGGTGACACGTACCTGCCATCACATATGACACCTTGCACCTTACCACATACCCCCCTTTGTTCAACCCTGAGGGGTGAACACACGTGAGGCAGTGGACGCGGGACAGGGCATCTGCGTTGCCCTGCAAGCGGCCTGCCCTGTGTTCCACGGAAAACTTGAAATTTTGAAGAGATAGGAACCACCTGGTGACCCGAGCATTCCTCTCCTTGGCCTGACTCATCCATTTGAGGGAATGGTCGGTCACCAGACGGAACCTCCTCCTAACAGGTAGTAGCGGAGAGATTCGAGTGCCCACTTGATAGCCAGGCACTCCCTCTCCACTATACTATACCTGGACTCGGCGGGACTGAGCTTACGGCTCAGGAAGACAACGGGATGTTCTTCCCCGTTGACCTCCTGCGACAGTACCGCACCGAGGCCTACCTCCGAGGCGTCGGTCTGTGCGACAAACTCCTTGTTGAAGTCGGGTGTCACCAAAACCGGGGACCCACACAGGGCCGACTTCAACGCGGAGAAAGCCTCCTCCGCCTTCTCACTCCAGCTAACCCTCCCAGACTTTCGCCCCTTCAACAGGTCTGTCAATGGCGCTGCTATTGTGGCAAAGTGGGGCACAAACCTCATGTAGTAACCTACAATCCCCAGGAACGACTTTACCTGCCTGGTGGTGACCGGTCGGGGCCAGTTACGAATGGCCTCTACCTTAGTTACCTGAGGTTTGATGACTCCCGCCCAATTACATATCCCAGATATTTTGTCTCCTCTAACCCTATGGAGCACTTCTTTGGGTTAGCGGTCAGTCCGGCTTTCCTCAGGGCATCCACTACCGCCTGCACCTTGGGTAAATGGCTTTCCCAGTCGGTGCTGTGGATGACTACATCATCCAAGTAGGCCGAGGCGTACCGGCGATGTGGTCGCAGCACTATGTCCATTAACCTTTGGAAAGTGGCGGGGCGCCATGCAGGCCAAAGGGTAACACCTTGTAGTGATACAGGCCCTGCGGGGTAACAAATGCGGTTTTTCCTTAGCCGACTCCGTTAAGGGTACCTGCCAGTACCCTTTAGTGAGGTCCAGCACAGAAAAATAACGGGCTTGTCCTAAACTTTCAACCAGCTCGTCTACTCGGGGCATGGGATGCAGCGTCAAACTTGGATACTTCATTTAACTTGCGAAAGTCGTTGCAGAACCGCAGCGTCCCATCCGGCTTAGGTATTAGGACTATGGGACTGGCCCACTCACTTTTCGACTCCTCAATGACCTCGAGCTTCAACATTAACTGTACTTCCTCCGCGATGGCCCGTCGCCGAGCCTCGGGTACCCGGTATGGTTTTAACCGGATCTTGGCCTGAGGCTCAGTGGCGATGTCATGTTGGATGAGAGACGTGCGGCCAGGGAGGTCGAGAACACATCCGTGTTCCGACTGATGAACTCCCTGACTTCCTGAACTTGTTTGGAAGACAGGCTGTCTGCAATTTTTACCGTGGTTACTGCTTCACAGGCCTCGAACTGTGGGGCTGGACCCTTTTCACCTAGAAGCCCTGGCCGGGGGCTGTGGTCGTCGGCTGTGTCCCTATCTTTCCACGGCTTAAGTAAATTCACGTGGTACACCTGCTCCGGCTTGCGCCGCCTGGCTGGTGTACTTTGTAATTTACTTCCCTACCTTCTCGATCACCTCATAGGGGCCCTGCCACCTAGCTAGGAATTTGCTGTCAGGGTGGGTACCAGAACCAAAACCCGATCTCCCGGATTGAAGTCCCGTACCCGAGCCTGACGATTGTACACCCTACTCTGGGCTTGTTGCGCTGCCTCCATATGCTCCCGGACCAAGGGCAACACCCTTTCCATCCGGTCCTGCATTTGGGCGACATACTCAATGACACTTTTGTGGGGGACAGGCTGTTGTTCCCACGCTTCCTTGGCGATATCCAACAGGCCCCGAGGGTGTCTGCCATAAAGCAGTTCGAAGGGCGAGAACCCAGTAGAGGCCTGGGGCACCTCTCGCACTGCGAACATGAGATAGGGCAGAAGCAGATCCCAGTCCTTCCCATCTCTAGACACCACCCTCTTTAACATATTTTTAGAGTTTGGTTAAACCTCTCCACAAGACCGTCTGTTTGCGGATGGTAAACGGACGTCCGTAACTGCTTTATACGCAACAATTTACACAGTTCCCTCATTACTTTGGACATAAAAGGGGTCCCTTGGTCTGTCAGAACCTCTTTTGGCAGGCCCACACGGGAAAACATCTCCATTAACTCTTTGGCAATGAGCTTAGCTGAGGTATGTCGCAGAGGCACCGCCTCCGGATACCCGAGTGGCATAGTCGAGAACTACCAGAATGTGTTGGTGGCCCCTGGCAGACTTTGGTACAGGCCCAATTAAATCCATCGCGATTCGCTCAAGCGGTACTTCAATAATTGGCAGAGGTACCAGGGGACTACGGAAATGTGGCTGGGGGCTAGTTATCTGACAGGTCGGACAGGACTTACAATAATTCTCTACCTCCTTGAACACACTGGGCCAATAAAATCGCTGCAGTATGCGGTCCTGGGTTTTCTGCCACCCCAGGTGTCCCCCAAGAACATGTTGGTGGGCAAGCTCCATGACAAGCTTGCGATGCGCTGTGGGCACCACCAACTGTTCAACAGGTTCGCCTCGGATTTGGTTCACCCGATACAACATATCCTGCAGAACAATAAACCGTGGGAACATTAATTCAGCCCCTGGTTTCTGGGGTTTCCCATCAATTTCCAGCACATTCTCCCAGGCCCTGGTTAGGGTTTGGTCCCGGTGTTGTGCGGTCCCAAAATTTTCCCGGAGACATTGAGGTCTGCCAACTCAGGTCCCGGTGGCAAGTCCTCCGTGTCTCCCACCATTACACTCAGTGGGGTTGTCTCCCCCTCTACCGCTGGAGCAGTGGTCACCCCTACCGCCGGCCCTTCAGACTCGGGCTCCCAGGGTTCTGGCCTTCCAGCGGTATCAGGCCACTCTACTAGGGTCACCCCTGTCTCGGGTCCCTCAGATACCTTTATTGCCGGCCACAGCGCCGGAAAACCGAGAAGTCCCTCCCAAGTATTAGTTCGTGTGGGAGTTTAGTAGCGACAGCCACCTCGTGGGTCCACCTACCAGCCGCTGTGGACAAAGTCACTAGTGCAGTGGGATAGTCTTTCAGGTCTCCGTGGATGCACAGGACCCCGACTTTACGGCCAGTATACTCCGCAGGCCGTACAAGTGCAGCCCTTACCAGGGAGACTAAACTCCCGGAGTCCAGCAGAGCCACCGCCAGAGAGTCTCCCACCTCTACCTGACACAGGTGGTTATGGTCCTGCACCTCACGGGTGCCAGTTGCGCACAGCTTCCGTGCATACAGGGAGTGACGACCCCGTAGTTCATATCCATCGGCTCATCCCGATGCGGACAGTCGGCCCTGATGTGGCCTGGCTCCTGACACCTCCAGCATACCACGGGAGGCGGACTCGCAGGGGGTATATTCCGGGCAGGCCGCTCTGTCGCCGGACGTCGGAACTGGGGCAGAGGCCTCCGGGGTTTGACTGACCCCTTCCCGCAAGAGTCCCCTGCAGGTTTCTGGTGGCCTCGTAGCGCTCCACCAGGTCGACCATCTCCAGGGCATTGGTGGGCGATACCTGGCCGATCCAGTGCTGGAGGGGATAAGGCAGGGCCCTCCAAAAGATGTCCGCCAACAGTCGATCCAGCATGGCAGTGGGACTTAGTAGATCGGGCTGCAGCCACTTTTGCAGCCTGTGCAGCAGATCGTAGAACTGCGGCCTAGCGGGTTCAGTCGTTTTAAAGTCCCACTGGTGGACTCTTTGGGCGCGGACCAGCACGTTCACGCCCAGTCTGGCTAGGACCTCTCCTTTCACAGTGTCATAGTCTGCCGCTTGGTCGTCCGACAAGTCGAAAAACACCTGCTGGGGTCCGGAAGCCAGGAACGGAGCGACCACCTCAGCCCACTGGTCACGGGTAACTTTTCCCTCACGGCGACCTTCTCAAAAACCGCCAGGTACGTCTCAACGTCGTCTGCGGGGGTCATTTTTGGGATCGCCGCACGGACCGCTTTCCGGGCATCTTGGACGTGGTGGGACGCTCCTGCCGCCTGTAACGCCATCACATGTTGTAGCAGTAGTTGGTTGGTCTCCCGCTGCTGCACGTTAGCCTCTATGAGAGCCTTCACAGCAGCCTCCATGTTGCCAGAAACTCCTGCTTGCAGCTTTGCTGGCTTAATATATTCCATACACTTTAGAAAAACAAAACTTCGGGCGTTCACGCCAGCCTCACTGCGCATGCCCGCATCCTCCACCAAATGTGGGAGTCGCTCTGGTAGACAGCGGTGCGGGTGCAGTTTAGAGGCAAAACAAGGAGTCCAGATTGTGCAACAAACAGTGTTTTTATTCACACTTGCACACAAAATGAAAAACAGTCTCTTGGTGACAGTTCACACACAACGGAAATAACGTAGCCAAACAAAAACAGTCCAACACAGGTTCAGTCACCTGGGAGGTGTAGGTGCAGGTTCGCACCACGCTGTCGGCCCAGCCGCAGGAGAATCCAGCTTCAGGTAGCCAGGAACAAAATACCTCCTTGCTGAGCTCTTTCCTCCTGGACAGAGAACTCCCAGCCCTGTTAGCAGCTCCAGGATAATCACACTCCCCAGACACAGCTGCTGGCTGCGTTTTATATCCAGCCCAAAACATGGACTGGACCGTGGGGAGCAGCCACCCACCCTACTCTTTAGCTGCTCCCAGTAAGAGCCGGCCCGGATCGGCTTTGCAGCCATGCTATTTAACAAAGTCAAACAGCACTAGCTGCTGCAGACAAAAACCCGGCTCTCACCTCACCGAGGCCAGCAACCTCGGTGACACGTACCTGCCATCACATATGACACCTTGCACCTTACCACACTACGTATATTAGTTACTCCAATAGAACCAGAAAATGATAAATAGATAAAAATGATACGGGCACTCAGCTCTATGGAATTACATAAAAATTTATTGCATCTACCAGCACAAAAAAAATAAATAAAGTAGAATATATTAAAATATAAAATAAAATTACTTTAAAAGTCAAACCCATAGTGAAAACAGATTAGTGGTCACCAATCAACAACGGGGTAAGTCATCGCCATTTACATCAAAAGTTTAGTCCTATTTTTCAAAAATAGTGTAGAGTAAATAGTCACTTGTTCACACTTAGGTAAATAGTCACTGTTCGACCTAGGTTAGTTGGTACAAAGTGAATAATCGTGATCCACTCTTATATGTTCCCCGGTTTTGGCAAGGGATTTTTTCTCTCAAATATGTGGTTAGTTCATCCTTCAATATTCATCATAGATATCGACAATTATTGCCACAGATCAAGCATAAAGAAATAGAAAAATTACATGGGAAAAATCGCCTAGTGGTGTTTTACCATATAAATAATTCCTGTAAGGAGATCGTTCAGCAAGCAAACCATAAGTGCTATGCAAACATATAAACGTCACCGTGTTTTCACACCGTGTATGTGGCCGGATGTTCACCGGTGTTGCTTTATCTCCCAGATCGGAGTTGGATGTGCGCTGGATGTCGGTGTCCCTGGTGAATGGTAATCTCAAACACGCTATAATCGCGTGTTGTGCCTGAAGTCCTAATTTTCCGCGTATTTCTGCACACGTGGCGTCCCACGTAATTTAAGATGTCATCCAGCCTACTCTTTTTCAAAATTTAAGCGCGCTGTATTATTTTCGTAGAGAGGTGGTTTGCTTGTTCGAATAAGTCTTCCAACTTGCCATACGCGTTTTGGGATAACAAATCCCTTCCTCAGTGGCCATATTTTGCTTTCTAACTGCTTCCTATATTTAGTCATATCTGAGTTCTCATTGGTGAAGATGTTAATTAGGAATTCTTAAAGTGGCAATGTCAATAAGTCATTCAATTTAAAAACGCAACTCCATTCAATAAACATAATAATATTCCATGCATTATAAAATACATTTATGATAAATCATATAACCAAGAATACTCTAAATTTATATTCATATATTCATATAAAATACAGTGACTCAGATGTAAAATGATATAGAATAGAGGAAAAAAAGGAAAAAACGCACCAAAACCACAATTGCGATATCTGTTTCTGAGATGCAATATGTTTCAGATAAGTATAAGATACACTGTGTTTCATTTTAACAGAAATACACTATTTTCCATTTTAATAAAGTAATGTATGTCATTTTTTCTTCTAGTATAACAGCCAAGAGGGGTCAGAGCAAGAGCCTTCATTATATAGATATACATTCTTAATAGTTGTATTTTTTACAATGTTTTTTATAAATTTTTATTTTTGGTTGTTATTTATTCGCATCAGGTGGTAGTCATTGAGGTAGGTAGACCTTAATATGAAAAAGGCAGATCTTCGTATGAAAATTGAGGCAAGGCAGATCTTGAAAATTATGAAGAATCAGGGTTGGGGACCCCCCCAGAGGGAGCATGGATGGAGGTGTTGATACACAACCAGACTCTCCATGCTGCATCGGATGGGGGGAACCCAGCCCGGAATGACAAAAAAAACGAATACCTCAAATTCTGCGTTCAGACCTTTGGGCAGAAGAGATTCAAAATAAAGATTCGTTTTGATACCAATCTAGACATGGCAGCAATATGATCTCCTCCACGCCATGATTTTTTAATTTTTTCGATAGCACAAAAGGTCAATCCTGAGGGGTCCTGTTTGTGGACCTCTTTAAAATGGCGGGATAGGGAGTGTTGTTCGTACTCCTTCTTTATATTGCTCATATGCTCAGAAACTCTTTTTTTAAGAGTGCGTTTAGTGCGCCCAATGTATTGTTTAGGACAACTACATTGTAATAAATATATCACATCGGTCGAATTACAGGACAAGTGATCTTTAATATAAAAAGTGTTGGATGTGGATTGTACTCTCATAGTTTTCTTAGGAAATTTCATAATTCTACAATTAGTGCATAAACCACATCTATAAAAGCCCTTTAATTCTGACCAGAATGTGTTGTGTCCAATTTTTGTTTTAGTACATGTGGGTGCTCGGGCGTAGATATGTAGATGACATCATCTTTGTTTGAAACGGACCAGAAAATACACTGAATGAATTTCTGAATATGATTAATGGAAATGATAGAAACTTGAAGTTCACATCACATATCAGCAGAGAAGAAATAGATTTTTTGGATATTACTGTTCAAAAACAGGGCCAAACAATATTATGTAAAACATATCAGAAACCCACTTGGAGAAACAGTTATATACTATTCTCCAGTTGTCATCTTCCGAACTGGCTGGTGAATATCCCTACCAGCTAGTTCAGACGTTTGAAGAGAAACTGTACATTGGACGAACAATTCATAGAGGAAGCAAATCAATTAAAAGAGCATTTCTTGGCTAAACAGTACCCACCTGAGATAGTGGATAAATTGTTCCGTAAAGTTGTGGAGATGGATCGTAGGAAGTTCTTTCAACCTAAAACTAAAGAGAAACAAAATGAAGAATCGTTACGACTGATATTACCTTTCAATAGCCATTATAAAAAAAGTCGAAAAGATTATTAAAAGAAATTGGCTTTATCGTTTGGCAGACAAAATAATAGGACAATCATTAAATTCAGTTCCCAAAATAAATTTATACGAAGGCGTCTACCTTAGAACAAAGAATTGCACCCACATGTACTAAAAAAAATTGGACACAACACATTCTGGTCAGGACTTTTATAGATGTGGTTCATGCACTAATTGTAGAATTACGAAATTTCCTAAGAAAACTATGAGAGTACAATCCACATCCAACACTTTTTATATTAAAGATCACTTGTCCTATAATTCGACCGATGTGATATATTTATTACAATGTAGTTGTCCTAAACAATACATTGGGCGCACTAAACGCACTCTTAAAAAAAGAGTTTCTGAGCATATGAGCAATATAAAGAAGGAGTACGAACAACACTCCCTATCCCGCTATTTTAAAGAGGTCCACAAACAGGACCCCTCAGGATTGACCTTTTGTGCTATCAAAAAAGTTAAAAAATCATGGCGTGGAGGGGATCATATTGCTGCCATGTCTAGATTGGTATCAAAACGAAACTTTGATTTTGAATCTTCTGTCCAAAGGTCTAAATGCATAATTTGAGGTATTTGTTTTTTTGTGATTCCGGGCTGGGTTCCCCCCATCCGATGCAGCATTGAGAGTCTGGTTGTGTATCAACACCTCCATGCTCCCTCTGGGGGGGGGTCCCCAACCCTGATTCTTCATAATTTTCAAGATCTGCCTTGCCTCAATTTTCATATGAAGATCTGCCTTTTTCATATATGGGTCTGCCTACCTCAATGACTACCTTCTGATGCGAATAAATAACAACCAAAAAGAAAAAACTTATAAAAAACATTGTAAAAAATACAACTATTAGGAATGTATATCTATATAATGAAGGCTCTTGCTCTGACCCCTCTTGGCTGTTATACTAGAAGACGAAATGACATATATTACTTTATTAAAATGGAAAATAGTGTATTTCTGTTAAAATGAAACACAGTGTATCTTATACTTATCTGAAATATGTTGCATCTCGGAAACAATTGCGAGTTGCACAATGTTAGTTAAATGAAAACACAAGTTCATAAATGGCTGAATTTGGAAAATCGCAAAAATATTGCAAATTTCCCAAAAAATCGCAAAGATATTGCAATTGCGGTTTTGGTGCGTTTTTTCCTTTTTTCCTCTATTCTATACCATTTTACATCTGAGCCACTGTATTTTATATGAATATAAGTTTAGAGTATTCTTGGTTATATGCTTTATCATAAATGTATTTTATAATGCATGGAATATTATTATGTTTATTGAATGGAGTTGCCTTTTTTAATTAAATGACTTATCGACATTGCCACTTTAAGAATTCCTAATTAACATCTTCACCAATGAGAATTCAGATATGACTATATATAGCAGGCAGTTAGAAAGAAAAATATGGCCACTGAGGAAGGGATTTGTTATCCCAAAACGCGTATGGCAAGTTGGAAGACTTATTCGAACAAGCAAACCAGCAGTGCTATTGATGTATTTGTAGGTATTACTTGGCACTTTATGCCTTTATATTGTTTTTGTGAATTTGCTTTTCTTGTAATAGGCACTTTGCACTTTATGTCATTACTATATGTGAGTCTTTATGCTCCTCTGTTTTGAGTAGTACCTACTGTGGTTCATTGGATACATCACTGCTCCCTTTATGGATATTACATTTTCCTGTCTTTTTAATGTCCCATCTTCCTTGTTTTTTATTATGATAATGTATTTGGAATAAAGATGAATTTTTTGAATTATTATTGTATTTTTTGCCTTGTTTTTGGTAATATTATTGAGGGACTAGGTTCTAATAGGTTTTTGTCCCATACATTTATAGGTGTTAATTAAAGTTGGAAGACTTATTCGAACAAGCAAACCACCTCTCTACGAAAATAATACAGCGCACTTAAATTTTGAAAAAAGAGTAGGCTGGATGACGTCTTAAATTACGTGGGACGCCACGTGTGCAGACATACCCGGAAACTTCGGACTTCAGGCGCCACACGCGATTATATCGTGTTTGAGATTACCATTCGCCAGGGACACCGACATCCAGCGCATATCCAACTCCGATCTGGGAGATAAAGCAACACCGTTGAACATCCGGCCACATACACAGTGTGAAAACACGGCAACGTTTATATGTTTGCATATCACTTATGGTTTGCTTGCTGAACGATCTCCTTACAGGAATTATTTATGCGGTAAAACACCACTAGGTGATTTTCATATGCGATTTTTCCCATGTGATTTTTTTCATTTCTTTATGCTGGATCTGTGGCAATAATTGTCGATATCTATGATCAATATTGAAGGATGAACTAACCACATCTTTAAGAGAAAAAATCCCTTGCCGATTATTCACTTTGTACCAACTAACCTAGGTCGAGCAGTGACTATTTACCTAAGTATGAACAAGTGACTATTTACTCTACACTATTTTTGAAAAATAGGACTATACTTTTTATGTAAATGGTGATGACTTACCCCGTTGTTGATTGGTGATCACTAATCTCTGTTTTCACTACAGGAACGTTTTATTGGGTTTGACTTTGAAGTAATTTTATTTTATATTTTAATATATTGTACTTTCGTTTTTTTTTTTTTTGTGCTGGTAGATGCAATAAATTTTGATGTAATTCCATAGAGCTAAGTGCCCGTATCATTTTTATCTATAAATCTTTCCTCTGCCAATAGCTGCGGTTCCCTGGGTACTTAAGCCATCCTCTCCAGGCAAAGGGTGTGATGTGATCCTGCTGCATTTATCCTGCATTATTGTTCCTGTCCATGCTCCAGTCCTGTGTGCTCCTGCACTTCCAGTCTGGTTCTATCCTCTGTCTACCTCCATCTACACTACCAGCAGAGTCGGCAAACTGGGCAATTTCCCAGGGCCCCGATCCTCTAAGGGGCCTGCTGCTTCAGATGGCAGTGGGGACTCTTTGCTTCAGATTGCTGACCAGTCTGGATTCCAGAGTGGGGAACTTTCCGGCTTAGGAGTCCCTGCTCTCAATCTATATATGGTTGTGTCCATATGTTTAGTCAGTGCTATAAACATGAAGGGGGTATCCCTAGGCATTGTTAGTATTCTTGGGGACACCCTCTGTATTTAAGTCTAATTTAGCCTCACAACTCACAACCATCTAGATTAAAAGCAAGAACCTTAACCACTGAGCTATAGTGCTCAATGCTAAACTATTGCTGAAAAACTTCATAGAAGTATTAGAAGGTATTCATATACAACAGAAGTATTTTATTTAATATTTTTTTAGTAATTGTAAAAAATGCATGGCACAAAATAAATATGTAATTACTAAAAAAAATATTTAACATGATAATTCTAAAATATAATGATATATATGATAATATAGTCATAGTAATTTAACATGGAGCTCTACAGCTCAGTGGTTAAGGTTCTTGCCTTTAATGTACAAGGTTGTGAGTTCAAATCCCCACAGAAGCATTTCTAAAATAGAGGCTAAATAAAAATTTAATTCTCAGGTTGTCCGCAACAATGAGAAGTTTGGTTTTATTGGGAAAAAAATGGATGAAAGAGGACAATATTATCAAATAACAACTATATTAATCAGCGCCAATCTTTTTAACTTTTACCAGTATTTTTTGTTGGGAAAGGTGGCAGCCCTAGCAGCACCTCCGCTCAGGACCTCTATAGGCCCATTCACTATAGCAAGCCCAGCCTCAGTAAGCCTCATCAGGACTTACTTTGTACAAAATAATTTTTTTCTTATCATCGCAATATTCTGACCATCATAACTTTTTTATGTCTACAGAGATGTTTGGAGGCTTATTTTTTGCAGGAAGATGCGGGACCATTTTGTGGTGTGTTTGATGATCACTTTTTATTCAGTTTTCTTGGAAGATAAAGTGATGAAACAACGGCAAATCCTTTTCTAATTTTTTCTGTTATGCCATTCACCATATGGGCTAACTTTTGTTATATTTTAATAGTATGGGCATTTTCGCATGCAGCGATGCGCATAATGTTATTTTCTTTTTTGTTTATTTTTATTTTGAATTTTTTTTTCTTTATAATTAAAAAAAAAAATGTTTTTACTTTTTGTTAGGACCAGAACTTGCAATCATCAAATTGCAACTTATACAGAATAATGGAAATTGCTTCATTAGTCTGTATAGAAATCACTATATCACAGTTCAGTGCTGCCATCTTGTGGCCTGAACTGGGATATAATAACAATGAGCCTGGAAGCCTAGTACAGGCTGCGGCTCATTTTTAGAACAGGCTGCTTTCCCCAATCTCCGCTGGGGGAAAGCGCGCCTGAAGAGGAAGCCCGCGATTCAGATTTTTAACACTCTTAGATGCCGTGAGTGAGGAGAACTCATTGCTGTGAGGGGAGGGGGCATGTGGCGTATTCTGGGGCCATGAGGGTGCAGATCTGTGAGGGAGGGCCAGATTCGACAGAATATAACTGTGTTGTTAGTACATTATTACAAGATTTGGGCCCCACTTTTGCCCAGGGCCACATTTTGTCTAAAACCGGCCCTGACTACCAGTGTGATGTCTGGATGTCTAAACCAACATTCAAGCCTTTGTAAGTGTTCCTGGGGTTTTGCTGCATTTTTTTTTATACCCTGAGCTCACAGTGCTTAATGGGTGAATACCAGGGGAGCGCCGGAATAACATCCTTAGGGTTAGGCCTCATGCATCTTTTGCAGCCCCATTGAAGTGAATAGGTCCGTGCCTGAGCCGCAAAATACGCGGACCAAAACAACGGTCTTGTGCATAAGGCCTTAGTCCAAGGTTAAAGCTGGTAGTTTGCACAGTGGGTTCACGCTCACTGATCCATTACAGTCAGGCATACATTTCTATTTTATAAGGGATGCGAGTATTTGGACAGATGGAATTGTTATTGTAGGGGAGAACTTTTTTCCTGGACAGAGAAGATAATTACTTATTTACAGGAGAATTTTCTTTTTATCTAGGGCTGAATGCAGTGTCGGACTGGGTTTCCTTGGACCCACCAGAGGAAATTATTGTCGGGGCCCGCTGCCCCACCCCTTTATCAATAGTCTAATAGGTTTTGATGAAAAGAAATAGCAAGTGATTGGTTCCAAAAGAAACTCCAAATATAATTTTTTTCTCCTGGACCTTTGGGGCCCACTATGGTATCAGAGCCTGGTGTCCTCTGGTACTCTGGTGGGCTAGTCCAACGCTGGCTGAACAGTCATTGATATGGATGACAACCAGTAGACATATGCAGTAATGATTAGATGAAAGCTTTCAGTTCATTGATGTTTAGGAGATGAATGACAATTGTTTCTTATTCTGTCATCTTTCTCCTTTAGGCGACCCAGGCTTTGGATCAATTTCTTATTAAGGATCGCGCAAATCGAAAGCAGCATTTTTATCTAAACCTTGTGGAGCCATCAACCTCAGGTAAGACAGGGCAATCATTGCAGTACATAAAAGTATCGGGTGTCAAGAATCATAACTTATCACCTATCCACAGGACAGGTGATAAGTGTCAGATCGCTGGGCGTCTCACCAATCACAAGAATAGGGATCTCATGTCTGCATGGAGTGGTAGTTGTGTGTGTATCCTTCCCTACCAACTAAGGCCTCTTTCACACGAGCGTGACGGATTATTTCCGGATGCGTTCAGGGTGCATTTAGTGAAACTCGCACCATTTTGCAAGCAAGTTCAGTCAGCTTTGTCTGCGGTTGCGTTCTGTTGTTCAGTTTTTTCCGTGCTTTGATACGTTTTTCACGTGTGTGATAAAAAACTGAAGGTTTACAAACAACATCTCTTAGCAACCATCAGTGAAAAACACATTGCATCCGCACTTGCTTGAAGATGCAGTGCGTTTTTCACGCAGCCTCGTTTACTTCTATGGGGCCACGGCTTCCTTAAAACTGCAGAATATAGAACATGCTGCGATTTTCACGCAATGCAGAAGTGATGCATGAAAAACAACGCTTATTGAAATGAATGTGTCAGGATTCAGTGCAGCTGCTATGCAATCACGTCACGCATTGCACCCATGCGGAAAACTCGCTCGTGTGAAAGCGGCCTAAGGCCTCGGATAAGAGGCGGGTGCGTTACAGGAAAATGCGTGAGAATGTGAATAATCGGCATGTTTGGTACACAGACCTGAACCCAGACTTCATCACTGAAGTCTAGTTTTGGGTTGAGTATTCTGTATATTTTATTATTTTCCCTTATAACATTGTCCGCACTTTTCACGCAGCCCCATTCACTTCTATGGGGTCTGCGTTGCGTGAAAAACGCAGAATATAGAACATGCTGCGATTTTCACGCAACGCAGAAGTGATGCGTGAAAATCACCGCTCATGTACACAGCCCCATAGAAATGAATGGGCCTGGATTCAGTGCGGGTGCAATGCGTTCACCTCACGCATTGCACCCGCGTGGAAAACTCGCCTGTGTGAAAGGGGCCTAAGAGTGTAGCTCCAATTCTTCTGATTAGTGGGGGTCTCAGCAGTGAAAGCGCTATATCTCAAAATGTATGACTGAAATTAATGGTTAGAGGCGTTTCCTACTGGTGCAGCGTTTTATGTTTTATGTACAAATGATTTGCATGATGTAAACTGTAGAAGATCTACAATAAAAAAAATATTGCTTTGCTCCCCTCGCCGTGGTCCTCTCTAGAAACCCACTGATGCTTTATTGACTTCATGCCTAGACGTTACGTGACCGCAGTGATTAATTGTTCTAGCTCTGTATATGTACAGCACTGAGCACTCGGCGGTCGCATGTGGCTAGATTGCGGCCATGCCGCTGGGTTTCTTTATGTCTTTTTTCTCCCTACCTTTATTTTCCCTAGAAAAGTCTGTTCCGTTCTCATTAACACTTTCTGCAATTCCCAGTATGCAAGATGCAGATCTTAAAGGGGTTCTCCAGGAATTAAGAAAATGAAAATGCTTAAATAATTTATTATACATATATTTACAAATACCTTTAATTATTTATAATGGCTCATTTTGTCTGGGGAGCAATCATCGTGTGAAATAAAATGGCCGCCATCCTATTAGTACACATAAAACCTATCCTAATCACACAGGACAAGTTACTTCACAACACCGAGGTAAAGAGCTGCCTCATCCTCCTCTCTGCTCTGCTTGTCTGGGATTCTGATCCTGAATACAGCTGATGAGATCTTCAGCTGAATCTCTGTAGGAATGGAGTTCATGAGGAGACCAGTACAGAGAGGACGGACTGTGGTAATTTGTGGCTATGGTAATGGAGACTGCACACAAGAGCTGCTGCTCATTACCCACATCTCCATCCTCCTCTCTGTACTTCATGTCTCCTCATGAACTCCATTCTTACAGTTTCAGCTGAAAATCATATTGAACTGTATTCAAGATCAAAATCCCTGACAAGTAGAGCAGCTCTTTAGCTCAGTGTTATGAAGTAACTTGTCCTGCTGTGTGATTAGGACAGGTTTTGTGTGGACTAATAGGACGGCGGCCATTTTATTTCTCCCAATGATTGTTCCCAAGACAAAATGAGCCATTATAACTAATAAAAGGAAATTGGGAATATATTTATAATTGGAATATAATATGTAATATTTATAATAAGTATTTTCGGTATTTTTTTTTTTAATTCCTGGAGAACCCCTTTAAATTTGGATGGCCAGACTGTTTGTTGGGTGCCAAAGCAATATACCCTTTCCACAAGCAGTGAAGTATGTTGCCATAAAGGAGTGATTATTTCACTGTCTGTCCAGCACGGCCTTTAAGTACTTCTCAACGATTTGTGAAATGTCTATTCTCTTTCTCTCAGGGGTAGTCTTTCAGTTCAGTTGCTTCTCTGGCATGAAGATTCCCTGGACTAAGCCTAGTTTACAGCAGCTCACAAAAACACATCCTTAGGCCTATTGCACACGACTGTATGGTTTTGCGGTCCGCAAAAAACAGATCCGCAAAAAAAACGGATGACATCCGTGTGCTTTCCTTTTTTGCAGAATGGAACATCTGGCCCCTAATAGAACAGTACTATCCTTGTCTGTGATGTGGACAAGAATAGGACAAGTTCTATCTTTTAACGGAACGGAAATACGGAAACAGGATCATACGAAGTACCTTCCTTTTTTTTTTGCGGACCCATTAAAATTAATGGTTCCATATATGGAACGCAAAAAACGGCCCGTACACTCGCAAAAAAAAACGTTCGGGTGAAAGAGGCCTTACTCAAGACCTGCTCAGCAAAAACTCACTAACCAGGGGGTATGACCAGCCCATCACCCTGACAGCTGCACTAAGACTGCCAGTTTTAACTATTTGTTGTCCATACATAACCATTACAATATACAAGGAAAAGTAGGATACTTCTATTTTAGAATGCTTATGCAATAAATCACAACATTTAACTCCTTATCAGTGATCCCTAGGGTCACTGCACCCATACAATGCTTACCCTTTACAAAAGTTAAAGGTAAGTGGCTGGAAGATCACGCCACCCTTCTCTCTTTTTGAGGACAGAAAGCAAGTGATGCTGAGGTCAGAAATCACACTGTTCCAGGGTGCCTTCGGCAGCAGAGAGGGGGCCCTTTTTGATCTTTGATATGAGGATCCTTCTGCTCCATGTACATCTCTGCTTATAGAGTAATGTACAAAATCAGGACGACACCAAGGCTAGTCACAGTATAGAAGTGAATGAAACATGGTGTCTGGCATCCCGGAGGGTCAAATAGCAAATCAAGTTGAGACGATAGTATTTATAATTAGAGATGAGCGAACTTTGAAAAAAAGTCCGGTGTTCGGTGTTCGGGTTGTGGTAACTCGCGCATCCCGTTATGGATTCCACTATCGCGGCATATGGAATCCATAAGGGGCGGCTTCCACCAACCCGAACTGTTGAACAGCCGAAGGACCTGGGGTGACGTCACCGTCATGTGATCAGTGCAGGGGGCGTGGCTCAGCACTGGATTTGATCACATGACGGTGACATCACCCCAGGTCCTTCGGCTGTTCAACAGTTCGGGTTGGTGGCAGCCGCCCCTTATGGATTCTATATACCGCGATAGTGGAATCCATAACGGGATGCACGACTTACCACAACCCGAACACCGAACTTTTTTTTAAAGTTCGCTCATCTCTATTTATAAGGCTTCACCATCATCATCTACTTTCTGTCCTTTATTATACTGCAGTTTTCTAAGACCTTACAAGTTATAATTTCTAGTCATTTTTTTGTATTTTAAACAGGTTTTAAAGAGACACAAGCCAAATCTCCAGTGAGTACTTACGAAATGTATTGCTTTCTCTATAAATACCCCTTGTCATTGTTCCTCTCTTCCATAAACTTTGCATTAATATCAACCATCTCTCATGCAATTAGAACCTCCCGTAACAGTATCTGCCACCCCCAGATGGTAGTTCTGCTCACAACGCGCCTGCCTCTGCCCTCTGTAAGGGCTTGGTACACACTTTGGTGTGATTCAGACTTCTCACCTCCGTTACACATGCCTTCGTTGTCAGTGTTACTTTATGTGAGATTGTGAAATTAACGGTAAGCAAAGCCCACGTCCACCTTCTATAACAGTGGTGTGAACAGTGGGCAGAAATGAATGTCTAAAATCACTTATTCATCCCCGCAGTCTGTGCAGTAATTCACAGATACATGATGTCAGACTACTGAGAATTGATGAAGTAGAGCATAGGTAGTCTATTTCTGGGCATGTAAAGTTAATGTCTACATTTCTTCTCCTTCCATTCTAATTTCTAAAACTTAAGGGCCCGCTTTCTGATGTCAGGGGTGTTGCCATGGGCGTACCTATAGGGGGTGCAGAGGTAGCAGGAGCCTGAGGGGGCCCAAAGACCCTTGTGCCGCATAAGAAGACACACAAAGCACTGAGGGAAGGGGGCCCAAGCTGAATTCTTGCACCGGGGCCCATGAGCCGTTAGCTACGCCCCTGTGTGTTGCTAGAGGTGTTGCAGTGAGGTGTTGCAGAGAAAAAAAAAAACTCCCTAGGCCCTACATGAGCCATATGTCTTCTTACAAGACTGGTGGCATAAGCCAAACAGGGGGGGGGGGGGGGGGGGAACAGGAGGATGGGTAACCCGTAGCCTCTGGCCGGATATAAAACTCTCTTAAATAAACACGCTGACACCAATATTCTTTTCAACCCCTTTATTTGTTGGGTGGTAGTCGGCCGCAGCTGTTAGATTTAATAAACTTAACAAAACTGTGCGATCTGCCAGCCGCTGTCTATCAGCGGGCAGTTCCGCTCTTATCCTCACAACCTCATCTATTCCTTTTAAAACCGCCAGCTGCGACTTAATGCGACACACGATCAGGAAACGCCCATCAGACCCAACTGAGCCAAAGAAAACCTTGCAAAACCGGAACAGAACCCAAACGATCAAAACAAGGGAGGGAGGGTGGGCACGTCGCTTCCGTTCAAAGAGGAAGCAGAGCGGCGGGAGCGGGCTTAAATCAGGAGGAGGTCCCCGCCTCCCATTAACCCCCTATCCACCCGTTTAACCCAGCCCTGGCCGGGCTAAACCGGCCAGAAGCCATATTTGCTCCGCACAAAAAGGGGGGGGGGGTAAAGGGGAGGCAGAAGGGACGGAGGGGGAGCCACCAGTCCCTGTCCACCTTCCCTATACCGTGCGGTGTCCTCCAAAATGAACAGTAGTAATACATCCGTGTGCATGATACTTTTGCACAAACATGTTCAGCGGCTTTGTGGTATTTTATTTTATTATTTATTTGTGCACGGCTCATAATAAAGTCTCTAAAACCCATACTTGGCAACTTTTCAGGGTAGGGGTGGCATGCACCACTGGAATTTTTCAGACTGTAGCCCCTTTTTAAATACTATGCCCCTTTCACAATAGTCTCCACCTCTTTACTGATGCAACACCCATGTCTCGCCCCCTTTGCCCCACCACTTTACTGCTGCTGCCCCACCCCCTCAGTGTATATTGAGCTGCCGGGTCTGGTTCTGATGACCCATTTATTAATTAAGGCCACTCTCCAGGAGATACTGGGAGACTTTCCCAGCAGCGGTAGATTTGCCAACACTTCCAGAGTTCCAGGAGGTCTCCCCCTTTTCAGGAGCTTCCCAAATGCTCAGGGAGAGATGGCAGCTATGCTGAATATTCTGAAATAGGATTATGAATCAGATCCGATCCCTTTTATCTCCCGTTAAAAAATATTTAGCAAGAATAAAGATTGTTCATCTGCTGCTTACCAGCTGTGTCTCTGCAATATCTTTTTGGTTGAATTCACACCGAGTGTTTTGATTCCAGGCCAAAAAACGCGCAGAATCCACCTTCCAGTGTTTGTAGTGGGTGCCCATGATGCTGTTCATGTTTCCCAGATGGTGCCAAAAAAAGGGTGCGCATAACAACTGCCGTGGATGCTTACGGATTAGCTCCCACTGAGAGCCATGAGTGGATACGCCAAATTCAAACTACAGAACCTTGGTGGAATATGCATCAAAATCCACACAAAAAAATCCCTGAGTGAACTCACCCTTAGGCCTCATGCACACGACAGTTGTTTTTAGCGGTCCGCAAAATGGGGTTCCGTTGTTCCGTAATCCGTTTTTGGTTCCGTTGTGTTTCCGTGGTCCGCCAGAAAAAAAGGAAGGAAAAAAAAAGTGTAATTTTAATATGTCCACCCCTTGATAATGGAATATATATGCAGGTCACGGACGCGGAACCGTTTTTCGCGGACAAGAATAGGACAGGTTATATTTTTTTGACGGACAGTAATCACGGACCACGGACGCAGAGGACAAACGGTGCATTTGATGAGTTTTCCACGGACCCATTGAAAACCAATGGGTCCGCAGAAAAGCACGAAAAACGGCTCAGCGGACACGGAATCAAACAACGGTCGTGTGCATGAGGCCTTAAGTAGTGTCCCACATAATGGCCGCCGCACAGGCATCACACAGCTGAGTCGTGGACCAAGGGCTTTGTAAGTTACTAATGAAAGAAGTGGTAGCTCCTTGTTTTGCTGTTTATTAATGGCCTTGCAGTACGCCAAAATTTGCACGACCATTAACAAACAGCAAGCTTGCGCGCAGCCTTGTAGCTTCTGAATGCATGACAGCCGTAGCTGCTATGTGGGACAGTACCCCTATATAAGGAAAGGCTCTAAAGGCCGCCATTAATCACAGGAGCGATGTGTCAGTCATTGTATCCCTTAGGGCTCGTTTACACAAACGTTTTTTACGTTCCGTATACGGGCCGCTTTTTGCATTCAGTATACCGTCCATATACGGAACTATTAATTTCAACGGTTCCGCAAAAAAAACGGAATGTATTTCCGTTTTTCCGTTCCACTACATTTTGAGTCATGTCCTATCATTGCCTGAAAATCCCGTTCCGTGGCTCCAATTAAGTCAATGGGGCTGTAAAAAAAAAACGGAATGCATACGGAATGCATCCGTATGTCTTCCGTATCCGTTTTGTTTTTGCGGAAACATCTATTGAAAATTTTATGCCCAGCCCAATTTTTCAATGTACTTACATTATTATATGCTTCCGTTTCCGATCTGCAAAAAAACGATCTCAAACGGAAACCATACGGAAACAGAACGGAAGCAGAACGGAAACGGAAACACTACTGAAACAAAAAACGGAAAAACGGATCTGTTGAAAACATAGTAACATAGTATATAAGACCGAAAAAAGACATTTGTCCATCCAGTTCGGCCTGTTTCCTACAAGTTGATCCAGAGGAAGGCAATCCAGAGGAAGGCCCAAAACGGACTGCAAAACCATGCGGTCGTGTCAACGATCCCTTAGTCACGTGACAGGACAAAATTTCCTCACTGCAGCAGTGTAGACTGGCAAAAGACCTTCAAACAGTTTGCGTAGGAGCAGCTATTGATGAATCTTTGGTACACGTAGTCCAACAGTCCAGATTTTGCAGGGATTCAGAGACAATTCTGACAAATGTGCGCAGTTCTGGGCCAAAAATTGGGTGGGGCTTATGTAAGTATATGGACCCGGAGTGTTCCAAGAATGAGTGCATTAAATGCCTACCAACAAGAATGTTGGTAAGCATGGTTTTATCAATTTACTGGCAAGGCAAGGGCGGTACACCTGCCCCAGGATGGAGGTGAGGGCAGGGGAGCCAGGTGCTCAGCTTTTTTGTTTTCTGCTTTGGGGCCCCTGCTCCTGTATGCATGCTCCTGGCTATGTCAATCTGAAGTATGTTATATGATGTAGTGCATATATTATCCTTCTTTCAACTTATGTACCATACTCTTTTCTCTGCATAGGGAAATTATAAGCAGAAAATATAGTTTAGAGGGCATTACTGCCTGTAGAGGACATTACTATTTATTTTCACAGTTTAATTAAGGCGCCTAAGTACATGGGTTAGTTAGGAAGTGTCACGCCTGCGCTTCTGCTGGAAAATTATAATTTAAAGATGTTTTACTGAATGTTTCTGTGCATAGCCTTAAGATATAAAAGCAGCAAGTAATTAGGAAAATGTTTCGTCTGTTCTGCTTTTAACCCCGTATCCCCCACTAAAGCCAGTTAATCTCAATTGAACGTAATGGATTCTTTTCCAAATATTTTTTATTCATTTTTTCGTCATTAAAGTGCTTGCGCCCATGAAGAACAAACCTAAGGATTCAGAGCAAACAGCCAATGAGTTCTCAACGTGAAAAATCTTAGGTTTATTATTCAGTAAATGAAATATAATGCTGTACGTCCTCTTATTTTGCCCAAAGATTTGTGCAGTTTATAATAGTGCAAACAGGACCCTACATTTGGGGTAACACAAGAACTATGATATAAGTCCACAATGCAGAGGACACATCTCAACATCGACCTAATCACAGTGATCCAGCTAAAGCCTCATTCACACGTCAATGTTCGGTCAGTGATTTCCATGAGCGATTTTGAGCCAAAATACAGAACAGGTTCAGAACTTTCCCTTATACCTTATGTCTGTGGAAGCTCCAATCCTGGTTTTGGCTCACAACCACTGATGGAAAAACACTGACATGTGAATTAGGCTTAACAAAGTATTTTTTGCACTCTTATGCCTCATTCGCACGTCAGTGTTCGGTCAGTGATTAGCATCAGTGATTTTGAGCCTAAACCAGGTGCGGCTCTAAACCCAGAACAGGAGAAGATCTTTCCCTTATACCTTATGTCTGTCGAGGCTACAATCCTGGTTTTGGCTCAAAATCACTGATGGAAATCACTGACCGAACACTGACTGTGTGAATGAGGCATGGCAGGGTTCACACTTGCCTGAGACCTTAGCAGTTTTGGCTGAGAAAAAGACACAGCACAAAATTTCATAGGGATGTAGCGGACTGCTAGCGACAGCAGATGAAGGATGTAAGTGGTAGTTGTGGCTCTGTGTGTGGTGGTAGTACTCAAACATCACAATGGCACCCTTTCTTCCCTCGGGGCACACCCTGGAATTGAGACTCCTGCCTGGTGTCGATTGGGGGGCACTTGATGTTGGATGTTTTGCTGGGTGCAAGGCAGGATCGGTGAATGATGGGGACGTTGATCAGGCTCGTAATTTGCAATAAATAAAGTCTTTCTTTACGTGGTTGATAATAGGGATTGTAGTATACATAACAGCAAAAGCCTCAATTCCACACTTAGTCATAGTACAATATTCTCTCAATAGCAGTGCGAATCGAAGTTGATGAAGTGGAATTCGATCCGAATTTCATGTAAAATTCGATTCACACCGAATCCGAATTTCCTGACGCTTCTTGGTAACGAATCACATTTTTTCCTAAAATGGCTGCTGCACATGTTAGGACATGGAGCAAAGAACTCTGGGAACGAGGGATCACCCACAATGCCATGCATGCAGCCAATCAGCAGCCAGCCCTGTGATGTCACAGCCCTATAAATAGCCTCAGCCCTGTTGGATTCAGCCATTTTACAGTGTACATAGTGCAGGGAGAGACGTCAGCAGGCGCTAGGGAAAGTGCTACACCTTGGTGCACTGACTGGGGATCCAAATTTCCATTATATTGCTGCTTTTAGGTTTGCATTAGATGATACCTCTGTAATTGCAGCAAAACTTGCTTGTTATTGGGGTGCAAGTGCTGTGTGATACAGCCATTAACAGGGTTTATTACTAGGAAATATTTCTACATCTTATTAGCCCTTGTGCTGTGCAGTTATATGTTCTAAAGCCTTTTTTGGGGTGTATTAGTGGGGGAAAAAGTATTATTTGCTGTTCAGCGGTGCAGTTATATGTTCTAAAGCCTTTTTTGGGGTGTATTAGGGTACTTTCACACTAGCGTTATTCTTTTCCGGTATTGAGTTCCGTACTAGGGGCTCAATACCGGAAAAAACTGATCAGTTTAATCCTAATGCATTCTGAATGGAGAGCATTACGTTCAGGATGCATCAGTTCAGTCCCTCGTACGTTTTTTGGCCGGAGAAAATACCGTAGCATGCGGTACATATTCGTTTTTTCCGGATGACAACCGCAGAGACAGATCCGGTATTGCAATGCATTTGTGAGACAAATCCGAATCCGTCTACAAATGGTATCTGTTTGCATACAGATCCGATGACGGAACTGTCTACCGGAATCTAACTACGCAAGTGTGAAAGTAGAGTGAAAAAAAAGAGGCTTATTAGCCGTTGTGTGGTGAAGTGAGAAAATGACAGCGTTTTTTCGGGTGTATTAATTATTTCCTTTTTAATTTCCTAATTAATTTCCTTTCGGTGGAAAAGATGCTGGTAAATCTGGCTGGTCAGGGAACTGGACACATGGCGCCTACATCTCACGGCCACATGAGCCCTGTGGGGCCTGAACTGGAGGAGGAGGACATTGAAGCACAAGCAATGTGTAGCGAAATAGGTGGTTTTTCTATACAGGTGACAGGAGAGGAGGAGCAGCTGGAGGAGCAAGAGGGTGATGAGGAAGAGGAGGCAGAGGACCCAGACACACCGTGGCAGTATGCAGTGGAGATGGAGGCAGGGAGCCCCTCAGAGTCACTTGCGCAAATGGCCCAATGCATGCTCAGTTGCTTGTGTAGTGACAGCCGAATTGTCACCATGACTACTGGCTCGCCGCCGTGTTAGACCCTCGCTACCGGTCCAAAATGGGGGCCTTTTTTACACCCGCTGAGAGGGAGGACAAACTGAACTACTATCGAAACATCCTATGTAGTCAGTTGGCCACTGCCTATCTGCGCCATCGTCCATTCTCTCACAGGTTTGACTGGGGGGGGCACTCTGCGCTTACGTTCCACTGGCATGGCTGCTGTGGCGTGGTGGGGGGTAGGAGCAGTACTAGCTCCATCAGCAGCAACTTGAGTCTAGAGTCTCTGATGAGCAGCTTTCTTCACCCGCCTACTGAAGAAACTACTCACCAGAAGCAGCAGCTAGGCCTGGAGCAGAACCTGAACCAGCAGGTAGTGGCATACTCAGACAGCACCCTGCCACCCAACATTGAAGATCCGCTGGACTACTGGGCAACCAAACGATTTGTGGCCGCAACTGGCCGAGTTTGCCCTGGAAAAGCTGTCCTGCCTGGCCAGTAGTGTGGCATCAGAGTTGGTGTTTAGTGTGGCGGGGCCACAGGTACCCAAGGAGAACTCTCCTGTCCACCCAAAATGTGGAGAGACTGACCTTTGTCAAGATGAATCAGGCCTGGATCAGCCAGGATTTCCACCCACCAATGCCTGATGCATCAGATTAGATCATCCATGCTGCCTCACCCAAACCTTGACAAAAGAGACCGGTTTCTTCTGGCTACCTGCCTCAGCTACTATTCTGATGCTACCACCCACCTGATGCTAAGTGCTCCTTCTTACACACACCATCGTCAGCGGTTAGTGTTATTGCTACTCACCTCCTCACTCTGTCACCGGGTCACTCTGTGGTATCCTGATGCTGCTGCCACCTCAGCACTCAGGTCTCCTCATGCTACTGCTGCCACCTCCACACTATGTCACCTTGTCACTCTGTGGCCTCCTCATGCTGCTGCTAACCTTAACACTATGTCACTGGGCCACTCTGTGGCCTCCTCATACTGCTGCTGCCACCTCCACACTATGTCGCCTTGCCAGTCTGTGGCCTCCTTATGCTGCTGCCACCTCAACACTATGTAAATGGGCCACTCTGTGGTCTCCTCATACTGCTGCTACCTCAACACTACTTCATTGGGCCACTCTGTGGACTTCTCAAGCTGTTCTCCCACCAGCTCCACTCCATGACTGGGCCACTATTTTGCTTTTTTGGCGTGGTTGACATCATCATTTATTTGACTTCTCCTCTGATCTGTCAATAGGAAGGAAAAATCGAGACGCACAACGGATCCTGTCTGTGTAGCAGCTGTAAGACCTGTATGGTCCCATGAGAATTGGCTTATAATTTGGTAGCCGAAAGCAGGAGTGGGTACAAACCACAGAACACATGCAAATATTCTATTCACGTGTCATCTCTGTTTTGGATCCACTCATGTTTTTTTTTGGCTATAGCAATACTGATAGATTACTGACCAAATGCTGACCGAGTGAAGGCGGATGCTCAACAGACCGGATCCATTTTTGGGGGGGTTATTGTTCTGACGGATCAGAGGAAGGGCAAAATAATCAGTGATGTCAACACAAACTTACTGCTGACTCCCTCTCCACTCTGTCAGGGGGCTCTACCTGTATAAGGTTCTGTAGACATCTATGTGGAATCAGCTGACGATGGTGTAAAAGGAGTGCACTCTTTAACGCTACAGTAGGATCTTGGGCCTCTGTACGGTTCTTTTTACCTGGCGCTAACATCGACCTGTAAGGCTGAGTTCTCATTAGAGTTATTTGGTCAGTTTTGGCCCCTTAACTGCCCAAATAAGCGACGTGTGCAGTGATTCTAAGAGCGACGCCTGTCATCTGCGTGTCATACGGACTCACAGTATTGTTTCACTACCACAACAGACTCCCTATGCGTGTTACTGCAAGGCACAGTGTTCTACATCACTATACAGGCTTTTTGCAGCCAGTAAATAGATGTTTTTTTAATGTGAATAAATTTGGATCGAATCAGAAAATTCTGGGAACCGGACAAATTTAATTTTTAAGAAATTCGCTCATCTCTAGTTATAGTACTCCCTCTCTCTCGAAATGAGTGCATTACCTTGCTGTCTCAGTCCAATGAACAGCCTTGTGAGTTCTAGACCTTCTTAGATGTGCAGGAGGTTGAACAGACACATCTTTCCTCCAGGCTTCCTATGACTAGACCCTCAACACTAGTCAGGGGCGGACTTGGTCCATCTCCTGACAACCTGCCACACTGCCATACTGTATGTTGTCCATACAGTGCCATTAAGTGGATGTACTTGACAAATCACAGCATTTAACAAACAATGTATTAACTTTGTCAGTAGTAATTTACCCTTTGCAGTAGTCATCTTTGGGGTACAGCAGGGACAGCCATCTACTGTACTAACCTCAGGGCCGGTGCTATAATAAGGCAGACCAAGCGGCTGCCTTAGGGCGCATAGAAGGGGGGGGGCTCCAAAATGAACTTTTTTTTTTTAAATCACTTTTGTGATGTGATCATGGGGTGGGGGTGGGGTGCCAAAATGTAGCTTCGCTTGTGCTGGCGAAAATCCTTGCACCGGCCCTGACTAACCTATACTCTGCAGTGCTCTCCCACCAGTGTAAGGAGAATATGGGCACCATGAATATTGGAATGTGAATAGAAGTGTATGTAAGGACATATTAATGTAATGTGCTCAAAAGAAAAAGCAAAAAAATGCAAAAAAAGTAAGACCTTGAGAAAACATTGCGACTGATTCTTCTAAAGCCTAAATATTCTTAAATGCCCGGCACAATGGTAAGAAGCAGGAAAATTAATGATGGGGAGTTTTAGTGTGATACAAAAGAGCGGTCTGAGCTTTTCTGCTTGCAAATCATGCACAGGGGAAGCATAATGGGAATGACTGCACAATGGTAAAGGAATGGACCAAAACAGCGTCCACTGGGGCGTGAAGCTAGTCATGCATTGTGTATTAAATAGGTGCAAAATCAAAATGGCTGCTGTGTGCATTGCTCCTCTTCACGGAATGAATGTAATCTCTAGTCAATGAGCTGCATCGTACAGTATATGTATACAGATCACGCTTGAGGTTCTCATAGCTGGACATAAGATTCAGTACGGGTTTTCCATCTGGATTTTGCAGGAGTTAAATCTACAATACACAAAGCATTTGGAAAATCTTAAGACCCTTTCACTTTTACATTTTGTTATGTTGCGTCTTGTGCCAGAATAAACAAAAAAATCTAGTTTTTCCCCCATCATTCTGCACTCATTACCCCATAATGAGAAAGTCAGAACAGAATTTTACATTCAATTACAATAAATCTTGCATTGACATAAGTATTCACACCCTTTACTCGGGACTTAGTTGAAGCCCCTTTTGGCAGTGATTACAGCCTCTAGTCTTCTTGGGAATGATGCCACAAGATTTGCACACCTGGATTTGAGGATTTTCTGCTGTTCTTTGCAGATTCTCTCAAGCTCTGTCAGGTTGGATGGGGACAATTGGTGGGCAGCCATTTTCAGGTCTCTCCAGGGATGTTCGATTGGGATCAAGTCAGGGTGTGGCGTTTCGAAATGTCAGCTATATACAATCACGCACCTGTGTAGAGCAGCCTCTATGCGCACGGATGTGACCTGTTAAATTTTACTTTTCTCCACTTACAGCTTACGCATCAGACACGCAGGCGTTAATCAAGTAGCTTTTTAATCCGGAGATTGTATTACAAGATATTTCAGGGTAATCCAGATATTACACCAACAAAGCAGTATATTAGTACTCAGCGTGACTACATCAACTATCTCCAAAATACCCAAAACAAGGGGACACGCATGAAAATTTCTTAATCTTTATTAATAGATATAAATATCATAAAAATTGAACATACATTACTTCAAAAAATGGCGGCAACACTGGTGAAGAGTCAAGACATAAAGCTCTCCCACCGACTACTGGTATCCACAATCATATATATATGTAAGGTGCAAATGCAATTAAAGTTTATAATACATTGAAGATATCTACAAGGCGTAAGCCTGATAGTAATAAATATAAAGTGCGCACAGTTATAGGGCATATCACAGGCAGACACAACTATTAACTGTATTCAATATACCTGGAAAAACACCAAACTCAGGATCCAGACGTCAGGGGGTGAGCTCTCTCCCTGACCAAGAAGACATTTTTTATACCTTTTCCAGATCTGTGCTACCACACAATCCTGTCTCTGAGCTCTACAGACAGTTTGTTTCTCCTCATGTCTTGGTTTTTGCCCTAATATGCATTGTCAGCTGTGAGACCTTATATAGGCACTGAGGGGTCGTTCCAAATCATGACTAATAGACTAATGACTAATAGACGATAAAGAGAAATGGAACGTCTCCAGAGCTAAATATCAAGTGTAAATGAGTAAACAGTCTGAATACTTTCAGAATGCATTGTATGACAACAGCAGATCTGCATGGAATCCACACGGATATTGACCTTCAGGTCATGTTTGCACGGCAGATTTTAGCATGTTTTCTGTCTCCTATTGTTTTCAGTGGGAAATCCGTGCTGTTGTTCAAAGAGATTGTAACTAAACTTATTGAACACAAGCAGTTGTACCATTCATGTCTTCTATTGAGCACACTGAATAAACATCCAAAGTGCAGTGGGAAAAAGTAAGGAAACCCTTAAATTCAATAGTCTGTAGACTTCCTGAGGAGGAATTTTGGACCATTCATCCCTGCAATTGTGTTTCAGATCATCAGTATTTCTGGGGTGTCCTGTGCGCAGAGCCCTCTTCAGGCCATAACATAGCATCTCGATAGGGTTAAAGTGTGATGTGGGTCATTATCTTGTTAGATGACCCAGCACCTCCTCAGCTTGAGATCATGGGTGGCTGATCTTACATTCTCCTGTAAAATGTTTTCATACACCATAGAATTCATTGTTCCCTCAATGATTGCAAGTCAGCCAGACCCTGAGAGAGAGCAAAGGAGCCCCAAACCATGATGCTTCCTCAAACAGCCCCAAATCAAAATGTTCACTCAACCAACCCCAAACCAAAATGCAAGCCCTAAATCATGACCAGGATGCTCACTGCACCAGCCCTAAACCATGATGCTTCCTCAACCAGCCCCAAACCAAAATGCTCATCGACCAACCCAAAACCGTAATGCTCCCTTTACCATACTTCATAGTTGGGATAAGGTTTAAGTTTTGGTGTACAGTATTCTTCTTCCTCCAAACACTGTGCCCTGGAAAGACACCACAAAATTTGCCCAAGTTTGCTTGCCACTTTTTAGCAAAAATGCACAACACTGTTTGGGTTTATAATTGGGACTTTACAACCAGACCACATTTTATTAGTAATCAATACAGAAATCCAGGCACGTTTAAGGGGTTTACTTACTTTTTCATTCAACTGCATAGGTATAATATTACAAAAGTATATATTTAGAAATTCTATAAATTTGTGATACATAGATAGATATGAGAGGGAGGATTTTTATTCTTCTCGGCTTTAGAGCTCATGCACACGACCGTATGTATTTTGCAGTCCGATAAAAACGGATCCGCAAAAAATATGGATTATGTCCGTGTGCATTCCGTATTTTGTGGAACGGAACAGCTGGCCCCGAATAGAACAGTCCTATCCTTCTCCGTTCTATTTTTTTGCGGAACGGACAAACGGAAACGGAATGCACACGGAGTAACTTCTTTTTGAGGACCCATTGAAATTAATGGTTCCGCATACGGTCCACAAAAATAAAACGGAACTGACATGCCAATAAAATACGTTCGTGTGCATAAGCCCTTATTCAGCATCACCGCAATATGTAGCGCAGAAGATGTGCTGTAAAACCATGGGTGAATAAACATCTCATTGAAGATATTGGAGTGCTGCTTCTTTCTTTCTCTTTTAGCTTAGAAATTAAAATTTTCCCAGCAATCTATAGGCACAGCATAAAGTCATTGGGTCAGCAATAAAAAATGACCCATTTTGCACGCATGATGTGTTTGTCTCTTACTGTCTGCTTCTCTGTATCGTCCTCTTCAGCTCGAAGTCATTGTACAGTCCCGTCAGCTAGACATTATCATGCATCCAGTTATCCAGAAATTAATTGAAGTAAAATGGAGATTTTTTGGCAGGTAAGCCTTGAGACCATTTCATTGAGCTAATTGATAGTGCCTGAGGGCTAAGCTCTCGCTCAGCTGCTTGAGATGAAAGCCTGCACTATGTTCTCTCTGCCCACAGAAAGAATATCTCTATAATGCTGTCGCTGAATCTTCTATTCATCATATCGTGGACAGCTCTGGGAATCGCATCCTCGCTGCCAAGAACAGAGGATGCCCCTTACAAATTTCCAGAGGTACGTCATGGCATGTGCAAGCAGAGAATGGGATTATATCACAGCCACTACGGAAGAAGAAAGTTCTATCAAAACTTCTGTCACAGTTGAAAAAAACCCACTAAGGCGTCTTTCACACGAGCGTGTCCGGATTAGGTCCGGATGCGTTCAGTGAAAACTGTACGATGTCACAGGCAAAGCCATTAAGTTTTACCTGTGATTGCGTTCAGTTGTTCAGTCTTTCCGCGCGGGTGCAATGCGATTTAATGCGTTTTTCACGCGCGGGATAAAAAACGGAAGGTTTACAAACAACATCTCCTAGCAACCATCAGGGAAAAACGCATCGCACCCGCACTTGCTATGCGTTTTTCACACAGCCCCATTCACTTCTATGGGGCCAGAGCTGCGTGAAAAACGCAGAATATAGAACATGCTGCGATTTTCACGCAACGCAGAAGTGATGCGTGAAAAAAAACGCTCATGTACACAGACCCATTGAAATAAATAAATAGGATTTAGTGCGGGTGCTGTGCGTTCACGTCACGCATTGCACCCGCGCGGAAAACTTGCTCGTGTGAAAGGGGCCTAAGAAGAACTTTTTTTGCCAGCGTCCCCTGTTCATGTGGTACCTAGGTCTTGCCAGAAGATATTGCCTAAAACTAATTTTTTAATGTTCTTTCACCCTGGGTTCAGACCTGAGCGTTCCAAAAACGCGCGTTTTACGCGCGTTTTTGACGCGCGTTTCTTTGCGCGTTTTTGCAAATAGGAAACGCACGTTAGATACGCGCGTTCTTGTGATTGCTACTGTGGTGTCAATCACAAAACGCGCGTCAAACGCCCCAAAAGAAGCTCAAGTACTTGTTTATGCGTTGGGCGTTTTACAGCGCGTTCAAGCGCGCTGTAAACGCTCAAGTGTGAACCACTCCCATAGGGATGCATTGGTTTTAATCTGTTGAGCGTTTTACAGCGCGTTTGAACGCGCTGTAAAACGCTCAGGTGTGAACCCAGGGTCAGGGTCTGGTAACCAATGGCAGTTAATTTTAGTCTTCTCCAAAGCTTTTCTCTGCAATGGAGCACTACAAAGTCCACCAGTGTAATGAAGGGATGACAGGATTGTCCATGCAGTGGTTTCCTTGCCTTACCATGTTTTCCATGCATTGCTGATCACAGTGAGTCACAGCAGAGAGACTCTCGTGATTTATCAATCAAATCCTAGAAGTGAGGGAGGGATAAGCATCACCTGAAAAGGGTTCTCTTCTTTGGGCAATCCCTTTTTATTAAAAGGGCATCCAGATAAGCAAGGTCTGATGTAATCTATTGAGAAACCTAGCAATAAGTGTTCTATTTTGTTGGAGTGCCTCCACAGGGTAAGTGAAGTATTACACTGTTACACTGTGTAATGAATGTATGTGCCAGGTCCTCCAGATGCTCCTTGTAGCTGTAGGGGTCATGGAGAAGCATCTGCCATGTTGGTAGTTTATAGCCGAGCCAGGCCATGTTAAGGAGGTGTTTGTTTTAAAAAAGCTTAAAGTGGTTATGTCTGTGAAGGTTCTCATTCTATTTAAAGTGGTTATCCCATGATTGATGTAACACATGAAAATCAGACATCATATAGTATATGCAAATATCTTTCTAACAAAGCCAGAACCAGCTCCGTACCTCACATGGATCCAGAGATCTCCCCATTCATTGCTCCAATTGCTCTGCTAGATGTATTTCAAGCTGGTAGCTCAGGGAGTGTGCCTTTTCTGCTGCAGGTCAGGGGGTGTGTCTTTTCAGCTGCAACTCTCTCCCTGTAAGTGTCACAGCTTCTAGTAGTAGATCCAGCCATTGACAATTTAAAGGGGTTCTCCGGGAATCAAGAAAATGAAAATACTTAAATATTACTTTAGTATAAATATATTCCCAAACACATTTTATTAGCTATAATGGTTCATTTTGTCTAGTGAGCAATCATTAGGAGAAATAAAATGGTCGCTGGCCTATCAGTGCACACAAAACCTGTCCTAATCACACAGCAGGACAAGTTACTTTACAACACTCCTCTCTGCTCTACTTTTCAGGAATTATGATGATGAATACAGATAAGATATTCAGCTGAATCTCTGTAGGAATGATGTTCATGAGAAGACATGAAGTACAGAAAGGACGGACAGGGCAGACTGTGGTAATGGAGACTGCATACAAGTGCTGCTGCTCATTATCTACACCCCCACTATCCTCTCTGTACTTCATGTCTTCTAATGAACTCCATTCCCACAGAGATTCATCTGAAGATTTTATTAAACTGTATTCAGGATCATAATCCCTGACAAGTAAGAGAGGAAGATGGTGCAGCTCTTTAACTTGTCCTCCTGTGTAATTAGGACAGGTTTTGTGTGGACTAGTAGGTTGGCAGCCATTTTATTTTTTCTAATGATTGCTCCCCTGACAAAACGAGCCATTGTACCTAATAAAAGCTATTTGGTAATATATTTATAATGAAGTAATATTTAAAGGGAACCTGTCACCTGCAAAATACTAATTTTACTAATCACAGTACCTTATAGTTTCTCGCAATGTGGGCCCAAAGATGTTTCCATATCATCTGTCAGGGTTGTGATCTTTAATAAAATCTACTTATAAAAGTTTGTTTGGCGCCTTGTTCAAGTCCTGCAAGAGTCAAGGGAGCAGCGGCCTCCTTGACTCAACCGTCAGCAAAGACCCGCCGCTCCTCCTCACATTGATGGACATTTCTCCTTGTAGCCAGGACCACGCTCTTTTCACGCATGCGTCATGTGCGTCCTGCCACAGTGCGATCCGGCTATGGCTCCGTTCCTCCCTGGCCTCTTTCTGTTTACTGCGCCTGCGCCGTTCCCATACAGCGCGCTCGCGCCCGTCCTTCGCTTCTTCCCTGTAGCGTGAGCGCACTGTATGGGAATGGCGCAGGCGCAGTGAACATGAAGAGGCCAGGGAGGTAGTGAGCCGTAGCCGGGATCGCGCTGTGGCAGGACATGCCCGGCGCATGCGCGAGAACAGCGCTGTCTCGGCTACAGGGAAAAGTGTCCATCGATTTGCGGAGGAGCGGCATAGGGGCGGGCTTATCGGACGGTTGAGTTAAGGAGGCCGCTGCCCCCTTGACTTCAGCAGGACTTCAAAAAGGCACCAAACCAAGTTTTATAACTCGTTTTAGGTGAGAGCAAAATGCAGAAAGAAGATATGAAAAAAAATTTGGGCACACTATGATAGATACTTTAAGGTACTGTGATTAGTGTAAATTGTCCTTTCCAGGTTACAGGTTCCCTTTAAGTATTTTCATTTTCTTAATTCCCGGAGAACCCCTTTAAGGTTGGAACTGAGAATGTGTGTCCACTTCAGGTAAATGGACAGAGAAGTTGTCCTGTAGATGCGGCCAGTAATTGTGGACAGAGTATCTGGAGCACAAAGAAGTAGTGTGCAGCCAATGAGAGCCTGTCAGGAGCCGGGCCGTCGCAGTAGAGGCCAGTGCAAGCACCAACACCAAGCAGAGCAGCACCCCTAATGTCAGGATGGTCCACTCAACATGAGAAAAATTGTTGGGACTGTGCTGTACCCATTCCTGTAACCCCTCTGATGTACCCTGGCTTGCAGTTAATGGACTTGTCAACTGCTTTAGTATAGTAACATAGTAACTTAGTATTATAAGACCGAAAAAAGACATTTGTCTATCCAGTTCGGACTGTTTTCTACAAGTTGATCCAGAGGAAGGCAAAAAACCCCTGTGAGGCAGAAGCCAATTTTCCGCACTTAAGGGGAAAAAAATTCCTTCCCGACTCAAATCAAGCAATCAGAATAACTCCCTGGATCAACGACCCCTCTCTAGTAGCTATAGCCTGTAATATTATTACTCTCCAGAAATACATCCAGGCCCCTCTTGAATTCCTTTATTGTACTCACCATCACCACCTCCTCAGGCAGAGAGCTCCATAGTCTCACTGCTCTTACCGTAAAGAATCCTCTTCTATGTTTGTGTAGAAACCTTCTTTCCTCCAGACGCAGAGGATGTCCCCTCGTCACAGTCACAGTCCTGGGGATAAATAGATGATGGGACAGATCTCTGTACTGACCCGTGATATATTTATACATAGTTATTAGATCTCCCCTCAGTCGTCTTTTTTCTAAAGTGAATAACCCTAATTTTGATAACCTTTCAGGGTACTGTAGTTGCCCCATTTCAGTTATTACTTTAGTTGTCCTCCTCTGAACCCTCTCCAGCTCTGCTATGTCTGCCTTGTTCACAGGAGCCCAGAACTGTACACAGTCCTCCATGTGTGGTCTGACCAGTGATTTGTAAAGTGGTAGGACTATGTTCTCATCACAGGCATCTATGCCCCTTTTGATGCAACCCATTATCTTATTGGCCTTGGCAGTAGCTGCCTGGCACTGGTTTTTGCAGCTTAATTTGCTGTTTATTAAAATTCCTAGATCCTTTTCCATGTCAGTGTTACCCAGTGTTTTACCATTTAGTATGTACGGGTGACTTGCATTATTCCTTCCCATGTGCATAACCTTACATTTGTCAGTGTTAAACCTCATCTGCCATTTCTCTGCCCAAGCCTCCAATCTATCCAGATCCCTCTGTAGCAGAAAACTGTCCTCTTCAGTGTTAATTACTTTACACAGTTTAGTGTCATCTGCAAAAATAGATATTTTACTATACAAGCCTTCTACAAGATCTGTTACTGTATACTGTCAGTTACTGTATTAGTTCCCATATTAGTGACCCTCTTGTTACTCAGAATGTTTTTACAGTATATTAGAAAATTGAAATTTATTTTATGTTGGAGCAGGGATATCGCCTTCTCTCTCTGCATTGTAATTTGGCAGTGTATTCTGCTCCTCGCCATTGTTAGACCAAGTTCACAGTTTAGTCAGTTATTCCCATCAGATATTGTGAGCCAAAACCAGGTGCAGGTCAAAAGCACAAAACAGGAGCAGATCTTTCCATTGTACTGTATCTCTGTGTAGGTGTCATTACTGGTTTTGGCTCACAATAAGGCCGTCTGCCGGCCAAGCCCGTCCTGCGGAGCGCAAATTGCGGTCCACAATGCATGGGCACGACCATGGGCCAGCCGCATGCGGATCATGGACCCATTCATTTGAATGGGGTCCGAGATCCGGATCGATGGTCTGCACCGCAAAAAAGTAGTGCATGCACTACTTTTTTGCGGAACGGAAGCACGGAACGGAACACCACGGAAGCACTCCATATTGCTTCCGTTCCGTGGTTCCATTCCGCACCGCATCTCCAGATTTGCGGAACCATTCACGGCTGGTGCCCCGTGTATTGCGGACCCGCCGTATGCTGGCCGCGATACGGCCACAGCAGGGCAACAGCCGTGTGCATGAGCCCTAACTGATGGAAATAACTGACCAAATAACTGAAGTGTATACTCAGCCTTAGGCTATTTTCACACTAGTGGCAGGACAGATCCGACAGGCTGTTTGCCCGACAGAACAGCCTGTCGGATCCGTCCTGCTGCTAGTGAACGTGTGACCCCGGACTACCGCTCTGGCCCCATTGTCTATAATGTAAGGCAGTGCACAGCGAGAACCTGCCGGAATAAAACTACGACATGTCCGACATGGCTTCTCGCCGTGCGCTGCCGGAACTCCGCTCCGCCCCTATTATAGTCAATAGGACCGGAGTGGTAGTCCGGGGGCATACGTTCACTAGCGGCAGGACGGATCCGACAGGCTGTTCCGTCAGGTGAACAGCCTGTCGGATCCGTCCTGCCACTAGTGTGAAACTAACCTTAGAGCTCATGCACATGATCGTTGTCGGCCGGTCAGCAATATACAGTCACCGGCCATTTGTGCACCACATCCCGGATGCGGACCCATGTTCTATTTTTTTGCGGTGTGGACAGATCACTGACCCATTCAAGTTGAATGGGTCTGCATCAGTTTGCACCAGCCACACGGAGGGTGTCCATGCATTGTGGACCGCAATTTGCAGTCCCCAATGCACGGAACGTGTGCATGAGCCTTACCTGTATGTCAGATTTACTGTGTCCTGGGTTCAGAGACCTATGAGTCTCATGTTTTACTCAGTCTGACTCTGTTTTATGCTTTCATTTTTATCCATCCTTTTAATAAAAAAGAGATTAAAATAAAAAGAAAAAAACTCTTTAGCAAATGACATAAGGCTTCGTTCCCAGAGTGAAACGCTGCAGTCTGAAGAAGACAGAAACACTTGAAGGATGTTATGTGCCCTAAGACACATATCATTAGAGACATTTCTAGGACTCTGTAACAGAATAGAAAACCGTAATACAAGTCTGCTTTCATCTTCATTGCAGGACGCTTGGAGGATCATTGTCATTTGCATAGCTCTGGGCTTGACATTATATCAGATTGTGGAGGAATTTAAAGAAATCTATCAGTCAAAGGTCAAGATGAATCTATGGAAAGAATGGAGAAAAAAGGAGCTTGGGCGGGATTTTAAATACTGCCATCCAATGTGGCCAGAGGTACATGCAAGGATATTGCTATGCGGTGTAAATGCAGATGAAATGTATGAAGTAATATCCACAGCAGGTTAAATATTTCAATGAAGAACGTCTCATGTGGACAAAACCAAACAATAGTTTTCTCTAAAGTAGGTCATGTGTATAACTCTGTCCATTCTGCAAAGAGCACGCCATAAAGGGGTGCACAAAAGATATATTTCCCACAAACAAACGACTTCTCACCTGGAAAATCTGTACTATCATGGATCTGTTTTGAGTAAAGTAAATATTGCGATTGTTGCATTTGCCATGAGAGAATGAGAAGTGTCGCTGACACAGCCAGCAATAATGTTACTTATAGAAACTTATATGAGTTTAAAGAGGTTATTCTCCCCTGGGGATCTTTTCAACAGACCCCTCAGCGTGGCCGGACTCGTGGTAGGAGTCATACTTACCTGATCCCTGCCACTGGGATCCGATTATATTGCTCCCCTCGAACGTCGCAGTTCTCGTGTCTCCCCGTGTCATCATCCGGTTTGCGTGGGTCACGTGGCTGCAGCAGTGACGTGTCTCTTATGCGTCATGTCACTGGGTCCCATGAGTCATGGGAGATAAGTCACCGCTGTGGCCATGTGACCCGCATCAAACAGGTTGTTGATGTGAGGAGAACTAAGACCTGCAGCGCTTGAGGGGGAGGGATGGAGCCAGAACCCAGCATCGGGATCAGGTAAGTAGGATTCCCACCATGGGTCTGGCAACACTGGAGGGGTCTGCAGAAAAGGTACCCAGGGGTGAATAGCCCCATTAAGCTTGTCTGTTTCTTCCATAGTTCAACTGGATTCTAACTGGATTAGGGAGGTTAACAAGTGGCTCAAGAACTGGTGTAGGAAGGAGGGGTTCGGGTTCATGGAGAACTGGGCCGACTTCTCTGTTGGCTACAGGCTCTACCGTAGGGACGGGCTGCACCTCAATGGGGAAGGGGCAGCTGTGTTGGGGAGAAAGATGGCTAGAAGGTTGGAGGAGTGTTTAAACTAGGGACTGGGGGGGAGGGTAATTACGTTATAGGAGGGGAAGATATTGCAGATAGAGACCAGGGGCGAGGTAGTGTGTCTGGGGGAGGAATGGAAGGGGGGACTAGAACAGCTCAGAATGAAAGATGTAGGGTAAAAAATACACATAAACCTCTCCAATGTATGTATACTAATGCCAGAAGCCTGACTAACAAGACTGGTGAACTGGAATTAGTGATGTGTGAGGAGGACTATGACATAGTGGGAATAACTGAGACATGGCTGGATGATAGCTATGACTGGGCAGTTAATATAAAAGGTTACAATCTGTTTAGAAAGGATTGTCAAAACCGGAGAGGTGGAGGAGTCTGCCTCTACGTGAAGTCGTGTCTAAATCCCGTAATTCGAGAATACATCTCTGAGGGACATGAACATGTGGAGTCACTGTGGGTAGAAATACATGGAGCAAAAAACAATAATAAAATACTAATAGGAGTGATTTATAAACCACCTAATATACCAGAGTCCACAGAAAATCTATTACTAAACGAGATAGACGAGGCGGCAAATCATAATGAAGTCGTTATCATGGGGGACTTCAACTACCCAGATATAGACTGGGAAACTGAAAGCTGTACATCCCATAAAGGAAACAGGTTCTTGGCAATAGCCAAAGACAATTTCCTTTCCCAACTGGTTCAGGACCCCACTAGAGGGACGGCCATACTGGACTTAGTATTAACCAATAGACCTGATAGAACAACAGATGTACAGGTTGGGGGACACCTGGGAAATAGTGACCATAAAGTTATAACCTTCCAATTATCCTTCAAACGAGAGTTTCTAAAGGGAGGAACAAAAATACCAAACTTCAAAAAGCAAAATTTAGCCAACTAAGCGAGGCCATAGGCCTAACTAACTGGGACAAAGTCCTCAAAAATAAAAATACAACCATAAAATGGGAGATTTTTAAAAGCATTGTAACATCTAATTGTGAGAGGTACATACCTTATAGGAATAAAAGGCTAAGGAACAATAAGAGACCAATGTGGATAAATGGAACCGTAAAGAAGGCAATAAATGACAAAAAGAAAGCATATAAATCGCTAAAACAGGAGGGGAGTCAGGAAGCACTGATAAACTATAAGGAAAAAAATAGAATATGTAAAAAACTAATAAAATTTGCCAAAATAGAGACCGAGAGATTAATTGCCAAAGAGAGTAAAACTAACCCTAAAATGTTCTTCAATTATATAAATAGTAAAAATATAAATCTGAAGGAGTCGGCCCTCTACATAGCAATGAGGGGGTGTTGCAGAGAGCGACGAGGATAAAGCAAAACTATTAAATATTTTTTTCTCCACTATATTCACTGAGGAAAATAAACTGTCAGATGAAATGCAGAATGTAAAAGTAAATCCCCATTAAAAGTGCCCTGTCTGACCCAGGAAGAAGTACAACAGCCGACTTAAAAAGATTAAAATAGACAAATCGCCAGGACCGGATGGCATACACCCCGTATCCTAAGGGAATTAAGTGATGTCATAGCCAGACCATTATTTCTGATATTTACGGACTCTATAATAACAGGGAATGTTCCACAGGATTGGCGCATAGCAAATGTGGTGCCAATATTCAAAAGGGTCCAAAAACAGAGCCTGGAAATTATAGGCCGGTAAGTTTAACATCTATTGTTGGTAAACTGTTTGAAGGGTTTCTAAGAGATGCTATTTTGGAGTATCTCAATGAAAATAAGCAAATAACGCCATATCAGCATGGCTTCATGAGGGATCGGTCATGCCAAACAAATTTAATCAGCTTCTATGAGGAGGTAAGTTCTAGACTTGACAGAGGCGAATCAATGGACGTCGTATATCTGGACTTCTCCAAAGCATTTGACACCGTACCTCATAAAAGGTTAGTATATAAAATGAGGATGCTCGGACTGGGAGAAAATGTCTGTATGTGGGTAAGTAACTGGCTGAGTGACAGAAAACAGAGGGTGGTTATTAACGGTAGATACTCAGATTGGGTCACTGTAACTAGTGGGGTACCTCAGGGGTCAGTATTGGGCCCTATTCTCTTCAATATATTTATTAATGATCTTGTAGAAGGCTTGCACAGTAAAATATCTATTTTTGCAGATGACACTAAACTGTGTAAAGTAATTAACACTGAAGAGGACAGTTTTCTGCTACAGAGGGATCTGGATAGATTGGAGGCTTGGGCAGAAAAATGGCAGATGAGGTTTAACACTGATAAATGTAAAGTTATGCACATGGGAAGGAATAATGCAAGTCACCCGTACATATTAAATGGTAAAACACTCGGTAACACTGACATGGAAAAGGATCTAGGAATTTTAATAAACAGCAAATTAAGCTGCAAAAACCAGTGTCAGGCAGCTACTGCCAAGGCCAATAAGATAATGGGTTGCATCAAAAGGGGCATAGACGCCCGTGATGAGAACATAGTCCTACCACTTTACAAATCACTGGTTAGACCACACATGGAGTACTGTGTACAGTTCTGGGCTCCTGTGAACAAGACAGACATAGCAGAGCTAGAGAGGGTTCAGAGGAGGGCAACTAAAGTAATAACTGGAATGAGGGATCTACAGTACCCTGAAAGGTTATCAAAATTAGGGTTATTCACTTTAGAAAAAGACGACTGAGGGGAGATCTAATAACTATGTATAAATATATCAGGGGTCAGTACAGAGATCTGTCCCATCATCTATTTATCCCCAGGACTCTGACTGTGACAAGGGGACATCCTCTGCGTCTGGATGAAAGAAGGTTTGTACACAAACATAGAAAAGGATTCTTCACTGTAAGAGCAGTGAGACTATGGAACTCTCTGCCTGAGGAGGTGGTGATGGTGAGTACAATAAAGGAATTCAAGAGGGGACTGGATTTATTTCTGGAGTGTAATAATATTACAGGCTATAGCTACTAGAGAGGGGTCGTTGATCCAGGGAGTTATCCTGATGCCTGATTGGAGTCAGGAAGGAATTTTTTTTTCCCCTTAAGTGAGGAAAATTGGCTTCTGCCTCACAGGGGTTTTTTGCCTTCCTCTGGATCAACTTGTAGGAAACAGGCCGAACTGGATGGACAAATGTCTTTTTTCGGTCTTATATACTATGTTACTATGTTATTGTAAAAATTCTGTTATGTTGTAATATATTGTTTTGCTGACAGGCTCTCTTTAAGGCTGTTCATACTGGTGCTATGACTGTAAAGACCATCTGTCAGAAGTTTTGTGCCTATGACACTGGCTGACCTGTTCCATGTGCACTTGGCAGCTGAAGGCATCTGTGTTGGTTCCATGTTCATATGTGCCCGTATTGCTGAGAAAAATGATGTTTTATTATATGCAAATGAGCCTCTAGGAGCAACGGGGGCGTTACCATTTCACCTAGAGGCTCAGCTCTCTCTGCAACTGCCACTTCCTCTCCACATTGATTGACTTTAGGAGAAGTCATGGCCAGGTCAGCCAGTTTCATAGGTACAAATCTGCCGACAGATGCCCTTTAATGATTGGATGTAGCTGAGACTACTAGTGCAGGGATGGGCAAACTGCGGCACTCCAGCCGTTGCAAAACTACAACTCCCAGCATGCAAAGTCTGCTTACAGCTATCAGCCTACAGCAGGGCATTGTGGGAATTGTAGTTTTACAACAGCTGGAGGGCCGCAGTTTGCCCATCCCTGCACTAGTGTATGGCATGATCAGCTGAATTCAGACGATCCACTTTTTTTCCGTTGTGAAACGGTCTCGGTGATCTGCCAGCTTAGTATGTCATGTTAGATTGTTCATACGAATGAACTGACGGACAGTTCGTCAGCCTCAAACAGGTGATTCACTTCCTGACCATCAGATATATATGAGACCTCCCAACTCTCCCCCAATGGCAGATGTCAGGGGAGATAAGGATCGGGCAGTTGGATTCCAATGCCCGATCCTTTAGTTCTCAGGGAGATAAGCCTCTGTCAGACTTATCTTCACCTACTCGAAAGGATCCTCCTCTTCTTTCTACTGAGAACACATGCTTGTACAGCCGAGCTGAGGCGGCATGTGTACGAGGGGATTGGCAGTGAGAGCTGTCGGCCAAAGTCTTTTTTCGCCCAGTAGCTATGTGTATGGCCTTATTTTGGTCAGCTTTAGTCAATGGATCTGTAAAAAAAATATATATATATACCAAATTTGGAACAAATACATCCGTCCTATACATTATGCATCTTGTAAAAGGAGATACTGTGTTGCCTGTGCAAACACAACCATAAAGTCCCTTTGCACTCCTTGTACCTGTCCTATATTTAGTCTGCGAGTAGCAGGCATATAGCAGTAAATCATCCCTCTGGTTGTTCCATATTGATCTCATATTACAGCTTTAATGTGCTACAAGATGTAACATTTGCTGCAATTTTATTGTAGGAAAAGGAATACTTGCAAAAGGGTATTGACGACTTACAGGATATTCACCCCGCTTACTTTAAAGATTTCTGGTAGGTGATCCCAAATATCTGACATTCGATACAGAAGGCTGATATTCTGTGAACTGGTATCTGTGTACTTACCTCCAGGGAGTAAACTGACATGGGCTATAGAACATTACCACAATGGGAATGCACATCTATACACTCGGTGCTGACAGCCTCGGAGGGGAAGCACTGTCCTGTTCCATGCTTTGCTTGGAGCGACATTTTAACAATACCATTAGTACAAATTGACTTCCCATTACTGCATCGCTTTACACATTTGACAGCTGCTAAAAACATCAGCAGATGAAGCAATCTAAACATGTCTGCAATATATGAGAGAAGCATCCTAATGTCATTTATCAGTTCAAAGGCGGCATACAGTTTTCAACCATTTTGTTTATTGTCCCAGTGCAATCTCATATTAAGCAGCTCTGCAATAGGACTGTATGTAGACAATATGTCACCATGGAAACAGACAACAAACAAACACTGTGTAGTCTGATGCTGGTGTTATAATAAGACCTAGGACGGGCACTGCCACTGTACATGTATGGGTGCTATCAGCATGTACAAAACAACAGAGAAAAGAGAAAGGCTCCAAGCCAAGAAATGATGCACACTGTAAAATAAAATATCACATTTTATCAGTTGGGCAACATTAAAAACAATTAAAAATCACAAAAAGCTGGAGGGGTCAAGAAATACATGCGATTGAGAATCTCCCCCCACAGAGCCCGATACTATAAATCAGAGGAAAATATGCAAAAAAAAGTTAACAATATACCAAAAGGTTAAAATGTATACACAAGCTCCAAATAAAGCTAAAAATAGTGCCAAGAAAACATAAAAACTCTATCTATCTATCTATCTATCTATCTATCTATCTCCTATCTATCTATCTATCTATCTATCTCCTATCTATCTATCTATCTATCTATCTCTCCTATCTATCTATCTATCTATCTATCTATCTATCTATCTCCTATCTATCTATCTATCTATCTATCTATCTCCTATCTATCTATCTATCTATCTATCTGCTCTATCTATCTATCTATCTATCTAATATCTATCTATCTCATATCTATCTATCTATCTCATATCTATCTATCTATCTATCTATCTACCTACCTATCTATCTATCTCTCTATTTATTTATCTATCTCATATCTATCTATCTATCTATCTATCTATCTATCTACCTACCTATCTATCTCTCTATCTATCTATCTCCTATCTATCTATCTATCTATCTATCTATCTATCTATCTTTCTTTCTATGAAGTAATTTCATACTGACTGATGTGACATTAAAGTGCTGTGCCATTATATGAAGATAAAGACAATGGATGCATCATTTATTGAGGAAATCCTCATGAGGATCGGTCCCACAGCGCGCTGAGAAAGGTGTGTTACCTATTACAGGTTGTATGATACATGTGTCTATTGTCTTTAGTTTCATATATTGGCACTGGCTCTTTATTATTTATTCTTTGCTATATATATAGATATACTTTGTATATAAATCCTGTTGTTTTATCCTCTTCCATCTGTTCATGTTTTCTAACCTATGAAATGTACGTCGACATAAAGTAGAGGACACATCCTGTAAAAGGCATAATAACCGCAGCATCAGACAAGGTGTTTTTTTTGTTGTTTGTTGCTATGAATCTATATTCTCTGTATAGGAGCGGTAGAAACAACACGGTAAGATTAGTAATTAAAACCTATTGCAAAGTTGCTCCATTTTTCATTTTAGAGGCGTTGGCACATTGGAAAATTATTTGCAAAGGTTTATGTAACAATCAGTGGGTGTGGAACCAGCGTATCAACCAACCGGTTTGACTTTGGCCTAAACCTGGCAGTCCCTCTGGTTTTCACCCTACACAGGGATCCGTACTTTGCTGCAGGGGAGCCACCGGGCCACTGTTTCTTGGAGTAGTCACAGGCGGCTCAGAGTCAGGTCAGGCTGCAGCGAGTCAGAATCTGGGAATGAAGCAGCAGTTGGTACCCAGGCAGACAAGCAGATGATAGCAAGGATATAGCAAGCTAATAACCCTAAAGTGAGACAAAGAGCACAGCATATATAGCAGAGCTGAGTAACATATTAGAAGCAGCGGCTCACCGAACCAGAGGAGGGTTAACCCTTGCAACACTGCAGAGTGAGTTCAGGTTCAATGATGAATATCTCTGGAACTGCACATGATGTGTGGAGTGGCTCCCAATACCCGCCTGAAGTAGCGGGGCAGCAGGGTGCATTGGCCCCCGACATAACAGTGTACATAGGCTTTATGATCTGTATTTATCCTCATCCATTTAATTGTTCACACAAGCTATTCATGGTACGGGCCTGAGTATTGTCATAACCTAATTAATAATGGGATAGTTCCTATTGCCTGTATGAGATCTGTACACGTGTAGGAAAGTAGTGATGTCCAATAATAATAGCAGTACATCTGAATGCTAACTTAAAGGGAAACTCCAATGAAAAACATACTTTCCCTTTGAATTTTTCATCATTGCGCTTTGCAGTTACAAACCAACAGTCTAGAAATGTGCTTGGTGACAGCCTTCTTAGCCATGTGTATTCTGATGTTGTCACTGGATCTCCTCCAGACTGTTGAGGATGTAAGGCTATTGTCAGCCACACATCCGTGACCTTTCCTGCATGCTGCATGAGACATGTATACAGGCACAGCCTCTTGTCTCCTGTCTTGCATCTCTAGTTGAAAATCATCCATCATATAGTCCAGGGCTGGCCAACCTGAGGCTCTCCAGATGTTGCAAAACTACAACTCCCAGCATGCAAAGACTGCTTACAGCTCTCAGCCTACAGCAGGGCATGGTGGAAATTGTAGTTTTACAACAGTTGGAGAGCCACAGGTTGGCCATGCCTGATATAGTCCATGACAAGCTCCTTCTAACAAAGCTAGAACCAGCCCTGTACCTCACATGGATCCAAAGATCTCCCTTTTCCTTGCTCCGATCCCTCTGCTAGATTTATTTCAAACTGGCAGCTCAGGGTGTGTGTCCTTTCTCAGGGGTGTGTCCTTGAGCTGTAGTTTTGGTCCTAATTCATTCATCATCATCCATCTCAACGGGGCCGCAAAAGATACGGACAGCACACCCTTAAAAAAATAAAAAATGTCCTATTCTTGTTCCGTTTTGCGGAAAAGTATAGGACATTTCTGCAGGAGGAAAAAAAATGGCGCCATGCACTCGGCCAGTATCCGTGTTTTGCAGATCCATGATTTGCGGACCGCAAAGAACTTGCGGCTGTGGGCATTAGCCCTAACTGTCATAGCTCCTAACAGTAGATGCAGCTGGTAGCAGATGAAGGATGGAATTCAGCATGTGCAACCTCCTTAGCGAGGTGGGCCAACAAATAAAGCAAAAAACAAACAGCAGGTGGCGCTATACATATACATTTTATTGAATAACTCAGTGGCTATAGTACATTTTTAATTACTTGCAATTACAAAAGTATTCAGATCCAGGGACTGGTTTTAAAAAACATATAATATTTTTCTTGTAACAAACCCTGTAATACAGAAGTGGCTTCACAGTGAATGGGAAATATAAAGGAAGGACCAGGATCCACTTTTGGCTTTGGCTCAAAAAAACTGCATCAAGAAACAATATGTCTGATTCCAGATTTACAGGGGTCAATAGAAATGAAACAAGTACTGATTTCCACAGGTTTATTTCTTTTAATAAACATCTCATGTAATATTGTATCTTTAATACAGCATAACCGATGCCAATGTAACTTTTGCTCTGCACATTCAGCATGGTGATCACACAGTTCAGTATCCTGTGCACAGCAGCTAATCAGTATGGGCTGCGTGGAGTCCTGTTACGTAATCCTGCCTTTACTCCCAGAGCCTTATTTCACTCCAGCGTCTCCTCGTTTGACTTTTGTGTGCGGCAGTCTGAATCACGCTGACACAGTTTATCAATTCCCCTATTAGTCCTCTCATTATTCTTCCTTTTGTCTGTCTCTTCTAATTCCGTCACTTTGACCTAACGATCTGGCTTATTTTTCTCAGCCTGCTTAAATGAGTTCATTTTCTGACATTCCTTTCAAACAGCATTGATTCTGGCAAACTTTCCAGCTTTCCAAAGGCCCCCATACACGTTAGGCCATTGTCTCTCAAACTGGCCATGTTCAATGGGACCAGTCAACAGTCTAAATGTGTATGGGGAGTAATGTTGACCGCGAATATTCGAATTGCAATTTTTTTTGAATATAGTGCTATATATTCGTTTTTTAGAATATTGGTCGTATTTTCCATCTGAAGTCATGATTCCTCCCTGCTTAAGTTGCTCTTTGGGCCAATGACTGTTTACATTAAATTGGAAAAATGACGAATATTCTAAAAAACAAATATATAGCACTATATTCTAGAGTGCTATATATTCATGTTTTAGAATATTCGCATTACGCGAATATTACATTGCTGATTTGTCGCAATCAATACAATAATCTCGAATACGAATACTCTTGAATATATGATGAATATTGTAACGAATATTCGCGAAATATCGTGAATTCGAATATTGCCCCTGCCGCTCATCACTAATTGGGAGCTCCTGACTGTCCACAAAAGATGACGTTGGGGGAGAAAAGAGCATTAGATTTCAATGCCCAATGATTTCGTTCTTCCATTAACAATATATACACCCTCTGCCAAACCAGTCGTGTATGTGAGTAGGAGAATTGGGAGAGATAGCTGTCAGCCATTGGAGGTGGACCTTTGTGACCTCTAGGATTATCAAGTAAAGTAAATTTAGGTTGTGCTGTCACATATAGCCTTTTTTTTTTTGATATGCCAGATGAGAGATGGCAGCCTCCCATCATTAGTGAACTGCAGCAATTTTTTTCAGTTTTCGGGAAGTAAAAGTCCCAGATCTTAAAGGGCAACATAGGAAAATTTAGTATGAACCCCCTGCCCAACCCAGTTTCCCAGAAGAAATTTTCATAAAATATTGTAATAAATAATAGTCGCCCTCAGCTTCGCCCAAGTTATCCAATTTATACAGAAGCAGACTGGCCATAGACCACTACTGTAGATTTCAACTCCAGTGATCCACATAATTCTTGGAATTGGAACCAGAGATAAGCGAGTCCTTCAAAATTCGATTCGGGTTCAAATAGGCTGAATTGAGTCTACCCGAATTGAAAATGCTCTAATTGGACTGAAATATTTGTGTATGACACTCTGAGGTCTCCTAGGATTCATATTTTTTCTCTATTGTCTCTCATTTTTTATTCATCATTAATTAATCTTCTCTCTCACTCTTTCTCCATAATTTGAAATTCGGATTCAAATTTTTTCAAAATATGTGTCAAATTTACTTTGTTTACAATTGATGCACTAATCTCTGCTTGGGAAACATTGCCTCAGGTCGTTGGTGGCCAGACAGTAGAGTAGACCTCAAAGCAGACATCAATACATCTTAAGTGTTCCTGTCTCCAGACATTTTCATTGAAATTCTATTTGGCAGCTTATATAGGAACTAATCATTTCTAACAAGAGGATCTAGATCTCACTCTGTCATACTTTTTAACATATGTGTTGTTAAATTTGGGTCATTTAAGCCCTGCCCCAGACACTCCATAAACCTACAACACAAAACCCACTGGTAGGTTATTGTGATTTTCTCAGAGAGGAAAGCATACACAAAAGACACACAGGCTGCTGAGCAAGAGAAGAGAGCACCCCAGCAAACTCTGCAGGAGGAGGAGGAATTGCACAGTCCTTGGCATCAGTGTCTGTCAGAACAAGTGAGAAAAGATCCCTTCTAAGCTACAAAAGGAGATATCAGTCCTGGAATAAGGCTGTGCTGATACATGAGAGCTAGCGAAAGCATCAGCATCCTGGACACACAGACAAATTAGGAATAGGATGCAAACTGGATATCAGGTGGTGTAAAAATTATAAGAATGGCAGAATGAAACTTAGTGTATCTCTAACTTAATTCAAGGTAACTAATACCATTTGTAAAAATCATTATTCCATGTCAAAGGTGTCCATAGTCTTTAAGCTTTAATTACGTAAAATCTAAAAAAAGCTATTTAAAGGGTTAACATTAGTTATATGAAATCATAATAATGCCATCATCTCTACGATGGTACGTCAGATTATCATGGCTTTACCGTAACATCTCTTCACGGTTTTCTTTATAAGCTATGAAGGCAACAATTTTATTTTGCTATTCCGCCCTCCGCTCTACCAGTCCTGACTGGCCCATAGTGTAATAGGCAGAGGATTCCACAGTCACACATATCATTTCTGCCTGACTGCTCTTATCTTGTTCATCTATAATGTGGGTTACAAACCAAACACTGGGAAGTGTCACGCAACAAACTGCAGCTCTTTGTAACCTGAGCAGCCACATCTCAGCGAGAATGTTATTACTTATCTCATGTGCAGTACCATTAAGGGACCAGAGAGTGTAAGCCATGCCTCATAGGAAAAGACATTGAGAATGCTTTAATAATAGTGAGACTGCTGGAGTAAGATGGCTGGAGACGTAGTGATTAGTGCTCAACTTGTCAAGATCTGTTAGGGTTTCCATTTGTGAAAGTTTAAGAGCAGGGTGTGATAAGAATCCGTGAGCAGCATTACTATTACTTTACTATCTGTGAATTTTACAAGGGAGTCGAAGGCAGGGGCGTAGCTAACGGCTCATGGGCCCTGGTGCAAGAGTTCAGCTAAGGCCCCCCTTCCCTCAGTGCTTTGTGTGTCTTCTTATGTGCCACAAGGGTCTTTGGGCCCCCTCAGGCTTCTGGGCCCGGTAGCGACTGCTACCTCTGCACCCCCTATAGCTACGCCCATGGTCGAGGGGTAGACACAGGCAACACACGTTCCCACACCACAGAGCCAAGTACACCTTCCCCTGCCATTGCAAAAATCACAGACCATCATGCACCCAGAAAAACCCTGTACCCAAGACCCTGTAGACCATCATACTTACCAACATGTAAATCCCAAATTGTTGGCAACTTCATTCAGGAACGACTCCAAAACGCTCCATTTTTGTGAAAGTGGCAAGGGCATCAGAGAAAAGTAGCGTTAAAAAAATTTGCAAACTTGGCAACTTCTTTACTTTTTGGTGTGGAGGGAATGAGAAATGACCTCCAGTATTAATGGTTTTCATTTTAGCAATCATTTAAATGCAGTCAGCAATGGATAATTTAAACATTAAACAAAGAAAATGCACAGGAAAATACAAAATATCTCCACATGTCCTCCTTTCATTGGATTCTGTGTGGTCTCATATTACTATTAAACTGAGAGAAATATAAAGAAATCTTCTCTATGTATCTCAGGAGATCTTCTTTGTCCTCCCATCCTCGTTATTGTCCTATGTCTGGCTGTAAGATAGCTGGCTGCAGCAGGAGCCTCACTTCTCTGAGCTCTTTGCAGTAGGACTTAAGCCTTTCACCACCTCAGTTGCTCCCCAGATTAAAATGGAATAAATCAGCAGAAGATTAAAAGGAACACTAAACGTTAAAATATCCTAGTACTTGCTCTTTTTTAATTCCTCCTTTTTCTTGGTCCTCTTTTGTCTGATATTACCATTAAAAAAAGAAACACATATATGAAGAAATCTCTCTGTGTCCCAGGATGTCAGCCATGCCCTCCAACTCCTCCTTTCTAGTCTAGTGACAGTCTACAAGGCAAGTGGCTGGAGCAGGAACCTCCCCGCTGTTCTCTGTCTGCAGTAGTACAAAAACACTGTTAATACAGGATGACCGCAGATACATTATTATGGCTGTTTTTGACATGCTGTCCAGGCCTCCACTGTTTTCAAAGCTATATTGGGATTGCTGTACGTACTAATTTTCTTTTGGTCAGGCTGGACAGCGAACAAGCGAATGGTCTTAAACTGGCCAGATGTTTTGCTATTGTGACTCAACTTTCAGGAAACTTTGAGGTCGCATGACGGTCATAGTAACCCACAATCTTCCTGCAACTCAGTCATGGCCAAAAAGTGCCATAGTGTCATAGCTTAAAAATCAATATTTTCCAGAGCAAGGCTGCCGGTACTTGTATATACTGCAAGAAACATTAATAGCCGACTTGTGCGAACTGACTGGTGGCCACTTACTGCTACTTCCCATTACTCTTTCTCATGTAATCCTCGTTGTGACACCAGGCTGGCATAAAATCTGCACTGGTTCTATTTGCCATGGATATCAGGGTTTCTAGGACGTTGATACATACATAATTGGAATTTCACAGAATTTTCCTGCTCTGTGCTGTCCATGTACTGCCTGCCTTTGAAATATAAATCAGCCCGGCACCATGAACCTGGATTTAAATCTTGTATGTGATTCAGTAAAATTCTTGAGAAAACCAAAAAGATTTCACTGTCTGAAGAAAAGTGATTTATGCATTTTGCCTCCAGACTGTGGAAATGGTGACAGTTTATTGTCTTGTCGATTCTTGTGATTTTCCCTGTAAAACAACACAGCTTGACACAGCATTTCAGACCATGCCGAGCTGCGTGCCCTGCCCTCGTATCTCTAGCAGATTCTTACAGGCCATGATATAATGTTATATTAAGCAGATTTTTTATTGTTTAACATCCTCACAGTCAAATTAAAATTGGAAAAACCCTCCCAAAAATGTAACTTTTTTATTGTAGATTTTTAATATATGTAAATCTTGTTGACGCAGAACTCAGGGGACACTATTGCATTTTTAACTCCTTAGTGACATAATTAATTTGAGCCTTAAGGACCAATAATATTTTTACCCTTTGTCTTCCAGCAGTCATAACGTTTTAAGTTTTTTCTTCTAAATTCTTTTTTTATTTTGTAGGATTAGTTATAGGTTTTTTAGGAACTATTTTGGGGTACATATAGTTTAGTAAGCAACTTTTATTATTTTATTTTTAGGGAAAAGATTTAAAAAACTATTTTTACATTATTTTGTGGCATTCAGTTAAAGCGTTCACTGTGTGGTATAACTAACATACCTTTATTATGTGGTCAGTACAATAATGATAATGCCACATTTCTATATATTTTTTTTTACTATTTTTCCTTTCCTCCTGCAGCTTCCCAACCGCTCCCTCCTTCTCCAGACTGGAGGGGGGTAGGGGTGGGGGGCTTTTGCTGCTCAAATCTCTGGATTGGTAGCAGCTAGAGATATAGGCATTCCAAGATTTCAAACAATACCAGAATAACAGCATTATCTTCAGTATATGGGAATATATGACCGTTAGGGATGGAATGAATGCAGCTGAAAGTTAAAGTAAAAGCAGATTTTATTGCAATTATTCCCAACTCGAATTCTAACAGCTATATCTTCTGCTTATCTTGGGCTAATGCTGTCATTTTGGTCTTTTATACAAGCTTTGAATGTCAGCTTTCAAACAAGACCAGGGCCATGCTTATTCCTATCAGGAGATATCACCAGCAAAAGATTTGACGATCACCTATTGTGAATGGTGGATCCTGTTTTATCTATACACGTAGGTGATATCATTACAGGCAGCATTAGAATGACATATAAGCAGGTAACTGCAATAAAGTGATCTGTACAGACCAAGAAGTGGCGCCTAATATTATATTGCCCCAAAAGCTTTTCCTTTGTGGTGGCAATTAATAGCTGCAATTTTCTGCCCTCCTTCTCCACTCATCTTTGATTAAGATATGGAGCAGGGGGCTTAGGAGGTGAGTTGTGGGCCACAGTAGTTGAATTCAGTAAGGTATGTGCGCGTCACGGACGTTCCCGCGGCAGGTGGCAGGAGATCGGTGAGACTGGCAACACGTTTTTTGATCTGACATGTTTTCTGTTTGGATCAAATGACGTCTGTGTTGTTTCTGGTGCTTGCTGCACCTTCTTTCCCCAGGTGTGGCTCTTAGGGTCATTTAACCTTCTCTATTTATTGTTGTTTCTCCCACTATGCTATGCGGTTTATAGCTTCTGTTTGAGTTGTGGATAGCTGGTGTGTGGATCTCGGCTGAGTTCCTGTTGCTGCCATAGCCACTTGAAGTTAAGTGTTTTCTTTCCCTTTTGTATTTTGTTTGGGTTATTTTGTGTGTTGCATTTCCCTGTCATTTGTATTAAGGCCTGAGGGAGACTCCTGTTCGTCCTTCCTTTTGGAGGAACAGGTTGTCTCAGTCCTGACACTAGTATCAGGGTCCTGTAAGGGTGAGTTAGGACATTAGGTATTCCGGTGTATGAACTCACCTACCTCTGGGGTCTGTTACTGGTAGTTAGTCAGGAGTTTAATTACAGTTTTACTAGGAGGTGTCCATCTCCTTTCCCTATTTTCCAGGTCTTATTCCCTCACCCCTTTCCCTCCTATGTTCGGTGTGGTGTTTCCTTTCCACACCCGAACGTGACTGATTCTCACTCCAGAAACTACAGCTGAGAGCTCCTTATGTACCCGATCAGTGGCAGAGAGGAGGGCTTGGGCAGCCCCCCTGTGCATCATCCCACCGGGAAATTGCCCTGTAAGGTTTATAGCCAATCTGCTCCTGTACATCTAATCACACACAAACACACAGTGACATACACACATATACACATTGTGACACACATATACACATTCTTTCCTACTCTGATGGCTTTCTGTCATGGTCACTAAGTCATGGGAAGGGGGCAGGATGGCTCTGACCAGTAGCTATTTGGAGAAGGTAGAGCTCTGAATCTCCTTTCTAACAGAACTGCTGTTGGGGACACTATCTGTCAACTGCTGGTAAAAGGTGAATACCTTCCATGTAATGTTCTACTTTCACCAGCAGATGGCAGCCAACATTAAAAGGGGTTTTCCAAAATGTATTTTAAAACTGCAAGTGAGCAGGGAAACTCTAAACTACAGACTTTTTGCTAAATTTGCAACATTCTGTTTTCTTTGCTACTTTGATCCCCAATCATTTTAATTCTGTGCTCAGTAATTTCATAATATGTATTAACGAGGATTAGGGATCCAAATCGACGATATAGGCTTACAGTTAAATGACAAACTTCTGTCTGCCTGAAGGCTAGGACTTTATTATTCATTTAATTGTCAGCGGTATGCATCTGTGCGCCGTGAGCTCCCCCTAGAAGTGGCTATAGGCAGCCAAAATTTTAAAGGGAGAATGTCACCAGGTAATTCACTGAGAAACCAGACACAATGTCCTGTAGGTCTAGCTCAGCTGAATGTAATGATACTTCTCACTTAGTTATCCATTGCTTCATTCTGGAGAAAAAAGTACAGTTAACCCATATGCAAATGAGCAGTTAAAGAAATTATCCAAGGTGTGATTGGCTGCATCGGTCACGTGCATCTCCCCTGTTGACGAATGTTGATCTCAGTGTGGCAGGGAGAGGAACAAACAGCCTGGAAACGCCAGGCACTGAAAAGTGGTGATGACCAGGTAAGTATGATCTCCACCACAGGGCATCCACTCTTACTCTTGGATAACCCTTTTAGGTGCACTGAGGGCAGGTCCAAGCCAATGTGTGCACCCTTGCTCCTCCTGCATGCTCTGCCAGCTCCTCCCTCTCCTTCTTGATTGACAGGTCCAGGTGAGGTGACTGTGCAGGAGCCTGGCCTTGTCGATCCATCATCTTTGTAACTATTTTTTATTGAGTTGAATTGTTTGTGAGTCTAGGTATATCCAGAGAGAGGGAGAGAGACCTTAACCAGAATAAATTATTCATCCATAGGATCCCCTTTTCCTTTGATTTCAGTTTAGGTCTTGCACCAGGGCTGCTGGGCCCAGGACTTTAGTGTGAGGTGGTTCTCTGTATAAAACAAATAGAAAAGTAACAGTTACCAGAGCTGCTGGTTGCAACGCGACCAAACTGAGTCGTCCCTGTCGTCAACCACCATAAAAGTCAAGTCAGAACTGGAGAGACATACCTGTAGTCAGACTAGAACTCTAAGGTAGGTAGGTACTGGTCGGCTCAGACAAAATTTCTAAGACAGGTAGGTTGGCTCAGACAACATTTCTAAGACAGGTAGGTTGGCTCAGACAACATTTCTAAGACAGGTAGGTTGGCTCAGACAACATTTCTAAGACAGGTAGGTTGGCTTATTGAGCAGAACAGAGGTCTAAACAATACTGAAATTATGGACCACTGACAAATCTGCTTTCCCAATGGCTCCCCTTCTGCATCAGTGCACATTTTTTACAATCGTTGTCCTGAAATTCAAGACAAATAATAATAGATCACAAATTGGAGTTCTTCATTTTAGGGGGTCACTGACTCTCCCCTACTTGGGTCAGATGATATGATTTTATACATTTATGATAATGAGTTACTTGCAGACTTTTCTTACTCGTAACCTTAACCCTGCCATATTTCCAGGAGCCGTACAACATAGCATTAGGTTAATCTGCAACCAAGTTCGCAATTATAAAGCATTTAATACCAGAGGGAGAAGGAAGACCGCTGGACCCATTAAACTCTTTTCATTCAGTAATACATTTCCCTGAGGCCACAGTCTAATTAGCTTTTGATGAGACATTCTTTCTTTGACTTTGCCCATTGGGATCTATGCACTGCTCTTGTGCTCTTCCACGTAGAGAAATGCATCCGCTGTGTCTGTTTTGAATTTACTTCTTTCTGGATGTATTATCTGTTTTTGTGTCATTGTGACTCACCATCCGCAGCTAACCAGATGTTGCATTAACGTCGTTGGAGGTGCCTCAAGTCATCCTCATCTAACCAGGTCACCATCTAATATATAAAAGGGGATAGTCCGGTATCTTAGATAATAACATAACAAACTGAATAAAACTGCTTCCCAGGTCCCCTGCCCGCCTCTGTGTCCTGGCTTCTAACAATGACATTTTGACACAAACGTGTGACCTCTGCACTTTGTAATAGGGAAAAAGTAGTTATTTTTACAATGTCTAAAACTTTATTGAACTTAAATACCTTATTTTTTGCCCTATAAGACTCATCGGCCCATAAGACACACCTAGGTTAAGGCGGGCAATAAGAAAAAAATATTTTTCATTAGACCTCAGTTCAAACCACCAATCAGACCCCAGCTGACAGCCCCAATCAGACACCCCAATGTTAATAAGACCTCAGCTTAGACCCCAATGTGAATTACCCCAATCAGATCTCAGATAAGAGCCCCATGCCTCTCATATCAGCCCCCATGCCTCTCATGTCAGCCCCATGCCTCTCATATCAGCCCCCATGCCTCTCATGTCCGCCCCATGCCTCTCATATCAGCCTTCATGCCTTTCTTATCAGCCCCCATGCCTCTCTTATCAGCCCCCATGCCTCTCTTATTAGCCCCCATGCTCCTCTTATCAGCCCCCATGCTCCTCTTATCAGCCCCCATGCTCCTCTTATCAGCCTACATTCCTCTCTTATTAGCCCCCATGCCTCTTATATCAGCCCTCATGCCTTTCTCATCAGCCCCCAGGCCTCTCTTATCAGCCCCCATGATTCTCTTATTAGCCCCCATGCTTCTCATATCAGCCTCCATGCCTTTCTTATCAGCCCCCATGCTTCTCTTATCAGCACCCATGCTTCTCATATCAGCCTCCATGCCTTTCTTATTAGCCACCATGCTTCTCTTATCAGCATCCATGCCTCTCGTGTCAGACCCATGCCTCTCTTATCAGCCCCCATGCTTCTCTTATTAGCCCCCATGCTCCTCTTATTAGCCCCCATGCCTCTCTTATCAGCCCCCATTCCTCTCTTATTAGCCCCCATGCCTCTTATATCAGCCCTCATGCCTTTCTCATCAGCCCCCATGCTTCTCTTATCAGCCCCCATGCTTCTCTTATTAGCCCCCATGCTACTCTTATTAGCCCCCATGCCTCTCATATCAGCCATCATGCCTTTCTTATCAGCCCCCATGCTTCTCTTATCAGCACCCATGCTTCTCATATCAGCCTCCATGCCTTTCTTATCAGCCCCCATGCTTCTCTTATCAGCCCCCATGCTTCTCTTATCAGCATCCATGCCTCTCATGTCAGACCCATGCCTCTCATATCATCCTCCAGGCCTCTCTTATCAGCCCCCATGATTCTCTTATTAGCCCCCATGCTTCTCATATCAGCCTCCATGCCTTTCTTATCAGCCCCCATGCTTCTCTTATCAGCACCCATGCTTCTCATATCAGCCTCCATGCCTTTCTTATTAGCCCCCATGCTTCTCTTATCAGCATCCATGCCTCTCGTGTCAGACCCATGCCTCTCTTACCAGCCCCCATGCTTCTCTTATTAGCCCCCATGCTCCTCTTATCAGCCCCCATGCCTCTCTTATCAGCCCCCATTCCTCTCTTATTAGCCCCCATGCCTCTTATATCAGCCCTCATGCCTTTCTCATCAGCCCCCATGCTTCTCTTATCAGCCCCCATGCTTCTCTTATTAGCCCCCATGCTACTCTTATTAGCCCCCATGCCTCTCATATCAGCCGTCATGCCTTTCTTATCAGCCCCCATGCTTCTCATATCAGCCTCCATGCCTTTCTTATCAGCCTCCATGCCTTTCTTATCAGCCCCCATGCTTCTCTTATCAGCATCCATGCCTCTCATGTCAGACCCATGCCTCTCATATCAGCCCCCAGGCCTCTCTTATCAGCCCCCAGGCCTCTCTTATCAGCCCCCATGCTTCTCTTATTAGCCCCCATGCTTCTCATATCAGCCCTCATGCCTTTCTTATCAGCCCCCATGTTTCTCTTATCAGCACCCATGCTTCTCTTATCAGCATGCCTCTCATGTCAGACCCATGCCTCTCTTATCAGCCCCCAGGCCTCTCTTATCAGCCCCCAGGCCTCTCTTATCAGCCCCCATGCTTCTCTTATTAGCCCCCATGCCTCTCTTATTAGCCCCCATGCCTCTCTTATTAGCCCCCATGCTTTTCTTATCAGCCCCCATGCTTCTCTTATCAGCCCCCATGCCTCTCTTATCAGCCCCCATGCTTCTCTTATTAGCCCCCATGCCTCTCTTATTAGCCCCCATGCCTCTCTTATCAGCCCCCATGCTTTTCTTATCAGCCCCCATGCTTCTCTTATCAGCCCCCATGCCTCTCTTATCAGCCCCCATGCCTCTCATATCAGCCCCCATGCTTCACTTGTCAGCTCCCATGCTTCACTTATCAGCCCCCATGCTTTTCTTATCAGACCCTATGCTTCTCTTATTAGCCCCCATGCTTCTCTTATCAGCCCCCATGCTTTTCTTATCAGCCCCCATGCTTTTCTTATCAGCCCCCATGCCTCTCATATCAGCCCCCTGCCACAGAGCAGATAAAATAAAAAAAACTGTTACCTTTCCTACTCCGGACGCCGCTGCTCCTCTTCTCCTGCTCTTCCTTCTGCCGGCTGTGCTGTGATCCGGCGTGCACAGCGTGCCACAGCACAGCCGACAGCTGAGGATCAGGAAGCGGTGAGTACAGAGCCTTCACTGCTTCCCGGTCCTCCGATACTAATGAGCGCTTCCATAATGGAAGCGCTCATTAGTGTTCGCCCCATAAGACGCAGGGAGAATTTTCCCCCACTATTGGGAAAAACTGCAGTGTTATGGGGTGAAAAACAAGGTATTTCTTTTTAGACCCACTATAGGAATAGACGCTGTGATCCACTGATTGCTTCTGTAATACATTGCAATACTTCTGTTTTGCAGCATATACTTCCTGTCAGTGTTACACTGACAGTTTTTTAGGTCCTGCCTCTTGTGGGACCTAATAGACTTACGTACATGGCAGACTTGGTGGCTATTGTTAGGCTTTTTATCTGCCATGACAACCCAGCAGCATTCTGCAATCCTGTCGTGGACTATTAAATAGTACATGGCTATTGACCACTGCATCTAAGAAGTTAAACAGCCAGAAATGCAGTTATCTATAATCCTTGGCATTAGATGCGGGGTGTCGGTATAATACAGCTGGTACCCACAACTGATAACATGGGCAGGCAGCGGTTTAGTTAATTATAGGGTTTATGTTATATTTTTTCTATTGTCTAGGGAAGAGATGTGTGAAAACCCCTGTTTGCAGCTTCCATTTTGCATATATATCACCAAGTGTTCCTGACGTACTCTATATGGCAGACATTCTGTCAGTGGTATACATTTGGGTATTTCCTAACATGTACATCCAACGTACATTTTGTGTGAATAGAGCCTGATGGATTTCAAGACATGCACCACGATTATCTACAACTTAAAGTGGCCATATAGATTAGATATTTGCCGGTTGGTACAGTATATGACAGCAACTTTAGAGGCTTCTATCTCTTTTCCCTTGTTTACGGCCACCTTAACACTGGGTTCAGACCTGAGCGTTTTGAAGCCTAGCGTTTTTGGTGCGTTCAAGACTGTCGTGTAGGCGCGTTTTTTCAAGCGTTTTGGTAAATAGTGTAGGCGCGTTTGACGCGCGTTTATGTGATTGACTGCATAGTTGGCCAATGACCAAACAGCCCTCCCTATATAGTTTGGCCAATCTGAGGTGTGAATTTTGAAAAACGCGCGTCCATAGGCGCGTTTTACGCTGCACAAACGCCCGAACAACACGCCTATCGCGTTTCCCATTGAAGTCTATTAGCACCAAACGCTCGAAAAAAGCCCGAATTAACGCGAACATACTTGCTTATGCGTCGGACGTTTATAGGCGCCTACGAACGCGCATAAAAACGCGCAAGTGTGAACCACCCTCATTGGAATGCATGGTTCCTTTACTGTTGTGCGTTTTTATGTGCGTTCAAAAGCGGCGTTTTACGCGAAAGTGTGAACTGAGTGTAAAAGTGCCGACACATGAATCAATGCGGTGCTGCTGTGCTAAATGGTTATTTAAATGGTACTGGATCTATACTAGTTCCGTCATCATTTTCACCTAATGAACATTAATAAACATGTAATAAACATTCTGTTAAGAAAGGACCCAGGCGTTCACAGGGGAAGGATCCTGGCAGCTTACTGTATGTATTCAAAGTTGGTTATACTGTTGTAAAACTATACAATGTGGGCAAGTAACCCCTAGTGAACCCTCCCCAATTTGGGCATGGTTGAAGCATGATTAATTTATGGCACATGATCCCTCCAGACCTGTCATACATGGATCAGGACCTTATAATAAGCACTGACTCCATAGTGATGTAATTTATAGTCCTGAAGACACAGAGAAACTAAATTAATGACATTGTATGAACTAGATTGGAGCGGTCCTCATGGGTGGAGCCTAGTTTTCTTGCATCTTTATTGGACAGTACATTTCTTTTTGAGGCATTCATTCACATATTCTCTCATTTGCAGTGTATGTCTGAAATTTGATTCCTAGCACCAAAATGCTATATCCTGGAGAGACTAGAGATGCTCTGAAATCAAATCCTTCAATTGCTTTCTTTTTGAAATGCATTAGAAAACCTTCAAACTCACAGCCGGATAATTGTGAGATTAATTTCTCATTTGAAAGTCTTAATACAAATAGTGTATAAAGTCCCAAGGCACCGTGTTTTACTGACTTGAGTCGATTGCTCAGTGTACGGCAAAGGTCAGAAGCTTAATCCTAATATAGTAACTGAGATTTTTTTTTTTTAATTGTGGTATTAAATTGATATGACTAGATTGTTACATTGAGGTTGGATGTGTTACGTCTAAGCTGCGCAATCGGAAAAGAAAATGGTTAAAACAGCATGCTAATGAGGCCTGCTAGCCCAATTAGGGTGCCCTCTCACACGCAGGGGCGGATTAAGTGCATGATAGGCCCGGGGCTGTCTACCCAACTCGAGCCCCTCCATCCATTTTAGTTTAATTTTTTTCTGTATGAAGAGGCTGCGGTGCTTCGTGAGCGTCACAGTCTCTTTCTAGGCCATATGACATCACATTCATCGTTCACATGGTCTAGGTGTAGCTCAGTCCCATCTAAGTGATTGGGGATGATCTGAAATACCAAGCACACTGCTATCAAATGGACATCGCTGTGCTTGTTAAGTAGCAAAGAGGCTGCGGCGCTCACTGGAACATCGCGGTCTCCTCAAACAACGGATTGGCGGGGGTGCCAGGAATCATACCCCCACCATCTCATAACTCTCTGAGTACAGATGTCATAGATGTTACCTGCAGTCCTATGTAACACCCCACATAACACAGTGAACTATTGGAATATATGGAACATCTACCACATTATCTGCACAAAGAAAGTTATGACTATTACCTGGGCTGTTACATAGGACTGCAGGTGACAAATTAAAATTTTAGTTGCCAAATTTAAAATACATATGATTATGATAAAAAAAACTTGGAGGAGAAGATGAGAGGCAGGTCACAGTAGTGAGCCAGCTCTACATATAGGAGAATACAGCACCACATACCTCTTACATCCAGTGACATCTCCTGTCATGTAGACCTTCTCTTTCCGCTTCTCCTCCGTTTGACTTAGTACGGCATGACAAATTCTTTCCGCCACATCTCGTCTCTACAGAGTTTGTTACACAGACACATTAGATTTCTCATAATTGGGGTCATTTATCAAACTGGTGTAAAGTAGAACTGGCTTAGTTGCCCATAGCAACCAATCAGATTCCACCTTTCATTTTCCAAAGGAGCTGCGAAAAATGAAAGGTGGAATCTGTTGCTGTGGGCTACTGAGCCAGATCTACTTTACACCAGCTTTATAAATTATCCCAAAGGTCCCTATAGTGTCTACAGCAGTTATAATGTCCCCTAGAGTGCCCCTAGTAATAACAACAACACCCTATATTGTGCTCCAGGTAATAATGCCTGTATAGTGTCCCCAAAAATAATGTCCCCTAATAGCAATGCCCCTAATTTCCCCCACACTGCTCCCACATAATAATTTCCCCTACACTGCCCCCATATAATAATTTCCCTACACTGCCCCATACAATAATTTTCCCACACTGCCCCATATAGTTATTTCCCCCACACTGCCCCCATATAATAATTTCCCCACACTGCCCCATATAATAATTTCCCCACACTGCCCCCATATAGTAATTTCTCCCACACTGCCCCCATATAGTAATTTCCCCACACTGCCCATATAGTAATTCCTCCACACTGCCCCCATATAGTAATTTCCCCACACTGCCCCATATAGTAATTTCCACACTGCCCCCATATAGTAATTTCCCCACACTGCCCCCATATAGTAATTTCCTCCACACTGCCCCCATATAGTAATTTCCTCCACACTGCCCCATATAGTAATTTCCTCCACACTGCCCCCATGAAGTAATTTGTCGTCACACTGCCCCAATTAGTAATTTCCTCCACACTGCCCCCATAAAGTAATTTGCCCCCACACTGCCCCCCATGAAGTAATTTGCCCCCACACTGCACCCCTATGAAGTAATTTGCCCCCATGTAATAATCTGCTCCCAATGAAATTATTTGCCCCCATGTAATAATCTGCACCTATACTGCGCCCCACACTGCCCCCATGTCCTCCTCTGGCCCCCAAAGGCACACACAGAAAAAAAAACAACAACTAAAAGCTAATACTTACCTGGGTTCGGGATGGTGAGGCAGTTTCCTTCCCGACAATCGCTTGCTACATTGGGCCATGTAAAGGAGCCTTGAGGAAATTGCTGCAGGACATTTTTACATCAGTAAAAACTTAGATATTCCCAGACATCCCCTTTAAGGTGCCCATACAGATTGGACTAAAGTTAATAGATATGGACAATTTCAACCATAACGAACATTCGTCAGGTGAAATTTTAACAACAATAGAGCATTTTAGCTGACTGATGACAGACCGTCATCTGAAAAGCTGGCTGTGGTTCACATAGAAGGTAGAAAGTTCTTTCATCCTTTAGAAGTTCTTTTGTCTGGTGTGAACATGTATGGTTTCATTGACTGTAATGTTATGGAGTAAAATGTGTCGCTGAAACGATTGTACACTAGTGTTGAGCGCGAATATTCGAAAAGCGAATTTTTTTAGCGAATATCGGCACTTCGCTAATTCGCGAATATTTCGAATATAGCGCTATAAATTCGCTATTTCGAATATTCGTTTTTTTTTGTTTTTTTTTTAGTTATATTTTTTTCTTTCCTACTTCCCAAAAGTAGTTCTTACCTGTCCTGAGGATTCCTGGCTTCCTGGCTGCTCTAGTCAGTGCCCGTTGCCGCTTCTGCCGACTTCCGTGCTCATGTGGAGCGTCCCCATCCATGGGAGAATCTCCATATACTAAAATGTACTGTCGGATTTGAGGAATTACGTTGAAATCGCAATGCGATTAATTCAAGTTATATTAATCGCATTGCGATTACAACTTAGCACTGCTATCTTACATAGGCTAGAATTAACGAATATGGAGTATAGCTAATGCTATGCACTAGCAGTGCTAAGTTGAAATCGCAATGCGAATACTTTAAGTTAAATTAATCGCATTGCGATTTCAACTTAGCACTGCTGCTATATTCCATATTCGTTAACTTCGCTAATTCTAGCAAGCTGACCCATTATAAACCCAGCTCTAAGTTGAAATCGCAATGCGATTAATATAACTTGAATTAATCGCATTACGATTTCAACGTAATTCCTCAAATCCGACAGTACATTTTAGTATATGGAGACGTTCCCATGGTGATGGGGACGCTCCATGAGCACAGAAGTTATGGTTGGCTTGGTAGAATTAGCGAATAGCTGAATATGACGAATGTATTCGTCATATTCTCAAAACGAAGATAACGAAGTATTCTACATCTTCGCTTTAGCTACCTATTCGCCTCGTCATCGCCAACTTCGCTATTCGCTACTTCTAGCAATCAAATAGGAAGGTTGACTTACAGACAGTTGTAGTTAAATTGCTATGCGATTTTTTTTTTTAATACAATAATTATATTACTTGATAAAATTATTATAAGTATTCTATTTATTAAAAAAAAAATCGCATAGCGAATTAAACACAGCTGTCTCTATAGTCAACCTTCCTATTTGATTGCTAGAATTAGCGAAGTTGACGAATAGGTAGCTAAAACGAAGATGTAGAATACTTCGTTATCTTCGTTTTGAGGAATAGACGAATACATTCGTCATATTCGTCATCCTCGCTAATTCTAGATATGAAACCAATAGGAAAGTAGCCTTAAGTACAAATCGCAATATGCGATTATTTAAATCGCATGTTAATCGCGATAACTAGAAAAAATGACGAATATTCGATTTCGACGAATATGAAACGAATATTCATTCGAATATTCGCGAATTTCGTTGAAATCGAATATGGCACCTGCCGCTCATCACTATTGTACACCAGGCGTTCAATGTGTATGGTCATCTTTACACCAGGGTCGATTTCATAGGAAGCCATAGTTGTATTTAATCACAGCACAATGGGTTAATCAGTCTTTTCTATGTATAATTTTTATTTTTTTATCAGAGGCATTTAATAGATGACAGATGAGAAACCTGTTTCCCTGTGCCATAAGGTACGCAAAAATACAGTATGATACAAATGTGTTTCCTATTTTGTCTTCCTCAGGAACGTCTTCGACTGGATTGTGTACTTTTTACTCCTGGCTGTCATCGTCACTCATGTAGCTGACGTGATTGTGCAACACAATGCAGATCTACATGTTTCCCATGTCCGAGTCTTTGCCGTCACTATTGTCTTTCTCTGGCTGCGGCTGATGAAACACGCTAGAGCCATCCGGTAAGTAGTAACAGTGCAGTGTAAACTGAAGGATTTCCCAATGCATACCTTTATTAGGTGCCTCTGTCTTATGCCACTGTATATCTATGCATCACCTAGATGAATCTATTCCATACAGCTGAAAGAGATATACAAACGTCAGTGAATGGGGACCTATGGATGCTTTCTCAAGACACCCAATTAAGGTCTTATGCACACAACCATATTATCCTTCCGCATCCAATCCACATTTTTTGCAGATTCTATGTGGACCCATTAATTTCAATAGGGCCACAAAACATCCAGACAGCACACCGTGCGCTGTCCGTATCCGTAAGTCCACATGCCCGTCCCACAAAAAATAGAATATGTCCTTTTCTTGTCCTATTTGTGGACTGGTATCCATATTTTGGAGATCTGCAGTTTGTGTAGCACAGTCATGTGCATGGGCCATTATGTAATTGCTATTAGTTTTACATTAGTTGAATATTTTATCCTTCTATTCAGACATGGACTTTTGCAACTAGTGCAGCGAGCTCCTGGGGAACCTCCCATTGATGTGGGGAGACCAGGTTAAGTGCATACATTACAATTCATTACTTAGGCTAGCAATTGTGGCTACCAGGAGCATATGGTTGGTTAGAGTAGATGTAGAGTGTTGCTAAAATGTATCAGAGGTAAAAGTCCATTTAAAATGCAATTACAAATAAGACATGGACCTATGGCTCTCATGATGAAAGAAGCACAGATACCAGGCACGCCAACGATCAGGTCCGTTACAGTCTTTGTGGTGGTTACACACTTGGGAAATGTTGCTTTAAACTAGTAGATCCCCCACTTTCTCATCTTAATCAGAGAGTTCTGTAAACACAGGTGAGGGGCGAAAGGAGCTCTTCATGCATCAGACTCTTTTTCTTTGGGCAGGGCACTTAAACGCCTCCCCCACCACCACCATCACTCCTCTTCTCAGGGAAGATGATAACAATAACCTGAGAAAGCATTAGGGAGGTGCAACAGGCACAACATGGGATATTTCTTTGAATGACAACTGGAGCTACAGCAGGCATATAAAGGGTGGACTATATAGGTTCAACAGAAAACAGCAAACATAACTAGGGCCAATTTGTCTCACCCGTCACTGTGCCCAGGGATGGCTCCTTTTTTCTTTCAGAAATCAGAATGCATCCTGGTGCTGAGGCTCCTGTGGCAGCAGCTCTGGCTGAGATGGAATGCTTGTGACCTCTTGGGGACACAGGTGGTACTGCATGAACTCTGGCTGTTTGCACAGATGAACGGGGCTCCCCTGGTTGGGGATGTTTAAGGACCTGATCACTCTCTCCTCTACAGAAGTTTAATAAGTCCAAGGATCATCAGTATAGTGCAGGGGTCGTCAGTTCACTGCCTACTTCCACAGGTGGTGATCTGGGTCGGCGGGACTGGAGCTCCAGCTGCATCCACTGCACCGGCAAATGCGGAACATGGTGGTGGTAGTGGAAGACGTGGCAGGCTGACCCAGCCTATTCGCTGAGCAGAGAAAGCCGCAACATTTCCCTTCCTGGCTCTTTTCCTCCTCTTCAGATGGGCAATGTCATCTTTTTCCTCCTATGAAGGCAGGTCTTCTGTCCTTGACACAGAACAAAATGGCCGATTAACCTCCACTTGCAGTTTCACATGCTTCTAGACTGCAGTAAAGTCACTTTTTGGGGGTTCACACAGCAATCAGGTCAATATTAGTAAGGCACAAAAGTTCATCCCGTTCTTAATGCCAAATTATGCAGAAATCCTGTGAGGAGCCATTGCAGAGAATAGGAGTGGTAGTGACCATGATGAGGTGTTGTGTACTCCCTCAGGCCAGAAGTAAACGTATAACAGTCTCTCTTTAAACTTAGTGCAAAATATAACTTATGGCACATCCAGCAGTATAAAGCACAAACTGCAGATTCTAGTCCCAGATGAGGAGGTATGACGGCTGGTTGGATGGCAATAGATTGGCACTAGCTAGCACTTGTGGATATAGGTGTCTACTGTAATACTGTACATGCTTAATGTTAGTCTAGCCTAGTGATGGTTTAGGTAGATGTGGCGTGGCGGTGTCTGAGCTGTTGTCCCTCACCTTGAAGCAGTGTCTATAAAGCTGTTTTTCACTGATCACTCTGCTGTCTTGTCTCTCAAGTGTTTTCTTGGGGCAGGATTTAGTTGTTCTCCCAGGAGCAAAAAAATCTTCCCAATATTTTTGGTATTGCCACGTCCATAACGACCTGGACTACATAAATATCATGTAAATTATCCCCTACGGTGAACGCCGTAAAAACAATAAAAAAAAAAAAGACAGAATTGCTTATTTGTTCTTAGTTGCCACCAAAAACGGAATAACAGGCGATCATTCACTCGAAAATGATACCAATAAAAAATACAAGTCGACCTGCAAAAATCAAGCCCTCACACAACTCCATAGAAAGAAAAATAAAAAAGTTATGGGTCTTGGGAAGCGGCAATGCAAAAAAAAAATTCTTTTAAAAAAAAGTTTTATTGCAAAAAAGTAGTAAAATGTAAAAAAAAATAATATATGTATTCGGTATCACTGTAATCGTACGGACCCAGATAAATGATATAAAGATAGATATTATGTTATTTATACCGAAAAATGAACGCCGTAAAATTTATAACGTAAAAACGCAGTGGCAGTATTTCTGTTTTTCCCATCTCCCTCCCAGAAAGAGTTACTAAAAGGTAATCAGAAAGTTACGTGTACCCCAAAATGATTCCATTAAAAACTACAACTTGGCCCACAAATAACAAGCTATCCTAAAGCTATATAGATGGAAAAATAAAAAAGTTATAGCTTTCGGAACGGGACAATGAAAAAAGGAAGAAAAACGCTTGGTCAGTAACTGAAACAGGCGGGTCACTAAGGGGTTAAACAATTACAAATTACCCCCAGGTCTCAAAATATGTTTTGTGTGTGACTAAGGCCTCATGCACTCAACTGTATTTTTGTTGAGGTAAGGGTACTTTCACACTGGCGTTATTCTTTTCCGGCATAGAGTTCCGTCCTGAGGGCTCTATGCCGGAAAAGAACTGATCGGTTTTATCCCAATGGATTCTGAATGGATAGAAATCCGTTCAGTTTGCATCAGTATGCCTTCCGTTCAGTCACTGTCAGGTGTTTTGGCCGGACATAATACCGCAGCATGCTGCGGTATTATGTCCGTCCAAAATGCCTGATCAGTCGCCGGAATGCTGGATCCGGCATTAATTTACATTGACTTGCATTAGTGCCGGATCCGGCATTGCAAAACAACTGAAAGACGGATCCGTCGCATGCGCAGACCGGGAAAACTGTGAAAAAGACTGCAAGATGGATCCGTCCATCCACATGACAAGCAGAGAGACGGATCCGTTCTTGCAATGCATTTGTAGACGGATCCGGGTGCGGATCCGTCTACAAATGTTGTCAGTTGTCACACTGAACGGCGGATCCGGCAGGCAGCTCCGACGACGGAACTGCCTGCCGGATCACACTAACGCTAGTGTGAAAGTAGCCTTAAAAAGGCATGTGTTTTTACTGCATTTACTGCAATTTTGCGATGTTGTTATGGTCCATGTAGTTTTTACAGGTGAAACACTCTGATTCAACAAGTTTCTCCTGCAATAACTACAACTGTGGAAAAAACACTTTTATTATTTATGAGGCGGGTTTTGCTGCCGTTTTTTTCTCTCTGCTCGTAGTGAGGGACCCTCCTGTGTGATGTGGACACGGGTTCTTGTAATGATCAGGGTATGTTCACACTGAGCTTTCTACACAGAAAGAACTGAAAACCTCGCAATTCACCTCCCGCCTCTTTCAATAGGAAAACCTCGCCATAGTTCATACAGAGCATTTACGTCCATAGATTGAAAATTCACCTTGCAATTAAAGAGAAGGCCAGAAGTTCATTCTTGGCACTGATTTTGTGGGAAAATTAACCTTCAAATCAATGAAATGCCTAAAAACCATGTCTAAATTTCTCTTGTAAAACAAAAAATGCACTGCAAGTCTGTTTTAAACCACATAAAAAAGTGTGCTTTTTGCCTCCTTTTTTAGCAGATTTTGCAGCGGATTTGTTTCTGTCTGCAAAAAAGTCAGTGTGAACATACCCGAAGCCCTCCAAGTATGTAGAAGTTTCATAAGTGAGTGGAGTGCCGTAGGGATCAGTCAGCCCTATCCTATGTTGACCATAATGCTTGCTGAATATTAGGGGTAAAAAAGACTGTTTGCTTTACTTTGGTGTAGAATTGAAAGCGGTGAACGGCTTATGACAATAGTGACAGGGAGTCGTGGCTCTTTGCCTCCGGCTAAAGCATAGGGATAGCAAAGGCAGATGTTCCTGGCAGTCATTATGCGTGCCTCCACTGTCATTCATGGAGGCTCGTGCCCTTACAACTCAGGCTGTGATTGATGACTGAGTGACCCCCTCATCATCTATTTCTCCCTGTCAGTATAGAATATGTGATATTCTGACAGGGAGAAGAGAACGATGATCATTGATCAGTCACCACCTGCTATCATTTGTCACAGACAAAGGGCATGAGCAAATTTGATGAAAGGGACAAACTTGTATAAAGGTGGAGTTTATCATGCTAACCCTCCTGTACTAGTCAGAGCAAACAAAATATTATATCTGCACCCGTTTACAGCCTATATAATATTATATGATAATGTATAGATAATATAACATATTAGTATGATATACAAAAGTAAAATGTTGAGTCCCTGTGTACATACATTACATTACTTATCCTGTACTGATCCTGAGTTACATCCTGCATTATACTCCAGAGCTGCACTCACTATTCTGCTGGTGAAGTCACTGTGTACATACATATATTACTTATCCTGTACTGATCCTGAGTTACATCCTGTATTATACTCCAGAGCTGCACTCACTATTCTGCTGGTGAAGTCACTGTGTACATACATATATTACTTATCCTGTACTGATCCTGAGTTACATCCTGTATTATACTCCAGAGCTGCACTCACTATTCTGCTGGTGCAGTCACTGTGTACATACATTACTTATCCTGTACTGATCCTGAGTTACATCATGCATTATGCTCCAGAGCTGCACTCACTATTCTGCTGGTGTAGTCACTGTGTACATACATTACATTACTTATCCTATAGTAATTCTAAGTTACATCCTGTATTATACTCCAGAGCTGCACTCAGTATTCTGCTGGTGCAGTCACTGTGTACATACATTACTTATCCTGTACTGATCCTGAGTTACATCCTGTATTATACTCCAGAGCTGCACTCACTATTCTGCTGGTGAAGTCACTCTATACATACATTACATTACTTATCCTGTACTGATCCTGAGTTACATCCTTTATTATACTCCAGAGCTGCACTCACTATTCTGCAGGTACAGTCACTGTGTACATACATTACATTACTTATCCTGTACTGATCCTGAGTTTCATCTTGTATTATACTCCAGAGCTGCACTCACTATTCTGCTGGTGGAGTCACTGTATACATACATTACATTACTTATCCTCTACTGATCCTGAGTCACATCCTGTATTATACTCCAGAGCTGCACTCACTATTCTGCTGGTAGAGTCGCTGTGTACATACATTACGTTACTTATCCTGTATTGATCCTGTGCTATATCCTGTATGTTCCTCCAGAGCAGTACTCATTATATCGCTTTGAAGTCATTGTGTACATAAATTACGGTACCGTTTGTAGCCAGCAGGCGTGCTTTGCCACAGTGCCGCCAGAGTCTGGTTACCAAGTGAGAGACCTGGTTTCCCTGTGGAGGAGTGCCGGCCAATCAGAGCCAGCATTCGCACATTTGGAGCATTGGCATCACGGGTCACGTGACATCGGGTGTGTCATGTGTCCCAGAAGCGCTGCATATTTAAATAGGCAACTTGTTGGTTTTTCTATGCCTACATTGCCTCACTAGCCCTTTTCTACATTAGACTCCTGACCTCTGATGTCCTCCCTGACTCTGCCTCCTGTCTATCTGATTATGTAACTGATCTGTCTGGGGCGTCCTATACATCTTGTACTATAAACATATAAAGGCTGTGGACACCTTAGCACTGATTTTTTATTGTTCACATGCTTCCTAAATGCAAAATAAAGCAACTTTTCAAATAATCAATTTAGCTTCTGAAGAGTTTGTGTAAGTCCTTCATCTAGCCAATGGTGCTGCTGAACCAGACGTAAATTCATCATAGCACTTCTGTTTCTGATGGCTCTTTCTGCTCCTCCTCCTGTCTTTTAGAGTTGGAGATAGAAGCAGAGAGGGGAAGGATGTTGTACACTGCAGATCAGAAAGTAGAAAGGAGGGAAAGCATCCAAGGAGGCCAGCACAAACAGGCTGCATTGTATCAAACAGCGTCAATGACTAGGAAAAAACAAAAAGGATTCCAGCACTTCACTCACGTTGCAAGCCAGTCTGGCTGCAACGTAAGTGAAGTGCTGGAACCCTTTTTGTTTTTTCCTATTGCCAAGAGGTCTTACTCGTGTTCAGTTGCACCGAGGGTTAATTGCACAAGACAGGTGAGCTGGATACCCATGTATATTTGTATGCTGGAGCATCAATGACTGTCAGCACAATAGAGAGGGGATCCCTTATAAGCTGTATATGAAGATTCACTACTGCAATGAAACTGTGCAGATGCAGAGAGAGAGAGAGGGCTAGTAAAGGCAGCAGCAACCTGGACACACAGGCTTAACATTCAGCATGGATGGTATTATTAGGAGGTACATGGCCACATAACTCTAAAATTAGTAGCAGGCTGTAAATTGAATTTCAAAGGGTCTGCAGAATGCAATTACTCAAGGTAACGACTAGGGTATATAAAATCATTTTCTCCATGCAGAGCTGTCCAAAATCTTTGAGTTATTTCAAATATGTTTTCTATAACCACAGCATGGAAGCCAATGTAAAGTCCAGAGCTGTCGTCCTCTCTATGTTTTCCTCATTAACATCACATTTTTAGAATGTCTTTCTGCTTTCATCATGCGGTAACATTTTCAGCGTGTCGTAATATCTATTTCCCTGCTATGCAATTAGATCTTCTAGGAACTAGATGCGGTCCGAGCCAGGAGGTCACATGTTATGCTGCAGGTTTTATAACACTACTATAGATTCTTCCTTTGCTCATTTTTATGAAAACTGTCATCAGGGGAACAAATATAACACACACTTCATGCTGCATCTGTCATAGAAAATCCTCACGTTAGAAAATTCTGCCTTAGGCTCTGTTCACACCTCCGGTCAGGTGATTTCAGATGTTTTCTTTTTCATAGCAAGAATAGCTTTGCGAATGTCATTCCCAAAGGGGTATTTCCATCTTGTAAAGTAATGGCACATTCTTGACTTCTTGGACTTCCACTGACCCTAAAAATGGGGGAGCCATAGTGCTGATTCAGCACTGCGAACCTGTCACTGATTCAGCGCACCTGGCTGTGGAGGGACCCATTCACTTGAATGTAGCTGTGCTGGATCAGGATCAGTGGGGGTTCCCATAGAGTGAATGAATGTCCTAGTGATATGCCGTCACTGCATGAGATGGGAATACAGTGTCATATAGGGCTTCTGTAGGAATAGAGGGATCCCCTCATTTGGGAGCTCAGTTTGGCAAATTTGTCTTCTGGAGCAGGGAACAGATCTGCCAAGAGATTCTCTGTTGCTGGAGAACCTAGAAAATCTGTACATTGCATGGACATATATTTAAAAGGGTTTTCTGCGAGTTCAACATTGGTGACCTATCCTCAGGATGTATCTGATCGGTGGGGTCCAACTTCAAGCAAACCCAGCTGATTAGTTGTTTGAATGATGAAGCTTCCTCACAACATACCACAGCGCCACACACTGTATAGTGGCTGTGCTTGGTATTACAGCCCAGACTCTTTCACTTGAATAGGACTGATCTGTCCATATACATCAGGTGACTGATGAAGGTGACGTCACTGCCCTAGGAAGAGGCCACAACACTCACCACAGCACAGCCGCCTCCTAAAACATCTGATCAACGGGGCTACCAGCAGTCGGATCCCATGCAATGAGATATCTGGAAGATAGGTCATCACTATTGATGTCCCCAAAGACCACTTTAAATAGATATCATGTGATGCTTAATTTTCCCTGTGGTGGGCGCTTCTTGCCAGGTGTTCACTGTCTGGAGTTTACAGGTAATTGCTGAGGGTCCCAGTAGTGGGTCTCCCTGAGATCAGATTCTTTTTGTGGATTTTCCTAATTCAGAAGGGATTGTAAATAGTGGACAACCTGTAAAATCCATGACTCAAGTTGATGTGATATTGGTCTGCGATATGTTGTGTATATCAAGGCTTCTGACCCCATATACAGCAAACACCCAACCAGACGTATTCCTAACACTTGTATGAACACGCTCCAGCCTGCTTAGTGCTTTACGTAATGTTGTTATTTTTTATCAGTGTTCTTGGCCCGTTCATTGTGATGCTTGGAAAGATTGTAACTGACGTCCTAAAATTCCTGTTTCTCTATGGAGAATTTTACATTCCCTATGCCTGTGCATTCTGGATCATTTTTGGAGGTAAAGTACGTCCATCTTTATTATCTTGCTTATGCATATGATTTTTTCTTTTCATGTTACCAGACAGATGAAATGCCCGCAGCAAATAAAGATTTTCCACTGTGGACTAAGCTGACTTTTCTGTCCTGCCCCCACTACAGCCACTACCCTGCAGATTTCCCACCCCTATTACATCCCATCTGACTAAGATAATGACATGGCAGTCATCCAGATACAGATCTGATGCAATGTGCACAGTGTGGAATAAATAATTTGTCCCCTTACAGACTCCAGACCACATCCCTAAAACTAGTCTGACCCCAGACCAGACCCTAAAACATGAGTCTGAGTGCCAGTTCCACAAGACAGAGTTGGACTGGCCCACCAGAGGATCCTCCGGTGGGCCCAGGCTCTACAGGTACAGGAGAAAAAAACAAAAAACACTTGGAGTTAACTTTGGAGCTAATTATTTAGCACTAGGGTCTATGGGGGAGATTTCATATCCTTTGCACCAGAAAAGTGGTTTTAAAAAGTCGCAAGCTGTGTGTTTGTAACTTTTTAATGTGACTTAAAAAAAAAAAAGTTACAAGTGCCTCTTTTTATAAATAAAAGAAGATTGAGTGGCTCACTAGCTGGCTATCAGGAATTGGTGCTCTAATCAATATGATTCACCCAGACATAAAAAAAGAGAAACAATGTAGTAGATGATTGGCACTCTATCTCCGAAATCACATTGGGGCACAGGAATTATGAATATAAATGTTATTCTGTATTATGTCCATCCAAGGAACAGCTGATTATAGTAAAGCAGACTAAACCACACACTAAAATATATAGAATATAAAAATATATATAACAAAACTACAAAAATGCATAAATGTTTATAAAAGTTGTATGGAACTTCTTGTAGTACATCCCTTATAGCACTATATAATAGAAATAGGAATCAGTCCCCAAGTGATGAATGATCCGATATATGTATAATGGCAAAAAGTCCCCAAATAATAATCCAGTATATGTATCCTTCTGGTGATACCTTAATTACAGACGGCGGTCAATTAATGCGGTTTTGTCTGTCCTTATATACTTTTACTTGTTCATATACTCAGGTGAGTGTAGATTATAAAGTATATGGTATACGTTGATTGCACTAAAAATCTAAGTAATATTGTATTTAACCGAGGCTTCTTTCATCAATATAAAATATTTGAGACCTTAAAAATAACCCTGCTGGTGCTAAAACTGCAGTCATTCATATATATATAGCGGCAATTTTCCCCTTATCGTGCACATGGGTTTAGACCCACTGACTTAGTTAGTTGCTGAGGGATCTGAAATCTCGTGCCGGCCGTGGCGTCCCACGTGTCACTCGTCGTGGAGCGATCTTACCTCAAATGTAATACTCTCCAAAGGCGGAACCAAAACCTGTAAAAAGGATTTTTGTGATCCAGCAAATTGTGGGCAAATCAAGTGCGGATACTATTTCTGGTCATAGATATAGACGTGTGAGCATTGAGAATTGAAATTGGTTCACTAACTGCTTGAGAAGCCATTAAAGGCATATTCCAGTAACAACATTGGATGGGGGACAACTGTTACATCGGCAGTCAGACCGCCAATGATCATGAGTGTATCCTCCCCCATGAATGGAGTGGCGGTCGAGCATGCACACTGCCTCTCGTGTCATCATTATGGGCCTGCCAAAGATAGCCGGGTACAGCTCTCTGAACCAGTTCCATGAAGTTAAAATGTGAACTTTCAACTAGGCTCCAGTCATATAGGGGTTAAGCTTGTGATTGATGTGGTCCTAGTGGTTGGACCCCCACTAACCTTACAGTTGTCCCACCATCCAGAGGATAAGAAATAACTCACACCAGACAATAAAAATCAACACCATTTTGGGAACACCCCCAAAATGTAATGGTATAATGTATGTATGGTATAAGCCTGTCCTTTGAAGATGATATTATGTATAGGTGTTTTTGCGTATGCTTGCAGGTACAGTAGACAACATGGCCACAGTACCGCAGATGCTGTTCACTATATTCCGCATCACGCTGGTTGACGACTATAACTTTGAAGACATGTACGCTGTTGATCCCGTCATGGCCTACATTCTGTGTGGAACATTCTTAGGAGTCTCTTCCATCCTCTGTATCAACCTGCTCATTGCACTTCTTGCCGATACATTTCAAAGGTGCTGTATGGATCATACTGGTTTGTGTTTAGCTGCTGGAGCCATCTTCTCAGCATCAGACCTTTCAATGAAAAACAGCAAAAATGTCTTCTTTTCTTCTGTCATAGGGTCTACGATAATGCCACAGCAAACGCAGTCATGCAACAGGCAACTATGCTGCTACAGATAGAGGAAGGCCTCAGCAAGAAGAATAAGTCCAAGTTTGATCAGCACATCCATACCAGCTGCGCCCCGCTGTCTCTCTTCTATGATGATGACCTCACTATTGACCAAGATGATGATCTGAAAAAAGTCACCATGCATATTCGGGTACGTTTCTGCACCCAACAAGTGCAATGACCAGCCTGTGAATGTTTTCGCTTGCGTTTTTACTTTAACTACTTTGCTTATCCCATGATTGATGAAAATAATGAAAGACATCATATAGTATGTGACAATCTATTTCTAACAAAGCTAAAACTAGCCCTGTACCTCACATGGGTCCAGAGCTCTGCTATTCATTGCTCCAACTGCTTTGATAGATTTATGTCAAGCTCATAGCTTAGGGGGCGTACCCTTTCTCATGAGCCATACTACACCTGCACAGGCATCGACCGTGGGACCGCCGCATGCATATCGCGGACCCCATTTACTTGAATGGGGTCCGTAATCAGCATCCGACTGTCTGCAACACAAAAAAGTAGTGCATGCACTACTTTTTTGCAGTGCAGAGGCACAGACAGTCGTGCACTCCTGACCAGCCTGTCTGCCCCATAGGCTGATTTTAATTAGTGTGAGTATAAAGCTTAGCCTGCTCTCCCTCACTCACTGGAAGCTTTTTGGCACCAGGAGAGGTTTAGTGTGGACTCTCATTGCATTCGTTGGGGGCCATCTGGCAGCAGGAGAGGTGTGGAGTGGGCTCGGCACGCATGTGGCTACCTGCATTCCCTGGATTTAATGGAGGCCATTTTGGCACCAAAAATGACAAAAATTAAGGTGGGCCCAGCATGCATGTGGAACTTACACTCACTAAATTTTATGGTAGCCGTCATGGCACATAACTGGTAGAATTTAGTGTTAGGTTCATGTCTTACAGAGATTGCCTTGGCGTGTGGCAGACGGGCCCAAAAAATTTGGTACAAAAAGTATTTGCCAAGAATCTCAAATTTACTTAATAAGCATTGTACTTTATTTGGTTTGCAGAGTGCTGTGACATTGTATTTATTTCCGGCAGTCAGAAAACCCACGGAAGCACTCCATAGTGCTTCCGTGGGTTTCAGTTCTGTGCCTCCGTTCCGCAACGCATCTGCCGGATTGTGGACCCATTGAAGTGAATAGGTCCACATCTGTGATGCAGGGTGCACACGGCCGGTGCCTGTGTATTGCGGACCCACTGTTTGCGGGCCGCAATATGGCCATGGCCGGGTAACTGCTGTGTGCATGAGCCCTAAGACAGATAGTGACACCTCATAAAATACTTATTAATTAACATTCACCATATGTCTACTTTATGTTGGCATCATTTCGGTAATGTTATTTTATTTTTTAGGACGTTACAAGGTTTAGAATTTTAGAAGCAATTTTTAAAAAACTACTTTTTAAAGGACCAGTTCAGTTCTGAAGTCACTTTGAGGATCTTACATAATACAATCCACCCATAAATGACCTCATATTAGAAACTACACCCAGGGGTGCACCACCAATGAGGGGAGGTGAGGCGATTGCCTCAGGCAACACCAGGTAGGGGCAAGAGGGGCGCAGTGAAAGGGCCATGGGCAGTGAACGCCTCCATTACGAAAATGCTTATCTCTACATGTTCAACTGCATCTCTGTACTCAGGACAGCAATACAGTGGAACGCCATTACAGTGCACGGAGCAATGTATCCCTGACCCATAGTTTCCTCTAATAGGCTTTAGTCTTAGTTCCTGTAGCCAATCAGAGGCCGGTGTCATCATTATCGCGCTGCCTGAGTCGGGCGGCATAGAGCTCAGGGCACAGACTAGAAGACGTCTGTGTCTTGCACTATCGCTGACAGCAAAATGGAGGTAAGTATTTGAGTTTATTATTTTTATTTGGCAGCATGCTGTTGGGCCACAATGGGGTGGGGGTCATTATTTTGTAACTGGAGAAAGCACTATGGGGACATTGCGGCTGTAAAAAGGATCATTTTTATGATGGGGCCACTATGGGGATATCCGTTATACTAAGGGCACTTGGGGGTTCGTTTTTTTTGTATTGACATACGTTATAAGGGACCATTTTTGTATTGGCACACATTCTAAGGTGGCCACTATAGAGGACAGTTGATCTACAGGGGACACTAAAATGTTTTTTTGTACTGGCACACATTTTAAGGGAGCATTTTTTGTATTGGCACACATAAGGGGGTATTTTTGTACTGCCACACATTAAAAGGGAGCATTTTTGTACCGGCACATATTGCAAGGGAGAATTATTTTACTGGCAACATTGATAAGGGGTAATTTTTTTGTACTGTCACACAATATAACGGGGTATTCGTTGTACAGGCACACATTATAGGGGGAATTATTACTATTGGGGCACTATGGGGGCATTATTACTGGGGGCAAAATGAGGGACATTGTTACTATTAGGTGCACTGTTACCACATAGTGCACTCTGGCAGAGAATAATTACTATTGGTGGGACTTTTGGGAGGACTGTTACATTGGGAGGTACCCTGGCACAGTTTCAGATTAGCACAATTATTTTTGGAGGACACTATGTTCACGGCACTATAAGTTTCAGGTACACTATTTGCTGGGCACAGTTATTTTTTAGGGCACTATGTCCCAATAATTGTTGAAGGGGAACGTTTTCTGTGGTAATAGTATTATCGGGGATTATCTGTTTCTGCAGTATAGTATTGGGAGGCACAGTGGGCACAGTATGTGCTGTTGTATTAGCCTGTATGTTTTTGGGGGGCATTTCCGTTTTTGCCTCAGGCAGCAGAAAGGCCAGGTGTACCAGTGACTAAACCCCTCAAACTATTCAGAACTGATTTTTAGAAATGTTGTTAACCCGTTAAGTATTTCACAGGAATTGAAGCAAAATAGAGGAAAAATTTCACTTTTTTTTGCAGATTTTCCATTTTAATCCATTTTCTCCTGTAACACATCAAGGTTTTAACAACAAAAAACCCCTCAATATTTATTAAGCTAATTCTGCAGCTTACCGAAACACCCCATGTGTGGTCTTTACACAGCAGGGCTCAGAAAGCATGGAGCGCCATATGGATTTTGGAGGACAGATTTTGCTGAAATGGTCTTTGGGCGCCATGTTGCATTGGAAGAGACCCTGAGATACCCATAGTGGAAACCCCAAAAAGTTGCCACATTTTGGAAACTGTGTATCGCAGGCGTGGCGCATAGTGTGAGGTCACAGTGCGCCCTCATGCTGTGCGCAGCCCTGCACAGCCGACAGCCGAGCCGAGGACCAGGAAGCGGTGAGTACAGATCCTTCACCGCTTCCTGGTCCTCTGGTACTAATGAAGCGCTCCATAATGGAAGTGCTTCATTAGTACCGTGTTAGGCCTCTTTCACACTTGCGTTGTTCGGATCCGGAATGCACTTCCGTCGCCGGAAATGCCCGCCGGATCCGTAACAACGCAAGTGACCTGAAAGCATTTGAAGACTGATCAGTCTTCAAAATGCTTTCAGTGTTACTATGGCAGCCAGGACGCTATTAAAGTCCTGGTTGTCATAGTAGTAGTGGGGAGCGGGGGAGCAGTATACTTACCGCCCGTGCGGCTCCCGGGGAGCTCCAGAATGATGTCAGAGCGCCCCATGCGCATGTGATACATGCGCATGGGGCGCCCTGACGTCACTCTGGAGCACCCCGGGAGCCGCACGGACTGTAAGTATACTGCTCCCCCGCTCCCCACTACACTTTACCATGGCAGCCGGGACTTTAGGGTCCTGGCTGCCATGGTAACCATTCAGAAAAAAGCTAAACGTCGGATCCGGCGATGCGCCGAAACAACGTTTAGCTTAAGGCCGGATCCGGATTAATGCCTTTCAATGGGCATTAATTCCGGATCCGGCCTTGCAGCAAGTGTTCAGGATTTTTGGCCGGAGCAAAAAGCGCAGCATGCTGCGGTATTTTCACCGGCCAAAAAAGTTCCGGTCCTGAACTGAAGACATCCTGATGCATCCTGAACGGATTTCTCTCCATTCAGAATGCATGGGGATAAAACTGATCAGGATTTTTCCGGCATAGAGCCCCGACGACGGAACTCTATCCCGGAAAACAAAAACGCAAGTGTGAAAAAGCCCTAAAAGACGGCCCTGATTGCGGCCCGGCAAACAATCTTCCAGGACCCGATCCTGGGTCACGGCCCGGCGTTTGGGGACCTCTGTTCTAGACGATTCTCACATGGCTGCTCTTTAAACAAAATACATGAGAATCTCACACTCATTTCTGAAACCACAAAGAAGAATTTTTTTTTCCATTGTGTGACTTTAAATGTGATTAAATGGTAATTTGCAATTTTATTATGATTTACATGGAGCTTCCTGTAAAAAAAGAGACCCCTTGTTATCCAGTCTCGGTGCCACACAGAAGGAGTGCAAGGAGCGAGACCAATGTTTTCATTTAGCACGAGGGAGATGGGGCATATGGGAAGATGAAAGCATTTGACACGCAGAGAATCTGGGAAACAACATGTTGAAATCTTTGCTGATTGTGAACGCCGTGGAGATTATTCAAATTGTTCTTCAAAGAGACTTTAATTAACTTCTGATCATGAGCCAAACCACGAGCGACTCGATTTCACAGAGTTGTGTTAGACATTTTTTTTACCTCTTTTTAGCTCATGCAGTGTGATCCCACTAAAGACTAAGGGAAAAATCCAAAATCATCTTCATAAAAAGTTGAGTGAGCCTCAGTGCACATTGGATCTGACCCTATCGTTTACGCCAGATTGATTCCCAATGTATACATGAGACGGGAGGCTCTGACATTGTAGTGGCAGAGGGTTTTATACGCCACCAATAGGGTCCTGTTGTAAAAAAATTAATATTGTTCGGTACAAATTTTTATGAGGTGAGTATAGGAAAGCTCAGTGTCCACATACAACAGCCCGATGGGCCAGAAGTACACTTTCCCGATGTATACGCCAAGCTTAAGGCTCAGATGCAATGTGCAGTGAATCTTCCTATGTAAATACAGTGGTCCTTCAAGTTACAATATTAAATGGTTCCAGGACAACCCTAGTAAGTTGAATCCATTGCAACCCGAGTCCATAACTCTATGCAAAACCAATAATTGGTTGCAAAGCACCAGAATTTAAGCTGAAGATAAAAGAAATGAAGATTTGAGTAAAATAAGCAGATAACTAAGATAGATAAAGCAAGTCTTTCCATATAACAGCCAGGAATAGATGCTGGAAGCTGTAAATCACTATAAATGACCGGACAGGAGCTTCTTCATAGTCCTGTATAGATGCACATGTGCCAAAAAATAACATGGAGCCACCCTCACCTGCTGTCCAGAGGAGCAGCTCATCCTGGCACAGATAGAGGGCAGTACAGGAGATGTAGTACCGCACTGTGCTGCAAAGAGGAACTACTACCAATACAGGGTTTTAACAGAAAAATGGTTGGATCTGAGTCTGAGTTACATTGTGTAATATGCTCCAGAGCTATACTCACTATTCTGTTGGTGGAATTACTGTATACATATATAACCTATACTGATCCCTGAGTTACATCATGTATTATACTCCAGAGCTGCACTCACTATTCTGCTGGTGGAGTCACTGTGTACATACATTACATAACTTATTCTGTACTGATCCTCAATTACATCTTGTATTCTACTCCAGAACTGCACTCACTATTCTACTAGTGGAGTCACATTGTACATATATTACTTATATTGTACTGATCCTGAGTTTCATCCTTTATTATACTCCAGAGCTGCATTCATTTTTCTCCTAGTGAAGTCCGTGTACATACATTACTTATCCTGTACTGATCTTAAGTTACATCCTGTATTATACTCCAGAGCTGAACTCCCTATTCTGCTGGTGCAGTCACTATGTACACTATATACTATATTTACAATTCCTCCCCCATTTACCCACCACCCAACCTAACACTCAAATTATAAAATATATACATCATTATACAAATATACAACATATATACACACTACATACCAATATATACAAATATGCATGTAGACATATAAACTAAAACACATGTCAGACCACTCATACCACCCACAGTGAGGCTTTTCAGCCACACACAACCATTAAAGCCCAAGTTCGTTGCCTGCAAGCCCTATGTCCTCATACAGCCACCAAAACAGAACAAAAATCTAGAGTGTCAGCATCAGCCCACCACCAGGAATGGAGACAACAGGCTAGGATACCCTAAAAGCAAAACCCCTCCAGAGGAGAAGGACTCTACCCGCCCCCAACCTCTGATACTCCAGAGAGTGCACCTTCACTAGGTCTCCAAGAATGTTCCTAACCTCCTCATCCACGGAGAGGATTTTGCGATGCGTCGAGACTAAACATCTTGCATGCCATGTGTAGTACCTGACCACTCAGCTGACTAGGAATAAAGTGCAGCGGTCCCTACCACCCAGGTGTCTGAATGCTCCATAGGCCCATTCCGCATAGGAAAGATTGACCAGCCTAGGCCAGCCAATGGAGGTCCCCACCCTGGTGTAAACCTCTGTGTTAAAGGGACAATGAAGCAGGAAGTAGTCCATGCTCTCCTGCACACCACTGCACTCCTCTCGGGGACACCCCCCTGTCCTCAGAGCTGCTACACTTCAGATTGTACCTCACGCCAGGTGCGCTGATGACGCGAGCGTGCCTCGGCCGTGCCCGCCTCCTGGAACCACGCACAGAGCGCATCACGACAGTACCCCCCCCCCCGTCCACGCGGGGCCACCGGACCAAAGGCCCCAGACGACAGCTTCTCAGGATGTTCCAGACTAAATTTTATGACAAGCCTAGTGGCGTGAACATCCTTAGCTGGTACCCAGGATCTTCCCTCCGGTCCATAGCCTTTCCAGTGTACCAGATACTGTAAAGAGTTGCGGACTCTAACATCCAAAATTTTTGACACCACAAATTCCTCAGAATTATTAACCAGTACCGGCGGCGGAGCGGGCTGAGAAGGAACAACAGGAGTAACATGTCTTTTCAGCATAGATTTATGGAAGACATCATGGATGTGGAACGAATCAGGTAACCTTAATCTAAACAACACTGGGTTGATTATATCCCTAATCTCGTATGGACCTATAAAACGATGTGCGAACTTTTTGGAGGCCACCTTTAGAGGCACATTCTTAGAGGACAGCCATACCTGATCCCCAACCTGAAAATCCTTCCCCCTCGAACATCTCCTATTAGCTTTGATTTTTTGATTATTTTGAGCCTTCTCTAGGTTGACTTAACCTGGGCCCAAATTGTGCACAGTTCAGATGAGACCTTATCGGCCTCAGGGTTAGACGAGGAGACAGATGACCCAGAATGAAAACGAGGATGGAAACCGTTGTTACAAAAGAATGGAGAGACACCAGCGGAAGAATTAACATGGTTGTTAATCGCAAATTCTGCCAAAGGAAGGTATTTAACCCACAACTGTTGATCACCAGAGACATATGACCTAAAAAATTGTTCCACAGACTGATTAAGTCGCTTTGTCTGCCCGTTACTCTCAGGATGATAGGCAGACGAGAAGGACAATGAGGTTTGGCACCTCTGACAGAAGGCTCTCCAAAATCTCAACACAAACTGGACACCCCTATCAGACACAATGTTCTTGGGTACACCGTGCAAACGTACAATTTGTTCCACAAATATGGAGGCCAGAGTCTTAGCATTTGGAAGTTTAGCAAGGGGAACAAAATGTACCATCTTACTGAATCTGTCAAACACTACCCAAACCACAGTTTTACCCTCGACAGGTGGCAGATCCGTGATGAACTCCATGAAAATATGGGACCAGGGTCTACTGGGAATGGGTAGGGGTCATAGTTCACGAGTCCTAGGGGTTTTGGACCTGCACACACCTCGCAGGCCAACACATAGGACTTGATATCCTTGAACACGGTGGGCCACCATTAAGACCTGGATACCAGCTCTTTAGTACTCTTGATACCCAACAGCCAGAGACGGAACTGTTCAGGAACAAACAACTTATCTGTTGGTGTGAGTGCCAGGGCCAGATGTTGTTCTGCCTTAATAAGAGCCATAAGATCTTGGGACCCGGCTGCTAAAAAGACACTTGCTGGCAATATGGTTTCAGGCGGTGCGTCCTCGGGTTGGAATGCACAAAAACTCCGGGATAGGGCATCTGCCTTCACGTTCTTACTCCCTGGCCTGAAAGTGATGGAGAAATTAAAGCGTGTGAAAAATAATGCCCATCTGGCTTGACGGGGATTCAACCTCTTAGCAGACTCAAGAAACATCAGATTTGTGTGATCAGTAACAATGGTAACACAATGCTTAGCCCCCTCAAGGAAATGTCTCCACTCCTCAAATGCCCATTTATTGGCCAGCAATTCGCGATTCCCCACATCATAATTTCTCTCGGTTTGGGAATTTTTTTTTATAAAGAAAGCACAAGGCCTTAAATTGGTAAGACTAGCGGGACCTTGAGAGAGGACTGCCCCCACTCCGTCCTCAGAGGCATCCACCTCCACAATGAAAGGTCTCTCTTGATCGGGCTGAATCAAAACTGGAGCGCAGCTGAAAGCCTTCTTAAGTGTCTCAAATGCTTCAGTAGGCTCAACAGACCAGTTCTCCTGGTCCGCCCCTTTTTTGGTGAGGTCGGTCAAGGGCCTAGCAATTACCGAAAAATTCTAATTCTATAAATCTACGGTAATTAGCAAATCCTAAAAAACGTTGTAAGGCTTTTAAGGATGATGGCCTTACCCAGTCCAAAATTGCCAATACCTTGCTAGGATCCATTTTAAAAGCGTGAGGACATACCCAAGATACAGAATCTCTTGTACCCCAAAAACACATTTCTCCTGTTTGGCTGCCAATTTATTCTTCCTCAAAACCTCCAATACTTGTTTCACATAAGACACATGACTCTCAAAATCAAGGGAAAAAAATCAAAACATCATCAATGTAAACAATTACAAATTTACCCAAGAATTCCCTAAAAATATTATTCATAAAGTTTTGAAACACAGCTGGCGCATTACTGAATCCAAAAGGCATAACAAGATATTCAAAGTGTCCAGCTGGTGTATTGAAAGCCGTCTTCCACTCATCTCCCTCCTTAATTCGAATCAAGTTATATGCCCCCTTCAGATAAATTTTAGAGATTCAGGAAGCCCCCATGACCTGATTAAACAAATCAAGAATCAATAGAAGGGAGTATTGATTCTCGATCGTAATCTTATTCAACTCCCGGTAGTCGATGCAAGGTCTGAGGCCTCCATCTTTATTTTTGACAAAGAAAAATCCCACCCCCATATGAGATAAAGAAAACCTAATGTGTACCTTGCTGAGACTCTCTTCAACATATTCTTCAATGGCCTTGCGTTCAGGTCTGGAAAGATTATAGATACGTCCCTTGGGATATCTGACCTCCTCTACCAATTCAATGGCGCAATCATAAGGTCTATGGGGCGGTAGCAACTCGGGGTTCGAGGAGGAGAACACATCCATATATTCTTTTAAGAGTAAAGGCAATGTATTGGATTCTGCTGAGACCCCCACTTGCACTACGGACAAGCACGAGTCGCATTCAACCCCCCATCTCACCAATTCCCCCTTGGTCCAGTCAATAATGGGGTTGTGTAACTGGAGCCAAGGCATTCCCAGCACCACTACTACTGGTAAATTTTATAGAAACAACAGAGAACATATTTCAGCGTGACACACCCCCACAGTCAAGGATATCTCAGGGGTAGAATACTTCACAGTACCACCCACCAGGGGGTGGAATCGATAGCCATGATGTGGATGGGAGTGGGTAGTGTCAAAATCGGAATACCCAACTTTAAATTCAAATCTCATATCAATAAAGTTGGCAGCAGAACCTGAGCCAATGAACGCATTACCAGAACATTTGTTAATACCCAAGGAGACACTAATAGGTACTAATAACTTGTTCCTGACCACATTAGGAAATACCTGGTTCTTAAGCTCCCCAGTCTTGGTAGATTTACCGGAAGAAGGTTTCTTGGAGCATTGGTTAATCCAATGGTCTGACTCGCCACAATAGAAACAAGCCCTTTGTCGGCTACGCTGATCTCTACGATTCATCCCGACCTGCATGGGTTCCTCAGAAGAGAAATCGGCTCTGCTCACAGGACAGACCTCTGACTGGAGCACCTCCTGGGAAAAAAGTAAGCGTTCCTGCCGTCTCTCCCTAACATGTCTGTCAAGTCGAACAGCGAGTGTCATAGTCTCCTCTAATGTCTCAGGAAGCTGGTAGTTCACTAACAGTTTTTTGAGATTTTCAGACAACCCTTACCTGAACTGGCTTTTTAGGGCTGGTTCATTCCAGCCAGAAGAAACATCTCCTGAACTGGGTACAGTACTCTTCGGCTGGTTGGTCTCCCTGTACCAAAGCCTTAAGAGCGGTCTCAGCTACCATGGCCCTGTCAGGTTCATTATTCAAGGTACCCAGGGCCTGGAAGAACCCCTTGACCGAGCTGAGACAACCAGCGTCAGAAAGCAAGGAAAAAGCCCAATCCTGGGGATCTCCCTGGAGACAGGAGATTACAATGCCCACACGCTGGCTCTCAGAACCGGATGACAAGGGGCGTAGTCTGAAATAAAGTTTACAATTCTCTTTGAAAGACAGAAACTTTCTACGGTCACCTGAGAACGGTTCAGGAAGCTTAATCTGAGGCTCCATATGATGACTAGATACATGCGGAGTGGAGGCACTGTGTTCTGACTCCTGTAAATGGAGTTTCTCCACTAATTCCTGAATCATCTGATTAGAAACATGCTTTGTCAGGGTAACCAAAGGGTTCATGATAACAGTGGTAATGTGGGCCTGTTATTCTGTCACGCAGACAGGGGGTGGGGTAGTAACCACTGAACTCCACCCTCACCTCTGTCCCTGCCTACTTGCCTCGCAAGTCCTAGCGACAAGAGACAACTGGTCGACAAACCCTTAGCTTGGATAGTGCAGGGAAGACAAACAATACATAAACAGAAAGGTCAAACAAGCCGCGTCAAAACCAAGAGAGAAAAATGTACCGGAGGAGCAAGCAGAGAATCGTCAGGACAAGCCGAAGTCAAACCAGAAGAGCACGCCAAGACCAGAGGATGAGACGGACAGGAAATCGGAAGCCAAGCAGGAACAAACAAACCAGGTGAGTATCATGCAGGAAGGACCTCAATAACAGGCAATCTGTGGCCAGCAGATGCCTGTTAAAATAGTGCACTAGTGGAGTCATGTGACGTGGCCAGCATCACATGACTCTTGAGTTCTAATGCAGCCCATACAGCCGAGGGCCGAGTGATCAGCTCGCCACTCAGCCCCAGTGTGGTTCTCACAGGAACGGGCGACGCCGGGTGCGCTGATGACGCGAGTGCAACTTGGCTATGCCTGCCTCCTGGAACCACGCACAGAGAGCATCGTGACACCCGCTATCCCAATTTTGATGGGGGTAATCCCCCTGACCAAATTCCATCCAGAGGACTTTTCTAGACTCCTGGGGCTCTGGAAGGGTGTCTGGGAGATCAAAACCAGGATCTCCACCTCCCAGCAAAAGACTCTCACACTTATCTCGGTTGATCTTGGACCCAGGTGATTCTGAGTAGCGTTGACCTCTGACAGCACCCACTCTGCCTCCCCTCTCGAAGACACAAAGATAGTTATGTCATCAGCATACGCCACCACCCTGAGTGTGGTCTCCAGAGTGGCCCAGTCCATCTCGACACCCGCCAACGGCCCACGATCAACCCTTCTAAGGAAGGACTCAATCTCGAACACATACAATAGCGGGCTCAAAGGACAACCCTGGCGAACCCCAGATCCCACCCCAAAAGGGTGGCCAATGCAACTGTTCACAAGTGGTAATCTCTCTCCTCCTGCATACAAGGTCTTAAGCCAATCAACAAAACCCCCCGGCAGGCCATATCTCAGAAGTACAGACCAGAGGTACTCGTAGTCAAAGCGATCAAACGCTTTTGCCTGATCCAAGGACAGCATGTACCCCTTCCACTGACCTGCCCTGCACTGCTCCATTACCTCCTGGACACTGAGCACAGCACTAAAAGTACGGCAGCCTGGAACAGAGCAATGCTGGGCCCCAGAAGGGAGCTGGGGCACAAACTTCACCAACCGATTAAATAGCACCTTTGCCAGAATCTTTTTGTCCACACTGAGGAGCACTATGGGATGTCAATTCTCAATCCGGATGGATCTTTACACTTTGACAGAATGATCAGGGCCGACCTCCTCATTGACTTTGGTAGAGTACTCGAGGAGAAACACTTATTAAATACTTCAATCAAGAGGTAAACTAAGGTGTCCTTAAAGGTCTTATAAAACTCAGATGTTAAGCCATCCGGACCTGGCGATTTTTTAGGAGCAAGCCCCTCAATCACCAGACTGACTTCCTTTTTCTGGATCATTTCAGTCAAAGCGTCAAGAGAGGGGTCTTCCCCTGGTTCAGGAACAGTTTCAGCCAGGAAAGCCGATATCTTATCATGATCAAGATCCCTCTTCGCCATAAGATATAAGTAAAAGGATCTGACGCCCTCCAAGATCCCTGATCTGGAGCTTCTCAGGGACCCCGTACTATTAATCAGTCCTGACACAATCTTACTACTCACTGACATCCTACAGTTTCTGTAAGGGTCGGGCGAGTGGTATTTCCCATAATCCCTCTCAAAAACCAAAGATGCATGTCTATCATACTGACACCTCATAAGCAAAGACATCACTCTGGAGATCTACCCCCAGTCAAGACAAGACGTTTGAGTTTCCTCCTCAGGCCCTGATACAGGCGGTACCTACTCAGACTCCTGAGGCTCGAGAGCTGGTGGAAGAATCTCCCCACCTTTTCCTTGAACTTCTCCCACTACTCAGACTTACTGCTGCAGAGATCCAGCAATGGTACCTGGCTCTAAACGCTTCTTATTTCCGCTTCTTCCAAGAGAAATGAATTGAGCCTCCAATAGCCTCTTCCCATCCGGGGAGTCTCTGTAACTTTCAGAGAAAACAAAATCAAACAGTGGTCGGAGAACTCCACCTCCACAGCAGACACGGCTGAAGAGACGGCTTCCTCCTTTAAATAAAACGTATATATTCTAGACCTACAACTACCCCTATGATAGGTGAACCCCGGGTGGCCTGGGGTGTGCTGGATGTGGACATCTATCAAGCGAGCCTCACTAGCTATACTATTGAGTGCGACGCTGTCATAATTCAGCTTGTCCCTGGAACCTCCCCTATCCTGGGGTCTCGTGACAGTATTGAAGTCCCCTCCAAAGACCACCTTCCGATTTGGATCCTCATAAAGAGACACTTCCGGTCCCACTTGGACTGGGGACCATAGATGTTAATTAGACAAAGTTCTTGTCCCTTCATGAGGACATCCAAGATCAGACACCTCCCCATTTCTAATTCAATAACCCTTCGGCATTCTACCCTGCTATATGGCTCGGCGGCAAGAGACCAGTAGGAGGTTCCGCGCCTCCACTCCCTATTAGCTTTAAATACAGCCGCCAAATCTGGCAGCCTGGTCTCCTGCAAAAATAAAATGTCAGCTTCAACCCCGCTAAAAAAATCAAAGGCCGCAAATCTAGCCATATCTGACTTAATGCTGGCGACATTCATGGACGCCAGCGCCATCGGAGTGGGCCACGGTGTTACCGCAACTCTCGCAACCTCTCCCCCGGCTCCCTCCCCCAAAGAGGGGGAGGTGGCACCGATGGCTTGGAACTGGTTTGAGAGACTAATCAGAGGGGGTTTGTTTGTACCTTCCTTTGGCATCTGGCGGGTGGGAGAAGACCTTAAATCTCCCTTTTTCCCTATACGTTTTTTACCCTGCTTTTTCTCTTGCCATCCCCCACTTTTCCCATCCATACTTTTGTCATGTGGGGATATTGAGGAGATGGCACCTTCCTCTTTCTGGATCCCCCTAATTTCCTCATCCAGTTCACACTCCCTTTGGGCCTCAGCAGTAGGTTCCCGAAACCCGCCCGTCTCCCTCTCCCTTTGTCGTTTTTCCTGACTCCTCAGTTGGGCAGGCGTCTTTTGCTTACTTTTCCTCCCTCGCCCCTCTGTTCCTTCACTTCTGCCAGCCTCTCCCCCAGTGGAATTGGCCTCACGGCTTTCTCCCACCAAGGTATGGACCGCATTGGCAAAGGAATGAGGGCAGTGACTGAATGGGTGACCTAAATCACCACACAGGTGACACCTAATCTCACATGATGCAGCGAGGTGACCTATCTCCCCACACAGCGCGCACTTCTGTACAGTGCAGTTAGCACTGAAGTGCATGGGGCTGCCACATCTGTGACAGAGCTTTAGCTGACCCTGGTAAAAAATCTAGATGTGATCCTTTCCAAGGAAGGTTGTAGATGGTATGTGGGTAACCATGTCTCCTGAAAGCTTAAGTTTTACCATAAACGTCCAGGCCCCAGACCAGATGCCACATTCATCCCTGTTCTTCTTGGGAACCTCGACCACCTCCCCATATCCGCCAAGCCACGTCATGATGTAAATACACGAGAGTGACTTGTTACGGGTTAAAACGGTCATCCTTTTGACTCTGTTCTGACGAGACACTGCCTGGACGGCAAAGTCTCGCCAGCTGGGCTCTTTCCTTGCCATCTAGTAGTTAGACCAGAAGAGCTCAAGCCCCTCCGGCCGAACAAAGCTGACATCGAACTCGGGGGCCCCATAGGGATGTATCAAGGCGTAGATGTCAGTCGCCTTGAAGCCCATCTTTAGCAGGAGCTCAAATACTTTTGATCTTGAAGGACATGTACCCCTCCACCTCAGACAGACCACATTCCTACAGAGATCACCCTGTCCAGCTGTCTGGAAAGACCATGCAGTCTCCCTGCTCCTTTCCTCTCAGAAGGCTGAGAGGATGTAAGCCGTGTACCGGGGTGGGCTCCCCAGGATACAGTGAAGTCACGAAAGAAGAAAGCAACCCCAACACCAGCTTTTGCCAAAACAGATTTTTGCTTAAATGTGGCAATAAACACAACCACAAATGCTGGGAACTTACAATAAATTTACATACAACCAGCCCGAAGGCTGAGGACCTTGTGCCGCATAGCACGGCACCCTCTGATGGATGCAGGAGGAAAGTGCAGTAATTTACCTACTGGCGGGCACAACTAAACTGCCACACGTTACCTGTTATTATTACCCTAAAAAACAAGAACCACTATATGAGTGTGCGGTACAGGCTAGCCTGCGGTGCAGCACAACAGCTTACAATCTTACAAAGCTCTACAGAGCCCTGCAGCCGACCCGGGGGTCCCAGGGAGGGGGTGTATACAAATCTTACCTTCTCCTGGAGCTTGGTCTTCTTGTTTTTTTTTCTTTTTTCCTTCCCCAAGCGTCTCCTGTGGAAGCTCATCACCAAAGCACAAGTCCTGGAGTCCAGGAGCTGGATCTTCTCTATGAGCGCCCCTCCCGGGCTACAGGTCTCATACTTATCCCCCGAGCTGGGTGAACCTGCTGCTGCTCCTGCAGGCTGCCAGATGGATCTTGCTGGTCACCATCATCATCCTGCTCGACTGCTTGGTCCTTCTCCACCTAGCTGTCAGGCTGCAACCCCATCTGCCTTCTCTCCTTCTCCTCTGCCATCTTCTGAAAACAATCCTCCTTTAGGAGTTTCTCCATAAACAGGCCGCTTTTCTCTGAGTACAGTTCTTCTTTCCTCCAACTCACCAATCTCAGCTTGAAGCTGCTCTATTTGGTTCTGCAGCCCCTGCTTCTTCCTCTTAGGGGCCACTTTGGCACAAGACCTTAAGCCTCGCAGCTCCTCCTCAGGGTCTTATTCGCTTCTTCATATTCACAGAGGTGGCTCATGACCCGGGAGCCTTAGGTGGAAATAGACTCCCAGGCCCTCATTACGCCCCAGCCTTCCTCCTCAAGATCTGCTTCACCTCTGTGAACATTCGGCTTTTGCTGGGCCCCGGAAGGGCCACTCTCGCATAAGCTAGCATTCAGGTCGTCCTTAGTGGATCCAGCCTTGCGGCTCTTCCTACTGTCCACAGACTCAGGGGAGACAGAAGCCACATTGCTGCGACTCCTGCCAGATCTTTTTACCCCTAAGTCCTCCATACAGGCCAAATGCTGGCTTCTCCTGTCCCCTGATGGCTTGCCGATGGGAACAGGAGCCTGGGGCTTGCTTCCCTCGCTCATCCCTGAGTACCCACTTGTGGCAGGCGTAGCACTATGAAGTGCCTTTTGTGCTGTGACATTTGAAAAATGTTGGTGATATGTGGGCCACAGCACCAAGCCAGCTCTACCTCCAGCAGGCTGTCTGGACTTCCCCTAGTAACAGCCCCTATAGTTCCCCCAGTATTCTGCTCCCCAAGTGGCCGAGGAAAGAAGAAAAAAATTAAATATCTGTGCTGTTTCAAGTTACCATCTCCCATGCAGGCCATAGGCCCTCTCCAGCCTGTGCCTGTGATGCCTGTGTCCCTGCACTATTTCTACAGTACTACAGGGCCTGTGGCAGGCGCAGCACAATGAAGTGCCTTATGTGCTGTGGAATTAGAAGAATTTTGATATCTCTAACCTTTTAGTCCAACCAGACTGTTTATTACTCTGTAATTCCGCTAGCGCCGTTCTATGGAAGCAGTAGGTTTAAAGAGCACACCAAATGCTTGAAATAACTTCTTTATTAACTTCAACTTTTCTTCATATATAACACTGCCGCCTCCGCAGCAGACAGTCCATGTACAAAACACATGTGGAATAAAGTATCACAAAATGGCTGTTCAACTGTTCAATCTTGTCATTCAACATAAAATGGTGCATATATTTCTCTCTTCATTACCTCTACTTTCACTTATTTAAGCACTTTATGATCTCTCTGAGAGGTATTTTTTAGGTTTAACCAATAGTTCTACTTGCTCTATACGATCTGATATGAGCAGTTCGCAGACTGTATGTAGTTTGCGTAGTTTGGTCGCAATTTGCAATTTGGAGATTGCTATTTGGAGATTGCTATTTGGTATTTGCTATTTGGTCTATTCATTTGCTTATTGCATTTGCTATTTGGAGATTGCGATTTGGTATTTGCTATTTGGTCTATTCATTTGCTTATTGCATACTGTTCATTTGCTTATTGCATACTGTTCATTTGGTGGAACTGCAAGTAAACACATATAACTAGTTCAGTATACAGTTCTAATCACACTATTAACAATAGTTACATCTATAACTGTATTAAATACCTATTTTGGCCTCTTTGCTTCCATAAAACTGAACTTTCAATGGATTGAATGTCTGTTCAGCTTCTCTCCTCTGGTGTAATGAATTCTAACAGATCCTGCTAGGGGAATTTTCCCAGACAGGCTGAGTGTGAGGCTGGCTGTAATTGGCCAAGACTCCTGCTCAGTGTGAGACTGGCTGTGATTGGTCCTGGGCAGTGACAACAGTTTAACTCTATGCTTTCTGTTGCTAATTCTGCTGTGTCGTTGAGCTTACTTTACAGTCATATAATGAATCTTAAAGGCATATTATCCTTTCTGCTTCTGTGAACACAACATACAACTGTTACATGACATCCAAAAACATGAAGTCACAGTAAATAACTCTGCTTTTGTTTTTAACATGGAAACATATGAACTGCATTAAGGTCATTAGCAGGTCTAGCTGTATATACCAGTAAGTCATATTAGCAACCTAGGACAGGTCTTAGCTGGCCAGCTACACCACTCTCTTCCTGGGGAGGAGAGAGCCTGCCTCAGGTGGATAGATTTTCCTCCAAGCAATTCAGGGGCACCAGCACACGCAGCCTCAGACTACCACACTCACAGGTAATTGCAGCTCAGGAACAGCTGGTCCAGAGCTGCACTCACTATTCTGCTGGTGGAGTCACTGTTTACATACATTACTTTACTTATCCTGTAGTGATCCTGAGTTACCTCCTGTATTATACTCCATAGCTGCACTCACTATTATTCTGGTCCCACCACCACACGATTAAAGAGAAAAAGGTACACTTTTTTGTGGCTAAGTATTTTTGTAGTGCAGGACACAATGAAAAACACATCATTTCAAAAGGCAATTTAAAATCTCAAGGAGCCCGAAGAATTTGGGAATACAAATTTATGACGCTATTTCTCACACTGAAAGCTGGACTGAATTTGTCCCAATGATTTATGACTTAATACAAGAACCAAAAAGTCTACTCTAGAGATAGTGGGGGCAGGAGGTCTTTGAGATAACATCAATTTAGAGACAATCAAATTGCTATGCAATATCATTATTGTTAGCCATTAAAATGGATTTCTAAAAATTTAGGCTCATATACGTGAATGTGTGCGGCCCCTACCCATATTACGGCCCACTTGAATGGGTATGCAATCCACAAGATACAGAGCAGTGCAGAGGCACGGAGCTGAAGCCCATAGAAGCACTATGAAAAAATAGAACATGTTATATTTTTTTGCATTGTGCGGACTGAATCGTGCTGATTGCGGACCCCTTCTAGTGAATTGGTCACACACGGTTGGTGCCTGTGCATTGCGGACCGCTACTTGTGGTCTGCAGCACGGTCACAGAGCGTGTGCATGAGCCCTTATATACTGATGACCTATGCTAACTCATACACAGCATGTTTTTTTTGCCTAAATGCTACTGCAATTTTGAACAGTTAAAAGAAATCGAGCACTGAGTCTCGATAAAATTATTCTTTTTTGATCAGTTCTTGAAAAGATCCAGTGCAAATTCACATGCTACACGTTTCATACAAACGCATGTCGTCCTTCATCATGGCATGTATGTGGCATGGAACGTGCACTTTATGGACTTTTTTAAGAAGTGACCAACAGAGACGGATTGGCCTTAGACCTTACAGGGAAATTTTCTGGTGGGCCAGTGCCCAGGGGGCTGCCTGGGCCTCCTCACGGCCGGCCAGTGGAAGTTTTTGGGGATGTATTTTGTGCTGCTGGCAACAGTACTTTGTGATAGACTGTGGTATTTGGCTCTGTTGGGATGGTAAAATGCGCTACAAAATGATATTGCTGGCCCTGCCTTCCATCATTTTTGACCCGACTACAAAACAAGGCCACTTTTAGTATTTTTTCCAGGGCCACTTTAAGATCCCAGCCTGCCCCTGGTGACCAATCAAAAATCATGAGATGCAGTGCTGGATTTCTCTTATCAGTATTAGAAGGTTTCCAAAGCGGCTTCTTCGTGTACCGTCAAAATTTCCTGGGATTTGGACCTTGCAAAATGGTTTAGTGGGGAGCTGTATGGCCTTCCCTCATTGTGTTAATCAGGTTTTATACAGTACAGTGGCACTGAGATGCTGCGGTCTCTGGCTGTGTGAAGTACGGCCAAAGCGGCCTTGAAGTCCTTGCCTTAGGGCTCTTCTACGCACAGTTTTGTTTTTAGAGTTTTTCTTGACTAATAAAAACCTCAAAACAACGCCTGACTTGTTCAGTGTTTTTTGTATTGTTTGTTAGGCATTTTTGCAAAATAATGTGGTATAGCATGTGACATTTATTAAAGGGGTTATCCAATAATTACACCCTCCCCAATGCTCATTCAATTTATATAGGTTATACTTACCCTGCTCCCCGACACCTGCGTCGCTCCTGCTCCCCGCAAGGCCGCCGCTGAATCTACCCGTCGCGATCAAAACATCCCGTGACGGGGGACCAGCCACTAGCATCGGCGGACGCGCCGGGAGCAGGAGCGACACGGGTGCTGGGGAGCAGGGTAAGTATAACTTATATCAGGTGTCTGGGCATTGGGGGGTCATTATACGGGTTGGATAAACCCTCTAATGGTGTTTTTTGCATATCACTCCCTGAATGAGAGGAAAAGGCCAGACCCAGAGTATGCTGTGATGCCCAAGCATGCTCAAAATAGGGCATGCTTCTGCGGTGTCACCAAGGACCCATGGCCGTGGAAAACCACTGATGTGTGAATACACAGCTCTGTGTGGTGTGTCCATAATATACACCCTTCATTACGGTCGTCGGTTGCCCACCTACTTCTAGATTGTTAGGGCATGGCCACATATTCAGGTTTCCTGATGCAGCTTTGGAAGCCATAATCAGGAGTGGATCATAAAAGGAAAGTATCAACAATAGATACAACTTTTCCTCTTTTTTTAATTTAAATTCAATTCCTGGTTTTGGCTTCCAAAACTGCATCAAGAAACCTGACTGTGTGGTCCTAGCCTTAAGCTTGAAAATAACAGAAAGTTTCCCTCCTGAGAGGCACAGATATTGCCATTAGCCATTTGGAAGTTCCTGCCTCTGAACATAATTCATTTCTTTATGAGCTTATTGAGATTCACCAGTGAGCCCTTTCCCGACTCATCTGTAAATCACATAGGATTTTTGCTCTTTGGTTTACTTCTCTCATTCACAATTTGGCAATGAATTTCTGATGTATTGATATAAACAGGCCTTGGCAAGGAGAAGGCACCACCGCCTAATTAACTTCGAAAGCTAAGAGACTGCTGTCTCTGATAGTAAACTACGCTATTGGGCCTCGATCAACAGGGACACAATTGATTTTATACAGTGTGAAGCACACCGAGATACAGTACAGACTGTCAGATGGTACAGAGACATACAACGTGTGGATGAGGCCTTAAAGGGAATCTGTGACCAGGAAATTTCCTGATAAATCAGGCACAATGCCTGATAACTCACAAATAAAGTCTCCGGTAAGAAGATTACCTTCAAAACAGTTACATCAGATACCTTTCTAACAGGTCGGAGAATAAAAATATTTCTGGGAGTGCTACTTTAAATATAGTGTAAGGCTGAAAGGCCGATAGAAATGTATACAATTCCTTAAAAAATGATCAGTTGCATTGGTTTCCATGGTTGTTTTTCAATCCCTTCCCCCATGAAATGTATTCTCATGTAGCAGTTAAGGTACGTTCAGTACTGTATGGGAAAAATACATGTATTTTTGCTGCAGTTTTCCATGTGGTTGTGGATTTGCCTGAAAAAGCAGCAGCCACCTCAAAAACTTCAGCAAAAAACAAATGTGCTTTATTTTCAATGCAGTTTTAACTACCACTATAGTGAATATATCCTTAGGGCTCAATGATAAAAAAAATGAAAAAAAACTATTTACAGAACTGATGATAGTCTGTTGTGACTATGCTAGCGGTCCATGCTCGCCGCCATCTCTTTCCTCCTAGAGGGCAAGGCCACCAGATCCCTCACTTGGTTTCTTCTGCTTCCTCACCAGAACTCCGTGTTCACTGGTGTATTGCTGCTCCCTACTCGCAGGCCTGGCCATTGGAGCAGCAATGTGCTGGTCACTCCAGGTAGGCTGAGGCCTGCTTCTCTTCTGCTCCACCTCTTTTTGCCAGTAGGAAGCTTACCTCTTCTGATTCTTGAAGAGCCAGCATACACACATACCTTAGTTTTCCCCACTGGGTATTTAAGGCACTTTTTCCTGTGGGACATTGCCTGAACAATAGGTTCTAGTTTCTTTCAAAAGAGTACCATAGTCTTGTTTGCCTCCCTGTGTACTGGTCTCTGTTTACTGGATTTTACCCTTCTCTGACTGTCTTGACCTTTGCCTGTTCCTAGTTTTGACCCTGTACTGCCAGCCCTGACCGCTGGACTGATTACTGGATTGCTTGTATCTTGCCTGGCCTTTCCCTGACTACGGTTTTGCCTGATCCATCTGTGCTCTGTATCGGTGTTTCTTGACCCTTGTGGGTCACCACTCACTGTACATAGACTACTCTAGGAGTTAGCGGACTAGTGGTTCCCCTGCAGCAAAGTTCAGATACCTGTATAGGGGGTAATGGGTGAACACCAGGTGGTCACTTTAAATGCCCTTAGGAGTAGCACTAATTCAGATTTGTTGAAGTGATACAGTGACCCCACATCCACTTTCATAACAGGGGTTTTTCATTGGGGTCTCTGTTGGGGTTTCCATCAATTTTGTACCCTGATGGACCCTAGTACAAATCAATAGGGTCCGCATGGCACCAGTTGTGCCCATTATATGACAGATTCAGTACAGTGGTATGCCTTGAGTTAGAAACAAAAGTAATGGCATGAGTGTGAACAGAGTCGCACAGAAGTGGAAGGCCGTGCACTTGGCATAACACAGTTTCAAATGGAGTGTCCCTTTAAGCAAGTTTTCAAAAAGGAAATTCTTCTAAAATGTTTCTTAAGAAGTTATGTAGAGTTCCTTGCGCACTATACCTTTTTTGATGGCATAAGGCAGCAGTTCAATCTCCCTGGCTCCCCCATGTGTGAGTCTAATTCTGTCATTTATTATTATTTTTTTTGAGGTGTAACAAATTAATTTGATCCATTGAGCACATGTGTTTCCATCCAGACTCCTTAATGACATCACTTTATTTCTATTAGAAATTATCAAGTGGCTCTGAATATCTGTGTTGTGCCCAGATTGGAGGCTCCGTCTTCCGCCCCTCAGGCGTTTAAGTCTTAATTCTATGAAATATTCTTCTTCATCATGTCTCTGTGATGCTCTGGTGGGAATGTCCTATTGAAAAATGTATGAACCTTCATTCTGTTGCTCTAATGTATTCAGAATGTTCTCAAGTGCCCGGTCACAGCAACAACCTAATTTTTTATTTTTTATTTTTTTACAGGAAGAATTAGGGGAACTGATGCAGCTTGTGAAAGAACAGAAGCTGAAGAACGAGTTGTCGGGCATGCAGAAAAAGAGGAGTAGCCATGGAAACATGAAATCCAGCTCCAAACTGCATCAGACCAATAGCCTGCAGAGGTACGTCACCCTCTACCACGTCTGAGATGATGAACATGGCTCTGGGGATGAATTTCTCCACAGCATGAAGTTTTAATGCAAAGAAAATGACTGGTTTCCTGTGGTGAAGCACAGAATAATTGTAAGACACAAAGCAGAAGATTTCTAATCTCTAAGTAGATAATCCAACCTTTTGAATCCGTAAGGATGCAGCTGTCTATCTATCTATCTATCTATCTATCTCATATCTATCTATCTATCTATCTATCTCATATCTATCTATCTATCTATCTATCTATCTATCTATTGTAAGGGATCACTCTCTCTCAGGGGGTCGCAGTCACAAACCTTTCGCAGACAACCGGATTTAATGTCCAAACTGGTGCTTTACTGTGGCACTTCAGCGCCCACACAAAACAGCAAAGCATCAAAACAAACACCTGCCCATCTGGACTCTAACTAATACACCATAGTTTCCCTGACTCACCTCTAAGCACAGGGTCTCAGGCTCCAAGCCTTAGCAGGTCTGCTCATCAGACACAAGTCCATAGGCTTCACATAGCCTCGTCGCCCCTCAACCACATACGGTCCAGCAGCCTCCAGGCTGTGACCACACCAGCACCCTTAGGGGGAGAGGGTCCAGAAGTCCTCCGGACTGACCGTGCGACCCTCTTTCTTTAGGCGTAGCTGGGCCCCCCAACAGCACCCTTGGGGGGGGGATGGTCCAGTCCTCCTGACTCTGACCGTGTGACCCTCTTTCTGTAGGCGTCGCTGCCCCCCCCCCCCAAAAGTTCAGGCTTTACAAAGCCTTGTGGCCCCTCAGCCCTGCTGGCTAAGACCGCACAGAGCCTTTGTGGGCCTCTGTTTCCAAGTTTTCTCTCTCTCTTGACTGACACACAGAGGGTTGGTTTTATCCCTCTTTGATTACAGCAGGCCTCACCTGCGATGACCTCAGGTAAAAGACAATACTCGGACTGGAAGGATGTGGACAGGCAGATCCCACTACCAAACCTATCCACCAGTCCAAATGAAATCCAGCCCAGAACAAAATGTAAACAAAACTGTCTCAGCAAGCTATGCTTTGCTGAAACTCCTGCCCCTTTTTGGATTTTATTTATCTCACCCAGCTGAGGAACCTGGGTGAGATATACTCCCCTTCCAAGACTTTTACTGTACACATCGCCACACTATCTATCAATCATCTGTCTAATTATCTATCTATTATCAATCTGTCTAATATCTATCTATTATCTATCTTATTATCTCATCTTCTGTCTACTAAAACAGCTTCTCCCTACAAAACAGCTTCAGCGCTGCTATGTTGGTGGGACGCCTGTTATGATCTGCTTTTTTCAGGTCCTTCCAAAACATTTCTATCGGATTAAGGTCAGAACTTTGACTTGGCCATTCCAAAACTTTAACCTTATTCTCCTTTAACCATTCTTTGGTAGAACGACTCACGGACAGATGTCCTGATATTTTCCTTTAGAATTTACTGGTACAATTCAAAATTAATTATTCCATCAATGTTGGCCCAGATAATGCAAAACAGGCCCAAACCATGATCCTACCAGCACCGTGTTTCACATATGAGATGAGGATTTTCATCCTGGAATGCAGGGTTTTCCTTTCTACAGACATAACGCTTCTCATTTAAACCAAAAAGTTCTATTTTAGTCTCATCCATCCACAAAACATTGTTCCAATAGCCTTCTATCCTGTCCAGGTGATCTTTCGCAAACTGTAGATGGGCAGCTGTGTTCTTTTTGGAGAGCAGCGGCTTTCTCCTTTTAATACCGCCATGAACACCATTGTTGTTCATATCCTATTGATGGTCTCATGAACATTACCATTAGCTAATGTGAGAAAGGCCTGGAGTTGCTTAGGTTTCTTTGTGACCTTGTGGACATGCCTTCCTCTTGGCATGATCTTTGTTGGTCGACCACTTCTGGAGGGGGGGGGGGGGGTTAATAATGGTCTTGAATTTCCTCCATTTGTACACTGTGGGGCAGATATATCAAGCCTGAAGCATCCATCCACCAGTCTTGATCTCCCTGCGCTGGCGTGAGAGGTGCCTAATTTATTAACAAGCATAAGCCTCTTGACAAATCAGGTGCATCTGAAGTCTACTCCAACTACAGGCTGACATAGACTTCAGCTGTAACTTCTGCAGTTTTCTGGCAACACTTGCAGTAAATGCGGTGGGCAGAGCAAAGCCCAGCCCACTTCCTCTAAGCCCCACTCCCTTTCACACCAGTTCGGAAAAGTGTCAAGAAGCCTAAAAAGTCTCAAATTATGGTGCACATATGGCGTGTGCCATAATCTGCAACTTTTTAATACCACAGTAGTGGCATATTTAGCTTAATAAATGTCTTTCTGACTGTGATTGTTGGAGTCCAAACTCTTTAAGGATAGTTTTGTAACCTTTTCCAGCATGATGAGCATCAACATCTCTTCTTCTGAGGTTCTCAGAAATCTCCTTTTTTCATGTCATTATGTATGATGCCCTATTAGATCCCTGTTCTTTAAATAAAATAGGTCACCCACTCTCACCTGATTGTCATCCCTTTGACTGAAAAGACGTGACTTCACCTTCAGTAGATGGACAAAAATTATTTTGATCAAAATAGTTGCTAAGACCTCATTTTTATTGATCTAGTGAATATAACATTAGTAAAATTAAGAATCCATATTTTCAGTGTTTGCAGAGTGCTGTTGCATTCCATCTGTCTGTCTGACTGCTATATCTATCTAAAAATGTAGTCATGTTGAGTCTTCCTCAAGTACTGACGCCTCGGGGAAACTGGTATATTAACCTAAGTTACAGCCAAGCCAATTGTTACACCTGGGTTCTGATGGATGAAGGGGCTCAAATACCCTTAGTACACCAATAGGCAGGAGAGAGGTGGGATACAAGAGGCACAATCACTGGCGTAGGGATCGCCATAGTAGCCATAGCAATGGCTATGGGGCCCTACGCCTCGGGGGGCCAGGGTCTGCCGGCTGAGGATTTAGGGCTGGCGCCACCTATAAGCAAGGTAGACCACTGCGTAGAGCGCATGCACCGTCTTCATGGTCTTCCCAGCGCTTCTCTTCAATTACACAGAGTCAAGTGCAGTGAATAAATTAGCTAGGAGGCGTCTCTGAGCAGGGAGGAGATCTGTGGATGACACTTATTGGGGATCTGTGGATGACACTTAGGGTGGATCTGTGGATGACACTTAGGGGGCATCTGTGGATGACACTTAGGGAGGATCTGTGGATGACACATAGGGAGGATCTAGGGAGGGGTGTGGGGATGTTGGGGTGGGAGGTCCTGGAGGGGTGTTTTGGTGGGAGCTCTGGAAGGGATGGGAGGTCCGATAGGTATGTGGGGGTTGGAGATTCGGGAGGGGGGCCCATAAAAATGTTTTTCTATGGGGCCCAGTCATTTCTAGCCCCTGGGTACAATGCACGCTGCAGCATCTATAAGCTTAGCCGTAACAGTAAAACCACAGACAGGTGAAGTTAATAGTATTGATTATCTTGTGACAACCTCTCAAGGGGTGGGATATATTATGAAGCAAGAAAATAGTCAGTTCTTGAAGTTGATGTTTTGGAAGCAGGAAAAATGGGCAAGGGTAAGGATCTCAGCTACTGGGACAAGAGTCTATAATGTATAGGCGACAGGGTCAGTGCATCTGCAAAACGGCCAATCTTTTGGGGTGTTCCTGGTATGCAGTGCTTAGTACCTACCAACAGTTCCCCAACCGGTGGACCAGCAACAGGGTGGTAGGAGGCCAAGACTCATTGATCTGCATGGGGGAATGAAAGCTAGCCCGTCTTGTTCCATTCCCTCACCAGAGCTACTGTGCCACAAATTGCTGAAAAAGTTACTGCTGATTGTGGTGGACAAGTGTCAGAAGAAGTGTGTGGGGCTGCATCGTCTCAGACTGGTCAGAGTACCGATGTTGCCCTTGGCACCTCCACTTTCCCTTGTGTTTGTCACTACTGAATTATTTAATAAAATGTATCTGTATAGCGCCACTTATTTTCTTATTTCTTTGTCCTGCTCACTGAGAAGGCTGCACATGAGCTGTGATAGGGAGAGCATGGACACGTCCCCTGAGCTGTGATAGGGAGAGCATGGACACGTCCCCTGAGCTGTGATAGGGAGAGCATGGACACGCCCCCTTAGCTGTGATAGGGAGAGCATGGACATGCCCCCTTAGCTGTGATAGGGAGAGCATGGACACGTCCCCTTAGTTGCAGCAGAAAAGACACTCCCCTGAGCTGCCAGCTTGATATAAATCTAGCAGAGCAATGAATGGGGGGGATCTCTGGATCCATGTGAGGTACAGGACTGGTTCTAGCTTTGTTAGAAATAAACTATCTTGTATTATTTGATGTCTGATTTTCATATTTTAGATTAATTATCATGGATAACTCCTTTAAGTGTGGCTTTTTCCATTTTACAATAGGTCATATTTAACCAGCTGGTTGTTTTTTTCTCTTTTTGTGCTGTATCCATGATGTGTGCACGATGGTAACTAGCATGAGATCGAACTATTTTTACCCTTGTATTCTTCTTGAAGTGGCACAGCTCTTAAAGGTCACTGGATTTCCTATGGTAGATGAAGACTGAGCTTCTAAGATCCCTGTTGCTTTGTCTCCCTAGCAGGGTGAGGCTTCAGCCTCCAAGTTCAGAAAGTTCACAGTCATTATCGATGCTGATAGAAAATCAGCAGGAACAGAGCGCGGCTTTGGAACAGATGAACCAGAGGCTTCGGTCTCTAGAAAGGATGATTCGTCACAGCCTGCAAGCTAATGCTCCTCCAGGTAACAGGATTAGGGGTGAAAAAGGTATTGCGTCTGTCAGCTCATGGCAAACACGAAGTATCGCACTGCACTGGGTGTTCAACATGCTCCCATAATATTGTGAGGAACTGTCAACGTCTAAAATACTGGTTGATCCTCTTATGATACTTTCATGAAGAGATGTTTCCTGGAGGGAGAGTCTGTAAGAGTAACATGACCTATATTGGATATATGCACACTGGGACAGGTGTGTTAATACTGACCTAAATATAGACAGACATAAAACTACAGGAGACCAGCAAAAAATGGACCACAACGAATGATACATTTGAAAGATAGAGTAATATTATAAGCTTATAATTGCAAATGAACTAAATCTAATAATAAATAAGATACTCAATGACAAAAGAAATACCGCAAGATAGAAATGTTGGCAAGCAGTTATATCTTAGGCAGAGATGTAAATGATTAAAGGTGCGGCCTCATTAGACTCTTGCCTCAAAAGGACGTTAAAGTGCTTGTCCTGCTGCCCTATATAAAAGAGAATAGATTCTTTACTGTCAGAGCAGTCAAATTTTCTGCAGAGGAATAATGGGTTAAATTCGTTCAACCAATTACTTTAAATATCGCTAGAATATACCACAAACGTCAAATAGGTGGGGGTCCTACCTTTGGGAACCACTCCTGTCTCCAGAACAGGGCTGCCCAAAGTGAAGGGAGAGCAGCCTATCCTCAGGATAGGTCATTAGTAGCTAATCGGTGGGGGTCCCGCTGATCAGCGATTTGAGAAGGCATCGGCACTCCTGTGAGCACCGTGACCTTCTCTCTGCTGTTCCTAGGCCTGTGATGTCTCATTCATGTGGCCTAGGAGTAGGGGGCTGAGTTGTAATACCAAGCAGAGCCGCTATTGTATGTACAGTGCTGTGCTTGGTGAGCAGAATGCAGGCAGTGGCGCTGTTGCAGTGCCTTCTCACACTGCTGTTCTACAGGGATCCTGGATGTCGGCTCCTTACCGATCAGATACTAATGACCTATCCTGAGTAACATGGCTGTGTGGATATGTAGCAGAGCTGTGTGTATCTATCAGAACTGTATGTGTGCATGTAGCAGAGCTTTGTGTATGTAGAGCCACTGCTATTTGTTTCAGTGGTCAGCTGATGGCACAGTATTAACCCCCTCTACTTGATTTTCCATTGTCTAAACCTGGGGTGTGTCCTTTAGTCAGCTAATAGTCTGAAAAATACAGTATACTGAAGGAGTGTATGTGTATATATGTGAGGGCGTCACCGCTGCTCTTGTCGCGCCCAAGCTCTACAGCTTTCTGTGGCCAACCCCTCCCTGGTTGCTTTGTCACTTTCTGGCCCTGTTGATCAAAGCAATGGGGGAGAACTGGCCACAGATATGAGTTTGGGTGCAACAAGACACCCTCATTGCACCAAATGCCTAATTTGCATATTAAAAAAATTATGTGTTTTTGTGCATATGTGGAAACAAGACCAGGCAGTGTCAGACTGGGGTTCCTTGGACCCACCAGAGTAAATTATTCTCAAGGCACAACACCCATCATCAATACATTTTAACAGGTTTTTGAATCAAATAGACCATAGAGGGATGTGATTGGCTCCAAAAGCAGACAAATAATTTTTTTCTTCTGAATCTTTGGAGTCTATTATGGTATCAGAGCCTGGGCCCACTGGAGGATCCTCTGGTACTCTGGTTGGCCAGTCCGACCCTGAGACCAAGCGACTTAAAGAGGACCTTTCACTGGTCCACAGTTTATGAGTTAAAGCTATGTACATTGAGAGCGGCACTCAGGGATGTCCCTGCACTTACTTGTATCCCTGGGTGCCGCTGCTGTCTCTCTAGCCTCGGTACGGGCGCTCCTGCTGCTGAGTTTGCCTGGGCGGAGACTTCTCTTCTGCTCTGGTGTCTCTTCTCCCAGGGCTGGAGCTGCTATCGCAGCGCTCAGCTCATATCCTGAATATGAGCTGAGCGCTGCGATTGGCCAGTGCTCCAGCCCTGGGAGAAGGAGACGCCCAGGGCAGAAGAAGTCGTCTCCGCCCCAGGCAAAATTAGAGCAGCAGGAGCGCCGGTACCGGGGGCTACAGAGGACGAACGGAGCGGCACCCAGGGATACAAGTAAGTGCAGGGACATCCCTGGGTGCCGCTCTCAATGTACATAGCTTTAACTCATAAACTGTGGACCAGTGAAAGGTCCTCTTTAACTACATTGTGCAGTATTTTTTTCTCACCTGCCTAAATCTTTTACACATGCGGTGGCTTCCTTCCTTGCTTGAATGAGTATAGTGGTGTGAACAGGACCCTTGTCCTTCACGTGTCCTGCAGTATATTGCATGAGAATGAATTTTGCACATCAGTATAACTCGGGAGTGATTAGAAGTAGAATATTTTGGTACATCACAGGAGCTCGGGAAGATTTATAGTTTTCAGCTGAAGAAATTGTGCTAATCCAACTTTAAAGCTTTATAAAGAAGGAAGCGATCCGTCCTAACACAGTGGCGTGAAATCAAAGATGACTCAGTGAAAACCAGGAAATCAATTGTGTCAAAAGCTACTGAGATCTGAGAGAATAAAGAATTTATATTGAACGTTCCTGAAGCCCCTGAAAAAAACATCAATGTCATGAAAATAAACATATCCGAGAAACTTTTACATTCAACGAATGGTTTGTTTATACGATGGCGAATTTTAGTCTACGTTAAATGGCAGGTGTTTATCATTCTTTACAGGACAGTTATAGATAATGTGCACCGTGTAGCAGAATAAGGCTGCGCGCTAAAATTGCAGGTGTCACGCCCATCCACAGCGGCCAGTAGGCGCAAAATATTGAAGGTACGTCTCACATACTACCTTCAAACTCATTCAATCCTTGGCTGCCATGAAGGAGTGGGATTCCATCCTCAGACGGCCACTGCAACATTAGGACACACCCTAGAAGGCATCTATCAGCAGTACCTGGGGCGAGTAGGACAAATATACCTTTTGTGGAGCTTTTATTATCAGAAGTAGTGTGAATATTAAGTTTTATTGTGCCAGATTCTGCTTTTGCAAGTGTCCAGAAGGTATTGTTTTACTGTGTCGTGTTTTCTGTACTGATCTGCTTCATAGCCTTGTAGCTGGCCAGCTAAGAGCTGTCCTAGATTGCTAATATGGCTCTTATGTTTATACAGCTAGACCTGCTAATAACATTTAAGACAGTTCATACGTTTACATATTAAAGACAAAAGCAGAGTTATTTACTGTGACTTCATGTTTTGGATGTCATGTAACAGTTAAACATTGTGTTCACAGAAGCAGAAAGGATAATATGCCTTTAAGATTCATTATATGTAAGGTAAGCTCAATGACACAGCAGAATTAACAGAAAGCATAGAGTTAAACTGTTGTCACTGCCCAGGAGTCTTAACCAATCACAGTCAGCCTTACACTGAGCAGGAGTTTTGGCCAATTACAGCCAGCCTCACACTCATCCTGTCTGGGAAATTCCCCTAGCAGGAGCTGCTATAATTCATTACACAAGATACACAGGATAGGAGCTGAACACACATTCACTGCACTGAGAGTTCAGTTTTATGGAAGCAAAGAGGCCAAAATAGGTATTTAATACAGTTATAGATGTTCCTATTGTTAAAAGTGTGATTAGAGCTATATACTGAACCGCATATATGTGTTTACTTGCAGTTCCATCAAATCAACAGTATGCAATAAGCAAATGAATAGGCCAAATAGCAATCTGCAAATACTAAATTGCGACCAAATTGCATAAAAAGCATTCAAACTACGCAAACTACGTACAGTCTGCAAACTGCTCATACCAGATCATATAGAGCAGGTAAAACTATTGGTTAAGCCTCAGATATAAATCTCAGAGAGATCATAAAGTGCTTAAATAACTTAAAGTGAAAGTACAGATACTGAAGAGAGAAATATATCCACCATTTTATGTTGAATGACAAGATTGAACAGTTTAACCGCCATTTTGTGATACATTATTCAACATGTGTTTTGTACATGGACTATCTGCTGCGGGGACGGCAGTGTTATATATGAAGAAAAGTTCAAGTTAATAAAGAAGTTATTTCAAGCATTTTGGTGTGCTCCTTAAACCTACTGCTTCCATAGAACAGCGCTAGAGGAATCAAAGAGTAATAGACAGTTTGGTTAGACTATAAAAGTCAGAGATATCAAAATTCTTCTAATGCCACAGTGCAAAAGGCACCTTATAGTGCTGCGCCTGTCACAGCCCTTCCCTTTGCTCTGAGTGATATCTGTAGTGGTCTCCTGATTGGATGCTACAACTGTCACTCAGAGCAGAGGGGAAGGGCTGTGAAGCTGCACAATGCAGAGAGCACTTCACAGTGAAGCTCCGCCTTTGGCACTTGCGGGAGCAGAATTTGGTGGAATAAAACTTCATATTCTCACTACTCTTGATAAAAAATGCTCCACAACAGGTATGTTTGTACTGCTGTCCTCAGCCCCTGTCTAGTGTTGTCAGCAGTTTAGCATGGTCAAAACTGCTGACAGACTCCCTTTAATGAAGTACTGAAGAGCTGTTTAACTGAGCATTATGATAACTTAACAATGTATGCTTGTGTGTGAATATCATATTAGGTTATTTAGGCACTAAATGAACATTGTACAGCACCAGTCGCCACGCGGAAATGTAATACTATGTCAGTGGGGGCAGTTTTGCTGAAAAATCTCAATTTCATTACCGGACTTTACTGTTATAAAGACCTATAGAGCCATCATAAAAAGACTTTGAAATTTCCATTTTCAGTGCATGCTCACTCTCAATGTCTCCACCAGGTTCTTCATTTACAGCAGACTGGGAACAAGTAAACATACAGGCAGTCAGCAAGATGTCAGGGGACAGGTGAGTAGTGAGCCGCCCAGCCAGGTTGAGGAGTTGTGAAACTGATGGGGGTTGTAGTGCAGATTCTGTAATTTCCAGAGCAATACCTGTGGATATGCTGGTGATGTGAAAACCTGCATAAGGATTTTCACTATGGATATTACTCTTTGGGATGTATAGGGTGAGATCCACGGAAAATCTATGGCAAAATCCGCTACTGGATCATGCAGATTTTGCTTCACGTTTAGTTGCGGATTTGCGACAAAAACCCCTGGCAAAAAAAAATCTGCCACATCTGGACTTTTATATAAAGTTCACATGAGGCAGATTTGTTGCAGAAATCTGTGACTGGAAAAAAAAAATCATTTGAATGGGCTATTTTAGCAGATTGTACAAATCATTTTTACAAACCCCATTCAGGTATATGGGACAACAAATCTGCTCCGGTATGTGTGAACATACCCATAGGAGCCGGCTATAATGCATTTTAGCACTTTAAGTCTCAGCGGCTCATTGAGACACAGGAAAACTCCACTTTGTGAAGCTTCTGGATATTAAAATGTTTTTCTCACTTCAGCAAATAGCATTTATCAAGTATTTATCATGTATCATGAGAGTTAATACAAGAGGGGCAATATGGACAATCACAATACATTAGTAAGTGCCTGGTATTAACTTTCTCTAGATTATAAATGCTGAAGTGAGACAACCCTTTTAAAGGTCGGGAGTTGAATATTAGTGAACTATCCTCAAGACCGACTCCCTGTACCCCGCAAATCAGCTGTTCAAAGAGGCCATGGCACTCCAGTGAGCACTGCAGCCTATATACAGCTCAGCCTATTAAAGTGAATGGGCCTGGTCTACAATACCAAGCACAGCCACCATACAAAGTACAGCGCTGTGCTTGATAAGCTGAGAGGAGGCTGCAGCGCTCATTGGAGTGCTGCGGCCTCTTCAGACAGGTGATTGGAAGCGGTGGCAATGAGCTGAGGATTGGTCATCAATATTGTACTCCCAGAAAACCCCCTTAACCTGCTAATAGCTCTTATGTGTAGTGTGTCCTCATTTACTTATCAGAAGCCGTTTACATTCATAATCGTACAGAATAAAAAGGAACTAAGCAGCGCTCAAAAATCATCACATGTTCGGAAGCTAGCCAGCACATATAGTTATACTCCCCCTTTACTTTTTGCATCATATATAGGGAATTTGATCCATCAACAGCATGGCAAGTTAACGAGCCCAACAGTCTTGTGACAGTGGACATCATTGGCAGAACAGATCAGTCATCACAAAAGAATGGTAAGTGCCCCTAAACGGTAAAATCTTCCACAGCATCGATAGCCACAGGATAGGTGATCAGGATAGGTGATCAGGATAGGTATCCTGAGGACAGGTCATCAATATCAGAATCTACGACAACTCCTTTAATTCTTAAGCCTGTATTAAATTATCCGATCTAGTAGTAGGTTGTCGGGAGGGAAACGTTTCTTCCTGGCAATTTCCTGCTCACTAGCACAGGAGACCGCTGCTATTACATGCAGTGATCTCCTCCAGAGTATGGGGAGGAGTGATCGTTTTGCCATTTTGCCATGGCTCGTCTCCATGCAGACAATGATTACACAGCGTGATCTGCTGCAGGCAAACAATGATTTGTAACCATGCTTGAAAATCTGGATTACCTGATAAACGAGTGTTTACTCATTCATCAGGTAATCGATGGCAGTATTACACTGCCAGATCATCGCTAATGAGGGTTCCTGCATTAACTATGGACTGGCCAACAATTGGCCAGTCTAATGCAGGCTTTAAGCTGCTGAACCTCACAGCTCTATTCAGTGACTATAGCATTGTCTGCTGTAATACTGTCACGGTCCCTCCTGTGAGAGAGGTGAGAAGATCGGATAGACTTGCTGCACGTGAGGCTATCTGACAGGTCTCTCTGTTTTCCTCTTAGTATGTTGTTATTTGGCAGGATCTCACCTCTCCCCAGGTTCTGCTCGTTATCAGTGATGAGGCTCTATTTAGGTCCGCCTCACACTGCTGACCATGCGGTTGATATTTCTGCTTGGAGTTGCTAGAGCTTGGTTGTCTTGGATCTCCTGCTTCTCCATACATCTCTAAGCTAAGTATCAGTTGCCTTTACTGTTTATTGTTCTCTGGTGTGTTTTGGTTTCTAGGCCTCAGGGAGACGCGGGTTCCTTTATCTGGGAAGCAACCAGCTGTCTCATCTCCTGCTACCTATCCTAGGGATAGTCAGTTTTAGCAGGGCATAGGTATCTGGCGTATGAGCATTTCGACCATCAGGATCTGCTCATACTGGCAGGAGTTAGGGAAAGGCCTAGATATTACTAGGAGGTCACCTTCCCTCTTCCTTAGCTTTTGAGCCTTAGACTGTTGTCTTTTTCTTGTTGTGTGTATCTGGTGTTTTCCCCTTTCCCATAACCTGTGACACATACACTGTGGGAGTAGTAGTATTTCCATAACACGTTGTGAAGTTGTCTGATCTCACACCATACGCTGTCTGAACGCCATCCATTGCAGGATTATTTTCTTTTGCTTACAGGGGTTATCTAGAAAAAGATATTTATGACTTTTCCTCAGGATAGGTCATCAGTATAAGATCTGAGGGGTGCGACACCCAGAACCCCCGCAGATCAGCTGTTAGAAGAGATCTTGAGCGCCGCAGCCTCTCTTTCTAGACCAGTAACATCTCTGTACATCGGTCACATGGTCTAGTTGCAGCTCAGCCCCATTCAAGTCAATGGGGCTGGGTTGCAATACCAAGCAGAACAACTACATGATGTACGGCGCTGTCCTTGGAAAGCTGCCGGGAGCTTGCACCGCTCACCAGAGCTACGGTGAGTACAAAGGCTCCCTGAAACAGATGATTGGCGGGGGTCTGGAGGATATGCCATCATTATCTTTTCCGGGATAGGCCTTTTAACCACTTGACGACTGCCCATAGACTATAAACGTCCTATGGGCGGTTGTCTATCTCTGAATGGACGTTTTAGAACGTCCATTCAGAGACGGCATCTGCACGCTAATCGTGCAGATGCCGAGCGGGTTGCCTGCTGTCAGTGACAGCAGGGCAACCCAGAGAGAAGGCAGGGACAGTGCCCAAGTGTCCCTGCCTTCTAAATCGCCGCAGACAGAGCGCTCGGTGCTATGTGCTTCCTGCTCCCGACCCGGTGGTCATGTGACCTACGGGGCCGGCAGTGTGCAGGAGCTGTCAGGTCTCTCACAGACCTCGATCAACCCTGCACTGAGGCTGTACAGCATAGTATTATGCTGTACAGCCTCTCTGAGGGGGTGTATTTCACCTGTAACTGGAGCTACTATGTCAACCCCAGTTACAGGAGAAATTAATAGTGGAAAAAAAAAAAAAAGGGGAAGTTAAATGTCCCCCAGAGGTCTTTTATGACCTGGTGGTCTTGTAAAATAAAAAATAAAATAAGAAAGTGTTTAAAAATTAATAATAATGGTTTTTCAGTAAAAAAATAAAATCCCCAATTAATTAATTTAAAAAAAAAAGTTAAAAATAGAAAAACTAAAATAAATTGGACATATTTGGTATTGTCACGTCCGTGACAGCCGGCTCTATAAATATATTACATCATCCGCCCTGCCCGATAAACACCATGAAAAAAAACAAAAAAAAAAATTCACCTCATCTCGCAAAAAATGAGCCCCTACATAAGAAAATCGCTCAAAAAATTAAAAAATTAAAGCTCTCATAACATAGAGACATTACAACATCATTTTTTGTTTAAAAAAAGCTATTATTGTGTTAAAATGAAATAAATTTTATAAAATTATACATATTAGGTATCGCCGCATTTGTAGAAAACATCTCTATAAAAATATCACATGACCTAACCCCTCACATGAACACCGTAATAAAAATAAAATAAAAACAGTGCCAAAAAAGCCATTTTTGTCATTTAACATCACATAAAGTGCAACACCAAGCATTCAAAATGGCACATTCCCCCCAAAATAGTACCAATCAAACCGTCACCTCATCCCACAAAAAATGAGACCCTAACTAAGACAATCGGTCAAAAAATAAAAAAGCTATGGCTACCAGACTACGGAGACACTAAAACATCAATTTTTTGAGTTTCAAAAATGCTATTATTGTGTAAAACTTAAATAAATAAGAAAAAGTATACATATTAAGCATTGCTGCATCCGTAACAACCTGCTCTATAAAAATATCACATGATTTAACCCCTTAGGTGAACGCTGTAAAAATAAATAAATAAATACTGTGCTAAAACAACAAATTTTTTGGTCACCTTGCACACTAAAGTGTAATAATGAATGCCCAAAAAAAGCATATGTACCCAAAAATGGTACTAATAAAAACATCAACTCTTCCAGCAAAAAACAAGTCCCTACACAAGATGATCGGCAGAAAAATAAAAAAAATATGGCGTTCAGAAAATGGAGACACAAAAACAATTTTTTTTTCCAAAAATGCTTTATTATGTAAAAACTGAAACAAACAAACAAACCAAAAGAAAATAGACATTTTTTATATAATTTCGTCCGTAACAACCTGCTCTATAAAAATAGTGCATGATCAACTGTGTCAAATCAATGTTTAAAAAAATAAAAAATAAACAGTTTCAAAACAGCCATTTTTTTGTTACCTTGCCTCACAAAAAATGTAATATAGAGCAATCAAAAATCATATTCACCCCAAAATAGTACCAATAAAACTGGCACCTTATCCCCTAGTTTTCAAAATAGGGTCAATTTTTGGGGGTTTCTACTGTCAGGGTGCATCAGTGGGGCTTCAAATGGGACAAGGCATCTAAAAACGAGTTCAGCAAAATCTGCCCTCCAAAAACCATATGGCGTTAATTTCCTTCTGCGCCCTGCCGTGTGCCCTACAACAGTTTCAGACCACATTTCTGTAAACCGCAGAATCAGAGTAATAAATATTGAGTTTTGTTTGGCTGTTAACCCTTGATGTTTAAAAAAAAAAATAGATTAAAATGGAAAATCTACTAAAAAAGTGACATTTTGAAATTTAATCTCCATTTTCCTTTAATTCTTGTGGAATGCCTAAAGGGTTAACAAAGTTTGTAAAATCAGTTTTGAGTAACCTGAGGGGTATAGTTTCTACAATGGGGTCATTTATGGGGGGTTTCCACTGTGTAAGCCCCACAATGTGACTTCAGACCTGAACTGGTCCTTAAAAAGTGAGTTTTGAAAATTTTCTTAAAAATTTTAAGAATTGCTTCTAAACCTAAGTCTTCTAATGTCCTAAAAAAATTAAATGACATTTACAAAATGATGCCAACACAAAGTAGACATATGGGGAATGTTAAGTAATCAAAAGTATCACTTTCTGTTCTAAAAGCAGAGAAAAAGAAATTCTGAAAAATTGCGAATTTTTAAAAATATTAGGGAAATTTTGCATTTTTTTCATAAATAAAGGTGAAATATATTGATTCAAATTTATGACTATCATGAAGTACAATATGTCACGAGAAAACAATCTCAGAACGGCTTGGATAAGTAAAAGTGTTCTAAAGTTAAAGAGGACCTTTCATCTGAAAATGCACATTAAAATACATATATCCACTTACATGGCGGCCCCCGGTGGTGCTGTTTCAGCTTTTCATTTTCCAAAATGTGCCCCCGTTTGTCCGCAGTGGCCCCCGCAACAATTCGCGCCTCATATGCAAATGAGCCATTCGGCTCAACTGGGCGGTCCTGCAAAAGTTCTCCTGGGCGTGGCTTTTTTTCTCCCTGGCACGGAGCGCATCCAATTAGCGCGCCCCGCTCTCAGCCAGGGAGAAGAAGCTCGAGTTCTCGCGAGATTCTTTAGAACTCGAGCGATTTCACACAGCCTGAGCCGGGCGCCATCTTGGATTCCCCAGTTGAGCCGAATGGCTCATTTGCATATGAGGCGCGAATTTTTCCGGGGGCCACTGCGGACAAATGGGGGCACATTTTGGAAAATGAAAAGCTGAAACAGCACCACCGGGGGGCCGCCATGTAAGTGGATATATGTATTTTAATGTGCATTTTCAGATGAAAGGTCCTCTTTAACACCACATAATGTGACACATGTCAGATTTGCAAAATTAGGTCTGGTCAGGAAGGGGAAAATGGCCCGGACTGGAAGTGGTTAAAATCTCCTTAGTCTCTGTAGCAGACTTGAGAGGAAACTTAAAAAGGATCTTTGGAAATAATTTATTGAAGTGAGCACAGTTAGTGCTCCCCTTCTGTAACACAGTCTCTATAGAAATTCAGAGATGTCGAGAAATTCACAGATCTCAAGAGGATAGTGAAATAAGCCTCTTATCTTCTGGGACAGGCTAAGCATAGGCTATGAATTCACTGAAATGACTGCATAAAAACTTGCCTGATTTGATGTTGTATTATTAATATGTCAGGGAAATGGAGTATTAAAAGGAGGAATGCCCTCTGTGGACAATCTCATTTTATTAGGAGGGTCCCTCAATCATAAGACAGGACCACCTATTAATCAGCTGTAATCCGTGGTGAAACCTGACAGAAAGTGTTGAATTCTCCAACAGTGCCACCACAGGTAAAATTTAGGGGGACATGACCTTCACTTGATCCGCTAAATCATTTATTTTAATTTATTTCACGAAATGTCTTAATGAAATATAACTCAAGCAATAAACTTTGTACATCAATCAATAATTCATTATCACAAAAAATAGTGGCAAGAAAATGATGACCTATGCTCCCGATAGGTCACCAGTGTATGATCAGAGGCGGTCCGACACCCGGGACCCACCTACCGATCAGCTCTTTGAGTAGGCATCGGAGCTCACAGTAGCACCATGGCTACAGCGCCGTATAGTGGCTGTTTTTGTTATTGCAGCTCAGTCCCATTCACTTCTATGGAAAGGGGCTGCACCTAGGCCACGTGACCAATGAACGTGATGTCGCATAGCCTAGGGAAAGCTTAGAGAGGGTCAGGAGCAACAGTGCCTTCTCTAACTGCTGATCAACAGGGGTCCCATGTGTCAGACCCCCACAGATGAAATACTGGTGACCTAGCCAGAGGATAGGTCATCAGTTAAAATATCTCTGTAAACCCCTTTAACATAAATAATAGAGGGGGACATGATCCTCACTTCACCCAATTAAACATTACATAAGTCCTATTAAAATCTCCTGCCTGTCCGTGTAATGCACAAGTATTGCGGGTCCTCCAGAGCTTTGTAGTTGGCCCCACTCTTGCTTATAGATGAGGGCCCTGAGCTGGGACCCTCTGTCCTGTATTAAGTTGTTGCCTAGACAAAGGCTGTCAGACTATGCTTGGGATCATTATCCTATGGAGAGGAGACTCATTTCATTGGGGATTAGGAAGAATTCCTGCTATATGGGCAGCATTGCTAAAACTTGCAGTTCTCGAGGAAAAAGTCATGATTTATACAGTAATTTAAGTGAAAATTTCAGCCTACAATATTGGTGGCCTATTCTCTGACCACCATCCTCACCAATCATCTGAATGAAGGGGCCAAGTCCCACCACGTCATTTCATACCCGGGCTCCGTGCCGTATATTGTTTCTGGCTGTACCTGTAACTGCGGCACAGAATGCTGCTGTAGGTCACAGCAGCATTCTGTGCCGCAGTTACAGGTACAGTATAGTCCACCAATATTATAGTCTGGAAACCTTCTTCAACCTACCTTAGCTTGGAGAAGTAAGATGATGGGGTTTGTAAACAGCCAAGTGAAAGGTATTTTAATATGAAGGAGAAGGTCCTAGAGATGGATGGGCTACACAAAAAACATTGTGTTGTGCACCCCTACATTATGGCAACTATAACATGGCCTAAAAACATCATACTAGTGGGAGCTGGAAAATCCTCTTTCCCCTTCAGCACCATCAGTTTTTCTCAGCTTCATCTAGAACAGAGATGGTCTATCTGTGGCCCTCCAGCTGTTGCAAAACTACAACTTCCAGCATGCCATAATAGCTGTAGGCTGTCCAGACATACTGAGAATTGTAGCTTTGGAACAGCAGGAGGGCTGCAGATTGGGCCTAAAAGGATAGAGAATAATGCAAGTCTATGGCCGATCACCTGAAAAAAGCTGATGGAAGCCAAAAGGGTACGGTGCTCTCCATTGCCTCACCAGACACTTTTATAACCTGCCACTGTAAGGACTCATTCAGACGGCCGTATGTTGCTTTCCGCATCTGATCCACAATTTTGAGGATTAGATGTGGACCCATTCACTTTTATGGGGCCCAAAAAGGAGTGCTGTCCGCATATTTTCTTCCGTTCCACGACCCAGCAAAACAAATAAAACATGTCCTATACTTGTCAGTGAAAATCGGGACGTATCCCCATTCAAGTCTATGGGTCTGCAAAAATGCAACATGCAATCAGTTTTTTTTTTGCGGGCATGCTTAACTGACCGCAGAAATACAGATCCGCATTTTTGCGGACCACAAAAAACATATAGCCGTCTGAATGAGCTCTAAGTCAGAGAATTCTGTGTCATTATCAGTTCTGTTTAAAACCACTTCCCAATGGCTTTTATATATACACCTGGAGGGGAGTTAAAGTAATAGTTTAGCGTGACGATCGGGTGGGCAGAGAAGCTACGCCCTCTCGATCAAGACAGGAGCTTGACTGTTAGGGTGGGTTCAAATAACATTTTTACCATTCGTTTGATGTATATGTTGGGGGGGAAAAAGATACATCCTGTAAGGCCCCTTTTTTTTTTACAATGGAATCTGTGGTGAACGGATGTCATCATTCTGAGGTATCCGTTAATGCATACGTTTTTTGTGTACGTTAAACGGATTTCAAAAATGTGATGTGAACCCAGCCTTACTGACAGCCATGGCCCGTGCTACAACTGTCGGCATTGATAAAAACCCAGATGCTGGCAGTTTAAGCCCTTAGATGCGGCAGTCAATGCTGATGATTGCTATGGTAGCCCAAAGCCTTACAAAGGCTTCCAGCCCTGACAGCTACGGAAGCCGATCAGTCCCAAGATCAGGCTGGGTTTTATAGGCGTATTACTGATGGTTACAATGCAATACAGTACAGCATGTATTGCAATACATTGTAAAAGTGATCAGACTCTCAAAAGTGGAGGACCCCTACTGGGACCAAAATAATAAAATGTTAAAAAGTGTTTCATAAAAAATAAAAGTTTCATGTTAAAAAAAGCCCCCTTTCTCCCCATCAATCCATTTACTATTGTAAAAAATTGTAAAAATAGACATATTAGGTATCACTACTTTTGTAACAAGCAGCTCTGTAAAAATATCACATTATGTACCCTGTCAGGTAATCGCCTGAAAAATAAATAAATTAAAAATAATGCCTTAATATCCATCACCTTGCCTCCCAAAAATCACATGCAATCAAGAAGTAATTTGTTCCCCAAAATGGCAACAATGAAACCACTGTGATAGGCGCAGCACTATGAAGTGCATCCTGTATGTGATTGGCGAGTGTGCAGCATGTGTACTGTGTATGAGTGTTGCATGGGGGGGCATGTATTCTGTATGTGATTGGCGAGTGTGCAGCATGTGTACTGTGTATGAGTGTTGCATGGGGGGGGGGGGCATGTATTCTGTATGTGATTGGCGAGTGTGCAGCATGTGTACTGTGTATGAGTGTTGCATGGGGGGGCACATATTCTGTATGTGATTGGCGAGTGTGCAGCATGTGTACTGTGTATGAGTGTTGCATGAGGGGCATGTATCCTGTATGTGATTGGCGAGTGTGCAGCATGTGTCCTGTGTGTGAAGAAAAGGATGCAAATGAGCTCTTAAAAAGCTCTGCATCCAATGCCACCAGATGTAAGGTAGCTATCCTATAAGTTAATGTTCAGCTCTTGATGCAAGGAGGACACATATCCTGTATGTGATTGGCAAGTGTGCAGCATACGTCCTGCGTTTGAGTGATGCAAGGGGGGCACGTATCCTGTATGTGAATGGCGAGTGTGCAGTCCGGTATGTGTATAGCATGCATCCTGTGTCTAAGTGAGGCAAGGGGGATCTGCATCCTGCATGTGAGTGGTGCATACACAGCATGTGTCCAGCTTGTGAGTGGTGCATGTGCGCAGTGTGTGTGTGGTACTTGTACTGTGTGTGTGTATGGCATGTGTCCAGCATGTGAATGGTGATTGAGGGGTGCCCTTACTCACCTCTTTCCCCAGGACCCTTACAGTCAGTTTTCACCCCTCACACAGGGTTTACGTTTTTTGGTTTCTTAAAGTTTGGATTGTGCTGTTTTATCCATTTATCTACATTGTACGTAGAGTAAGCATTTGATATAGATTATGATATGACATGATACATCTACATTATTAATAGCATTGATTTGACTAAACTTTTTTTTTTCTTTTCAGAGTAATACTTAGATGTGTCTATGTTGGACATGACACTGGTTCTGGAGGAATCGAGTGGTAAGATCCCGACCCATCTTGGTGGACATTCATATATCTCTACAGTCAGCCTTGTTCCTCCTGGACTGAGCTTTTGCACACCCATTTATATAAAAATACGACTCATGTTGGAAGTGTTGTCCCTCTGGTGTGACCTGAAGACATTTCAACATCTCGTTTATGAAACCCTGTGTTATTTCTGAAGGAAGGAGCCATACTTCTCTCTACCTCTGTTTATGGCCTGACCCCATCATGGTGGAACCCAGCAGGTTCTGTGAATCAAAAGCACTAAATGGTCACCTCACGTGTCACTATGATGTTAACAACTACTATGGGAATTACAGTGAGAGCACTTGTAGGTTCCCATAAATCAGATACATGGATGGCTATTGAAGGACCATAATTAGTGCAACTCTATTGAAAAAGGCACAGTGTTGCAACCTCTACTGACCTTAAAGGGGTATTCTGGTTGTTAAAAGTCATCCTCTATCCACAGAATAGGGGTGGGGATCCTACCTCTAGTACCACCACCAATCCCGAGAGTGGGTTCCCCGTACCCCTTGAGGCTGGGTAGCTTCCTGGGGCTGCTCTATTTATCTCTATGGGAGTTCTGGAAATAGCCGAGTGCTGTACTCAGCTATCTTCAGAACTGCCATCGAGGTGAATAGACCAGCAGTACGCTCTGTTCATTTTGGGTCGCTCTGAGGGGTACGGCATCTCCCAGCCGTAGAACCCCCGCTGATCTAATAGTTATTAACAACCGGAATACCCCTTTAAGGGGTCACCACAAAGATTAAAGGGCTTGCCTACATCTAATGCTAAGTGTAAATGTTACATATATAAGAATACACTGTGAGTATGTGAATGACTGTTCAGATGGAGGATGTATGAATACTTCTATTGCATTTTGTTTATTGCAATAACTGGTCTTTGTCTTATATTTACGGTAAAAAAATAATAAAATTTGCTTCATTTAAAAAAAGAGGAATTGTCCACTTTTGAAATCCCATGTTGATGTCCCTATTAGTGAATTCTGAGTTACGGTAATAATGGGAGTCCTCTGTTCAGGATCCTCATCTCCAGGACCTGTTCTGTTCTGCATTTCACAGACAAACCACTGATGTGATGGGACACTATGCAATGCTTTATTTCACCTGTGGTGGCGCTGCAGGGAAACTGAACGCTTACTACCAGGTTTTCCCTCGAATTTCAACCGATCGCGGAAGGCCCCAGCAGGAGGACACTTTGAGATGTTTATTGGCAAAATACTTTTCTAATTGGCAAGGATTGTCCGAAAGGAGCTAACACCTTTAATGTCCAAAAGATATGACAAAAGTGTTGAGTCAGCAGTCAGGTGAGGAGGTGAACCTCTTGGACCTCCATATTGAGAGCAAAGGACCCTCTGCTCCCTGTTTCTCCAAATGAAACATGTTTATGCTGCTTTCTTCATTTTAAAGTGTGTGATTTCTCTGTTAGGGCTCATGCAGTGCCTTAAAAATTCACTGGACCCATACCATGCCTCCAAGTTCCTCCAATTTTATTCATGCATTGCGTGAGAATCTGCAAATAAAAAATTTTTAAAAAAAGATGGGACAAGTACTTGCCTTACATGGGGTTTTCCAAGATTTTAATACTGATGAACTATCCTCAGGATAGGTCATCAGTAGCTGATTGGTGGGGGTCCGACCCCCGTGGCCCCTGTCGATCTGGTTCGGCGGCCTTCTCTCTGCTTTTCCTAGGCCAGTGACGGCACATTCATCTGTCACATGGCCTAGGAGCAGCTCAGCCGCGTAGAAGTGATGCAATACCAAGCACAGCCACTATACAATGTACAGCGCTGTGCTTGGTAGGCTGTGAGAAGGCAGTAGCTCTGGCAGAAGCCTCAGTGCCTCTTTAAACAGCTAATCGGTAGGGGTTCCAGGTGTCGGACAGGTATCCTGAGGACAGGTCATCAGTATTGAAATCCTGGAAAACCCTTTTAATATGATATTAAGAAGAAACATGGTTTGAGAAGAAAATACAGAACCTACAGGAAGCATCATAGAGCAGCAGACGGAGAACCTGCGGGCCTGTAATATAGATCAATAGTAATTCAGTGTCCAGATGGACAGGCTCAACACATATGGTATCACCATGTACATGAGGCATTGCATTGTACTGTATATTTACAATGTTCTGCCCATAAGAAGATTGCCCATGGGAAGATTTCTAATTTAGTATAGTCCCAGAGTACTTAAGATAGCAGAGCTATAAATACAGCTCCACCTGGCAAGTAGACCATTAATGATAATGGTTCCTTCAGACCAGCATCTACATAATGGAGTATCCAGTGCTCTTCATTTAAATGCAGACATTTTACTAGAATGACAGAAGTCCTTCCTATTCTAGCAAATCATAGCCTTGTTATCCCCTGTCAAGAGGTTTCTCAGCCAAATTGGCCATTATACGCCAAGATCTTTACTATCATGTTGAGAGGATTGGGACATTATAATGGCCCTTTAATAATCTAAGGTGATGCCCTAACTAGACAACCCCTTATTAAGAGAAGCAAGCGTGGTTTTCAAGTCATGTAATCTGTGTAACAAAGCAGGGGTGTCCAAAGCAGACCATACTTTTATGGATTAAAGGGGTTGTCTTGGTTCAGAGGTGAACCTGGACATACCCATATTTTCACCCAGGCAGCCCCCCTGACAAGAGCATTGGAGCATTTCATGCTCTGATGCTCTCCTTTGCCCTGCGCTGAATCGTGCAGGGCAAAGGCATTTTCAGGAGATCCGGTGACGTACCGGGCTCTCCTTAGGGCTGCCAGGCCAGCAGTGAGCCCGATGCCGGCTAGGGCAGCACTAAAGCCGGCCCATCAGGGCCGGTGACGGCACCGAACGCACTGCTCGGTGGAAGTTTCCTCCTGGCAGTGTGTTATTGTAAATAGAAGAGCTCTTGCCCTGCTTGATCCTGTGCAGGGCAAGGGAGAGCATCGGAGCATGACATGGGTGAAAATATGGGCTGCCTGGGTGAAAATATGGGTATGTCTTAGTTCAGCTCTGAACCCAGACAACCCCTTTAAGTGAGTCTGGTGGAATTAAGGTTATCCTTATGGAGGCTAACAAGTTGGTGTAGAAGGTCTTTACAGGCTAGGCAGTTCTGTGAACTTGGGAAAAAAGATATGCAAAGGCAGTGTTACCTAGCTTCTCATGCAACTCAGAAATGATGTGTGAAAAACAATGATCATGTGCACAAACCCTTTTAAAAGAATGGGTCAGGATTCAGTGCAGGTGCTATGCATTCACTTCACGCATTGCATCCATGTGGAAAACTCGCTCGTGTGAAAGAGGCCTAATAGGGGCGTTTGGGTCAGCAGCCCCGGGCACGATGTAAATAAGGGGCCCATCGCCATCCCAAAAGCCCATGTGTCACTACATAATATGTTTACATTTTTACACATATACGAAGCACTAGTGCTGCGATAAAAACAACAGGACCTTGAGTGGAAGGAGCAAGGGAAAGGAGAGTGAGGGGGTAGGGACTTACATCACTGCACCCCTCCTCCAATCAGGTGGCAGGCTGGCAGCTAAGTTCCCGTCGTGCCCGATCCTCTCCTTTGTCTTCAATTGGATATTCATCTGAGCGCAAGCAGGGCTGGTTTTAGACAAAATGTGGCTCTGGGCAAAATCAAAAGTGGGGCCCCAAAACTTGTAATAATGTACTAACAACACAGTTACATTATGTCGATTTCGTATTTATTTTGTGCTATATATTGTTTTACAATTACAAAAAAATATATATACTTCTGCTGTATATGAATACCTAATGCAAAAAACTTCTATGAGGTTTTTCAGCAATAGTTTAACATTGAGCTCTATAGCTCAATGGTTAAGGTTCTTGTCCTAAATATAGATGGTTGTGAGTTCAAATCCCCACAGAAGCATCTAAAAAATAGAGGCTAAATTAGACTTAAATACACAGGGTGTCCCCAAGCATACTGACAATACCAGCCATATATGTCAAAGCAGGGACTCTTAAGTCGGGAACTAGTCCCGACTGTTTATTTGTTGGTGGCAGTGGAAGTTGGAGCATACACCTGTTGAGCCTGTTGTTTAGTGCCCTCACTGGTGTATGAGCCTCAGTCACATGAAGCCTATAGACATGTGAAGAATATTCCCAGTCCACTCTTACGCCCAATAGCAGCCGCCAGGGTCTTCTATTCCAGGATTTGACTGTTTCTTTAGTGGAGTTAAATTATAAAAACGCAGATGCGTTTTTGATGCGTTTTCTATCAAAAACGCCCAAATGGTCCCTGGGGGGGTTCAGATATCTTGCTTTGGAGGCAGCAGAACGTTGGTGGTAGTCATAGTCAACCGTCATATACAATCAAATAGAGGCATCAAATGGATTCAGAAAGCGATTAATAATTGTAAGTATTATTCGCATTGCGATTACAACTTAGAGCTGAGTTCCTAATGGTTGTATTGCTAGAATATAACGTATCTTCTAGCAATACAACAAACATTAGGAACTCAGCTCTAAGTTGATTTCGCAATGCGAATAATGCAGGTTATATTAATCGCATTGAGAATTCAACTTAGATCTGAGTTCCTAATGGTTGTTGTATTGCTAGAATATAACGAAGATTGAGAATATAGTGCTATATTCGTTTTCTTTGTTATATTCTAGCAATACAACCATTAGGAACTCAGATCTAAGTTGTAATTGCAATGCGAATAATGCAGGTTATATAAATCGCATTGCGATTTACAATTACTATTACTGCAGCTTTAGAATGAATCTAAGATAGATGCTGTCCTTGCGTTTAGATAGGAGGTGGGAGGGTCTGGGAGGGAGGGTATGCTGATTGGCTGGAATGTGTCTGCTGACTGTGAGGTACAGGGTCAAAGTTTGCTCAATAATAAAGTATAGGGGTGAATGCGAACATCGAATATGTTCGCCCGCCGCAGCAGACGCGAACAAGCTACGTTTGCCGGGAACTGTTCGCCGGCGAATAGTTCGGGCCATCTCTACCGATCAGTTGTTTGAGGAGACATAGCGCTGCTGGGAATGCTTCTTGCAGCTTCCAAAGCATAGCGCTGTCCATTGTATCGCGACTGTGCCTGTGCTTGGCAGCACAACTCAGATCCATTGACTCGAATGGAACTGAGCTGACCAATAAACATGACATCACTGTATACTGTAGGGTGTTATACTATGTACTGTGGGGTATACTATGAGGGCTTGGGGTTTTATACTGTACATGTGGTATAGTTTTCTTTAATATTTACCAGAAAAAAATAAATATAGGGCGGAAACCAAAAGGGGGGATGGTCAGGGAAAATGGAGGGAGGGGGCCCAAGAAGGGTAACCAGCCTAGGGCCTAAGGTATACTTAATCCACCCCTGAACACAGCGGACCAACACCAGCAGATGACATGGTTCCCAAACCGTCACAGACCATGGAAACTTCACACTGAACCTAAAGCAACTTGGATTGTGTGCCTGTCCACCCTTCCTCCAGACGCTGGGACCTTGATTTTCAAATGAAATGCAAAATTAACTTTCATCTGAAAACAACAGTCCGGTCCTTTTTCTCCTTACTCCAGGTAAGACGCTTCTGACGTTGTCTTTGGGTCATGAGTGGCTTGACACAAGGAATGCGACAGTTGGAGCCCATGTCCTGGATTCATCTGTCTGATGTGGTTCTTGAAGCACTGACTCCAGCTGCTGTCCACTCTTTGTGAATCTCCCCCAAACTCTTGAATGACCGTTTCTTGACAATCCTTTCAAGGCTGCAGTTATCCCTGTTGCTTGTGCACCTTCTTCTACCATACTCTTTCCTTTCACTCAGCTTTCCATTAATAGGTTTGGATACAGCACTCTGTGAACAGCCAGTTTCTTTAGCAATGACCTTTTGTGGCTAACCCTCCTTGTGGAGGATGCCAATGACTATCTTCTGGACAACTGTCAAGTCATCGGTCTTCCCCATGATTGTGTCGCCTACTGAACCAGACTGAGGGACCATTTAAAGGCTTAGAAAACCTTTGCAGATGTTTTGTGTTGATTAGCTAATTAGACTACTTTCACACTAGCGGCACGGACCTCCGGCAGGCTGTTCTGTTGGATCTGTCCTGCCGCTAGTTTTATTCTGGCGGCCTCTCGGCGTGCGCTGCTGTGCCGCCGCCAAAACTCCATCCCAACCCCATTATAGTCAGGTAAAAGATGGCCGCACAATACAGTACATCTCAAACTAACAGAAAAACAAAAAAGGGGCTCATTCCAGAAATAGGAATGAAGGAAGCTCTTTGCGCACATTTTTGATCAAAAGTATGTCGGGCCCAAGTGCCACTTCACGGCGACTTCCGCACATGGGTCCCTAACACTACAGATACTGCCTCTTATGGACTTAACAGTCTCCTTATTTTCAAGGCACTGTAGGAACCAGCTAAATTGCTTTTGTGCTGAGAAGTCCCAGGATCTTGGGTGTGCCCATTATAGTCAATTGGGCCGGAGCGGTAGTCCGGGGGCACACGTTCACTAGCAGCAGGACAGATCCGACAGGCTGTTCACGCGCTGTTCATCCGTGCCGACAGTGTGAAAGTAGCCTTAGGCTACATGCACACGAACGTTGTGCATGTAGCTCGGGTGCAGACCCATTCGCTTCAGTGGGGCCGCAAAATATATAAGCCATAATCATGAACTTTAAAAGAAATAAACGCTTGAAATAGATCCCTCCGTGTGTAATCTATAGAATATATGAGATTCACTTTTTTAATTGAATTACTAAAATAAATAACTTTTCTATGATATTCTAATTTATCGAGATGCACCTAACTTTGTGAGCTCCACATGGATACAAACAATTACCCTGCCCTGCACTGATGAGGAGCAAAAACCCTGAAACAGGTGTCTGGATTGGCTTTTATCCTTAGCCATGTTACAAGGCCTGTTAAAAGGTCAGACACCCCCAATAGATGGCACTAGAGAGACAGTTTTTCATTGTCAAGGTTAAGTGACGTACTTGTGCCATTGACAGCAACCTATGTTTGCCCACACAAAACACCAGAAATCACATTCCCTTTAAGAACTTGAATGAGACTTGATATCGCTTATCTCAATCCTTGCTGATAAGGCTCTTTGAAGTCTATGCTGGTTTAAGATTATATTGTTATTTTAGAAATAGAAAACTTAGCAGAGTCCAGACATACAGTATGAGGCTCTGCAGGTGAGGCCCGCTTATTGCCATCACGCAGGGTTCGTCTAGATAGACAGATACAGAAGACTGCAAGGAACCATTATTAAATCCGATTGCATATACCTGCTCCCAGCTGATTTGTGGAGAAGGCAGCAAATCTTTCTTCATCTTCTATTCCTGTGTTCACTGCTCGGCTCTCTGCGTGTCCTCCTCTTCACCTCACTTATGCCTTGGAGAGCAGTGATGTGAGTGTGTACACTGCCTTAGATGTTAAGCAGATAGTGGGATCTTCAGTGATAAGCTGTTTAATAATATGGCATTTGCCTTGACATTAACGGCACAGGGGACCGGTGGTCATCTATGGTGATTGCACAGTTGGGGATTATCCCTCAGGGCCCACTGTCCTCCCAGGGTAATTCTGGTGATCGGCCATGGGTGTATGTGTTTTCAATGGGCAGAGGAGAAAGACTCCTCTGACAGTGGCTTGTCTCTTAGGAAAACAAAAGGGTTATATAATACACTGCCTGTCAAAAAAAAAATAGTTCCCCCCCCCAGGGTTGGACCGCCTTTAGCTTTGATTACGGCACGCATTCGCTGTGGCATTGTTTCGATAAGCTTCTGCAATGTCACAAGATTTATTTCCATCCAGTGTTGCATAAAGTATTCAGCAAGATCTTGCATTGATGATGGTAGAGCCTGACCGCTGCGCAAAGCCTTCTCCAGCACATCCCAAGGATTCTCAACGGGGTACAGGTCTAGACTCTGTGGTGGCCAATCCATGTGTGAAAATGATGTCTCATGCTCCCTGATCCACTCTTTCACAATTTGAGCCCGATGAATCCTGGCATTGTCATCTTGGAATATGCCCGTGCCATCAGGGAAGAAGAAATCCATTAATGGAATACCCTGGTCATTCAGTATGTTCAGGTAGTCGCTGACCTCATTCTTGGAGCACATACTGTTGCTGAACCTAGACCTGACCAACTGCAGCAACCCCCGATCGTAGCACTGCCCCCACAGGCCTGTACAGTAGGAACTAGGCATGATGGGGGCATCACTTCATCTGCCTCTCTTCTTACCCTGATGCGGCTACCACCTGGAACAGGGTAAATCTGGATTAATCAGACCACATGACCTTCTTCCATTGCTCCAGAGTCCAATCTTTCTGCTCCCTAGCAAATTGAAGCCTTTTTTTCTGATTTGTCTCACTGATTAGTGGTTTCTTACGGCTACACAGCTGTCCAGTCCCAATCCCTTGAGTTCCCTTCGCATTGTGCGTGTGGAAATGCTCTCACTTTCACTATTAAACATAGCCCTGATTCTACTGTTGTTCTTTCTTCAAACATTTAAGTGATCACCAATCACTATCATTCAGGATTTTTTCCGGCCACATTTCTTTCTCGAATACGATGGGTCCCCACTATCCTTCCAGTTTTTAATAATGCGTTGGACAGTTCTTAACCCAATTTTAGTAGTTTCTGAAATCTCCTTAGATGGTTTCTCTGCTTGATGCATGCCAATGATTTGACCCTTCTCAAACAGACTAACATATTTTCCACGAGGACAAGATGTGTCTTTCGACATGGTTGTTTAAGAAATGAGAAGCCACTCATTGCACCAGTTGGGGTTAAATAACTTGTTGCCAGCTGAAAGATAATCGCCCATGCAGTAATTATCCAATAGGAGGCTCATACCTATTTGCTTAGTTAAATCCAGGTGGCAATTTTTTTTTTGGACAGGTGTAGCACCCCCAAGTCAGAGCAATGTGAGGGACTAACCTGGGGAATGCCAGTGATGGAGAGGCCGGCACGCTGTTCCTCTGGGGCACTCTCTGGGTTCTGAAGGGACACAGCCAGGTGCAATGTGAGGTGCCCTTGGTGTTGTAGTTTAACGTGCCTATGGCTAAGTCCCTGATGTTTCGTGACGCCAGTGCCAGTAAACGGTGGCACACCGTATTTATAGTAGGAATAATGGAGGAACCACGTTATGATAAAACAACCTTGAACTTTACTGAAGCTTTGATAGTAATCATACATGGACATAGATGGAAGCACAGTTCCTTAAAAGACGGTTGGTTTCAATAAGCTTGAGGTTACAGTACATTTAATGGCAGGCAATCTGTAGCAAGGCGATCACAGAGGGTTAAAAGTAGGATTTGCAGTACAGGCGGCTTGCACTCTATTCCTGTCTGATCCTGGAACATGGACACTATCCTCCAAGGCCCCAATGCCCTCAATCTGGCGTATATCCTTGGGTCAACAATTACTGAGTACCTCCTCTGGTATTTGTAGTACCTCTTGCTTTCTGGAATTCCTGGCTCTGCCTTCTCTCAGCTTTCTCAGGCTGGTAGATTGTGATGTTCCTACTTCTGCTGATATGGACTCAGGAGGGGAACCTTCTCCTTGGATCTGGAACCCGGTTACAGGGACTGCAATGCCCTCTCCTAGTCTGCAGGCTCCAGGCCTGCTCTGCCTTCACAGGCCCATGGCCTGGACTTAACTCAGACACAGCCTCATCTGCTTTCTCCTTCCCTGACTGGGCCTTATATAGACTAGGGCTCCCTAGCTCCCTCTAGTGACTAGAGCTGGAATGACATCCCTAGCCGGCCTGCACATGGCACATTTCACAGTAACAGGGAAGTACATAGCATTACATTACATTACAGTTTATGAAGATGACTTATACCAACCTCCCCATAATTAAGGGGAAACGACAGCACACAAGTGACCCTTCTGTAGTGACGGGCAGTACAGCTCCCGTACACTACATAGGCAGTGTAGATTGGATGTGGATCCACGGTGTCATATGAACAGATTTGACTTTGGGTTACTCCTAAGGACGTTATGTAAGTGGCTTCATTCCCCTCGGTCTTCACTCGTTAACCATACCTCCCAAGCTTTCCGTATCTGACAAGACAGTCCTGAATTTCAGTGCCTGTCCCACGGTCCTTGGACAGCTTCGGTATGTCCCTATTTTAAGTGTTTCTGCATCCCCACTTAACCATTCAGTGGCCTGTGCTCCCCAGCAGGCACAATGAGGTGACACATCGAGCCTTCTGGGCTGCGTAGGAGGAGCACACAGGCCGAGGATCATTGTCTGGCTGGGGAATCGGCCTCTATGTTCCTTCTACACAGCCCAGCAGCCTTGATGTGTCATCTCATCGTGCCTGCTGTGATGCTCATGATGTGCTACAATCATCAGGGGTTCGTGACTAGGTGAGTAGTGCTGTCTATTTTATTATTTTATTAACAGTACAAGGAGGGCATAGCTACTGTATCGGGGGCACAATGTTGGCATAACTAATGTGTGGGGACAAAATGTTGGCATAACTACTGTATGAGGGCACAATGTGGGCATAACTAATGTGTGGAGGCACTAAGGGGACTGAGCTGGATTGGGCGTGTATAGATAGACATTGGGGGGAGTTAGAGGCATGGCTTAGTATTTAAAAAAAATGCCACTGTGCACTGCACATGCTACTGCTGTTATCTTTTTTTGTGCTTTTCAAAAGTTGAGAGGTATGCTTTAACCCCTATACAGGGATCTAAACTCAGAAAGCCACCAAGCCGCTACCTCTTGAAGTACGGTATTTTCTGTTCAAGTGACTGCTGACCCTTGGGAATCAAGAGAGGGTCAATACCTGAAGTCAGGCAGATGCTGGTACATTAACCCCTTCAGGCCATTTTTCACCTTGAGGACCAGGGCATTTTTTGCAAATCTGACATGTGTCACTTTATGTGGTGATAACGTTAAAACGCTTTTACTTATCCAAGCCATTCTGAGAATGTTTTCTTGTCACATATTGTACTTCATGACAGTGGTAAATTTGAGTCAACATATTTTATTTTTATTTATAAAAAAATACCAAAATTACCACAAATTTGGAAAAATTCGTAATTTTCAAACTTTCAATTTCTCTGCTTTTAAAACAGTGATACCTCCAAAAATAGTTCTTACTTTACATTCCCCATATGTCTAGTTCATGTTGGGATCATTTTGTGAATGTCATTTTATTTTCTGGGGACGTTAGAAGGCTTAGAAGTTTAGAAGCAAATCTTGAAATTTTTCAGAAAATTTCCAAAACCCACTTTTTAAGGGCCAGTTCAGGTCTGAAGTCACTTTGTAAGGCTTACATAATAGAAACCATCCAAAAAGTATCCCATTTTAGAAACTAAACCCCTCAAGGTATTCAAAACTGATTTTACAAACATTGTGAACCCTTTAGGTGTTCCACAAGAATTAATGGAAAAGGGAGATGAAATTTCAGAATTTCACTTTTTTGGCAGATTTTTAATCATTTTTTTCCGCTACCAAAGCAAGGGTTAAGAGCCAGACAAAACTCAATCTCTATTGCCCTGATTCTGTAGTTTACAGAAACTCCCCATATGTGGCCGTAAACTGCTCTATGGGCACACGGCAGGGTGCAGATGGAAAGGAACACCATATGGTTTTTGGAAGGCAGATTTTGCTGGACTGGTTTTTAGATGCCATGTCCCATTTCAAGCAAGAACCCCCCCCCCCCCCTCGATGCACCCCTAGAGTAGAAACTCCAAAAAAGTGACCTATTTTAGAAAATACACCCCTCAGGGTATTCAAAACTGATTTTACAAACTTTGGTAACCCTTTAGGTGTTCCACAAGAGTTAATGGAATATGGAGTTAACATTTCCAAATTTCACTTTTTGGCAGATTTTTCTAGTAACAAAGCAAGGGTTAACAGCCAAACAAAACTCACTATTTATTGCCCTGATTGTGTAGTTTACAGAAACATCCTATATGTAGTTGTAAACTGCTGTACGGGCACACAGCAGGGCGCAGAAGGAAAGGAGCGCCATGTGGTTTTTGGAAGGCAGATTTTGCTGGACTGTTTTTTTGACACCATGTCACATTTGAAGACCCCTGAGGCACCCCTAGAGTAGAAACTCCAAAAAAAGACCCCATTTTGGACACTACGGGATAAGTAGTGGATAATTTGGCACCGTTTTTATTCTTTGTTATTTACAGTGTTCATCTGTCAGTTTAGATTACTATTTTTATACAGCTGGTTGTTATGGACGCGACAATACCAAATATGACTTTTTTTGGTTGTTTGTTTCAGTTTTACATAATAAAGCATTATTGAAAAAAATAATTTTTTTAGTGTCTCCACATTCTGAAAGCCATAGTCTTTTTTTCCGTTTTTTTGGGTGATTGTTAGGTAGGGGCTCATTTTTTGCAGGATGAGGTGACTGTTAGATTGGTACTATTTTGGGGGGGCATACGCCTTTTGATCGCTTGGTGTTTTTTTTTTAGCACAGTTTTTATTTTATTATTTTGATGGTGTTCTCCTGAGGGGTTAGGTCATGCGATATTTTTATAGAGCCATTCGTTACGGACGTGGCAATACCTAATATGTTTTACACAATAATATCATTTTTTTAAGCAAAAAAAAAATCATGTTTTAGTGTCTCCATAGTCTGAGAGTCATAGGGCCAGATTTATCATTAGCTAAAGTCAATTTAATGGAGTGAAAAAGTCACAAAAAAAGGCGCAATAGGTAAAATTGCGCATTTTTTGTGACTTTTTCAAGCTCTGCACTAAGCTCTCCAGTTTTGTGAAAGTAGGCGTGTTTTCCTATGTAAATGAATCTCTAGACAGATTTACTATTGCGACCATTTAAAAAGTCGGAAAAAAATGCGCAATTTCATTCCAGTGAGAACCATGCTTATCTTATGTGACTTTTTAATAGAACATGCGACTTTTTTGTAAAGACGTGCGACTTTTGTAAAGCCGCTTACTGAGGGATAACCTGCTACCGTCAAATCACATTTATCAGAGTATTAAAGGACCATTAATAAATCTGACTGAGCCAAAAGTGACTTTGGGCCTATGTAAAAGTGGAGTAAGATGGAAGTGTCATGATGAATCTGGCCTATAGTTTTTTTGTTTTTTGGGCGATTGTCTTAGGCAGGTATCATTTTTTGCGGGATGAGATGACTATTTGATTGGCACTTTTTTGACAAGTATGTGTACTTTCCATATTCTGAGAACCATAGTTTTTTTTATTTTTTGGGCGATTGTCTTAGGTAGGGTCTCATTTTTTGCGGGATGAGATGACGGATTGATTGGTATGATTTTGGGGTTTTTATGACTTTTTTATCGCTTGGTATTACACTTTTTGTGGTGTAAGGTGACAAAAAAATTGCTTTTTTGACACCGTATTTATTATTTATTTTTTTACGCGTTCATCTGAGGGGTAAGGTCATGTGATATTTTTATAGAGCAGGTCGTTACGGACGTGGAAATACTTAATATGTATACTTTTTTTGTTTATTTAAGTTTTGCACAATAATATCATTTTTGAAACAAAACAAAAATCATGTTTTAGTGTCTCCATAGTCCATAGTCATATTTTATTTTTATTTTTTGGGCAATTGTCTTAGGTAGAGTATCATTTTTGCGGGATGAAATGACGGATTGATTGGCACTATTTTGGGGTGCATATGACTTTTTAATCGCTTGCAATTACACTTTTTGTGATGTAAGGTGACAAAAATGGCTTTTTTTCAAGTTTTTATTTTTATTTTTTTATGGCGTTCACCTGAGGGGTTAAGTCATGTGATATTTTTATAGAGCAGGTTGTTACGTAAGTGGCAATAGCTAATATGTGTACTTTTTTTTATTTATTTGGCCTCTTTCACACGGGCGTCATGTTTGACGCCCAGATAAGAGGCGGGTGCGTTGCGGGAAAATGCGCGATTTTTCCACGCGAGTGCAAAGCGTTTTAATGCGTTTTTCACGCGCGAAAAATCGGCATGTTTGGTACCCAGACCCGAAGCCGGACTTCATCACTGAAGTCCGGTTTCGGGTTGAGTATTCTGTATATTTTATTATTTTCCCTTATAACATGGTTATAAAGGAAAATAATAGCATTCTCAATAGAGAATGCAAAGTAAAAAGGGCAATAGAGGGTTAAAAATAATAAAAAAATAAACTCACCTCTTCCATTTGATCGCGTACCTGCCGGTGTTCTGTTCTGTCTTCAGCAGGAGGGGGATGAAGGACCTTCAGTGACGTCACTGGGTCACATGATCCAATCACCAGCTTCCATCATGGAAGTTACTTGAAACTTTTTTTTTTTTTTTATCACTTTATTTTTTGTTCCACTCTGGGACTTCAACTTTTGGGGGTCTGATCCTCTTTAAAATGCATCACAATACTTCTGTATTGTAATGCATTGGCTGTAAGTGTATTACTGAATGTAATACACTTACATCCTGCTTCCTGTGATATCCAGGGGGCTGGATCTCACAGGCTGTCACAGAAGGCAGCCACGATGCCTAAGGAAGGCATCGGGCTGCCTTACCTGCCATCGGGTCCCCGTCAGAGCAGCGCGTGGACCCAATGGCCACCCCGAACCCGGCACAATCCCGCATGTGTGAGGGTTAATGCGCCGGCATCTGTGTTTTCACCAATGCCGCCGCATACAGCAGGGCTATCAGTGACTGCCGGACCCCCGGCGCAGCTCCTGCATGTACGGCGCAGGTCCTTATGGGGTTAAACAGCTAACAGCACACCTTTGCAGGACACCAGCAACCCAGAACTTATCGCTCAGGCACCTTTCCATAAGGCCTCATTCAGATTTCCGTGTCAGTGTCACGTCTGTGAAAAAAAACATACGTGTTTTTAATCTGTGAAGCTGTCCGTGAAGGATCTGTTGTTGGTCCCTTGCGGATCGCGCCTCTGTTGCACGTACACACCCTACAGGCAGAGAGAGCCATTGCTGGCAGGAAGTGGGCCTCAGCCTGTTTGGAAAGACATAGTTACTCTGCGGGTGGAACTGGCAGGCAGAGATGGAGGCATGCTGGCAGGATCAGGCTGCCGGAGCTCTGGAGCAATGGAGCGGGTGAACAAGGCGGCAGCCATGCTCACCAGTAGAAGAGAAGTGGTGTGGACACGGACCACCGCCATAACAGGTTGGGTGTTGAAATTGATTGCACCCGATCCTTCTCTCCTTCAACATCATTTTTCAAAACATTACTTTGTTGGAAAGTCGAATAAAAATAGCAGATTTGGCCAACAGTGGACGTGACCATAGACTTTAGATGTTTGTTGAAAGAACCCCCTTTAAAAAAGAAAAGATTCCAACACTAGGAACAATGCCTATTGAGAAAATAGGGGCCGTCCACTTATGTTCCACCAAGTGGGAGATGGCCACGTACTGGTGTAAAATGAATAGAACGCGGCCATGCATATGCAAAGCTTTCTTCATTGAAGTCTGTGGGTGTGCAGAAACCACTCAGAAAGATACTCCAAATAGGTAGGGTTTCCATAAGTGGGCCCCTACCCATCAGACATTCATGGCCTGTCCGGGGACACTAATTTGCCCATAGCTATTAGATAAATATCAGCAGATCACAAAAACGTTAGTGAGATCCACTAACTATCTAATTTTCAGCCTGATGTCTGCCATGAGGAGAAACAAGGATTTCAACATGTCTGATCCTTCGTTCAGCCGGGATATAAGCTGGCAGAGGTGTCTGGCAGCGGCTTATCCTCTGACACCTTATGGCAATAGACACGCAGGGTCGGCATATCCATGTATGTATGTTTATAGGGAAGAGAACAGATGACCAACTGTAGTCTTCATACATTTATATCTGATGTACGTCAAAGAGTAATGGCTGTCACATGACACCTATTGTTCTCTGTGATTGGTTCATATGAGTAACCCCATCCTGTTACTCACCTAGGCAAGCGGGACCCTAGACAAGTGTTTGGGTGTCATTTCTGCTGCAATATTAACATATAATGATATAACCCATGGTAGTGTGCCAGAAATTGAGCACTTGCACCTCAGAAAACCATTCCAGCTGTCATATGATTTCTTATACAAGGGCTGACACTTCTTAGCTACCTAGCAATGTTGGTATGTATGTAAGTACTTGACGACTTACCTGTAAATTTCCAACAACAATATGTTTATGAGCCATCAACGTACAATTACAAGCAGGTTCTTCTAAGGCCCCTTTCACACGGGCGAGAATTCTGCGCGGGTGCAATGTGTGAGGTGAACGAATTTCACCCGCACGGAATCCGGACCCATTCATTTCAATAGGACTGTGCAGATGAGCGGTGATTTTCCCGGACCACTTGTGCGTTGCGTGAAAATCGCAGCAAGTTCTATATTCTGCGTTTTTCACGCAACGCAGGCCCCATAGAAATGAATGGGGCTGCGGGAAAATCGCAAGCATCCGCAAGCAAGTGCGGATGCGGTGCGATTTTCATGTATGAAAAATAAATGAAAATTTAACTCACCTCATCCACTTGATCGCGCAGCCGGCCTCGTCTTCTTTCTTCTTCTTTCAGGACCTGCAAAAGGACCTTTGATGACATCACCGTGGTGAGCGCAGTGATGTCAGCGCAGGTCCTGCTGAATGAAGAAACTGACTGAAATTGTGTGCGCATTCGTGCGGGTTTCCCGCATTGCACCGGGGACGCATCCGGAGCAAATCTGGGACACCCGTGTGAAAGAGGCCTAAGGCTTAGCCTCTTGCACACGACCATATGCCCTCCGAGATATACGGTCGGCCCGACGTGCACAGCATCATTGAAATCTATGATGCTGTGTACTCAATGCCGCTCGGAGGGCATACGGTCGTGAACAAGAGGCCTTACAGTAAGGTTTTATTCCAGAAAACCTTACCTCCTTCCCATACTTCTTACATATTTCCAGGGCTGATGGGGTTAAGTCCGACAAGTAGCTCCTTTTCTATAATCCTTTCTGGATTTTGCACATAGGGATTTTCCTTAATCTGATTCTGCCTGTGCTTATTTTTCCTGAGGCCTAGGAATTTCTGAGGAGCTTTATTGTTATAATAACATCAAATACACTGTGAGAAATGAGCTGCTCTAAATCCTTCGTACTACGTTTTCAGAGAGTAAAGTTCCGTACTACCGCTATATAGAGCGCAGGTACCAAAAAAACTAATCTGCATGAAACATTTAATTATGTTGTCCATTAGAAAACATGGTGTGGTGTTTAACAAGCAGGATATGCTCAACCCATATGCAGTTGTGCATGTCTCTAGGGGAGCACATCCTGCACTTGTAGTCCGTTGCTAGTGCAGGATGTGCTCCCCTAGATACATGCACAACTGCATATTGGTTGAGCATATCCTGCTTGTTAAACACCACACCATGTTTTCTAATGGCTTGTATAATATGTTTGGAGGTGTATAAACTCTGATTTAAATGTGCCTGCTTTTCATCTACAGGCTACATTCAGGTGCACCTGGGAGGCTTTGGGCCATATCAGCCGGTCTCGGGTGGGGCTCACAGGCACCTCCCACCTCCCATTGCAAGCATGGTTACATGCTAGAGGTCGCTGGTGTGCTGTCTGTGAGTCAGGCCTTATGCTCCCGTAATGCCCAACGGCTCCTGGTATCGCCCATACGGCTCAGCTAGGTTGAGTGGTAGGGCCTCGGGCTACTTGAGGGACCTTGCCGTGGTGTCCGAGCTTAGGACATGTCCTCCTAGTAGGATATGTCGAACTAACCCCTCAATTTTATCAGTGTGAGGGTTTAGTATTGCCGCAGAGTGCACCTGCTTTTGCTATGGTTATGTATTTAATTATGTTGACAAAAATCATCAATAATGCCCTATTATTGGCACTATAAAGCTTTGGGTGGGGTTCAGAATCCCAACTGCTCCTAACTTGAACTAGAATTAAAATAAAACCATAATAAGATCCGTCAACAGCAATTATTCCGCTTACTGATGGATTCCAGCGGTTTTTCTGGACTGTTCAGAGTGAAAGTATTGTATTAACTAGTGGCATAACTCGAATTGATAGGGCCCAACAGAAACTTTTTTGAGCGCTTCCCCCGCCTCCTTAATGCAGACCCCAGACTGGACCAAAAAAAAACAAAAAACATACGGTACTCACCTCTCCTGCCTCCGCTTTTCGTGCAGCAGGCGTCAGGTCATAGTACACACGCTACATCCCATCCTGAAGTTATGCTCTGCTCGGACTTAGTGCAGTGCAGGCACCCAGAGAAGAAGAACAGGGAGCGGTGAATAATTATATCCCAATGTGCAGGTACACTCTGCCATGGCTAGAAACACAAAGAAAAAAAGACGATGCAACAGCACTCTGCAAACACAAAAAAAATACAATAATGCCATAATTATATAAAACATTCTGGTGCTAATGCTATGTTTTGCTAAGGGCTCTTTCACACTGGCGTTTTTGTTTTCCGGCATAGAGTTCCGTCGTCGGGGCTCTATGCCGGAAAAATCCTGATCAGTTTTATCCCCATGCATTCTGAATGGAGAGAAATCCGTTCAGGATGCATCAGGATGTCTTCAGTTCAGGACCGGAACGTTTTTTGGCCGGAGAAAATACCGCAGCATGATGCGCTTTTTGCTCCGGCCAAAAATCCTGAACACTTGCCGCAAGGCCGGATCCGGATTTAATGCCCATTGAAAGGCCTTAAGCTAAACGTCATTTCGGCGCATCGCCGGATCCGACGTTTAGCTTTTTCTCAATGGTTACCATGGCAGCCAGGACGCTAAAGTCCCGACTGCCATTGTAAAGTGTAGTGGGCAGCGGGGGAGAAGCATACTTACCGTCCGTGCGGCTCCTGGGACGCTCCAGAGTGACGTCAGGGTGCCCCATGCGCATGGATCACGTGAGCATGGGCCGCTCTGACGTCATTCTGGAGCGCCCCGGGAGCCGCATGGACTGTAAGTATACTGCTCCCCCGCTCCCCACTACTACTATGGCAACCAGGACTTTAATAGCGTCCTGGCTGCCATAGTAACGCTGAAAGCATATTGAAGACTGATCCGTCTTCAAATGCTTTCAGATCACTTGCGTTGTTACGGATCCGGCGGGCACTTCCGGCAAATGGAGTACACGACGGATCCGGACAACGCAAATGTGAAAGAGGCCTAACACAAGCTACAGTAACACTAAATACTACCTGTAGTGTGCCTCAATGGCCACCATAAAATTTAGGGAGAGCAGGTTCCACATGCATGCTGGGTCCACTCTGCTTTTCACCATTTTTGGTGCCATAACGGCCTCCATTAAATCTAGGGATGCAGGTACCAACATGCCTTTGCAAACTTGAGATTCTTGGCAAATACATTTTGTACAAAATTATTTGGACCCCGTCTGCCAAACGTCAAGGCGATCTCTATCAGACGCGAACCTAACACTGAATACTACCTGTAATTTGCAAAATAAGCGTAGCATTAGCACCAGAATGTTTTCTATAATTATGGCATTATTGTACTTTATTTGTGTCTGCAGAGTGCTGTTGCATCGTCTTTTTTTTCTTTGTGTTTCTAGCCATGGCAGCGTGCACCTGCACATTGGGATGTGGAGACTGACCTCTTTTTTTTGCAGTTGTACTGGAGCTGGAGGTGTGGCTGACTCCAGTTGGTCTTGCACCCCTGACTGGCCTATCTGCCCCATAGGCTGATTCTAATCAGAGTAAGTATAAAGCTGCAGCCTGCTTCCGTTGTATTTATTGGAAGCCATTTGGCACCAGGAGAAGTATAAAGTGGGCTCAGCATGCATGTTGGTACCTGCATCCCTGGATTTAATGGAGGCCGTTAAGGCACCAAAAATGGTAAAAAGCAGAGTGGACCCAGCATGCATGTGGAACCTGCACTCCCTAAATTTTCTGGTGGCCATTTTGGCACATTACAGGTAGTATTTAGTATTAGGTTCCCGTATGATAGAGATCGCCTTGACGTTTGGCAGACGGGCCAAAATAATTTTGTACAAAATGTATTTGCCAAGAATCTCAAATTTGCAAAATAAGCGTAGAATTAGCACCAGAGTATTTTCTATAATTATGGCATTATTGTACTTTATTTGTGTTTGCAGAGTGCTGCTGCATTGTCCTTGTTTTCTCAGCGGTGAGTAACACCTGTGCTACAACTAGGAGAGCTATACTCACCACTCCCTGGGCCAGAAAATAAATCCATTTGTCCTCCTTCTGGCCCTATTTTTTGAGTTCAGGCCACATAGTAGCCACTTCTCTTACTTCCATGGTAGCTACAGCCCTGGTGTTAACGCAAGAGACACCGAAGAATGTCTTATCATTTACCTTCTGTCTTGCCTTCCAAACTTTAAGGAATATCAATAATTCACCTCAAATATGAAACCAGTACAAAGAATCTCGAATAGTCATGTGTGGAAACAACAGTGGGCGAGAATTCCCCTCTCTGTGGTCCTCTCTTACTTCATATAGCTGTCACTTTGGATCAGATTAAACTATGATTAAAGTAAGTGAACTTGTCTACATGGCGGCTGGTTAATGTATACTTGACCTAGATTTCTTTCAGAGAAAAAAGAAAAAGTCATGTGATAAATCGAGGCTTTCAAGTGAGCAAAACAGCAGTAAAGGAGAAAATGTTGGAATTCTCAGTGATGTCTGTGATCGCAGAACGTGGGGAATTGTCTTCTCTTCCTTCATGTCTTGTTCTCAAGCTGCTGAGCTGTCTCAGTGTCTATGTTCTAGGTCACGAGGAAAGAATTCAGGTCACACGGCATCTGTAGAGTATTTTTAATGCATGGTGCTCTGGCTGTTATTATGGGGGCACTCTGGCTGGTCACTGACTTTTGCAGTATTTTTGTTATGTGGTGGAATTGTATTCTCGTAATGTATTTCTTTTACCTTTGTTGCTTTTATCTCTCATTCCGGGCTGTGATCACATGACCATGTCCACGCAGCTCTTTCTTATTTCCTGTGATGTTATGTCCATTGGTGGGACAGTCTTGTAACTAACTGGGTGGGAGGAGCTATAAAACTTGCTAAGTGTTTTTAGGGGCGGTGCTGGAGGTGTGGCAGAGGAAGCAGAAGTGCATCATGGGTTTGGTTGGATACAGCAACAGGAAGTGCTACATACATGATGAAAACAAACCAGAGTAAGTTGTAGTTTACATGGTGAAAACGGGTCAGGAGAGTCCAAATAGAATTTTTTTTTATAGGGAAGATGAACATGAGGTAAGCAGCTATGGAAGTATATCTGTTAAACATCGTAATCCTGGTAAAGCTTTTGTGTACTTCCCCTAATATTGTATTTCTTGGATGTATTGATTTTGACTTGCCTTGAAACTGGACAATATATGGCACATATTAAAGGGGTTGGCCCATCTCACACACTGGGGGCATATCACTAGAATAGGATACCAATGTCTGATAGGCGCGCGTCCCACCTCTGTGAGACCCACACCTACAGTATGTCTAAAAAGGAGCCCTTGGTCACCCTCCATTCATATGAGAGTGTCAAAAATAGCTGAATCGGAAGCGCACCGCACAAGCTCGGCCACTGCTCAGTTCACTTTTATGGGGCTGATGGAAATAGCTGAGCCATTTGTTTTGCTTTGTTTTAGTTTTTTAATGCTTTTTAAATAAAATTATTAACCTAGAAAACTCCTTAAAGGGGTTATTTCATAATTAATGTAAAAAATGAAAATCAGACATCATATAGTACATGTCACCGTAGGGAACAGTGAGCCCTGAACTCCTGCCTAGCACTGTTCCTACCCAATTGCATTATCCGCCTTAAACGGGGCCCACAACTGGACAGCTGTCCCTTCCTAAATAAGTGCAAAGTCCAAGTCAGGAATGGGACACCATGGAGACAAACGATAAAAGACTAGCGACAGAATGGCACAAAAATCAGAAGACAAAAAACAGAAACATATCAAGCTGAGGTCAATACCAGAAAAGTCCAATCCAAATCTAAACAGAACCAGAGAGGCAAAACTAGGACTAGCCAGGGGTCAAAACCTGGAAATCTCATCAAGTCCAAACGTTTAGTCAGAACGCAGAGTCATGGTACAAATCAGACGCTAAAGATCGAGAAATCAGCAACGCTGGTGAGCGGGGGCGTAACTAGAGTTCTGTGGGCCCCAGGGCAAACTTTGAATTGCCCCCCCCCCTTTTCGGTCGCACCATCTGCGACTACGATCGTTACGCCCCTGCTCTCATGACTACAGAACATACAGGGTAATACAGCGCCCCATACCTCTTACATCCAGTGATGTCTCCTTTGATGTAGATGTTCTCTTTCCTCATCTTCTCCTTTCAGACCTTCAGACAAAACCACCATTTTTCAGCCATTTTTCGTCTCTGTAGTTTGACAAAAAAAATCTTAGTTTACTGCTTTTCCATCATCCTCCCATCTTTTGGACAAATCATCCTACTACCCCCAATACTGTGACGCTGTGCTCCCCAATACTAAACTGCAGAAACAGATAATACCCCTGATAATACTAGTACCACACAGAGCCCCTCATATAAATTACCTCGTCTTTGTGGCCTCAGTAGAAGCCCCCATAGTGTTCCTCTCCCCTTCCCTCATAGTGCCCCCCCATATAAAATACCCCTTTTTTATTGCCTAAGTAGATGCCCCCATAGTGCCCCCCAATAATGTGCCAGTAAGTGCCCCAATATTGCCACCCAATAATGTGCCAATAAAAAGTGCCCCCAATCATGTGCCAGTAAAAAGTACCCCAAAATAATGTGCCAGTAAAAAGTGCCCCCCAATAATGTGCCAGTAACAAGTGCCTCCCCCCACCAATCATGTACCAGTAACAAGTGCCTCCCTCCCCAAAATCATGTGCCAGTAACAAGTACCTCTCCGTCCCCAAATAATGTGCCAGTAACAAGTGCCTCTCTCCCTCAAATCATGTGCCAATAACAAGTGCCTCTCCCTCCCAAATCATGTGCCAGTAACAAGTGCCCCCCCACCAAATCATGTGCCAGTAAAAAGTGCCCTCAATAATGTGGCAGTAAAAAGTGCCCCCAATCATGTGCCAGTAACAAGTGCCTCCCCTCCCCCCCAAATAATGTGGCATTAACAAGTGCCTTTTCCCCTCCCCCAAATCATGTGCCAGTAACAAGTGCCTCCCCCCCAAAATCATGTGCCAGTAACAAGTGCCTCTCCCCCCAATCATATGACAGTAACAAGTGCCTCTCCTCCCCCACCCCCAAATCATGTGCCAGTAACAAGTGCCTCCCCCCCCAAATCATGTTCCAGTAACAAATGCCTCCCCCCCCCCAAATCATGCCTTTCCCCCCCACCAAATCATGTGCCAGTAACAAGTGCCTCCCCCACCAAATCATGTGCTAGTAAAAAGTTCTTCTCCCCCCACCAAATCATGTGCCAGTAAAAAGTGCCTCTCCCCCTGATCATATGCCAGTAACAAGTGCCTCTCCCCCAAATCATGTGCCAGTAACAAGTGCCTCCCCCACCAAATCATGTGCCAGTAACAAGTGCCTCCCCCACCAAATCATGTGCCAGTAACAAGTGCCTCTCCGTTCCCCCCCAAATCATGTGCCAGTAACAAGTGCTTCCCCCCCCCAAACCATGTGCCAGTAACAAGTTCTTCCCCCCAAAAAAATCATGTGCCAGTAACAAGTGCCTCCGCCCCACCAAATCATGTGCCAGTAACAAGTGCCTCTCCCCCCCCACCAAATCATGTGCCAGTAACAAGTGCCTCCCCTCAATCATGTGCCAGTAACAAGTGCCTCTCTGTCCCGCCCAAATCATGTGCCAGTAACAAGTGCCCCTCCCCCCCAAACCATGTGCCTGTAACAAGTGCCTTCCCCCAAAAAAAAACATGTGCCAGTATTATCCCATATAAAAATAAAAAACACTTATACTTACCTCCATGGCAGCGATGCGATGCAGGCCTCTTCTGCCCTTTGTCCCGCGATGTACGGCTCAGGCCTCGAGCCGCCTGCACCAGCCTCTGATAGGCTGCGGGCCTAGTGCCTGCAGCCTATCAGAGAAACGGGAGAGGGAGACGCCTCTCTCTCCCTGCCCCGGAGCACAGCCATCTGTATCACTGTCCTGAGGACGGCGATACAGATGACTATAGAGATGAACGCTTCCACAATGGAAACGCTCATCTCCCTGTGTCCTGCTGCCACCGCCACTGCTGCCCATTATTAAATTTTTGCAGCGGGGCTGCGGGCCCCCTTCCCCTGCCGCTCGCGTTACGCTGGGGAGCCCCATGGGCTCCCCTGACTTAGCGGCCCGGTTGCAATTGCTACGCCACTGCCAGTGAGGCAATCTAAGTAAAGAAACCAATCACAGGCAACCTGTTTAAAAAGGCTGCTCTCTTCATGGTTACATGTGAACTGTTGCCTGTGAATGTGTGTACTCTCAGTGTCTGCATCTCTGTGCAGTTCTTGTTACTATTACCGTGCAGGCTGGCTGCAGGCTCTCGCATACTGGCTGCAGGCTGACACCTTTGCATGCTGGATGCTTGGGACTGCATGCTGGGTGCAGTTGCAACGAGCGACCTCCCCCGGGGCCTTCTTTATAACACGCGTCCCAAGTGAAGGAAATGCCGAGTTGTATGTTGCAGCCTAAAATGTCTCTTTAAGTGTGTCACGGTGCTCCCACCTGGATACGACTGGACCCCAGGCTTTGACTTTGAAGAAAAAAATAGGGGGAATAATTTAGGGATTTGAAGAAATAACTTGAGTGCAGACCTTGAGATGAAGTGCAATGGCAGCTTTACTTTGAATAAACGTTTCTTCAAACAGTTTACAGGCTTTGTCTTGGTTCCAGCAGGTTTTAGCATTAAACTGGCAGTCAAACTAAACTCTGCTATATCCTTCTCTCACTCTGCTGTACTGACAAGCTGACATGGTAACTCGGCTTCTTCTTTACGCTGCACTTCACTTTTTAGTCGGACTTATCGTCAGTCAAGGAATAGGTTAGAATCCTGGCAGTTCCAACATGGAGTCTCAACCAGCACAAACCAGAACTGTCCCACCTCCTTCTGGCAGCAAGCAGGACCGGCCCACTTCTGACCAAAGGGGGGGGGGGGGGGTGGAATGGTGTTCCATTCTATCTAACTATAGCTCTGCCGTGTTTGCTGCCACCTGCTGGTAAACCAGGCCCATTACATGAACAGTTACATAACATTATTATAAATGCAGTGTTGAGGGACCTGGAAATAAATATATAGGTGACATACAGGTTGGACCATAAAAGATAGTAGCAAGGTGCAGAATTGGTAACACCACTCTGGGGTGTTACACAGTGTTGTGTGTGAACTGTGGCCTGTGTTTGCGGCTTCTCTCGTCCAGTTCTGTGTGATTCCTGTCACCAGTGCCATGCAGGCTGTGTACTGGCTGTGGATGTTCCCAGGTATGCTGGTTCTGCGATGCGTGTTGGCTGCGGACTTGTGTGAACAGAGTCTGAGTTTGGATGCATTTGTGTTTGTGATGTTTCCTTATTACATGTGTAATAAAGTACTCTGTTGGCCCCTGGTCTGTTATTTGCCTGTGTCCTGTTTGCAAGGCATCCCAGAGGTCTGCCTTGGGCTCCCGGAACACGACAGAACCAGTCCTGTACCTCAAATGGATCTAGAGATCTTCACATTCATTGCTTCAATTGCTCTGATAGATTCAGCAGCTCAGGAAGGTGGTATCCTTTATAATGGGGTGTGTCCTTTCTGCTGCTGCTCTCTCTCTATCACAGCTCAGAGGGTGCGTCCTTTCTCATGTGTGTGTGTGTGGGGGAGGGGTCCTTTCTGCAGCTGCTCTTGTTATCCCACACCAGGGGCATGTTCTTTTTGCTGCAGCTCTTTCCCTTTTAAAGCTCAGGGCGGTCATATCCTTTCTTCTGCAGCTCTCTTCCTGTAAGTGTCACAACCTCTAACAGTAGTTGCGGCTGTTGGCAGTAAAAGGATGGCACTGAGCATATGTAACCACCTCAGTGATGTTACAGAGGTGGTCAGAGAACTGTGGTAAAGAACAAACAGCAGGTGGCGCTATACAGATAGATTTTATTGAATGACTCAATGGCTATTCAAAATTTTTATTTACATGCAATTACAAAAGTGTTCAGATCCAGGAGCTGGTTTGGAAAATGTAGAATATTTTTCATGGGACAAACCCCTTTAAATGTGAGGGATGCGTGGAATGTCACCCCCAGCACTGAGGCTGTGAAGAGGGGGATATTGGGGTATTATGAACAATATGTTTTAGGAGTGGGAGCAAATTATGAAAGAAAGCGATTGCCTTATTAAGTCTATGGCTTATGGCTATGTAGGTGTAATGCTATGCATTTACATTCATGTCTGACCCTCCCTGGTATAATAAATTACATGTGCCATTCTTTTTTTGGCTAGGGGTTCATAACAGTTGCAGTTATGAGACTTGAGAATTTTGCAGTGTCGTTTGTGGGTAAATTCTGCCCTGCATTCCTGGTCATTCTATAGATGGGTGAAGGCCATCGGCAGCTGTTCTATACATTCCATGCTTGAATCTTGTTTCATTCCTACCAAAAGGCAGCTATGGAATGAGCTGACAGCCCCCGGATGTAGATATGAATTAGTCATTGGGTAGGAGAACTGGAAGGGCAGGGGCAGTACATGAGGGTTATAGTACATACTAATAAAAGGGAAACTCCAATAAATACTGATAATCGTGGGATAGGATCCTTTTGTCTCACAGAATTCATATAAAGAACATGCGACTCTCCAGCTACTGTAAAACTACAACTCCCAGAATGAGAGTTGTAGTTTTGTAACAGTTGGAAAGTTGCAGATTGGGGAATGCTGATCTAGAAGGGGGCAAAACAACTCTATGACCTACTTACCATCTTCATCTAACGCTGCCCATATACTACTGTCCTTCATACATGCATGCTTGGCTCAAAGGCATTAACTCATCTCCTGCGAGAACTAATGGTCAAGCATCAAGAATCCTTTTCTATCCTGTATGCTCCCTTGTAATATTTACAGGCCTGGGTATGACAGATCAGAGACATATCCTTCTATTGACCATTAACATGTTGATGCATAGTACTATTGTCAGCTTTTGTCCCGAAATAATTATTCAATGCATTGCAGTATTCAATAAAGTATTCCAGTCTAACTCTATCTCACATATCCAGCCAGACTCTATATCCCAGCCTTTAAACAATTATTTACTATATTACATACATTTTACTCTTGTCCCATATATGCCCCCACCTTACCCAGATCCACTGTAATACTGTTATGTACAAGAATATACTATAATACTGCTCCTGTGTACAAGAATATACTATAATACTGCTCCTGTGTACAAGAATATACTATAATACTGCTACTGTGTACAAGAATATACTATAATATTGCTCCCATGTACAAGAATATACTATAATATTGCTCCCATGTACAAGAATATAACTACTATAATACTACCTCCTATGTACAAGAATATAACTATTATAATACTGCCCCCTATGTACAAGAATATAACTGCTATAATACTGTCTCCTATGTACAAGAATATAACTACTATAATACTGCTCCTATGTACAAGAATATAACTACTATAATACTGCTCCTATGTACAAGAATATAACTACTATAATACTGCTCCTATCTACAATAATATAACTACTATAATGCTGCTTCTATGTACAAGAATATAACTACTAGATAGGGCGGAGCTTGACCGCCGACTGAGCCGGACGCATGTGAGGGAGCTCCTCTCCTCATCATCCTGCAAAGCAGTCTATTAAGCGGCTCGACTTAACTCAGCATGGGCAAAGTGGGCAGGTGGGTCGCTAAAGACACAGTGGACCCCACCAGACCAGAAAGAAGCCCCTCTGACATGGAGAAATACCTAAACAAGCGGCTGGCAGTCACGGCAGCAGAGTCTCCCAAGATGGCGCCGCCGGACATGGAGGACGGCGCGCAAGAGCAGGACAGGCCCAAGAGCCGCCGCGCTGGTGGAGACACTAGATCTAACCGAGAGGCCTCGGAGCCGCTAACGCGACACTTTCTGCAGCAGACCTTGTCCTCGGCTCTGTCCTCGGCATTAGCCCCTGTGATCCAGGACCTCACAGAAATAAAGGGGGACTTAAAGCACATTGGCAATCGGGTAGAAACCCTTGAAAACTCACAGTCTGCCCTCCTGACGTATGCACGCGCGCTGGGAGACAACCATGCTGCCTATGTATCCTCCCTGGACTCTGCCTACTTTCTCCTGGAAGATCAGGAAAACAGGAGCAGACGAAAGAACGTTCGCCTCAGAGGCCTCCCTGAGACCGTACCTCACGAGGATTTACCAACGGCCATGAATGCCATTTTCACTGAGCTTTTGGGCGAGGCTCGCGCCTCTGAGGTGGTGATCGAGAGAGTACATCGCTCACTAAGACCTAAGCCTAAGGAGGGAGAGCAGCCGCGGGACGTCGTTTGCGGACTTTTAAGGTACATTGATACCGCAGCCATTTTCAAAGCGGCCAGAGACCGCAAAGAAATATGCTTTGAAACAGTCAAGATCCTCCTCTTCCAGGACCTTGCGCCCTCAACCTTGAATAAACGTAGGGCCCTCCGCCCTATCACTGATCTGCTGAGAACCAAGAGGATCCCGTTCAAATGGCTGTTCCCCTTTGGCCTCACCTTCTCATCGGAGGGAAAGAGATGTACAATACGCTCTCCTTGTGACCTACCAGCGGCCTGGGACTTGCTCAACGCTACACCTCAGGACATCCCTTCCTGGCTGCCTTCGGCTGGTCTTGGGGTCCCGCTGCCTGACCTACCGGAGGTATCCCGTTGGTCCAAAGTCCCGCCAAGGAAGAAACCGACTCCCAGACCCAGGGACCGCTGAGGGACCAGAGACCGGATGGGTCCACTATACTTTCCTCCATCCTGTTAGGGGACGCTGGACTAGGGCCTTTCACATATATGTTTATTGGCCTAATGGACGTCCCCTTACGCTACGAGAACTGTGAGGACCGGATGCATGTCCTTAAACGCCCGGTTTAGTATCTCAGTTCTTCATGTTGCACTTAAGCCTTATACATACAGGCGCTGCTCGGAGCACTGCTCCCCTAGCGCGGACAGTACTTGTTCTGCCTACTAAAGCTCTGAATGTTTCATTATTTGTATGTTTTACATGTTTGAGCCTTTTCACAGACCCAGATCTTACTGGGTTTAATTATGTTCTGGTCCTTTGCAGGAGGGAGTACTCTCTATGCTGTCGCGACAACTAGTTAGTCGCCACAACATGCCGGCACTCCCCCCCCCCCGAACCTGATTTCTGGGTTCCGTTCATTTCTCTGGTGCTACACGCACGTTTGCATTGTTCCATATCTAGTGATGTGTTTAGTTTCATCCCCCTTTGTACTCCTGGTCTGTCCGATAAGCGTTCTTGTGCCTATCAATATATACTTCCCATGGGGATGGCACTAAAGTGCACCTCTCTTAATGTGAGAGGTTTTAACACCCCCCAAAAGAGGTCGCAGATTTCCCGTCTTATGCGGAGTTCCCATGCTGATATCTGTTTCCTACAGGAACTTCACTTTAAGACTACCCGCATGCCCAACCTCCCCACTTTCTACTTTAGACACTGGTATGTGAGCACCTATGAGAAAGCCTCTAGAGGAGTGGGCATAGCTATTGCTAAACATGTTCCTTTTGTACTTTCAGCTCTGAAGCAAGATCCTGAAGGCCGCTTTGTCTTCGTCAAGGGCAAAATAGGAAACGAGATGGTAACATTGGTAAGCCTTTACGCACCGAACAGAGGTCAGTTCAAATGGTTATCCTCCACACTGTCGCTGTTATCCACCTTTGCTGAGGGGGTGTGGCTGGTGGGTGGTGATATTAACGTGGCGCTAAACCCGTCCATCGACGCGTCTGACGGCTCCTCGCAGTTGACGCAGGCTGATCTGGGACGTATTAATAAGTGCTTCTCTAGGGCCCATTTAGTAGATACTTGGCGGCTGTTACACCCGTCCGACCGAGATTTTACATTTTTCTCCTCGGCTCATAAAGTGTACAAACGGTTAGATTACATCTTTCTCTCAAAAAGTCATATGGGCCGTTTAGTAGCGTCATCTATAGGCTCCATCACGGTTTCTGATCACGCCCCGATGTCCACTTCCCTTCATTTAGGGAACCTTCCTTGCCCTACTAGACAGTGGCGTCTCAATGAAACTCTGCTGGACAGAGAGACAGATAGGGCTGCGGTTGCCCAGAGGTTGAGATGTTTTTTTGCAGAAAACACCACAGAAGACGTATCTGTCCCCACGATATGGGAATCACATAAGTCAGTACTAAGGGGGGAATTTATAGCGCTGGGAAGTAGAATGAAAAGAGACAGACAGAATACATTGCAATCACTCCTGACCCGGATTGCGGCATTGGAGTCTGTGCATAAGAGATCCAGGGCGCAATCCTCACAAGAAGAACTGGTACAACTTAGGAAGGAACTAAAGGACCATCTCAACCTCTGTAATGCCAAGGCGTACCAATATGCTAAATTCCGCTTCTATGCCCATGGAGACAAGGGAACTAGACTGATGTCCTCCTTGGTGAAACAGAGGAAGGAAGCTTCATTTATACCTGCCATTAAAACGACAGATGGGCGCATGGTCCATAATACCACCGAAATTGCCTCTGAGTTCCAAAAATTTTATAGTGCCCTGTATGGACTGGGAGACCCTGGCGGGACTCAGACATAGAAGATTTCCTCAAAGACCTGCAGCTGCCCTATCTCCCGATTCAGATAAAGATTCTTTACTGGCTCCTGTTACGGAGGACGAGGTGAGAAAGGTACTAGCTTCCATGCCCCTGGGAAAAAGTCCTGGCCCTGATGGCTTCCCTGTGGGATATTATAAGAAGTTTGTGGATATCCTGGCTCCCCATCTGACCCTATGGTGCAACGCTCTGTTGACGGACTCCCATCTACATAGACAATCTTTGGAGGCGACTGTAACCATCTTACCTAAAGGAGGCAAAGACCCGTGCCAATGCGGCAGTTACCGCCCCATCTCCCTCCTCAATGTCGATGTTAAGATCTGGGCTAAAATCCTAGCGAACAGATTAGGCCTCCTCCTTCCTAAACTTATCCACCCAGATCAGTCGGGCTTTGTCCCGGGTAGAGAAGGAAACCATAACTCATGTAGACTACTGTCGCTGATCCAATTGGCCAAGGCTAAACAGATCCCTCTTGTCCTGCTGGGCATAGATGCGGAGAAGGCCTTCGACAGGGTGAGCTGGCGATTCCTAGAGAAGACACTGGAGAAATTTGGGATTCCTGTCCAGTTTCGTAAGGCCATTATGACCCTTTATGAAAACCCCAGTGCCCGTATCAGAGTTAATGGGACCTTGTCACCTCCCTTCTCTATTAAGAATGGGACACGGCAGGGATGCCCGTTGTCGCCGTCCCTTTATGTCCTGGCCATGGAAACTCTTCTCCAGGCCATAAGGGAACATCCTGGGATTAAAGGCGTGCAATTGAATAGGAGCTCCCCAGAATATATTAACGCAGCTTATGCAGATGATCTATTAGTGATGATCTCAAACCCTGTCGAGGCCTTCCCGCATCTCCTTGCTCTGTTTGACCGCTATGGACAAATCTCAAATTTCAAGGTTAACCACACTAAGTCTGAGGCTATTACTATATCAGCACCTCCAGCGGTGATCGCAGCATTGAAATCCTCCACTCCCTTTGTGTGGCAGTCTTCGCACCTCTCTTATCTGGGAATTAAAATCCCGGCTGATCTGGGCCAGCTGTACCACTTAAATTATGACCCATTAGTGAAAGATACTCAACAGCAACTACAATCCCTTCGCATCCCGTACGTCTCTTGGATGGGGCGTAAAAACTTCTTAAAAGCTTTTGTTGTGCCAAAATTCTTATACATACTGCAAATGATCCCTATGTTCCTACCGCTTCCGTTCTTTGTGAAGGTCCGTAGGCTATTCAGCACCTTTCTGTGGAGCGGCAAGGGAGCCAGGATATCCCACAACACGTTAGTCCGTAACAGGAGACATCGATATGCCAGATGTGCACCTCTACTATAGAGCTATACACCTTAAAAGGTGGGTGCAGCTGCAGGTCCCGGCATACCGCACATGGGGAGGAGATGTAGAGTTAGCGCAGCTTTCCCAGAAACAAAAAGTGGGCTTGTGGGGTGTCGGACCTTCGACACTTAAATCACAAGTACTGCTCAGAGGCACGGCCCAGGTGGTGAGCACCCTGATAAAAGGGGGTAACATCCTCAGCAACCCTTCCTCTCTTATGCCAGCCGATCTGCTCCCCTTATACATTAGGACGAATGAGACACAAGCTCCCCCGATCTGGCGCAAGATGTCTACATTTTCTGTTCAAGAACTTTTGGATGGTGCGTCTGTGGGACTCCCTGATTCGCATCCATTGAGCCACACCCTCTCGACAATCAATTTTTTGGAGGCCATTGAACTTAACTCTATTTGTAAGCCACTTCTTGACGGAGACAAACATAAGGCCGACAGGACATGGTTGGAAAAGGTAATGTCCCTGACGTCTGCCCCTCGTAGAATGATTTCCCTCTTTTACTCTACTTTGGCTACCCCCGGCACCGCCGGAGTCCCGCGTTACCTGAGACTCTGGGCATCAGAGCTAAATATTGACCTGTCGGAGACAGATGTTAAGCGTATCCACAATAATGCCCATGGGTTTTCCAGATGTACAAGGATTCAGGAACACTCATATAAGGTTCTAACTCAATGGTATCAGACACCAAAAAGTATGTTTGATAAGGGACTGCGGGACTCGGACCGGTGCTGGAGGTGCAAAGGGGGCACAGGGAACTTGTCCCATATCTTCTGGTCCTGCCCGCTGATTCGCTCTTTCTGGACACATGTTTCAGACACTATTAAAAATATTACAGGTACCGAGGTCCCGCTATCAGCCTCTTTGGTGCTGCTCTGGCTCCCCACCCCTGCTCTCACTCCATCCAAGGGAAGCCTCTGCACACATCTAATCCAGGCAGCTAGACTGCTGATCCCCCAGAGATGGTTACAGACAGACCCACCCACGTTGGACCATTGGATTCATAAAGTAGATCTCATCTGCCGGATGGAGGAGTTGGCGGGTTGGGAGGCCAGGGAGCACGGTAAATTCAAGAAGATCTGGGGACCGTGGCTGAGGTTTAGGGAAAAGTAGGGACCCCAGGTACTCCTATAATCTGGCTCAGCTAGAGAGGGAGCAATGTCAATGCCCAGCAAGACCTCTGATCTGACCCAATCCTCATGGGGGGTATCCCCTGTTACTCTTGATCGACACACTCTGCTTTGATGATTTGCAGTTCTGACCGACAGACCAGGACATAACTATCCCTCCCCCCCCCCTTCCTCTCCTCTCTCCTTTCCCCTCCCTCCCGCTGCCCTCCCCGGATCCCTCTCCCCGGTTTTCCCCTGTTGTTTGTTTTGAATTTGTTGATTATGTACCCTGAACTTATCAGCTCTCAATGTGTTAATTGACGGCTAATCTTCAGTGTGGGAACACAAGTATTTATGGACACTCCGCCTTATGACCCATGTGCTTTCCTGATTTCTGCTAAGAGTGTACATTCTGTAACGCATCTTGTCTGTATAATGTTTCTGCTACCTTCAGACTTATTGCTTGCGTGACGCATTGTACGTATGCTTTTATTCACAATAAAAAGATAATTGACAAGAATATAACTACTATAATACTGCCTTCCATGTACAAGAATATAACTACTATAATACTGCTCCTATGTACAAGAATATAACTACTATAATACTGTTCCTATGTACAAGAATAACTACTATAATACTGCCTCTTATGTACAAGAATATAACTACTATAATACTGCTCCTATGTACAAGAATATAACTACAATAATACTGCCTCCTATGCAGAAGAATATAACTACTATAATACTGTTCCTATGTACAAGAATAACTACTATAGAAACACATGGGGGCCTGACTGCTCACTGAGCCGGACGCATGTGAGAGAGCTCCTCCACACATGACCCTGCAAACTGGTCAATTCTGCTTTTAAAACAGCTCCAGCATGGGAAAAGTCGGTAGGTGCATACCTAGAGACAAGCAGGACACCCCCAAAGCTGATAAGGGATCTTCTGATATGGAGAAATTCCTGAACAAGAAGCACACAGCTCCTGTGCCCAGCGCTCCCAAGATGGCGCCGTCTGAGTCAGACGACTGTGAACACGAGGCAGAGAGCTCAAATGGAGCCGCAGCAGCCGGGAATGACATTCCACAGCAAGCTGCCTCGACACGCATCACTCGCCAGTATTTACAGCAGGCTCTCGCCTCGGCTCTCGACTCAGCTCTGGCTCCGGTCATCCATGACCTGTCTGAAATTAAAACAGACATTAAGCAAATGGGGCACCGAGTGGAGGACCTGGAGCACGATCAGGCTGCCATACTGACATTTGCCAAGGCCATAGGAGACAACACTACCGCCTGCATGGCATCCTTGGACAATGCATATGCCCTCATAGAGGACCAGGAAAACCGCAGCAGGCGGAAAAATATCCGCATTCGTGGACTCCCTGAACAAGTGCCGCATGAGGATTTGCCGGACGCGGCGGTCGCCATCTTTACCAACTTACTTGGCACAGAAAGGGCAGACGGAATAGAGATTGAGCGAATCCATAGGTCACTTAGACCCAAACCTAAAGAAGATGAACAGCCCAGGGACATCATATGTGGCCTCCTCAAGTACACGGACACTGCGGCCATTTTGAAAGAAGCCAGAGAGAGGAGGGAAGTGCTTTACGGAGACAACAAAATTCTTTTATTTCAGGATCTGGCCCCTCAACATTGAACAAGAGAAGAGCTTTGCGCCCTCTCACAGATCACCTGAGGCAGATTAAAACGCCTTATAAATGGCTATTTCCTTTCGGCCTCACATTTGCAGTTGGAGGTAGAAGGTGCACCATCAGGCTCCCCAGGGATCTGCCTGCAGCCTGGGAGTTGCTCCAGACGACCCCCTTAGATATACCGTCATGGCTTCCTTCTGCAGACTCCGGGTGCCTCTTCCTGCTCTCCCTGACGCCCGTAGATGGCACAAAGTACCGCCAAGAAAGAAGATGGCTTCCAGACAAAGAGACACGTGAGCCAGTGATTCTTCACTAGATATGAGAGTTTATGTATCCTTCTCTTATATAGTCGGCTATTGCTGCGGACTACCGAAGGAAGTCACTGAGCTTTAACTTATGCTACCTAGTCTTAATTGCTCTTCTTGTTATTTTCTGTTGTGGCGCTGCCACTAAATGTTTGACCCCTATATGCTAAGTTCTCTGTCTGCCTTACTAGGCCCTCCATTTTCAACTATGCGATTTATCTACCTCATGTCTAACACTGCGCCTTACACTTAATATATAAAGGGGGACTCCTACATTTCCCAGGCACACTGGACTAGAGTTAGGAAGTCATCTGCTCCTTACAATGTTTACCAGATGTTTTATAAGTCATGCTCTCTCAGGTTATTTACTGTTTACTGTATTATTTGTTGCACCCCATTCTGTGACACCATGCCAGTTTGCAGGGTAACCCCTGCGATTAAGTGTGATCACACATGTTCACCCCCCCTCGACCTCCCACCAGGACCATTGCTGCGCAGACCTGGTGTGAGCGCTCTTGCGCTGGTTTTCCCTGGCCTGCCATTCTGCCGCTTTTACATAGTGGGAATGCCTATGGTCAGATAACCCAGCACCCCAGTTTGTTGGTTCATGTTGAACCTGTATTGCATATGTTATGTTTCTCTGTTCCCTACCTACCCCACTGGTTCGTCCATCGCTATAATGTTTTCAGGTGCTGTAGTGTGCTACCCATTTGCAATGATGGCCCAGATTAAATGTACCTCATTTAATGTTCGAGGCTTCAATACCCCACAAAAAAGGTCACAGGTCCTGCGCCTTTTAAAGAAATCCCACACCGAGATCTGCTTCTTGCAGGAACTCCACTTCAAAAAAGCTAGGGTCCCTACTTTGCAGAGGTCATGCTTCCCCCACTGGTTCATTGCTAGCTATGATAAAGCACAGAGAGGGGTTGGCATTGCGATCGCCCGGAGTGTGCCTTTTCAGCTGGAGGCCACACAAACTGACCCAGAGGGGAGGTATGTCTTTGTAAAGGTCTGATTGGCAACCAAAAAGTCACCCTGGCTAGCCTTTATGGCCCTAATAGGGGCAGAAAATGTGGCTGACTAACACGATTAGATCTCTGACCGCCTTTGCAGACGGCATGTTAATTGTAGGTGGCGACCTCAATGTCACCCTTAACCCCTCGGTGGACGCATCAGACGGCCTGTCACAACTCACTCAATCAGCGATCGGTTGTATTAACAGCCGAATTGCTGAGGCTCACCTGATCGATGCATGGCGTCTGGTGCACCCAACCGACAAGGATTACACATTCTTCTCAGCCCCCATAACTCCCACAAACGACTAGATTATATACTGATCTCCTCCAACTTTATAGATGCAATTGAGCATGCTACCATAGACCCTGTCACAGTTTCAGATCACGCCCCAGTTTCAGTGACACTGAAGTTCCTAGATTTGCCAGCACGTCAACGCCAATGGCGATTAAATGAAACATTATTAGATAAGGATGAACACGTTCACTCAATTAAACAGAAATTGTCATGGTACTTCCAGGAAAATACTACCCCTGATGTAACACACACAACGGTGTGGGAGGCACATAAATCGGTCATGAGAGGGGAATTTATAGCCTTAGGCACCAAAGTAAAAAGGGACAGACAGGAAGCACTCCACTCACTACTCACAAGAATAGCCCACCTAGAATCTATTCACAAGAGATCAAGAGCTCTTAAAGTACAAGCAGACTTGACTCTCCTACGTACTCAGCTGAAAGACCTCCTTAATGTGTGCCATGCAAAATCTTATCAATATTCCCAGTTCCGCTTTTATTCCCATGGAGATAAAGGGACTAAGCTGATGTCGTCCCTCCTCAAACAACGTAAGGATTCTATGCACATCTCCCACATAAAATCGGAACAAGGAGTCAAACTCCATAAAACCTCTGACATTGCCAGGGAATTTCAGCAATTCTACCAAAAGCTGTATGGCCTTCCAGAGACTGCTGATCACTCGTCTTTGACGGATGCCTTCCTAGACAAACTGTCTCTACCTGTCCTTGAAGACAGTGCTAAGGCGTCATTGCTGACACCTGTCACTGACGAGGAGATACGCCAAATTCTGAAATCCATGCCCCTAGGCAAAAGTCCAGGTCCAGACGGCCTTCCTGTCGGATACTTTAAAAATTCCTAGACACCCTCTTGCCACACTTGACTAAATGGTGCAATGAACTAATGTCAGGATCTAAACTGCATAAACAATCACTTGAAGCTATAGTCACAATTCTACCCAAGCCAGGGAAGGACCCCGCTCTATGTGGCAGCTACCGGCCTATCTCACTCCTCAATGTGGATGTGAAAATATGGGCGAAGCTACTAGCGACTCGCATAGGCGTGTATCTACCCAAACTTATACATCCAGACCAAGCAGGGTTTGTCCGTGGTAGAGAGGGAAACCATAACTCCTGCCGAATAGTTACAGCGATGCAGTGGGCTTTCAAAAACCGTTCACCACTTGTTATGCTAAGTGTAGACGCGGAGAAGGCCTTTGACAGGGTCAATTGGAGCTTCATGATCCGAGTTCTGCAGAAATTCGGCATTCCACAACAGCTTCAAGAGGCAATCATGACACTATATAGCTCCCCAGTGCCAGAATTAGAGTCAATGGCACATTGTCACCATCGTTCCTGATCACCAATGGCACCCGGCAGGGATGCCCTTTATCTCCCACCCTATATGTTATGGTGATGGAGACTCTTTTGCAGGCCATTAGATTGGACCCGGATATTAGAGGGGTGCGCGCTAAAACTGACTCTATTGAATATATTAATGCCGCATATGCTGACGACCTCTTAATTATGATCTCCAACCCAGTCGAGGCCTTCCCGCGTCTTCTTACACTATTTGAACAATATGGCTCAGTCTCCAACTATAAAGTTAATTATACTAAGTCAGAGGCGATGAATGTCTCGGCATCACAGAAGTCAATAGCTTTCTTAAAATCGGTGACTCCATTTGTTTGGCAAACATCACACATCTCTTACCTAGGGGTGAACATCCCTGCTAAATTATCGGACTTATACCAACTAAACTATGCCTCTCTGCTCGCCGATTTACAGAAACACCTGAATGAATTACGTATCCCATATGTATCGTGGATGGGCAGGAAAAATCTCCTGAAGGCCTTTGTGATGCCGAGAATTCTGTACATTATGCAGATGCTCCCCCTCTTCCTCCCATCCTCCTTCTTTACCCAATTACGGAAACTCTTTAGAACATTCCTTTGGAGTGGTAAGGGAGCCAGGATCCCTTATGACAGACTGATCCTACCAAAGAATCTGGGAGGATTTGCACTACCTGATGCTCAGCTCTATTACAGGGCTATCCACCTCAAGCGCTGGCTACAGATCCATGTCCCCTCCTTTCACACATTAGGAACTGAGTTGGAGCTGCTTCAATTAGACCCTGCACAGAAGGCCGCGCTATGGGGCCTCACACCCTCTACTCTTCACACACATGCTCTACTCAGAGGTACGAACCTAGTAATGAAACAGCTCCTTAAGGAGCACAACCTGCTAAACAACCCTTCTCTTTTTATGCCAGCAGACCTCACCCCGTTTGCTGTAAGATCAAATGTGTCACATTTAGCGCCGGTCTGGCTCAAAATACGTAAATACACCACTGGTGATTTTTTGAAGGCAGCATCTAGCCCCTCACCGGATCAGCATCCACTGAATGACATCCTGATGTCCTCTAACTTCTTAGAAACAGCAGAGTTACACTCGATTAGCAGGGTGCTGCTTGATAAAAAGGCACTCAATTCAGAAATAACCTGGTTTGAAAGATTCTTCCTACACTCATCCCCTCCTCGTGGGCTAATATCCCTGCTTTACACAGCCCTGAACAAACCGCAGAATAGTGAACTACCGCAGCATCTGAGGACGTGGGAGGCTGACCTTCATACCACCTTCTCAGACACAGAGATACGTCGTATATACTCGGGCTCCCATGGCTTCTCACGTTGTGTCAGAGTTCAGGAGCATTCCTATAAAGTAATGACCCAGTGGTATCAAACACCGAAGCAGCTTTATATAAAAGGGCTCAGCACCTCGGACACATGCTGGAGGTGTGGCAAAGAGGCAGGGACACTGTTACACATCTTTTGGTCTTGTCCAGGTGTAAAACAATTCTGGACTGACATCTCAGAGGCCATTCATAAAGTCACAAAAGTAAAAATTGTCCTGACCCCCGAACTGGTTCTACTGTGGCTTCCCACTCCCGGATTCACACCCTCCAAAAGGGATCTGGTAACACAACTGATTCAGGCCGCCAGACTCTTAATACCCCTCAAATGGCTTTGCAGAGACCCACCTTTGTACTCTCAATGGGTTATGAAAGTGGATCACATTAGCAGGATGGAAGAGCTAGCTAGCTGGGAAGTCAGGAAACATGCCCAATACATTAAGATCTGGAGTCCTTGGAAAACTTTCCGAACCTCAGAAGCCGTGCATTGAATATAGTCTGACACCTATGCGAGGCCTCACGCCGTTGCCTTCCTAGATGGTACTTCAAATGGGATGTAACCAACACACACAGAGCTTTGTTTTATTTTGTATTTATGATAATGGCGATGACGACCAGTTCCCTTTCCTAATGTTCCCCCATATTACATTCTTGGATTCTGTTCACTGCTTTTTTGTGACATGTCGATGCTATATTATGTCTTCATCTCTGCCCGCGACTCCTCTGCTGTGGCTGTCGAGGCAGTGTTGTACTTTTATATACTCATGTCTTCAATAAAAAGAAAATTGACAAAGAATAACTACTATAATACTGCCTCTTATGTACAAGAATATAACTACTATAATACTGCCTCCTATGTACAAGAATATAACTACTATAATACTGCTCCTATGTACAAGAATATAACTACTATAATACTGCTCCTATGTACAAGAATATAACTACTATAATACTGCCTCTTATGTACAAGAATATAACTACTATAATACTGCTCCTATGTACAAGAATATAACTACTATAATACTGCTGCTATGTACAAGAATATAACTACTATAATACTGCCTTCTATGTACAAGAATATAACTACTATAATACTGCGTCCTATGTACAAGAATATAACTACTATAATACTGATCCTATGTACAAGAATATAACTACTATAATACTGCTCCTATGTACAGGAATATAACTACTATAATACTGCTCCTATGTACAAGAATATAACTACTATAATACTGCTCCTATGTACAAGAATATAACTACTATAATACTGCTCCTATGTACAAGAATATAACTACTATATCTCACACGCTCCTGCGTGGTACCAGACTTGTGATCCAACAGTTGAATAAGGTTCATGCACTTCTCCCTAACCCATCCGGTAAGGCCCCTGCTGACTTGGCGGTGTTCATGGCCAGGCCTAGAGATACCCTGGTACCCTCTATTTGGCGCAGATTTAAGGGCTTTGAGGTTAGGGATCTGATGGAACAATTTGAGGGGAATCTTTCAGCTCAGCATCCCCTTAAACTATTGTGGGACAGGACTAACTTCCTGGACCTCATCGAACTGCAATCTGTTTGTAAGAAGATTAAAGGCACGTATAACCCTACCACATCTTTGACGTGGTTTGAGAGTATGCTGTCTCCGCCTAGGCCTCAACGTAAACTTATCTCTTTGCTTTACTTGGCACTGAACACCCCCAGGTCCAGGACGCCCCCTCCCTACGTACACACATGGGCCACTGACTTGGGGAGGACGTTCACTGAAACCGATGTGATGCGTATGCACGCTCACTCCCATGGATTCTCCAGGTGCGTGAAAACACAGGAACATTCCTACAAGGTCCTCACTCATTGGTACCGCACTCGGTACAACTACACCTCAGTGGCCTTAGTGATAGTGATGTGTGCTGGCGATGTAAGGCAGATAGGGGATCACTCTTACATATCTTTTGGTCCTGCCCAAGGATAGTTCCATTTTGGGAGGCTGTTTCCAAAACTATTGACTCCATCTTGCACTCTTCAATTCCGCTCACTCCTGAGTTGGTTCTGCTGTGGCTACCCTCTCCAGCCTTGGCACCCTCCAAGGGAAACCTGGCAACACATCTCATACAGGCAGCCAGGCTGCTCATCCCGCAACGTTGGCTCAATGTTGAGCCCCCATCACTCTCTCACTGGGTGGCAAAAGTGGATCACCTCTGCAGGCTCGAGGAACTAGCCAGTTGGGAAATTAGGAATCATGCGAAGTATAAGAAGATGTGGTCCCCCTGGTTCCTGTTCAGACAGTCCCCTACCTATACTGCGATATATGGCTCTCGGTGACGCCATTCTAACCATTAGTAATTGCCCCATATCTCCCCCATGCCTGACGCATTAGGCTTAGCCTCTCAGACCCGTGATGACCCGTGATAACGGGCATACCCTCCTTTTGACACTAGACCTTGAATACAGATAACTTGAGCAACCAGACGACCATCCCCCTCCCTCCCCCCCTCCCCCTCCCACTATTCTCCACCACGTTGCCCAGCTTCAAGGGCCAGCCCTTCCCCCCCCCCACCTCCCTCTCCCCCACCCTTTTTTCTGTTTCATAAACTGTGCCTTGATATGTCGATTTTCCTCCACTATCAAAATAAAAAATGTGATACATACTGTATTTCCAACCACAGTTGTGATTTGCCCATATCCAGACTTCCTGGGTGTTCACTGCTTGTTGTTCTGATTTATGTCTCCAGGAATGTATACATCGACACTATGTTCTGCTTTTTCTTATTTATTGCACTTCTGTAATGTCTTATGCTGTTATATTTTCAATAAACAGAAATTTGACAAAGAATATAACTACTATAATACTGCTCCTATGTACAAGAATATAACTACTATAATACTGCTCCTATGTACAAGAATATAACTACTATAATATTGCTCCTATGTACAGGAATATAACTACTATAATACTGCTCCTATATACAAGAATATAACTGCTATAATACTGCTCCTATGTATGAGAATATAACTACTATAATACTGCTCCTATGTACGAGAATATAACTACTATAATACTGCCTCCTATGTACAAGAATATAACTACTATAATACTGCTCCTATGTACAGGAATATAACTACTATAATACTGCTCCTATGTACAAGAATATAACTACTATAATACTGCTCCTATGTACAAGAATATAACTACTATAATACTGCGCTTATGTACATTAATATAACTGCTATAGTACTGCACCTTATGAATAAGAATAACACATTGTTATTGTAGACATTGAACAAAATGTGTGAATACAAAATGTTCACACAATAAAAAATACCAGGAAATTGTCAGCATTAGGCCTCATGCACACGACCGTTGTTTGATTCCGGGTCCGTTGCTCCGTTTTTCGTGATTTTCTGCGGACCCATTGGTTTTCAATGGGTCCGTGGAAACCTTGGCAAATGCACCGTTTGTCCTCCGCGTCCGTGGTCCGTGATTCCAGTCCGTCAAAAAAATATAACCTGTCCTATTCTTGTCCGTGAAAAACGGTTCACGGACCCATTCAAGTCAATGGGTCCGTGAAAAATGCGGATGGCCATCCGTGTGTCATCCGCGTTCCGTGTCCGTTTTTTTTGCGGATCCCTTGGCAGGCACTTGGGAAACAGTCAGCCTGTCTTTTGGTAAAATCTTTTGGGTCATGTCCGCTAAAAAAAACGGAAGACACACGGGAACACAACGGAAGGCAAAAACGGACACGGATCACTGAACAACGGAACCCCTTTTTGCGGAGAGCATAAAAAAACGGTCGTGTGCATGAGGCCTTATGCTGTAGAATATCACTACTCTGTTATAGGCTGTATCTCTGCTGTCATGTGCTCTGTGGACTTTTAACCTCATCTCATTTAATTATTTTTTATACTTTTCCGATTAACTTCACCTTCCTCCTCTGGACTCATATTTCACTTCTGTTTTGCAGCAACTATGATACATGCCAATTTTTAATTATTTTATTTTCTATGGTTATATGGTTCACTAGATTAGCAGAGCTGAGATTGTGATTGCAAAAATGCTGTGTAAGATGTGTAAGATGTATACGACCGATCATCTCACTGTGTCAAAAATCAGAAGTGGATCACTGAAGGAGAGAAAGTATTAGGAACAGATACAACTTCCCCTCCTGTTTTTTTAAATCCACTTCTGGTTTGGACTTCAAAAGCTGCATAAAAAAAACCTGACCATGTGGCCATACCCTTATTGGTAAATTAACGGGATTGCAATTATTATGATGCATAAGAAAGGCAGCCTCATCAATTTAAAGCCTGTTTACCTCTGCCACCATTATTTTTTAATTTCTCCAATACATTTAAAATTAACAATAAATAAATGTAGCAAACAGGCTTAATTTACTGTTTTGTGTTTACAGCTCCTATGCAGATCTATTTGTCTCCATGGTTACAGACTACAAACAAACTTTGTGTAGTCTGATCTCTCCTTCTTGTTGATGACTCATCAAATGCACAATAAAAATTAAAGGATGAATGGAAGAAGGTTTGAAGAATGAGACTTCAGAGTTTTTCTGTTACAACAAGGACACATAGGGGGGAATTTATAATTGTAGATGTGTTTGAGGCTATTTTTTAGACTGGATTTTCTTTCCGCAGCTGCGCCAAATTTATAAAGATAGAGCTCAGTTTTAATAAATTTATCCATGACTGTGATGTTGTTTCGCCACTTGTCAGTGAAAGTAAAAATGCACAGAAGGCCACATATGACATTGCTTGCAAAAGTGGCATAGAAGATTTGATAAATGTCCCCCATAGTTCTGCACTGTGGCTCTCTGTGTATGTCAGGTCCATGCAGTAATCTTTATGAGGACCATGTGTATAGTAGTACATGATCCTCACAGTGCATTCCCCAAGATTTCAGGCTAAATTTATAACTAGATAACAATAACAAATGACAAGACAGGTGCACACTGCGGTCTTACTAAGCCCTCAAGCTGATGTTAAAATTGAGAGATTGGTCAACATATCCTGCTGTGGAGGACATGTCTAAGCCCGAGCACCGCGCCAAGTTTTCTCAAGTAGCTCCGGTCCTAACACTCACTTTCCTGTGCAAAATTACAGGAATGTAAAGGCCGACTTGCAGCAAACTCCCCAATCAGCATGGGATGACCAAGGACAGAAGTTAAAAAAGTTTAAATGGTCGGCACTGCTTTAGAGTCGCCGCGGTGCACGTGTCGGCGGGCGGACGTCCCAGGCTGCTACAGGAAATAGAAAAGACCGGCACTCGCTTGTAGTTTTTCTAATGCTGGTTTATTGTCACATATTATAAAGCATAGTGACGCGTTTCTGCACTGTGCGTGCTTTCTTCAGACTGTCACAGTACAACATGGATTGGTGTCATCTGCAAAAATAGAAATGCTGCTGTAAATTCCATCCTTGATATGATTAATAGATAAATTAAATAATAAGTGACCCAGCACTGAACCCTGGGGTACACAACTTATAACCCGGGACCATTCAGAATAGGAATCATGGGCCACAACTCTCTAGACACGGTCCTTCAGCCAGTTTTTAATCCCATTACAAACTATACTTTCTTAGCCTACATACCTTATTTTACCTATTAAACATCTATTAGGGACAGTATCAAATGCCCCTGCAAAATCCAAGAACATTACATCCACAGCCGCCCCTCTGTCCAGGCTTCTACTCACCTCACTACATCTATAGCTGCCCCTTTGTCCAGGCTTCTACTCACTGTACTATATCTACAGCCGCCCCTCTGTCCAGGCTTCTACTCACCTCACTACATCCACAGCCGCCCCTCTGTCCAGGCTTCTACTCACCTCACTACACCCACAGCCGCCCCTCTGTCCAGGCTTCTACTCACCGTACTATATCTACAGCCGACCCTCTGTCCAGGCTTCTACTCACCTCACTTTATCCACAGCCACCCCTCTGTCCAGGCTTCTACTCACCTCTGTACACCCACATCCGCCCCTTTGTCCAGTCTTTTACTCACCTCACTACATCCACAGCCCCCCTTTTTGCAGGCTTCTACTCACCTCACTACATGCACAGCTGCCCCTTTGTCCAGGCTTCTACTCTCAGTACTATATCTACAGCCGCCCCTCTGTCCAGGCTTCTACTCACCTCACTACATCCACAGCTGCCCCTCTGTCCAGGCTTCTACTCACCTCACTAACTCCACAGCTGCCCCTCTGTCCAGGCTTCTACTCACCTCACTAACTCCACAGCTGCCCCTCTGTCCAGGCTTCTACTCACCTCACTAAATTCACAACCACCCCTCTGTCCAGGTTTCTATTCACCGCACTAAGCCGCCCCTCTGTCCAGGCTTCTACTCACTTCACTAAATTCACAACCACCCCTTTGTCCAGGCTTCAACTCACCTCACTAAATTCACAACCACCCCTCTGTCTAGGCTTCTACTCACCTCACTACATCCTCAGCCTCCCCTCTGTCCAGGTTTCTACTCACCTCTCTACATCCACGGCCACCCCTCTGTCCAGGCTTCTACTCTCCTCTCTACATCCACAGCCGTCCATCTATCCAGGCTTCTACTCACCTCACTAAATTCACAACCACCCCTCTGTCCAGGCTTCTACTCACCTCACTAAATTCACAACCACCCCTCTGTCCAGGCTTCTACTCACCTCACTAAATTCACAACCACCCCTTTGTCCAGGCTTCTACTCACCTCACTAAATTCACAACCACCCCTCTGTCCAGGCTTCTACTCACCTCACTAAATTCACAACCACCCCTCTGTCCAGGCTTCTACTCATGTCTTCATAAAACAAAACAGGTTAGTCTGACAACTTTTGTCCTTGGTAAGCCCATGTTGGTTATCACTTATGATATTTTTAACAGTGACATACTCCTGTATGTAGTGCCTTATGAGTCCCCTGCGTCCCCTGTATTCACTATTACAGTATGGTTTCTACGTTGTATCAGCTTGTGTCTGTTATCTCCATGACACATGTTTTTTCTTAAGATAGGAGCGGGGTCAGACTAGGATTCCTTGGGCCCAACATAGAAAATTATTATTGGGGCCCAATCCCTTTATCATCAATTAATTTAATTGATTCAAAGAAATAGACCCTAGTGGCAATTTATCGTCTCCAAAGGCAGCTCCAAAGGTTTTTTATTTTATTTATCTGGACTTTTGGGGCCCACTATGGTATCAGAGCCTGGGCCCACCAGACGATTCTATGGTATTCTGGTGGGCCAGTCTGATGCTGGATAGGAGTCGATCATAGGTTATTTACCTCTGCACAGGTGGTGACTTGTGACATGTGCACACAGTCATGCGACAACTAAGCTCCACCCATGGTCATTTAAAACCTAGCAACTGAGAATGAGGCATCATGGGACATAACAGCAAGTGTACAGGATCCCTGCCTAACCCTATGCCTTGAAAAGTAGGGGGCAGGTGCAAAAGAGCGTGACTACACTGAATATGATTGTTGTCTGTTACCATGGCAACACATTGTTCTGTATTAAAACTGCAGACACAAAATGGTGGGAAATTTTTACCGAAGACCTATCGATGAATTGTTTTATGTCTTATTTTATGTACATTGGAACAAACATGCACGGCCTTATGATGCATGTGTATGCCCCTGCCTGTTAGACTTCTTTACACTTTTGCTTTCACTCTCTGTTATCAGCTCTTATCCAATATTCATCTTATCTTTATGACTTGCACAATGAAGTTCAGCAAAGCAGGAGAAAGCCCTCAGTAACAAGGACTTGCAACCTTGTGGAAATGTGACACGTTGTCTGTGACCATGGTGCAGACTCCCATGAGACGCGGCCTCTGATCGATGTCTCACTGCCCGAACATAATTGTTTTATTTTGTCATGAGCCTATTAGCTCTACTGCTGCAGCTTTATCCTGGCTAGAAGCTTATGAGAGGCGATGTAACTGATAGGAGGCAGGCACGTAGTGCACAGACTCAGTGCCAAGTCGTTCATAGGATGAAATAGCGTCTGGAAGTAGAGAATGGACTCAGTCCCATAAATGTTGCGGGAATGGGAGGGGGGCATTTTGTTTCTCATGTTCCCTTAAAGGGATTGTCCTCTTTAATCCAAGTAAAGCTTAACAGTGTATAATTGAAAAGTTGCGAAACTTTCTAATATACTTTGTGTTTCAGTTCCTCAACATTTTCAAGATATGTTTGCTGTAATTGAATGCAAACACACCTGTTTACATTCATAGGCTGAAATCCTCTCCATAGCTTGTCCTTCTGTTGGTACAGGACTAAATACATCATCAGACACTGAATAAATAGCTACTGATTTATTATAATGTACCATTCTAGACTTTTTAGCTCTTTTATTATGTGTATACAGGGAGCTTTAACAAATGACAAGACAGGTGCACACTGCAGTCTTACTAAGCCCTCAAACTGATGTTAAAATTGAGAGATTGGTCAACATATCCTGCTGTGGAGGACATGTCTAAGCCCGAGCACCGCGCCAAGGTTTCTCAAGTAGCTCGGGTCCTAACACTCACTTACCTGTGCCATATGGGCAATACCAGGGGCCAGTGGGCTAAATTACAGGAGTGTAAAGGCCGACTCGCAGCAAACTCCCCAGTTACTTCCAGTATGTAGCCATGCCTGCAATGGAAGGAGAGAGAGAAGGCTGTGAGTCCCACCCAGGACTGGTTGATATGGCCCAGGCCTCACAGGTGCACCGAAATGTAGCCTGTGGATGGAAAGCAGGCTACATTTACATAGGAGTTTATACACCTCCCAAAAATTATATATACAAAACAACTGAAAGGTGGCATGAAGCAGGATGTGCTCAACCCAAAAATGCAGTTGTGCATCTTGGGTTGCCTAGCAGGAGGACTGGGAGGTGCACTTTCAGCAAGCTTACAGCTATAGTTATGCAGAACAGGAAGTGACATCAGAGATGGGGGCGTGGCTAACACAACTTCTGCCGCACTGTGCAATATGCAGCCGTAGTCGCCATTTTCTCTAGTGTAAAAGAGGGTGGTCCATTAATAACATTTGACACCTATTCACAGGGTAGATTATACAAATATATGATCCCAGGGGGTATGATGTTCGGGACCCTAAAATCATGAGAAGAGGAGTCCCCAATCCCTCATTTGAATAGATCAATGGTCATGCATGTGCACTACTGCTCCATTCCTTGTCTACACTCTGTTATTGTCATCAGTCCCATAGATGCAGCATGGTGGCTCAGTGGTTAGCACTAGTGCCTTGCAGAGCTAGGGTCCTACAGTCATGTGAAAAAATTAGGACACCCTTTGAAAGCATGTGGTTTTTTGTAACATTTTTAATAAATGGTTATTTCATCTCCGTTTCAACAATACAGAGAGATTAAAGTAATCCGACTAAACAAAGAAAACTGAAGAAAAGTCTTTTCAAGATCTTCTGTAAATGTCATTCTACAAAAATGCCTATTCTAACTGAGGAAAAAGATAGGACACCCTTGCCCCTAATAGCGAGTGTTACCTCCTTTGGCTGAAATAACTGCAGTGAGACGGTTCTTGTAGCCATCTACCAGTCTTCGACATCGGTCTGAGGAAATTTTACCCCACTCCTCAATGCAGAACTTTTTCAGCTGTGAGATGTTTGAGGGGTTTCTTGCACGTACAGCCCTTTTCAAGTCACCCCACAGCATCTCAATGGGATTCAAATCTGGACTTTGACTTGGCCATTCCAGGACTCTCCATTTCTTCTTTTTCAGCCAATCTTTGGTTGATTTACTAGTATGTTTTGGGTCATTGTCATGTTGCATGGTCCAGTTCCGCTTCAGCTTTAATTTTCTAACTGATGGTCTCACATGTTCTTCAAGCACCTTCTGATACACAGTAGAATTCATCGTGGATTCTATGATGGTGAGCTGACCAGGTCCTGCTGCAGCAAAGCAGCCCCAAACCATGACACTTCCACCTCCATGCTTCACAGTTGGTATGAGGTTCTTTTCTTGGAATGCTGTGTTTGGTTTACGCCAAACATGTCCTCTGCTGTTGTGTCCAAATAATTCAATTTTGGACTCATCTGTCCAAAGAACATTATTCCAGAAGTCCTGGTCTTTGTCAACTTTATCTCTGGCAAATGTCAGTCTGGCCTCGATGTTTCTCTTGGAAAGCAAAGGTTTCCTCCTTGCACACCTCCCATGCAAGTTAAACTTGTACAGTCTCTTTCTGATTGTAGAGGCATGTACTTCTACATCAACAGTAGCCAGAGCCTGCTGTAGTTCTCGAGATGACACTTTAGGGTTTTTGGAGACCTCTTTTAGCATCTTGCGGTCTGCTCTTGGGGTGAACTTGCTGGGGCGACCAGTCCTGGGCATGTTGGCAGTTGTTTTGAAAGCCCTCCACTTGTAGACTATCTTCCGGACAGTGGAATGGCTGATTTCAAAATCTTTGGAGATCTTTTTAAATCCCTTCCCAGACTCATAGGCTGCTACAATCTTTTTCTGAAGTCCTCTGACAGCTCTTTTGCTCTCACCATGGTGCTCACTCTCACTTCAACAGTCAGGAGCACACCAAACTAAATGTCTGAGGTTTAAATAGGGCAAGCCTCATTCAACATGCAGAGTAACGATCTACTAATTATGTGCACCTGGTGTGATATACCTGTGTGAGATCTGAGCCAATTTAAGAGGGAATACATGTGAGGGTGTCCTATCTTTTTCCTCAGTTAGAATAGGCATTTTTGTAGAATGACATTTACAGAAGATCTTGAAAAGACTTTTCTTCAGTTTTCTTTGTTTAGTTGGATTACTTTAATCTCTCTGTATTGTTGAAACGGAGATGAAATAACCATTTATTAAAAATGTTACAAAAAACCACATGCTTTCAAAGGGTGTCCTAATTTTTTCACATGACTGTAGGTTCAAATCTGACCAAGGACAGCATGTGCATGGAGTTTGTATGTTCTTCCTGTGTTTGCGTGGATTACCTCTGGTTTCCTCCTGCACTCCAAAGTCATACTGGTATGGAAGCCCTCATTCTTGCTATTGATGGGTGTCCTACATAGATTATAAATGTACCTTATGAGCCAATCTTTTTAAGGATCTTTAGTCTACAGGTAACCTTGTAAACTTGCACTTGAAGGACCAGAGTGAAAGATTTACATAACCCTAGCAGCTTCATTTTACAAAAAATTTCCCAGAGTTTCACTTTAAGTCTCAAAATTCTGTGAATATGAAATAATAAGAAATTAATTAGGAAACATGGCTGGATGTGTGGCCAGATGTAACATAGTAACATAGTTTATAAGGCTGACAAAAAGACATCTGTCCATCCAGTTCGGCCTGTTATCCTGCAAGGTGATACAGAGGAGGTAGAAGCCAATTTTCCTCACTTTAGGGGAAAAAATTCCTTCCCGAATCCAATCAGGCAGTCAGAATAACTGAGTAACGAGCACTGCATATGAAGTGACTGTATCTGCTGTTGAATATTATGAATTAAAGGAGAAGTTTTAAGAGGACGAAAATTGCTTTCTGGAGCCGTGTTTCTACTATTTTCTACTTTACCGTACCTGGGGACTCATCCAAAGGCTCCTGAACACGGGCAGAAAGACCAGATACAAGGTGAGCTGGAAAAAAGTGTGCTTATTGAAATCAGAATAACTCTCTGGATCAACGACCCCTCTCTAGTAGCTATAGCCTGTAATATTATTACACTCCAGAAATACATCCAGTCCCCTCCTGAACTCTTTTAGTGAATTCACCATCACCACCTCCTCAGGCAGAGAGTTCCATAGTCTCACTGCTCTTACAGTAAAGATTCCTCTTCTATGTTTGTGTAGAAACCTTCTTTCCTCCAGACGCAGAGGATGTCCTCTCGTCACAGTCACAGTCCTGGGGATAAATAGATGATGGGACAGATCTCTGTACTGACCCCTGATATATTTATACATAGTTATTAGATCTCCCCTAAGGCCCTATTTACACGTCCGCAAAAGGGTCCGCATTCGTTCCGCAGTATTGCGGACCCATTCATTCTCTATGGGGCTGGACGTGAAGTGGAGAGCACACTATGTGCTCTCCTCTTCCGCATTTGCAGAGCGCGTCCCCGAACTTCCGGTCCGCGGCTCTTCAAAAGATAGAACATGTCCTATTCTTAATAGGCATTTCTATGGGGGGTGCTGGCAGGGTGTGTTGTGGATCCGCAACATACCAAGGACGTGTGAATGGGGCCTTAGTCCTCTTTTTCCTAATGTGAATAACCCTAATTTTGATAACCTTTCAGGGTACTGTAGTTGCCCCTCTCCAGCTCTTCTATGTCTGCCTTGTTCACAGGAGCCCAGAACTGTACACAGTCCTCCATGTGTGGTCTGACCAGTGATTTGTAAAGTGGTAGGACTATGTTCTCATCACGGGCATCTATGCCCCTTGTGATGCAACCCATTCTCTTATTGGCCTTGGCAGCAGCTGCCTGACACTGGTTTCTACATCTAAGATTGCTGTTCACCACCAAAATTCCTATGTCCTTTTCCATGTTAGTGTTACCCAGTGTTTTACCATTTAGTATGTACAGGTGACTTGCATTATTCCTTCCCATGTGCAGAACCTTACATTTGTCAGTGTTAAACCTCATCTGCCACTTCTCTGCCCAAACCTCCAATCTATCCAGATCCATCTGTAGCAGTTTTCTGTCCACCAGGCGCGTACATACAGGGGTCACAGAGGTCGCAGTTGCGACCGGGCCCAGCACTCCAGGGGGCCCGACCGCCTGTGGACCCCTGCAGTAGCACTGTACCCGACACCACACTGCGGCAGGGCACGGGAGCGCATAGATCCCTGCCCCGCCGCTGGTCACCGTTATAGGCTTCAGGCCTAATAGGCCTGTGGCCTATGCGGTAGTGAAATCCCGGCACAGGCGTGCACGATGATGTCATCGCGTGCGCCTGTGCCGGGACGCAGCAGCACAGAGAAGTGTTCGCATCTTCTCTGCAAGCAAGCGCAGGTGAGTATTTAGCTTTTAGTTTTTTTTATCTTTTGTTTTTTTGTTTTTATGTGCCAACTTTGGGGGACATTGGGGGGATGGGGGACCAGGAGGACATGTGGGGGAAATTATTATGGAGGAATTACTTTGTGGGGGCAAATGATTGTGGGGGCAAATTACTATATGGGCAGTGGGGGCAAACTACAGTGTGGGGAAACTATTGTGTTGGGGGCAGCGTGGGGAAAACTACGGTGTGGGAAACTACAATGTGGATGAAACTATAGTGTGGGGAAAACTACTGTGTGGGGGCAGTGTGGGAAATTACTATATGGGGGCAGTGTGGGAAATTACTATATGGGGCAGTGTGGGGAAACCACAGTGTGGTGGGGCAGTGTGGGGGAAATTACTATATGGGGCAGTGTGGGGAAATTACTATATGGGGCAGTGTGGGGGAAATTACTATATGGGGGCAGGGTGGGGGGAAATTACTGCGGCAGGGGGGCAGTGTGGGGGAAACTTCTATATGGGGGCAGTGTGGGGAAAATTACTGTGGGGGGGGCAGTGTGGGGAAAATTACTGTGGGGGGGAAATTACTATATGGGGGGCAGTGTGGGGGGCATTGCTATTGGGGAAGCACTGTAGGGGCAATTCTATTATTTTGGGGGACACTATACAGGGATTATTACCTGGAGCACAATATAGGGTGCTATTATTACTGGGGGCACTCTAGGGGACATTATAGCTGCTGTGCACACTATAGGGACATTTGAGGTAATTTATCAAACTGGTGTAAAGTTGAACTGGCTTAGTTGCCCATAGCAGCCAATCAGATTCCACCTTTCATTTTTCACCGCTTTTTTGGAAATCCAGTTCTCCTTTACACCAGTTTGATAAATCACCCCAATTATGTCTACTGGGGTCACAATTTTTTTTAGCAGTATAGTACCTGGGGCATTGGGGGGCACAATGGGTCACAATTAGAGAGATCTAACTGTGTCTGTCGACAGGGAGGGGGCCCCATGGATCAGTTTCGCACCGGGGCCCCATGGATTGTGTGTACGCCGCTGCTGTCCTCTGTAGTATATATATGCAGTATATGTATATATATGTAGTATACTGTCCTCTGTAGTATATATATGCAGTATACTGTCCTCTGTAGTATATATATACATAGTATACTGTCCTCTGTAGTATATATATACAGTATACTGTCCTCTTCTGTGTTAATTTCTTTACACAGTTTAGTGTCATCTGCAAAAATTTAATTTTTACTGTGCAAACCTTCTACAAGATTATTAACAAATATATTGAAGAGGATAGGGCCCAGGTCTGACCCCTAAGGTACCCCACTGGTGACAGTGACCCAATCTGAGTATGTACCATTACCACCCTCTGTTTTCTATTACTGAGCCAGTTACTACCCACATACAGACATTTTCCCCCAGTCCAAGCATTCTCATTTTATATACTAACCTTTTATGCGGTACAGTGTCAAATGCTTTGGAGAAGTCCAGATATACGACATCCATTGATTCGCCGCTGTCAAGTCTAGAACTTACCTCCTCATAGAAACTGATTAAATTAGTTTGACATGACCGATCACTTATGAAGCCATGCTGATATGGTGTTATTTGCTTATTTTCATTGAGGTACTCCATGATAGCATCTCTTAAAAAACCTTCAAACAGTTTACCCACAACAGATCTTAAACTTACCGGCCTATAGTTTCCGGGCTCTGTTTCTGAACCCTTTTTGGATATTGGCACCACATTTCCTGTGCGCCAATCCTGTGGAACACTCCGTGTCATTATAGATTTCTTGCAACAATCTTTTTATTGATTTTACAATTATATATGATACAATTTCTTAAATATCAGAAATAAGGGTCTGGCTATAACATTACTTAATTCTCTTAGGTTACGGGGGTCTATACCATCTGGTCCCAGCAATTTGTCTATTTTAATCTTTTTAAGACGCCGTTGTACTTCTTCCTGGGTCAGACCGGGCACCTTTAATGGGAAATTTACTTTTACATTCTGCATTTCATCTGACAGTTTATTTTCTTTAGTGAATACAATAGAGAAAACAATAATTAATAGTTTTGCTTTCTCCTCATCGCTCTCTGCAACTCCCCCCTCGTTAGTCTGTAAAAGGCTGACACCTTCAGATTTTTACTTTTTACCGTTTATATAATTGAAGATCATTTTAGGGTTAGTTTACTCTCTTTGGCAATTAATCTCTCGGTCTCTAGTTTGGCTGCTTTTATTTGACTTTTACATATTCTATTTTTTTCCTTATAGTTTTTCAGCGCTTCCTCTCTCCCCTCCTGTTTTAGTGATTTAAATGCTTTCTTTTTGTCATTTATTGCTTTCTTTACAATTTTATTTATCCACCTTGTTTTTTTCTTGTTTGTTAAAGGGAGTCTTTCACCCCAAATAAGCAATTTCTAACAGTTAGACCATTCTATTCAATATAGCCCCCACATTAAAATGCTTCTTGCCCTACTTCTGTCAGATCCACAGATCTTCTTTTCGATATGCAAATTTCTGGTGAAGGTGCCCAGGGGAGGCGTTGTAACGGCCGGTGCCCAGGCCTCGCGGTCATTTTTATATGATACCACTCCCCTATTCACCCAGTCGGCCCGCCCTGTGTCTTGATCTTCTCCTCCTTCTTTCCCGCGCCTGTGCCGTGGAACGGGGCCTCCGCGCCTGTGTACTGGTTTTCCCTTTACTGGCAGAAGCAGTCATAGTCCTCCTCACACGTCACTAATTCTAATTCCCCAGTTTTATTAGTCAGGCTTCTGGCATTAGTGTACATACAATTAAGAGGTTTATGTATATTTTTTTCCCTACACCTTTCCTTCTGAACTGTTCTAGTCCCTCCTCCTTCCCCAGTCCCACTACCTTGCCCCCGGTCTCTATCTGCACCATCTTCCTATCCTATAACTTAATTCTCCTCCTCCCAGTTCCTAGTTTAAACACTCCTCCAACCTTTTATCTTCTCCCCAACACAGCTGCCCCTTCCCCATTGAGGTGCAGCCCATCCCTACGATAGAGCCTGTAGCAGACAGAGAAGTTGGCCCAGTTCTTCAAGAACCCAAACCCCTCCTTCCTACACCAGTTTTGAGCCACTTGTTAACCTCCCTAATCTCCCGCTGCCTTTCTTGTGTGGCTCGTGGTACAGGCAGTATTTCAGAAAATACTACTTTTGAGGTCCTTGCCCTAAGCTTGTGACCTTAATCCCTAAAATCATTTTTAAGGACGCTCCACCTACCTCTAACTTTGTCATTGGTTCCGATATGGACCATGACCATTGGGTCTTCTCCAGCCCCTCCCAGTAATCTGTCAACCCGATCCGCCATGTGTCGAACTCGAGCGCCAGGAAGACAACACACCGTTCGACGATCCTGGTCTTTGTGACAGATCGCCCTAATAATTGAGTCTCCCACTACCGACACCTGTCTGGCCTACCCTGCTCTCCTGGTCCCCTGCTTACTGGAGCCGACATTCCCCTGACTGGCAGAGGAAGGGTTCGGCTGCAGCAGTGCCGTCCCTGAACTGTCATCCCCCTCATCTGCCAACCGTGCAAACTTGTTGGGGTGTGTCAGATCAGGGCTTTCATCCACCAAAATTAAAATCAGGAATTCCAGTTGGACAGTACCTATGGGCAAAAAGGAATTGTACCGAGGAAAAAGATTTTGAGAGAGAAAGTGGATTATTATATAGTAGATTTCCAGCTAGGGGTTACCCCAAAAAGGTATTGCATAGAGCATATAATAGAGCAAAAAATACAGAGAGAACCACCCTATTCCAACAAAAGAAAGATAAAAATGGAAAAATAATAAGATGTATAGGAACTTATGATAATGCCCACGAATCAGTATATCGTATATTATGACGTCATTGGCATGTCCTGAGATCAGATCCAGATTTGAGAGAGGTACTAACTACACAGAACCCGACAATAACCTATAGAAGGGGAAAAATTTGAAAGAGATACTGGTGCATAGTCATTTTCAGGAACGACGGATGGTCCAAAAGACATGGCTTGAAACTAAAGGGTCATATCCATGTGGAAACTGTAGTTTTTGCAGATATATGCATCCCACAAAGGAATTTACTAATCCGACTGATGGCCACCAATATAAGATCTGGGAATGCATAAATTGCAGGACAACAGGCGTTGTATATGCCATGCAGTGTGAATGTCCAAAACTATATATTGGGAAAACAGTTCAGGAACTCAGAAGAAGAATTTCAAAACATCTTAGTAATCTGAACACTACAGCAGACACACCACTCTCCAGACATATTAATAATCAACATGGTGGGAATACCTCCAAATTAAAAATTTGGGGAATAAGCAAAATTAAAAAGGCCCCAGACAGGGAGGCATTGACAGGAGGTTACAACAACAAGAGACCAAATGGATCTACCGGCTGAAATCCCTGTCACCGCAGGGAATAAATGAAGGATTCACCTTCACATCCTTTCTGTGAGAACAACATAGCATCAATTCTAGATGGAAACTAGAAAGCTTATAAATAAACATAATAGATTAATAATTATATGTGACATCTAATTTAAAAGGAAGGGGACAAAAAGATATATTAAATAGACATATTAAGAATTAAGTTATATAGTAATAGTAGGAGGGGGGGAATATACAAGTCTAAGCGCGGGTGCGATTAAGCCTGGAATGGAATAAAAAGCAAAGTTCTTACGCATACACTAGAATAGCACGGAGAGAAGGAAGATTCTAAGAGCGGGCGCAGGCGCAAGTGAGTGGGGAAGTAAAATATGTTTCGAATAGAAGAAGAACCTAAGTCCCCATGCATGCGCTAGAATGGCAAAGAGATAAGAAGAAAAATTCTAAGAGCGGCCGCATGCGCAAGTGAGTAGAGAAGTTAATACCTTTGGGACAGAAGAAGAACCTAAGTCCCCACGCATGCGCTAGAACGGCAAAGAGAGAAGAAAAAAATTCTAAGAGCGAGCGCACGCGCAAGAAGATAAACACTTCGGAATTAATATTAAGTCCGCACGCATGTGTCCACTAATGCTGCTAATAGGATGGCATGGAGCGTGAGCATGACGTGGAGGAGAAAAAAACACCCCCTTAACCTGGCAACCTATAAGGAGAAACATAAGAAAGGAAGTAAATGTTACAATTAAAATAATAGGTGTTTAGGGATACCGTCATCAAACCTACCTTATAAAAGAGGGTCCCCACCCTCAACACACCGCCTATGCTTCCCCTGAAGACGCTGGTGTTATCTGGCGAAACATGTCGGGAAATAGGGACTAATAGTGTGTGTTAAGTTTTAGAATTCAGGGACGAGCAGGTGTTAGGGAATAATGAAGAGAAATAGCAATTCATGTAGCAATATGTAGCAAGCCCGTGCGCATAGGGCAAGCTACAGAGTGAAGGGATATAGCGCGAATATCCCCACATTAACTGCTGTGAGAGTAATAACAGCAGATAGTTTACAACAGCTAACAGAACCTGCTCTGAACTGAGGATTTTTAAACGTTAGTCACTATAAAATAAGAAGGAGATATATAACATATCGTTTTAAAAGCAGTATTCATTAAAGGGTATTTTTTTTAAAAATAGGCAGCAAATGAAAGAGGATTATTATGGTCAAGAGACCAATAGATATAAAAAAGTATTAAGTATAATTAATCCTAACATTTGCTGAGAAGTCCTTTATAAAAAGAGATTAGATCAGGGCTAGCCTCCCTGGCGCTCGACCGCGCTTTCTAACTGTTATCCAGCTAGCTACCTCACTTTCCTGAGCCTCCTCGCTACCACCCTCGCCCACATCTACCCCATAGAGTACCTACTCGGTGAGCAACAAACTCTGTTCCAAATTACCCACTCTTCTCAGTGTTGAAACTCGCCCGGTTAGATACACGATGTGCGATTTGAAACGGCAATTTGCTCACATTTTGAACAAAGATATGCACCCTCAAAGGGCTGTTCCAGGACTGCATGCATTAAATAAGATGTGCACTGGACTGCGCTGTCAATAATGGAACACATACTAAGTGGGGATAACGCAAAAAAAGAGAAGAAAAGGGGTTATTCAAGATTTACAATGATGGCCCATCCTTGGGCTACCCCATATACAGTATGTATGACCAGTGGAGATCTCATCCCCAAAGGCACTGTGACCCCTTCACGGCAGGGCCAGCACAAGGTCAACATGAGGCTGTGTCTAGTACTGCATCTCGGCAGACTTAGCTCTATTCACTAGCATGGGCTAAGCTGCAGTACCAGTCACAGCCGTATTCAATGGCCAGGACATTGCAGTAAGCACTCCTCCATCTTTGGTCTACTTAATGTGGAGGTTCAAGGGTTAGGTCCTTACTGATCATACATGGGTGGCTTTAGATGACCATTTACCTTCAGAGTATGGAGCTGCGGAATAATTCATTCACCCATATGATTAATTAAAGGGGGTCTCCAAGATCACCATGTCACTTATGGAAATGAGCTGCAATTCCGCACACAGCCTGTTTATAGAAAATAAAATGTACACCCTTTTTTCTAGTCCTGGACAATCCCTTTAAATGCTATAAAATAATGTAAATTGTAATCTAAGGCTTATTGCACGCGAACGTATGGCTTCGCGGTCCGCAAAAAAACGGATCTGCAAAAAAAATGGATGACATCCGTGTGCATTCCTTTTTTTGCCGAACTGAACATCTGGCCCCTAATAGAACAGTACTATCCTTGTCGTAATGCGGACAAGAATAGGACAAGTTCTATCTTTTAACAGAACGGAAAAACGGAAACACTTCCGTTTTTTTGCGGACCCATTGAAATTAATGGGTCTGTATATGGAGCGTATACAGAACACAAAAAAAAGGCCCGTACACTGGCAAAAAAAACATTTGTGTGCAAGAGGCCTAATAGTGACAAGTGTTGGAGAAGTAGCTACACAGTAAACACTTGCCAGCTACTTTTAATATTAGCAAAGTCACGAGAAGCATCCACCCCACCCCCACTTATGCCAAGAGCCACAGTATTTTTATCTACTGGTGCATGAAATCTTTCCTAAATCCTAGACACTGAGAGCTTAAAAAAAACTAGAAATTTTCTAAAACCACTTCAGGTCATGTCTAGTCTCGTCGGAAGAAGAATGCTGGGTATATATGCAGTGTATTGTGTCTATGCCCGGTACAGTCAGACTATAAAGAGTACAATTATCCTCAGTTACAGCTTGTTTGTCTTCTCCATGTTGATTCAAGTGTCTGAATAAAGGCATTAAGGTCAGATCAGCCTATTATATTTGGGAGGTGGCCAGTAAGTATTAAAGAGGACCTGTCACCACAAAATGCAGTGCAATCTGCAGGCAGCATGTCACAGAGCAGGAGAAGCTGAGCAGATTTGTATATAGTTTTTTGGCACAGATTCAGTAAAACTTGGAATTTATACCTTTATATCATTGTTATTTCTGATTTCATTGTTATCCATGACTGACAGCTATCTCTGTATACATACTTACACAGAGAATGCTGCTATCAATCACTGATAACACCTCCCCGTGTACAACTATCAGTGATTGACAGGTATCTCTGTATACACACTTACACAGAGAATGCTATCAATCCCTGATAACACCTCCCCCTGTGTACAGCTATCAGTGACTAACAGCTATGTTTGTACACACACTTACACAGAGAATGCTATTAAGCCCTGATAACACCTCCCCCTGTGTATAGCTGTAAGGGACTGACAGCTATCTCTGTATACACACCTACACAGAGAATGCTATCTATCACAGATAACACCTCCCCCCCTTTATTAGCTATCAGTGACTGACAGCTATCTCTGTATACACACTTACACAGAGAATGCTGCTATCAATCACTGATAACACCTCCCCGTGTACAACTATCAGTGACTGACAGCTATCTCTATATACACACTTACACAGAGAAGCTTTCAATCACTGATAACACCTTCCCATGTACAGCTATCAGTGACTAACAGCTATGTTTGTATACACACTTACACAGAGAATGCTATCAATCCCTGATAACACCTCCCCCGTGTACAGCTACTAGTGACTGACAGGTATCTCTGTATACACACTTACACAGAGAATGCTATCAATCACTGATAACACCTCCCCCGTGTACAGCTATTAGTGACTGACAGGTGTCTCTGTATACACACTTACACAGAGAATGCTATAAATTACTGATAACACCTCCCCCATGTACATCTATCAGTGACTGACAGGTGTCTCTGTATACACACTTACACAGAGAATGCTATCAATCACTGATAACACCTCCCCCATGTACAGCTTTCAGTGACTGACAGCTATATTTGTATACACACTGACACAGAGAATGCTATCAATCACTGATAACACCTTCCCATGTACAGCTATCAGTGACTGACAGCTATGTCTGTATAGACACTTACACAGAGAATGCTATCAATCCCTGATAACACCTCCCCCGTGTACAGCTATTAGTGACTGACAGCTACCTCTGTATACACACTTACACATAGAATGCTATTAATCACTGATAACACCTCCCCATGTACAACTATCAGTGACTGACAGGTGTCTCTGTATACACACTTACACAGAGAATGCTATCAATCACTGATAACACCTCCCCTGTGTACATCTATCAGTGACTGACAGCTATATTTGTATACACACTGACACAGAGAATGCTATCAATCACTAATAACACCTCCCCCGTGTACAGCTATCAGTGACTGACAGGTATCTCTGTATACACACTTACACAGAGAATGCTATCAATCACTGATTACACCTACCCTGTGTACAGCTATTAGTGACTGACAGGTATCTCTGTATACACACTTACACATAGAATACTATCAATCACTGATAACACCTCCCCATGTACAACTATCAGTGACTGACAGCTATCTCTGTATACACACTTACACATAGAATACTATCAATCACTGATAACACCTCCCCATGTACAACTATCAGTGACTGACAACACTGCACACAAAAATGCCGCACATCAAAAATATAGTATTAATTGTATAAATTTATTATTTAAAACACAAAGCATGACACACAACGAACAAGGCTAAAAACATTGTATACAATGGATCACCAACAGTGTGGATATATGGTCCAACACTGACACCCACCACACGGCCCCGTCACAGTAATCTCATGGTACAATCCCAAACAATTGGCTAACAGTGGATAATCTGAACAATACTCAGCAAACAATAGCGGTATCTGCATTAAAAAATCCACAAGAGCTATAATACTTATCACAATAGCATGGTAATGCACGGGTCCAAGGTGGTGGGGAAAAACAAGCTCGACGCGTATCGCCGGTACACAGCCGGCTTCCTCAGGAGACACTCCTGAGGAAGCCGGCTGTGCAGATACCGCTATTGTTTGCTGAGTATTGTTCAGATTATCCACTGCAGGGCCGGACTGGGGATAAAAACCAGCCCTGGAAAAAGTTGCATACCAGCCCCGGAAAAAGTTGCATACCAGCCCCAAACACACACGCCGCGAGCGTGTGTATGTATGTGTGTATATATACATATATATATATATATATATATATATATATATATAATTATATACACACACACAGGCCGGGCCTTACCCTAGCGTTGCCGTGACTTGGCCTCTGCGCAGTGGCAACTCTAGGAACAATATATGGGAGGCACATAAGATACCACAGTCAAAATGGAGGGGGCACTAATAATTTTCCCCACTTAAATTCATACAACTGAAAAAAAACGAAATAAGTATATATAAATTCAAAATACGAGAGTATTGCGGTATGCAGGGATACATTTATAATAAAATAATTTACTTACAAAAGAACCTATTCCATCTTCTGCTGTGCTGTCCTCTGCTTGCTTCCACGGATCTTCCCCTCTTTTCAATCTGTCCTCAGTGCGCAGGGCAGGCACACTGCTATGGGGATCTGTGGATGACACACTGTTATGGGGGATCTGTGGATGACACACTGTTATGGGGGATCTGTGGATGATACACTGCTATGGGGATCTGTGGATGACACACTTTTATGGGGGATCTGTGGATGACACACTGTTGTGGGGATCTGTGGATGACACACTTTTATGGGGGATCTGTGGATGACACACTGTTATGGGGATCTGTGGATGACACTGTTATGGGGGATCTGTGGATGACACACTGTTATGGGGATCTGTGGATGACACACTTATGGGGGATCTGTGGATGACACACTTATGGGGATCTGTGGATGACACACTTATGGGGATCTGTGGATGACACTGTTATGGCGGAATCTATGGATGACACTGTTATGGGGAATCTGTGGATGACATACTGTTATGGGGGTACTTTTACACCTGCGGCATGGCTATCCGACCTATCGGGCTGTTCACCCTCCTGATCCGCCATGCCGCAAGTACCCGTGCACTGCCGTGCTGCTGCTCTGTCCCCATTGACTATAATAGGGCAGAGGGCGAGCTATGGCGCAGCATGGCAGAGATCGCCGGACTAAAAAGTCGGACATGCAGTACTTTTAGTCCGGCGATCTCTGCCGTGCTGCGCCATAGCTCCGTCACCTGCCCCTATTATAGTCAATGGGGACAGAGCAGCAGCACGGCAGTGCACGGGTACTGCGGCATGGCGGATCAGGAGGGTGAACAGCCCGGATAGGTCGGATAGCCATGCCGCAGCTGTGAAAGTACCCCATAACAGTATGTCATCCACAGATCCCCATAACAGTGACATCCACAGCGCCCCATAACAGTGACATCCACAGCGCCCCATAACAGTGACATCCACAGATTCCCCATAACAGTGTCATCCACAGATTCCCCATAACAGTGTCATCCATAGATTCTGCCATAACAGTGTCATCCACAGATCCCCCATAACAGTGACATCCACAGTGCCCCCATAACAGTGTGCCAGTAGCCGTCCCCTTTAGTGCCAGTAGCCCCCTTTATGTGCCAGTAGCCCCTTTAGTACCAGTAGCCGTCCCTTTATGTGCCAGTAGCCGCCCCTTTATGTGCCAGTAGCCGCCCCTTTATGTGCCAGTAGCCGTCCCCTTTAGTGCCAGTAGCCCCTTTATGTGCCAGTAGCCGTCCCTTTATGTGCCAGTAGCCGTCCCTTTATGTGCCAGTAGCTGTCCCCTTTAGTGCCAGTAGCCCCTTTAGTGCCAGTAGCCCCCTTTAGTGCCAGTAGCCCCCTTTATGTGCCAGTAGCCATCCCTTTATGTGCCAGTAGCCCCTTTATGTGCCAGTAGCCCCTTTAGTGCCAGTAGCCCCTTTAGTGCCAGTAGCCCTTTATGTGCCAGTAGCCCCGTTTGGTGCCAGTAGCCCCTTTAAGTGGCAGTAGCCCCTTTAAGTGGCAGTAGCCCCCTTTAAGTGGCAGTAGCCCGCTTTAAGTGGCAGTAGCCCCTTTATCTGCCAGTAGCCCCTTTTATCTGCCAGTAGCCCCTTTATCTGCCAGTAGCCCCTTTAGTGCTGCCAGTAGCCCCTTTATCTGCCAGTAGCCCCTTTAGTGCTGCCAGTAGCCCCTTTAGTGCTGCCAGTAGCCCCTTTAGTGCTGCCAGTAGCCCCCTTTAGTGCTGCCAGTAGCCCCCTTTAGTGCTGCCAGTAGCCCCTTTATCTGCCAGTAGCCCCTTTAGTGCTGCCAGTAGCCCCTTTAGTGCTGCCAGTAGCCCCTTTAGTGCTGCCAGTAGCCCCTTTAGTGCTGCCAGTAGCCCCCTTTAGTGCTGCCAGTAGCCCCAAGAAAAAAAAAAAAAGAACACTTATACTTACCTCCAGCGATGCGATGCAGGCCTCTTCCGGCCTGTGTCTCGAGCTGTGCGGCTCCGGCGGCGCGATGATGTCATCGCGCCGCGGAGCCGGCCTCTGATAGGCTGCCAGCCTAGTGCTGGCAGCCTATCAGAGGAACAGGGAGAGGTCACGCCTCTCCCTCCTCTGCTGCTGCTCCGCACGGAGATGAGCGCAATGCAAGCGCTCATCTCCGTCGCCACTGGAGCCCAGTGTGCCTGCGGCCGCCGGCCGGCCGTGCGGCAGTCAGGGCTACCGGCCTACCGGGAATTTTCCCGGTATCCCGGTAGGCCAGTCCGGCCCTGATCCACTGTGAGCCAATTGTTTGGGATTGTACCATGAGATTACTGTGACGGGGCCGTGTGGTGGGTGTCAGTGTTGGACCATATATCCACACTGTTGGTGATCCATTGTATACAATGTTTTTAGCCTTGTTTGTCGTGTGTCATGCTTTGTGTTTTAAATAATAAATTTATACAATTAATACTATATTTTTGATGTGCGGCATTTTTGTGTGCAGTGTTTTTTGTTTATACATTTTGGTCTGTTGGTTCACACTGCTGCCAGCACTCGTTTGGTTTGGATAGGTGTGCCCCCATATATTATATTTTCGTATCAGTGACTGACAGCTATCTCTGTATACACACGTAATCAGGGAATGCTATTAATCACTGATAACACCTCCCCCATTAACGATGAAATAGCAGAGGTTTAAATGTATAAATTACAGGTTTTACTGAATCTTTTCCCACAAAACTATACATCATTCTGCTCAGCTTCTCCTGCTCTATAATATAGCACTTGCAGGTTACACTGTGTGTATACAGTGTTATCAGTAATATATAGTATTCTCTGTGTAATTGTGTATACAGAGATAGCTGTCAGTCACTGATAGTTGTACACGGGGGAGGTGTTATCAGTGATTGACAGTATTCTCCATGTAATGCCTTATTCACATATCAGTGTTTTGGTCAGGGTTTTCTATCAGTGATTGTGAGCCAAAACCAGGACTGGAGCCTCCACTGATGAAAATCACTGACCAAACACTGACTGTGTGAATAAGGCATTACATAGAGAATACTATCAATCACTGATAACAGCTACCTCTGTATACACACTTACAGAGAATATTATAAATCACTGATAACACCTCCCCCATGAACAATGAAATCAGAAATAGCAGAGGTTTAAATGTATAAATTCCATGTTTTACCCACGAAATTATCCATCGGTCTTCTCAACTCCTCCTGCTTTATAATATACCACCTGCAGGTTACACTGCATTTTGTGGGACAGGTCCTCTTTAAAGCATGCGAATGGGGAGAAAAACTGAACTAAACCAGAATGCATTCCGTTCTGTTTTATTCCCATGACGCACACAAAAGCACTGCAAGCAGCGTTTTTAAATGTGTCATGGGATACTGATCAAGATGGATCCGTCATGAAAAACAATGTAAGTCAATGGTGACGGATCCGTTTTTTCGGACACCAAAAGAAACAGTCCCGTGCCCATTGACTTATAATAGATTTAGTGATGTATCTGTCTTGTTCATTTGGTATATAATCAGTGTCGGACTAGGGTGCCTAGGGCCCACCAGTAAAATTTATTTTGGGGGTCCACCGTACGGATACATTCAAATATAATAAATAACAAGTTTTGTATATGAACATCGGCTGGTTAAGGTTCTGTACATTGAATATATGTATGTAGTGCAGTAAGTCTACTGTGTTATGTGCCACTTGTGCAGGGAGTGGGAGACTAGGGGCCCACTTTGCTCAGGGGCCCACCGGGGGAATCCCCTGTACCCCTGTGGGCCAGTCCGAGCCTGTATATAATACAACCGGATCTGTTCTGAACTGATGCAAACGGTTGTATAACATACCGAATGCGTTTTTTGCTAAACCCATGACGGATCCAGCAAAAACAGAAATGTAAAGTAGCCTAATATACGGACTGTCACCATCTGGGTTTAAATAAGCAAATAACATTAGAGATTCGACAGTACATCACAGTTAATGTCAAATTGTTCTGTCCTTACCATTCTATCGCTTGACAATGTATTGTCTGTACCTTGTTTATTATTCTTTTCTTTACAATAAAAAGAGATTTACCAACAACAAATAAGCAAATAAGAGCCTCCCAGTTGGTCAGGTCTAGGTTCAGCAACGTTATGTGCCCAAAGGTCCAGAATATACTGAATGACCAGGTTATTCCATCAATTATTTTTTTTCTTCCCTGATGGCACGGGCATATGCCAAGATGACAATGCCAGGATTCATCGGGCTCAAATTGTGAAAGAGCGCTTCAGGAAGAAAGAGACATCATTTTCGCACATGGATTGGGCAGACCTGAACGCCATCGCCAATCTTTGGGATGTGCTGGAGAAGGCTTTGCACAGTGGTCTAAATCTCCCAGTACAAGATCTTGGGGACAAACGAATGCAACGATGGACAGAAATAAATGTTGTGCCATTGCAGGAGCTTGTGGAAACTATGCCACAGCGAATGCGTGCTGTAATCAAAGCTAAAGGCGGTCCAACGAAATATTAGAGTGGGTGACCTTTTTTTTGGCCAGGCAGTGTACAATGTGCCCTTATGGGATGAGTCCGTCAGTGTATTTTTTTTTGTTACTCCCTACTTATATAGGTATACATGGATGCTGAGGACATCATTATGTAACAATAGTAACTTCATATAAACTATTATCCTAACCCACATTGTATGTTTATACTGTATATGAACATACTCTGTATTATACAGTTACATAGAAGGACACATTGACACTAGTAGACACATGAAACAATTCCCACCAGGATATATTACTACAGAGAAACCAGAGAATAATCTGGTTTCTCTCCACCACCTTGTGTGTAGAAATCACAGGGCTGTGGTGACTATTTGTCCCACGGTGACTTTCCCAGGCATCACTTAGGGAGGAGTCACAAATGTAGATCTAGGGCACAGGAGAGGCTGCAGACTGCGCCATGTGCTGCAGCATGCATGTCACAGGCAGTGTGAAAATTACACTTTACTGAAGGGAGGGGCAGAGATGATTAACAATGACATACGATCTGTAAGGCCCCTTTCACACGGGCGAGTTTTCCGCGCGGGTGCAATGCGTGAGGAGGACGCATTGCACCCGCACTGAATCCGGACCCAGTCATTTCTATGGGGCTGTGCACATGAGCGGTGATTTTCACGCATCACTTCTGCGTTGCGTGAAAATCGCAGCATGTTCTATATTCTGCGTTTTTCACGCATCTGAAAGGACCTGTGATGATGCCACATCACATGGTCCAATCACATGGTCCATCACTATGGTGATGGACCATGTGATTGGACCATGTGATGTGACGTCATCACAGGTCCTTTAGATCATAGATGCTGCAGGGAAAGAGAGGACAGATCGCGACTACGCGATCAAGTGGCTAAGGTAAGTTAACTTTTATTATTTTTAACCCCTTCCTCTTCATTTAACAATGCATTCTTTATTAAGAATGCTATTATTTCCCTTATAACCATGTTATAAGGGGAAATAATCAATTCTCAGTAGACCCGAAACCGGACTTCAGTGATGAAGTCCGGCTTCGGGTTGGGTACCAAACATGGCGTTTTTTCTCACGCGCGTGCAAAACGTGTTGCAAACGTTTGCACCCGCGCGGGAAAAACGCACATATTCCCGCAACGCACCCGCCTCTTATCCTATTTGCTTCTGCCATGGTTTCTGTGTGGAAACTGCATCAAGAATGGAGAAACCGTCTATTCTGGCCTATTTTTAGCTGTTTTCACAGCCAGCTGAAACCCATTAAAATCTACGAGACCGTCTTTTAATGGTTGTTTAGACAGGAGTGCACCAGTCCAATGGCCATTAAAATTTTATATATATTATTTATATATATATTGCCACCTCACCACAGGCACACCAGAAACACTTGCTCCACACTGGAGGCAGCAGGACTTGCTTTATGATATCACATGATCACGTTGGGAGTGTCAGGTCCTGCTGTCTCTAGTGCAAAGCGGTGTGCCTGTGGTGAGGTGGGTATTTATTTATTTTTTAATGTCGCCACTACCAGGGGCGGCGAGAAAGGGCAATATATATATATATATATATATACAAAGGGAGAGCATTATATATATATATATATATATATATTACACAGGCACAAAAGGGGAGCATTATCCATGCTCAAGGGCACTGTTGGGGGGCGGTATTTAAAATGAGTGCACTACTGAGGGGCATTATTTATCCTGGGAGCACTATGGGTGTCATTATATGATGTGGGGGCACTGTGGGGGCATTATAAATACTGAAGGCACTGTGGAAGAGACATAAGGGCACTGCAGGGGTTGAGGGGGATGGAAAAAAAAAGAAGCTAATAAAATTCATAAATTTTTGATGACAGTTAAAAACAGATGCAATACGACCAGTCAAAATGGATAGACAGAAAGAAAATAGATGCACACACTGATGCAAAATGGCCATGAAAATCTGATACACTGTTGTGTGAATGTAGCCTAAGGACCATGGGCAGTTGGAAAGCTACAGGAGGTGGAGAGGATCCAGTAATGGGGACAAGCAGCCTTAAAGTCGCATAAGAATATATGGACCAAACAAAGCCAACACAGGATGTGCTCGGGGACTATGTGCCACCATGGCCGTATGTCTAGAAATAAGAGCTTCACTAAGATGGTACTAACATTTATATTTACTCTTTTGGAAATGTTGGCAATATGGTACCATGGCACTACCTAATCTGCTCAGCAGTGTAAACAAAGGGAGCACAAGTAGTTGTCCCTTCTATTGCTTTGTGCCATAATTGTCCATTTTTTACATTTGGGACAGATTTTTATTTGGCTTTCTTAAAGATTGCCATATACATAATATAAAGTATACACTCCCCTAGATATTGCTATATCAGACACACTTCATTATGTAGGCACTCCCTTCATAAACATCAATAACTGAATTAATTGAACGTTCAAAGAAGCCTCCATTTGTTTTACTACATCGCTTTGAAGACTTCAAGCAAGTGTGCTTTCTATGGCCACGGCTGGCTTTCCCTTTGATGCTCCCCTCTCCTTTATTAACCACACAGAAGCTCTATATAGCCTTTAAATCTACCGTGGTTGGTCTTGTGTAGCTAAACTTCTCAATAACATTTGACTGATAATTTGTCACCATTGTGTAGACTTCAGAGCTGAGATCTCCCAGCATCCTTTACTGGTTGCTTCTCACTATTAGGGTCCATTCACACATCGGCAAAATGAGTCTCACATCCGTTCTGCAAAATTGCGCAACGCGCAACGCAATTTTTAATGGGGCCGCAAAAGCTGCGGCAGCACACAGTGTGCAGTCCGCATCCGCACTTCCATTCCGTGGCCCCGCAAAAAATTAGAGCATCCACGGACAAGAAAAGGCATTTCTATTATAGTGCCGGCCATGTGGGGTCCGCAGACTGCAGAATGCACATGGTCAGTGTCCGTGTTTTGCGGATCCGCAATTTGAGGACTGCAAAACAGTTGCAGACGTGTAAATGGACCCTTACCATCAAGGCATTAGCAAAGGAGAACTATCCCTGGATCCAGGTCTCCTACAATGGATTGAACATTAGGGGCAAACATCTGCAATGAGATTGGGTAAGCAACGCTAGGGCTCAGGCATAAGGTTGCTGCTCTAGACCAGAGGTTCCTCTGTGGGCCCAGGCTCTAATACAGTAATGTAGGTCTAGCAGAAGACAATCCCATTTGGGTGTAATTTTGGAGCAATCACTTACCACTAGGCTCCATATCTCATAGGTTCATCACAACTAACCTATTAGATCTTATTGATGATATGTCCTGTGTGTACAATGGTAATAACAAAGAGATGTACGTGTTCTGTATGGATGGGGAGGTGGACCTCAGAATTATTTCCTCTGGATAGCCTAAGGAACCTCAATGCAGACCTGTTTCAGACCCCGTCTCCTCCTTGTTCATCTTTGTGTCAGTCTCAAAAAGATGGAAATAAACATAAAGCCTCATCACTTACCACCAAGTCTTTTTTTTACCCCCAAAAGCATCATTTAAGTATCAGGGGATAATTTGTATATAATGGGTTTTGGGAAGCTCTGAAGTTCAACATCATGGACTGAAGTCATGTATGTTCATCTGCGCTCTCCTTCCCACCTCAAAAAGACTCCAATGGAATGGGTTATATACCACTTACTACACCTATAAAAGTTGAAGTTGATCTATATATATGGCAAACAAAAGTATTACCTATCTTTTACTGAGCTATACAGATGTTACTTTGCAAAGAGCAGTTCATGTTAGCTCCCAAGTTAATTTAGGATTAAGGCTACTTTCACACTGGCGTTTCCGTTTGTGAGATCCGTTCAGGGATCTCACAAGCCATCCAAAACGGATCAGTTTTGCCTTTAATGCATTCTGACTGGATAAGGATCCGCTCAGAATGCATCAGTTTGGCTCCGTTCCGCTTCCATTCCGCTTTGGAGGCGGACACTAAAACGCTGCTTGCAGCGTTTTGGTGTCCGTCTGACAAAACTGAGCCAATAGAAAATAGCACAATAAAAAACGTTATGGCTATGTTAAAGATAATACAAACAGATCCATTCTGAACAGATGCATGCGGATGTATTATCTGAACGGATGCGTTTGTGCAGATCCATGACGGATCCGCACCAAACGCGAATGTGAAAGTAGCCTAAATTGGGCGAAGAGAGGAGTGTCATTTGTGGTGGGATTTATTTTACCGCAGCTTTAAATGAGTATGTCATATTTTCTGTGCTGTGCAACTGCTTTGCATCTTAATCTTGGGTTGGTTATTGCATAGCTTTGCCTGGTTGATTAGGGTGGTGTTACTGATTGATGAGTCTTTATATAGACAGGTCTTACTCATTTCTGGTTGTTGAGCATATTTCGTTTGCTAGGTGTATTCCTTTCTGGGATATTTTGTCCTTTATTCGGTATTCTGAGATCTGTAATTCCAAGATTGTATCTTGCGCTAGTCTGAAGTGTTTTCTGTGTATCTGGGGATCTGTAGTTCCACTGTCTCTCTTGCTTTGTTTGGGATTTGTTTGTTGCTGTATTATTCAGGATGATTTGCTGACTTGACTTCAGAGAGGGTCAGTTGAGTATTGCTCTTTTTTTGTTCACTGTCATTCATCCGCAATTTACCTGTATGCCATCCCCTCCATATACCTGTATGTCATCCCCTCCATATACCTGTATGCCATCCCCTCCACATACCTGTATGCCATCCCCTCCATATACCTGTATGCCATCCCCTCCATATACCTGTATGCCATCCCCTCCATATACCGGTATGCCATCCCCTCCATATACCTGTATGCCATCCCCTCCATATACCTGTATGCTATCCCCTCAATATACCTGTATGCTATCCCCTCCATATACCTGTATGCCATCCCCTCCATATACCTGTATGCCATCCCCTCCATATACCTTTATGCCATCCCCTCCACATACCTGTATGCCATCCCCTCCCCATACCTGTATGCCATCCCCTCCGTATTCCTGTATGCCATCCCCTCCATATACCTGTATGCCATCCCCTCCATATACCTGTATGCCATCCCCTCCATATACCTATATGCTATCCCCTCCATATACCTGTATGCCATCCCCTCCATATACCTGTATGCCATCCCCTCCATATACCTGTATGCCATCCCCTCCATATACCTGTATGCCATCCCCTCCATATACCTGTATGCCATTCCCCTCCATATACCTGTATGCCATCCCCTCCATATACCTGGATGCCAACCCCTCCATATACCTGTATGCCATCCCCTCCATACACCTGTATGCCATCCCCTCCATATACCTGTATGCCATCCCCTCCATATACCGGTATGCCATCCCCTTCATATACCTGTATGCCATCCCCTCCATATACCTGTATGCCATTCCCTCCATATACCTGTATGCCATCCCCTCCATATACCTGTATGCCATCCCCTCCATATACCTGTATGCCATCCCCTCCATATACCGGTATGCTATTCCCTCCATATACCTGTATGCCATCCCCTCCATATTCCTGTATGCCATCCCCTCCATATACCTGTATGCCATCCCCTCCATATACCTGTATGCCATCCCCTCCATATACCTGTATGCCATCCCCTCCATATTCCTGTATGCCATCCCCTCCATATACCTGTATGTCATCCCCTCCATATACCTGTATGCCATCCCCTCCATATACCTGTATGCCATCCCCTCCATATACCTGTATGCCATCCCCTCCATATACCTGTATGCCATCCCCTCCATATACCTGTATGCCATCCCCTCCATATACCTGTATGCCATCCCCTCCATATACCTGTATGCCATCCCTCCATATACCTGTATGCCATCCCTCCATATACCTGTATGCCATCCCTCCATATACCTGTATGCCATCCCCTCCATATACCTGTATGCCATCCCTCCATATACCTGTATGCCATTCCTCCATATACCTATATGCCATCCCTCCATATACCTGTATGCCATCCCCTCCATATACCTGTATGCCATCCCCTCCATATACCTGTATGCCATCCCCTCCATGTACCTGTATGCCATCCCCTCCATATACCTGTATGCCATCCCCTCCATATTCCTGTATGCCATCCACACCTTTGTCACCCTCAGTATTTATTTCCTGTAATTCACTAGTGAGTTTGTTTCAGAGTCTTGTTTTCCGCAAGCGTTCATACATGCGTCATCCATGTTGTTTTTGTGACTATCCAGGTGTTGTGCAGTTCATCCATATTTCAAGTCCTGGGGGTATCTGGGTACCATGAGTCATTGTTAAAACGTGGTAAATTCAACTGCTATAGGTGCTATAAGTCCAATTTCGCAGCCCTGTGCACAACCGGTGTCATTACACAATATGATGTATTGAACTGTGCAGGAAATGGTGGTTGTTGGAAATGTAAAGAGGTGATACCCATCCTGCAGTAGGACCTTTGGTCAGATGACCTGGCTGTGCAGGTCCTAAAGATAGTAGTGAGAGGAGAAGAGGGTCTGGTAATGGAGGAGCCCATGTGGGGGTGGACTGCTATTGTGAAGCCACATCGAATAGTCTGGGAGACGGTGGGATACTATGGGCGGCTGAGATGGAACAGGATCTGTATGTGAGAAGCTGGGTGGAAGAAGATGGAGTCTGACAAACCTTATGGAGATGCTGTAACTGAGCGTGCGAGGGAAGGAAGGAGGTGCCTCAGAATAGAAATCATCCACTGAAGCAGCAGAAGCCTAACAAAAGGGAGAACTACCAAAGCCAGCTTGTTACGGTTTACTTGTAACCTAAGAGCTGTGCCTTCTTGAGAGTTCAACCACAAAGATTACGGTGCCTTACTGTGAATCCCTATTGCCGGATCTGCCATTTCAGTAAAAAGCATTGCTATTGGAAATTTGCATTTGCACCATCAGTTTCTTGACCCTCCACCTGCGCCACTCTACATTGGTAAGGCGTACCGCCCCAGCGGACATTTAAGTGTTACAATGTGGCAAAGCCTCGGCCCCTATTCATACATGAGTGTACAAATTGGAAGATATAGGTGCAGAGGTAGCAGTCACACCCAAGTCTTGGTGCTCGAAGGGGGACAAAGGCTTACCACAAAAAAAACAGTATTGTAAATAGCACATGGTAGACAGGGGACCCCGGGGGCCCACATCTCTGTATGCACTGTAATACACTGTGAACATAATATCTCTAGGAGATAGAACAACGAGAAGCTACGACCACAGTAAATGTTTGTTCTGCCTAATTCTCAGTAAATGAATAGGACATAATAGGTTACATTCAGTGCAAGGTTTTGGACGACTTCCCTTATTAATCATTATAGATGTCAATAGGAGGAACACTTCCAGATCTGTTTAACAGTTCATAATGAGTCTGTGTTCTGCACCGCGGCCGCGTTCCATCTCAATGAGCCACAGTGAATGAACTGACACCATTATCCCGACACTGGAACGTGCCCCACACAAGCAGAAATTCATAGGAACTGATATTAATATTCATTGTAGATTGTCTAATACTGAACTACACAATAGACGCGGAATACGGGATATCAAAATGCAGGACCTGTCTGGAGAACGGGGGGTACTTGATACACACCGGCCCCTGTCACCATGGAGGTGGCCTCTCCGGTGCAGTCTATGGGATTTACGGAAAGAACGGGGGCAGCTCCTCTTCATTCCCTGCTATGCGCAAATCAGCAAGTGTGAATTGTGGAATGAGTGACATGGGACCCCCCACTCACATCATCTCTGCAACCATGAGACACGTATGGCATATCCTGTGGACAGGGGCGTAGCTATAGAGGAAGCAGGGCAAGAGGCTGCTTTGGGGCCCAATTCAGAAGGGGCCAGCCCGGGAGGAGGCCTAAAAGATTTTATTGTCAGGACCCCCTCAACATTATTATACAATCACATTATATACAGAGACACGGTCGGAAACGGACGGAGCGGCTGCGATCTTCACTAGCCACAGGATTAAGTTGCGAAGAAATTGCTGTGGGGGGCCGATTCATACATTTGCTGTGGGGCCCAGTCATTTCTAGTTCCGCCACTGCCTGTGGACATGAGCATGGACTCCATTGGACCCCTCTAACGTACAATGGGGTCCATTTGGTACCATTGGGGTCTCCATCATTTTGACAGGAAGAACAGCTCTGCATGAAACACAATTGTTTTCCTCTAAGGCCTCTTTCACACGGGCGTCATGTTTGACGCCCGGATAGGATGCGGGTGCGTTGCGGGAATATGCGCGATTTTTCAGTGCGTGTGCAAACTTTTGTAATGTGTTTTGCACGCGCGTTGAAAAAATCGCCATGTTTGGTACCCAGACCCAAAGCCGGACTTCATCACTGAAGTCCGGTTTCGGGTCTTCTGGAGATTTTATTATTTTCCCTTATAACATGGTTATAAGGGGAAATAATAGCATTCTTAACCGCTTGCCGACCGCCGAACGCACGGATGCGTCCAGGCGGCGGCAAGTTTGTTCCTCCTGGACGCATCCGTGCGTCATCTCGCGAGAGCCGAGATCTGCTGTGAACGCGCGCACGCGAGCGTGTTCACAGCAGAGCGCGGCTCTGCAGTTGTACTACAGCCTGCCAGCGATGATCAATCGCTGGCAGGCTGTAAATGTAAAATAAATGAGATCAAAGTGGTATATCAGACGCTGTGTTGCTAACAGCGTCTGATATACCTAATACCTGGTCCTCTGGTGGTCCCATTTACTGGGATCGACCACCAGAGGACCAGGTAACTAATGTAAAGTTGCACCAAACACTACACTAACCCCACCCCTACCCCCTCACTTTATAACCACTATTAACCCCTTGTTAACCCCTGATCACCCCATATAGACTCCCTGATCACCCCCTGTCACTGATCACCCCCTGTAAGGCTCTATTCACATGTCCATATGTGTTTTGCGGTTCAGCGGATCCACAGATCCGTGCCACGGATCCGCGGCGCGGATCCGCAAAACACGGACACCGTCAATGTGCTTTCCGCATTTTGCAGATCCGCACATTGCCAGAACTATATAGAAAATGCTTTTCTTGTCCGCAGTGCGGACAAGAAAAGGGCATGTTCTATATTTTTGCTGGAACGGAAATGCAGACCCGTAAGTGCGGATCCGCAATTCCGGATCCGAGCGGGACAAAGTCTGTCCCCATAGAAATGAATGGGTCCGCAATTCCGTTCCGCAAACAGAATTTCGGACGTGTGAATGGGGCATAAGGGTCCCTTATCACCGCCAGTTAGTTAGCTACTTGTTAGGTAGCTAGCGCCCAGCCCACCGCACCGCAGTCACTGATTTTGGCAGAGATTTTTTCATCCACATTGACCGATGCGAATGAAGAAATCTGTGCCGTTCATTTTTTTTTTTTTTTTCAGCCCAGAGGCTGAACGGAAAAAAAAAATCTCATTACCCGTATGCTCAATATACGGAGAATCGCAGAAACTCCTAATGCTGGCCATACAGGTAATGATTGCGGAGACCCTGAAATGCCAGGGCAGTACAAAAACCTCACATGTGACCCCATTTTGGAAAGAAGACACCCCAAGGTATTCCGTGAGGGGTATGGGGAGTTCATGTAAAATTTTATTTTTTGTCACAAGTTAGTGGAATATGAGACTGTAAAAAAAAAAAAAAAATAAATAAATTTCCGCTAACTTGTGCCAAAAATTTTTTTTTCTGTGAACTCGCCATACCCCTCACAGAATACCTTGGGGTGTCTTCTTTCCACAATGGGGTCACTTGTGGGGTATTTATACTGCCCTGGCATTTTAGGGGTCCTAAAGCGTGAGAATCCAAATGCGTAAAAATGCCCTGTGAAATACTAAAGGTACTCATTGGTTTTAGGGCCCCTTTGCGCATCTTGGCTGCAAAAAGTGGCACACATGTGGTATCGCCGTACTCAGGAGAAGTAGGGCAATGTGTTTTGGGGTGTATTTTTACATATACCCATGCTGGGTGAGAGAAATATCTCTGTAAATGACAACTTTTTAAATTTTTTTATACAAAGTTGTCAATTTACAGCGATATTTCTCACACAAAGTATGGGTATATGTAAAATACACCCCAAAACACTGTCCTACTTCTCCTGAGTACGGCGACTACACATGAGTGACACTTTTTGCAGCCTGAGTGCAAAGGGCCCAAATTCCAACGAGTACCTTTAGCTTTACATGGCTGCTCACAATTTAGCCCGCCCAAAATGCCAGAACAGTACAAACACCCCACATGTGACCCCATTTTGGAAGAAGACACCCCAAGGTATTCGCTGAGGGCATAGTGAGTCCATGAAAAATGTAACTTTTTGTCAAAAGTTAGCAGAAAGGAGACTTTTTGAGAAAAACAATAAAAAATCAATTTCCGCTAACTTGTGCCAAAAAAAACTCTTCTGTGAACTCGCCATGCCCCTCATGGAATACCTTGGGGTGTCTTCTTTCCAAAATGGGGTCACACGTGGGGTATTTATACTGCCCTGGCAATTTAGGGGACCTAAAGCGTGAGAAGAAAAATGCATAAAAATGCCCTCCTAAAAGGTACTCATTGGTTTTAGGGCCCCTTTGCACATCTTGGCTGCAAAAAGTGTCACTCATGTGGTATCGCCGTACTCAGGAGAAGTAGGGCAATGTGTTTTGGGGTGTATTTTTACATATACCCATACTGGAGTGAGAAATATCTCTGTAAATTGACAACTTTGTATAAATTTTTTAAAAGTTGTCATTTACAGAGATATTTCTCACACCCAGTATGGGTATATGTAAAAATACACCCCAAAGCACATTGCCCTACTTCTCCTGAGTACGGCGATACCACATGAGTGACACTTTTTTACAGCCAATATGCGCAAAGGGGCCCAAATTCCAATGAGTACCTTTAGGATTTCACAGGGCATTTTTACTCATTTTGGATTCTCACGCTTTAGGGCCCCTAAAATGCCAGGGCAGTATAAATACCCCACAAGTGACCCCATTGTGGAAAGAAGACACCCAAGGTATTCTGTGAGGGGCATGGCAAGTTCACAGAAATTTTTTTTTTTTTGGCACAAGTTAGCGGAAATTGAAATTTTTTATTTTTTATTTTACAAAGTCTCATATTTCACTAACTTGTGACAAAAAATAAAATTTTACATAAACTCACCATACCCCTCACAGAATACCTTGGGGTGTCTTCTTTCTAAAATAGGGTCACATGTGGGGTATTTATACTGTCCTGGCATTTTAGGGGCCCCTAAAGCGTGAGAAGAAGTCTGGAATCCAAATGCGTAAAAATGCCCTGTGAAATCCTAAAGGTACTCATTGGTTTTAGGGCCCCTTTGCGCACCCATACTGGGTGAGAGAAATATCTCTGTAAATTGACAACTTTGTATAAATTTTTTTAAAAAGTTGTCATTTACAGAGATATTTCTCACACCCAACATGGGTATATGTAAAAATACACCCCAAAACACATTGCCCTACTTCTCCTGAGTACGGCAATACCACATGAGTGACACTTTTTTGCAGCCTGGGTGCGCAAAGGGGCCCAAATTCCAACGAGTACCTTTAGCTTTTACATGGCTGCTCACAATTTAGCCCCGCCCAAAATGCCAGAACAGTAAACACACCCCACAAATGACCCCTTTTCGGAAAGTAGACACCCCAAGGTATTCACTGAGGGGCATAGTGAGTCCGTGGGAGATTTCATTTTTTTGCCAGAAGTTAGCAGAAATGGAAACTTTATTATTTTTATTTTTTCCTCAGAAAGTGTCATTTTCCGCTAACTTGTGAAAAAAATGAAATGATACATGAACTCACCATGCCCCTCCATGAATACTTTGGGGTGTCTTCTTTCTAAAATGGTGTGATTTGGGGGGTATTTATACTATCCTGACATTCTAGCACCTGAAGAAACATGACAGAAATGTAGTTTTTTTAAAAAAAAATTACAACAGAAAGTGAAAAATGTCATTTTTTTGCAAAAATTTCGGTAATTTTTGATTAATAGCAAAAAAAGTAAAAACGTCAGCAACAATGAAATACCACCAAATGAAAGCTCTATTAGTGAGAAGAAAAGGAGGTAAAATTCATTTGGGTGGTAAGTTGCATGACGGAGCAATAAACGGGTAAAGTAGTGTAGTGCAGAATTGTAAAAAGTGGCCTGGTCATTAAGGGTGTTTAAGCTAGGGGGGCTGAAGTGGTTAATAAAGAATGCTTAGTAAAATGAAGATGAAGGGGTTAAAAATAAAAAACTTAACTTACCTTAGTCACTTGATTGCGTAGTTGGTGATCTCTCTTCTCTCTTCAAGCTTTAGCTGCAGTCTAAAGGACCTGTGATGATGTCACATCACATGGTCCAATCACATGGTCCGTGATGGACCATGTGATGTGACGTCATCACAGGTCCTTTAGACTGCAGCTAATGCATGAAGAGAGAAGAGAGATCACCAACTACACGATCAAGTGGCTAAGGTAGGTTAAGTTTTTTATTTTTAACCCCTTCATCTTCATTTTACTAAGCATTCTGTATTAAGAATGCTATTATTTTCCCTTATAACCATGTTATAAGGGAAAATAATAAAGATCAAGTACCGTCTCTTAGCAACCATGCAGGAAAATCGCACTGCATCCGCACTTGCTTGCAGGTGCTTGCGATTTTCCCGCTCTCCCATTCACTTCTATGGGGCCTGCGTTGCGTGAAAAACACAAAATATAGAGCATGCTGCGATTTTCACGCAACACAGAAGTGATGCGTGAAAATCACCGCTCATGTGCACAGCCCGATAGAAATGAATGGGTCCGGATTCAGTGCGGGTGCAATGCGTCCTCCTCATGCATTGCACCCTCGCGGAAAACTCGCCCGTGTGAAAGGGGCCTAAGTCTGCCAATGGTGCCTCCAAAAGGAGACCCTCTGATGGAAGTGTGAACAGAGCTTTAGATGGGAATATGCCATTAATTTTTATACATGGTGTATTCTGGTGCACGCAGGTTCATTCCATTTGGGAATATGTGTTTTTTCTATGTTAAAGGGAATTTATGAGAATCACATGATCCCCAATTAACAATGTATTATACTTAGGGCTTAAGCACACAGCCGTATGCATTTTGCGGTCTGCAAAAAATACGGATGACGTCCGTGTGCATTACGTATTTTGCAGAACGGAACAGCTGGCCCCTAATAGAACAGTCCTATCCTTGTCCGTAATGTGGACAATAATAGGACATGTCCTATTCTTTTGTAGAACGGACATACGGAAACGGAATGCACATGGAGTAACTTCAGTTTTTTTGCAGACCCTTTGAAACTAATGGTTCCACATATGTTCCTAAAAATAAAACAGAACGGACACGGAGCCTTGTGCAAAGGGTTTTTTCAGTGTCTAGATACTGATGACCTGTCCTCAAATTAAGGCCTCTTGCACACAAACGTTTTTTTTTTCCGATTGCGTTCCATTTTTTGCCTTCTGTATACGGAACCATTTATTTCAATGGATCCGCAAAAAAAAAAAAACGGAAGGTACTCCGTATGCCTTTTGTTTCTGTATTTCCGTTTTTCCATTCAAAGATAGAACATGTCCTATTATTGTGCGCATAACGGACAAGGATAGTACTGTTCTATCAGGGGCCCGCTGTTCCGTTCTGAAAAAAACGGAATGCACACAGACGTCATCCGTATTTTTTGCAGATCCGTTTTTTGCGGGCCTGTAAAATACTGAAAAAGCCATACGGTCGTGTGCAAGAGGCCTAAGTGATCCGTATCTGATCAGTAGTGGTCTGGCTTGCAGCACCCCTGCCGATCATCTGTCTTTGGCAGACAGCTGTTCTGGAATTAACACAGGAACAGCCCATGGACAAGAGTGCTACTTTAAGTGCAACACAACAGTTCCATAAATGCAGTACAGCAATAAATAATACAGCAATACATAATACAGCAATACATAATACAGCAATACATAATACAGCAATACATAATACAGCAATACATAATACAGCAATACATACACAGAGAAAGCATTGATACTTATTGCAAAATAAGGAAGCTGGTAAAATCGTGGATATGAAAGGCTGACACTGGGGGATTACAGCTCTGAAGTCTGCAGAATTATGAATGCAGTTGAGTATAATACAGGATGTAACTCAGGATGTGTGTACAGTGACTCCACAAGCAGAATAGTGAGTGCAGCTCTGGAGTATAATACAGGATTTAACTCAGGATCAGTACAGGATAAGTAGTGTATGTACACAGTAACTCCACCAGCAGAATAGTGAGTGCAGCTCTGGAGTATAAAGCAGGATGTAACTCTGCATCAGTACAGGATAAGTAATGTATGTACACAGTGACTCCACCAGCAGAATAGTGAGTGCAGCTGTGGAGTATAATACAGGATGTAGCTCAGGATCAGTACAGGATATGTAATGTATGTATACAGTGACTCCACCAGCAGAATAGTGAGTGCAGCTCTGGAGTATATTACAAGATGTAACTCAGGATCAGTACAGGATAAGTAATGTAATGTAATGTATGTACACAGGGACTCCACCAGCAGAATAGTGAGTGCAGCTCTGGAGTAAAATACAAGATGTAACTCGGGATCAGTACAGGATAAATAGTGCACTGTAATGCATGTACAACGTAACTGTCCTTTCTATGTAGATTCATTCATTAAGGCATAGTCCTGTGATGCTGCAGATTAAATAGTCAGAAAATGAAGGAACTTGGGAGATGTTTTGCAGGGATTGATGTGGAAAGTACCAAGAATTACACAAGGCTAATGACTGTTTTAGAACGTGCTGAATTTTCAGTTCCTTGTACAATTTAAGAAAATAAAATTACATCAGCAATCAACAAAAACGTTACTTTAATAATTATGTTATTTTTTCAGGATCCTCATCTCATGGTCAGAGAGCCCCGCTCTGGAGAACCTGTCCTGTACTACACAGACAACCCATGGATTTACATGGACACTGTGTAATGCTTCATCCTCCCTGTGGTGGCATTGCAGGGAAATTCAGAAGCAGCACCTTGTGATTAGCTCTAGGGGCTCTTCTAGAAGAAGATTGTACTAAGCGAAGAACCCCGTTCAACTTTCTCAAATTATTCAAAATTAAAGTCTGAAGCACTATGGATCAGATGGAGACTTTACTGCTTGGAAAATGGTGTTGTCACATGATGCAGGCCTTAAAGGGAATTTCCATATTTTCATTCTCAGCCATATTTCCCTGTAATCTTAATAATAATGTCAACAAATGCATCATTGGATGTTGAGAAGGGGACTACTATGATGCTCAGGGGGCCATCAGCTTGCACATAGAACTGACTTGTACATTATGTTTCTTCGGAGTCCAAGAGGAAACAAACGTAACCTTACCTCCCCATGTGCAATTCACAGATTTCAAATACTAGCTTATAGATGGTGCATTTCTACCCATGTCACCTCCTGCCTCTATAACCAGATCTCCAGCTCTACCGCCACATATCACACATATCACACATCCAGCAAGTGTAGCAGTTGTGTGGAGGGATCTGAAGAAAGCACTCTGGGGAGTATCTGTGGAGGAGGCACTCTGGGGAGTATCTGTGGAGGAGGCACTCTGGAGAGTATCCGTGGAGGAGGCACTCTGGGGAGCATCTGTGGAGGAGGCAGTCTGGGGAGTATCTGTGGAGGAGGTACTCTGGGGAGTATCTGTGGAAGAGGCACTCTGGGGAGTATCTGTGGAGGAGGCACTCTGGGGAGTATCTGTGGAGGAGGCACTCTGGGGAGTATCTGTGGAGGAGGCACTCTGGAGAGTATCTGTGGAGGAGGATCTCTGGGGAGTATCTGTGGAGGAGGCACTCTGGGGAGTATCTGTGGAGGAGGCACTCTGGGGAGTATCTGTGGAGGAGGCGCTCTGGGGAGTATCTGTGGAGGAGGCACTCTGGGGAGTATCTGTGGAGGAGGCACTCTGTGGAGTATCTGTGGAGGAGGATCTCTGGGGAGTATCTGTGGAGGAGGCACTCTGGAGAGTATCTGTGGAGGAGGCACTCTGGGGAGTATCTGTGGAGGAGGCACTCTGGGGAGTATCTGTGGAGGAGGCACTCTGGGGAGTATCTGTGGAGGAGGCACTCTGGGGAGTATCTGTGGAGGAGGCACTCTGGGGATTTCTGTGGATGAGGCACTATGGGGAGTATCTGTGGAGGAGGCACTCTGGAGAGTATCTGTGGAGGAGGCACTCTGGGGAGTGTCTGTGGATGAGGCACTCTGGGGAGTGTCTGTGGAGGAGGCACTCTGGGGAGTGTCTGTGGATGAGGCACTCTGGGGAGTGTCTGTGGATGAGGCACTCTGGGGAGTGTCTGTGGATGAGGCACTCTGGGGAGTGTCTGTGGATGAGGCACTCTGGGGGTTTCTGTGAATGAGGCACTCTGGGGAGTGTCTGTGGATGAGGCACTCTGGGGGAATCTTTGGAGGAGGCACTCTGGGGAGTATCTGTGGATGAGGCACTCTGGGGAGTATCTGTGGATGAGGCACTCTGGGGAGTGTCTGTGGATGAGGCACTCTGGGGGTTTCTGTGGATGAGGCACTCTGGGGAGTATCTGTGGAGGAGGCACTCTGGGGAGTATCTGTGGAGGAGGCACTCTGGGGAGTATCTGTGGAGGAGGCACTCTGGAGAGTATCTGTGGAGGAGGCACTCTGGGGAGTATCTGTGGAGGAGGCACTCTGGGGATTTCCGTGGATGAGGCACTCTGGGGAGTATCCGTGGAGGAGGCACTCTGGAGAGTATCTGTGGAGGAGGCACTCTGAGGAGTGTCTGTGGAGGAGGCACTCTGGAGAGTATCTGTGGAGGAGGCACTCTGGGGAGTATCTGTGGAGGAGGATCTCTGGGGAGTATCTGTGGAGGAGGCACTCTGGGGAGTATCTGTGGAGGAGGCACTCTGGGGAGTATCTGTGGAGGAGGCACTCTGGGGAGTATCTGTGGAGGAGGCACTCTGTGGAGTATTTGTGGAGGAGGATCTCTGGGGAGTATCTGTGGAGGAGGCACTCTGGGGAGTATCTGTGGAGGAGGCACTCTGGGGAGTATCTGTGGAGGAGGCACTCTGGGGAGTATCTGTGGAGGAGGCACTCTGGAGAGTATCTGTGGAGGAGGCACTCTGGGGAGTATCTGTGGAGGAGGCACTCTGGGGATTTCTGTGGATGAGGCACTCTGGGGAGTATCTGTGGAGGAGGCAGTCTGGAGAGTATCTGTGGAGGAGGCACTCTGGGGAGTGTCTGTGGATGAGGCACTCTGGGGAGTATCTGTGGAGGAGGCACTCTGGGGAGTGTCTATGGATGAGGCACTCTGGGGAGTGTCTGTGGATGAGGTACTCTGGAGAGTGTCTGTGGATGAGGCACTCTGGGGGTTTCTGTGAATGAGGCACTCTGGGGAGTGTCTGTGGATGAGGCACTCTGGGGAGTGTCTGTGGAGGAGGCACTCTGGGGAGTGTCTGTGGATGAGCCACTCTGGGGGTTTCTGTGAATGAGGCACTCTGGGGAGTGTCTGTGGATGAGGCACTCTGGGGGAATCTTTGGAGGAGGCACTCTGGGGAGTATCTGTGGATGAGGCACTCTGGGGAGTATCTGTGGATGAGGCACTCTGGGGAGTGTCTGTGGATGAGGCACTCTGGGTATTCTGTGGATGAGGCACTCTGGGGAGTATCTGTGGAGGAGGCACTCTGGAGAGTATCTGTGGAGGAGGCACTCTGGGGAGTGTCTGTGGAGGAGGCACTCTGGAGAGTATCTGTGGAGGAGGCACTCTGGGGAGTATCTGTGGAGGAGGCACTCTGGAGAGTATCTGTGGAGGAGGCACTCTGGGGAGTGTCTGTGGAGGAGGCACTCTGGAGAGTATCTGTGGAGGAGGCTCTCTGGGGAGTATCTGTGGAGGAGGCACTCTGGGGAGTATCTGTGGAGGAGGCACTCTGTGGAGTATTTGTGGAGGAGGATCTCTGGGGAGTATCTGTGGAGGAGGCACTCTGGGGAGTATCTGTGGAGGAGGCACTCTGGGGAGTATCTGTGGAGGAGGCACTCTGGGGAGTATCTGTGGAGGAGGCACTCTGGAGAGTATCTGTGGAGGAGGCACTCTGGGGAGTATCTGTGGAGGAGGCACTCTGGGGATTTCTGTGGATGAGGCACTCTGGGGAGTATCTGTGGAGGAGGCAGTCTGGAGAGTATCTGTGGAGGAGGCACTCTGGGGAGTGTCTGTGGATGAGGCACTCTGGGGAGTATCTGTGGAGGAGGCACTCTGGGGAGTGTCTGTGGATGAGGCACTCTGGGGAGTGTCTGTGGATGAGGTACTCTGGAGAGTGTCTGTGGATGAGGCACTCTGGGGGTTTCTGTGAATGAGGCACTCTGGGGAGTGTCTGTGGATGAGGCACTCTGGGGAGTGTCTGTGGAGGAGGCACTCTGGGGAGTGTCTGTGGATGAGCCACTCTGGGGGTTTCTGTGAATGAGGCACTCTGGGGAGTGTCTGTGGATGAGGCACTCTGGGGGAATCTTTGGAGGAGGCACTCTGGGGAGTATCTGTGGATGAGGCACTCTGGGGAGTATCTGTGGATGAGGCACTCTGGGGAGTGTCTGTGGATGAGGCACTCTGGGTATTCTGTGGATGAGGCACTCTGGGGAGTATCTGTGGAGGAGGCACTCTGGGGAGTATCTGTGGAGGAGGCACTCTGGAGAGTATCTGTGGAGGAGGCACTCTGGGGAGTGTCTGTGGAGGAGGCACTCTGGAGAGTATCTGTGGAGGAGGCACTCTGGGGAGTATCTGTGGAGGAGGCACTCTGGAGAGTATCTGTGGAGGAGGCACTCTGGGGAGTGTCTGTGGAGGAGGCACTCTGGAGAGTATCTGTGGAGGAGGATCTCTGGGGAGTATCTGTGGAGGAGGATCTCTGGGGAGTATCTGTGGAGGAGGCACTCTGGGGAGTATCTGTGGAGGAGGCACTCTGGGGAGTATCTGTGGAGGAGGCACTCTGGGGAGTATCTGTGGAGGAGGCACTCTGGGGAGTATCTGTGGAGGAGGCACTCTGGGGATTTCTGTGGATGAGGCACTCTGGGGAGTATCTGTGGAGGAGGCACTCTGGGGAGTATCTGTGGAGGAGGCACTCTGGGAGTATCTGTGGAGGAGGCACTCTGGGGAGTATCTGTGGAGGAGGCACTCTGGGGAGTATCTGTGGAGGAGGCACTCTGGGGAGTATCTGTGGAGGAGGCACTCTGGGGAGTATCTGTGGAGGAGGCACTCTGGGGAGTATCTGTGGAGGAGGCACTCTGGGGAGTATCTGTGGAGGAGGCACTCTGGGGAGTTTCTGTGGATGAGGCACTCTGGGGAGTATCTGTGGAGGAGGCACTCTGGGGAGTATCTGTGGAGGAGGCACTCTGGGGAGTATCTGTGGAGGAGGCACTCTGGAGAGTATCTGTGGAGGAGGCACTCTGGGGAGTGTCTGTGGAGGAGGCACTCTGGGGAGTATCTGTGGAGGAGGCACTCTGGGGAGTATCTGTGGAGGAGGCACTCTGGAGAGTATCAGTGGAGGAGGCACTCTGGGGAGTGTCTGTGGAGGAGGCACTCTGGAGAGTATCTGTGGAGGAGGCACTCTGGGGAGTATCTGTGGAGGAGGCACTCTGTGGAGTATCTGTGGAGGAGGATCTCTGGGGAGTATCTGTGGAGGAGGCACTCTGGGGAGTATCTGTGGAGGAGGCACTCTGGGGAGTATCTGTGGAGGAGGCACTCTGGGGAGTATCTGTGGAGGAGGCACTCTGGGAGTATCTGTGGAGGAGGCACTCTGGGAGTATCTGTGGAGGAGGCACTCTGGGGAGTATCTGTGGAGGAGGCACTCTGGGGAGTATCTGTGGAGGAGGCACTCTGGGGAGTATCTGTGGAGGAGGCACTCTGGGGAGTATCTGTGGAGGAGGCACTCTGGGGATTTCTGTGGATGAGGCACTCTGGGGAGTATCTGTGGAGGAGGCACTCTGGGGAGTATCTGTGGATGAGGCACTCTGGGGAGTATCTGTGGATGAGGCACTCTGGGGAGTGTCTGTGGATGAGGCACTCTGGGGGTTTCTGTGGATGAGGCACTCTGGGGAGTATCTGTGGAGGAGGCACTCTGGGGAGTATCTGTGGAGGAGGCACTCTGGGGAGTATCTGTGGAGGAGGCACTCTGGAGAGTATCTGTGGAGGAGGCACTCTGGGGAGTATCTGTGGAGGAGGCACTCTGGGGATTTCTGTGGATGAGGCACTCTGGGGAGTATCTGTGGAGGAGGATCTCTGGGGAGTATCTGTGGAGGAGGCACTCTGGGGAGTATCTGTGGAGGAGGCACTCTGGGGAGTATCTGTGGAGGAGGCACTCTGGGGAGTATCTGTGGAGGAGGCACTCTGGGGAGTATCTGTGGAGGAGGCACTCTGTGGAGTATCTGTGGAGGAGGATCTCTGGGGAGTATCTGTGGAGGAGGCACTCTGGGGAGTATCTGTGGAGGAGGCACTCTGGGGAGTATCTGTGGAGGAGGCACTCTGGGGAGTATCTGTGGAGGAGGCACTCTGGGGAGTATCTGTGGAGGAGGCACTCTGGGGAATATCTGTGGAGGAGGCACTCTGGGGAGTATCTGTGGAGGAGGCACTCTGGGGAGTGTCTGTGGATGAGGCACTCTGGGGGTTTCTGTGAATGAGGCACTCTGGGGAGTGTCTGTGGATGAGGCACTCTGGGGGAATCTTTGGAGGAGGCACTCTGGGGAGTATCTGTGGATGAGGCACTCTGGGAGTATCTGTGGATGAGGCACTCTGGGGAGTGTCTGTGGATGGGCACTCTGGGGGTTTCTGTGGATGAGGCACTCTGGGGAGTATCTGTGGAGGAGGCACTCTGGGGAGTATCTGTGGAGGAGGCACTCTGGGGAGTATCTGTGGAGGAGGCACTCTGGAGAGTATCTGTGGAGGAGGCACTCTGGGGAGTATCTGTGGAGGAGGCACTCTGGGGATTTCTGTGGATGAGGCACTCTGGGGAGTATCTGTGGAGGAGGCACTCTGGAGAGTATCTGTGGAGGAGGCACTCTGGGGAGTGTCTGTGGAGGAGGCACTCTGGAGAGTATCTGTGGAGGCACTCTGGGGAGTATCTGTGGAGGAGGATCTCTGGGGAGTATCTGTGGAGGAGGCACTCTGGGGAGTATCTGTGGAGGAGGCACTCTGGGGAGTATCTGTGGAGGAGGCACTCTGGGGAGTATCTGTGGAGGAGGCACTCTGGGGAGTATCTGTGGAGGAGGCACTCTGTGGAGTATCTGTGGAGGAGGATCTCTGGGGAGTATCTGTGGAGGAGGCACTCTGGGGAGTATATGTGGAGGAGGCACTCTGGGGAGTATCTGTGGAGGAGGCACTCTGGGGAGTATCTGTGGAGGAGGCACTCTGGGGAGTATCTGTGGAGGAGGCACTCTGGGGAGTATCTGTGGAGGAGGCACTCTGGGGATTTCTGTGGATGAGGCACTCTTGGAAGTATCTGTGGAGGAGGCACTCTGGAGAGTATCTGTGGAGGAGGCACTCTGGGGAGTGTCTGTGGATGAGGCACTCTGGGGAGTATCTGTGGAGGAGGCACTCTGGGGAGTGTCTGTGGATGAGGCACTCTGGGGAGTGTCTGTGGATGAGGCACTCTGGGGAGTGTCTGTGGATGAGGCACTCTGGGAGTTTCTGTGAATGAGGCACTCTGGGGAGTGTCTGTGGATGAGGCACTCTGGGGGAATCTTTGGAGGAGGCACTCTGGGGAGTGTCTGTGGATGAGGCACTCTGGGGGTTTCTGTGGATGAGGCACTCTGAGGAGTATCTGTGGAGGAGGCACTCTGGGGATTATCTGTGGAGGAGGCACTCTGGAGGAATCTTTGGAGGAGGCACTCTGGGGAGTATCTGTGGATGAGGCACTCTGGGGAGTATCTGTGGATGAGGCACTCTGGGGAGTGTCTGTGGATGAGGCACTCTGGGGAGTGTCTGTGGATGAGGCACTCTGGGGGTTTCTGTGGATGAGGCACTCTGAGGAGTATCTGTGGAGGAGGCACTCTGGGGATTATCTGTGGAGGAGGCACTCTGGAGAGTATCTGTGGAGGAGGCACTCTGTGGAGTATCTGTGGAGGAGGATCTCTGGGGAGTATCTGTGGAGGAGGCACTCTGGGGAGTATCTGTGGAGGAGGCACTCTGGGGAGTATCTGTGGAGGAGGCACTCTGGGGAGTATCTGTGGAGGAGGATCTCTGGGGAGTATCTGTGGAGGAGGCACTCTGGGGAGTATCTGTGGAGGAGGCACTCTGGGGAGTATCTGTGGATGAGGCACTCTGGGGAGTATCTGTGGAGGAGGCACTCTGGGGAGTATCTGTGGAGGAGGCACTCTGGGGAGTATCTGTGGAGGAGGCACTCTGGGGATTTCTGTGGAGGAGGCACTCTGGAGAGTATCTGTGGAGGAGGCACTCTGGAGAGTATCTGTGGAGGAGGCACTCTGGGGAGTGTCTGTGGAGGAGGCACTCTGGGGAGTATCTGTGGAGGAGGCACTCTGGGGAGTGTCTGTGGAGGAGGCACTCTGGGGAGTGTCTGTGGATGAGGCACTCTGGGGAGTGTCTGTGGATGAGGCACTCTGGGGAGTGTCTGTGGATGAGGCACTCTGGGGAGTGTCTGTGGATGAGGCACTCTGGGGAGTGTCTGTGGATGAGGCACTCTGGGGAGTATCTGTGGATGAGGCACTCTGGGGAGTGTCTGTGGATGAGGCACTCTGGGGAGTGTCTGTGGATGAGGCACTCTGGGGAGTGTCTGTGGATGAGGCACTCTGGGGAGTGTCTGTGGATGAGGCACTCTGGGGGTATCTGTGGATGAGGCACTCTGGGGAGTGTCTGTGGATGAGGCACTCTGGGGGTTTCTGTGGATGGAGGCACTCTGGGGAGTGTCTGTGGATGAGGCACTCTGAGGAGTATCTGTGGAGGAGGCACTCTGGGGATTATCTGTGGAGGAGGCACTCTGGAGGAATCTTTGGAGGAGGCACTCTGGGGAGTATCTGTGGATGAGGCACTCTGGGGAGTATCTGTGGATGAGGCACTCTGGGGAGTGTCTGTGGATGAGGCACTCTGGGGGTTTTTTGTGGATGAGGCACTCTGAGGAGTATCTGTGGAGGAGGCACTCTGGGGATTATCTGTGGAGGAGGCACTCTGGAGAGTATCTGTGGAGGAGGCACTCTGTGGAGTATCTGTGGAGGAGGCACTCTGGGGAGTATCTGTGGAGGAGGCACTCTGGGGAGTATCTGTGGAGGAGGCACTCTGGGGAGTATCTGTGGAGGAGGCACTCTGGGGAGTATCTGTGGAGGAGGCACTCTGGGGAGTATCTGTGGAGGAGGCACTCTGGGGAGTATCTGTGGAGGAGGCACTCTGTGGAGTATCTGTGGAGGAGGATCTCTGGGGAGTATCTGTGGAGGAGGCACTCTGGGGAGTATCTGTGGAGGAGGCACTCTGGGGAGTATCTGTGGAGGAGGCACTCTGGGGAGTATCTGTGGAGGAGGCACTCTGGGGAGTATCTGTGGAGGAGGCACTCTGGGGAGTATCTGTGGAGGAGGCACTCTGGGGATTTCTGTGGAGGAGGCACTCTGGAGAGTATCTGTGGAGTAGGCACTCTGGAGAGTATCTGTGGAGGAGGCACTCTGGGGAGTGTCTGTGGAGGAGGCACTCTGGGGAGTATCTGTGGAGGAGGCACTCTGGGGAGTGTCTGTGGAGGAGGCACTCTGGGGAGTGTCTGTGGATGAGGCACTCTGGGGAGTGTCTGTGGATAAGGCACTCTGGGGAGTGTCTGTGGATGAGGCACTCTGGGGGAATCTTTGGAGGAGGCACTCTGGGGAGTGTCTGTGGATGAGGCACTCTGGGGAGTGTCTGTGGATGAGGCACTCTGGGGAGTGTCTGTGGATGAGGCACTCTGGGGAGTGTCTGTGGATGAGGCACTCTGGGGAGTGTCTGTGGATGAGGCACTCTGGGGGTTTCTGTGGATGAAGCACTGTGGGGAGTGTCTGTGGGTGAGGCACTCTGGGGGTTTCTGTGGATGAGGCACTCTGGGGAGTGTCTGTGGATGAGGCACTCTGGGGGTTTCTGTGGATGAGGCACTCTGGGGAGTGTCTGTGGATGAGGCACTCTGGGGGTTTCTGTGGATGAGGCACTCTGGGGAGTGTCTGTGGATGAGGCACTCTGGGGGGGGAGTTTCTGTGGATGAGGCACTCTGGGGAGTATCAGTGGATGAGGCACTCTGGGGAGTATCTGTGGAGGAGGCACTCTGGGGGTATCTGTGGAGGAGGCACTCTGGAGATTATCTGTGGAGGAGGCACTCTGGGGGAATCTTTGGAGGAGGCACCGGGTGCAGCAGTAGCGGTCACATCCACCTCTGGTGCCTGACGGGACATAAAGGCCCCTCTGTCACATAAAAAGACACCAGAATTATAAATAGTACAGGGTAAGTGGGGGTCGTGATACAGATCTTGTATTGGGCCCCCATCTACACTGTGCCATGAGCCATGAGGCAGAGGACATACACCTGTGCTCAGCATGCAAGAAATGTCCTCTGAACAGTACAGATGTGGTCTCCTCCGTCCGCCTATATGGCGGCATTTTCTCTGGGACGCGTGCGCTTTCATCTCTTTGCGCACTTCAGAACCATTTCCCATGTACTTAATTTGGACATTTACGTCTCCGCACAAACTTCTTACCAGAAAACATCTTGGCTTGGAGGATTAATATTCTCAGCCAAGAATCCTTGTGAGGAACCAGACAAGAATTATGCAAAAGTGAAAAATCAGAAAAACCCTCTGCTGGAATTAGGTTTAGAAGGCTTATAGGATGTATACAGCGGCCATATTATATTATTACAGCCACCATCTGTCCAGGGGATGTAGAACATCAATTAGTACTGTACGCATCACGGGGTAACGAGGCCTCCGTTCTGCTACCGAGCCATGTAATTAAAGGGAGACTTAAGTAAGAAATTAAAGGAACAGATCCATTAAAGGGGTTCTGCACTTTGGAACATCCCTAGTGGAATTGTAATCCTGCTTTTTTTTTTTAAATTAGTCTCTTTTTTAATGAAAAACAAGGAAAAACATAAGCAGAGGCATTAACATGTCAGAAAAAGACAGTATACAGCAATCAGTAATATGCACTGAATAAATCCAATATATCAAAAGTGTCATCATCATGTACAATCAACAATCAAAATTGAAACATATTATTCCCATATACCTCTGCAGTATCCCTGGATATGGATTTTTTGTCATCCAAACCCGAAGAGTCTAGTACCCCTAATATACAGATTTTGGGATCTCTAGGCAAAAGAATTTGAGTCGTGTCCCCTATAATTTTACATACATCTCGCCAGTAGGGCAGACAGGGCTGGGCCGACACAGAGGCTGGGGAGGCTCCAGCCTCAGGGCGCTCCAGCCTCAGGGCGCAGGCAGGGGCCGGCGAGAGGGAGAGGGACTGACAGGGGGAACCGCTCAGCGCTCCCTCCTGTCATTCCCTGAGCCGGGCCCCGTCAGAGCGCTCCTCTCACCTCCATTATAATAACTGCTTCAGGCCCCCAGCATCAGGCCCCGCTGCCTCTAACTAGAAACACAGTAAGCAGGTGGGCGGAGCCTAACGGACCTCCATTAGGCTCCGCCCATCTGCTTAATGTGTGGCAGCGCTGGGGCCTGATCCCGGAAGCCTGGAGCAGTGAACATAATGGAGGTGAGAGGAGCGCTCTGACGGCGCCCGGCATTAAGTACAGTGAAAATGCCGGGCCCCCTTACATGAAGTCTGTGGGCAGTCGGGGGCACCTCTGGAGGCAGTGGGGGGCACTACTAGGGGTTGTGGGGTGCACTACTGGAGGCAGTAGGGGACACTACTAGGGGCAGTGGGGGACACTACTAGGGGCAGTGGGGGACACTACTAGGGGCTGTGGGGGGCACTGGTGGGGTGCACTATTGGAGGCAGTGGTAGACACTACTAGGGGCAGTGGGGGACACTACTAGGGGCTTTGGGGGGCACTTCTGGAGGCAGTGGGGGGCACTACTAGGGGCTGTGGGGGGCACTAGTGGGGTGCACTACTGGAGGCAGTGGGGGACACTACTAGGGGCTGTGGAGGGCACTACTGGGGCAGTGGGGTACACTACTGGGGACATTATTAAGGGCAGTGAGAGGCATTACTGGGCGATCAGGGGCGTGACAATTGCGGACACAGAGGGTGTGACCGGGCACGGTGTCGGGGAGGGGCCCCGATCCAAAGTTTGGGGGGGGCGCACTTGGGCAGCTCAGCCTCTGTTGGTGGTGGACCTTGTCCCAGCCCTGAGGGCAGAAGACGTGGACAGTCCCATACCATATGCAGTAAGTTCGCATCAGGTAGTCCACACCTCGGGCAGTTAGAATCTAGACGTACCCCTATATCAAATAAAAATGTTGGCGTTCTATATACTCTGGGTATTACATAAAGTTGAGACAATCTTTGCGCTTCACTAAGTGTCACAACAGGGGTTAAGGTCAGGACGTCATCCCACTGTTCATTTGTCAGTGTCCCAACATCCTGCTCCCACCGCTCCTTCACCAAGAGGGGCTTGGAGACATCTGTAAGAATGGACCCATATAACATAGATATCAATCCCTTAGTACTTACACTAGTTAGTAATTGCTTCACCACGGGAGGAAGGGAGGCAACCGCCATGCTGGAGGTAAATTGCTTTTGACAAGCATGTCGAAGTTGAAGAAAGCGATAAAACATTGATCTAGATAAAGCATACTCCTCCTGAAGTTGGAGGAATGATTTGAGGACCCCACTTGTTTGAATTTGATGGACAAACAGGATACCTGCCTCTTCCCATGGAGAAAAGCCCTCCAGTCCAAAAATCTCAGGCGGAGCAGGGTTACGCCATAAAGGTGTTGTTAATTGTACTCCTGCTTGAATCCCCGGTGATCAGCTGAAATCTGGAACCTGAGTAAGTACTCACATTCCCTGCAGCGCCACCACAGGGGAAATTAAACATTACACATTGTCCATTTACGTCAATGAGCTGTTTGCAGGATAAGTCCTCCAAAAAGGTAGCACCCTATGCAACCGCTCACTACTCTAAGAGATGAGAATCCTGAGGTGAGTATACAAAACGGAACACCTCTGACAGGAAGGATACAGTATATTAGAAGCTTCTTTCAGTCAACATTTGCAATTCTAGTTACCTGCATCCGCCACTAGAGGGAGTATAGTGTATATTGTGTTACTACTCAATTCAATGTAGAAACAGTATGCAGTGAAAACATGAGCTCCCACTAGTGGTGGCTGCAGGCAGCAAGAATTTTACCATTTAAAGGGTTTGCCCAGATATAGAAGGAAGTTGTTATTTTTTAAAGGTTTATGGTCAGTGTTATAGTTCAGTCGCCTCCACTTGAACGTTGCGATACCATACACAGCCCATGGACAAGAGTGGCACTATTTTCTGCAAAAGAGCAAACCTTTTTTTCTCACCTTGTAAAACTCCTCTAATTCTACATCTTTGCATGGAATTCGGAGCTCTGCATCAGAAAAAGTACATGTGCGGCGGATGATGGAACTTTAAAGATGGCGTCCACTACAGATAACCCCCCCCCCCGCCCCCCGAAAAAAGACGACAATATAAAGGCTATGAGTGTCAAAATATGGTGATGCAAAATATATATTTTTTTAGAGGTTTTATTAATTTTTTTAAGTATTAAAACATAACAAAAAGTATATAAATGTAGTATCGCTGTAGTCATACTGACCCACAGAATGATGGGAACAGGTTGTTTTTATCACATAGGAAACTCTGTAAAAACAAAATCTGTAAAACAATGTGAAACAAATGTAGTACCACAGAGAGGGCACTACCAGTCTTACACCTACCTACTGTCTCTAATGCCTAGCAGAGAATATCATCTGTGTATTAATTTCCAGGCCTTCTGATACTGTGCTTTAATAATGTTCTTATGCAGTTTTTATGTATTGTATTTCATGCACTGTGCCTGGTTGTCCAGCAGGTGGCAGTGTATCTGGCAGTGAGTACCATTAGATAGAATTTAACTTACCCTTCTATTCTCCCCTTTTTGGGCAGAAGTGGGCGAGTACTGCTTCCAACTAAGGGAATGGTTGGAGGAAGATATAATGGAGTAAAGAGTGGAGACGTTGAGAAGTGGAATGGAGAGTTGGAGCAAGACAATGAAGTAGCATGGTGTGGTGAGGGAGTGTTTTCTCTCACTGCTGCAGGAGCTTTGGGAAAGTAGCTCAGAGAGCAGCCTATTCCTGATATATAAAAGGACTTAGTACCTCTGAGAGGCAAAATGGAGCCAAAGACCCCTACTCAGCAAAACGGGTCACAGGATACCTCCCTCTCATAAGAAACAGTAACTGAAGCTGAGGGGAACCAGAGTGAAGCCAGAGATTGGCACAGAGAGATAAAGCAAAGTATTCAAGTTTACCTGCCAGTTTACCCTTAGCCTGCTGGAGCCAATAGAAAGATCAAGCATTGTTTGGATGACACAAGTTCATTCAATTAAAAACCGTTAAACTTCACCAAGTCTGGACTCTACTTACTCCACCAACTAGAAATCCTTTGTTACTGTGGAGCCTAACCCCAGGGAGTGACAGTATTAGGGCCGCAACATATAACTTGGCATTCCTAAACACTGGGACCCGATAGTCCTGGGGGGGGGGGGGGGGCGGCCAAAAATTATGGCTCTCGGAAGGTGAGGAGGAAAAAACGAAATGCCTGTAAAGGGAAGGAATCTATAAGACACAGGGTACAGTGGTACAAAGGGTGTCTCTTAGTCTGGAGGACTGAACATGTCCATGCATTACATGGACAGCCCATTGATGTCATTGGTAATTGTAGTGCTACTGCAGGGAAACTGATCGCAGAAGCAGAATCCCTGACCAGTGAAGAGAGTAGACAGCCACATCTGGGTAACAATAGGCCGCTCCATCCTCACCTCTCGAGCTGACATCTACCTCTGTGCAGCATACATAGCTTCACCAGAGTCTCCATACTTCAATTCCGACAGCTTTGAGATTCTACAAAGGGGAGCCGCCCATTTCCAGGCAACGTTCTCATCTATGGAGACCTCAATGCAAGAACAGAGAGGGAGAGAGACTACCTGACCATTGACGGAAACGTCTATATATTGAGAGTGGACACTGACAGCTCAGTGTACACACAGCTATAACAGCATAGTAAATAAAAGCGCCAGAAAATTGCTGAACTTTTATAGAAGCCTCGGCCCCCTTGGTAGACATACCCTTAACTCCCATATAGGCAGCAGTGTGGTAGATTACGCCATCACAGATATGGACCCCATAAATGTTGGTGGCTTCATAGTCCCCCTACAGATACACCTGTCAGACCACAACCAACTGCTCCTATAGATTAAAACCACAAGCAAACCACTTGCACAAACACCACAGCAGACCGGCCTCCTCAGCCTGCCTCCATCTTTTAAATGGTCCAAGATGTCAGCCCCAAAGTATAAAGAGACCATATACAGCGCAGAGATCCAGGAGTTGCTCTATAACTTCCATAATAAAGTGCATGAGCTGAATCCAGAAGAAGTAAATCTCGCGGTAAATGACTTTAATAGTATACTTTACACCATGGTGGAAATGTCCGACCTCAAAAGATGCAACAACAAGAGGCCAAGAGAGCAATAACCCAACACTTGGTTCAACCGGGAGTGTAAACATATAAAGGAAGGCACTAAATATGGCCTCAAATAGGAAACACCAAGACCCCAGTCAGAGGAAAGCCTACAACAACATACAGTACAAAGGCAATATTTGTACTTGTGCTCTCCACGACAACTCCTTGTGGGAACTATGGAAGCCCATGGATAAAACCAGTAAGGACACCAACCTCCATGTTTAAATGGCAACATGTGGCTCCAGTACTTTAAGGATCTTTACAAAGATATCTCAAGAGAGGACCAAAGCCCAGAACAAAAAGAAATCACGAAAAAGCTGAAGGATATGGAGGAAAAAATCTAAGGTTTCCAAAACCCTCTGGATACACCCATCACACTGCAGGAGATAATAGAGAGGATCTCAGTGATAAAGAGTAAAAAAGCCAGTGGCCCAGATGGGATCCTCCCAGAAATATACAAAAATATCTTCCCAAAAATACAGCCCGCCCGATATCTAGGCCACAATAGTAATGCTTAATGTTGTGCTGAGTGTCAGCTACTTCCCCCAGAGCTGGAACCAGGACCTCATCACCCCCATACACAAGAGCGGAGACAGGTACAACACGGCCAACTAATGAGGGATATGTGTCAGCAGCAACCTGGGGAAACTTATCAGCAGTATCCTGAATAAGAGGATCCTCAGCTTCCTCACCCAGCACAACGTCCTCAGCAGAAGCCAAGCAGGCTTCATGCCAAACCACCGCACCACGGACCACATCTACACCCTGCAGAGCCTCATCAAGAGCCATGTCCACAATACAAAGCATGGAAAGATCTATGCCTGCTTTGTGGACTTTAAGAAGCCCTTTGACTCAGTGTGACAGCCAGGCCTATTCCTGAAACCTCTCGAAAGCGGAATTGGAGGACATATTTCTGATATCATAAGAAGTTCCTCCCCTGAGAACAGATGCAGCGTGAAGATAAATGGGAGAAGAGCGGCTTATTTCCGGCAGAGCCGAGGAGTCAGACAGGGCTGCAGCCTCAGTCCAACCCTCTTCAACATGTACATCAATGAGTTGCCGGTGGAGCTGGCACCTGGTCTTACCCTTCATGACACCGAGGTGAAATTTCTGCTTTATGCAGATGACCTTCTGCTACTGTAACCAAGGTCTCCAAGATAACCTGAAAATTCTGGAGAAATTCAGCACCACATAGGCATTGCCCATCAATCCAAAGAAAACCAACGTCATGATGTTCCAGAAGAGAAACGAGAAAGCGGCCGGGCATCCTCCCTTCCTGCTACACCTGTCCTCTTTCGGAAACCGACAGGTAGACCTACCTGGGCCTGAAATCAACCAATCAGGGAGTTTAAAAAAAAAAAGCCATAAAAACACTGAAAGACAAGGTGTGAGAAACCTTCTATGCCATCAGAAGGCGTCTGTATGATCTCAAGGCACTTGACACCATCATCGTCCAAATCCTCCTGTATGGCAGGGAAGTCTGGGGCCCAGACACATACCCTGAGTGGTCAAATCTGGGCCAACAGAAATATTCCACCTAGAATTCGGCAAACACCTTCTCCAGGTCCACAGGAGCACTTCTAACAGCGCTTGTTGAGCAGAACTGGGCAGATTCCCACTTTACCTTGCTGTCCAGAAGAGGGCGCTATCGATCGGAGCCCATCTGCAAAGCAGCAGTCCCAGCTCCTATCATCACAAAGTCTTGTTACACCAAGAAGGCCCAGAAAGACAAAGCACCCTGCAACAAGTCACCCAAACCCGACTGCCCAAGCCACCAACCAATACAGCCTGACAAAGAGGGAAATCCAGAGGACGACGCACAAGGGCAAAGAGGAGTATATCAGCATCTGGAGAAACGACATAAGAACATCACAAAGGCTGACAGTATAACGGAGCCTGCAGAGGGAGTACAAACTGGCCCCATATCTGGAGAAACTCCCCAATCCAAGAGACCGACAGATCCTGAACCACTACAGACTGAGCGCCCACAGCCTGCTCTTTGAATCCGGGTGGCACCGACAGAGGTACCAGCCCAGAGAGAGCAGACTGTGCCAGCAGTGCGACCAGGAGGCCGTGGAGGATGAGGACCACTCCTCAGACATTCTCCTTCTACACTTCACCGCCATGGAGGAGGAAGAGAGACTCTCCATACTGCTGGGGGAAGAGGAGAACACGGCGGCCATAGCAGCACAATATATTACTGCCGAGAGGAGCCTGATATGTCACAGACTCTTAGGCCCCTTTTACACGAGCGAGTTTTCCGCGCGGGTGCAATGCGTGAAGTGAACGCATAGGACCCGCACTGAATCCTGACCCATTCATTTCAATGGGTCTGTGCACATGTTTTATTCACGCATGTGTGAAAAACGCAGCATGTTCTGTATTCTGCGTTTTTCACGTAGCCCTGGCCACATAGAAGTGAATGGGTCTTCAGTGAAAAACGCATTGCATCCGCAAGCAAGTGCGGAGGCGATGCGTCTTTCACTGATGGTTGCTAGGAGATGTTGTTTGCAAACCTTCAGTTTTTTATCACGCGCCTGAAAAACGTATCAAAACGCATTGCACCCGCGCGGAAAAAACTAAACAACTGAACTCAATTGCAGACAAAAACTGACTGAACTTGCTTGCAAAATGGTGCGAGTTTCACTGAATGCACCCTGAACGCATCCGGACCTAATCCGCCATGCTCGTGTGAAAGAGGCCTTACACCCCCAACCTGGATGTGTCTTCATCCCCCAAATCTATCCAATTATTTCCCACTTGCTTTGGCAATGCTAAAATGTATTTAGTCCCGACAATAAAGCTGATTTGATTTGGAATTTGAGTGAAATAGATTGATGTGAGATGATAGATAGATAGATAGATAGATAGATAGATAGATATGAGATAGATAGATAGAGAGAGAGATAGATAGATAGATAGATAGATAGATAGATAGATAGATAATATGAGATAGATAGATATTAGATAGATAGATAAATAGACAGATAACTAGCTATGAGATAGATAGATAGATAGATAGATAGATAGATAGATAGATAGATATGAGATAGATAGATAGATATGAGATAGATAGATAGATAGAGAGAGAGAGAGAGAGAGAGAGAGAGATAGATAGATAGATAGATAGATAGATAGAGAGATAGATAGATATGAGATAGATAGATAGATATGAGATAGATAGATAGATAGATAGACATGAGATAGATAGATAGATAGATAGATAGATAGATAGGAGATAGATAGATAGATAGATTTTCTTCTTTTTGCAGGTGTGATACGTTGTGGACCTCTTGGTATGCCCAACATGTCAAATATTCAGAAAATGTTCCCTAGTGTTCCCTCCCTAGTGACCCGCATTAGGACACAGACATCGCCCCCCGCCCTGTCCTGTGTGGCCGGTGGGCGGTGCGGTGCAGGTATTGTTTGGCACAGTGATTGTCAGGACGACTTGTAGGACGGGTTCTGGTAAAATCTGTTCCTGCAGCAATAAAAGGAGCATTGTGAGACGTCAGCAGAGATGTTTTTATGGTAAATTCCTTCCTTAAAATCCTCCGCACTTCATCCACTTGTTAGTTTATCACTAATTCCCAGGTGTACTTGGGCCCTTGGGCAACAGAAGTACACAGGGGCCCTTGTCTGCGCCACCAGACCAGACCCAGGAGCAGTGGGGCCACAGGACAGAATTTGATCCTTCGAGCCGCACCAAATCCAGAGTCTGAACTCTGCGCCAATGAAGACAAGTCACAGAGAGAGTAATCCATAGTGAGGGAGCGGACCCCTGCCCACCCATCATTCTTATTAGAGGGGGTTTAAATCCCCAGTAAAAATATCAAACAGTAATATATTAACTGTTTCATTCCTGCAGTGGACCTACACAGCTGGAGCCAGGTCCACCATGGTGCAGCTTTGCTACAACCTCGGCACAAAATCACGTCATACATTACTCGTAACGACTGGCTGCAGCAGTGAAATACATATGCGATGGACGGGGGGTGGCATGGCCGAGGTCCCCTCTTGGTGGTATATAGATGAATATTGTTGTGACGCCAGTTGCATTTCAGCAACAAGGGGCGGAGTCCCTTTTCTGTGGTATGGTGGTACCCAGTGTAGGAATGCCAGAGTGTTGTAGGGTGGCCTACAATGTCCTTCAATGGTGTTGCACGTGTCACGGTGCTCCTACCTGGATACCCTGGAAACCCAGGCGTTGTCGTCCGAAGCAGAACAAGGGATAGAAGAAATAGTTGGTGAAGGGGAAGATTAAATAAATTGATTCCAGACTTGTATTGAAGTTGATAACAGCTTTACTTGAATAAACTTTCAGCAGAAAACAATCTTCCAACTTTGGCGTGGTTACCAGCAGGCTTTGGCATAAATTCTGGCAGGCGAACACATTCGGCACTGCTACATCTGTTTCTCTCTAGCGCTGCTGTGCTAACTGGATCAAATAGAATATTTTCCTTTCTCTTCTGCTGTACTTAACTTTCTGTATTCTGACTCTGTCTTTATCTTTGTCTGTATCTTTATCTTCATCCAGGGGACTTTTTTCCTGGCCTTGGAGGCATTCAACTTTGGCCGGGTCCAGCAGAGCAGAAAGGCTCTGCTGGCTGGAACACAGCCTTCCCCTTGCAGCGGGTACTCTTAATTAACTTCTGCAGGACTCGTCCAGCAGGGACGAAGGCCTGCTGCCTTGCCCTTACCGGGGGTAAGCTAGACTGAATTTCACTAACCAAAACTCCTCCTCTCTAGAGAGGGCTAGAATGGACAGAAAGTTCTACTCTAGGCAAGGTAGCTCTGCCATTGGTGCCCCCATCTGCTGGTGAACCAGGTACATTACATGTTAACAGTCACAAAATACACACAGAAACACAAATACACAATGTGCAGGACCTGGAAATAAATACACATGATGACGTTACATCAACCATAAAAGATAGTAGAGGGGTGTAAAAGGTGGTAATGCACCTCTGGGGCGTTACACATACATGCAGTACATACTGACCTGCGCCACTGCTACTGACTTTTGTGGTCATGCTCCGCTGCTGGCTTTTGTGGTTATGCTTTGTCCACATTTCTGCCGTTCCTGCCTCTATAAGCCTGAATAGAGAGCTGCTCTGTGAGGCTGGCTATACAGTTTAGATAGCTGTCTTTCTCTGGCCAAGTGTGCATGTGTTCTAAATGGGGAGAGGGGACACGTCTGGCAATGGCTTATTTCCCGGGAACAAAAGGATTGGACATATTTTATCCAACTGCTTGATCCTTCTCTCTCAAACCCTCCCCATTAAGGGATAGTCGGGACATCACCGTCCATATAGATGGTCTGCTGGTCCCAATAAAATGGGTGGCTCAGCCAATATTAGGAGCGGCATTCCAGGATTTTAGTACTGATGGACCATCCTCAGGTGTGAACAATAAAGGTGAACTGGTGATTGGGAGCAGCAGGAGTTGTACTGTGCAGCCATCACTAACTGTAGAGAAGTTGTACTGTGCAGCCATATATAGCTGTAGGGAAGTTGTACTGTGCATCCATCTATAGCTGTAGGGAAGTTGTACTGTGCATCCATCTATAGCTGTAGGGAAGTTGTACTCTGCAGCCATCAATGACTGTAGAGACATTGTATTGTGCAACCCAGTGGTGTACATAGAGAAGTAAGGGCCCCATATCAAGGATCAGACCAGGCCCCCCACACAGGACAGAAGGGTTTCCTCCTAAACCCCTTTCAGTGACCCTTGGGACATTTATTCCACTGTTTCATTCGCTGAAGGTTGTTTCTTTAGAGGGTAGAGTCCTGACCAAGTTTTCACCTCCAGTAGAAGAGGAGATAATCCCAACTAAGACCGGGCCCCATAGAAGTCGCATGGTCTGCCGCGATGGTAGTTATGCCCCTGGTGCAACCACCTATAACTGTGGAGAAGTTGTACTGTGCAGCCATCAATAACTAGAGAAGTTGTACTGTGCAGCCATCACTAACTGTAGAGAAGTTGTACTGTGCAGCCATCAGTAACTGTAGGGAAGTTGTACTGTGCAGCCATCAGTAACTGTAGGGAAGTTGTACTGTGCAGCCATCAATAACTAGAGAAGTTGTACTCTGCAGCCATCAGTAACTGTAGGGAAGTTGTACTCTGCAGCCATCAGTAACTGTAGAGAAGGTGTACTCTGCAGCCATCAGTAACTGTAGAGAAGGTGTACTCTGCAGCCATCAGTAACTGTAGGGAAGTTGTACTCTGCAGCCATCAGTAACTGTAGAGAAGGTGTACTCTGCAGCCATCAGTAACTGTAGGGAAGTTGTACTCTGCAGCCACCAGTAACTGTAGAGAAGTTCTACTCTGCAGCCATCAGTAACTGTAGAGAAGGTGTACTCTGCAGCCATCAGTAACTGTAGAGAAGTTGTACTGTGCAGCCATCAGTAACTGTAGAGAAGTTGTACTCTGCAGCCATCAGTAACTGTAGGGAAGTTGAACTGTGCAGCCATCAATAACTGTACAGAAGTTGTATTGAGCGGCCATCAATAACTGTAGGGAAGTTGAACTGTGCAGCCATCAATAACTGTACATAAGTTGTATTGAGCGGCCATCTAGTAACTGTAGGGAAGTTGAACTGTGCAGCCAACAAAACAATGGCTGATCTCAGGGAGACCAGCTACAGAATCCTACTCCACACTGATGAGGGGCAACACCCCGAAACAGCTGTCTGTGGATGGATAACTGGCTTAGGTTTTCCCCGTCACATCCTTAAAGCTTGTAAAAAAGCGGGATCTTGACATAGGGGCCACTTAATATGGTGGATTTGGTGATCTCTGTAATGGGGACACCCCTTTGCTTGGTTTTCCTTCCTTTGAGGGATATCTGGCTTTCATTGTGTTGTAGACCCATAACTGGGGCTCCACATTTATTTTGCATATTACTATTTCTCAGGGAGCTCTGCACTTTGGATTGCTGTGTTGAGACTCTTAAATGAGGCTCCGCAGTGTTTTCTGAAGCTGGTCTCCCTGAGATCAGCTATTGTTTTATCTATAACTGTAGGGAAGGTGTACTCTGCAGCCATCAGTAACTGTAGAGAAGGTGTACTCTGCAGCCATCAAAAACTGTAGGGAATTTGTACTCTGCAGCCATCAGTAACTGTAGAGAAGGTGTACTCTGCAGCCATCAAAAACTGTAGTAAGTTGTACTCTGCAGCCATCAGTAACTGTAGAGAAGGTGTACTCTGCAGCCATCAAAAACTGTAGGGAAGTTGTACTCTGCAGCCATCAGTAACTGTAGAGAAGCTGTACTGTGCGGCCATCAGTAACTGTAGGGAAGTTGTACTGTGCAGCCATCAGTAACTGTAGAGAAGTTGTACTATGCAGCCATCAGTAACTGTAGGGAAGTTGTACTCTGCAGCCATCAGTAACTGTAGAGAAGGTGTACTCTGCAGCCATCAAAAACTGTAGGGAAGTTGTACTCTGCAGCCATCAAAAACTGTAGGGAAGTTGTACTCTGCAGCCATCAAAAACTGTAGGAAGTTGTACTCTGCAGCCATCAGTAACTGTAGAGAAGCTGTACTGTGCAGCCATCAGTAACTGTAGAGAAGTTGTACTGTGCGGCCGTAGACAACAAATAACAATAGGCATGTGAGCACCAGAACTGGACAATAGAGCAATTGAAAAAAGCAGTCTGGTCTGAGGAATCAGGTTACAGCATGTGGACAGCAGGGTGCTCGTGAGTCACTTACCTGGGGCAGGGGTAATACAGTATCAGGATGCAATATGGGAAAAAGAAAAGCCTTCACATAGATAGACGCATTATACAGGACAGACGCATTACACAGATGTTCCCACAGGACGGACCCATCACATATATGTCCTTAAATAGATGTCCTCACAGGACAGACCCCTCACATAGATGTCCTCACAGGACAGACCCCTCACATAGATGTCCTCTCATGATGGACCCCTCACATAGATGTCTTTAAAGGACAGACCCATCACATAGATGTCCTCACAGGCGGACCCCTCACATAGATGCCCTCACAGTACGGCCCCCTCATATAGATGTCCTCACAGGACAGACCCCTCACATAGATGTCCTCCCATGATGGACCCCTCACAGTACGGACCCCTCATATAGATGTTCTCACATGACGGACTCCTCCCATAGATGTCCTGACAGGACGGACCCCTCACATAGATGTCCTCACAGGACTGACCCCTCACATAGTTGCCCTCACAGTACGGACCCCTCATATAGATGTTCTCACATGACGGACTCCTCCCGTAGATGTCCTGACAGGACTGACCCCTCACATAGATGCCCTCACAGTACGGACCCCTCATATAGATGTTCTCACATGACGGACTCCTCCCATAGATGTCCTGACAGGACGGACCCCTCACATAGATGTCCTCACAGGACGGACCCCTCTTATAGGCCGACACAGCATTCATTCTTGGCCTGGACTTTTAGATATTGGGTGAGATCAGTGAACTGAACCTCTGTTTTGGGTGAAGGAAAACCTGACTACCAGGGGCGGACTGGGAACTTAAAGTGGCCCTAGAAAAAATACTAAAAGTGGCTCCATTTTGTAGTAAGGTCCACATTGATGGAAGGCAGGTCCAGCAATAACATATTCTGGCACATTATACCACTAGCAGAACCAAATTCCACAGTTTATCACAAAATACTGGTAAAATAAATTTCCAAAACATCAACTGGTCGAGGGCTCAGACAGCCCCTTGGGCATTGGCCCACCGAGAAATTTCATATAAAGATCTATGGCCAATCCACCCCTGCTGACTACACCTCAAGGTGATAAATGTTACGTAGGGGTAGGCAACCTCCGGCTCTCCAGCTGTTGTGAAACTACAACTCCCAGCATGCATACTTGCTCTGCTCTTCTCAGACCTCCGATAGAAATGAATGGAGCATGCTGGGAATTGTAGTTTTACAACAGCTGGAGTGCCGAAGGTTGTTGACCCCTGTAAATTAGAGCATAGGGGCCACGACCACACTGAGGGGTCCATATGGCCAAGCGTGTGAGGCTCTGCTCCATACAACTCTATGGCAGGTATGGAAAACGCCAAGTTGTGTAGACCACCGCCTTCCCCCACCACGCTAATGGGCAAGGGTCCATCCTTTTGGCAATCTGTGACAATCCAAGTCTTTAACCCTGAGTGACCACCTGAGCAGTAGTGCCCGCCATGATGTTGGTCACCCAGCTCTCCCTGGTAAATATAATAATATATAATATTATATAGATACAGAGTATTAGGTGAAAATACCCGCATGGATAACGCAGGTGACAGGTTGTAAACAGTGTGTATGCGTCTTAGACACAATAGTGCGGGATACAGGGGCAGTTCCTCGGGACGTCCAGCAGGGGGCGCCGGCGCCGCCTCCTATTATCCAGACGGAAGGGGAAGAGGCAGGCAGTGCAGAGCTTGACAGAGGAGGTTTTGTGCTGCAGTTGCAGGTCTCCAGCCCCAGATCCCGGCTTCTGCTCCTCTGCTTCAGTCCCTGAGTAATCCACTGGATCTCCCTGCTATGTCCTGCAATGGATCCTGCACTGGCGGGTGATCCTGAGCCTGTGAGCTGCCTGAAGAAGGGTTTGTAGCTGTAGGGGGGGATCTGCACAGCCCATCCCTCTGTTTGGCTCCTCTTCTCCTCTGACTACCAGGATCTGCTGATAGGAGAATCTCATCCTCCAAGGGGGGATCTGCTGCCGATCTACAGGGGATCCTGACTGCTGCTGGTCCGGCTGGATTTGCCCTTGCTTCCTCTTGCTTTCTGGCTTTTGATCCCACAGGGAAGATGGAGGCTGTGATAGAGAAGGAGTGCAGTGCCCTGGGGGGTCTGTTCCAGACCATCATCAGCGACATGAAGGTAAGAGGATGAGCAGGGGGGTTTAACCCCTTCAACGCCGCTGGCAAATCATTGATATTGATCGCAACGTTGGGGGGTAAATTTTGGCATCTGGGCAGCGACCATAAACATTGGGGGTGAATCCGGGCAGTGGTCGCAATGTTGGGGGTACATCTCGAAATCTGGGCAGCGATCGCAGCATTGTGGGTAAATGGGGGCAGCGATCGCAGCATTGTGGGTAAATGGGGGCAGCGATCGTGGCATTGTGGGTAAATGGGGGCAGCGATCGCGGCATTATGGGTAAATGGGGGCAGCGATCGCAGCATTGTGGGTAAATTGGGGCAGCGATCGCAGCTTCGTGGGTAAATGAGGGCAGCGATCGCAGCATTGTGGGTAAATGGGGGCAGCGATTGCAGCATTGTGGGTAAATGGGGGCAGCGATCACAGCATCGTGGGTAAATCGGGGCAGCGATCGCAGCATTGTGGGTAAATGGGGGCAATGATCGCAACATTCTTGGCATCTGGGCAGCGATTGCAACGTTGGGGGTAAATCTTGACATCCGTGACCGGTTAAGACATCTGATTGGCACCAAATTAATTATTGGCTAATACTAGGTGCCCACTCGCCAGCCGATACAGGGGCATCCCGGCATTTGTGTCCCCGTTACAGTGGATGGACCATGTGGTCTTTTTCCGCTGTCAGTTTTCTATTATGGGGGGGGGTTCTCTTTGTGTCTGTGCCGCGAGCGATATCCAAACAGCTGATCAATTTCTTCCCCTGAGGGGGGGGGGGGGGGGGGTTGCTGGGGGAGAGAACAGGTGTCAATACTGGAGGTCTGGACAGGGGGTGGGGGTCACCCTCATCATAGGGACCACCTATAACATAATATTTGGTGCTGATTTTGACCCCCATTTGTCTCTTATATCCCCTTACAGTATTCCATGGTTAACCCTTTCCCCTGTATCTAGGTAAATGGCTGACACCTGAGAGTCTATCGCTGTTTATTTTGGAGCCAGTAGTCGGTTTGTCATCCCCCCCCCGTGATTTCATGTATAGGGGGCAGGACTGAATTCATGTTGCTGTGGTGTGAGGAATTTGCAGCAGTGTTATTAAAGGGCCCGTGCACGCCGCCATATAGCGGATCTCTGTAGGAATGTATTGTGTGGTTCCTTTTGTTGCGGCGTTGCTGGTCGGACCCTCGGCCAGTATATAGATAATCCCTGTATACACCGCACACGCGCTCTTTGTATGCACCGCCATAGGTCACACTTGAGAAGCTGTCACCAGGCGGGCTGCGCGGCTGATAACGATTCCACCGCAGCACCGCCGTCGCTTCTTCTCTCATCTCCTGTAATAAGGGAGAATTTACACACCGCAGATTGCAGCCTCTTTCACACGGTCGGTATCTGTGAGCCAAAACCAGTAACGGACCGCTCAGCGTATCGGTGGACGGATTTGCGCTGTTCTGTGCTTCCGACCCGCTCCTGGTTTTGGCTTCAAAATACAGATGAAGAATACTGACCGAACACTGACCAAATACTGAAAGAGGCCAATATCTGGACTTAAACTCAGCGCCATAGATCTGAACGGGGCTGTATTGTCTGCAGGATACAGATCAATGTGCACAAACCTGACGTGTGTGAATGGAACCTCATACTCTGCTCACATCCAGGTTTGTTGGGTCCGGTTTTTATCAGAATTGTGAGTTATGGAGCGGTATTACGTGAAGGGGAAAAGACACTCGAGAAACAGATGTCAAAGTGGATACAACATATCCTTCATGAGCCAGTGAAAGATCTATCTATCTCATATCTATCTATCTATCTCATATCTATCTATCTATCTCGTATATCTATCTATCTAGAAAAAAAAGGAATGAGCAGCTCCACACTTGAAAAGAGACGGAGTGCCAGCGGATGTCGGGTCGAGCCTTGGTCCCAATAAATTCCAGGTAAATTCATGTGTTTATTTACACCAATGCGACGTTTCGGTCCACTCCATCACATTGGTGTAAATAAACAAACAAACTTACCTGGAGGTGCCGTGGACTCTTTTCATTATCTATCTCATATCTATCTCATATCTATCTCATATCTATCTATCTATCTCATATCTATCTCATATCTATCTCATATCTCTCTATCTATCTATCTATCTATCTATCTATCTATCTATCTCATATCTATCTATCTATCTATCTATCTATCTCATCTATCTATCTATCTCTATCTATCTATCTATCTCATATCTATCTATCTATCTCATATCTATCTATCTATCATATCTATCTATCTATCTATCTCTATCTATCTATCTATCTATCTATCTATCTATCTCCTATCTATCTCATATCTATCTATCTCATATCTATCTATCTCATATCTATCTATCTCTATCTATCTATCTCATCTATCTATCTATCTCATATCTATCTATCTCATATCTATCTATCTCATATCTATCTATCTCATATCTATCTATCTCTATCTATCTATCTATCTATCTCCATATCTATCTATCTATCTATCTCATATCTATCTATCTATCTCTATCTATCTATCTATCTCATATCTATCTATCTATCTCATATCTATCTATCTATCTCATATCTATCTATCTATCTATCTCATATCTATCTATCTATCTATCTCTCTATCTATCTCATATCTATCTATCTATCTCATATCTATCTATCTATCTCATATCTATCTATCTATCTCATATCTATCTATCTATCTATCTATCTATCTATCTCATCTATCTATCTATCTATCTATCTATCTATCTCATATCTATCTATCTATCTATCTATCTATCTATCTCATATCTATCTATCTATCTATCTATCTATCTATCTCATATCTATCTATCTATCTCATATCTATCTATCTATCTCATCATCTATCTATCTATCATATCTATCTAGCTCCATATCTATCTATCTATCTATCTATCTATCTATCTATCTCATATCTATCTATCTATCTATCTATCTATCTATTCTATCTATCTCCTATCTATCTATCTATCTATCATATCTATCTATCTATCATATCTATCTATCTATCTATCTATCTCCTATCTATCTATCTATCTATCTATCTCATATCTATCTATCTATCTCATATCTATCTATCTATCTCATATCTATCTCTATCTATCTCATATCTATCTATCTATCTATCTATCTCATATCTATCTATCTCATCTATCTATCTATCTCATATCTATCTATCTCATATCTATCTATCTCATATCTATCTATCTATCATATCTATCTATCTCATATCTATCTATCTCATATCTATCTATCTATCTCCTATCTATCTATCTATCTCTATCTATCTATCTATCTCATATCTATCTATCTATCTATCTATCTCATATCTATCTATCTCATCTATCTATCTATCTCATATCTATCTATCTCATATCTATCTATCTCATATCTATCTATCTCTATCTATCTATCTATCTCATATCTATCTATCTCATATCTATCTATCTCATCTATCTATCTATCTCATATCTATCTATCTCATATCTATCTATCTATCTATCTATCTATCTATCTATCTATCTATCTCATATCTATCTATCTATCTCATATCTATCTATCTATCTCTATCTATCTATCTATCTCATATCTATCTATCTATCTATCTATCTATCTATCTATCTATCTATCTATCTATCTCATATCTATCTATCTATCTCATATCTATCTATCTATCTCATCTATCTATCTATCTATCTCATCTATCTATCTATCTCATATCTATCTATCTATCTCATCTATCTATCTCTATCTATCTATCTCATATCTATCTATCTCTATCTATCTATCTATCTCATATCTATCTATCTATCTCATATCTATCTATCTATCTCATATCTATCTATCTATCTCCATATCTATCTATCTATCTCATATCTATCTATCTATCTCATATCTATCTATCTATCTCTATCTATCTATCTCATCTATCTATCTATCTCATATCTATCTATCTCATCTATCTATCTCATATCTATCTATCTCTATATCTATCTATCTCATCTATCTATCTCATATCTATCTATCTCATATCTATCTATCTCATATCTATCTATCTCATATCTATCTATCTCACTATCTATCTATCTCTATATCTATCTATCTCATATCTATCTATCTATCTATCTCATATCTATCTATCTATCTATCTCATATCTATCTATCTATCTCATATCTATCTATCTCATATCTATCTATCTATCTATCTATCTATCTATCTATCTATCTATCTCATATCTATCTATCTATCTATCTATCTCATCTATCTATCTATCTCATATCTATCTATCTCATATCTATCTATCTCATATCTATCTATCTATCTCATATCTATCTATCTATCTATCTCTATATCTATCTATCTATCTATCTCATATCTATCTATCTATCTCATATCTATCTATCTATCTCATATCTATCTATCTATCTCATATCTATCTATCTATCTCATATCTATCTATCTATCTCATATCTATCTATCTATCTATCTCATCTCTATCTATCTATCTCATATCTATCTATCTATCTATCTCATATCTATCTATCTATCTCATATCTATCTATCTATCTCATATCTATCTATCTATCTATCTCATATCTATCTATCTCATATCTATCTATCTCATATCTATCTATCTCATATCTATCTATCTCATATCTATCTATCTCATATCTATCTATCTCATATCTATCTATCTCATATCTCTCTATCTCTCTATCTATCTCTCTATCTCTCTCTCTCTATCTCCCTGCACCGGTTTCTCTTTCTCCGGTGCACTGTAAGGACTTGGATTAGTGAGGATTTTACATCACTCTGTCAAAAATTGGATTAGCGGCTAATAATCAGCGGGGACGCTGTGACCTCCGTGTGACGTTATATTCGGTATCCGCATCTTTAATATTTGGGAGATTCCTAAATCCAAAAACATTGTCGCCTTGTTCCTAATTGGTCCCTAAGTGATTTTTGCCTCATCTTCCCAGCACATTTCTCAGTATTTTCGGCTCTTTTAGACATGAGAAGACGGTCAGGAGCCTGAGTGACATGAGGGGAGGAGGGAGGCCCAGGAACACGGTGGTATTCGCCTCCCAGGCTTGTAGGCTGAGGGGGAGTCCGGGAGACGTTATGTTCGGCACACCCCTCCTGGTGTCCGTCGGGTCTGTGAGCTTCACTTTCTCTGACCCAGATTCACAGTAGAGGACACTTTTGATGCCGCTCAGGTGGAGAACCTCCTCACTAGCGCCACCTTCTGGAAGTGACTCTCTATGAGTCCGTGTCCGACTTGTTAACAAGCCTTGGAACTTGACAAAGGAAAACAGCCGGACCAAATATCCACCCGCAGACGGGTGTTTCGGGGTGTTTGCCCCTCATGAGTATGGAGTAGGTTTCTGGCTGGTTTAGTGAGATCCATTGGAGGTACTGGCTCTCCTTAAAGGGGTTGTGCCACAAAAAATATTCTACATTTTTCAAACCAGCTCCTGGATCTGAATACTTTTGTAATTGCATGTAATTAAAAACTTAGTATAGCCACTGAGTTATTCAACAAAATGTATCTGTATAGCGCCACCTGCTGTTTGCTCTTTTCCTTATTTCTTATCCGCCACACTGAGGTGGTCGCACGCGCTCAGTTTAAAATATTCATCAGCCACCAGCCGTATCTTCTGCTACAGGGAGAGAGCGCAGCACAAAGGATACACTACTTGAGAAAGGACACCCCCTGAGTTGTTATAGGGAGAGAGATGCAGCAGAAAGGACATGCCCTTGAGAAAGGACACGCCCCTGAGCTGCCAGCCTGAAATAAATCTTGCAGAGCTATTGGAGCAATGAATGGGGAGATCTCTGGTGACATGGGATAACCCCTTTAAAGAGAATATGTCATCGGATATAAATCCATCTGCCATGGGAGATGTACGCGGCTCACCACATTCTAATGCTTTCGGTCTGATCTCCATACCATCTACCGAAGTGGAGAAATAAGCCTTTTATTTTTATGCAAATTGTCCCCTGGGTGCAATGAGAGCATTGCCTTTGCACCCAGCGGCTATGTAGGTGTATGGACTCCTTGCCCTTAAGTCTCGTGGCAGCGTTTTCAGCGCATGCGCAGTACAGGGCTGGGGATCGTCGGGCAGATGGGCGATCTCCAGGCCTGTGCTCATGTGCGCCAAACTGCTTGGCTCTGTCAGTCAAAGCAGTGGGGGCATGAGCCGAGCCTCTGGGTGCAACAGCTGTGCCCTCATTGCACCCAGGAGCTAATTTACATAAAACTAAAAGGTAGATTTCTCTACATTGGGCATGGCTGGTCTCTTTTAAGGAGACCAGCCATGTTTGGTGGCAATGCCGCTGGGCATGGGAAAATAACAGGCCAGTCCCCAAATCCTACTCGGTCCTGATGGGGGGGGGGCGCCGCACACACCGAAACATCAGTCTACGGGTGGATATTTGACTTGGCTTTGCTCTCTTGTCATTATGTCAAGCTAGTCAAAAAGCTGGACATTGATTCATAGGGGGCGACTTCCAGAAGGTGGCGCTAGTGAGACCGTTCCACGTTCTCTGCGATATCCCTATTTGCATATTATTTTCCCATGGAGCATTGCCCCTGGGTCTCCATACACAGCTGGTCGCCTTAAGAAAAGCCAGTATATGCCCTAAGATACACACTGGAAATGAATATATGTGGCATCCCCCTCTAAATATGGACATTTCTGTAATGAGCACGTTTCAGAATGTTCTTCAGATCGTGGGGGAGATTTATCAAACTGGTGTAAAGTAGAACTGGCTTAGGTGCCCATAGCAACCAATCAGATTCCACCTTTCATTTTCCACAGCTCCTGTGGAAAATGAAAGGTGGGATCTGATTGGTTGCTAGGGGCAGCTAAGCCAGTTCTACTTTACACCAGTTTGATAAATGACCCGGCTGTGGCGGTATCTTTCTGGACAATGCCTCTGAAAGTCTCGGTGCAATGTCTTTTTCCTGTTTACTCCAACATATTGGGCCTTGACGTGTCCAGAAGGTCTTGAGCTGTAGGGGTTCTCCTTTATTCCTGACGGCCCCAGGATAATGACATTAACTGCACTTTTGTGTAGGTTTAATTACTTCATTATTATTGACGTCCTCTGTCTCCTGTCATCGGGGATATCTGTGGTCATTTATAAGCAGGATGATTCAAAATACGTGAACATGGCAGAACGGGCTGTGTACTCTAGAGCTGTAGGCAATCTGTGTGCCGCCATATGGTGCACACCTATATAACTGCACTATGGGGATATTCTCCCCTATAAGTAATCCCGCCAGGAGAGGTACTTTCCAATATGGCATCCAGTGGAATGAGACAGGATTTTGTAGGCATATGGAGGTAGAACCCTGGGTGCCATATTGCGGCACAGTACCGCTTTAGCTTGTACAGAACCGTAATATGACTGTCTCCATGAGTAGAGTTGAGCGAACTTGTGTTTTAAGTTCGGCTTCCAAAGTTCTGGTTCGGGTTATCCAAGCATGCCGTTATGGATTCCGCTACCACGGACCATAACGGCATTTGGAATCCGGGGTGAAGGACCTGGCGTGACGTCACCGTCATGTGATCAGTGCAGGGGGCGTGGCTTAGTACTGGATTGGATAATAGGTCGTAGGCTACCACCTCTTATCTAATCCAGTACTGAGCCACGCCCCCTGCACTGATCACATGACGGTGACGTCACCCCCAGTCCTTAGGGTTGTCCAAGGTTCGGGTTCATTGAAGAATCCCCTTATGGATTCCAAATGCCGTTATGGTCCGTGGTAGCGGAATCCATAACGGGATGCTTGGATAACCCGAACCCCAACTTTGGATGCCGAACTTAAAACACAAGTTCGCTCAACTCTATCCATGAGCAATCGCTATAGTGGACATTACGTTGCTTCATCCTCTAGGGCTTATCTGACTTGAGAGAAGAGGTTTTTTTTTCCGATTTTCACCGGAGTTGTCCAGAATAAGAAAAATGTGTCAGCTTCTAGAGTACAGCGCCACCGCTGTCCACAGGCTGCATGTGGTATTGTCCTCAGCCCCAGTTACTTCAATGGGGCTTAGCTGCAGTAGCAGATTCCGCCCTTGGACAGCTGTGGCGCTGTTTCTGGAAGCAGCCATGTTTTTTCTAATTCTGTAAATCTCCGTGGCAATTTTTGGCCGCAGAAAAATGTCGGTCTGAAGAGGCTATCCCATGACTAATGTAAAAAATGAAAAACAGACATCATATAGTACATGACAATCTCTTTCTAACAAAGCTAGAACCCGCCCTGTACCTTACATGGATCCAGAGATCTCCCCATTCATTGCTCTGTTAGATTTATATCAAGCTGGCAGCTCAATGGGGAGGAGTGTACTTTCTGCTGCAGCTCAGGGGGCGTGTCCATGCTCTCCCTATCACAGCTCAGGAAGCAGTTGAAGAATGAAACTGAGCATGTGCGGCCATCTCAGTGAACAGGACAAAGATACATGAACAGAAATAATCAGCAGGTGGCGCTATACAGATACATTTTATTGAATAACTCGGTGCCTATACAAAATTTTTAATCGCATGCAATTACAAAAGTATTCAGATCCAGGGGCCGGTTTGAAAACTGTAGAGTATTTTCCATGGGACAACCGCTTTGGTCTGCGTACACCTATGACAAGACGTACACCGGCTGTGTGTGTTTTTCTGCCTGGTATCAGTGTAGTTTCCAGCTGATTTGCATGTCCCATTACCCACAATCCCTTGCAGTAGTCGATGTTCTCCCTCAGCTATGTGATCAGAAGGCTTCAATGGTTAATGCCCAGTTAATCTCCGTTAAGCGAGCGCTGTGGTTCCCGTGCTTCGCCCGCACATTGACGTCGTTAACGCGGCGGCAGGGGGTCGTCATTTTGGCGATGATGAGCGGAGGATAATAAAAATCTAAGTGATCTCGAATTATATTCATCGTTACACAGAAATGGGGAAATAATACTGTATATTGGTAAGCATCGTCTTCTCAGCCAGTTCCAGCTTTCGACTTTATTTTGGATAATAATAGGAGAACCTTACAAAATTTTGGGAAGGGAAGCGAGAACCAAGATGAGCTCATTTTTTTTTGGGGGGGGGGGGGGGGATTAAAGAAATCTGTTAAGGAGGCCAAGAATGGCGGGGAGGAGAAGCTTTAGAGATTACTTTTCTCCCCGTGTCTGGCTTGGTTTTCAAGGCCGCATTCACACGACCGTGGACCGCGAACAGCTGGTCCGCAAAGCATGGGCACTGGGCGTGTGCACTCCGCATGGCGGTGCTCTCTCCCTGAAACTCCCGCAGCTTCTAACAGAAGATATAGCTGGTGGCAGTTGTAGATTTAAACTGAGCGCGTGCGACCATCTCATTGAGATAAGGAAAAAAACATACAGCAGGTGGCGCTATACAGACACATTTTATTGAATAACTCAGTGGCTCTGCTACATTTTTAATTACATGCAATTGCAAAAATATTCAGATCCAGGGGCCGGTTTCAAAAATGTAGAATATGCTTCATGGGACAACCCCTTTAAGGCAGTGTGGAGACGCTAGATTAGGGATCAGCAACCTCCAGCGCTCCATCAAACTACAAATCCCAGAATCCTCGTTTCACTTCTATGGAGCTACAAGATGAACCGAGTAATTGCGCATGCTGGGAGTTGTAGTTTCACAGCAGCGGGAGTGCCGGAGGTTGCTGATCCCTGCTCTAGATAGCACAGAGGGCCAGACCCACCCATCAAAAATGAGCGCCAGTAGAATAGATCAGTCCAGAGAAACAAAAAAAAAACAACATGGCAAGTTTGCCAAAGTATGCAGCGATTTCTTCATCAGTTCCATCTTTCAGCTGCAGCAGACAGGACATGCCCCTGAGAAAGGACACGCCCCCAGAGCTGCCAGCTTGAAATAAATTTAGCAGGATAATTGGAGTAATGAATGGGGAGATCTCTGGATCCATGTGAGGTACAGGGCTGGTTCTAGCTTTGTTAGAAAGAGGTTGTCATGTACTAGATGCTGCACCCACCTATTTCACTAAGACCAGCTCGCCCTGTAATGTGCATGGAGGCCTCCTAGTCTCCCTTCACATCAGGTTTCATGGGAGAGAAGGATCAGTCAGATGGATTTCAACATGCCTGATCGTTTTGTTCTTGGGGAGACACGCTTTGCCCTCTCTCCCTGTTCGGAACACATGCATGTTTGGCCGAGCCGAGGGTGCATGTGTATGAAAGGGGTTGGGAGACATGGCCTTTTAAAATCTTTGACTCTGATTTAGATTGTAACTGTAGAATATTGTCAATTTTTATTTTCAGTGTAATGTTCCGCTGCTAGAGGTTCTAGAAAATTCTTGAGTGTTTTTCCGCACGAGATGCAACTTTTGCTTTCCACGAGATGTTTCCATCTGGGATCTGCGCGCCCATCTGTATTTGCTTTTGGCCACGTGTATATACAGCGTGAGTGGAAGATTCACCCCGTAGGTGTCCGTCTGGAGCGTAAGCCATGGTGTGATCTCATGAGCACTCCCGCTCTCGAGGGCGTCGTTACAAAATGTGACCCCCTTCAGGGGATGACCAGCTACGTCAATGAGTCGGACTTTTATATCTTCCTACCCCGTAAAGTCGCATACCTTCGTATTGACTTGATGGTGGACGGTTTACACCAGGTGCATCGGGTTTGAAATACTAACCTGGTTTACGCTCCAGTTTGTAGATTAATTTTAAACATTTTTTTTGCACATTACAAATTTGTGCTAGCTTTCACTGCTGCCGACTGACGCTAAGGGTACTTTCACACTTGCGGCAGAGGGATCCGGCAATCTGTGTTGAAACAGACAGTATTTGTAGAGGGATCAGGATGCGGATCCGTCTCACAAATGCATTGCAAAAACGGATCCGTCTCTCCGGTTGTCATCTGGAAAAACGGATCCGTTATGTATATTTTTCACATTTTAAAAGGTCTGTGCATGCACAGACCAGAAGAATGGGTCCGCAATGCGGTATTTTTAATGCTGGATCCGGCACTAATACATTCCTATGGAATCCGGCATTACGGCAAGTGTTCCGGCATTTTGGACAGAGATAAAACTGTAGCATGCTGCGGTATTATCTCCGTCCAAAACGCCGTACAGTGACTGAACTGAAGCAATCCTGATGCATCCTGAACGGATTTCTCTCCATTCAGAATGTATTAGGATAAAACGGAAGCGTTTTTTTCCGGTATTGAGCCCCAACGACGGAACTCAATGCCGGAAAAATAAAACGCCAGTGTGAAAGTGATTATTCCTGACGACTGGTCCCATATACAAGGTGGGGACGCTCGCGATGGATTCTATTCTTAAACTAATAAGTCAATAGAAGGTTTGATCAGATCTGCCGCGTAGGGGCGACGCCCGGTTTTAATATAAACAGGGGCTGCGTACGGCTGGTGAGGGAGCCTTTGAAGTCGACACCACGGCAGAAGAGTGTCAAAGCGAGGAAGGCAATTAGAGGGCACAGTTATTGTTTGTGGGTCAGAAAAGGTCGCCCTTGTTATTCTAAGGTCCCTTGTTAAGGATCTGCTGAAATCCAAGCCCCTTGTGTTGGGAGACCTGCACCTCTCCGTGTTATTTTAGGTTTATTTCCCACTATGGTCCGTTCCGCTCTTCCTTCCCTTTTATTTTTTCGATACGTGCAGGAATTTAGGTGCGTGAACTGGTATGCGTTCTGGAGGTATGGATTCCAAAGTCCATTATGGTCCGTGGTAGCGGAATCCATAATAGGATTCTTCGATAACCCGAACTTTGGACGCCGAACTTAAAACACAAGTTCGCTCAACACTACTTCTTACGTGTATTTGTGTTTTTTTTGCCATCTTGTGTAGCCCTGGTGGTGGAGCAATCATTCTAATAGCAGATATTTATAATACGCCTACCGACGACGCAAATTGTGGAAGTTTAGAGTATAGAAAGGGATCCCACCACCCTATTGTGATCTGCATGGGGGTGTCCTGGTCTTAAAGCCATACTGCGACCATCTAAATAAGGCCGTAGTCAAAGCGCCTATTTAAATAATGCTGGAACGGTTGTCCGAAAGGTGAAATGCGACTTAGGCTACTTTCACACTTGCGTTGTTGTTTTCCGGTATTGAGATCCGGCAGAGAATCTTAATACCGGAAAAAATTGTTTCTGTTTTGTCCCCATGCATTCTGAATGGAACGAGATCCGTATAGGATGTCTTCCGTTCCGGCAGCATTACGTTTGGGACCGGACAGAAAACCGCTGCAAGCTGCGGATTTGCAGCCAGGCATAAAACCGGATCTGGCACTGAAAACAATGTTTGTTAATGGTAACGGATCCGTTACCATTAACAAAGTATTTAGCGACGAATCAGTTTTTTCCCCATTTGATTTCACACAACTGCATCCTAACGGAACGGATGAATCATGATGTGCAAAATCATCGGTATTGAGATCCTCTGCCGGATCTCAGTGGCGGAATTAACAACGCAAGTGTGAAAGTAGCCTTAGTGGAGACGGGGGGGATGGGGCAACCAGGTCAGTTTTATGAAGGTCACGCCTGGGACAAGCGTGTATAGGTGCGGAACATGCATGTTTATTTCAGTAGGCATATAACGCCACAAGTAAGGATCAGCCGTGTATAAATCTAACAGCCCGATCTCTCTCTCTCTCCCAAAAATTGGTGTCAGGAGGCCCCAAACGGCAGTTGACTGATCCGCTGATATAAGTCTAGATTCATCCCCTGACTGTTTTGTGAACGTGCACACTTGGCTCAGCTGAGCATGCATTTTTATTTCAACAGTTTTATTACAGCCAAAGCAAGGGTCGGCCATGTTGCAATCCAACGGTCTGATCTTTCTCCCTCCTGACCACTGCTGGTGGAGGAAAGTCAGGAGGCCCCAAAACAGCTGTTGACTGACCCACTGATATCAGGCCTATGTCTAGATCAGGCATGCTCGACCTGCGGCCCTCCAGCTGTTGTAAAACTACAACTCCCACAATGCGCTGCTGTAGGCTGATAGCTGTAGGCTGTTCGGGCATGCTGGGAGTTGTAGTTTTGCAAGGAGGGCTGCAGGTTGAGCATGCCTGGTCTAGATCATGCTGTTTGCCTCTGACCGTTTTGTAAACTTGCACACTTGGCTCAGCTGAGCATGCATTTTTTTTCCGTCAGGGATATAACGGCACAAGTATGGATCAGCCATATTGAAACGCGACATTTCCTATCCTCATTTCCACCTGCGGCTGCCGTTATAGTACAGACCCGCATTACATGACGGATCCCAGTCGTATCGGGTAATTCGGCCAGCACTAGCATACTTTCCTTCTCTACTTTGCAAGACTAAGGCAGCCATGTCCCGACTCCCCACAGGCACGATTGTGCGGGTAGAGGCCCTGGAAGTGGTTTATAACAGACTGGGCTTCTTGAAAGCCAACATGTCCAACCTTTCTATAATAGCAGCTTTCCTGCCGTTCCTTGTCCTTTACTTTCTGGTGTAATATCTGTATGGTTAAGCAGAGTAAATATGGAGCAGCAGATAACAGACACATGACATGCCTCCCCCATTACGTGTGCAAACCACACATACGTGTCCTAGCCAGCCCCTGGCATTCCTGATGACCCACATGTTTGTCATGGTCGCAGGTGCTGCAGTTTACATTAAGCACATAGGGGTTGCTGGGACTGCCATTCACCGTATGCTTCATTGGGTCCCTTCTCCTTAGACTTGTGCGATCCTGCACCATATTCGTACTAGGTATTTTCCACAATGGCTTCAGTATGTGGACCGGGCCAGTACCAGCGCACCGCCGGCTGCTTATTGCTGCCCACGGATCTTACTACCCTAACGAACGATACAGAGATCACTATCACATTGTCATTGTTGCGGTCGAATTGGAACGTGTGGCCCGTATGAAACTTGCCTAAAATTGATCCCCAGACGCGCTCTGCACCCGAGCACACCAACATTTCAGTTCCTGTTCGTGAGACATTTAAAGCCTGACCCCCAAATAAAACGAAATCCCCAACGAAGGCCCCTCGCCCATCTAAGCCTGTTCTCTCTCCTCTGCACTGATGAGGGGCAATCACCCTGAAGCAGGCGTCTTCAGATGAGGTGCTGGCTTAGCTCTAATCCTAAGTCATGTCTCAAGGCCTGTTTAAAGGGTCGAACATTGACTTAGAGGACTGCAACCTTCAACCTGGTAGCACCAGAGGCACAGCTTTCTTCTCATTTTTTTGGGGGAAGCTAATTTGTGAACCAATCCCCCCCCCCAAAAAAAAATAAGACATTTGGGAGCGGTGCTGCAGCACATCACCAGTCTTTGGATGTTTTAAGGCAGCTGCTGTGTCATAAACTACTTCAAGCCTAGACTCTATATGAAATTAGCTGGCCAAGAATAAAAAATGGCTTGCAGCTCATCTCCATTCACTTCAATGGAGGTGGACTGTAATACCAGGTTCAGCCCATGGACGGGTGCGGAAGAAGGTGGCCATGTTTTTCTAATCCACGTACCCTAGAAATAAGTGTTAGATGCAGTGTGTATAAGACTGCTTGGTTTTATTCTGGAAATATCCTTTTAATAACTTATGTGGTTTGTGTGCCTAGTCTCCTGTAGCAGACAGAGCTGTGGGGGAGGGCTCCTGCTACCGCCAGTTGCCTTACAGCCAGCACCCCCGATTTGTCTTTTGACGCTGGTACTGATGGTCCCATTTTGCCCCTAACCACCTATTTTATTAATGATCTTTTCATACGTTGTTGCATTAATAAGTTTTGACAGGTTATTATGTCGTGCAGTTCAGCAATCAGCTGGATTATCGACCTTTTCAATGCTAATGCATGATAATTGTGGCGTGTGACAGATGATCGCTCGGGGCTTTTAAGGTCGAGCACAGGGCAAGATAAGAAGAAATTCCCCCAGCGATGAATCGAAGAACAGTACGCCATGCTTCACTGCGCATGCACTGCCTATCAGACAGGGAGCACTGTCCTTTGCTTCTATAATTTGCAGGACGGACATATGGATGCGGACAGCACAGAGATGACATCCATTTGCGCACCCATACAAATAAATGGGTCTCAGACGTGGATGCAAAATATGGTTGTGTGAATGAGGCCTTGCAGTCAAGGTTTTTCCAGTAGGGCTTCAAGCAGGCTTGGTTATGTGATGTTGGAGCTGGGACGGGAAGGAGAAGCAGAGAGCTGATGCTACAGACAAAACCCCTTTAAGGCCTCTTTCACACAAACTTTTTTTTGCGAGTGTATGGGTAGTTTTTTGCGGTCCGTATACGGAACCATTCATTTCAGTGGGTCCGCAAAAAAAACAAAAACGGAAGGTACTCCTTCCGTTTCCGTATTTCCGTTCCGTTCAAAGATAGAACATGTCCTATTATTGTCCGCATCACGGACAAGGATAGTACTGTTCTATCAGGGGCTAGCTGTTCCGTAAAAAACGGAATGCACACGGATGTCATCCTTTTTTTTTGCTCATGCGGACCGCAAAACCATATGGTCGTGTGAAAGTGGCCTAACAGTACAGCAATGGCTGGCTTTTTTTCTAGACAGGCTATGAACACTCAAACCCAGATGCATAAGGACATGCTTGTGGTTCGGTGGCCTCCAACTAGGGCCAGATTCTCGGGAAGGCAGCTGAACTATCGGTGTGTGTTTTGGAGTGTGGGAGACCCGGGAAGAACATACAAACTCCATGCAGACATTGTCTTTGGTTGTAATCTCACCCAGGACCCCAGTTCTACGAGTGCTAACCACTGAGCCACTATGTGGCCCTTCTGCCAACCTTCAACCAGGTGCTGTCCTTGATCAGATTTGTATCTAGGACCCGAGTTTTCCAAGAGAACAGTGCTTACCCTTGCGTCACCGTGTGGCCCCTTTCTTGAAATTCAACCAACCCTTCTCCGAACCCAGCAGTTTTTCCTATATCTTGGAGCTCCATGCTGGTATCACCTAATACTCTGCACACTGTTTACATACTGCTTCATAGAGCTTTGGATAGGTTTAAGCAAATACTGTCTATTAAAGGGCCAGTGCAGCTTTACATTCGCGGCTCAGGCGCCGTTCTGTTTTCATTTCGAGTTTCTTCTTTTGTCGGCTTAATAAAACACCTAAAAAATAGACTGATTAAATACAGCCGGCAAACAACAGCCTCCTGTCTCAGGCAGCACACAGAGCGTATGCCAACACAAGTCTGATAGTGGGAGGGTAGGACGAGGGTCACGTCAGGCCTCTTCTTACATCTGCTGGATTGTTTACTTAGCCCCCCTCCTCCATGTCTATTAATTGTGACAGATTTAATTATGACTCTAAAAAGGGAGGGAGTCGGGCTGGCTGATCTGCACGTTTTTGTTCCAACTGGGGAAGATTCACTGACAAGTAGCGTCTTGTTAAGGCTTTCCAGACAGTCAAGTCCAATTTTAGTTGGGCTAGGTTTATTAGGTGGCTACCGATACAACTTCCCATGGCACGGTCTGGCAGTATAGGTACCACTCAAAAAGCTCCCAACTAGACGGCCATGGAAGTTTGAACCTGGATTCCTCTAAAGTGATAGTCAACGGAAAGCCCATTGTATCACCAAGGACACCAAGGAAACCTCTCCCATTCTTGTCTGCATTGTAGATGATGAGTAGTCCACCAGCTGTAGCTTTGAAGAGATACATACCATAACTAGTGTTGAGCGAACTTGTGTTTTAAGTTCTGCTTCCAAAGTTGGGGTTCGGGTTATCGAAGAATCCCATTATGGATTCCGCTACCAGGGACCATAACGGGATTCTTCGATAACCCGAACTTTGGATGCAGAACTTAAAAAACAAGTTTGCTCAACACTAACCGTAACCCTCAGGTTCTCAACAGGTGGCACATCGCTCTAGGGGTACTTGATAAGCCCTCATGCTCTGATTTTAAAGTATTTGTCCCATGAAGACCACCTATGTCTAAATACCCAAATGAGGCATGTAGACATCATGGAGAAGGTCCTCAACTTGGGTCAGAATGGAGTGCTGCTCTAAAAGCAGTTCTTGAGTAGAGCTGTCCTATTCCAAAGGCAGACAGAAAAACGTTTCCGATAGCTGGACCTGCGGTGGACATCTGACTGCACTTTGGTCTCTAAACTAGAAGTGGGGCAACCCCATTAATGGGTCCAGTGTATGACCATAACTTTGGAGGGTACTTAGATCTAATCTATTTGAAAGGAGTGTGACTTGTGGCGTCCAGTCACGTTAGATGTACCGTAAGTTGTCTGAACAGCTCATTTTGGTAGGAATGGTTCTCTAGGTGGGCGTCTCAGGAAGCTGGATAGAACAGGTTGGATTTTAGCATGCCCGATGCTTGGTTGCCCACCTCAATATTATTCTCCTCCCCCCGCTAAAAACATATGCATGCTTTGCCGACTGTGCATGTCTATGAGGGAGTCGGGAGGAACAGCTGTCCGCAAAACAAGCGCTTGACAGACAAGTTTCTAAGGTCTGTGTCCACCTTTAGGAAAACTAAGGGGACAATGCTTCTGCCAGTCCATAGGGTTGTCCAGGATTTTGTTATTGAAATCCTATCCTTAGGATAGTCCATAAGTATGTGATTGGTGGGAGCCTTCCCCCCCCCCTCACCCCTAACGGTCCGCTATTTCAGTGTAGCTTCAGGGTCGGAAATACACAGTACCATCCATTGTGTAGTGGATGGCGCTGCGTACTACAGCACTTCTCCCGGTGACTTCAGCACTTCACAAATGGCAGAGCTGAGTATTTCTGGTGGTGACTCCGGGCGCCAGAGCTACACTGATACAGTCGGGTGTCGGACCCCTATCGATCAGATATTCATGTCCAATCCTGATGATAGGCCATAAATATCAAAATCCTGGAGAACCCATTGACCTTTTAGTCTTATGTAAAATGTAGTCCTATTAGGTAGGTAGTTGTACTTAAGTGGACATTTTCTCAGAATCTGACTGTTCTGAGAATTAACCAGCTATATATGGTGTGATAATTCAGCATGATGGGGCCAAGAACTGTCAGAAGACTCCTACCATGTAGGGCATTCAGTACCTGGAGATGTTCAGATGTCTGTAGCCCTAGGCTAAAAATGAGCAAACTGGAGGCCTCGCAACATCTGGCTGTGTTAGTACTTATCGTCTCTTGCCAAACTGCTGTGTTCTGAATGGCTGTTTAAGGGCTGGTGTGAATTTTGGCATACAGCATATACATTTCAACTATGCAGTAACTTGCTGTCTTGCGTGCTCTGTCCCAGGTGAGAGCTGGTGCTAGATCTACTATTAGAATTTGATTTTATAGGTACAAAATGTCATCTAAACAATTATTCTTTTGACCTAGGATTTTTCTCAGCACGACTGTCAGTCTATGGCAGTGTTTCCCAACCAGTGTGCCTCCAGCTGTGGCAAAACTACAACTCCCAGCATGCCCTCACAGCCAAAGGCTGTCCGGGCATGCTGGGAGTTGTAGTTTTGCCACAGCTGAGGCACACTGAAATCACAACTCCAGCATGCCCGCACAGCCAAAGGCTGTCCGGGCATGCTGGGAGTTGTAGTTTTGCCACAGCTGGAGGCACACTGGTTGGGAAACACTGGTCTATGGTATATCATTCTTGTCATTTACTTTGAGACCTCTCTATTTATTTTCTGTCCTGTGAGAGTAGCCGTATAGTAGTTATATTCCTGTACATAAGAGCGGTATTATAGTAGTTATATTCTTGTACATAGGAGGTAGTATTATAGTAGTTATATTCTTGTACATAGGAGCAGTATAATAGTAGTTATATTCTTGTACATAGGAGGCAGTATTATAGTAGTTATATTCCTGTACATAGGAGCAGTATTATAGTAGTTATATTCTTGTACATAGGAGGCAGTATTATAGTAAATATATTCTTGTACATAGGAGCAGTATTATAGTAGTTATATTCTTGTACATAGGAGCAGTATTATAGTAGTTCTATTCTTGTACATAGGAGCAGTATTATAGTCAGGGGCGTAACTATAGGGGAAGCAGGGGAAGCGGCTGCTTTGGGGCCCTGACCCAGAAGGGGCCCATCCAAGAGGAGGAGAAGTACTAAAAGATTTTGTCAGGGCTCCTCAACATTATTACACAATAAAATTATATACAGTGGCAGTATAGACGGATGGAACAGCTGCCCGGCCTGGTCTGAGAGAGCGATCTTTACTAGCCACAGGAAAGGGGGCGGCATGAAAGGAAGGGGTTGTGAAAAAATTACTGGGGGAGGGGGCCCCATTCAAAAATTTGCTGTGGGGCCCAGTCATTTCTAGTTACGCCACTGATTATAGTAGTTATATTCCTGTACATAAAAGCGGTATTATAGTAGTTATATTCCTGTACATAGGAGCAGTATTATAGTAGTTATATTCTTGTACATAAGAGCGGTATTATAGTAGTTATATTCTTGTACATAGGAGGTAGTATTATAGTAGTTATATTCTTGTACATAGGAGCAGTATAATAGTAGTTATATTCTTGTACATAGGAGGCAGTATTATAGTAGTTATATTCCTGTACATAGGAGCAGTATTATAGTAGTTATATTCTTGTACATAGGAGGCAGTATTATAGTAATTATATTCTTGTACATAGGAGCAGTATTATAGTAGTTATATTCTTGTACATAGGAGCAGTATTATAGTAGTTATATTCTTGTACATAGGAGCAGTATTATAGTCAGGGGCGTAACTATAGGGGAAGCAGGGGAAGCGGCTGCTTTGGGGCCCTGACCCAGAAGGGGCCCATCCAAGAGGAGGAGAAGTACTAAAAGATTTTGTCAGGGCTCCTCAACATTATTACACAATAAAATTATATACAGTGGCAGTATAGACGGATGGAACAGCTGCCCGGCCTGGTCTGAGAGAGCGATCTTTACTAGCCACAGGAAAGGGGGCGGCATGAAAGGAAGGGGTTGTGAAAAAATTACTGGGGGAGGGGGCCTCATTCAAAAATTTGCTGTGGGGCCCAGTCATTTCTAGTTACGCCACTGATTATAGTAGTTATATTCCTGTACATAAAAGCGGTATTATAGTAGTTATATTCCTGTACATAGGAGCAGTATTATAGTAGTTATATTCTTGTACATAGGAGGCAGTATTATAGTAGTTATATTCTTGTACATAGGAGGCAGTATTATAGTAATTATATTCTTGTACATAGGAGCAGTATTATAGTAGTTATATTCTTGTACATAGGAGGCAGTATTATAGTAGTTATATTCTTGTACATAGGAGGCAGTATTATAGTAGTTATATTCTTGTACATAGGAGCAGTATTATAGTAGTTATAGTCCTGTACATAGTAGGCAGTATTATAGTAGTTATATTCCTGTACATAAGAGCAGTATTATAGTAGTTATATTCCTGTACATAGGAGCAGTATTATAGTAGTTATATTCTTGTACATAGGAGCAGTATAATAGTAGTTATATTCCTGTACATATGAGGCAGTATTATAGTAGTTATATGCTTGTACATAGGAGGCAGTATTATAGTAGTTATATTCTTGTACGTACGAGCAGTATTATAGTAGTTATATTCTTGTACATAGGAGCAGTATTATAGCAGTTATATTCCTGTACAAAAGAGCAGTATTATAGTAGTTATATTATTATACATAGGAGCAGTATTATAGTAGTTATATTCTTATACATAGGAGCAGTATTATAGTAGTTATATTCCTGTACATAGGCATTATTATAGTAGTTATATTCCTGTACATAGGAGCAATATTATAGCAGTTATATTCCTGTACAAAAGAGCAGTAGTATAGTAGTTATATTCTTGTACATAGGAGCAGTATTATAGTAGTTATATTCCTGTACATAGGCAGTATTATAGTAGTTATATTCCTGTACATAAGAGCAGTATTAGAGTAGTTATATTCTTATACGTAGGAGCAGTATTATAGTAGTTATATTCCTGTACATAAGAGCGGACAATAGGATCCACCGCAGCACTCCAGTAAATAGCAAATATCTTCTTTTATTAGCACCAAAGTGTAGCAACGTTTCAACCTTTCGGTCTTTGTCAAGCTCCTTATAGTATTATAGTAGTTATATACATAGGAGCAGTATTATAGTAGTTATATTCTTGTACATAGGAGCAGTATTATAGTAGTTATATTCTTGTACATAGGAGGCAGTATTATAGTAGTTACATTCTTGTACATAGGAGCAGTATTATAGTAGTTATATTCTTGTACATAGGAGCAGTATTATTGAAGTTATATTCTTGTACATAGGAGCAGTATTATAGTAGTGATATTCTTGTACATAGGAGGCAGTATTATAGTAGTTATATTCTTGTACATAGGAGCAGTATTATAGTAGTGATATTCTTGTACATAGGAGGCAGTATCATTCTAATAATATGCTGGAATATTTTATTAAGTGCCCCTATTTCCATATTATCCATTATAACATTTGTTGCTTGTTTCTGCATGAGATAATGCAAAGAAAATTATACAAGAAATTATGACCTACAATCCGCTTCTCTCTGTTCATGTTCAAGTCGAGTTAAATATTTGTCAAGCTTCCTCATCTGCTCTGGAGGTCTCTCTCCTCCATGTGGCATTGGTCTGTAGAAGATTTCTCTGTAAGGCCTCATGCACACGGCCGTTGTTCGGGTCCGCGTCCGAGCCGCATATTTCGCGGCTCGGCCGCGGACCCATTCATTTCAATGGGGCCGCAAAAGATGCGGACAGCACTCCGTGTGCTGTCCGCATCCGTTGCTCCGTTCCGTGCCCCCGGAAAAAAAATATAGCATGTCCTATTCTTGTCCTTTTTTCGGACAAGAATAGGCATTTCTATAATGGGCTGCGTTCCGTTCCGCAAAATGCGGAACGGAACGCGGATCAGCTTCTGTGTTTTGCGGATCCGCGATTTGCGGACCGCAAAACACCAACGGTCGTGTGCATGTAGCCTAACTCTGAGCTGTTTGCACCAATTGTTCAGATTTTTTTTTATTTTTCATTTTATCATAAATAACAATAACATTAGTGTATGTCTTAATGAGGAGTGGGGTTTCATTTGAGTCTTCTGCCTGTTTCTCTCAGAGCTTCACCGTCCCATGACTGCCATGTTTACTATGCTAAATCGACTGTGCGGAGAACTGTGTGCAGCAGGGCATGGTGCACACTGAGCAAATGTTTACGGACAGGCAGTCATTAGAATTTCTCTCCGGGCCTGCCTTTTAATGTTGATGTTATGAACACATGTATTCTGAGAATGTTGTGTAATAGTCATTTTCATAGGACAACATTGGTATACCCCAGGGTTGGACTAGTTCTTGGAGCCGGGTACCCAACACACCGAAATGCGGTAGGCCTCTAATAGGTATTCTCGGGTAATAAGTTGACCGGAACGATGAGCTTTTTGGTGGCATATGGGCCATTTAGGTAACACCCTGTTGACCAGATATCTGCTTACCTCAGTAGATCCTCCAGATAATCAGTAGGAGTCTGCTGTGTAGATTATAACATGTTTAGTGGAATTGTATTGCAGTTGTCCTTATAGGTTGTTCGTTTCTGAAAACATTTTCAAGTAATAGTTTTGTAGACTACATACTTGGACACTACATAGTGAAACCTCACCTGAAGGCCACCCGTTTATCCAGACCATCTTTCACATACTCAGTATATTGGCCATCCCTTTGAGAGAACATCTCCTCCAGAGGACCATTTTTTTGTGTAGTTTTGGTTGGTCGTCTCGACTTGGTTTTAAGGTATAGGTTTTTGAAACACAGTACAGACCTAGAGTGATTAGGATGGAGTTCTGATCATTTGATCTGTTATCTCAGGTGGCAGATCTCTCAGAATGTAGAAGAAATTATAAATGTGGTAGACTGAGCCGGTTTGGCAGTATTATATATCATAGTAAAGGCGTTATTTTTTTTTACTAGCTGTGTAGCACTATGGCTTAGCTCCGGCTTTTGCTGTGGTTAAAGCTTGTGGTCTGAGGATTTCGAGTCCGGATTTTCCCATGCACTATGGATTGCTCTTGTAAGGTGTTTACCTTTTGCTTTATTTGAAGCCGGACAGATTCTATGAACTTTTTGCTTGTCGTTATTGGTGTTTTACATTTTTGAGTTGTTTTCTAGTAACCTCTACGAACGAACTTATTGATAGTCTGCTGAAATGTCAAGGAACTTTTTGACGTCTTGTTATTAGCTCCTAAATTCTACAGTATGCTATTTATTTGTGGCTTCACTGCATCTCTTACGTCACATCCAACTAGAAAATAACCAAAAATATATTTTTTTAGATTAATCTATGATTCATAGATGGCGTACTAGGCTTCTATGTGAGTCTGTCTCACCTGGAGACGCTGAGTTTGTAGCCACCGTCTAGGGTGTGTTTCTCTTTCCTAGCGTGAAATGTCAAAGTGTGTTTCTTTGCTTTATTTAACACTGTGACCCCCAGCGGTTAGTCTGCTGTCACCGGTCGCCTTCTTCTGGAGAAGATTCATTTTCGAATGGTTCCTTCTTTAGACCCTATGCAATTTTTTTCCCCCATAGAAACAGGTAGACAATTTATTATCACCAGATACAATAAAGTAGTCATAAAGTGTATTTATGGCGGTATGGCCATAGTCTATGATTTGGAGGTGCCTGTTTTGCGGTCCCCCAAGTATCTGCTTGAAGACCACCGAAGTAGACCTTGTCAAAGTGGCCATAAGATTTGAAAAGTTTTGCAAATCACGATGTAAGGCAAAATTTGGCAATGTCTGTTGGTACCCTCTCCTATCACACATGCAGGATGTTTTTAGCTCTACGCCTTGAAGGAAGACTCTCTCAGGCTAGGAGGTGTTTGTGTAAGGAACTGTGCCGAATTGCTTGATGATTTTGAGTTTTGACTCAGTCTAAAGAACAATTTGGGGCTCTTATGATGTTTATTATGGGCCACGTTCAATAAAACCTCAATAATCTGGTTTCCTTGGGGTCACCAAGGTTCCAGAATATCAGAAATTTGGACAAATTGGGCATATATTAGATATACTTACCTGCTCCACAGCAGATGCTGAAGGACCTACTCTTGTCCACCAGTGTTGGTGATGATGAAATACCATTGAGAATGCTTTTGACACTTGAAGATCTAGGCCAGGGATCAGCAACCTTCGGCACTCCAGATGTTCTGAAACTACAACTCCCAGAATGGTCCATTCACTTCTATGGTAGCTGTGAGAACAGCCGAGCATGTTTGCATGCTGGGAGTTGTAGTTTCACAACAGCTGTAGTGCCGAAGGTTGCCTACCCCTGATCTAGGCTGTAACCTTGTGTGGACCCACCAGAAAACCAAGAGATATCTTGAACGTCAGTTGTTGTGGACCTGCAGCTATGGAGTTGTAAAAAGAGTACATTTCCAGAAAGCAGGACCTTCCTCAGTCAGGTGCCAGTGTGGCGCTGAATTGACAAAATTTTAATTTATGACTATATTTTGGCTGAACGTGCTCTTTTTAGCATTTCTCAATGTCAAGTAGGAGCTCTGAGAACATAAGTTTGCCGTCTTTAGCAAAAATGAATTTTGGTGGCTAAGAAGGCTTTTTTTTTCAGCAGAGAGTTCAGTTTATCTTTGTGAAAATGTCAGGGTGAAATGTATAATCCATGAGTGAACTGTCATTCGGGGACGGCCGGTTACAGTAGGACAGAAAGCGGTCATTGTCCCGAGTTCACAGAACGATCTGTTATCGAGGAGAGATTCCTGCTCCGACCTTTGAATTAATCCTGGTAATTTTTCCCTCTGTAATGAAAGAAGCCCGGGGCTTCACAAAGAGTCGACGTGAATTACTCCGATGATGAGATGGATTAAATTTCTTTTAAAAGGCCGTAGAGTGGGAAGGGTTCTGGCGGCTGATGATTCTCCCTATCACTACTTCGCTCCCAGGTCTTTGACTCTCTGGGACCTGTCTGCTGAGGACTCCATTTTTAAAGGAACCCGTAAATCTAAATTTGCTTGTATAAAACGACTGCTCACAGGCGTGTATGTCCCGGAAACTGGAGATGCCAGACTACGGGCCACCGTCGGGCATCTCCAAACATGGACCACGAAAAATAAGTAAGAGTAATCGAGGGCTCAGTGGTCTGATCCTACTTTTCTGGTACTGTGTGCATTGTGTTTGGTTTGTACTTAAAGGACTCCACTGAAACGGGGTTGTCACTCTCGCATTCAGCAGCTGAATTTGCCATTATTGGTGGGGGAGGTTCCCTCAGACCAGACATTTTTGCTGCAGAAGCTGGGCTTTCGGAAGATCCTCTAGAGTGGGACCTGCCTATAGGTGTGGATCGTAAAGGCGGCCATGTGCCTGAGATAATTGTCAGCTGAGTGCTTACTCGGCTGTTAGCTATTTCGTCTGATCCTTCTATGCACATGCTTGCTCGGCTCGGTCGAGCATGCATGTGTTGTGAATAGGACTGCCAGACACCTATCTCCTCGAGAAGAAAAGGGTCCAACTTGTCCAATCCTTATCTCCTCTAACTTCAAATGCCAACTCCACTTTGATTGACAGGGCCAAGTGTGATCATGTTTTCACTGCCTGGCCCTGTCAAAGTGCAGAGGGCGTGGCAATTACAGAGAGAGCAGAGCCTCTAGGTGTAATGGTAACGCCCCCGTTGCTCCTAGAGGCTCACACATTTTTGCACAGCGGTGGTGCTGTTTTTGGCAGAAAGCAGCCATGTTTTTCTAGTCGCATGCAAACCCTTTAACTTGCCTATAACTCTTGGTAACTTCCATCGTACACGATTCATCATCAACTCTGAAATAGTCTCTTCATATTTATACAAAAACCCCCTCTAAAAGAAATCTTGGCTCCAGATCTCTAGAACAGGCATCCTCAACCTGCGGCCCTCCAGCTGTTGTAAAACTACAACTCCCACAATGCCCTGCTGTAGGCTGATACCTGTAGGCTGTTCGGGCATGCTGGGAGTGGTAGTTTTGCAACAGCTGGAGGGCCGCAGTTTGACGATACCTGCTCTAGATGATAAGTAAAGCAAAAGTTTATCTTTCGGTGTGCGTTTTTCTACGTGATGTACACTGCCTGATAGTGATGAGTAATATTTTGCTTTTTGCTTTTTATTTTTTAGGGAAGTTACCCAGTTTGGGAAGATTTTATTAGCAAAGCTGGAAAACTGCAGTCACAGCTCAGGTGAGTAGTCTGGAAAAAGCTACAGAAATGTGCATTAAAGTGACATTCAGACCCATAGTTGGAAGTGTCCGACCCCAGAGGAAATATATACAGGCGTCCTGACAACTGCTACGTAGGACCTGACAACCCTCGGCGGCTGTAATAGGAGCCTGGTGAAAGACCCCTATGGGTTCTCTGAATCAGCATGAAAGAGGTTAAATCTTGGGAGTGGGTAAAAGTGGGCAGCACTTTTATTGGTGCCCTATATGGGGATATTATTTAGGCATTCTGTGATGGCGTTCTTTAAAGGGGTTATCACAAGATTTAGGGTGCATTCACGCCACCATATGTATTTTGTGGTCTGCAAAATATGGATGACGTCCGTGTAACATCCGTTTTTTATCTTCTTTTTTTTTTTTTTTGCAGACCTGTTGACTTCAATGGGTCTGTGGTCTTTTGTGGAACGGACATACAAATGCAGAAAGCACATGGAAGACATCTGCGTGCTTTCTGCATCCGTGGGTCTATTCCGCCAAATTTAGAACAAGTCCTATACTTGGCTGCAAAATCCCAAAATGAAGTCAGTGGGTCTGCAATTTAAAAAAACGGAGGCAGCACGGAAGTCATCTGTATTTTGAGCATCCGTCACAAAATACATACGGTGAATGCACCCTTAAACATGGGATAGGGGGATACGTTTTTGAATGTTTAGACCTCCACTGGTCACAAGAATGGGGGATCCGTGTCTCGCTGCTTGAATGTAGTGGTGGTCGCACATGGAGATAGTCCCTGAAGTCCCAATGAGATGACTGGAGTGGCAGCGTGTATGCTCCACTCTAGCTGCACTCAAACAGGGGAGACTTGGGGACCCCCATTCTTCTGATCTGTAGGGGTCCCGACCATTGGACTTCCACTGATCAGACACTTATCCCCTTTTTTATTGATAGTGGCTCTTTAACCACTGTATGGTAGCAGTATTTAATCATTGTATGACGGTACTATTTAGGATGCTATTATTTGTACATTGTATAGCGGTTTAATGTGTTCACTATAGGCAGTGCAATTTCAACACTGTGGCGTTAGTGATTTGGTACTATATGACAGTGGCAGTCGGTTCAGAGCACTCCTTATTCATGGTAACCACAGCCACGTGGCCACGTTATGTTGTGTCTCTAGAGCGGATTTTGTGATTTTACACATACTGCGTTTCGTTGGTACATGAATATGGTATGTTCAGTGTGCCAGTAAAGGCTCATTCACACGTCAGTGTTTCACGGACGTGTGCTGTACGTTTTCTCCGCGGACAGCACACGTCCCCACTCATTTGAATGTGTGTATTCAGACTACAGTGTTTTTATCACGGACGCACGCTCTATTTTGTCCGTGTTCGCGGATCAATCACTCCTAATATAGTCTATGGGTCTGTGAAAGCCACAGACGCCATCTGTGTTTCACAGATTATTAGGAAGAGATGCTTTGAAATTTATTTTTCAGCTGTGCAGGGTTAGTGAAACACGGATGGCACACGGACAGCAAAAAACTGACACACGGACCAAACACGGATCCTTCACGGACAGCTTCACAAATGCATCACTGACCACCTTCTCACGGATTTGAACACGGACGTGTGAATGAGGCTTTAGGCTGGGTTCACATCACGTTTTATGCCTCCATTTGATGTGTACCTTAAAAAAAAAAGGATACAAAAACTCACACACCACGTTCTTGTATCCTGCAGAGTCCGGTAAAAAAAAATACCGTTTTTTTAAACAATAGAACTCTATAATGAACGGATGTCAGTCTGAGACATCCGTTTAATGTTTACGTTTATGTATAAGTTATGTGGATGGGGAAAGCGTGATGTGAACCCACCCTAACACATACATCTCACCCTATCCATCATGGTATATTGTCCTATTGAAGCCCATTCCCCACCTTCTACGTGTCCTCACTGTCAGATTAGAAGTGAGGCAGCGGCGGTGTATGGTGGACGGAGGATGGCGGCGCTGCATCACGCTCCAGGAGACGTGACAATTTGTCAATGAAAATGCTGCTCTCTGCTTTCTGAAACTGGGTCGCTGAGAGGGGGCGGCCGCTGACGTCTGTGTGCACACTCCTCTCTGCACAGCAACTCCGCCGGCACCACAAAAGAGAGATCTGTCTCCATGGTAACACCAGAGCGGGCAGCGCGGACCAGGGAAGAAGGAAAATACCTGGAGGTCGCCTGGCAATATGGCATCTAACGACTGCCATTGGCTAGAATATAAGACTGTAATATCTATCTATCTATCTATCTATCTATCTATCTATCTATCTATCTATCTATCTATCTATCTATCTATCTAGAGTATCTATCTATATCTATCTATCTATCTATCTATCTATCTATCTCATGTGTATCTATCTCAATATCTATCTACAAAGGAAGAGTGGAGCAGTTGCCCACGACAACCAATCAGATTCCAGCTCCTATATTTCAGAGGCCCATTTTTAAATGTAAGCTCTTACACGATTGGTCACTCCACAACTGCTCCACACTTCCATTAGAAAATCTCCTGCGATTTGCACATATGTAGCAGAGCTGAACGTGTGACTACATGTATTTGCAATTTGTCGTACATAACCTTTTAGGCTAGGTTCACGTTACATTCATGATGTCTGTTTCATGTGTACGCTGGAACGCTCCTGACGTACACGCTACACACATCTATCTATAGGATACAATAGCCACACAGGGCTATTGCAGCGTCCTTGTGGCCTCCATCTGGACGATCCACTTCAGTATTGATATGGAATAGCATACTAGACTGCACTTTTCCATACAACCGTATCCAAAAATAAATATACGGTATACTGTAGATGTACGTCAAATGGATATTTCCATATGGCACCCACACCTGCTGGACATTTATGGCACATCGTATCCCCTTTAAACATATAGGGGAAATTGATCAAAATGGTGTCAAGGAAAACTGACTTGGTTGCCCCTAGGAACCAATCAGATTCCACCTTTCATTTTCCAAAGGAGCTCTGAAAAATGAAAGGTGGAATCTGATTGGTTGCTATGGGTGATGAAGCCAGTTCTACTTTACACCAGTTTTGATAAATCTACCCGCATACTTTTTTGTCTTCATGGGTCGCTATGGATGACGGATGCTACTGTATGGCATTTGTTTAACATATACGTTTTGGCGTATCCATAAACGTCATTTCCATGTACGTGTGGTGGTAGCGCTGAGTTGCTCGCCATAACTCATTTGGACATTACAGTCTATACATTTACATAAGACTAAAAGCACACACTGTGCTTCAGCGCTTCTGGTAATGGCCGTCGGCTCTGCTACATCTCCGTGTGTACAGATTGTGCATTATGAGCGATTATTTGACGGATCTGCACATTTTGGCTCCATAAGGAAGCATTATTAACCCCGTGTAGTAAATGCTGCGCCGCGTAGATGAATAGATTCGCAGTGACCTCTATTTCCTTGCTGTCGGCTAAAGCTCCATCTTGTAAATTCATTGGAATTGTCTCCCGCTGTGTTTCCAGCTGAGTGGAAGCTGTTGTCATTTAATTAGACATATTGTTATATAGGAACGCCATGAAAGCCCGGCCTGGCGTCCTCCATTATGGGCTCCTGCTAATCTGACCGCACCGAAAATATTCATATTTGGTTTCGCTCTGGTAGATTAGAGAGAATTTACAATGATAATACAAAAAAAAGTCTGACTTTGAGAAATTTGGGTGACAACCCATGCGGCCTCCTTTTCACACAGGTCTGGATGGTGAACTGATAACTCTCATCATTTCTCTGTAGGACCACCGTGGTGGCGGCTGCAGCGTTCCTGGACGCCTTCCAAAAGGTAGCTGACATGGCAACCAACACCCGGGGTAAGTGACAAGTCCGTTAATTGGATTTTGCTGTTAAAGGGAGACTCCATGAATTACATAATTGTATAAAGACGTCCCCCTGTGGGACACTAGTGGTAATCGGGCTGGAAAACTGATAAATGGAAAAAAAACGTATTTTTTGCATTAGTTATCTCTCATGGTGCTTCAGTTCTGTTTTTCATTTTTTTTAAATCTTTCCCTCCATAGGTGGGTTTTAGTTGTCACATAATAGCGTGCACCTACTAAGTGATACCCATCTAAAGGTGACATGGGTCCTGTTGTGGGAAAAATAATGTCACGAGGTCTGAGGATAAAATCTTCTACAGTGTGTTTATACAGCTCTCTCGCTTGCTCTCTATCTTGCTCGCTCATGCAAGCGTTGCTTAAAGGGGTTGTCCAGCCTTATGGGCATTAACTAACCACAGGAGTGTGTTGCACCTAATAAAAAAAAAAAAATCATTGCCGCTCCGACGCCCTGGCTCCTTTTGTGATCGTTTGGGGACACATCACCATGTCCCCAAGTTAGGGACCGGAATATCACAGACCAGAGAGAGAGAGCGCCAGAACGGAACGGTGAGGAGCAGGTGAGCATTTTTTCATTAGGTATAACAGACTCCTGGGGCTAGTTTAAAATCCCCATAAGGCTGTACAACCTCTTTAAATAGACACTAACTTTTCGCACAACTTTGCATAAATCAGTAGTACAAGCGACCACAAAAAACTTTGTAATAAGTTTTGTCAGGGAGAACTGTCTAATTCTCCTGTTATCAGCCGTTTATCAGCCCCCACCCCCTCCCCAAATTGGTTTTCACTTTGAAGAATGCCTTTTTCCCATCCAGGACAGATTATCTCTGCAGGAGGATCATATTACACGTGTCAGTGCAAGTCTATGGAGATGGGAGGGTGGAGGAGTGAGCAGGAGCTGAGGGGACAGGCGCAGACAAAGAGAACAGCACAGCTACATAGGGAGGGTATAGCTCTGTAATGTCCTCCATTATCCTTGGGTTGCTTCTGAGTGCCTGTGAGACAATTAGGAAGGAGATTTTCCTCTACTTTCTGTGTGCAGTGAATGGCAGTTAGTCTAGGGTAGGCAAGCTGCGGTACTCTAGCTGTTGTGAAACTACAATTCCCAGCATGCTCCATTTATTTCTATAAGAGTTCTGAGAAAAGCAAAGCAAGTATGCATGCTGGGAGTTGTAGTTTTTCAACAGCTAGAGTACCGCAGGTTGCCTACCCCTGGCCTAGGCTAAGCTGAGAGAAGGCCATGGTGCTACTGCAAGCGAGGGTGCCTTCTCAAGCAGCTGATCGGATGGGGTCCCGGGTGTCGGAACCCCCACCATTCAGATACTGATGACTTTTCCAGCGGTTCTATGTCTCGGAAAACCCCTTTATTTAACATTTGGTCTTCTCGGCTTCTTCTCTAGTGCCCTCCTGTTCAGTACAAGTAAGGACATGATTCAAGATATATGAAAATATCTAGGGAGGAGATGGGGGCTTCTCACTGGGTCTCAGGGCTAATAGTTAAATTACACAAAGTATGTGTTGGCAACGTGGAGATAAAACCAGAAAATGGATCTAAAGAAGGTTTGCCAAGGGCCTATGCAAAGAAAGCCACCCCTTTAAAGGGGTTGTGTCACGTCAGCAAGTGGCATTTATCATGTAGACAAAGTTAACACAAGGCACTTACTAATGTATTGTGATTGTCCATATTGCCTCCTTTGCTGGCTGGATTCATTTTTCCATCACATTATAAACTGCTTGTTTCCATGGTTACGACCACCCTGCAATCCAGCAGTGGTGGCCGTGCTTGCACACTATAGGAAAAAGCATCAGCCTATTTGAACTCCCACAGTTCCGGCCACCAGGGAGGCCAGCACTTTTTTCTATATTGGACAAGCACGGCCACCACTGCTGGATGGCAGGGTGGTCGTAACCATGGAAACAAGCAGTGTATAATGTGATGAAAAATGAATCCAGCCAGCAAAGAAAGCAATATGGAGAATCACAATACATTAGTAAGTGCCTTGTATTACTTTTTCCACATGATAAATGCCACTTGCTGAAGTGAGACAACCCCTTTAATAGCTTCCGCCACATGATCCAGGTGATGATGTCACGCGTTAATATAATTTTATTAATTAGTTCCCGGATAACGAGTTCTGTTCATTAGCCAAATAATAACCGGGGCTTAGACCTGACTGCAGTTTATTATCAGTTTTAGCAGCTGGATTATCCGTTCAATAAGCACTTTTTTTTTTCTTTCTATCCTAAGAGCTTAACCCTCCTAAGCTTCACACCGCGTGGCTGCGGCGGGTGGCTCTATGTGCTCCTCCGGTCTAACAGTCCATTTTATAAGAGCCGTGACCGGCTGTCAGCACAGGGCCCCATGCGTTTAATGTGCTTATATCAGCAGCGGGCATTGGGGGAGAGTGTCAGCGTGTGAATGACAGAGCGGTAACACTCATTGTTCCTGCGTTTCCAGAGAGATCTGGGATTCACACGTGGTTTATATGGTGTCAGCGTGTACAGAACAGCTTACAGACTGTGTCATGCAGTTCAGGTTGGTTATTTCGATAATTCTGGTTTATGCCGAGGAAGCCTTTTTATGCTGCAAAGCTTAGAGTTTTCCAGTTTTGTGTAGCTAAAGCTTATTAATTTAAAAAAAAACTGCATATGGGACAAGTTTTAAAGAAAACGGGGGCAACAAGCAATATTGGGCTCCACTGCTTGTTACAGACAGTTTTTCAAAGAATTAAAAAAGCTGCGTAAAAAAAAAAAATTGGGCAAAAAGTGCATAAATTATACTTCTATACAATAAGCAAAAATACTGCCGTATAGAGTGTGTTGCACACACTATAGTGCCATTTATTACCAAGATAAAACTTATGGTGCTTATAGTTTCCATGTAATACTGGCGTACTGTCTCCATGTAATGCTGGCGTACGGTGTCCATGTAATACTGGCATACGGTGTCCATGTAATACTGGCCTACTGTCTCCATGTAATACTGGCATACGGTGTCCATGTAATACTGGCCTACTGTCTCCATGTAATACTGGCATACGGCGTCCATGTAATACTTGCATACGGTGTCCATGTAATACTAGCATACAGCGTCCATGTAATACTGGCATACGGCGTCCATGTAATACTGGCATACTGTGTCCATGTAATACTGGCTTACTGTGTCCATGTAATACTGGCATACTGTGTCCATGTAATACTGGCATACTGTCTCCATGTAATACTGGCATACTGTCTCCATATAATACTGGCATACGGCGTCCATGTAATACTTGCATACGGCGTCCATGCAATACTGGCCTACTGTCTCCATGTAATACTGGCATACGGCGTCCATGTAATACTGTCATACGGTGTCCATGTTATACTGTCATACAGTGTCCATGTAATACTGGCATACTGTGTCCATGTAATACTGGCATACGGCGTCCATGTAATACTGGCATACGGCGTCCATGTAATACTGGCATACGGCATCCATGTAATACTGGCATACGGATAATACTGGCATACGGCGTCCACGTAATACTGGCATACTGTGTCCATGTAATACTGGCATACTGTCTCCATGAAATACTGGCATACGGCGTCCACGTAATACTGGCATACTGTGTCCATGTAATACTGGCATACTGTCTCCATGTAATACTGGCATACGGCGTCCATGTAATACTTGCATACAGCGTCCATGCAATACTGGCCTACTGTCTCCATGTAATACTGGCATACGGCGTCCATGTAATACTGGCATAAGGTGTCCATGTAATACTGTCATACGGTGTCCATGTTATACTGTCATACGGTGTCCATGTAATACTGGCATACTGTGTCCATGTAATACTGGCATACAGCGTCCATGTAATACTGGCATACGGCGTCCATGCATACTGTGTCCATATAATGCTGGCGTACGGTGTCCATGTAATACTGGCCTACTGTGTCCATGTAATACTGGCGTACGGCGTCCATGTAATACTGGCATACGGCATCCATGTAATACTGGCATACATACAGCGTCCATGTAATACTGGCATACGGCTAGTACTGGCATACGGCGTCCATGTAATACTGACATACGGTGTCCATGTAATACTGCCATACGGTGTCCATAATTGCTGTTAAACAGTTTAGTAAGTCTCCCTCATTGAAGGACAGCAAGAAAAGATCTTGAAAATTAGGAGGTTTCTATATATTATATAGTTTCTTACAGTGTAGTACCCCTTTAATTTGCTCCTTTCCTGTCCTTGTAGAAGAGATGGCTTAGGTGACAGGTGTCTTGTGGTGTCGGAGTCTTTGCCGGGCGTTACATGTCCTCCTTTTCTCTCTCGGCTCTGAAGGTCGGACATTAAAGCTTTTTTTTCTTTTTCCGCATTCGTGTCAGGCCTAAATTAGTGCTGCTTTGATGCTCCTCGCCAAGGGTTTCACCGGGGCGAGGGATGAAGCAGTTGCCATGGTAACCAACTGGGGTTCGCCGTCCAGGCGCAGTCGCTGCCAGGCGATAGGACGAGAGGAGATCTCCTCCGCATCTCGCATGAAATTAACACTTTGTGACAGAGCCGTTGCCCGGCCGCACTGTGTCCTAGGCCGGCGGGGCCAGTATGTAGGCGAGCAGTCATCCCACATCGGAGAACGTTACATGATTTCTGCTACCTATAGGGAAACGAGCCAAAGTGCAACGCACATTCCGTGCATCGTACGTCTCTGGCCTTAAAATGTCTGCCTTTTCAAGGGGTTTGATGTTCTCGAAATTTAAAGGGCAAACATTTATTTTATTCATATAGATATTTGTAAATTTGGTAAAAATCATGCACAGGTTTACGTCTGCCGTCTCAGCAATCGCATTTGGAAGTTCAATGTGTATGGGGAGCAGAACGATAGCCCCCCCAACTTCTGCTGTCAGAAGGACAAAGGGTTGACATGTTGGAAAGCAGTACGGTCAATCCATCTGTTCCCCCTGGAGCTAAACCAGTGCCTTAACCTGCCCATACACATCGTAAAGTCAGCCAAACCCACCGGCTCCGGCCTTCTAGCGTGTTGAATTTTACCGGAGGAGAGGAGCTTGATTCGGCATCCTCCACTCTACCCAATTAGAACACATGGACTTTTGGCTGTATGGGGCGTGTGGAGGAAGGTCTGTCAGCCAATAGGGCATTTGGCCCATAGCCATTGAAGATGCATGACCAACCTTAGGTGTCTGACATGAACGCTTACCTTTCTCCCCGTCGATCCATCTGTGAGAGTCGCTGGCCGACTTTTAAAAATATGCATACACATTAGATATGTTTGTTAAATTCCATCAGATTGTCTTACTGTATGTGATTGGGGCCCCATTGTTTCACGGTCTTGCTTTATGTGTATGGGGCCCCTGACAGCAGATATCGGAGATGTTAGATTTCAGCATGTGTGATTCTTTGTTCTCGCAGGAAATAACCTGCTGCTAGAGGTGTCTGGCGGCCGCTTATCCCCCTCTCCCCATTGAGTAACTTGTGGCTTTCTATATAAATGAGTGATCGGTCATGGCTGAGATGGATATGAGACACCTTTTTGATTTGCTCCTGGCTACCTCCTCATTCGAGACGAGCAAATTTCTTGGGTCAGATTCGTCCGAATTGACCGTTTGATTCGGGGTGAAGAAAATTCTCTGATTACCTGGAAGTCCTTGATTCTCCCAAATTGAGTTACCGAACATAAAATTTGGGTTTTGGTAGAATCCGATCTTTTTGAAAAATCTATGTTGAATTTCCAAATTTTACCAAATTTCCAAAATTTATGTTGAATTTCAAATTTTTGAATTTTTTCGCTCATTTCTATTCATCATAAATGTATGTGACCTGGCCATACATATCTTTTTTGTTTTTGTTTTATAGAACAAACATTTTGTAGTGTTAAGTGTTCGTATCAGGACCCTAAAGCTGACCGTTCTTTCGTTTCGCAGACATGTCCATACACATTTTAGTCCATATTGGCCATTGCAGTTGATCAGACTGCCCTTACATGTTCAATGAAAGCAGGCGGTAGACGAAAGATCTTTCACCTGACTAATGGGCCAAAATATTAAATATGGCCGACTTCTTTTCAGATGAAAATAGTCTGTCATTGGTCAGCTAAAATAAGTGTTAACGATTTGTTAAATTTCATCCAACGATCATTTGTTTGGGTTAAAATGGTCTGTTTTGATCAGCTTTAGACTGTGTATGGGCACCTTAAGAAAATCAGATTGACTCATCGAGTGGTCTAAACAACTTGTGAAGTGTACAGCACGTGGTCCATCTCATGGCACTTTTTTGCTCATCTTCTACTTTAGTTGATGGGTCTAAATCTATGATTTGCGCAGTATATGGTTTTGTTGGTTGGTTAAGGATACATGGTCTCATAAGAGCCATATCCACTTCCTCTAGGCTTGTAGGTCTACTTTGATGTTGTCATTAGGTGTGAAATAGCTCTCACCATGACATGGTTAATGTCTACATGACTGAGCATAATTCTCATTCTCCCACCGACACTGTCTACACACATACACAGCAGTACTCACTAAGCTGCAGATTTATCTTAACTGCTACGTCCTACTGCTACGGTAATGAATGTTCCCAAAAATAGCTCCTTCATTTGCCTTGTCCTATTTAGTTTTCTTTTCAAGCTGAAGGTTGCAAATGCTGACTCCCGGGCGTACACAATGGTATATGCTGCTCAGTTTGCATACTCTACAGACTACATGATTACAGTATACAGTTACAGTCATCATGTCCTTGGGTCGGACTTTGACAGCAAAGTCGTCAGGCGGTTTTATTTATTTTTTTAAGAACCTCCAGATAGATGTACAAGAATAGGATCAGGTTCATCAAGTCTTGTGTCTTACTATTCTATACCTCGTTGAGATCAAGGTCCATATGTGCTCTGTGTAGTCAGTAATGCTTCAGGACTATGCCATAGAGAGTGGCTGGCCTTTCGCACATGATCCTACTGAAAAAAGTTCAAGGACTTTATCCTTATATAAGGGTATACTGGGGGCGTGGCCTGCACGCTGATGGCGCCGGCCGCATAGTTCTGCTGCTCCGTGCTCAAGATCCCTGAAGCGGCTCACAGAGTCTTCAAACCACTGCTCCAGCGGGTAATATACTTACCTTATACCTTCCTGAACCATGGGGAAGGTGAAGAGGCGTCAGGCTCCGGCGAAGCTTACCGAATTTTTCAGCAAAGCTAGCCCAGGCACTGCGGCCCAGAGGGCCTCTCCGCAGCATGTGCATTCTCCCTCCTCCGGCTCTGCTTCCCCAGCGTCGCACCCTCCTGCCCGTCCGGACCCAGCCTCTTTCATATGCGGGGCCCCTGCCTTAACAGAAGAAGTGATGAGGGCATTGCTGGATGACCTGCGCGCTTCCATGAGAGAGGACATGGCGGGGATGCTGAAGGACATTAAAAGGGACGTCGGTGAGTTGGGAGATCGGACGGCCCATGTGGAGGCCAAAATGGCGGAGTTTGCCTCCTCACACAACTCACTGATCGATGCGCATGATGCGCTTGAGGAGGAGGTCTCCAGGCTCACAGCCAAGCTGCAAGACCTTGAAGACCGTCACAGGCGGAACAATATTCGCTTACGGGGGGTTCCGGAAACTGTGGAGCCCTCTGAACTCGATCCTTACTTGCAACAGCTCCTCAAGGCTGCCCTGCCACAATGCTCAGATCGTGATCTCATTGTGGACCGGGTCCACAGAATCCCAAAGTCGAAGGGTCTGGACCCTTCCCTTCCACGCGACGTTATTGCCAGGATCCATTTTTATTCCACTAAAGAGGCGTTTTTAAGGGTCTTGAGGAGGGATCCAGAGCCTTCTGATCTATTCCAGGGAATATCTGTGTCTGCGGATCTCTCAGCAGCTACCCTGGCGAAGAGGCGGGAATTTGGATCCATTACCAAGACGCTCCGCCAGCAGCAAATCAAATATAGATGGGGGTTCCCTGTGAAGCTTCTGGTTCACCATAACGGCGTCCTGCACCCCCTTTCTACACCTAAGGTTGCAGCTAGCAAGTTGGTGGAATGGGGCCTCGTTCCTGAGGGGATAAGTCTGGATCTCCCCCCGATCCGGAATGCTACGAGGATCGATCCTGAATGGTCGGCAGCCTGATCAAGCGGTCATGGAAAGTGGTGATTTGTGTTTTATATGGGACATGGGATCTGACACGGACGGTCAGTTGCTGGACACACTTTCCGCCCCTCCCTGTCACAGTTAAGGTTCTATTCTCCTGGACTTTCTGTTCTCCCTCGATCCTATTTTGGTGGGCATGTTAAGGCCTACTCTATACCTGTTTTATTTGTTGATCCCTGTTATGCTCTTTTACCTCCTCTTCCCTAGGTCCTGGGTCTGTAATATTATGATGTCAGGTTACTCGGCTGCGTGGTCTGTGTCAGGCACTACGCTGGCCTTTACAGTTAAGTTTTTTAGCGGATGGTATGAGTTATCTCCTCCTAGATTATGGGTTTCCGAGTACTGTCCTTGAATGTGCGGGGCCTTAACTCCCCATTTAAGAGGTCCATGCTATGGTCCGAACTCATTAAGTCTAAATGTGATGTGGCACTCGTGCAGGAATCGCATCTACTGGAAGCTGACTCTCATAGATGCACACACCCGCGATTTCCCCATGTCTTCCACTCTCATGCAGTGAAGAGTAAGCGGGCGGGTGTGTTCGTCTGTGTTAGGTCTTCTGTGGCTTTTTCTCTGAGCAAATGCACCTCTGATTCTATGGGTAGATATGTCCTGGTGGTTTGCTCTATTAATGGGGTTAAATTCACTTTGGTTTCTGTGTATGCACCCAATAAACGTCAGCAAGCTTTCTGTAGGAAAGTTCTCAAGAAGGTTCAGATGCAGGCTGAGGGTGAGGTGATCATAGGTGGTGATTTCAATGCTCCTGTCCAGCGCTCCCTGGATTTTAAATCTCCTAATTCCCCTCATCGCCCTGACCTTATAGGGATTATCCGGGAATCACCCTACCATGATATCTGGCGTTACCAACATGGAGAGGAACGCGATTATACCTACATTTCCCCAGCCTCGCTATCGCAAGCCCGACTTGATTTTTCTTGATTTCACGAAATATAATTCATAAGGTATTGGAGACGAGCATTGGAATCGCCACCTGGTCTGATCATGCCCCAATTGTCTTGACCCTTGAGGACGGTCTTCCCCTCCCCCTTCCCCTCAGTGGCGGTTGAATTCTTACCTGCTTAAATGCCCGGACAGGGTTAAAGCATATTCGGACTCTCTTACAGAGTTCTTTTCCTTTAATGATACCTCGGAGGTTAGCATATCCACACTGTGGTTGTCCCAAAAAGCCTACATGAGAGGCATTTTCTTACAGTCAGCTGCCAGGTTGAAGAAAACTAGGATGGCTGAGATGGACGGGGCTTTGCAGCGACTGCGCACGGCGGAAAGCCGGCATAAAGAGAATGCCTCTCCTTCCTCTTTAAAGGAGCTCCAGGCCTCCAGGACTCATTTGAGGTCCCTTTTGTTATATAGACAGGAGTGGTGTATGCGGAGACTTAAAGCCTCTTTTTATCACGAAGGTGATAGAGCGGGGGCGAGGTTGGCGAGACGGGTAAATAAGAGGCAGGCGGAGTCTCGCATCGAGAAGCTCACCTATGGTAATACCACGACTACTCACCCGCAAGATATTGCGGATACCTTCGCATCATACTACTCCTCTCTGTATAATCTAGCTCGTGATGATAGCACCCCGCAGCCTACTCACGAGGGGATCAAGGGTTTTTTTGGACTCGCTGGACCTCCCGGCTTTATCTCCTGAGGATCTAGGCGTTTTGAACGCACCAGTCACTGGTGGGGAAATACGTAGTGTCATCAAGAGTACCCCTTCGGGTAAATCCCCGGGACCGGATGGATTGCCGGTGGAGTATTATAAGACCTTTCAGCAACTGCTTCTTCCTGTGTTGAATAGACTTTTTTCCCTTTTTCTTGATTCTGGTAATATCCCACCGGAAATGTTGTCCGCTACTATAGTCACCCTCCCTAAACCGGGTAAGCCCCCGACGACACCTGCGAATTTTAGGCCAATCTCCTTGCTTAATTCGGACCTTAAGCTCTTTGCTAAATTGTTAGCTTCCAGAATTAATAAGTTTCTACCCTGCCTGGTCTCTTCTGATCAAGTGGGGTTTGTACCTGGCCGCCAGTGTCGGGACGGCACCCGGCGTATGATCGACCTGATTCAAGTTGCTCACTGGTCCAGGACTCCCAGCATCTTTGTCTCCTTAGATGCTGAAAAAGCCTTTGACAGGGTTCACTGGGGGTTCCTGGACCTGGTCTTGAGAAAATTCGGCTTTGATGGAAAGATCTTACAGGCGGTCATGGGCTTGTATTCGGCTCCGTCAGCAAGGGTTCTTGCTTCTGGCTTCCTCTCGACCTCCTTCTTGATCACGAACGGAACCAGGCAGGGTTGCCCATTATCTCCCCTTATTTTCGCGCTAGTGATTGAACCCCTGGCAGCCAAGATTCGAGCCTGTCCGGATATATCCGGAATTCAAGCGGGCTCAGTCACCCATACCATCGGGCTCTATGCGGACGATGTGATTTTAACCCTGTCCTCTCCCTTGAAATCCCTTGAGGCCGCATCCCGGATCCTGTCTCAGTACTCTGGGGTTTCATACTATAAATTAAACCCGAGTAAGACTCAAATACTCCCAATTTTAGTACCGGACTCTATGAAATTAGCTATTTCGTCCCAACATTCCTTCTCGTGGGTAGATCACTCCCTAACGTACTTAGGGGTGGAACTAGCTTCGACTCCCTCGGATATGGTTCGTATTAACTTTGACAAGTTACGCTCGGAGCTCCGTACTGAATATGCCAGACTTTCCTACATCACTCTTTCTTGGATAGCCAGAATCAATTGGTGAAAATGCTAATACTGCCCAAAATCTTATATAGATTTAACTGCGTCCCACTACATATTCCGAAACGCACCATCGAAATATTGCAGGGAGATATCACCAAATTTATATGGCATAATACCCATAGACGGGTCTCCAATGACACTTTGTATTTGCCTCTGAGGGCTGGAGGGCTGGGAGTGCCGTGTCTTTATGATTACTACCTGGCCTCTCTATTGGACCAGGCTATGGCTTGGTGGTCCACGGAGTCCACGCTGCCATGGCTTAGTATTGAGGAACATTTTGTTAAACGTAGATCCCTTAAAACTCTACTGTTGGCTCAGACATGTAAATCTTTCGTCCACCACTCTGCCTTGGAGACTATGCGAGCTACACTATGGGCATGGTCTAGATTACTTAAGCTCCGTCCACAACTGCCAATAGGAGCTCAGTCTATTCCTTTACCTGTCGTTGAGTACCACATCTCCACGCTCTCGGTATCCTCTTGGTTGAATGCTGGTATAGGCACCCTGGGAGACTTGTTCTCTGACGGTGTCCTGAAGGAGTTCCAGTCTCTGCATTCTGACTTTAACTTGCCCAACTCGGTGTTCTATCAGTACCTGCAGATCCGACACCTTCTTGCTCGGGTCCCCCTTTGTTGGGGCCCGAGGGAGGAGGACCCGGTATATGCACTATTGAGGACCGATGGTTGGAAAAGGTCTAAGATCTCAGTTTGGTACAAGTTACTCCTTGAAAATTTAACTGCAAACAAAAGACCTTATATGTTGAAATGGGAGGCGGAGTTGGGAAAGGCATTCTCTCTGCAGGACTGGAACTCTGCTATGCTCTGGTCTATTAAATGTACTAAGTGTATCAACCATGTGGAGCAGGCTAGGAAGGTGCAATTAAGGTGGTACCTTACTCCGGACAGGCTCTCGCACAGCATACCTGGGTACTCTCCGCTGTGCTGGAGAGGGTGCGGGGCCCGCGGTAATCCTTTTCATATGTGGTGGAGCTGCCCTTCTATCTCGGGTTTCTGGGCCTCAGTTTCGGGGGTATTGTCCGAGATCATGGGTTTTAAATTTCACCTGCTTCCTGAGCTAGCTGTATTAGGTATTGGGCTTATTGATATATCGCCTGAGTTCCGTTGGGTAGTGGCTCATGTCCTTAGTGGGGCGAAGAAGGTAATAGCTCGTCAGTGGAAACACGCTGAGTCCCCAACCGCGGAGGAAGTAGTGACCATAGTTAACTCTCATCTCCACCATGAACTAGTTTTTGCAACAGACATGCTTCATAGAATAGCTTCGCATAACCGTTGGCTAGCCTGGCTTTCGAGTAAATATGCATCACCCCTTCCCGTGAGCATACTTTAAGTGAATTTTAAGGTCTGCCAGCTTTATTTGCCTGACTTTCTGATTGTTATACATTACATTGTTGTATTATGGATCTGGGACTTTATTTCCTTTATTTCCTTTATTTCTTCCCCCCCCCCCTCCTCCTTCCCATCCCCTCCCCTCTCCTACATGTCCAAGACTGTGCAACCTCTAGCGGGCTCATGGACATATTTCAACATCTTACGTTTATTCACTGTCTACTTTGTGAATTGCCTTTTGACTCGCCAGGTTGGCAGCACCCGAGCGGGTGCCCTGGTGATTTTGTCTGATGCTTTTTTGCACTTTTTGTACTTAAGGCACCTGATATGTCTGTTGTTGTTTGTGACATGATGTGGTTGCACCCACTTTATTCATGTCTATGTACCTTTTATAAAACTTTTCAATAAAAATTTATTGGAACTATATAAGGGTATACTGGGAAATTGGAGAGCCCTTTTAATAACTTTTCCCTAAATGCTCTCATCAGAATGATTGATTGTATTTTCATGATCTGATATTCTGACTTCCAAAAACATAAACATCAGGCCGCACCACAAGCTTTTTTTGGGGGGGTTCGCCTGGAACAGTAGCAACCATCTGAAATATAACATTGTACCTAATTTCTATTCACTAGAGGGGATCTGGTTTACATGATTTAATGTGCATAGGAGCATCTATTAGCCTTTGGCCATCAGTTTTGAATAACTAAGGTCTAATCCATCTGTATTACCGTGAATTCTGAGATCCGGAAATAGATAGGCTTAGGTGTATAAACTATTACTATTACTAAACTATGATAAAAAAAAAAAAAAAAAATATATATATATATAATATATATACACACACAAAAGATAAAATACAGATAAAACTAACTACTTGTTCTCCTGGGTCAGGAACCAATGAGCGAACTCTAATCAACCAGTTTCAAACATGGCATCTGGTCGATGCCCATATGATACAAAGAGAGGTGTTAGCAGCAAAACAGGTTTGATCTCAGTGGAGATACCTTGTTTGTTATATGCCTAGCTGTTCTCTAGCTTCGTGGCCCTTATTAAAGGTCTTCAGTGTACAATACACACGTACAGTTACTTCAGACTTCAGGAACATGGCCTGGAGTCTGGTACCAAATCGTAAAGCCAGTATTACATGGACACCGTATGCCAGTATTACATGGACACCGTATGCCAGTATTACACAACCACAACCAACTGCATAACAAGGAATTGAAGGGAAAGAACCAATAAAATACCTTGCTACACGGCGTCTTGATGACACTGGCAAGTTATATCTGACTACCCACCATTGTACGCCCTTGGGGGAGCCCTATCCTTTCTGCAAGGAGATGTTTCTTAGCCTTTTGGAAAATCTCTTGGAGAACTATTAACGGTGTCCAATCGTGGCTGAAACACTTAAGGTCTCTGCCCTACAGGACCACCATCGTTGGGCCAGTCTCTGCACAGTTTGCATCTGTAGCAGTAGCAAGCTTGTAAAATGAGACTGTTGTGGACAATTCGTACTTGTAACTTCCAGTGATCCAGTGGCTCATATAATCGATCTGGCGATGGACGAGCATACGCGGATAGGCATCTTTCATCAAATGAGAGATGCTGCTTATCGGGCATATACCAACATAGGTTCTTAATTTCTCTGCAGCTCCACCTCAGGAGAAATGAAGCATTACACATTTAAAATAGTGGGTTGCCAGGACAGGACGTGTCCTCCAGAGTGAGAGCTGCTCAACCGCTTGTCTCCAAGGCATGAGGGTCCTGAACAGTGGACACCCTTCTGTTAACTCTGGATTGGGTTTTATAAACTGCACATCTCCTGAACTGTTGAGTTTAGCCATATTCAACTTTTTTCATGTCCACAGAAGTCAGTTTCACTACAAAATGACTTTTCATGTCCCTCAAATGAATTTCACTGAATTCTTAATGGGTGTTGCACATTCCTGGTTTTGGAGGACCCTTGTTCTTCAATGAAAGGCTAAGTTTTCCCAACAACAGGAAGAAGCACTTCCATAAATAGATGGTCTTCATGCTGTGATCTCTAATAGACCCATCTCCAGGTATATGCCACTAACATGACGGAGTGTGTCAAGTGAGCTTGTGTTGTTTCCTCTCTTCGAGCTTGAGTCTTCCTGTGTGAGCTTACTTCTAAGGATCGATTTTAAAAGCAGGAATGTTTAAATAGGGGCACAGGATGTACTGTTCTGCTATCTCCAGAGCTTTTGTGTCCCTGCTCCCACAACTATGGTATGTGACAGTGAATGGCATTGTATAGGGAAAGGATCAATGCGACCAGAGAGCGTACAGTATTGTTACTTTTCTGTTTATATGCATTTTATGCTTTTATTCTCCATTCTATAGGCTCATAAATTCAAATTCAAAGCAGAAAACATGTCAATTATTAGGAACATTAATATGAGGTTTGTTTATCCTCCCTATATTTATGAGGGTTTACCTCTGGTACACGAAAATTGAAAAATTAGGAGCCCCGGTGGGGACGGAGACTGTTGTGAATAAGATCCTGGGTGCTGTTCCAATCAGGTTTTTAAGGATTTTGATGGCAAGACAACCTCTGTCTATATGCCCTTTAAGAGTATATGGACATCGAGGTCATAGGACCCCCCATCTTCCTATGAGCTAGAAGGGAGAACTTTCTTGGTGGGCTTTTGACATCCGTGTATTAGAAAAAAACAAAACTGTAGGTTAAAAAATAGCAAAAAGGGTTGAGTCATTTTCAATATGCCCTTTTTACTATTTAGGCAATATTTCATATATATGGCTTACTCGGTGCAATATTTTTTCTTTACTCTTTTAAATCCATATCTTTGCTCGTGTGGACACTTTTATATTATTTGGTGTAGAAAATATATTCTGCCCAGTTTGAAGAGCGACAACCACTTTCCTGATCCAGAATTGAGCTCCAAATAGTTGTCACATCCTTTAATACGCTTCTTTTCTCAGACCATACAAAATGCTTTACCGGCAGGGGGCGACACCGTCAGCATTCGGTTTTGTGACTGGACACACAAAAGCTGCAAGCTACAGTCCGGTCATAAAAACAGATCCGGCACTGAAAATAAGTAAAAAAACGGATCAGTCACCCATTGACTTTCAATTAGAGTTGAGCGAACTTGTGTTTTAAGTTCGGCTTCCAAAGTTCGGGTTCGGGTTATCCAAGCATCCTGTTATGGATTCCGCTACCACGGACCATAACGGCATTTGGAATCCCGGGTGAAGGACCTGGGGTGACATCACCGTCATGTGATCAGTGCAGGGGGCGTGGCTCAGTACTGGATTGGATAAGAGATCGTAGGCTACCACCTCTAATCCAGTACTGAGCCACGCCCCCTGCACTGATCACATGACGGTGACGTCACCCCAGGTCCTCCGTGTTGTCCAAGGTTCGGGTTCATTGAAGAATTTCCAAATGCTGTTATGGTCCGTGGTAGCGGAATCCATAACGGGATGCTTGGATAACCCGAAGCCGAACTTAAAACAGAAGTTCGCTCAACTCTACTTTCAATGTATTTAGTGACGGCTCGTTTTTTTTTTCCGTTTTGATTTTACACAACTGCATCCTAACGAAACGGATGCCTCCTGATGTGCAAAATCGAAACGGATCCGTTTACTTCCGGTATTGAGATCGTCTGCCAGATCTCAATACTGGAATAACAAAGTTTGAAAGTTGCACCAGAATTGCTCATTACATCTCGACTTGGTCTAAAAAATAATGGCGTCAGTGCTACACAATTCAGTGAGAGTTCCTGGGGTTGACTGACAAGAACTGAAATTTTGGTCTCTTTGACAGATGTAACGGTAAAAATAAACTAGGTAAATAGGAAGGATGTCAGTCCCGAGCACAGGGTTCGCCCCTGGAATTACCTTGTAGACACAGGATTATATTTTCTTTTCGACTGTTTGCATGTACCGGACAACAATAGACCAAGCAGAAAAGAGACAGCAGCTTTGTATACCCCGTAGACGGAAGTTTGGGATGTCTCTCGGACTGGAAGCTTCATCTTTTGTGCTTTGGTTTCGGGACCACAGCTGGTGCATTGTGTGGATGGATAAGTCGTCTTTGTCTCACTGTATAGAATTGCCTTTGCTGAAAACAGCTTTTCTCCTTGTCAACATTGGTGTGTGTACTGTATATAGACAGCCTGTGCGCCCGTCTATACTCTCCCTGTAGGAAGGTGTCGTAACAAATGCTTGCTCCGCAGACATTACTATTCAGCAAACCGTAGATAGTCATGAGGGTTAGAAGAACGCCAAGTGGTTGTCTACTTTATAAAACCCAATTTCATACACCCTGTTAGTAAATTCTGAGTTATTAGAGGGAGGCCCTCTGAGCAGGATAATCTCTTGGCCAGAGCAGAGAGCGATTACCAAGAGAGTCTCTTTCTGGAGGACCTGTCCTGTCTTAGGCTACATGCACACAACCGTTGTTCTGGTCCGCAAAAACTGCGGCTCGGGGACGGACCCATTCACTTCAATGGGGCAGCAAAAGATGCGGGCAGCACTCAGTGTTGCTTCGTTCCGTTGCCCCGCAAAAAAAATATAACATATCCGTTTTGTGGACAAGAATAAGCATCTCTACAATGGGCCACCCGTTCCGTTCTGCAAATTGCGGAAGGCAAACGGGCGGCTTCCATGTTTTGCAGACCGCAAAAAACGTAACGGCCGTGTGCATGTAGTCTTATACAAACAGACTATTGATTTGTATGTGTAATACTCATTTTCGCCTGTGGTGGCGCTGCATAGAAATTGAACACTTCCTGCCAGGTTTCTGCACAGATCGCAGCTGATCGCTGCCAAGGTGCTTTTCTAGGAAGTAGGCATTGTCCACTGTCCTCATGATAGGTCATCAATATCCGTTTGGTGGTGGGTCATCCTGCCTTCAAGTGAATGGGAGCTGAGCTGCACTACATCTTGAGACTGCAGGGACCAGCTGATTGACTAGGCTGACCACCACCAATCGAATATTGATGACCTGTCCAGAGGACACACCATCAATTTCATTAGCCTGGAAAACCCCTTTAACTCTAATTCCCCAAAAATGTATATGAAAATAGGTATTCGAAACTGGACAATCCCTTCAAATATAACTTAATAGGTGTCTCTGATCCCAGCAAACAGCGCAATATTCAAATGAATACGCCTAAGTCATCTCGACCGGTGGCAGAAGGTCTGGTAAGATGCTTGGATACTCAGGAACTTTTTTTAGAAGAATCTGCTGTTTTACATTTTACAGTATGTTCCCATTTGTAAACTACCACTCCCATCATGCCTTTTCAAGTTCACTTTGCCCCGGTTGGAGCCGGTTGCTCTGTGTCAGCCCTGCTGAGCAATATACTGCATAAGTTGTCAAGAGGAGCGGGGGCAGGGTGTTGACAACTAGATCCTACCAATTTTACTGGAATGTGGTAAAAATATGATAATAAATCTATAATTGGGGGCAGCTCAGGTAACGTGGTGGGGGATGGGGTCAAAGGCTTGGCAGGTTGAAATTTAACTCATTCATTCTCATTTCCCACGGTGAGATAAGTGGCGCCAGATATGTCAGTGCTGCTCTTATCTCGCTTAACCTAGTCTGTAGTGGAGCTGATGGGTGACTGGTTTCTTGTCAAGCGTTTTAATATTCTGTGTAGCATGAATCTGATTACTTTTGCAAAGTTACTGCCCTTTCTCTTACCGCTGTGTCGGTGTAACTAGCGCAGAAGTTATACATGATTCTGGAGGCGCAGAATGAAAAAGCTGAAACGGAGCATTACAGTGCACTTAGATGTGAGAAGAAGACTTTCCATTATGGACTCAGGCACCCTAAGAGTTAACCAGAACCAGATTAGATAAACACCCAAAGAACAGAGTGGACTCTTTTCCCTGGAAAGAACTGAACCTTTTCTGTGAAGAGCTTTACTGTGTTATCCTCATCCAGTTACTACTGGAGTAAACATGAAAGATTAATACACGGGTTTTATGTTGCATGAAAATGAACCCAGAAGAGTCAGGTCAACTTACCTCCGATTCACTGCCTCTCAGACATGGAGGACAGAGAGCGGGCAGGTCGCTACAGCATTGGGAGGAAGGCGCAAGTTATGCACTTTAAATGACTTACCAAGAAAAGTGAGGGAAGTAATGTGAGAAATGCACTGAGCATATTTCTGCTTAAGATATAGGCTCCTATGTGCAAGATTATACCTACTATAATACAGCTCCCTATGTGCAACATTATACCTACTATAATACTGCTCCCTATGTGCAACATTATACCTACTATGATGCTGCTCCCTATGTGCAACATTATACCTACTATGATGCTGCTCCCTATGTGCAACATTATACCTACTATAATACTGCTCCTATGTGCAAGAATATAACTACTATAATACTGCCTCCTATATACAAGAATATAACTACTATAATACTGCCCCGTGTACAAGAATATAACTACTATAATACTGCTCCTATGTACAAGAATATAACTATTATAATACTGCTCCTATGTGCAAGAATATAACTACTATAATACTGCCTCCTATGTGCAAGAATATAACTGCTATAATACTGCTACTATGTATAAGAATATAACTACTATAATACTGCTCCTATGTACAAGAATATAACTACTATAATACTGCTCCTATGTACAAGAATATAACTACTATAATACCGCTCCTATGTACAAGAATATAACTATTATAATACTGCTCCTGTGTGCAAGAATATAACTGCTATAATACTGCTCTTATGTACAAGAATATAACTACTATAATACTGCTCCTATGTACAGGAATATAACTACTATAATCCTGCTCCTATGTACAAGAATATAACTACTATAATGCTGCTCCTATGTACAAGAATATAACTACTATAATACTGCTCCTATGTACAAGAATATAACTATTATAATACTGCTCCTGTGTGCAAGAATATAACTGCTATAATACTGCTCCTATGTACAGGAATATAACTACTATAATCCTGCTCCCTCTGGAGAAGAATATGGTGATAAAACGTCCTTCATGTAATACGGTCATTGGTCTTTAGGGTGCCAGTGCAGCTCCAGTCTGTGGGTGGTATAAGGTTAGGGTTAAGTATTAGTTGGGTTAGGAATGCGTGACGGAGGGTGTTGTGTTTTAGGAGCCCGGTCTTATAAGAGCTGGTACTCATTCAGCAATTTCTATTCCTCTCATCAAGCAATTGCTTGTGAGAAATTGACCGTGAAGTATTTATGATCCCGGGATTAGGCAGAGCGCGGCTCACTGTGTAACGGAGCAGCAGATTTCATTATGAATATGGAAGAGCTTCAGACAAAATGGAAGGAAAGACAAGGTGACTCCGATAATTCCTTATAAATACAAACAAAATCGGCATCTTGTGTGGTCAGAAGACAATTTGTTGGTAATGGTTACTGTACATGGACTCAGAATGGAGGATGTGCAGATTCCTTATTGTGTTCATTCTTCTTTTTCACTACTGTTGCACTGGCTAGATTTGCCTTTAAACATGCTGGTAGTTGTAGTTTTGCAGTGGCTAGAGAGGCACAGGATGGAGGTGCTGGTGTAGGCCAAGGTTTCTGAACTTACCTTAGCCCAGTATCTCCCACTTAAGCAACTGAAATCAAAGTACCCCCCAAGTTTATGATCTTACACTGTTGTATAGTGAGACCGCTGCAAGCGCCATCTAGATGAGCCAAGTGTAAGTAAAACCAAGATGAGCCCAGTGCAAGTACCACTTACGTAAGCTTAGTGCATGTACCGTCTAGATGAGCCCAGTGCAAGTACCGCCTAGATAACTCCAGTGCAAGTACTGCCTAGATCAGCCCAGTGCCAGTACCGCCTAGATAACTCCAGTGCAAGTACTGCCTAGATCAGCCCAGTGCAAGTACCGCCTAGATAATTCCTGTACAAGTACTGCCTAGAGCAGCCCAGTGCAAGTACAGCCTAGATAACTCCAGTGCAAGTACTGCCTAGATCAGCCCAGTTCAACTACCGCCTAGATAACTCCAGTGTAAGTACTGCCTAGATCAGCCCAGTGCCGGTACTGCCGAGATCAGCCCAGTGCAAGTACCGCCTAGATAATTCCTGTACAAGTACTGCCTAGAGCAGCCCAGTGCAAGTACTGCCTAGATAACTCCAGTGCAAGTACTGCCTAGATCAGCCCAGTTCAAGTACCGCCTAGATAACTCCAGTGTAAGTACTGCCTAGATCAGCCCAGTGCCGGTACTGCCGAGATCAGCCCAGTGCAAGTACCGCCTAGATAATTCCTGTACAAGTACTGCCTAGAGCAGCCCAGTGCAAGTACTGCCTAGATAACTCCAGTGCAAGTACTGCCTAGATCAGCCCAGTTCAAGTACCGCCTAGATAACTCCAGTGTAAGTACTGCCTAGATCAGCCCAGTGCCGGTACTGCCGAGATCAGCCCAGTGCAAGTACCGCCTAGATAATTCCTGTACAAGTACTGCCTAGAGCAGCCCAGTGCAAGTACCGCCTAGATAACTCCAGTGCAAGTACTGCCTAGATGAGTCCAGTGTAATTGCTGCCTAGATCAGCCCAGTGCAAGTACTGCCTAGATGAGTCAAGTGTAAGTACTGCCTAGATGAGCCCAGTGCAAGTACTGCCTAGATGAGTCCAGTGCAAGTACTGCCTAGATGAGTCCAGTGCAAGTACTGCCTAGATGAGTCCAGTGCAAGTACTGCCTAGATGAGTCCAGTGCAAGTACTGCCTAGATGAGTCCAGTGCAAGTACTGCCTAGATGAGTCCAGTGCAAGTACTGCCTAGATGAGTCCAGTGCAAGTACTGCCTAGATGAGCCCAGTGCAAGTACTGCCTAGATGAGCCCAGTGCAAGTACTGCCTAGATGAGCCCAGTGCAAGTACTGCCTAGATGAGCCCAGTGCAAGTACTGCCTAGATGAGCCCAGTGCAGGTACTGCCGAGATCAGCCCAGTGCAAGTACTGCCTAGATGAGTCCTGTACAAGTACTGCCTAGAGCAGCCCAGTGCAAGTACTGCCTAGATAACTCCAGTGCAAGTACTGCCTAGATCAGCCCAGTGCAAGTACTGCCTAGATCAGCCCAGTGCAAGTACTGCCTAGATGCAGCTGCCAAGTGTCAAGTACTGCCTAGATCAGCCCAGTGCAAGTACTGCCTAGATAAGTCCCAGTGCAAGTACTGCCTAGATCAGCCCAGTGCAAGTACCGCCTAGATAACTCCAGTGCAAGTACTGCCTAGATGAGTCCAGTGCAAGTACTGCCTAGATCAGCCCAGTGCAAGTACTGCCTAGATGAGTCCAGTGCAAGTACTGCCTAGATGAGTCCAGTGCAAGTACTGCCTAGATGAGCCCAGTGCAAGTACTGCCTAGATGAGCCCAGTGCAAGTACTGCCTAGATGAGTCCAGTGCAAGTACTGCCTAGATGAGTCCAGTGCAAGTACTGCCTAGATGAGTCCAGTGCAAGTACTGCCTAGATGAGTCCAGTGCAAGTACTGCCTAGATGAGTCCAGTGCAAGTACTGCCTAGATGAGTCCAGTGCAAGTACTGCCTAGATGAGTCCAGTGCAAGTACTGCCTAGATGAGCCCAGTGCAAGTACTGCCTAGATGAGCCCAGTGCAAGTACTGCCTAGATGAGCCCAGTGCAAGTACTGCCTAGATGAGCCCAGTGCAAGTACTGCCTAGATGAGCCCAGTTCAAGTACTGCCTAGATGAGCCCAGTGCAAGTACTGCCTAGATGAGTCCAGTGCAAGTACTGCCTAGATGAGCCCAGTCTAAGTACTGCCTAGATGAGCCCAGTCTAAGTATCGCTTAAATGACCCCAGTCCAAGCATCGCTTAGATCAGGGATGCTCAACCCGTGGCCCTCTAGTTGTTGTAAAACTACAACTCCCACCATTCCCTTCTGTAGGCTGATAGCTGTAGGCTGCCCGGGAATGATGGGAGTTGTAGTTTTGCAACAGCTGGAGGGCCGCAGGTTGACCTTGCCTGGCTTAGATGACTCCAGTGCAAGTACTGCCTAGATCAGCCCAGTGCAAGTACTGCCTAGATCAGCCCAGTGCAAGTACTGCCTAGATCAGCCCAGTGCAAGTACTGCCTAGATGAGCTGTCCAAGTATCAACTACCGCCTAGATAACTCCAGTGTAAGTACTGCCTAGATCAGCCCAGTGCCGGTACTGCCGAGATCAGCCCAGTGCAAGTACCGCCTAGATAATTCCTGTACAAGTACTGCCTAGAGCAGCCCAGTGCAAGTACTGCCTAGATAACTCCAGTGCAAGTACTGCCTAGATCAGCCCAGTTCAAGTACCGCCTAGATAACTCCAGTGTAAGTACTGCCTAGATCAGCCCAGTGCCGGTACTGCCGAGATCAGCCCAGTGCAAGTACCGCCTAGATAATTCCTGTACAAGTACTGCCTAGAGCAGCCCAGTGCAAGTACCGCCTAGATAACTCCAGTGCAAGTACTGCCTAGATGAGTCCAGTGTAATTGCTGCCTAGATGAGTCAAGTGTAAGTACTGCCTAGATGAGTCAAGTGTAAGTACTGCCTAGATGAGTCCAGTGCAAGTACTGCCTAGATGAGCCCAGTGCAAGTACTGCCTAGATGAGCCCAGTGCAAGTACTGCCTAGATGAGTCCAGTGCAAGTACTGCCTAGATGAGCCCAGTCTAAGTATCGCTTAAATGACCCCAGTCCAAGCATCGCTTAGATCAGGGATGCTCAACCCGTGGCCCTCCAGCTGTTGTAAAACTACAACTCCCACCATTCCCTTCTGTAGGCTGATAGCTGTAGGCTGCCCGGGAATGATGGGAGTTGTATTTTTGAACCAGCTGGAGGGCCGCAGGTTGACCTTGCCTGGCTTAGATGACTCCAGTGCAAGTACTGCCTAGATCAGCCCAGTGCAAGTACTGCCTAGATCAGCCCAGTGCAAGTACTGCCTAGATCAGCCCAGTGCAAGTACTACCTAGATCAGCCCAGTGCAAGTACTACCTAGATGAGCTGTCCAAGTATCGCTTAGATGACTCCAGTGCAAGTACTGCCTAATAAGCCCAGTGCAAATACTGCCTAGATGAGCCAAGTGTCAGTAAAACCTAGATGAGCCCATTGCTAGTTCCACCTAGATGAGACAGTGCACGTAACCCCGGAGACAAGGCATGTACCCCCAGACGAACATGGACTAGGGGAATCTAGAAACTACAAATTCCAGCACTGTATCAATATCAAGATGTAGGGGATACTAACTAATTAATTTACAGAGTTCCAGCAAATATAGTAAATCCCAATAAAAATTAACTTGTAATCCATTAAGTTAAAATACAGAGGTCATACATAACCCCATAGATAACAAAAAGTGAAACAAACTATTATCAATGTGATAGCTAAAAAATGATGATCGTAACAGGGACTGTCCAGGTGACGAAAATAGTCACTACACGGTTGACAAGCAGAGAGGTGTGGGATCTAGCCCTAGTTTACCCCTATGCTAGTCCTCAGCCCGGGGACGTCCCCTTGTGGTGGAGACTCCTCGTCCTCGTACCTAGGCTGGGAGACCCTAGACCATCCCTAGTGACAGAAGGTCGTCCCTTGACAGACTGGGCAGGTAGTGGGAGTGATACTGCCCAGTAAGGAGTACCAAGGTACGCCTCTATAAATACACCTCATAAACACACCTCGACGCGTTTCCCCCTGAGGGTGAAAAAGGGTTCATCAGGAGGTATTGTGTATAAACATATCCGTAGAACGGTCAATCAAATGGTTATAACAGAGATTAGTAGATAGCATGAGCCAGTCCGATATTGACAAGGCTCGGATTAAAAATACTTAACAGCCCCTGTAGAAACATATTCTCAATTTGATGGAAACCAATGAATCCAAGTTTGAGGGGACCGGTGACAGGATGAGATATGTGGCATCTAGAAACTAGACCATTGTCTCTCTTTTGGTCTGATTAATTTGCTACAATGTGTCAGTGCAGGAAAAATACCTGGGAAAGTCTGGTGACAACCGCAGCAGGAGCAGTAATCGCAGCCATCTTGGTAATTACCCAGTTTTCCCAGTAACATTTATAACTAAGAAAAAGCCGAATATATGTCGCTGATGTAAGGACTTGTATTTTTGTGGTGGACAGTTGTCATCCTGTTGTCAGGGATCCAGGACAGAAAGTGAGATGGCTTATTCACTGTATGCCCCTGATGAACTGTAACACAATGAGCTCTGCCGCCCCAAGGGGGGTCCCGGTCCTTTTCATTCATTACTCAATGGACGAGACCCAAGTAGGATCCCATTATTTTTTCCTAATTGCAGAGAGGTCCAGAGGGCCGGTAGGAACATTCTGGGGTTTCCACTCTTTGTTCTGCCGTGGTCACATCCTTTTCCTGCTTCTTCTATTGAATGACAATAGCTTTATTTATCAAGTGCTCTTGTTCATATACTCACTATTGTGTCCTACCAGCGCCTAACTGCATGTAAAAAGCCACAAAGACCGTTCACTTGAGGTTACAAGCCGAGATCTTTTAGCTCCTCAACTCTAGTGTCACCATGGCGGTACCTCCTGGCCTGTTAGGGCACATGGACATCATAGATGGGGTCATTAGCTCCTCGAATGCCCGTACATATGAATGCTTACCGTGTAATACATCTGCAACTGGATGCCCCATCGCCCAAAGGGTGTGTGGAACTTGGACCTATAGCGGTTCTAAGGGGTTTTCTGTGATGTCCTTCTAATCAGTGGCGGATCCAGAGCCTGGTCTTGGGAGGGGCACTTGCGAAGATCGATACGCTCCTGCTCCGATCACTACAGAAATGCAGCCCCACTTACCTCTTGCATCCTATGACGTCTCCTTTGATGTAGATGTTCTCTGTCCTCATCCTCTCTTTTCAGACCTGCAGACCAGACCAACAGTTTTCGTCTTTGCAGTTGACAACAAAAAAAACCTCAGTTTACTACTTCCCATCTTCTGGCCAATTCATCCCACTACCCCCAATACTGTGCCACTGTGCTCCCCAATATTATACTGCAGAAACAGATAATACCCCTCATAATACTAGTACCACACAGAGCCCCCCATATAAAATACCCCTTCTTTGTGGCCTCAGTAAATGTCCCCATAGATGCCCCCCAATCATGTGCTAGCGAAAAGTGCCTCTCCCCCTTACCCCCATCATGTAACAGTAACAAGTGCCACTCCCCCCCCCCGCATGTGCCAGTAATAAGTGCCAGTCTCCCACCCCCCATCATGTGCCACTCTCCTCTCTCCCCCCATCATGTGCCAGTCTCCCCCCCCCCTCATGTGCCAGTAATAAGTGCCACTCTCCTCTCTCCCCCCATCATGTGCCAGTAATAAGTCCCACTCTTCTCTCTCCCCCCATCATGTGCCAGTCCCCCCATGTGCCAGTAATACGTGCCACTCTCCTCTCTCCCCATCATGTGCCAGTCTCCCCCTCATGTGCCAGTAACAAGTGCCACTCTCCTCTCTCCCCCCATCATGTGCCAGTCTCCCCCCCCCTCAAGTGCCAGTAATAAGTGCCACTCTCCTCCCCATGTGCCAGTAATAAGTGCCACTCCCCACCCGTCATGTGCCAGTAATAAGTGCCAGTCTCCTCTCCCCCATCATGTGCCAGTAATAAGTGCCACTCTCCTCTCTCCCCCCCATATGTGCCAGTAATAAGTGCCACTCCCCCTCATGTGCCAGTAATAAGTGCCAGTCTCCCCCCCCCCCATTATGTGCCAGTAATAAGTGCCACTCTTCCCCCCATCATGTGCCAGCCTCCTTTCTGCCACTCCCCCCAATGTGCCAGTAAAATTGTCCCTAATAATAAAATAAAAAACATTTATACTTACCTCCATGGCAGCGATGCTGTGTCCCCCTCTGTACTGCTCAGGCGGCGCGATGACGTCATCGTTGCCCCCCCCCCCCTGGATCCGCCAATGCTTCTAATTAGGATCAGGATAGGTGGCAAGTATCTGATCATGGGGGTCCTACTGCTGAGACTCCCACCACCCTAATGAGGGTCCCAGAATACACTGTGAGTGAATGGAGCTCTAGTCAGCTCTACGGGACTGCCAAAAAGAAGCCAAGTACAGCGCTCACCTATCTCCAGCAGTCCCATAGAGGTGATAGGAGCAGAGAAGGCATGTGTTGGAGTCCCTTCATTCAGTTGGGGGACTCCCTGACCCTGTTCTCATGATCGGAGGAGGGCCTAGCGCAGGGATCTTCACGGATCAGATGCCTGTTGATAGGTGGTACCTCATTATGGTGGCACAGCCCCCTCTTTTAAAGCTAGTTAGATGATGGACCTTGAGGTGGGTGTTGTTTCAGATCCTCCTTATGACACCAGCAAGTCACCGAACAAATGTTGGAGGAGCTGTAGGTATCAGGCCTATAAATTTAGTACTATATATTGAAATAAAATGGTTTTTAGTCTTTTGTATCATTTTTATGGTAGCTACATTCTGATCGGAGAGAACTTCAGCTATGATCTTTGGTTGGATTCTCATAGACACGTCATCGGAGGATTGTCTCCTTTTCTCGTGTAGGTGGTTTTAGTAGGAGCGAGCTTTGCACACAGTGAGACGGCTGCTGACATTCGTCTTGAACTCTGTAAAATTATTCATTGTAAATGTCATGTGATCCATACATCCTCTTGGCTGTGGGTATGTTGAATGCTACATTTTTAATCATGTTCGTGGTTAATATTTAATTTTGGAATATTTCTAAGGGTAAATCCACACATGACTGTCCACCTGTTGCAAAACTACAACTCTCATCATGCTGGGGAATTGATCGCTTCACCTGAACGATTGATACATTGGCTGGTTTGGCTTCTCACTAGGTGATTTACCCGATTTGACCATTGGGCCTCGGCCCCTTTGAGAGGTTATCCACAAGCTGATCAGTGTGGGGGGGGGGGGGGGGCGGCTGGGACTCCCACCAATCATGAGACCAGTGGTCATGTTCCTTGGTTCATCTCTACGGGACGGCTGATCTAGCCAAGCGCTGTACTTTTGTTAAACAGCCCCCTACAGAGAGGCCTGGAGCCTTAGCGTATGTGCGTAACCGCCACTCCATTCACCTGGAGGACTTAGAGATCCCCGTATTCATGATCGGTAGGGGTCCCATTGGTCGGATCCCCTTCTGGTGGGATGACCCCTAAAAATAATCAAAAACAAAGATTTCCAACGGCAAGATGAGATGCTGGTAAGGAACCGTAATATATATGTTTGTGCTTCCAGTATGACACCAGTAAACATCAGTCGGTCCCCATGCTGTTGAATGGAGCGTTAAGAGGGGGGCCTGATTACGGTACCCCACCTCTATTAACAAAACATGCTCTAAAAGGCCAATTTAGGCAAGGTTTGTTAACTCTAACCCCCCTGGGATGTCCCACTTTCTAGCCTCCGTCCTCCTCTCTCCATTGTGTGTGGGTATTGTTGCGCCAGAATAGGGGTCTTATGTAACGCTGGTTTTCGAGCTGTTAGCGGCTGTCACATAAGGACTTGAAAGGTAATCCATTTACACAGGTCCGGCCGCCCCCCACCCACTCGGCTGTCCATGAAGGACACTGCTGAAAATGAGCTTTTAAGAGTCCGTTTGCAGAATGACCCCCTCCCCCCCTTTCAGCATTTGCATGGGATAAAGTCGCAAGGAGCTTGTGCATTTTATACAGGAATTAGGCGCTCGGTGGGCGCCCGCGGAGCTCCTCGGCTCTGCTGAATGACCTTCCAGCCCACTGAAAGTCTGGAAGGGGAGATTAACTATTTAAGGGATTGTAAAGCCTTTTCTGCAAAGTCGTTAACCTTTTTAGACATCGATTGATAGATTTTGGGGTCTTTGCCAGCACCAAACACGTCGCATAACTTCTTCCTAACTTTTTATTAAAGGGGTTATCCCATGATTAATGTAAAAATGTAAATCAGACATCATATAGGACATGACAATCTCTTTCTTACAAAGCTAGAACCAGCCCCGTACCTCACATGGATCCAGAGATCTCCACATTCATTGTTACAACTACTTTTCTAGATTTATTTCAAACTGGCTCAAGAAGCGTGTCCTTTCTGCTGCTGCTCTCTACCCATCACAGCTCAGAGGATGTGTCCTTTCTTCTGTAGCTCGCTCCCTATCAAAGCTCAGGATTGTGGCCTTTCTGCCGCAGCACTCTCCCTATCACAGCTCAGGAATGTGTTTTTTTGTGTTTTTTTTGCTGCTGCAGCTCTATTCCTATCTCAACTCAGGGGTGTGTCCTTTCTACGGCAACTGTGAGAAGGCAGCGGTGCTGTGGAGTCTCTGAGACTTGGGGTCTCTCAGGCGCCTTAGCGCTGACCTACCTAATTAAACCGCACCGTTATTAGTGGGAAAGGCTGATAATTAGGCCGAATCTAATATTACCGAGGCGTCTTGACAAGAGGAGCCATTTTTTTTTTTACATAGTAACATTGTTTATAAGGCTAAAAAAAGTCATCTGTCCATCATCCAGTTCAGCCTGTTATCCTGCAAGGTGATCCAGAGGAAAGCAAAAAAAAACTGAGGTAGAAGCCAATTTTCCTCATTTAAGGCTAATTTCACACTAGCGTTTTAGTTTTCCGGTATTGAGATCCGTCATAGGGGCTCAATCCCGGGGGAAAAAACGCTTCCGTTTTGTCCACTTTCATTGTCAATGGGGACAAAACTGAACTGAACAGAACGGAGTGCTCCAAAATGCATTCTGTTCCGTTTAGTTGCGTTCCAATACCGGAGAGCAAACGCAACATGTTGTAGTTTAGTTTGATTTCCATCCTGGGATGCGGAGAAAGACGGATCCGGCATGACCCCCAATGAAAGTCAATGGGGACTGATCCGTTTTCTCTGACGCAATAGAAATCCGTCCCCCATTGACTTTCAATAGAGTTCATGACGGATCCGTCTCGGCAATGTTACAGATAATACAACTTGACCCGTTCATAACGGATGCAGACGGTTGTATCATCAGTAACGGAAGCGTTTTTACTGAACCCTGCCGGATCCAATATAATCCCTAGTGTTAAAGTAACCTTAGGGGAAAATACTTCCTTCCCGACTCCAGTCAGGCATCAGAGTAATTCCCTGGATCAACGACATCTCCAGAAACCTAAAAACTATAACCTGTAATATTATTACACTTGACGTCAAAAAATATGAAATAATCCAATACTTTTATGAAGAGGGGGTTTTCCGAGACCCCCAAAAAGTTCAATGCAGTCTGGGAGTGTTATGAAATAGAAGTCTTAGGGTACTTTCACACTTGCGGCATGGCTATCCGGCAGGCTGTTCCGGTGGGTGAAGGAGCCTGCCGGATCCGCCATGCCGCAAGTAACCGTGTGCTGTCGCTCAGTCCCCATTGACTATAAGGTACGGCGGCAGTGCACGTCCGGAGATCGCCGCACTAAAAGTACTGCAGGTCTGACTTTTTAGTCTGGCGATCACTGCCGTGCTGCGCCGTACCTTATAGTCAATGGGGACTGAGCGGCAGCACACGGGTACTTGCGGCATGGCGGATCCGGCAGGCTGTTTACCCGCCGGAACAGCCTACCGGATAGCCATGCTGCAAGTGTGAAAGTACCCTTACTCCTCTGTCAGATCCCCTGTCTTTCCAGCATCACCGCTCCATTGCTCCCAACCGGTCTTTGTTTCTGCCGTTGCAGCAGTGATGTCCCGGACTACCCCATATGGATGCTGCAGCCAACTACTAGTCTCAGTGGTCCCATGCAGTAGTTGGACACTGCTAGTCTCTGCATCAGTCTAGTGCATCAGTGACCTCCTCGACTACCTTACATGACTGCTGAAGCCATTGATTGGTTGCAGTGACCTTGTAGGGTAGGCAGAGACATAATCGCTGGAATCCTAGATCGGAGCAGAGCACCAGAGTCTGGATGCGGGAAAGGCCGGTAGAAGAAGCCTTCTCTTATTATTTTATTACACTCCCTGCCTTAACAGACGTTATTTGGAGTCCCGAAAAAAAACCTTTAAGACGGTAACAACCTCCACAATAAGTAACAAAGCTCTGCGTGAGGTTTTGATGCCAACTCAGCAGGTTGACTAGCTTTATACAGTTAGGCCAAGGCTACCCTACAACTCCAGCCATGTAGCCCAGATGTGGGACGGACAGGGTAGGCTGCCATTTGTTTTTATTGTCTGTGTGCGGTGTCTCATTACTTTCTTCCAGAAACAGTGCCACACCTGTCTAACTCGGACATCCCAACCTGCGAAAACTCATTTCAGGGAGGTTTCTCCCCCCCCCCCCCCACAAATATTTTATTACATTCATCAGCCCCCCAGTGCCTCTCATCAGCCCCCCAGTGCCTCTCATCAACCCCCCAGTGCCTCTCCATCAGCCCCCCAGTGCCTCTCCATCAGCCCCCCAGTGCCTCTCCATCAGGCCCCCAGTGCCTCTCCATCAGGCCCCCAGTGCCTCTCCATCAGCCCCCCAGTGCCTCTCCATCAGCCCCCCAGTGCCTCTCCATCAGCCCCCCAGTGCCTCTCCATCAGCCCCCAGTGCCTCTCCATCAGCCCCCAGTACCTCTCCATCAGCCCCCAGTGCCTCTCCATCAGCCCCCCAGTGCCTCTCCATCAGCCCCCCAGTGCCTCTCCATCAGCCCCCCAGTGCCTCTCATTAGCCCCCAGTGCCTCTCCAGCCGAGGACCAGGAAGCGGTGAGTACAAAGCCCTCACTGCTTCCTGGTCCTTTTGCCCTGAACGGGAACGGCGTTCCTGCTGTGAAAAAAGTGCAGGAACGCCGTTCCCCCTGCTTTCCGGGATATATTGTTTCTCATGCGGGCGTCAGGAAGTCGCTATCTAATAGCGGGAGACTCCCTGAACGTCCGGGAGACTTGAGATCCCTGCTTACTGGTTGTTTGTGGTATTACAGCTTAGTTCTGTTCACTTCCATAGAGATGAGCTGCAGTACTAGACACAATACTATGGGCAAGTGTGGCGCTGTTTTAGGAAAAAACTAGCCATGTTTTTCTTATGCTGCCCCAGAAACTTGATGAAACAAAATGTTTTATTCATATTCTGAATTACACAACAATGTTAAAATCCTGGTGGTATTTGACACCTGTTTTCTCCCACTTCTTTTGGCTACTAAGTGCATTTCCCAGCAGAGGGCAACATTGAGCACAGAAGTAAGCTCCGCCCACTGTGAGGAGCATGTGAAGTTTGTACTTCAGGTTTAAGCCTGATGGTATTTAAAATAAACTTTAAAAAAATGTACCCTTCTTTTTGGTTTATAAGATGCCCCTGATGATAAGACATACCTAGGTTTTTTGAGGAGGAAAAACAGAAAAAAAAATGTTTTTCTTCAGACCTCAGATCAGACCCTCATTAGAGCTCAGATCAGGCCCTCATCAGAGATAAATAAATTAACTTAACTTCGCCACCTCTCTACAGGTCTGGCAGTCTCTGCTGTACTCACCGCTCCCTGGTCTTCTCTGGGCCTGTGCTGCACTGTGACCTGCCATTACACAGCATCAGGTGATGGTGCGCGCACTACTTACTGCCGCTGTACGCAGTCAAGACAGGGAGAAAGACCAGGGAGTGGTGAGCATAGTCGGCACTAGCAGCCCTACAGTCACTGCTCCCCGTGCCTGCATACTAGTGAGCGCTTCCATAATGAATTCTTTACTAGTATTTGCTTTAGGGCTCATGCACACGGCCGTTGTTCTGGTCCGCATCCGAGCGCACTTTTTGCGGCTCGAGTGCGGACCCATTCACTTCAATGGGGCTGCAAAACATGCGGACAGCACTCTGTGTACTATGCAGAGAGGACCGGCACTCGCACTTAGTGAGTGCCGGTCCTCTCTGCATAGATACGTGTGGGACGCCGACCCTGACGCGTGCACCGCTCCTCACGCTTAAACGGAGTGCCGACTGTTTTCTCTTCTACAGCACTCCAGTGTGCTGTCCGCATCTGTTGCTCAGTTCCTTAGCCCCGCAAAAAAAATATAACATGTCCTATTCTTGTCCGTTTTGTGGACAAGAATAGGCATCTCTATAATGGGCCGGCCGTTCCGTTCCGCAAATTGCGGAAGGCACACGGGTGGCTTCCGTGTTTAGTGGTTCCGCAATTTGCGTACCGCAAAAAAATGGAACGGTCGTGTGCATGAGGCCTTATAAAGCACACTGCCATTTCCCCCCGCACTTTTGAGGGGGAAAAGTGCATCTCACAAAGCAAAAAATACTGTATATGAAAAAATAATATATACAAAAAGTTCTTCACCATGTCACTTCTGAATGTTTATTGTGCCGTTGACGTCAGTATTGATGGTTTAATGTTGGTCCGCTCATCCCTTCTGAATGTATACTATATCTTCTTGAGTGGATGGCCCTACAATGTGTGCGTTCCCGATGCAAGGTGGTCGTGTGTCAGAAGGAGAGTTTTACGGGGCCTGTAATATAAAACCTCTCGGCATTAGAATTGGTCCTGTTTAAAGCGCCTGCAGCTCCTTTGTTGACATTTGCGTAAACCCTGGCTGAACATAAACCCCTATATGGAATCTGAAGAGGCCTGCACGGCGCGTGTCATCCATACATCGTGTGGACTGTTTATTCTGGGATGGCAAGTAGATTATTCAGGCTGCCCCCCAGATGGGCACTGTTTTCGGGAAGGGAGTGTGTAATGGCTCAGATGTTTATGCCGTACGGATCACTTCATCTCAACACCTTTACCTATAGATATACTATGGCCATCAGCTGTTTACAAGTCATTTATGGACGTGGATGGAAGCATTAACCAGTCCGCCTCTGCACTTCTGTGACTATTATACAGTACTTATATTGTAGTAGGTACGTTGGTTCTTTTTTATATTTTTTAACAGTTTGGCTCTTAAAGGGAACTTATCATATTAATCATGCAGTCCAATCTGTGGGGTTCATGTTCCAGAGCATGAGGAGCTGAGCGGGCTGATATATAGCTTTATAGTAAAAGGTTCAGTATAACTTGCATTTTATTCTGGGCTTAGGAGTCCTGGAGTCCAGGGGCAGTGCTATCAGGAAGAAAAAATTTGAAAAATTACAGATCATATTGAATCTTTGCCCATAACACTATAGATCTGCTCCTCCTGCTCAATAACCTGCTACCCAAAGATCAGACTTGCATGTACAACCCTCTTTGAAGGGTTGTCCATGTTTTGTGTCCATGTTTGAAGTGAACAGCACCAAGCTAAGTGATATAAATCCTAAAACCGAAAGATTGAGATCGAAGCCAAGGGAATACTTCCCCATCGAGGCAGCCCATTCGACTGCCAGTGGGCCCTTTGAGAAGGGGGGGCTTCGTTGATTCAATCTCTCTTGCTGGTAGATGACAAGGACCTGTGAAAAGGCTCCTTGTTCCAGAGAAACTGGAGGTGATCCCGTTATGGCGCAGGAGGAGCTGAGCTTACTGGTTCAGGTGTGGAACGGACCCAACGCTCATGGGAAAGTTGTGGAGGAGGAAACAAAAACTGTAGGGAAAATAGTGTGATCTTACAGGTCACTGGTCTCCATCCATGGCAGAGATGTCTTCTCCACATGTTTTACACAGCATTGCGAAGTTTGGGTTGGGAACAAGCCAAAGGATCGTAGAAGACAATGGGGCCAGACAATTACCAATTCTTGCTGTTGAAAGTGGTACGGCTTTTTTAACACCTGCAGCCAGGTCTTCCGGCTGCCAAGTTTGGCAGACAGACAGCGTTATTTGTCCTTCGAATTCTCAACATATTTCCCAGGTAGTCGCCAGATCTCTGCTGGACCCCATTATAGTCAGTGGGTTCCGGCCGGAAGGTAGTAGTATCTAGCAGTGTCTGGTTAGTGTGAAACTAGCCTATGTGGTTGGGTGGTTTCATTCAATACCCTATAGGGGCCCATTTTGACCTTTTCTGTAGGGTTTCCTCTTCCGTATGTATGCCTATGATCAGAGCAGGAAAAAATGTTTGATATCAGGAATCAACTGATGGTGCTACGGCATTCTGTTCTACCATATAAAGAGAGAACATCGACGGGGACTGAATGTTTTGTCTTGAGTCAAACGAGAAAAGCTACTAATTTTAGACTTTTAAAGCTTCACTGGCAGAAGATGACACGCGTTCCAGCTGCCCATCCCACAAATGACTACGTTTGAAATTCACACAATAGCTAGTAAACAGGAAACCTCAAAAAGCACAAAAACTTTAAGATGTGTGAGTATATATATAATAAAGATGTAAGGAACATATTGTCTTTGATAGGAATCAAGAAATGAAATTATCTTCACAATGTCCTTTCACCACTTCTGCATCTCACGGGATAATAAAAATACCCAAATAAGAGCAAAAATTGTATAGTATGTTATATGATTCAAAGAACACCAAAACTAGATGAGCTTGATGGACATCCTATTCCAAAACCATTGGAGCGAATGTGGTGGTTGGCAATAACAACCTTTCTTCTCAGAAGACTTTCCACAAGATTTTGGAGTCTCTCCAAGCAAGTTTGTGCCCATTCATCCAGAAGAGCGTTTGTGAGGTCACACTAATGTCCAACGAGAAGGTCCACGAGGTGCACATGCCTGTTGAACCCAAGGTGTTGACGGGGTTGAGGTCTGGGCTCTGTGCAGGCCACCTCAGATCCTCCACTCCAGATTCTGGACCATAAAACCGACAAGAGCGCCTAGGTATCCATGTGCTGGGATTTTGCAGGTGGCTTAGATGGTGTTTTATTGCAATGTAGTTGTTTTATGTAATTTAGTTTTATGTAACTCTTGCTATGATCTCCAATAGAAGCGATTCGTGGCCCACAGTTGGGGCATTTCAACGGCAAGAAGAAGAAAGAACAGACAGATTTTTCAGTTTTGACTTTTCGATCCGTATATCTCGTCTGATAACACGTTGTCGGATTTGCTTGGTAATTCTACCGCTAATCCGCGTCCAATAGCTACCAATTATCCCACCGTCCCTTTCATACCTGACTCGGTTTATGTACTTAGAATTCAAAGGTTGTCTCCTGCTCAGGTTGGCGCCAGATGACGGTTCCATAGGATGTGTTTTTCTAAAACAGTCTTTTTTTGTTTTATCTGGAGGAAAACCATCGCTGACACAGTCGGACGGTAAACACCATCTTCTCCCGCCTTGATTATAACGATGTCTTCAAACCAGTGATCTTACGAAGACAATGGTTTTTCATCAGTTGGAAAGGAGGTTATTTGTGGTTGCGGTTAGTCTCAAGGCTGACATTATTTCTTGGCACATCCCTTTGAAATACAGTAGCTTTTCTTCATGTTGTTTTGTTCCTCGGATAAAAGAACGGGTTTGGTATCTTGAACGTTGCAACTCGATAGCGACAGGTGTTAGGTGGCGCTTGTGGGAATGCGAGACCTGACACAGTGTCGCTTTGTGACGGCGTGCTGAGCTTGAATAACTAGCGATGGGCTGACAATAGAGCTGAGAAATGGTGATCGGACGGCAGGAATGTTTGGTTATTGATATTGATGATAAGATATTCAATCTTACGAGGATCCCGAGTCGACAAAATTGCTTTCAGGAGCGCGTCCAATAACAATAGTTATTAACCTTAATGGAACAGCAGACTTTCCTTAGGTACATGGCATAAAAATGATCAAAATAAATTCCCTAAATGCCTTATTATTTTAGTATGAATATCACTCCCATCATGCCTCAAGGGAGAAGCCAGATTTTGTATCACTTGTTCTCTGGGTGGAGCTTTGTATCGTGCTCTTTGCTGCCCCCTGGTGGGTAATAAACCTCATCAGCTGCCAATACATAGCTGGTGAAAGCTGTTGTCACTTGTGTAACCCCATGATCGCTTAATTTAGGGTCTGAGTTTTACATGGTTGTAAAGCGCCTACTTCTTAGGGTCAGCATCCCAGTTCCATTGAAGTGAATGGGACTGAGTTGCAGCACCACACCGCCTCTGAGTAGTTGTGGCGCTTTTTTTTTACAAAATATTTATTGTGAAAGCAGCCTAATGCTGAATTAAAAGGAATTTACTGCTATCAGTTCTTAATGAATTGCCCTTAGATGCTTCTTTTCCTTGGCTCGCTTCTCTCCTCACGGATAGACGCGCTGTGAACGTTGCGAGCGTCTGTCTGCCAGCAATGGAACAGCTTGAATTATATATCTGTGGAATACATCGAGGGCATGATAATGGATTGGATCGGAGACACTCAGATAATTAAGCGTTTAACGAAGCTTGGCGACTAACAAACATTTTCGTTTTTTGCCATTACAGAAGTATGTTACAGTCCTGGTTCTGACGGATTGGATCGGAGCCCTCTGATATATGGGTTCCTTTTTGGCTCTTGCCGTAGCTTCCAGCTCTGTGGCTAAAGCTACTTTCACACTAGCGTTTTGGCTTTCCGTTTCTGAGATCCGTTCAGGGCTCTCAGAAGCGGTCCAAAACGGATCAGTTTCGCCCTAATGCATTCTGAATGGAAAAGGATCCGCTCAGACTGCACCAGTTTGCCTCTGTTCAGTCACCATTCCGCTCTGGAGGCTGCCTGCAGCGTTTTTCTGTCTGTCCTGGGATGCGGAGCGAAACAGATCCATCGTGGCACACAATGTGAGTCAACGGGGACGGACCCGTTTTCTCTGACACAATAGAAAACGTATCCGTCCCCCATTGACTTTCAATGGAGTATATGACGGATCTGTCATGGCTATAGAAGACATAATACAACCGGATCCGTTCATGACGGATGCATGCGGTTGTATTATTGTAACGGAAGCGTTTTTGCAGATCCATGACGGATCTGCAAAAAACGCTTAGTGTGAAAGTAGCCTTACACGGTAATGGCCGAGGCCAGAAGACATTTAGGGATCTTCATAAATACCAGCATTTAAAAATCAAATCTCGACGTATTTTAAGCTCTGCCCTGGAAAACACCCAGAGCGAACTAGCATACACCACACCGCTTTTGTGCTCCAGTTTAGGACTGTTGGCATCTTTGAAGAGCCTACTAAGCGTGTGGCTTGTGGCATGTCATGCCACTCCCCCCCCCCCCCCCACAGCAAGAACATGCAGCCATAGTTTGCCCAGGTGGGCATGGCCTGGTTGCATGTGGTTAGCCGCACCGTAGGGTTGTGCCCTAACTCTTCAGAACCTTTTAAGCCCCAACCAGATGGATCTTTTTTCTTGGTAGTTAGGTTTTGGCAGGAAAATTCTTAGCAAAAACTATGGTATTTTCCCACCTAAAATAGGGCAGATTAGAGATAAAGTCAAATGGGGAGAAAAAAAGACTGGATCGCACATCCACAATGCTTAACCCTTGATATACGCTCTTCAGCTAAATACTATATTACTAATCCCCCATATCGCATGCAAATAGTGGAGACATTAGTTTACATTTTGATCAAAAGGTAGTAAGCCCACTCACCCCTTCACGGTTGTCTCCGTAGCAGCGTCAGATGATTGGATAAAACTTCATATGACCTAGTTGCTGGGGGAGGATTAGGGTATTTGCATACTTCCAGGAAAATCTATTCATTTAAGCCCCACCCTGAGAATGCCCCAAACCACTGGGAACTCCCACTTATGGGTGGGGCTTATTTATTTAAGCCCCACCCTGAGAACGCCCCAAACCACTGGGAACTCCCACTTATGGGTGGGGCTTATGTAAGCGCCAACCATTTTTAGCTATGGACGGACAGAATTTGCCGAGACTGTCTCTGAAAATTAGAGACAGTCCCTGCAAATTCAGGACTGTTGGCCTTTTTGTCCTGTAACAGGCAGGTCATTGGTTCTGTGAAACCCTTATGACCTACCTGTTACATTGTCTGGTGGAGGTAGGTATTGAGCACCTGAACTCCTGGATCTTCTAGGTCGCATTCCCATTTACCCCAGTTTTGACATGACTTAGCGGAAGTAGCACATCAGCCTCATTTATAAAACTACCAGGTGAGCTCTGGAAATTTGCATATATAAAAAAATGTAATATATGTGTATATATATATATATATGTGTATATATATATATAGTGGTATATTCCAAAAATTATATGCTATACAAAATTATAATTCCTATAATTTTTTATTTTATTTTTATTTTTTTTTGTAATTGGAGTTCATGGCCCCCCATCCGTGCTGACCAAATGTAAGAAAAGTTGGATTCTTATAACCAGCATAGGGAGGAAATGCTGAGGGCAGCGTTCTTTGAAAGGCTGATGAATGTAATCTTCTCCGGGCTGTCTTGAGGAAAAAAAAAAAGATTGTGGCTTCTTGGCTCGGCCTGTGAATATAAAATAGCCTGGCGCTTTTATAGAAATTGCGACCGAAAAAGTGAAAAAACCGAAGCCGTGTCCTATATATTATAATTTAATGTTGGTAGAAATTAACATATGAGCTGTGGGTTGTTACCATGTATTCAAATAGAACGTGTTGCTTTTTACACTGTGCTGTACAGTAGGATCCCAAAGGGCATTTCCCCTTTAAAAAAAATTAAAAAATATTGGACTAGAGACGAGAAATATTGCACTAGGTTGGAACTGATCGGGGTAGATGTATAAGAATCATCATTATATATTCTTATATTGGCTAATGCCTAAATATTTTTACAAAAAGAAAAAGTATAGTGCTTAAAGGGGTTTTCCAGGATTACTATGAAGCTTATCTTGGTTTCTATCCGGTCTGTAGCACTTCCTGCTGCTGTGCCCAACCAAACCCATGATGCACTTCTCCTTCCTCTGCCACAGCTCCAGCACCGCCCAGCTAGTTTGTAGCTCCTCCTACCCAGCTAGTTACATAGACACTCCCCTAACACTGCCCCGCCCATGGACATAACAGGAAATAGGAAAGAGCTGTATGGACATGATCATGTGACCACAGCCTAGTATAGGAGCAACTAATGAAATATGTTACAAAATTACAGCCACCTTCAGCAATGATTATTGTAAAGGATGTCCATGCAAAACAGAACACCCCTTTAAAGCATAGCCATAGCGCTTTTTAAATTTAGAGTTTCCACTTCCTTTGTGGATGACACCATCACCATTGATTTCCTGGTTTATGTCAGTACTGAACTCTTTAATATAGAGAATGAGTATAATTCCTTATAAAATCGGAACCAGTGAGCACTAAATCAACCCCAAACTGCTCATCAGCAGGTCATTGGAGGTGAAAACCATCCTCCTGGAATTTTCCGGTTTGTTTGTCATGTGACTCTTTAATACCTCCTTATCGGGTGCATTTTTAAAGGGGTTTTCCATGAAAAGAGATGGAATGGATTGTAAATAAAAAAAATAATCATTAACTTACCGATCCTGCTTCTGCCGTTCCAACGCTGCTCCGATCCCCGCTGCTCTGCACTTTCTAATACCAGGCTCAACACACAGGAAATGGGTTAGGCTTCCCTCTCAGCCAATCACTGGCCAGTGACCCACATCAGCCAGTGATTGGCTGAGCGAACAGTGCGAGCCATTTCCTGTACCAGGAAGTAGAGAGCAGCGGTAAATGGAGCCACGCCAGAATGGCGGTGGGGGAGATTGGTGAGGAGAATAACTTTTCTTTTTTTTTTTTTTTTTTTTATCCTATTTTGCCCCTTTAATTCTCAAAATATATTTTTCTCCCAACCCATTTAAGTGACTTTTTATGGGACAAAGTTATTGCATTATTTAGAGGTTCTGTATTTCACGAAGATTGGTGCCCTAGAGATCTGGACAGGGTGCACCTTTTTAAAGCACATCCCATCCCATCCCAATTTTTGTACTTCTGCTCTGAACGTCTTTGATGTGTCTTTGTATAAAGACAAATTCTGGGTGCCTGCACCAGCAGCGTGAAGTGCACGCCCCCAAGGGCATTATTTAGTGTCAGATTAGGACCTTGATGGATCTCTGCTGGGTTATGACTCTCTTTTTGATAAACCTCTTTCTCGCCCGTTAACAGTATACAGCTTATCTGCTGTGGATGAATAGTCCACATATTATATGACAAGCCGCCATATCATTTATTAGTGTGGTAATTAATAATCATAAAAGATACTGAAAAAAAACAGGCACTGGGGTCCTGCCAGGACTGCGGAGACAGGAGAGACTGGCGCTCGTACCCGGGAACAGTTCAGATCAGGTTAAAAAGACTGCAAAGACTTGGAATAGGCCAGCGGACTGCTTGGCATAACATCTGCCAGTCCTTTATGCAGGTAGGACGCAGCTTAGGAACGTGCCAGCGGCTGTCACATGGGCAGCTAATAAAGTGCAGGCATTACATCATAGTCAATGCACAGCTCTCATGGGCCCTCAGGCGAAGCTATAGAGGTCACATAAAAGGACCCATTCTCCATAGGGATCAGTGACCTTGTGAATACGAGCATTTCTTGCCTGTTGGATGCCCCCATAAGGTGAAAGGAGAAGATTTTGCAACCTGTACTACACGCAGAACACAAGTATCCACCAAGCATTACAATACAGAACTGTGTTCATTTGTATTATTAAAGGGGAACTCCACCCTCAATTAATATTACCTATTTAGCCATCAGATAGCAAGTTAGGAATCTATCCTCTTGTTTCTATTTTAAAAGTTATGTCCACGTTAGCAAATTTTTTTGTCCGAGCGTGTATGAAATGAAAAATGAAGTAACTTTGCAATAGGTCGTCATTAAAAATGTCCTATCGCTTTAATTCTAGATGATGCGTCTCCATGGTAACAAACAAATCCTGTGTAGTCTGATCCTGTAGTCCCTTTCTCTTGTATATTTCCTTTACATCTTGCTAACCTGCCAAGTATATGTTACCAAAAGTAAGGGACAAATGAAAGAAAGTATGAGTGTGCAGGATCAGACTACACAAAAATGTGTTTGTTGTCTGTTACCATGGAGATTCCAAGCTGTAGAATTAAAAGGGTTAGGAAGCTTTTAATTAAGACCTATTGCAAAGCTTCATTTTTCATTTACGCTTTTTTTTGGGGGGGATGTTGGCGAAGGTGGACAGTCTTGAATCTGTCTTATCAGTATTTTCCTTTAAATTGATTGATTCTGGAAACCGTCAGCAAGCTGCTTTTAATGGATCTGTTAGTCTTGTTACGTGCCTCTATCACTCTAAGTGTATAATATTACCCTGCTTTGAATGGGTTTTGGGTCTGATTTGGTCATTAACATATATACACCCAGTACTATACCACCGCACCGCAACAAAGCTGGTACGTGCAAGCCGGGCCTTATTGTCCTGATTAAGGACACCGAGTCCTCAACCTCCTTCTGAGATTACTGGAAGTGCCAAGACTCCTTCTCGTCATCTGTTACTTGTCTCTGGAGGGGAGACATCTGTTTACACTGCGTCTGACAGGTTTATATTGTACAGGGAGCTCAGGATTGTTTGAAGAGTCATTTAAGTGTTGAACTTTCTGTGGTATATACTGGCGGAGTCCTGGTTTTGGATTTGTTTCTAAGGTGGAGTCCGGCCGCGGGCTACCCTACAGGTCTATTGTTCCCCAAAGTGCAACACCATAATCTTAAATATCCCCTTAACAGTAAAAAAACAGTAAATTAAAGTCCTTGACCCCCCCTTAGGCCCCTTTCACACGGGCGAGTTTTCCGCGCAGGTGCAATGCGTGAGGAGGACGCATTGCACCCGCACTGAATCCGGATCCATTCATTTCTATGGGGCTGTGCACATGAGCGGTGATTTTCACGCATCACTTCTGCGTTGCGTGAAAATCGCAGCATGTTCTATATTGTGCGTTTTTCACGCAACGCAGGCCCCATAGAAGTGAATGGGGCTGCGGGAAAATCGCAAGCATCCGCAAGCAAGTGCGGATGCGTTGCGATTTTCCCGCATGGTTGCTTAGCAACGGGACCCGATCTCTATTATTTTCCCTTATAACATGTTTATAAGGGGAAATAATAGCATTCTTAATAAAGAATGCATTGTAAAATGAAGTGGAAGGGTTAAAAATAATAAAAGTTAACTTACCTTAGCCACTTGATCGCGTAGTTGCGATCTGTCCTCTCTTTCCCTGCATCATCTAAGATCTAAAGGACCTGTGATGACGTCACATCACATGGTCAATCACATGGTCCATCACCATGGTAAAATGGACCATGTGATTGGACCATGTGATGTGACGTCATCACAGGTCCTTTAGATCTTAGATGATGCAGGAAAGAAGGACAGATCGCAACTACGCGATCAAGTGGCTAAGGTAAGTTAACTTTATTATTTTAACCCTCCACTTCATTTTACAATGCATTCTTTATTAAGAATGCTATTATTTCCCTAATAACCATGTTATAAGGGGAAATAAACAATTCTCCAGAAGACCCGAAACCGGACTTCAGTGATGAAGTCCGGCTTCGGGTTGGGTACCAAACATGGCGTTTTTTCTCACGCGCGTGCAAAACGCGTTACAAACGTTTGCACCCGCACGGGAAAAACGCGCATATTCCCGCAACGCACCCGCCTCTTATCCGGGCGTCAAACATGACGCCCGTGTGAAAGAGGCCTTACTGTCTGAATTCTTAGCAGTATCTGTTTCTAGAGAATCCGAGTGACAACAAACATGGCCGCACTGCAGGACTAGATCAAGAGATGTATTTTGCTTGGCTCATTCTCTTAAAGGTGTTTTCCAGGACCTCAGGACCGGTCATCGGGGTCCTTTCCCCCTGTTAATCAGCTGTTTGAAGAGGCCACGGTGCTCCAGGTAGTGCTGCAGCCTCTTCCTAGGCCAGTGACGTCACGTGGCCTACGTGCAGCTAAGTCCTATTCAAGTGAATAGGCCAGGTCTGCAATACTAAGCACAACCACTAAACAATGTACGGCGCTGTGCTCGGTTGGGGGGGGGGGGGTGTGGTAGGCCACCATCGATATCTGAATCCCATAAAACCCCTTTAAGATATTCAAATTATAGCCAGCTGTTTCTTAAGATGGGCATGCACAAATGTTGGACGAAGCAGCCAGCCATCTAATGTGTATGGGGTCCTCATGGCTCTCCCCTGATGGCAGATGTTGGGGGAGATGAGGACCAGGCACTTGGATATCACCATGCCCAGTCTTTTTGTTGTCAAAGAGATAAGGAGCTGCCAGAGGAGGCTGGTGGTGGCTTTTTCCTCTCTCCCCGTTTCATGACGCATGCATGCTCAGCTGAGGAAGCTTGTGTGCGGAGGGGTCAGGAGAGGTAGCTGTGGAGCTGTCTAGTTTGTCTATTATAGTTGTTTGTGGGTGATTACTTAGATGGCCATCAGAATAGCTCTCACTGGGTTTGTCATCCTATATTACCAAACGTCCCCTCAAAGGGGTGGTGCTATGCTAATTAGCATTGCAAAATGGGCGGTGTTGTTGTAATGTGGAGGCGGGGCATTCAGTGTGCCGCAATTCGGCAAGTATGCTTTCCTATAATCTTGAATGCCATACCTTTCCATCTAATCCCGTACATAACAGGGTGTGACAACCCTTGTGATGGCTGCCATTTATTTCCTGAAATATTCCTTTAAAGGCTATGTACACCTTCGGGGGTAGATTTTTAAATCATTGCATTGTAGTCCTTTTGAGCTAAAAATAATTTTTAGATTTTTTTTTAATGTTGAGTCCCTTTCTCTGTACAGCCTTGAGTTTCTCTAGTAGCAGCCTATCTTTTTCTGTTCATTCCTTTTCTCTGATCTCCTTATCTCTGACCTTATAAGCACTCATTATAGCTCGATTCTTATTTTACTGATAAGAATGTGGCTTCAATAAGTTTTTATGACCTTTTAGTAATTTAGAGACAAGGTTTATTAGATGACCAAAGTGAAAGTAGGAGTCACACAGCTAGACAAACAGCTAACCCTTTGTGACAGAATGGCTGAATATTTTTAATAAAGACCAAATAAAAAATTGGTCAGTAATGCAAAAAAATGCATTGTACTCATTTTGAGCTAAAAAAACTTTTTTTCAATTGGTCTTTATTACAAATGTTGAGTCCTTTTCTCTGTACAGCCTTGAGTTTCTCTAGTAGCAGCTTCTCTTTTTCTGTTCACTCTGTTCCATCAGGCAGCTCAGCTGATGGCTCCTCATATATGATCTCTGCCCCCAAAGGTCTACATAGCCTTTAACTGTCCTTTACGTCCTTGACTGTTCTATACTAGTTGGTGAATCTTCTATCTTGATTCTCCATTGACATTGTAAAGCGTCTCGTAGCTATGGTCCCTTCAGCCTCCATTTTTATCTGTCCCCCTAAGATTCCTCATACACTGTCTTAATGATCTCCTCTCCTCCGGGTCTGTTCTTTCAGTCTGTCCACAGATTAGACAGTGGTGCTGCAGTGTCAGTCTATTTACCACACTTCTCCCAAGATGGAGTCGTAAATTTAGGCTATAGGTACACATGTACCTGTGTGTGCAGAGTGTTCATGAAGTGCCACGATAACCATTCATGAATCTGTTTTCGGCATTGGTAGGTAGGTGTATCCCACTCATAACCACATAAATACCAAATATTTTCACTTTCCTGTTTTTTTTTACTTGCCCCCAAACATGGTTAAAAGGGGTTGTCCATATTGGAAAGGGTCACCGCAAGATAATTACGGGGTAGCAATCAGCTTCTATCTGTGAAGGAACCTTTCAAGAAGTGTTATATTTCCCTGCATTGGAGAAATGAAGCATTACTTGCTGCCCATTAATGGCCCGTTAGGAGATAGGTCTGGAATGTTTGATTGATCTGACCCCCAGAACCTCGGGCCAATCAGGATGCGGGGACTGTGGCGCTCTTGAATAGTTATCCCCACACTGTTTGTGACACAGTGTCATGTCCTAATCTGATGGTGACTCCTATGTCTCCAGGTCGCCCCATAGCCTGATCATTCAGGGTTAAATCCAATGCCAGCTGTAGGGAGTCTTCTGGCTTTGTAAGTGGCCTATAGGGACCATGGACCTTCATCAGGATCTCAGTGATGTGGTTGTCAGGGCAACAGGGACCATAAAATGGTGGAGCCTCTCCTTACTGCTTTATGACCAGATTAACTGCTGGATTATTGTCTTTATTTGCAGCCAGTTCTAGTGAATTGATGCTGAGTGTGTGTATACTATATCTATCTGGATTTCTTTCTTTCTTTCTTTCTTTCTTTCTTTCTTTCTTTCTTTCTTTCTTTCTTTCTTTCTTTCTCTCTTTCTTTCTCTTTCTTTCTTCTTTCTTTCTTTCTTTCTCTCTTTCTTCTCTTTCTTTCTTTCTTTCTTTCTTTCTCTCTTTCTCTCTTTCTCTCTTTCTTTCTTTCTTTCTCTCTTTCTTTTTCTCTCTCTCTCTTTCTTTCTTTTTTTCTTTATTTCTCTCTTTTTTTTCTTTCTTTCTTTCTTTCTTTCTTTCTTTCTTTCTCTCTTCTTTTTTTTTCTTTCTTTCTTTCTTTCTTTCTCTTTTTCTCTCTTTTTTTTCTTTCTTTCTTTCTTTCTTTCTTTCTTTCTTTTTTTCTTTCTTTCTTTCTTTCTTTCTTTCTTTCTCTCTTTCTCTCTTTCTTTCTTTCTTTCTTTCTCTTTCTCTCTTTCTTTCTCTTTCTTTTCAGTATCTATCTCATCTATCTATCTTTCTACAAGTCCACATTTCAGGCACCCCTGTAAATCAGCAAGTATAAGTAGTGCCAGCGGATGAATAAATACCGCAGTCTAACTATCTAATTTATCTATCATCTCTTTACTCACTTCTATATCGCTGACATATTCCTCAGCGCTTTACAGACATTAGCATCGAGCTGTCCCCAATGGGGCTCACAATCTAAGTTCCCTATCAGGATGTCTTTGGAGTGTGGGAGGAAACTGGAGAGCCCGGAGGAAACCCCCGCAAACACAGGGAGGACCTACAAACTCCACGCAGATGTTGTCTTTGGTTAGATTCGAACCTATATAACCCTCATATCTATCTTATATCTATCTGTCTGTCTATCTAATATTTATCTATCTGTCACCAATAATAAGAATTAAGCAGTCTCCCACATTACGGTATAATATTTATGTTTCCTACAAAAAAATACAGTGTCCTTAGAATTTTTGGCTTTCGTTAAGTTGAAGAGGTCGCAGTCCTATGTGAGTAGAGCCGTATATTACCAATAGTAGCGCCCCTAACACCCGCTGCACTGCTCCACCAGAATATAATGTCCCATTTTCCAGGAAACAGACTGGAAGTGCTATAATTGAGCAGTGCACACAGGAGCCTCTGTACATGGTGGAGTGCATTAAATGGACACTGCTGATTATTTTCAATGGAGCCTTTTGTCCCACAGAATGAGGGTGTTTATTGAGCCGAACTGTCCCCTGACACATCACCCCTGAATTGAAACGCCTCATTCAGCGCCGTACTGTCAGCGCTCTGCTCTCTGGCCTGCCCCGCACCAGACACAGCGCTGCATTCAGCAGCCGGACAGCACCAGAGACAAGGACTTGTGTCATAAAATGTCCTAATGGCAAACTGAGCCTTCATAGAATTATCTGTTTATCTATCATCCATCTATCTATTATCCTTTATAGCTATCGTTCTATCTTTCTATCTATCTAGAAAGCACAAAGCAGCACACAAATAATGGCCGAGTCCTAGACAATGGGTAAATAATACTACAATAGGACACGTTTCAGCTCTGCTCTATCTATCATCATTCTGTCTATCTACTGTCTATATAACCATATTGTAGTTATCTGTATCTACTGCATCTATCTACTGTATCTATCGATCGATCTACCTGTTCTATCTATCTACTATTTATCTATCTCATCTTCTATCTCATTATCTATCTATCTATCTATCTATCTATCTATTTATCTATCTATCTATCTATCTATCTATCCCTCGATCTATCTATCCCTCGATCTATCTAGTTTATCTATCTCATCTTCTATCTCATTATCTATCTATCTATTTATCTATCGATCGATCTACCTATTCTATCTATCTAATATTTTACTATCATCTGCTATCTCATTATCTATCTATCTATCTATCTATCTATCTATCTATCTATATTATCTATCTATCTCATATATCTATCTACTGTACCTGTCGATCGATCTACCTATTCTATCTATCTAATATCTATCTATCTATCTCAAATCTTCTTTTTCATTACCGATCTGTCTGTCTGTCTATCTATCTATCTATCTACTGTATCTATCGATTGATTGATCTATCTACTGTATCGATCGATGTATCTATCTCATATCTATCTGTCCGTCTGTCATAGTCTCTTTCTTTAGTGTTGACGATCGGCGGTGTGACATTTACAGTAAGCCACTTTACAGCCTCATAATTCCTCTGTAATGTAAGCAGCGCCATCAGTCCTGGAGCTGAGCCGCGGCCATGTTTACCGCTGTACAGTAGGGATGGAGGAGGCGGCGTAGCTAAATTTAGATTCTTGAAAAAGAAGCCTTGTCCTGACACAGAAGGACAACTGCTGCAGTGATGCATGAAATGTCTGCGCGTGTTCTAGACGCTTCCCCGTCTTCAGCAGCGCCCGTCCAGCTGCTTTACATCCGTCTCTGCTGCAGTGCCCAGCTGGACCATACGGGTACCTGATCTGGAAGTAGTAACATCTGGATGTAGCTACTGAATCACAGCTATGGTGATCACTTGTGTAGGAGCCCAGTACCAAGAGTTCTGTTTTTCTGCAGCGCCTCCGCAGGGGAAATGAAGTATTACATTGTGACCGTATTATAGTATAGTATTACAGTTCCACATTTTAGGGTATATTCTCACAAGGATTTTAATGAGCTTTCCACGCCAAAATCTTTCATGTTGATACATTACACAGACCCATAGGCTTCTGTCATGCCAAGTTTCTTTTGTCCTCCATCCAGTGGTCAGGGTTTCTTGCAGTATACATTGTTTTTTAAATGGGCGGCGAATGCCGTGTCCATTTACCGGTGCAGACGTAGTGTTAATAGACCCTTAATGTTACACCCCATCGATGATACCTGTGGAAACTCAAAATATAGATAGTTTTCATTTAAAAAAAAATCCTTCTTTCCGTTGATGCTTCTCTCCAGCAGAACATCTGGCCACCATCGCTCCGATTCAGTAGCTGAATCCAGATGTTTCTGCTTCCAGATCTGTTTCCGGGCATTAGACTACAAATCCAGGTCACGTATGGGCACTTTGCCGGATTTTATCAATGAAGACGTTCCATCTGCCAGGAGATAAATCATCTTTAGCCCGAATGCTATGTGGATGTATTTTTTTTTTTTTGTCTTTTGGTTTAGTTTTAGTTCGTTACCTTTGAAGGCTGGTTATATCCGTGCAGGGCTGGCTTTTGGGGTGTATCCGCCATCTCTTTCTGAACGGGGGCACCACAGGAGGCCTGGTATCTGAGGCTTGTGACCACTAGAAATTTTAATATTCGTCGTATTGCAGTATTATTTACACATTGTATAGCACTGCTATTTGGATAGTTTATGTATGGTGTTAACCTGCTCATTGAATGTCGGTGTTATTTGAGCATGTTTGACGGTATGTATCTTGGCATTATGTGACACAGCTACTTATGCACTATATGGTATGTTATAGTGTAGTATGCAGCGGCACTATATGCCATTGTTATTTAGGCAGTTGTAATATTTGAACAACGTATGGCGGTGTTATTTGGGCGCTTATAATTAGGCATTAGGTGCAATTATTTCTAAGTTTTAGGACTGTACATCATAGAGGCATCGGCAGAAGGTACTACACAGGACGCCATACATCATAAGATGAGGCCTCTGTAATTAGACCACATTCAAGTAGAGCTTGGAGTCACGTTTAACATAAAAGAGCACAAAGGCGATAAAAAAAAAGACTGAATTTAAATAAATTTTACATTAGTTAACATGTTATAATTGATAATGCAGAGGAATACACCAGGTGGCAGGGATGAACAGCGCTGGTGCTCGGTGCTTATTCTATGACCCTAACCCAAAATTCATGCGATGGAGGTGTAGGCTGCAAGGTGTGTTGGTTCTGACATTCCTGGTATCATTGGTACACAAGGGTATTGACAGAATTGTAGATTAGCGTTCTTTTTTTGTAGACCCCTCTTCTTAAAGGGGTCCCCTGAAACAAACCCTTTCTTGGGATCAGCAGTCGGACAGTTCAGAAAAGTTTATTAGTTTGGGTCCTGGCTTCTTTAAGTTCCATTGTTGCCAAAAACAAGAAACCCACAAATCCCTAAGCGGCGTGTGCTGGCCTCCTCCATAGAGATGAATGCAGTTGTCAGGTACCGTCAGATGAGTGTGTTGGGGGTGGTGCACACTTACCATGTCCTATGGCTAAGGACAGGTATTTAGGTCTCCGTTTTCTCATATCTGACCACTACTTGTATGACTAATGATTAAAGTAAAAAAGAGTCTGTCATGGGACTATCCCTTTAAGGCGTTGTCCAGGTTCCAGTTATTGATGACTTGTACTCGGTATAGGTTATTGATATCAGATTGATGGGGGTCTGACACCCAGAACCTCCACTGATCAGCTTTGGAAATAACATAGTGGATAGAGCCAGAAGTAGAAAGCTCCATACGTTGTGTAGTGGTCATGTAAGGTACTGCATCCTGAGGATCGGTCATCAATATCTAGAATCTGCAACAACGCCTTTAAAGGGGTTATCCCATGAATAATGTAAAAATCAGACATCATATAGTACATGACGATCTCTTTCTAACAAATCTAGAACCAGCCCTGTACCTCACATGGATTCAGAGATCTGCTCATTCATTGCCCCAATACTCAAGCTCAAGCTAGCAGTTCAGGGGACATGTCCTTTCTCAGGGGTTGTGTCCTTCCTATCTCCCTGTAACTGTCACAACTTCTAACAGTAGATAAGGCCGATGACAGTTAAGGGATAGAATTGAGCATGTCCGTCCTGACTCAGGTCCAGTGGAGAGAGAAATAAGGAAAAGAGCAAACAGCAGGTGGCGCTATACAGATACATTTTATTGAATAGCTCACTGGCTATGCTAAATTTTAAAATGACATGCAATTACAACAGTATTCATATCCAGGTGCTGCATTGAAAAACGTTGAATATTTTTAATGGGACAACCCCTATAAATTAGTTTTCCTGTTGTGTTGGTGTCCTGACATCCACTTATTAGGCTGTCCACCTTACGGGAAGTTTTCTGTGCTAAACAATAGACTGCCTCTCCATGCGGCACAGTATTGTTTTAGATCCCTCTACAGCAGGTAGGATTGTACTGTACTATACTGCAGAAATCCTGATGTTTTTGTATGAAATGTAGAAGAAAAATTGAAATAATTGGAGGAGATGTACTACCCCGATACAGGGGTGGGGGCTTCATTGGCTTCCTTGCTGTTATTTGATTTGTGAGTCATGGATGATGAGGATTTACCTCTTGATCTGTGCCTGATGAGGGTTCTTTGCTCCAATTCTGTAAATTATTTTGTTTCTGTGCCTGGCTCTGATCGATAATTGTCTTATTGTTAATTGGATATTATGCAGTGATTTCACCGTCACGTTCAACAGCATGATCTTTTTCTGTACCGGGATATAGAGGAGGATCTGTATGTGACAGGATCATTATTAGTGATGGATAGATCCAATATTCTAAGCCAGATTGATAAGAGCTTTCCCGCTGCCGTAATGGGCGGTCTGATGCAGGCTGGGTGTGCATTTTTCAGATAAGAACGATTCTTGGGCTTAAAGAATAGAAATAAACAAAATGGTGGATTTTTTTTATTTTTTGCTTACAGGCAGCCATTTTAGCTTGGTAATTTCCAGGTTATTTAAAGGGACATTCCACTTTTAAGATCATGGGTGTATTCAAGTATCCATTGTTGGGTTGGATACGTAAAGATTTTCGCTGGGCTCTCACTGCCAATCGAAAAGAGTAAGATCTCTCACAAGAAGTTGCCAGCGCACTCATCGACAAGGCATGTCTATGGAAAGATTTTCTTGTCTGGAGTACATTGTTTGCCAGGGTAGTCACATAAACTGAAGCTCCTGGGTCCCAGAATGCAGATTTTTGTTCAGGGCCCCCAGTTTTCTGGTTATAGCCATAAGAAGTTAAAGACATTGAACATGATAAGAAAAATATGGCTGCATTGTTCCAAAAACAGTGCCACACCTGTCCACAGGACGTGTCTGGTATTGCAGCTCAGCCCGATTCTCATCCAGTAGGTGCAGATTCCACCTCTAGGACCCACACCTGTTTTGAGACTGGTGGCCCCTATCTTGCGGCTGGTGTGGTGAGGTGACTGCACATGACCAGCTCTCTCATATGGAAATTATTGCCATAGAAATGAATGGAGAGAGCCATGCATGTGTGGCCACCTCTGCATGTTCAGGGATCTCCTGTCCCTAGAGGTGTAACCCGCATCACTGGGGACATTTATGACATATCTTGTGGTTATGCTATAAATTCCAGAATGGCTCAGTGGTTTTGAGTTCAAATCCAACCAGGTGAACATCTGATCGGAGTCTGTATCTTCTCTTTTGTGGATGTTTCCTCCAGGTCTTCCACTTTTGTTCAACATCAAAAATGTCTCATTCTCTAGGGTCATTTTCCTAGAAAGCCAATGAATGTTTTTGAGTTTTGGGAAAGAAGCTGGAGTTTCCTTCCAGAACCCATGCAACATGCCTGCGGATTGAATTTCAGCACCTGCTTTTCGTAAATACAGTTTTAGATCTGTTCGGGGGGAGGGGGATATCTGAACGAAAGAGGATCTGGGTTGTAGACCATCAAAACCATAACAAAAAACAATATTATCACCTACAGCTGGTGGTTGTCAGCTCTCTAGTTGATGCAGACCATGAGCTGGCTTGTAGCACAGTCGCTGTCCGTGGGGTGATGGGGGTGTAGATTCCGCGGGCTTGCTACAGGATGCCATTGTTCATAGTCAGGCTCAGTGGGCTTCGTTGTGAATTAACTAGTTATAGACGAGTCTACTGGGAATGATTTGTCTGTATTCTGCCTAAATGCATTGACTGCTTGACCCCCCATGTACTAATATTGCCCGATCAGATGGACTGGCCGTGTGTATTCCTAATATAATGGAAAATGTGCAGCGACACATAGCAAATTGGCATTGCATGGATGGTTTTATGAACCAGCAGATGTCTGGTCTCAATAAAAGGATTTTCTAACTAAATGTATCTTCACATAGACACGTCAATAGTTTGAACTCTCGTTTCTCAAAGCCAAAAGGCATAGACATGCAGTTGACAACTCATAACTCCACACTCCTCATAACTCCTGCAGAGCACTCTAGCCCTTTGTTTTTAGTATTTTTGTTATCTTGGTCAACCAATGACTATGAAAGGTCAGAAGATAAATTGCAAGGTGTATACATTTGGCCACTTTCATTCTAGGATAAGGTCTTTGGCCCCCACCACTTTTGGTCTAGTATAAGTTCTTCGGCCATCACCAATTTCGGTATAGTATAAGTTCTTAGGCCACCACTACTTTCAGTCTAGGATAAGGTCTTTGGCCACCACCACTTTCGGTCTAGGATAAGGTCTTTGGCCACCACCACTTTCGGTCTAGGATAAGGTCTTTGGCCACCACCACTTTCGGTCTAGGATAAGGTCTTTGGCCACCACCACTTTCAATCTCAGAACTCCTCCTGATGGAAACTTGGAGTCCTGCACAGCACTCTGGCCACCACTTTCGGTGTAGGATAAGGTCTTCGGCCACCATCAATTTCGATCTAGGATAGGGTCTTCGGGCGCCACCACTTTTGATCTAGGATAGGGTCTTCGGCCACCACCACTTTCGGTCTAGTATAAGGTCTTCGGTCACCACTACATTCGCTCTATGATAAGTTGTTCGACCACCACCACTTTCAGTCTAGGGCTGTGATGGTTAACCTTTGGCACTCCAGCTGTATTAAAACTATGACTCCCAAGATGTACACTTGCTTGGCTGTTCTCAGAACTCCATAGAAATGAATGGAGCATGCTGGGAGTCTTAGTTTCACCACAGCTGAAGTGCTGGAAGTAAGCCATCACTGGTCTAGGGTAAGGTCTTCAGTCACCATCACTTTCAATCTAGGATAAGATTTTCACCCACCACCACTTCTGGTGTAGGATAAGGCCATCACCAATTTTGGTCTAAGATCCAGCACAGGTTTTTTCATACCTTCACACAGAACAGACTGTAAACCCTTTTCATCGGTGCCTTGCATATTTATGCGATAACCACGTGTGAACTTTTCTCAACTTCAAACCTTAACATAAACCTTGTTTATGTTAATTCTACAGACGAGGTTCCATCACGTTGAATTGCAGCATTGTTTCATTATAGAAACTCATAAACCCATCTGAAAGGCTGGTTAGTGGAGAGATTATGTCTAAAATAAACCACATAGTTACCCTTAGGGTTAATTCACACATGGGAATTTCTGAGAATAAAATCCTTTGGGGCATCTTTACCTAATAATTAAACGACTTAAACTTAGGCTACACGGTATAAAGATGCGCCAGATACATCACAGTGGCTGAAGCCAAATGATAAATCGGGAGCATCTTTAGGCCCCTTTCACATCTGCGTTGTAGAGGTTTGGGCGTGCACTTCCGTCGCCTGAAATGCCCGCAGGATCCGTCACAACGCAAGACAACACTGAAAGCATTTGAAGACTGATCAGTCTTCAATATGCTTTCAGGTAACCATGGCAGCCAGGACGCTACTAAAGTCCCGGCTGCCATGGAAAAGAAGCGGGGAGCCGGAGAAAAGCTACTTACCTTCCGTGCGGCGGCCGGGGCACTCCTCGATGACGTCACCGGGTCCCTGCGTCGCATGGATCACATAGCTATGCTATGTGAGCAATGCGCCGTACGATCCATATGGCGCATTGCTCACATAGCATAGCTATGTTAACCATGCGACGCAAGGACCCGGTGACGTCATCGAGGAGCGCCCCGGCCGCCGCTCGGAAGGTAAGTACCTTTTTCCCCCGGCTCCCCGTTGCTTTTCCATGGCAGCCGGGACTTTAGTAGTGTCCTGGCTGCCATGGTTACCATTCTTAAAAGCTAAACGTCGGATACGGCGATGCGCCGAAACGACGTTTAGCTTAAAGTCGGATCCGGATTAATGCTTTTCAATGGGCATTAATCCGGATCCGTCCTTGCGGCATGTCTTCAGGATTTTTGGCCGGAAACGTGTCAGTACTGAACTGAAGACATCCTGATGCATCCTGAACGGATTTCTCTCCATTCAGAATGCATTGGGATAATCCTGATCAGTATCTTTCCGCCTTAGAGCCCCGAGGACGGAACTCTAGGACGGAAAGCAAAAACGCAGATGTGAAAGGGGCCTAAGATTGTTGAGTCTTATTTTTTAGTGCAGGAAGAGGAAAATCACTTGTGTGTGACAGAATATTAGGGGACAATATGCTTTTACTTCTCAGATCTATGCGGCACTGAACTTATGCTATCTATTTTTTATTTTTGTACATATATAGTAGTTATATTCTTGTACATAGGAGCAGTATTATAGTAGTTATATTCTTGTACATAGGAGGTAGTATTATAGTAGTAATATTCTTGTACATAGGAGGCAGTATTATAGTAGTAATATTCTTGTACATAGAGGCAGTATTATAATAGTTATATTCTTGTACATAGGAGCAGTATTATAGTAGTTATATTCTTGTACATAGGAGCAGTATTATAGTAGTTATATTCTTGTACATAGGAGGCAGTATTATAGTAGTTATATTCTTGTACATAGGAGGCAGTATTATAGTAGTTATATTCTTGTACATAGGAGCAGTATTATAGTAGTTATATTCTTGTACATAGGAGCAGTATTATAGTAGTTATATTCTTGTACATAGGAGCAGTATTATAGTAGTTATATTCTTGTACATAGGAGCAGTATTATAGTAGTTATATTCTTGTACATAGGAGGCAGTATTATAGTAGTTATATTCTTGTACATAGGAGCAGTATTATAGTAGTTATATTCTTGTACATAGGAGGCAGTATTATAGTAGTTATATTCTTGTACATAGGAGGCAGTATTATAGTAGTTATATTCTTGTACATAGGAGCAGTATTATAGTAGTTATATTCTTGTACATAGGAGCAGTATTATAGTAGTTATATTCTTGTACATAGGAGCAGTATTATAGTAGTTATATTCTTGTACATAGGAGCAGTATTATAGTAGTTATATTCTTGTACATAGGAGCAGTATTATAGTAGTTATATTCTTGTACATAGGAGGCAGTATTATAGTAGTTATATTCTTGTACATAGGAGGCAATTTTTATTGTGAAAACAAACAAAAATAAATACAATTAAAATAAATTCTTACAATACAAAACAAAAATAACAGGCATTGCACACACAATGAGATGACTACTCAACTAGAATGAGTAAAGAATCATATTAAACTTAGAAAGTCCACATTTGCTGGGAAAGGAGAGAAAAATAAATAAATAAATAACACAACATTATCTGTTTTAAATTAAAGACACATTTCTCCATAATTTCCTATTATTTGGGTTACTTCTTATCTCTAATGACTTAACCCACTGGAGCTCGGACATTATTTGGCTTACGGCTGCGGTGTGGTGGAATGGCTCATTGTGTATAGACACGCGGGTTCTCATGTGCCAGTGGTAATATTTTATGACAGAAATGATCAGGTACATTGTCCCCCTGTCTACATTCCTATTTCTGGATGGAACAGCATAGATTATATCAGGATAAGTCAGGGACTGCAGTAATGGGATGTTTAGCTTTTGTGACACTTCTTCCCATATTCTCCTCCCACCCCAGCAGTCAGATATTAAGTGCTCCATCGTCTCCTCCTGCTGACAACCAAGAGGACAGTTCCTATCTGAAACACTTAAAAATTTCAGGTTACCCCTAACAAATAGCCTCCCATGTAATGACAACCAAGCTACATCAAATAATTTGGCAGGGAGTCGTTTACCATTGAGGAGCTTCAGACTTTCTTGTAAAGTGCTAGTCACACAATCCCTCAAGGCAAGTGGAGAACAGAAGAAAGCCCTACAGATCCTCACATATAGATCTTTCCTTGGCTTACCCTCAATGTAGGACTTCTCTATCTTCCACCTTCTCACACACTTCAGCCCATAGTCCAGGTACTGGGGAGGTAGTCACTCGTCCATCTCCCCTCTTGAGACTGCCGCCTCGCACCCAAGACTCCGCAAAGGCAATATCCAGTCCCTGACACTGTTCACCCACAGGAGCTGTTCTCCGAGTCCAGGCAACCAAAATTAACTTTTAGAAACATGGAGTCAAAGAACACCCTTGGATTTATCATATCCAGCCCACCCTCTCTCCTCTGTAGGTAGGTGATCCCTCTTTTACTGGGTTCAACCTGTTCCCCCATAACAGCTGGAAGAACAGGCTAAAGAGCCTAGCCGAGAAAGATTCGGGCAAAGGAAAGACAACAGAGACGTACAAGAAGACGGGGACCAGGTAAGTCTTCAACATAGAAACCCTTTCTCTATAGGTCAGCCTCCAGTTCTTCCATCGCTGAACCTTTGCATTTCCGGCTTCCAACTTCTCTTCCCAATTTATCCTGGCGTTATCGTCCCTCCCAAATTTGACCCCTAGGATTTTAATATAGGCGGAGGCTCTCACAAATTGAGGCAGATCAAAGTCTGGATCACTATCTGATATCCAGAGAGCTTGACTCTTTTCGAGGTTGACCAGAGACCCTGAGGCCTCTGAGTAGCTTCTGATGGCCGCAGACAACATCTCCACCTCACGAGGCTCAGATATCACCACAGTCACATCATCCGCGTAGGCAACAACACTCAGGGGCAGGCAATGGGGACCGGCACCCCTGAAAACCACACTCCTGCAGTGATCTCAGGAACGGGTCTAAGGCAAACACATACAGCAGCGGACTCAGCGGGCAACCCTGTCTCACCCCAGCCTCAACCCTGAACGTGTCACCCTGCCAACCATTGACCAGAGGAAAGCTCTCAGCCTCTCTATACAAAGTTTTCAGCCAATCTACAAATTGTCCCGAATACCGTACTTTGACAAAGTGGCCCATAGATACTCGTGATCCACTCTGTCAAAGGCTTTAGCCTGGTCCAGACCTACAACATATCTCCCACACCTCAGAGCTTTACATCTCTCAAACATCTCCCTTATCGAGAGGACTGCTCCAGAGATGTTCCGCCCTTTTACTGTGCCGAACTGACAGCCTGACAACAGTGCCCGGGACAAACAGACTAACCTAGAGAACAGAATTTTTGCCAAAATCTTTCTGTCGACATTCAAGAGGGCAATCGGCCTCCAGTTCTTGATGTCGCTAGGCTCTTTCCCTTTAGACAGCAGAATTAACGAGGACACCCTCATGGACGGAGGCATCAGGTGATTTTCTAGACAATTTGCAAATACATCCACGAGGATTGGGGCCAAGAGGTCTCTGAATGTTCTATAGAATTCTGCTGTTATCCCATCGGGACCTGGTGCCTTCTTCAGATGTAATTTATCAATGGCCTCTTTAACCTCTTCCACCGTCAATTCTGCTGTCAAAGAAGAAAAGTCCACATCGTTAGTATCAGGGCCTGGAGTTGCCTCCAAGAATTGGGTCACCTTGTCTCTATCCAAAACCTTCTTCTGAAACAAGTCAGCATAGTAGCATCTCACCACCCCCAGGATACCCTCCCGAGATTCTTGCAAAACACCCTGAGAGTCAGTGAGACCTGTGACAGATTTATTTGCCACCCGCTCCCGGCAGTTCTCAAAGGGATCAGGCGACCCTAAGGTCCCATAATCCCGTTCCAGAACCAGGAGGTGTACCTGCTGTACTGATACTGCCTTATTTCAGATTTCAGTCGGTTTATCTTTTGTTGGTCCCCCATCTGCCGAATACAGTGACTCCAATTCTTTCCGCAGCCTGAGATACTGGCTGTACTTACTCTTCCCCTTTATAACTGACAGTCTCCTTAAGAGGGATCTGATCTCATCCTTGACGTCCTCCCACCAGTCGGCCATATTGTCATAAAAGTCCACTCTCTCTAGCTGACTCTGTATAAGAGAGTGAACATGACTCTGAACAGAAGGGTCTTCTAATAGACTGGAATTAAGTCTCCATAACCCTTTACCTGTCCCAGAATGCTTTGTGACACCCAAACAGAAATATAAGGCCAGATGGTCCGAATAAGGGACGATCTTCTCATCTTTCTCACCGATGGTCTCTGTAGAACTCACCAGAGCTAAATCTATCCGACTTCTTCTTTCACCACAAAAATAAGTAAATTTTGGCTTCCGACCACCCTGCAAAAACACATCTGACAACCCGGCCTGCAGAATAATTCTGTTTAGGACCTTGGAGTCTCTGGTAAGAGGCCTATTAGAGGTCCTGTCACTAGATGCCCTGGTGGCATTAAAATCTCCAGCCATGATGACAGGGATAGATGTGAAGAGATATGGCTTCACTTCATTATAAAGGTTAACCCTTTCAGTCACTGTCTGCGAACCGTAAATATTGATAAGACGGAGCCTCCTACCCCGAATAGTAACTTCCAGAATTAGGCACCTTCCCATCAATACCTCTGTCAACCTATGTATAGTTACATCATTGGTGCTGAACAGGATAGAGACCCCGGCACTTGGTTCCACAGCCAGTGACCAAAAGGAAGGACCAGACCGCCATTCACGCTCGGCTTCCCGTAGGAGTCCCAAAGTATTTAAACGTGTCTCTTGTAAAAGAAGACATCAGCGTCAAGAGACCTTAGGTGGTCATAAACCGCGTGCCTGGTCCTCCTCACTCTGACACTGTTCACATTACTGGAGAACACTTTAAGGTTAAAGTCGGCCATCAGAGCAAAGCAAAGCACAAGTAGCAGAGATATTACCCCCATCATCATAGATCTGAGTCTGAGCCCACCTGCCGACCACCTGTCTCCATGTCTGATTCGGACAGACGTTTACCCCGCGGGGTTTCCTTTTTGTGGGGATCACCCTCTTGGTCCTCATTAAATTCATCTACCACTCTTTTTAACTCTCTCTCCATCTCCTCCTCCGCGTCTGACTCTGATAGGACACTGTACCTATTTGCAATAGTCATGACACCTGACCCGGGGTCTACTTTCTTTTGGAAGGTTGTTGGACAGTGGTCCATTCCTCCTCCGGCTTACGGCTGGTTTTGTCTTTCTTCCGTCTCTTCTGTGGATTTATTAATGCTGGGGCAGAGGACGACGTGCCCGCAACCTGCTCAGTGACCTCCCCGTTCCCCTCAGTGGCTCCTGGCTGGGACTGGTCAGGCACTATGTCACCCATATCGTCACCCATATTGTCACCCATATCGTGCTGAGGCTGGGGCTGTGTCACTGCTGACCCTGACAACAACGTCTCCTCCTCCAGGTCATCTGCCCCTTCCAGCAAGTCCTCATCAGGGAAGTCCTTACAGATATTATGCCAGGCGTCTGGACAGTCCCTGTGGGAGTGACCGATCTTACCGCAGAGGTTGCACCGGATGTTCTTGCAGGTGGCGCTGACATGGCCGATCTCCCCACATAAGTTGCATTTTACCAGGGTGCACACACTCGCAATATGACCGGCCTTTCCGCATTTAAAACATTTTCTAGGCTGACCGGCGTAGAAGCATACCCCTTTCTCCCGGCCAATAAAGAATGAGTTGGGCAGATGTTGGGTGATGTTGTTAGTCTGCCGTAACTTTACCAGGACCTTCCACCCCCAGTCCATATTCCATCCTCGTCCCTGGTCTTAGTCATATCTGACATCAGGTCACAGTGTCTTTTAGCCATATAACAATATCCTGGTGCGGTACCGACTCGTTCCAGAATATTATGGTGACGTTTGCTGTGTCTGGTCTAGAGATGGGGATGAAGCTGAACTTATTCCAGCCATCAGCATCTCTCACCCGGGTGACATGATCCCAAAAGCGGTCCAGGTCAGACATGAGTTTAAAACTGACGTCATACCCCTGCCTGTCAGGAAGGTTTATCACCGCCAGGATGTTAGATGGCAGGAAACCCATTTGGTGGCACAGAAGTTCACGGACCACAAACCTCCTGTCAGGCAGCTCCTCCTTGGCCCCTCTATGTCTGAACCTGACTACGTTCCTCCTCTTAAAAGCCTGACCCGTATAGTTCACATTAGACGTGAAGGATGGTGACCCACGGCTCCAGGCATTGCCAGAGGAGACACCACCAGTTCCACCCTCCTGCTGTACTTGGGGGCGCTGTGGTGGCTGCTGACCGCCTACACTATGGGGGTCTGACACTTCTGGTGTAACTAAAGGGGAAAGTGCTGTGCATCAGACTGTACAGCCCCCTCCCCACCATCATCCGTTATACTCTGCGGGTCACAAGCCTCTGTAGGCTGATCTGATGGTGAACCCGACTCCATAGATGACCCCAAATCCCACACAGACTGTGAAGCACCCCCTCTGCAGAAACATCATCAGTAATATCACATACAGTCATATCAGTGCAGTCACTGGCAGTATGATCCTGCCCTACAGAGCCCGGACAGTCCTGCTGAACCTGTGAATTCTCTGCTGGCGAGAGTCCACAGTCCTGCTGCTCTCTGCTGCCCCCAGGGCTGGTGGTGACTGCACTGCTACTGCAGAGTTACCTTCTTGTATGAGTCCACAGTCCTGCTGCTCTCTGCTGCCCCCAGGGCTGGTGGTGACTGCACTGCAACTGTAGAGTTACCTTCTTGTTTGAGTCCATAGTCCTGCTTCACAATACAAACTGCTGGGACTTCTGGTACCTTTTGAGGAGTCTCTGCAGGTCTTTGCTGTTGCTGGACACTTTCTCCCACTTGTCTGTACAAATCGCCTTTCTCAAAGGGAAAGCTGGCTGGTCTGAGGACTGGTCTTACACAGGCCTGCTGGGTGTCATCTGGACAGGTTGGAGACTTGGGTTTAGCATTAGACGGAGATGGCTTTGGCGCAGGTCTTTCCTCATATCTCTCAAATCTTTGCTGGTTCCTGAAGGATTCAGCGACTGGTCCCATCTGCTCCAATACAGCCTCCATGTCCTGCACAGTCTCAGCAAGCTGCACAGCGAGGGAGCTCAGCTTCTTGTCGTGAACAGCCTGATTGTTAGGGTTTGCTGCCTTCAGCTTATACACACAGTCTATCTGTTTCTGCAGCTGTAGTTTTGTCTTTTTAATGTCTCTAGTCTCTTGACCAGAGCTGGGATCTGCTCGGCCAGACATAGTTCTGGTGCACGCTGAGTATTGGTGGGTCGTGTCGGCAGTGTACTCACAGGATGGCTTCCTACAGGCGTCCCTCTGCTTGGTCCATGCACAGGACTCTGCTCTTTAGGTGACATCCGGATTGGTACGGCCATGGTCACTGCTGCGGGGTCACTATCTCCAGATTGGGGATTGGGCCCCTGGTTCTTCCTGGTGACCGCACTTGTGGCCCCATGAAGCCTTCCTGCAGTATTCCCTCTAGGCTCATCTGTCGTGTTCACGACTTTTGCGCTGTTCCCACTCCCGTATCGTGTGCGGTCAGACCGCATGAGGACAGGCTGCTGCAGATTCTCCTGCATGGTCTGCTTCTCCAGGGAAGTTCTCCTCTGTCTGCCTGCGGGTGGGGTGGATTGCACACCTGCAGCCATGCTCTTACTTGGTAATGTTCCTTTCTTTACTTCCAACACTTTCTTTTCATCTTTGCTTCCTGCTGCACTGGGACTGACGACATTCTGAACATTTCTTCCTTCCAAAGGAACTTGTGGATGTTTATCCATGGTGTGAAGAGTCTGGGAATTATTTCCCAGAATAGGCCTTGGAGCCTGGACCTTGCCTGGGAGCTCCCCCACCCAGAGTGGCCACACCCTGGGCTTTCTCCAGACATCTGAAGACTCAGGAGAACTACTGACACACGTCCTCACAGCTAGGAGGCAGTATTATAGTAGTTATATTCTTGTACATAGGAGGCAGTATTATAGTAGTTATATTCTTGTACATAGGAGCAGTATTATAGTAGTTATATTCTTGTACATAGGAGCAGTATTATAGTAGTTATATTCTTGTACATAGGAGGCAGTATTATAGTAGTTATATTCTTGTACATAGGAGCAGTATTATAGTAGTTATATTCTTGTACATAGGAGGCAGTATTATAGTAGTTATATTCTTGTACATAGGAGGCAGTATTATAGTAGTTATATTCTTGTACATAGGAGGCAGTATTATAGTAGTTATATTCTTGTACATAGGAGCAGTATTATAGTAGTTATATTCTTGTACATAGGAGACAGTATTATAGTAGTTATATTCTTGTACATAGGAGGCAGTATTATAGTAGTTATATTCTTGTACATAGGAGCAGTATTATAGTAGTTATATTCTTGTACATATGAGGCAGTATTATAGTAGTTATATTCTTGTACATAGGAGCAGTATTATAGTAGTTATATTCTTGTACATAGGAACAGTATTATAGTAGTTATATTCTTGTACATAGGAGGCAGTATTATAGTAGTTATATTCTTGTACATAGGAGCAGTATTATAATAGTAGTTATATTCTTGTACATATGGGCAGTATTATAGTAGTTATTTTCTTGTGCGTAGGTGGCAGTATTATAATAATTATATTCTTTTATGTAGGAGGCAATATTATAGTAGTTATTTGCTTGTATGTAGGAGGCAGTGCTTTTTTATAAATTAATGTTTAGTTAGTCATATTGTTTAGTATATTATCTCAAAATAAAGAATGACCTCACTGCCTTCACACTGAAGATTCTTACTTTTGATATATAGGGATGGATGAACCTGAATGGGGATACGGAGGCTTGGCATGAACTCGCGCTTCATGAAGCCTGGCAAATGTAGAATTTACACCAAAAATGTTATTTTATATAATCCTGCCAGGATCCAGGCAGCAATCTGCCATACCCTCCTGTATTTTTCCTTTCCAAGTCTTTATCCTTCTTAATGCTTTGCAAGTCGAAAATCTGCAATCACAGCCAACTGCCAGTAAATCCCCGAAGCGCGGCTTCCATTAAAGCGCGTACGGCTTCCCTTGCCTGATTTCATCTATTAATATCACAGCGACTGGATCCACTAGACTGGCAGCTAGAACTGTGACTGAGACGTGTGGATGCCAAATCATCGTCCTCACAATCCCTTTACCTTAAAACTTCTGACTTGTGCAGCTGAAAACCACGTTATCTGTAGTGCGAGCTGCGTATGACAAATTCATGACAAAATGATGTTCAAGTGATTATAAATTGCGAAAATTCAGATCAAATTCAGTCTCCTGAACCCCTGAGATTACAATGTTCATTTAGAGGAGGACTTAACCTGTTAATGGATTTATCGGCAATACATATAGATGTAGCAGAGCTGAATTTGTCATCTGAAACATATTGGTGTCATAGTGATTTGTGCCAAATGTTAGGGTGGCAAATGGCACCCCCTATACGTCCTGATTCTGGTCAGAGCAGTTAGTTTTTTTAGTTTGAGCTGACGGGTGTGGATGTGGTCAGGGCAGCATTCATCATAGTGTGATCACACGCTGATGTTTTCTCCTGCACATATGTGCAGTGTGTGGCGGTGTCATTAATCAGCCCTAGCAGAGAATAAACCTGTGCTGCTATGAATAGAAGCGACTCCATGATTCACTGCCAAGCAGATGATAGTAACCGGAGATCTGAGCGCTTATTATATACGGCCTCTTCTGCTTTCTAGACATATATATGCTAGACGACTTCTTAAAGGTGCCATAGGTATAGCACAGGAAAAGACAGATTGCTGATCGTTATATGTAATGTGTCTGTACGGCAACCATTTTTCTAAAAAATATTGAAGTGCTAGTTAGATCAGAAGTAAAGGGCTTGGCATGCTTAGATCTGAATTTAAAAAACGTTTTTCAACTGAATCAGCCCTATCAAACCAGGTGGACTGCCTGATAGGGTTGATCCTGCCGATTAAAAGGACACCTGTCTTGTGAAAATCGGATGCAGTATTCCTGAGAAAAAAAGACTTTTATCCTTTAGGCTAATCAGAGCTTCAGTGCACTAGGGGCGGGGCCTAGTCATGTGCCGACCACTCCCCTCAGTTATACGAAGCCTGCAGTTGTATAAAGAATAAAAGACTTTTATCTCGGGAATGCCACATGTGATTTTCCCAAGGCAGGTATCATTTTAATCCGCAGGATCAACCGTGCCCGACAGTATGCTTGGTTTGATAGGATTGATTCTGATGACAGATGCCCTTTAAAGGGTGCTCCTCATACCTTTTTAGATTTCAATATATGTATGAATCTCTATCAGAAATAAATTTGTCAGGACAAACAATACCTTACTAAATGCCAGTTAAGCCCTGCAACCAGATCACAGCACGCACAATGCAGTATTAGGCTCCATTTTGTACAAAGCTGTGCTTGGGCACCCAGAGATGTGCACAATGCCTTTACAGTACTGTCGTATGCTTCCAATTTCACACATGGCATGCTTCATCGGATGCCATCTTTCAAAGCTCTTCATTGCTTTTAGTGGAGAATAGTTCTGTACATAGGGCAGCTGACATAGCAATATGCAGCGGCTCACAGTTTATCTGGCAGCTTGCAGCTGTACGGCACTCCGTGCCTTCATACATCCTCTTTTTCAGGTGTCCTAAGACACATGTTCTTTATCAGGAAACAGGGCAGTGTATTTTTTTCAGTTTTCAGACAACCCCTTTAATACCCAAAAAACTTGCTGAACCATAGTCTATGAAGCCATATGGGTAGACGAATACTGACGTATCCGGGAACAGGTATATCACGGCTAAAAGCCGTATCCCCTAACAAGGAGCACCCCCAACCTTCTCCCCTAAAACTGTGCATTTTTTTTTGTTTTTTATTAATTTTTTTTAGGTTGTAATATAGATTATTCTAATAGTATCAGAGAGGCAGACTTTGGCAGATAGCATCGAGCAGATGCCTCCGGCTGTCAGGTTTGTCCCACACAGACATTTTCACACTAAATAACTAGAGTGCACATATTGGAAATTAGCATATTTAATTTCAAAAAACGCCGGCCGCTGTAAACATTATGCGGCGTTCATTCAGACAACCTGTTTCTGCAGTTTTTCGAATATATTTATTATATTTTCTAGAGCTGTAAATAGGCAGACGCCTTGTCCCCAGGACCAACACAAGGCGTCTCTTCCCTCCTGTGGATCCTTCGCCCAAGAAATTCTAGAAAAAATAAGGCCATTGCTTCTGAGGGGCACAACGACTCTTAAAGAGGCCAGACCGCTGCCTATTGCTTGTACGTGAGCTGCATTTGTCTTCATTTTTTAGCTAACGTAGACCCATGATTTAGTCACAGAGTGCTCCAGGCTTCATAGAAACACATAGACCCTGTGTGGCTCCTCCTGCGCTGATCTATGGCAGCCTGTGAGGGACATGCTGGAAAAGTCCGGTAAGACATTAAACATCTCTGTGTATAGTTTTATAGCAACCAGTGAAGATCAGAAAGACAATGGCGGTTTATTTAGACTCAAAAATAGTCCCCTTTTTGACCTGTTTTCAACAGTTGGGTGCGACAGGGGCGTGTCGAAGCCGGGACTCCAGCCACAGCAAATTTACTATCGTGTCCGCCTGGAAACAGGGGTGTCACGTTCGGGTGTGGGAGGTAAACTCCACACCGAACATAGGAGGGAAAGGGGTGAGGGAATAAGGCCTGGAAACTAGGGAAATGAGATGGACACCTCCTAGTAAAACCCTAATCAAAGTCCTGACTAACTACCAGTATGAACAGACCCCAGAGGTAGGTGAGTTCATACACCGGAATACCTAATGTCCTAACTCACCCTTACAGGACCCTGGTACTAATGTCAGGACTGAGACAACCTGTTCCTCCAAAAGGAAGGACGAACAGGAGTCTCCCTCAGGCCTTAATACAAATGACAGGGAAATGCAACACACAAAATAACCCAAACAAAATACAAAAGGGAAAGAAAATACTTAGCTTCAAGTGGCTATGGCAGCACCAGCCACACCTGGGCAAGCACCAGAAACAACACAGACGTCATTTGATCCAAACGGAAAACATGTCAGATCAAACCACATGTTGCCAGTCTCGCCGATCTCCTGCCACCTGTTGCGAGAACGTTCGTGACAAGGGGTCAGTTTGATCCATTGAATGTCTTATTAAGGCCTCATGCACACGACTGTATGTATTTTGTGGTCCGCAAGCTGTGTATTCGCTAAGTATGGTTACCGGCCGCGTGCATCCCGCACTTTACTCTGTCAAGAATAGGACATGTTCTATCATTTGCAGAAGGGCCGAAAGGATGCGTACGGTACACGGATGACGTCCGTATGCTGCCCGCACTTTCTGCAGCTCCACGTCCAAACTGCAAAAAATGCGGATCAGGCGCGGACCAAAAATATTCCTAAAAGCGTGTATAGATACGCTTTCTTTTTATGCTTGATGTCACCTGTGGTCGGTCTTTACATTTTTTTTCCCGTACCACATAATTTATAGGCCTGATGACAACGAGGGGTTAACAAGGCAGAAAAGACTTGAACCGTCAGCAGTTTCTGAGATGGCAGATCCTCCTTGCAGCTCTGCCTCCTGTTTGTTTTTGCAGCACAATCCTAATGGAGTCGGGTTATTGTTTGTTTCCAGGAGCTCAGGTCGGGGGTCCACACGTCAAATGAAGGAGAAGGGGATGGGAAATGTCCAACAAGAAGCTGGATGAGGAGTCGGGGTTATGCGGCAGGATGAGGCTATCCCCAGCTGCCCCAGACACGTGTCCAAAGGTTGTGTATTGCTGCTCAGCTCCTGGGAAGTGAATGGGGTTGAGCTGCAATACCACGCACAACCTGTAGACAGGCGTGGCGGTGTTTTTGGAAGAAAGCCGTGTGTTTCCAATTCTGTACAACCCATGTGATATGGATGGATATACAAGGGGTGCATTGATGCACAAGCAATGCATATATTACAGGAATTATGCAGTGTTTTCGTATGGAGCAGATGCTCTCTGCTTATATTCATGGGCAGAAATATTTTCCTGCACCAAGCATGGTAATGAGCACAATAATGTCCCAAATCGATTACATTGTCAGAGGTTTTCACGCTCTGGTGGGCGTAATTGGACGTGTGGCCTGTTAACCCACTCTGGGTGTCCCCTTGTCTGTCATGCCTGTACTCGCTGTACCTAATAACCATTACAAGCCGAAATGGAATCTATTCCCATCGTCCGTTCTTACAAATTCAATTACGTCAATGGTTGCCAGGTAACCGAAACGGCTTCTACTCTCAACATCGCGTCCCTATGTGATTAGTGGAACACAATGAGGCGTCAGATATAGTGGAGTACCGGGTAATCATTCAACATGAGTCTAAATGATCCAGTAAGTGTTGTGCCAAATGACCAATTCAGCTCTGCTACATCTGGAAGCTTTGAGGGCAAACACTTGCGGGGGCCTTGTTTATTTCCCGATGTCTACCTAAAATACACTTCCCACCTACTGTATCTATAGCGAGCTTTGGGCTTGGAATGCAGCTCTTACGTTGAGTAGAGTCGTCCATCATCTACTGAGGGCCCCAGGAATGCCGGCCGGCTGGGCACCTGTCTGTGTGGGTTGGAGGAGCAGCTGTGTGGGAATCTGAAGTCCTGTATTTTCTGCATGACATTGTTATTTTTAGAGCCATCATTTAGTATTCTGCATGTTGGAGTGTGTCCTCCAAAACCGTCACCGAGCAGCTGCGTCCTGGGTAGAAACTCATAATTATCCACTGCGAGTCCTGCTCCATGGTGGAAACTGAATTACAAAGATGAGCCGGCCTGCTAGCACTGCTGCTGTACGCATCATTGTTAGTTTCTTAACTATCGAAGCCCACCCCCCTATAAATCCTTTCTGCCACTTTACTGCTGCTATAAATCAGGAGAGAGCTCGGTCGGGGGCATCTTGGCCTCTTTTGGCCCCTCTTTAGCCATTTCCAGTTTTTAGCTCTAATAAGACCTCCCTCAGATACCCTTATAGGTGGTAGGTTTCCTTTAAAGGGGACCTATCATGTTGAAAATATAGTCCAATCTGCAGGCAGCATCTTATAGAGCAGGAGGAGCTGAGTAGATTGATATATAGGTTTATGGGAAAATATTCAGTAGAACTTGTGATTTATTGCTCTAAATCTCTGCTCATTCTGACTCCAGTGGGCGGTCCTATCAGAGATTCATAGACTACCACTGAGCAGGACCGCCCACTGGACTCCCAAGAATAGAAAGAGCAGAGGTTTAGAGCAACAAATGCCAAGTTCTACTCGATCTTTACCCACAAATATGTATATCAATCTGCTCAGCTCCTCCTGCTCTATAACATGCTGCCCACAGATGGCACTGTATTTTCAACATGATAGGTTCCCTCTAAATGGAATTTCTGGGATTCTGAATTATAATATAGATATTCTGGATAGTTGCAGTTGTTACATTCAGGCCGCACCCTTGGGAACTCCCCCAAGCCGCGCAGGATGGTCCATTAATGAGCAGGATTTACATAAGCCACACTCATTTTCTGCCCAGGACAGACCAAATTTGCAAGGACTGTCTCTGAAAATAAGGGACGGTCCCTGCAAATTTAGGACTTTTAGCAATTATGGGTTCACTAATATTTCTCGTGTCTCTATATGGTGATGATCATAAGTGGGCAGGGACTTAGATTTTTTTTCTCTTTTTGTCCTCCGGTGCTGGTCTCTCTGTGACAGTCCCATTCCACTCAGGGGCACCATGACTACTTTGCTGCCTTGCGGCACCACCATCTTGGGCTTTGTTCCCACCTTGGGTACCATCTGTGAAGAGCTTTTCCTTCAAGCAATGCATTTTGCTCCAAAAACTCCCTAGTAGTCTAATTGTCTTCTGCGGCGTTGGCCGTAGCGTGCACGCAGCTCATCTGCGCTGACATACATTTCCATCATGCTCGGGGCCTTTCACATGGAATGATCGTCACAAGGCGGAAGAAATTGTCAGTTGCCTATAAGAGAACATAATGTGACGGGGGTGAACGCGGAACATGGATTATAACTGGAATGGTTAAAGCCCATCTGTCAGCAGATTTGTCCCTATGATACTGGCTGACCTGTTACATGTGCACTTGGCAGCTGAAGACATCTGTGTTGGTCCCATGTTCATATGTGCCCACATTACTGGGAAAAGTGATGTTTTAATATATGCAAATGAGCCACTAGGAACAACGGGGGCGTTACCGTTACACCTAGAGGCTCTGCTCTCTCTGCAATTGCTGAGCCCTCTGCACTTTGATTGACAGGCAGTATAAACACCATCACACCTGGTCCTGTCAATCAAACGGCAGAGGGCACAGCAGTTGCAGAGAGAGCAGAGCCTCTAGGTGTTGAGGTGTAATGGCAACGCCCCCTATTGCTCCTAGTGGCTCATTTGCATATATTTAAACATTATAAGTGGAGAACATAAGCAAGTCTTCTCAGACAGGTGATTAATTTCAGACTGGCTCAGATTTCCATTATACAATATAATAGTTGTGCCGAACTGGAAAAAAACTATAAAAACTCTGCCGGTCTACCCTGTAAGTGAATGGACACTCTCACCTACGAACAAGCTGAGAAACCTAAGCAAACATGACTGTTTTCTTCCAGAAACTGCGCCTCACCCTTCCAACGGAGCCGATCTGCAATATCACACACGACCTGTGCACAGGCGTGGCGCTGTTTTTAGAAGAAAGCAACTGCGTTCTTGTCCTAATTCCATACACCCCCTTCAAATATGAGGCCGTCCAGTCGGCTGACGATGTATTTGCGTGCGTTCTTGGGATTAGGTTCCTACAGCGGAACATCTCGCCTCTCGGTCGGATGTTTATGAGTGGACCAACCTGTTTTTGTGAACTGATTCTGGGCTAATCCTCTGTACTTCCGACACTTTTGGCGCTCAACCCCCTGTGTGGTTGAACAATAGGGAGAAGGGAGTGAGAGGAAAGGTGGGGATAGGTGCATGAAAGGGTTAACCCCTGTATTTCGGCAGAATTGAGGCCACTTCATTTGCGTGTAGGTTCCTGGAGGGAACATGGGGCGTCTTAATGGATGCTACTGCTGACCCGCATTTGGATGGAAGAGAGGACGGCTGAACGAGCGCGCATTAAGGACGCCGCTTCCCCTACCCGAAGTAATTGTTGTCGAATGCTTTCAGGCGAATGAAATCTCTAGAGCCAGCTGTCAGAGAATGTCTTCTAGTTGTCTTCTTGTAGGACGGCGGACTCCTCCGTGTCTTTCTTAACCTCCTCGTCGCAGACACCTTCTTAAGTTTAGAGCTTAACATGCCTGCTAAAGGCTTGTGGACAATCCCTACTTCTTAGAAGGAGTACTTGAAAATGAGCAGATCACAAAGTGTCCCCATGCTTCGAACCCCAGCGATCAGCCGCAATGCATAGAGAAACCTGGCAGGAGGCATTCAGTTTCCCTGCAGCGCCACCACAGGGGAGATGAAGCATTACACAGTGTCCATTCACCTCAGTGGGTTGTCTGGGTAATACAGGACAGGTCAGGTCCTCCGGAGCGAGAGACGCTCTTTGTAACCGCTCTCCATTCTGGCCAAAAGATGAGGTTCTTGAAAAGAGGACCTCCCTCTATTTACCCCTTAAGAAAAGACTCGCCATGAAAGGTAATGGAGAACGTGAATGGGACTGAGCTGTGCCTAAGCCGTGTGAATGAGGAATGTTACTTCACTGGCCTAGGAAAAGGGCTGCAGCGCTCACCAGAGCGCACGTCCTCATCAAATCTCTGATCGGCAGCGGTGCCAAGAGTCAGACCCCCACTGATTGGATATTGATGACCTTTCCAGAGGAGAGGTCACCAATATCAAAATCTTGGACAACCCTGTTAAATTAAATTGACCCCCACACATACACACACTTTTCCATCCCTTGTGGTTGAAAAGGCTGAATTGGTATCCTTGGACTCTTGTGGAGTGAGTGGCAGGTCCACGTCGTTGGCGTAACTAGAATTGACTGGGCCCCACAGCAAGTTTTTGAACGGGCCCCACCCCAGCAACTCACTCCTCCCGGATATTCAAGAACGTTCTCTCAGTCATGTCACTGTATATCATGTCATTGTATAATACTGTTGAGGGGGCCCTGACAATGAAATCCCTCAGTCCTCCTCCTGGGCGGGCCCCTTCTGAGCTCAGGCCCCGTCGCAGACACTTCCCCTGTTTCAGCTGTAGCTACGCCCCTGGTCCACTTCCAAGGTAGAAAGAGGTTGTACCAATCTGAGGGACCAAATTGCACCAACAGAGGCCTAAGTTTTCATTAACCCGTGTGACAGGACATAAGCCTCTGTCAGGATCATCTGTAGAAGCTTATCTTAGGGGAAAGCAATAGGATCGGAAGGGTTGAAATCCAACCTCTCTGATTTTGGTGGAGATGTGTCCATGTCCATTGACGTAAGGGATTTTTTTCTGAAGACTTATACATCAGTACAGATGGAAACCTTACCAACAGACTATCTTGTCTCCACCATCGATAAGTGGCTGCGCGTAGACCAATGTGTGGTGGTCTTGTGCGGTGGATATGGTCTCGTTCAGGGCTGGAGGAGATCTTTGTATGAAGCTTCCTGCTGAGGCTCCATATTGATCGACGGACGTTCAGCCTCACACTGAGGACGCCACACGCTCAGAAAAGGTCTTGTTGAGGAAAATGGAGGACAAAACCTTCACAAACCCAAAATGCTGCGCCCTCCTGCAACTCTACCATCAGTGCTGGACTTCAACCGTTTCTTTTCTACCTTTTTTAAAGTTTTAGTCAACAGGTTGATAGTCATACTTGTTGATGGCCACCATGGGGTTGTCACCTTAGAATTATCACCAGGAAAATGGCACGAAAGTTTGCTGTGAAAAGCAGTTAATAGGTAGACGGAAGAGGCCGTGATGTTTATAAGGCCTCATGCACACGGCCGTTGTTGTGGTCCGCGTCCGAGCCACATATTTTGCGGCTCGGGCGCGGACCCATTCACTTCAATGGGGCCGCAAAAGATGCGAACAGCACTCCGTGTGCTGTCCGCATCCGTTGCTCCGTTCCGTGCCCCCGCAAAAAAAAAAAATAGAGCATGTCCTATTCTTGTCCGTTTTGCGGACAAGAATAGGCATTTCTATAATGGGCTCCGTTCCGCAAATTGCGGAACGGAATGTGGAGCAGCTTCCGTGTTTTGCGGATCCGCGGTTTGCGGACCGCGAAACACTAACGGTCGTGTGCATGTAGCCTTAGGCAGAATGGACCTTCTGGTCTCCTGAGGCCTCCTTGACGTATACTGTGTGTTTTTTCTCAAGTCGAATAAACCTATGGAAAAACAAAAGGCGACAAAAATCTGCCATCCCTCGATTATGCTGCACCCTCCCACAAAAAAAAGACTATAAAATCTAAAAATGGCATAAATTAAGAAGCATGGTTTGAAGTGTGTTTCTGAGCAGAAAAATATGCCACGCTAAACACATTGGGGGTCATTTATCATGTCCTATTGCTTCAGTTTTTGGCATAAGAAGTTGCAAAATTTAGGTGCATGCAAAGTTTCCTCTCCTCAATTGGGCCCGCCAAGTTCTCTAACATTTACGCTTGACTCCGGGCATGAATGAGGATTCTAATCCGGTAAGGCACTAAAGTATATATCGATATAGGCACACAAACTGCTCTGACAGCTCAGGGGCTATAGTAAAACGCCCGTCTTTGATAAATGACCCCCGTTGTTTTCCCCCTAATAAAGTTTGTACTTGTAATAAGAAATGCTCTGCAGCTTTCCAATATTCTTTAAAGGGGTTGTGACCACGAAAAATATTCGGCCTTGTTCAAACCAGCTCCTGGATCTGAATACTTTTGTAATTGCATCTAATTAAAAATTTAGTATAGTCACTGAGTTATTCAATAAAATGTATCTGTATAGCGCCACCTGCTGTTTGTTCTTTTCCTTATTTGTTGTCCACTTCACTGAGGTGGACGCACGCGCTCAGTTTATGTTAAAAACCCTCATATACCACACCGTATGTGTTGATTTTCTGCGGTGGCCTACTGTATGCAAGCTACACGTTACTATACGGGAAAATACAGGTGCTGAAGGAGGGCGTGAGAAATAAGGATAAGTATGGATGCCCTCGGCACCTCATGCCTCAGAGCTCACGTCTCGGATATTTTCGCCTGGACCTCAGGACACCGCGCTTGTTCTGCTCTTAAATTAACGCCTCTAGATTATTATGAGCTTTCGAAATGAATCTGATTACGTGTCAATTATGGCGGCTTAAAGTCCACGGCGGATTGAGGTCCCCTGATAGCACTGTACATGGTAGGACGGGTCAGCGCACTGTGACACGTGTGTTCCAGGCTGCGGCTGGATAAGTACATTACTCTGTGTATGTTCCACACCTGCTGTCGACTAACACGCTGGTTATCCTGCACTTCAGTCGCTAAACTGATATCCAGCCTGGAACGAATTTGGATTAAATTCTGATAAATTTGCACAGGACCTATGGCTGTGTTCCACCAGATTGTCCTAGTACAGGAATACAATTTTAGCACTACAGTAAAGACTGACACACAGTGCAGTAGTGTGGGAGGAATAACATGCACATGGCTGGTAAAGGGGTACACCGAGCTAAAGGGCTGTATTACAGACACATAGGCGGTTGTGTGCCTCCATGAAGTGCCACATTTACCCCTAGCAGTTATAATAGATTATTAGTAATAATAATAATTTAATATTATTAGTAATAATAATTATTCTAAGACTACAATATTACTATTATATTAATATTCATGATATTAATAATAATGAAATCATTAGTAATAATAATAATAATTCTTGATAATGAATAATTGTTACTAAATAATAATAATAATTATAATTATTATATTCATATTATATTAATTATTATTTATAGATTAGGGGAGAATAGATGCAGCACTCAGTGGATGTATATGAGGCACATGGAAGATATGGGTTATCTATACCTCATTTAGTCGCACGATGTGTGACCCAGTGCAGAAACATCACGACAGCCACGAAAGGTGGACCTCCGTCTTCAGTAGTGCCCTCATAAACCTCATCCAGTATCAACAAATCTACGACTGCTGCACAACATTTCCATGGACCCTTCTACAAGTTTAGCGTCATGTGTGTTAAAGTTGCAGTAGGGTTTACACGGCCTGTAGCTTGGGACACTCTGGATCCTTATCATTCTGCCGAATTTACACAGTATACAAAATACCGAAACCGACAATAACCCCACATTCTTTCTTATCTGTTGTTTCTCCAAAAACATGTTGAGTAAAGTTTATATTTTATAGCCCCCTTCTATAGCAATTTTTTGCACTCACAGAGGAACTCCATTCATAGTCCGACAGTGAATAATTAGTGGCCAACAGGTTAGCAGCTGGTGGCCAGTAGGTGGCACTGTTGCCAGTGGGCGACGCTACGGAACGGAACTCCTTACTGTTTTGGAGATCTAATGGTGTCACTTTTTCAAGAAAATTTTCATCTGGATCAAAAGTCCCGCGTGGACATGCTAAGTTTGTCAACTGGGGCCCCACCTAGTGTGATGTCAGATCCATACTTTGTGCTCAGATGTCTTCCTCCTGCGGCCCCCCTCTGCAGATGCGTCGCCCCAAGTCCGTCTTCTATGTTATGTTTTACACTAGATGGATTTTTTAGTGGCTGAGGAGGTTTCTGAACATTTACAAGGATCCTACAGATGAAGAGAGGGGAAGGTGATAGGCATTGCACTATCCCCTTACTTGAGAGATACATATATTCACATTTACTCCTGATTCATGCCAAGGTTTGTAGACCAGGTTTGATGGAGAAATAACAAACTCCAAATTTTGGGAATGTGCTGGAATATCTCTGAAGTCATTTACAAATTAATAGAAAGCAGCAGAAAAAAAAACATTGTGATACTCAAGACCAAATGTCTCCATATAGATTAGAGCTCCTCTTGCCCATAGAGGTAAATGGTATAATTCTTACTGCCTGCAGTCACCACTAGAGGGAGCTTCAGAGGTAACTGCATACCATTGACACATTGACCTTAATAATAAAGCAGCATGCTGTAAGCTCGCAAGCTCCACCTATTGGTGGATGCAGGAAGATACAAGTGGACAATTTGTGGGTCTGCAGCATGTCACTTTATTCAGCAGATTTTTGACCCCTTTCAGTGGAAGGTGTGAAATCTGTAGCAACATCCGCATGCTACACATGCAGATCTGTGGGGGAATTCGCCCTGTGTGCAGGCAGCCTCAATTTTGCACCGCCAAGTGCCTGACTATGTAATATCTCATGTCTGCTTGACCCTGAAACAGTATTTTGCTGCCTAAGGCAACCACTGAGGTTTCTCCTTGAAAACAAGGTCCTGCGCATTACTGGGACTTACATTTTGCAGTTAGAGGCACAATATTTGCTCACATGAACTCCTGGCCTTGGAGTTTGTCAGAAGTGGATTTGACATTTGCTACCATAGCAAAGTATTTTCTGTGTCCTTTATAATATTGCAGTCATGTGATTGTGTCAGTCGCAGATCCGTAATACCCTTGCTGAATTTACAGACAGACTTCAGAGATCTTGTCTAGTCTTGTTCTGTGGCTCAGTAAGTAATAATCTGAGCTTGCTGACAAGTGTCAACACCTTATAGGACTATTTGTGCTAATACAGCCCCTATGGACAAAAATATATTCTGCCCCTATTTACAAGAATATAACTACTATAATACTGCTCCTATATACAAGAATATAACTACTATAATACTGCCCCCATGTACAAGAATATAACTACTATAATACTGCTCCTATGTACAAGAATATAACTACTATAGTACTGCCTCCTATGTACAAGAATATAACTACTATAATACTGCTTCTATGTACAAGAATATAACTACTATTATACTGCCCTATGTACAAGAATATAACTACAATAATACTGCTCCTATATACAAGAATATAACTACTATAATACTGCTCCTATATACAAGAATATAACTAATATATTACTGCTCCTATGTACAAGAATATAACTACTATAATACTGCTCCTATGTACAAGAATATAACTACTATAATACTGCTCCTATGTACAAGAATATAACTACTATAATACTGCTCCTATGTACAAGAAATTTAACTACTATAATACTGCCTCCTATGTACAAGAATATAACTACTATAATACTGCTCCTATGTACAAGAATAATACTGCTCCTATATACAAGAAAATAACTACTATAATACTGCCTCCTATGTACAAGAATATAACTACTATAATACTGCCTCCTATGTACAACAATATACCTACAATAATACTGCTCCCATGTACAAGAATATAACTACTATAATACTGGCTCCTATATACAAGAATATAACTGCTATAATACTGCTCCTATGTACAAGAATATAACCACTATAATACTGCTCCTATGTACAAGAATATAACTACTATAATACTGCTCCTATATACAAGAATATAACTACTATAATACTGCTCCTATGTACAAGAATATAACTACTATAATACTGCTCCTATGTACAAGAATATAACTACTATAATACTGCCTCCTATGTACAAGAATATGACTACTATAATACTGCCTCCTATGTACAAGAATATGACTACTATAATACTGCCTCCTATGTACAAGAATATAACTACTATAATACTGCTCCAATGTACAAGAATATAAGTAGCATAATACTGCCTCCTATGCAGAAGAATATAAAAACATAGTGTACTCATTGTAAAGTTGCACATGCTGTTTCCATGACGATGACGGTGGGAATGTACAGTACGGTAGAGTAACAGGTGGTGCAGTTTTCTTGTCCTGGAGTTTTCCATCGCTCCTTCTTATGACCCCTATAGTACCGCCTGTCCCGCTGCCGCTGCTCTGGTACGTGTTTATATGAAGCTTATCTTGAATTATTGGGCAGTGCGGAATTTCTTTCTTTCGTCTTAGAAGGTTTATTTAAACTTACAGTGTAAACAGCTGGAAGGCCTGCGCGATCCGCCGCCATAGCGGGATTACAGAGAGGTGCGCGGCTGATGGCAGTGTCTCTTTTTACATGACTTTTCTCCCCAGATGACCGGATTCTCTATCGAGATACATAAACTGTTGAGGGTGCGGATACTTTGATTATATGTTATACACTATATTTTTACATTACTAGAGAGCAGTGCATTGTGGGTACAGTGCCTTTTAGTACATAGGGCTACAACCTCCAGGCGCTACCGTCACCCCCATAGACAATGAAGGGCTCCCCACTTAAATAGGGATCACGGACCCCCCAATCTCAGTGTAATCCAGTACTTACTGCCTATTCTGTGGATACCTGACAAGGTCCTGCGATAAACCTCAGTCGTGTCCTTGTACTTGCAGCAGCTGACTGGGCGATAGCGTCCGCCTCGTCCCATAAATTCCTGGTTTCTTGGCCCCAGCTGTGTACACAGGAGCTGATGGTCGCAGACAGCCGGGGCCACATTCTAAACACAACTTCTGTTTGCTGTTACCTGCACTAAAACAATGGCCGAAAACAGCAGCAAACTGCTACATGCCTGCTGGTAAACCCCGGAGCTGCCGGAGTGTCCAGACCAGTCTCACCCATGAGCCCAATTACACCACTAAGGCCCCTTTCACACGGGCGAGTTTTCCGCGCGGGTGCAATGCGTGACGTGAACGCACAGCACCCGCACTGAATCCTGACCCATTCATTTCAATGGGTCTGTGTACATGAGCGTTTTATTTTCACGCATCACTTGTGCATTGCTTGAAAATCGCAGCATGTTCTATATTCTGCGTTTTTCATGCAGCCCTAGTCCCATAGAAGTGAAAAACGCATTACATCCGGAAACAAGTGCGGGTGCGATGCGTCTTTCACTGATGGTTGCTAGGAGATGTTGTTTGTAAACCTTCAGTTTTTTATCACGCGCGTGAAAAACTTATCAAAACGCATTGCACCCGCGCGGAAAAAACTGCACGCAATCGCAGACAAAGCTGAATGGCTTTGCCTGCAAAATCACACAGTTTTCATTGAACGCATCCGCAACGCATCCGGACATAATCGGGACACGCTCGTGTGAAAGAGGCCTAAGGATGGCCATACACTATCACCAGTGGTCACTGACACATCAATTCATTATTATGCTCCAGAGCTGCACTCACTATTCTGCTGGTGGAGTCACTGTGTACATACATTACATTACTTATCCTGTACTGATCCTGAGTTACATCCTGTATTATACTCCAGAGCTGCACTCACTATTCTGCTGGTAGAGTCACTGTGTACATACATTACATTACTTATCCTGTACTGATCCTGAGTTACATCCTGTATTATACTCCAGAGCTGCACTCACTATTCTGCTGGTGGAGTCACTGTGTACATACATTACATTACTTATTCTGTACTGATCCTGAGTTACATCCTGTATTATACTCCAGAGCTGCACTCACTATTCTGCTGGTGCAGTCACTGTGTACATATATTACATTACATTACTTATCCTGTACTGATCTTGAGTTGCATCCTGTATTATACTCCAGAGCTGCACTCACTATTCTGCTGGTGCAGTCACTGTGTACATACAGTACATTACTTATCCTGTACTGATCAGGAGTTACTTCTGTATTATACTCCAGAGCTGCACTCACTATTCTGCTGGTGCAGTCACTGTGTACATACATTACATTACATTACATTACTTATCCTGTACTGATCTTGAGTTACATCCTGTATTATACTCCAGAGCTGCACTCACTATTCTGCTGGTGCAGTCATTGTGTACATACATTACATTACTTATCCTGTACTGATCCTGAGTTATATCCTTTATTATACTCCAGAGCTGCACTCACTATTCTGCTGGTGCAGTCACTGTGTACATACAGTACATTACTTATCCTGTACTGATCAGGAGTTACATCCTGTATTATACTCCAGAGCTGCACTCACTATTCTGCTGGTGCAGTCACTGTGTACACACATTACATTACTTATCCTGTACTGATCCTGAGTTACATCCTGTATTATACTCCAGAGCTGCACTCACTATTCTGCTGGTGGAGTCACTGTATACATACAGTACATTACTTATCCTGTACTGATCCTGAGTTACATCCTGTATTATACTCCAGAGCTGCACTCACTATTCTGCTGGAGGAGTCACTGAGTACATACATTACATTACCTATCCTGTCCTGATCCTGAGTTACATCCTGTATTATACTCCAGAGCTGCACTCACTATTCTGCTGGTGCAGTCACTGTGTACATACAGTACATTACTTATCCTGTACTGATCCTGAGTTACATCCTGTATTATACTCCAGAGCTGCACTCACTATTCTGCTGGAGGAGTCACTGAGTACACACATTACATTACAAGCTGAATTTTCCCAGCCTTTTGTGTGTAGGATAATAATCAGAGAAAAACAACTCTCCCGCTATTTTTTAAGAGGTCAGCTTGTTGACTGTTTCCAATAACAAGCTGAACTTTGAATGCTGCTCTAGAGTATATTACATGCTTTAAAGTTGTTGTTTTTTTGGGACTTTTTATGACTTACAGTATCTATAGAACAGGTCCTCTATATCAGATTGGCCTGGGGGCGACACCGCCATCTATCAGCTGCTTTCAGGATCCGCAGAGCCAGAACTACACAGCTCTGTACATTGTGCGGTGGCTGTGTCTGATTCCTGCAGCACTCTGCCCATTCAAGTGAAATTATTCATTAGACAGACTCCATGGGAGGCTCTGTTTTATGTTGGAGTTCCCCTTTAATGCCAGTGCTGCTCCGATTTAAAGGTGAACGCCACCCTAAAAACAAACCTGTGCTAAAATGTCCTCTGTGATTTCCTTATTACAGAAATACAAACCTTTGTGACGGGGCCAAGTAGATTGTGGACTCCACGCCCCCCTTTTAATTTGGAAGTTGTATGTAGTCGGAGCTAACGCACCCCCCACTAATGCTCCTTATACGCTGGATGCCTGCTAAGGTCGTTTTATAGACATGTGCCTGTATACCAGCCAATACATACATACCAGCCTAGTGGAGCAAGCAGAGCTGTTGGGTAAAGCATGGTGGATAGACATCATTCATACCACTGCTGACTCCAGTAGACAGAGCAGCTAAGCTGGACTTGCTTATTGTAGATTTGGAGTAAAGAGAACCCATAAGCATTATGTCTTATCGGCCATTGATTAACCTGTTGTCATGGCGACACGCTAGTTCAATGCAAGGCTGAGTTTACATATAGGAATTGATCGGTGTATACATACGTGCTGTAGAGGTCAGATGGTGGGGGCAGGGGTTTCTCTATACGGCCATGAAGCATTTGCCGGTGACGCCGTATAGCGATGCTTTCCTCGAACTGTACGGTAATATTACATGTGACCTGTATGGCGGTATTTAATGGGAAGCACTTGGATATAGCATATTATTCGCATGCATTTTTATGTGCTGTATATGGCAGTATTATCTCAGCACTATATGGCGGTGTTATGTAGTCCAAAATTGCAAGAAAAATCTGGCTATAACAATGAGAAGAAGGGCGGGGTGCTACTTTATTGCCCAGGGCCCCATTGTGTATAAAACTGACTCTGATCAGGCGGATTGGACAGTCTGCAAAAGCCGGTGTAATGGTAGCCGTATTGGGTTTTTACCTACCTTTCCCATAACCCTGTGTTCTCAGGCGGTACTGGTTCTACTTAAGGAGATCCTGCTGGTATGGGGAGTCTTGCAATGCTCCCTGGGAAATAGTATGCAAATTAGCTGTCCTCCAGAACTGTCTGTCTGGCGCCACCTATAGGCAGTTACCCTGTAAGTCAATGTCCAAGCCATTAAAGAAATAGGGAGAGGGTTTCTTATTTTTTTATAGTTTTATCTTACCTAATTCATCTAGTGTGCGGTATTTAGTCATCGGACCACCTACGCTGCCCGGCTTTGTGCTGGTGTTGATATAAACTAGGCCTCGTGTGTTTCTTACCCCCGTCTGGTAGCGGCAGCAGCTGGAGTATGACGGCTCCTGTCATAATACCGCCCTGGAGTTTATAAAACATTCCGTCCTCGTTAATTTCATAATCTCTGCACATTCTTCTGCGCAGCCCTAGATTGACCCGGGCCTCCTTGGCAGACCTCTCCGCCATGATGAGTACGTTGCCGCCACCGCAGGTTCTGTAATTATACGATGCCGTTCGCTTCCTGTCCATTTATAGACGTCGTCTGTCCACCTGTCATTTAGCGAAACCAGAGGATTGTGGTCTGGGCGCTCCTTTATTCGGGGAGCCCTGTAATCATCAGCATATGGAGGCAATGGGAAGACCTTCTCACAGCCTTAACTGGTTGTGTGCCCTTCTAGATGCCCGGAGAGCATGGACAGCCCATAACCTGCGGCCTAAAAAACATCAGAGTGCTAAGTGCAGCTTTGGGTGTGACTGGAGTATCGCCCCCAGCACTGCCTCACAGGAGAGAATACTGTGTTGGCACTAAAACAGCGAGGAGGAGTGGGGAAGTGTAAGGTGAAGGGGCTTTCGCCTGGAGCCAAGGATCCCGCGGGATTCTAAATGCAGCTTTGGATGTGACTAGAGAAAATTCTCACAGAGTTTATCCTGTATTGGCTGTAAACATTATAGAACAGCAAGGAGATGCTGGAGACTGCAGTCTGGTGTAAATGCAGCCGGCGTTTGGATGCAGCTTTGGATGTGACTGGAGCATCGTCTGCCATAGAGAGTATTGTGTTGGCAATAAACAGCAAGGAAAAGTGTAATGGAGCCAAGGAATCCAATGGAATATTAAGTGCAGCTTTGGATGTGACTAGAGAAGATGTGCACTCTCTGCCCCATAGCACACGGTATTCTGTTTTGACATAAAATATTACAGGGCAGAAAAGGGATGCTGGGTTCTGCAGGTTGAAGCAGATCGACATTTTAGCAGGTGTTTGAATGCAGCTTTGGTTGTGATTGGAGTATTAGGGTATGTTCAGACGACGACAATTGTCGCGCGACAAAAAGTTGCACTATTGTCGCGCGACAATTTTTAGATGCGACTTTGCGGCGACACGCAGTCGCATGAGTGTCGTGCGACTTTTTTGGCTTGTTTTGTCGCGCGACAAACATTTCTTCTGAGATGGAAGCTTCCTCCACAAAAGAAAAAAGCCATGTGAAATTACAAGGGACCATGACTCCTTTTTATAAACTTGTGTCTGGGTCACAAACCAGACACCCAAACAACATTCTGTCGCATGACTGTCGCATATAAGTCGCAGTCGCACGTGATTCCTATTGAATTCAATGGGCAAAATATCGCATGCGACATTCAGCTTGCGACAGAAAATCCGACAAGAACTCACGTCATGCGACTGTCGCGTCGCAGTCGCAGCATGTCGCATGTCGCAGTGCGACACCATAGACTCCCATTATAAAAATTGTCGCGCGACAATAGTGCGACTTTTTGTCGCGCGACAATTGTCGTCGTCTGAACGTACCCTAAGAATGACATAATTTCAGATTAGAAAGCAAAAAGAGCAAAACCAGTACTGAGAGGATGTGTGATATGTCCATTAAATATATCAGGGACCATATTAGTTGAGGGTGACCTGGATTGGCAGATCTGATTGATCAAACCATCATACATGTCCACGGATCTTCATTCATACGAGCGCTGTGCAAAAGACGTAATATCAGCCTCTTCACCGCGTTTCAGAATAGATTTACACAATGGATGTGTTTTGACTTAAAATCACAGCTTCAGAGCAACACGACCAAGAAGACGCACAATCTGCAGCCATGCTGCCTCAGTGCAACAGCGCCTCTGTGTGGGGGGCTGTGGTACTGCAGCCAAACGCAATCCAAGTCATTTATTGTTCTTCAGGAGAAATTCCAGGAACGTAGAACAACTTCTTTTGGGTTAGAAGTTCTCCCTAATAAGGTGGTGTGGTTAAAGGGAAAGATCTTAGATGGCGACATGGTGTAGCTGGCAGCGACATCAGCCATGGGTCTAAGCACAGGTGACAGGTGCTCTTTATACCTAGGAGTAATTATGAGAACGATAGATAGATAGATAGATAGATAGATAGATAGATATTAGATAGATAGATAGATAGATAGATAGATAGATAGATAGATAGATATGAGAAAGATAGATAGATATAAGATAGATAGATATGAGATAGATAGATGGATGGATATATGAGAGATAGATAGATAGATAGATATGAGATAGATAGATAGGAGATAGATAGTTAGATAGATAGATAGTTAGATAGATAGATAGATAGATATGAGATAGATAGATAGATAGATATGAGATAGATAGATAGATAGATATGAGATAGATAGATAGATAGATAGATATGAGATAGATAGATAGATAGATAGATATGAGATAGATAGATAGATAGATATGAGATAGATAGATATGAGATAGATAGATATGAGATAGATAGATAGATAGATAGATATGAGATAGATAGATAGATGGATAGATATGAGATAGATAGATATGAGATAGATAGATGATAGATAATGGATGGATAGATAAGTAGATAGATAATGGATGGATAGATATAAGATAGATAGATACCCGCTCTCTTATAAACTGCATGCTGTGCTTGAAGATACAGATATGAGATGTCCTGTACAGTGATGAATAACATCCATATTATTTGCTAGAAACTAATGATTAATGATCTTACATTTTTCTTATATTTTTCAGGGGCGACCCGCGAAGTTGGTTCTGCTTTGACCAGGATGTGTATGCGACATCGCAGCATCGAGTCCAAACTCAGACAGTTTTCCAGGTCAGCGCTTCCCTATGTCAACAACACCTGTCAGGAGTTTTGTCCCTATGACACCGGCTGACCTGTTACATGTGCGCTCGGCGGCTGATATAATCTGTGTTGGTCCCGTGTTCATATGTGTCCGCATGGCTGAGAAAGATGAAGTTTTATTATATGCAAATGAGCAACGGGGGCGTTACCGCTACACCTAGAGGCTCCGCTCTCTGCAACTGCCCCGCCCTATGCACTTTGACAGGGCCAGGCAGGCATGATCACGTTTACTCTGCCCAGCCCTTCAAGGCGCAGAGGGCGTGGCAGTTGCAGAGAGAGCGGAGCCTCTAGGTGTAGCAGTAACACTCCCGTTGCTCCTGGGGGCACAGCGCTCTTCTGCCACTGGAACCAGTTTGTTCTGGTGATATATATTATTTTGGCACCAAATAGTTTTTTCTGGTTTAAAGGCTATTCCATCTCCAGCCAGGTGATGGCATATTGCTAGTATATGGTATCCGTTTATAATCTGCGGACCTCCCCACCGACCCTGAGACTGAAGGGGTCACCGTGCTGCGGCCCTTTCACCCTGTCCCCCGGCGGACATGTATGGGTTCAGCCCGGCTAAACAGACACCTTCTTCACCCTGTCTGGTCCATCTCTAGTGACGTGTGCCAGGCCTCACCTGTTAGATGCTGGAACCCGCAGCGCCTCTTTGGCGCGATCCTCTGTGCTTACAGATCTTTGGATTCATTACATTTTCCGCCCTCGATATCTAAACATAAATTATGGAAATTACCTCGTAGTTTCCAAACAAACTCCTACTCATCAGCTGTGCACTTCTCATCGTCTCTGCGTGATTGCGTTCAGGTGGTTAAGGCGATATGTGCTGTGTACACGTGGCGTCCTGAAATAACACCGGGAGAATAGGGCACTTGTAGGAGACCACGTGACCACAGCGTAGCCACGTTCATGGGGAATCTTCGTACGCTGTCCACCTGTGGTGGTTCTGCAGGGATATTCAACACCAAGACATTGTGGGATTCCTCTAACGAAAAATGGATTGCTAGAATTTGTAGCAGCTATGGTGTAAACCCTGTAGATATCTCTTCCCGTGATGTGGTGCGGAGCAAGACGGATCCATTCTGACTCCCAATGTAAGTCAATGGGGACAGATCCATTTCTCTTACAATAGAAAATGGATCCATTGTCTTTCAATGGTGTTCAAGACGGATCCGTCACGGCTATAGAAGACATAATACAATCCGTTCATGACGGAGGCATGCGGTTGTATTATTGTAACAGAAGGGTTTTTGCAGATCCATGACGGATCCGCAAAAAACCCTAATGTGAAAGTAGCCTTACTTGGTCCATCAGACACGCCAAGTGCAAATACATTGGCTTCCCCACCCCAAGTTGTAAGTGCCTAGAAGGAATCTAATGGGGATCTCTTGGGTGTTCGCAGTACATAGTGGGGGATTTAGTAGATTCAGATGTGCCCTTCTATATGGGCTTTTTATTGATCTCCTCCTTATTCTTGTATCTTTTTCTTTGAAGACCCTATTTTCTTCTGCTCTACTCATTGTCTACTGTTAGAGATGTGCGAACTGTTGAACAGCCGCAGGACCTGGGTTGACGTCACTGTCATGTGATCAGTGCAGGGGGCGTGGCTCAGCACTGGATTTGATCACATGACAGTGACGTCACCCCAGGTCCTTCGGCTGTTCAACAGTTCGGGTTGGTGGCAGCCGCCACTTATGGATTCCATATGCCGCGATAGTGGAATCCATAACGGGATGCGTGACTTACCACAACCCGAACACCGAACTTTTTTTTAAAGTTCGCTCATCTCTATCTACTGTGCATCTCTTTCCTCTTCCATTTCATGCCCAATTTCTACTCCTCATTCATTCTTCCATCCTCCAGTCTACTCATTCACAGTATCCACCACCTCTGCCTATTTCTCCTCTACTCTTCATTGTTTTCCTCTTCCACTTTTTAATTGCTTAGTATTTCTTACTCCTACTTTTCATCATTCACTCTTGTCTCTGCTTCATTTCTTCTCTGTCCTCCTGTCCAGGTCTTCTGTCCTCCACTCTACTCACTATCTGCTCATGGTTCCCACTATTCAACTTCTCTTCACATTGACTACTCTGCCCTTCATCTCTTTCCTCTTCCATTCCATATCTCTACTCATCCTCCATTCTACGCTCTACCGGTTTTCTTCTCCATTATATTCTGACTCTTCCATCCTCCACCTCTGCTCATTCCTCTATTCTTTGTCATTTCTATCTTTTATTCCATCATATTTTTGTCTTCATTTCATCATTCACTTCTCTGCTCTTCTCTTCAGGTCCTTCGTCGCCTACTGTACTCCCAATCCACTCATAGTTCTCCACTCTTTGTATTGACTTTCTGCTCTTCATCTCTTTCCTCTTCGACGCTATGTTCTTTCTGCACTCTTTATCCATTTCACTCTCCACCTGTTTTCTTCTCCATACTACTCTAAAAATATATTTGTACCGTGTTAGCCAGTAAATAGGAGATAAAAAAGATTGAGATTCCTCAGTGGTTGATACCTTTTACTGGCTTCATCTTCATCAATTAGCTATGAAAAGATATCAACCACTGAGGAATCTTTCTTTTTTATCTTGCATTCTTCTCTATGACTCATCTATCCTCTAATGTACTCTTCATCCACACGGCCTTCCACCTCTACTTATGTTCTCCTCTACTATCTATTGTTTTAGTCTTCTACTTTCTGGTTCCTTGATATTTCCACTCGTCTTCCATTGTACTTTCCTCTCTGTTTCATCAATTGCTTTACTCTCCACTTTTTTTCTCTGTTCTCCTCTCCAAGTCTTCTGTCCTTCACTCTACTCACAGTCTGCTCATAGTTCACACTAGGGCTGCACGATATGGGAATTTTGTGCGATTGCGATTAGGGCCCTAAAAATTGCGATAACGATATGCGATGCGATATTTTAAGGGAATTGTGCTAGAGGTCTATCTGCTAGGATTTTCAAGGTAAAAGCGCATTGATGACTGATAATGTGAAATGTAGTTCTGCTGAAATGCACAGTGTTTTTTAAAATAAAATACATATTTGCATTACTGTAAAAGTACAAAATACAAAACTTGCCATTTTCTTAATAGCGCTGCACAGAACAGATAGATAAAATAGATAGAAGAACATGTGTTCATTAAAATAACGACTTGCCTCCAGCCCCTCCTCCCTCCCCGCACTGTAACTGATGTATCGCCGGCCGCGCTATGCAGCATTGCGGCCGGAGATACAGTGTCAGTGTCATGTAGTAAGTCAACCATTGCTTTATAAGACGCACTGCCATTCCCCCCCCCCCCCCACAGACTTTTTTGGGGAAAAAAAAGTCTTATAAAGCGAAAAATACGGTAATATAATTGCAGCATTTTTGGGTTGGCAAATTGCGATATGGCGATTAATTGCGATTACGATTGCTTTCGCAATATATTGTGCAGGCCTAGTTCACACTATTCTGCACCTCTGCACATTGACTACCCTGCCCTTCATCTCTTTCCGCGTCCATTCCATGTTCTGTCTCTGCTCATCGTCCCTTCTACTCTCCACCTGTTGTCTTCTCCATCATATTCAGACTCTTCCGTCCTCTCCTTCCCTACTCCTCATTCACAGTATCCTCCACCTCCACTCCTTTTCTCCTCTACTCTTCATGGTTTTCAATTTTTACTTTCTTATTCTTTGACGTTTCCTTCCACGATACTTTCCTGCCCATTTCATCACTCTACTCTACATTTCTTTTCTTCTCTGTTCTCCTCTGCAGGTCTTCTGTCCTTCACTGTACTCACAATCTACTCATGGTTCACACTATTTTACGCTCCTTCTCATTGACTACTCTGCTCTTCCTCTTCTATTCTACGTCCTATCTCCACTCATCATCCATTCTACTCCCCTGTCTTCCAGCCTCCACATCTGCTCCTTCACCTCCACTCATTTTCTGCTCTACTCTTCATCACTTGCCTCTTCTTGTTTGCACTCATCGTCCATTATACTTTTCTTACCAGACCAACTTTTTTCTTTAATGTGCATAACAGTGCTCTGATTGACTGCCTGATCAATCCATTACAAGAGCAGGTGGAGGAATGGAAGAAGGTTGCGAATCAACTTGACAAGGATCATGCAAAAGGTAAGAGCTGTGTTTCACTTAAGGGGTCTACTTAGGCTTTCTTCCAGACATATGGACATCAATGCAGGGTTATTAGTTCTTGGCAACCTGCTGAGCCAGTGGAGAGACCTGCTGACCACCGGTGCCTTTCACCCAGGTGGATTCATCTGGGTGGCTGCCATACAATACTGCAGTGACTAACTGGCTGTGTCTTGGTGGCTCCCATATGAGAGGGGTCATGTGAGGTTAAACAACCTCCAATTATTAAAGGCCTTTGATTTGTCTTGGAGAGAGGTCAAAAATTTACAAGAGTGATGGTCCCTTAGCTAGTCCCTGATGGGGCATCTGGTGCTGTCCTGAGTGTTGCCCTTCTTCAGAATTAATGAGAAGAGGTATTGACAATACCTTAGAAGAGGTATTGTCCAAACAAGAAAGGGAGCAAAGTAGATGTAGTGCTTCAGTCTCTCGGAGATAGCAGCCAATCACCCAGGAGTTGGACCTTCTAGATCAGCAGGCCAGTCAGGGAGCCTATAGTATGGTTTAGTATTGTTTCATGCTATAGGTTCTCTGACTGGCCTGCTGATTTAGAAGGTCCAGCTCCTGGGTGATTGGCCGATTGTCCAGTCCCGACAACTATTAAACAAATAATACATATTCTTTGTTAATGTTGTGGTGTCAGAGTATTCGTGGGGACCGGTGGTCGTGTTCTGTAAGAAAACGTATTCTACAAAATAATCCCCTTGAGAAACAGATCAGTCAAGTCCTAATCTATCAACTTCATTATCATCTTCCAGAATACAAAAAGGCTCGTCAAGAAATCAAGAAGAAGTCATCAGACACACTTAAACTGCAGAAAAAAGCTAAGAAAGGTAAATCTGGATTTCTTTCATATGTCGGGGAGGAGGTGTTATTGAAAAGATGTGATAGGAATTCAGAAGAAGCTGATGATGTCATTATTCTTCCCATTTATGTCATATCTGTCCATCTATATGTCTATCTCTCTCTTCTCTCTCATGTCCTATCTATCTATCTATCTATCTATCTAATATCTATCTATCTAATATCTATCTATCTATCGATCTATCTATCTAATATCTATCTATCTATCTATCTCATATCTATCTATCTATCTAATATCTATCTATCTAATATCTATCTATCTAATATCTATCTATCTATCTATCTAATATCTATCTATCTATCTATCTTATTCTTTCTATCCATCTATCTCGTACCTATCTGTTAACAGCAGTTATGCTATTAAAGGGTTTGTTCAGTGGCTCCTCAGCATAGGTCATCCGATCGGCAGGGATCTGACTTCCAGCACCCCTGCCGATCATCTCTTTGAAGGGGTTATGCTGCTCAATGTCACATTACATCTACCAAGGATGACCAAAACCCAGTCCATATCCATCGTCAATGCAGATTAATGAGAGGAGGGGGCACTGAATATGTCCAGAGACAACCCTTCCAGTTTGGAACCGCTGCTTCAAATGGCTGCACCACCGACACACAACCAGCATGTTCCCTGCAGTGAAACTAACGGGCCGCTGTTGTCAGATACCTTTCAATGGCGCCTTCCAGTAACGATAACCTCTGACCTTGTAGTATGAGACCCCAATTCAAAATCTGTGACCAGGCCCCACCTTCCATGAGCCGTTTATAATACTGGTGTCTTCTTATGTGGCAGTGTTTTTGGGGACCTTTCAGACACCAGGGGCCGATGTGACTAATACCTCTACACCCCCTATAGCTGCACCCTGTGTAAGACTGACCAGCTGTCCTCGGTTGTGTTTGCAGGGAGAGGAGATATACAGCCCCAGCTGGACAGCGCTCTACAAGATGTCAATGACAAGTACCTTCTCCTGGAGGAAACTGAGAAACAAGCGGTCAGGAAAGCCCTTATCGAGGAGCGCAGCCGCTTCTGCTCCTTCATCTCCATGCTGCGGCCTGTCATAGTGAGTCCTTGCCTGCTCCAGCCTTCGGTGACTTGCTTTAGGTTGCCGCCACCCTGTGTCTTTCTGTTTTTTTTTATTTTGTATATGTTTGTAGGTTGTTTTACATTTTAATAATAGCCAGCATGTAATGTATACATGAATGGATTGCACACGCAAAAAAACAAAAAACACACGGATGTCATCTACGTGCTATCCGCATCCGCTTATTGGTTCTGCAAATTATAGAGCATGTCCTGTTCTTGTCTGTATTGCAGACGAGAATAGTCATTCCTAGCGATGCATTTTGTGAATCCGTGGACTGCAATGTGGACACGGTCACGTGCATGAGGTCTTATTTATATAAAACTGGAGAACCCCCAAAAGATCACTTACACAGCATATATGTATGTGATATGGGTGGTGGTCCGACCACAGAGATTCCCAGTGGCCGGAGAGCGATGATGCAGTGGTGACCACTTCTTTACTGGGAAAGAACTTCTTCGTTCTTGGGATGGACGGGTCCGACACTTGTGGATTGATGAATTCTGTTTGTTTTGTCTGTCCTTTGCCTGACACTGCTGTCACCTTTTGAACAGGAGGAAGAGATTTCAATGTTGGGGGAGATCACACACTTACAGACCATATCTGAAGACCTGAAGACCCTCACCATGGATCCACATAAGCTTCCTTCTGCCAGTGAACAGGTGACCGACCACATAACCCAGCAAAGCGTTAATAGTTACGGGATCCCATTGGAGCTGTTTGTACGGAATTACTGGCAATAGCAGCGCCACCACCGGGCTGTGTCTGGTAATGCAGCTCACCTTATTGATGTGAACAGAGCTGGGTTGCATTACCACATACACCCTATGGACAGGGGTGGCGCTATTTTTGGAAGAGAGCAGTTTTTTTTTTTAATTCTTTTTTTTTATTCTTTATTCTTACCTATTTGGTTCTGCAATTAAATGCATTCTATTGCTCGTTGTTATCATCCGTTTCAGGCAGAGGAGAAGCTGGATGGACACTTCAGTATAGGTGGAATGTATAATCCGATTTCTTGATGTCTCAATAGGTGATTCACGATTTAAAAGGCTCAGACTATAATTGGTCTTACCAGACTCCACCCTCGTCTCCGAGTACCACCATGTCTCGCAAATCCAGTGTCTGCAGGTAAGTGACGGGCGTCTCTTCTGCCCATAGTGACATTGTGGTTTCCTACCAAAGTGTATTATGACTGATACAGCTAAGCCGAGTCTTGTCTGACAGTCTGGTTGCTAGGGGTAAACTACCTAGCAACCACAGTCATTTCATTCTATAGCAACCAGTCTGTCCTAAATCACTGAGATCTGAGGAGGACAGATAAAAACTGGCAAGACTTAAAGGATAACTGTCACATTTAGACCCTAATTTCAGTTTTCATATATGTAGTTACTAATATGATAATATACCTGAATCAATAACAATTAGACTTACTTACCCCTTATTTAATAAGATTCAGCCCTTAGCAACCAGTCTGCATAAAACTGCAATTTCACTATTCTGTTAAGATGGCCGCCCTCAGCCCTGAGGCTAATCCATAGGACACCTGCAGTGAAGTTAGTGAAGACCAGCTCTGTATAGGGGGGTCTTGCAGTGAAGTTAGTGAAGACCAGCTCTGTATAGGGGGTCTTGCAGTGAAGTTAGTGAAGACCAGCTCTGTATAGGGGGTCTTGCAGTGAAGTTCCCAGGTCTGGCTGAAGCCTGTAGTCCTTCTACAAGATCTCCTCTTATCAGATAAGGCTGTCATTTATACACTGAGCAGCCACATTGTCCTGCACTGCTAAGGGAGTGTCTGCCAAGCACAGGCATGTGGAGAAGTTCACACACACAGCCCAGCACTGCTATCTCCTGTCAGGAAGAACCTGGCGTTTTATACATTCCCTTACAATGCTGACTCACTATCAGTTCCCAGTGCACGCAGCGTGCTCCGTCCTCATCTGGTAGACGGAAGGAGCATAGCAACCTGATTTTATCTCAGGTAACAATAGCCAATACTGGGGACTTTTAGGTGGCTTTTAGGGGTTATTTATTTAAGAATCAGAAATTAAAACAGGGCCAACAAGGTGATATTAATCACCAAAATCCAATAGTAAAAAAAATAAAAATTTGACAGTTATACTTTAAAGGGGCTTCCCAAATTAGAGAAATATGGCTGCTTTCTTCGCCCGTGTGCACAGTGGAGCCGCAAAACAGTCAGTCAGTGGAGCTGGAAAACCCATGGTGGCCCTGTTTATGGAGAAAGCAGCCATATTTCTAATTCTATATATCCCCTTTAAATGAACCTTATATGCCTTTTACTAAAAATTTGCGGAGAACCTCTGACTATGAAGTGTCCATGATGGAGCAAAAATAAACCAATTTTTTTTCATGGAAGTTTGGTAGTGATGGTTAACGGGATTGCCACGTTAGGACAACCCCTGTCCATATGGTCCTCCCTCAGTTAGGCAGGACCATTGCAATTCAAATGAATGGGCGGCATGCAATACCTCACTTCGCCTGCAGGAGAAATGTGAATTCTCCTGGAATTAGAGCTGATTGCCAAATATTTGGGCTTCTGGACCTGTGGTGAAATGAAGACCACTGACATGTGCTCATTTAATGAAGAGGTCGTCCTCGGGGAGGAACCCCTTTAACTTGATACTTTTTCCAGCCAGTAAAGCCCCCGCAGTTTTCTATATCCTTTCAAGATTTTGGTTGGTTACTGGATAAAGCTGGCAAGATATGGCCAGGTGGTCTTCTTCTGCCAAGCTTGGGACGACCAGGTCAAATATTCCAGTACACATGGGCAATGGTGGCCAAAGTGCTTAAGATCTGGGTACACCACTGAGGGTTGGGGCAGACCTTCTAATACCATGTTGGTCATCCCAAGAAAAGTCAAGGTTTTGCCTGTAGTAACCAAAGCTCGTGAGCCTTGACCTTTCTTGATTGCTCCGGCCAGCTCCACCACTAGATATGGTGTTGAGTTATATAACTTACTGTACGCCAGACTTTATGGGGGGCTTCCTTTGGGGGGGGTTGGACTATGTTGGATTAGGGTGATAAATGTTATAGTGCAAATTAACCTTTTAATTCCTGGCTCACCTGTGGCCCTTACATAAGCAGGGGAGGTGTCCTTGTGTCACACAGACCTCCCCGTATGATGCGTTGAGTGATGTCATTCACCCCGGAGAAACTGTTTTGTGCAATGGAAAACAGTTCAATCTGCATGATGTCTCACCCTGTAGTCTTTATATCCCCCGTTGTCTATCCGGCACGCCGCGGTATGGCCTCCCCCATGTGCTGGTCCCTCAAGAATCACACGAGCATGCCCAAGGCAGAAACCTGTGTGTGTTTTACATGACTGTGTGCGCAAACCTGCAGTATATACTGTGTCTATAGCTGGGTATGTAGAGGGACGATATATATCCAGTAATGCATGCAAGCCCGTCATGTGCAGTATCCGAAACACTGTCTGGTTAGGACTGTATTACCGTCCAATATTTATTCCGTCATTATTCCAATATTCGGAGAGGTCAGAGGTCTGTTTGCATGATCCAGAGGTCCAGATCCTCTGCTTTGCTTCTCACAAACATTTTTGTTACCTACAGCCACCATTAGGGGGAGCTTACAGCATACGTGTTATTGACTTCAATGTATAAGTAGTATGCATTGAGCTCCCCCTAGTGGTAACCTCAGGCAGACACAGTTTTCTCATTTCGAGAGCATGTATCAGCAGGATCCTGCTAATTCCAACAATACCTCTAAAATCTGTGCCACCTTTCATGAGAGATCGGCTGTTTATAAGTTATGTGGATGAGGGCCTCAGTGCGCCAAGGGACGGGCCCTAGCTCCTCGGAGCACCTCATCTCCTCCACTGTCCGCCCTTAGCCACTCCGCTCCCTGCTTGGCTGACTGGGCCAGTCATCCTGCCTGGCTCTGTAACCCTGTGGCATGTGCCATTCAATCTTTAGTCAGCACATGTGCAGCGATGTCAGCTTTTCCTGGTGCTGAGATGCTTGCCGCGCATGCGCTAATTAGAAATAAAGTGGCGCATACATGGTATTACAGGGTCAGATAAGAGTATAGTCAGGATGGCTGGCGCTGTCAGTCAAGGGAAGGGGAGGGAGAGTGGCTAAAGGTAGAAAGCGGTGGCGCTGAGGTGCTATGAGTGCTAGGGCCAGCCCCTCGTTAAACTGAAGCCCTTATTAGCATATTTAATAAACTGCTGATTTCTCTTGAACAGAGTCACAGATTTTAATCAGCAGGATCAATCCTACCTGGCAGTATGCCTGGTTTATTAGGGTTGATCTGTCACACTCTTTAAAGGAAACCTATCCGCAGGATTGGCTCCTATAAGCCTCACCCATTTGTAACGATATATATACAATGTTTACTTTAGTCCATTGTAACGCTGCTTACCTTATAAAAAGGATCATTCCCTACAAATGAAGGCTCAAGTGTCCACTGGGCGTATCCAGACTCTCTTAGTGACGTGGTCTGTCATTGATGAGCCTCCCCCTGGTCCATTGATTGACGAAGAGCTGAAAACCAGTGCATGCATGCAACGTTTGCCTTTGTGCGGACAGAGTAATTCATTTTGGCCCTGGGCTCACTTTCGGGTCATCGGGGGCCATGGCACGCGCAGACCAAAATTGATTACTTTGCCCAAGGTAAACACTCTGCGCATGCGTTGAAGCTGTACCGCACCAGCACTAGATTGCTGCAGCCGGAGGATGACATCGTAGGCATCCTCCACGTCTATCGGTCGACCAGGGACGGGCTTAACGGACAATGACCCGGACTATTGAGCCTTCATTTGTACACAACACGGGAGTTTTGTGAAGAGTTTATGAGGCATGGGGCTCTACAGTTGACTAATTGTGATGGGAGCGGTTTATGGGGTCAATCCTGCTGACAAGTCCCCTTTAAAGTAGTATTCCGGTTATATAAAGTTACCCCCAATCCACAGGATAGGGGATAACTATTAGTCATTTTAAAGGAGCCCTGTCCTGAGAACGCAAGTGTCTGCGATAATGCAGTAATCCTAATTGATCGGGTAATACCACACCGCCTGAAGCAGCCAAAATCAGGCAGTGTGGTATCACCCGATCAATTAGGATTACTGCATTATCCCAGACACTTGCGTTCTCAGGACAGGGCTCCTTTAAAAGTACTTTGTTATGCCTAGCGCTGGGCCTGAGGGGGCGGAGCTTACCGCCTCCTCGGGCCCTTCACTTGTGATTTTGCAGACTCTGCACTCCCAGAATCCACCTCTTTCACAGTAGGTTAACCAGACCACGGATACTGACTTCCCGCGTTGCGTGTGTTGCGGTGCTCATGCTGCCTGGAGATTTGTGGTTTTAATTTGGTGCCTGCTTTTTTCCCCCCTCCCCTCTTCTTTACCCTGCATTTTCTTTTTTCTTTATACCCCTCAATCACCCCCCACCCCTTCTCCCCAACTTTTGTCCCTCTCGTCTCCTCCTTGCCTCCCCCCTCCTTTGTCTCACACAGCAGTCTGAACAGCGTTAACAGTAGTGACTCCAGATCCAGTGGTTCCCACTCACACTCACCCACTTCGCACTATCGCTATCGCAGCTCCAATCTGCCCCAGCAGGCCCCGATGAGACTGTCCAGCGTCTCCTCCCATGATTCCGGCTTCATCTCCCAGGATGCTTTTCAATCAAAGTCTCCGTCCCCCATGCCGCCGGAAGCTGTCAACCAGGTGAGGTTCATCCCTTATATCGACTATATCTTGTAAACTGTTCAGTAAGTCCTCAGTGCCAAAATAGGTTTGCTTTTACAGCAGCCCACCTGCTTGTTGATGGTTTCCAGGTAGTTACTGCTTATTTTCCACCCCTGCAGGTAAAAATTAACTAGCAACATCAAAGGTAATTAAAAGTTATTACTAAGACGCTGGATTTTACATCTGCCGACTATATAACCAATGCAGACCTGAGGCTTTAGAACCTTTTTTTTTTTTGTGCCTAGATCCTTTTTTAGATATTGAGATTTTCGCCCATTAGATTTCCATGTTGGTTTTCACATATGACAAAATCAAGAGGCCTTAGAGATCCCTGCAAAATCATAGCAAGATCAGTCGAAAAGCAACTGACCTGCTTGCTGATGGTTTCCATAGCTTTGTAAGAAGTTATTCATGACTTTCTTTTGCCTTAAAGGCTACAGGCTGTGACTCTTTCTAATCATCTGTTGTATTATTACGATCGCCCATCTTATCCTGTCCGTTCCCCTTTGCTCCATGCAGAATTCGTCCAGTTCAGCTTCATCCGAAGCCTCTGAGACCTGCCAGTCCGTGAGCGAGTGCAGCTCTCCGACTTCTGTGAGTTCTGGATCTACCATGGGAGCGTGGGCCTCCACTGATAAGGTGATATACCTTGAAGCTGCTGCTGTGTGTTTTGTATACAGTATATATATGTTGCAGAGCTGAACTGATTTTTTTTATGCATTTGGAGTCCTCATTTTTGTGCAGTCCTGTGTAAGGCCACACCGTGATTTCACAGTCACTAGTGCCTAATGATAAAGTATAATATATATATTAAATATAAATATATTCTTCTAGTTGTAGCACCATTATAAGTAACATTTACCCAGGGACACACCCCCATTCTACCAGTTGGGGTGTGTCCTTGCACAGTCTGACACCAGCAGCACTGATTTTACGATCCTCTGATCACGGTGATTGGGAGGAGTGCTCACACACAGTGATTGGGGTGTGATTCATTTAAGTGAATGCCTGCCCGTTTACACTGTGTAGGTCCCACAATCTGTGCGGATTTATTTCCTAATATACCTGCACAGCGGTTAGTGCTCCATTTCTTTTCTGATGCAGAGCTCCAAATCCCCGCCATAGAAAGAAAGGTAAATGATAAAGTTCTGCCTGCCTTCTGTCTCCACTAGGGGGAGCTCAGGAGATACCTGCATATGGTTTATACATTGAACACAATAATAACCAACAATGGTGGCTGCAGGGAGGGCATTTAGAGCTCTGCATCTGGAAAACGATATAATAAAGGATATAATAAAATTAATCATCATAAAATTTTAGGGATTTTTGTTCGCCCAGGGATATATCTGGTATTGCAACTCAGTTCCATTGAAGTGAACGTCCTACACGTCCTGCTATTGGTGTTATTTGTCATGCACAGTGCTAATCTGTAGATGTGACGGAAATTACCGCAGTAGAAAAACCCTACTGTAGCTAATACTGTGAGAACCGTGGTTTATGTTCTGTGTACTGTTTGATGCTATATTTTACTATATTTGAAAGCAGATTCAGGTTAATAAGTTACATTTTGCTGAATGTTGAAAATGTCTGAAATTATTGACTATAGTATATGACTGAAGTATATGACCATTATTTTACAGTTTACATATATTCTTCATAAAAAATGTAGTCCCTGTCTTCATACATTATATTACTTATCCTGTACTATACTCCAGAGCTGCACTCACTATTCTGCTGGTGGAGTCACTGTGTACATACATTACTTATCCTGTACTGATCCTGAGTTACATCCTGTATTATACTCCAGAGCTGCACTCACTATTCTGCTGGTGGAGTCACTGTGTACATACATTACTTATCCTGTACTGATCCTGAGTTACATCCTGTATTATACTCCAGAGCTGCACTCACTATTCTGCTGGTGGAGTCTCTGTGTACATACATTACATTACTTATCCTGTACTGATCCTGGGTTACATCCTATACTATACTCCAGAGCTGCACTCACTATTCTGCTGGTGGAGTCTCTGTGTACATACATTACATTACTTATCCTGTACTGATCCTGGGTTACATCCTGTATTATACTCCAGAGCTGCACTCACTATTCTGCTGGTGGAGTCACTGTGTACATACATTAAATTACTTATCCTGTACTGATACTGAGTTATATCCTGTATTATACTCCAGAGCTGCACTCACTATTCTGCTGGTGCAGTCACTGTGTACATACATTACATTACTTATCCTGTACTGATCCTGAGTTACATCCTGTATTATACTCCAGGGCTGCACTCACTATTCTGCTGGTGGAGTCTCTGTGTACATACATTACTTATCCTGTACTGATCCTGAGTTACATCCTGTATTATACTCCAGAGCTGCACTCACTATTCTGCTGGTGAAGTCACTGTGCACATACATTACATTACTTATCCTGTACTGATCCTGAGTTACATCCTGTATTATACTCCAGAGCTGCACTCACTATTCTGCTGGTGGAGTCACTGTGTACATACATTATATTACTTATCCTGTGCTGATCCTGAATTACATCCTGCATTATACTCCAGAGCTGCAGTCACTATTCTGCTGGTGGAGTCACTGTGTACATACATTATATTACTTATCCTGTGCTGATCCTGAATTACATCCTGCATTATACTTCAGAGCTGCACTCACTATTCTGATGGCGCAGTCACTGTGTACATACATTATCCTGTTCTGATCCCGAGTTACATCCTGTATTATACTCCAGAGCTGCACTCACTATTCTGCTGGTGCAGTCACTGTGTACATACATTACATTACTTATCCTGTACTGATCCTGAGTTACATCCTGTATTATACTCCAGAGCGGCACTCACTATTCTGCTGGTGCAGTCACTGTGTACATACATTACATTACTTATCCTGTACTGGTTCTGGGTTACATTCTGTACTATACTTCAGAGCTGCACTCACTATTCTACAGGTTGTTATTGGAAACTGTCCACAAGCATGTTGCAGATGCACGGCTTAGCTGAGCTCCTCTAGTCGGATTTTCCTGCATTAGATTACTGTACATTACCTGATGTGTACGTTCACATGTGACTTCATTCCATCTTGTGGTATTTTTCAATCATTTGACCATTTCCATGTTTCTTTTGATTTATTTCAAGTGGATGCAACCATTTTGAGACTAATCTAGAATAAATACAAATACTGCCAGTGCTTCACAGCTGACGTTTACTATTGTCCCGGTCCGTGTAAAAGGACGAATCCCAGTTTTGTGTTTACAGCTTTTAGGCGGCTCAATGTCTCTGTAAGGACTACTGACCCCATGTAGTCTTATCCTGCAGTCATATTACCAACCATCTGAATATTGGTAAGCAGTAAATGTAACAGTTGACTGCAGGATCAGACTACACAGGGTTTGTAGTCTGTTACCATGGAGACACAGATCTGCATAGAAACCGTTTCCATTTGATTTGCAACGTTGCTTTACTTTTCACTTTAGCTGCATCTGGACAACAAACAAACTTGGTTGTGAAGATGGCTGTACTCTTTAAAGGGATTTTGTGGGGATTAGAAAAACACGGTTAATTTCTTTGTCGAAACAGCGCCCCTCCTGTCTGTGGGTTCCGTGTGGTATTTCAGCTCAGCCCACTGACATCGTTGCTGCAATATCAGACACAACCTTTGGAGTGGAGTTGTTTCTGCAAGAAAGCCGCCATGTTTTTCTATTCCTGTACACCCCATTTAAGTGATGTCACTAGGACCTAGTCAATTAGCGTTGGAATCATCGGGCCTTATTTCTCAGTCTTAAGACAGTCCTTGTTACCCATGGCAACCAATCAGTGCTCAGCTTTCTTTTTTCCATCAGTGAAAGTTGAGCTCTGATTGGTTGCAATTAGTGTTGAGCGAACTTGTTTTTTTAAGTTCGGCGTCCAAAGTTTGGGTTCGGGTTATCGAAGAATCCCGTTATGGATTCCAAATTCCGTTATGGTCCGTGGTAGCGGAATCCATAACAGGATTCTTCGATGAACCCAAACTTTGGATGCAGAACTTAAAACACAAGTTCACTCAACACTAGTTGCAATGGGCGACAAGGACAGTTTTGATAAATGAGGCCAGTTCTCTGTGTACAAAATGGCTTCCTCTACGGAGTGTGGGAGTCACGTACTCTTTAGACAGCATATCTCCCTAGTATAAATACAAAAATAAGTGACCACCAATATGGCCACCATTACGGCTTCCACAGGAGTTGTCGACAAGTTCCTTTTAACCTTCTCATGGCCTAGTTTTACCAAAAACCCTAAAAAGGTTTTCCATAAATCATGGTAGCCATCCTTGTTGGAGCTGTAATGGCTGTTTTATTAGTGGTCACCCAAGCTCTCTGGGTGAGCTCGGCATCTGATGGGTGGAACATGCTCTTTAAGTTCTGATTGCTTTTGCTCACATTCCCCTCATTTGACCATTATATTGATTTGTTTTTTCCCTGTTTTGTTTCTTTTCCTCTGTGTTGTCTGTCCTCAGTTGTCTAATGGGTATTATCACTATAGTTTGTCCAGTGACCTGTCCACCACAGGTCATTTCACCCATTTCCCACTCCCAGCCTCACGTCCTTGGACCCGGTCTAGCTCAGATTGTCATCACTATTACACCATTGGGCCGGGTGTGTTACCATCGTCTAAGATCCCCAGCTGGAAGGTTCGTGTGATATAGCCTACCTCTTCACACTTTTCTCCCCTCTTCTGTCTTCTATTTTCACAGTTTTTGAAAACCTATTCTTGTTCTGTAAGCCTTAGTTTTGCACAACCCCCTTCTAAAACCTCATGTGTACATTCATCCACACTAATGGGAAACACTTCTTTTGGGCCTTCAGAGTCACTGTTGACTGGTATTTGGCTCCTAATATTATCCATGGACTACCATTAGGTGACTGTTGCACAGTTTTACCAGTTTCGACAGGACTAAGTCATAGGCTTATCCATGGACCCCATCAGGCATTACCAGTTTCCAAACCTTCGTGGGATATAATGGTTGGTGGAATTGGATTTTTGTTGTAGATGGTTGTCATTGACCTCCTTGACTTTACATGAGCAGTATCGAAAGAGCTTGCCTTATGAAAGCTTGGGTCTTCCAGGCAATCGTTTGAACATCCAACTTCTATGGTCATGTTCGTGGAAAGTCTTAATGGGAATCCCACCTAAAGCTTATATTCACATTGTCCGTTTGAGACAACCGGCCAAAAGTGCATTGAAAAATGGTCTCCTAGTTGGTATCCTATCAAAGAAGATGGCAAGTACGTATGATGAACGGAAATCTGGTCTTGATAAAAGGGTGGTTTTCTTAAAGATCTGATCATTTGGATAGATTTTACCGTATGTTTCTGAAAAATCTGTGACAATGTCGATTCATCACTAAAAATATCCAACATGATGTTTTCGTTTAAGTACCATATACACCATTGACCCTCCATGGTGAACATTTTCTTGATGTCCAGAGCAGAGCTCCAGCCTTATGATGTGGCTTTTGTGGTCCCTCGAGAATGGAAATTGTGTTTGGCATTTGGACATCGAACTACCTCTGTGCTGGATAGGTTCCTACCCCTGATGCATCCTCCTTGGCTGCCCATTGTCCAGCTCAGTACAGTTCTATGGGACCGTGCATCACACAGATTACTGACCACATATAGGTTCGGTGGTGATCCTATTTGAGCTCTCTACAGGTTTACACAGACCAGTCATAGTACTCCTATACCATAATAGGGGGGTTGTGCACCTTCAGGGTGAACTCTTCTTTTTATAGCTCTATGCTGTACCTGACTTCCTCTCTTTTAACCTTTACAACATCTTCTGTTCTCCTAACCTGAAAATAGGGGACTTTGTCCTCTTAGACTGTTGAAATGTTCAAATAAGTGAGATAAAAAAATGTGAGATCCATTTAGTAATATATAGCAGGCGAAGAAAGGTATTTATCATCCCTGCCCTTCAGGCCTTTAACAGAAGTAGTGTAAATCCAACTTTTTTAGGTCCCTAGGTACAGATTTATTTAAGGGGTTGTTTAAAAAGGGCATTAAAAATACTCTCCTCCTCGCTCTTGTTCCTGCACTTCCCAGGTCCATGATGATCTCCACTTCCTGGTCCCTATCAACACACAGAATATAACCACTCAGCCAATCAGTGGCTGTAGCAGTGACCTTCCTCAGTCTGTGATTGGCTGAGGGGTCATTTCCTGTGTGTCAAGAGGAACCAGGAAGTACAAACCAGCAGGAGCTGTCAAACGTTGGAGCAGAAGTGGCAGAGGATTGGTGAGCTGAGTATAACTTTGTATTTTTTGTGCCATTCTGACCCTTTTTTTTCTTGAGTGGTAAAATCTATCTGGGGGTAAAAATATGTCCTAAAATACAAGAATACCTTACATTAATATATTTTTATCTTGGCAATTCCTCACCATTCACACGTCTTTCCTGTCTGGGTCCTCACCGATCTACGGTATGCAAGAGCACGGTGATGTTTCGCCACTCCTGACATGCTATTACATGAGTCTGGTGGTGGACTGCTGCCCGTGGTGCCATTTTGTTCCATTCATCACATATTATGTTGAAGGCATGGATGAGACATCAGGGGGAAGAGTGAGGAGATGCAGTGGTCAAGTAGTTTTGTATTTTTGGACTACTGAAAACCCCTTTTAATCTTTGTCTATGTGAAGTGAAGCAAGGGATTCGGCGCTCCAATGATGATCAGCGTTGAAGTTTCATTCTAAGATACTATCCAGAAGTCTCAAGTAGAAGCCGGATAGATAACTTTTTTTTGCTGGTCCGTGATTGTGTGGTCATGGTCTGCAATACTCCCACACAAGGTTAGAGCACTATGATGGGTCAGTAAGTCCATAGAAGTAATGCCTACAGACAACCACCACTACTTCAGTTATGTAAGGAGATAAACCATCTTTCCTTGAGTGAACAAAGTGCTTTGAACATGTATACATACAGCATGTAACCTTTCATCCAGGACTGGGCTAAGCCAGGTCCCTACGACCAACCTACGGTGAACACTCTTCAGAGGCGTAAACGTGAAACCGATTCCGGCGGAGGAGCCTATATCTCAACTCTAGGACTAACCAGCGATGCCCGATTGCACAGGAATGCCAGTGTACCTGCAGCATCTAGGGTAAAGAGTGATGCCATGGCTCGTCTCTGCCTTTAACCAATCTTCTGTCGAGTGTCTTCTTCTGCTTCTAACACATGGTTGAATTGTTGAGTGCTGGCTCTTTTGACCATTCTGTAGAAATAATTTGCACATTGCATGTCTTCTCTTACATTGGATGATATATTTGTTGCACAATAAGATTACTTTGGACTCTGATGGGTCTACTGTTGGTGGTGGGTCGTAGTCATTCTGGGTGCATTGTGTTTATTATCTTCCTCTCTTATAATCATCAGCAAGGTGAAGAAACGGAGAACTGCGACGAGTTGGCTCTGGCATTGAGCAGAGGATTGCAGCTTGACACGCAGAGGAGTAGCAGAGATTCCTTGCAATGTTCTAGTGGATACAGTACACAGACAACAACCCCCTGCTGTTCAGAAGATACCATCCCTTCCCAAGGTACGATATGTGCACCAAGACCTGTCCTAGTTACACCTTGTCATAACTATAATTTGTAGACCCGTCTCATACGCGCTGGACAATGATAACCTAGTACTGCCAGCCAGACTATGAACCGCCATAGAGAAAAATGAGGGGTAAGACTAGAGCAAAGTTCATGAACATGAAGATCTCAGGTAGCCTTTCCAAGATGCGTCCATTTATTGGAAGTGATTATTATATTGTCCTTTACTGTTCCTATCACATAGAGTATTTTCTGTGCCCTATTGGTACTACTTGAACAGCAGAGCCCATACTGTGCTGGTTGAGAAAGCAAGGACTGCAAGGCACTGTGGTGATATTGAGGAGGATGGCCCTATCAGAGCAGTACCTAGATACCATTATGCATCCGTGTGTGCAACCATTTTCTGGCCATCTGTCTGTTTTGCATCCATTTGTAATGGCTTGATGATTTTTAACATCCCAACCCCTGCAGTGCCCTCACAGTATACCTAATGCCCCTCATAGTGCCCCTTGGACATCATACTGTATGGCCCCCATACTGCTCCCAGTATAAAAAATGCCTTCAGTGCTCCCCAAGAAATATCAATGCCCCGAGTATAACAAATTAGTGGCCCCCAGTTCTAATAATTCCTCCATTAGTGCCCCCCAGGCCTCAGCCACTTACATGTGCAATCGTGATCTGAGAGTAGGCGATTAATATCCTGATGTTGGAAATCCCCTTTAAAGTGCCTTTCCACCTAAAAATAACTTGACTTGTCCTATTCGGCAAAGTTACTAACAATTGTATACAACCATGCCAACCAATACGACCACTATTACGGCTCTCATAGTGGTTGCCCTGAGCTTTCTTAGGCTCCTGTGCAACCAATGTACCTAATTTTATGCCGAGAACAAAACCTGCAAAATCTTTTCCCCTAAACCACATTTTTTCAACCTCACTCTTATCTTCAGTTTCAGATTACGATTACTTCTCGGTGAGTGGAGACCAAGAACCTGACCAACAGGATTTCGATAAATCTTCCACCATCCCTCGAAACAGCGATATCAGCCAGTCCTACAGGAGGATGTTCCAAGCCAAACGTCCTGCCTCCACCGCTGGGCTACCAGCCGCTTTCGGACCTGTGATCGTCACACCTGGTGTGGCCACCATTCGTAGGACACCATCCACCAAGCCATCAGTGAGACGTGGCACTATTGGTGGAGGTCCCATACCGATAAAGACACCGGTTATACCTGTTAAGACCCCCACAGTGCCAGATATGCCAGGTGGGCTCCCCACCAGCACAAGTGAAGAATACCCTGAGCAAAGCCCCGACACCCCTTCTCTCGTAGAATCTTCCACCGGAGAAATGCCAACTTCACTGTGGAGCGGACAGGCTTCTGTAAATCCCCCAGTCCCGGGACCACAAGGCATGATTGTGGAAGGAAGGTCAGAAAATGATGCGGATGATGATGATCAGGATGGATCTTTCATCCCCGATGCCCCGGTTCAAACTCATCAAGATCCAACAGAGTCTGCTCCAGCAGAGGCACCTGAAGGAGATGACATGCTTATTGCTATCCGCCGTGGAGTTAAACTTAAGAAAACCACCACAAATGATCGCTCGGCCCCTCGTCTCTCCTAGAGAATTGGGACACTATGGCCGGGACTACAGAACTTTCACCCTGGTGACTCCCTTTAACCCATTCCAGTCCGTGACCGGCGGATTGTCTAGGAGCGTACACAGGGTTGACTCTTAATGAAAGAAGATAAATCTATATATTCTCACAGTTAAGCAGAGTAGAAGAGTTACTATCTGTCCGTGTCCTTATGCTGTAAAAAGTCTTCTGACTTCTGCACATAGTTACTCCCCTCTCTGTTTTTTCTGGTTATTTTTGGCCCTTCCAAATTTTTTTGTTCCCGTTTTTTCCATAAAGTGCCAAAATCTTCTTTTTTGTTTTCCATTTTGTATCTAGACGTCTTTGTAAATTTTAAAACTGCTTTAAATGGGATAAGGAACAAGTGTGCATCGTAATAGAAGGACTGTTTTTGTGAACCCCCCACCTCACCCTCGAAAAAAAAAAAAAAAAAAAACTTTGTATAGATCAAGCATGAGCATACCTTTGTGGCATGATGGGAGATGTAGTTCAACAGCCGTTGCAATCAGCGGATGATAAGGTGTAGACCACCTCCGAATCACTGCAGCTTAGTTTTTTCCTATACACAACTACAAGCTTAGGTTTTACTTTTTAATTATTACCACGCTTCGTTTGGTGGTAAAAGCAGAATTGCGTTATGGATTCCGTTGCCACGGACCATAACGCGATTCTATGACGGAATTCCTTTAGAGGCATTCTGTCATAATAGAAGTCTATGGGCTGCAAAACAGATCCGCCCCGTTTCCGTTATGCAGGAGAGGACTCAGGATCAGGAGAGGACGGGTCCGTTATGCAGGCCGTAGACTTCTATTATGACGGAATGAATAACGGAAATGCCTCTAAAGGCATTCCGTCATAGGATTGCGTTATGGTCCGTGGTAACGGATTCCATAACGCAATTCTGCTTTTACCACCAAACGAAGCGTGAACGAATTTTAAAACATGAAATTCGCTCATCTCTAATTATTATTATTATTATTTTCATTTTTTTTTTTAACTGTTATAAATTATTAACAATTAAGAGCAATATATAAAAAAATAAAAAAATGTAGCATGTAACCAGGGGGAATAAAGGGTTAAGAACGTCATGATATAGCATAGGCTGTCATACACGTCACCTGTAATCTAGTCATCGCCTGTAGCTCCATGATAGAAGACTCAAGCCAGTCCAGACCCCTAATCCATCGAGTGCTTTCCACCTCCGTCAGTATACACGTCATATGTAATATATCAGACCCGTCATGTCACTTTTAGTACTGTGTGGAATGTCTTAATAGGCAGGAATTTAAAGGATTTGTACAGGATTTTTTTTTTTTTCTTGTCAAATCAGCGCCACCCTTGCACATAGGTCGTGATCGGTATTACAGCTCAGCTCCAGTCAAGTGAATAGGGCAGAGCTGCAATAGCACACACAAACCTGTAAACTGCTTTGACGCTGTTTCTGGAAGAAATTTGCTATTTTATTTTTTTCTAATCCTGTACAACCCCATGGTTGGCAGCCATTTTGTGGGCTAAAGCAATACCCATTTAACGAGATATCACATCTAGAATACGGACACCGGGAACTAGCACATGAAATGGTTGCCATATCTGAAGGTTGGTGATATGTCCCTGCTGGGTTTTACTGTATCGTAAAGCACTCAGATTTTTTGTTTTTTTTTATAGATATGTGCGCTCACACTATCTCACCAAGTACTAACATAAGGGGTTAAGTATAATGTTAAATATAAAAAAAAATTGATTTAAAAAAAAAAAAGGCTAAGGCAATTATAAAGGTATTAAACGTTTAAGGTAGTTGGAAGTTCACAGATGTAAAATAGAATAAAAAATAAATAAATAAAATGTAGAAAAAAAAAATTTAAAAAAATTTGCTTATTCACATTTAAGACCCAGCTGGCTGGGTCGAGTTTGCAACCTTTGATCGCATCCAAATGACACTTTACACGCACACGTCGCTGTTCAGTATTGTGGAGGCAAATGGTTTTACAAAATAAAAATACATTTCTTTATGTAAATTTTTTCACATTTTTTTTACACTAATTTGGCACAGGACTTAAATGGAACGTAGGGAAATTCTGTTTCGAGGACATTCTCTTTGGGTTATATGTTATGTATTTTATGGTAGGAAATAGCACTGTAGCACAAAAAAAATGTATGTATATAGAATAATACTAATGACACTGATTCACCCCCACTTTAATAGGTCAAATAAATCAATCTATAGAAGTTTTTGAAAAATGGAAGAGCCGGGTAGAGAAACCAGTGAAATGGTTTTAGGCCATCTGGACATATAGTGACTCCCGATTCAATATCATAAAATGGAGCCAATTTTACAAATGTAGAGTTTTAACAGTTCTTGAACTTCTGCCCTGATGGGATTCCAAAAATGTAGAATCTTTTTGAGATATTCACTGAGAGAGCTATGGTCAGCTGGATGTGAGAAGATGGTGCCAGAAAATCAGGATGAACTCTACAGTTCCAGAGTCAATTCTGCCCTGTGTATAAAAAAGTGAGCAGTCAATGGTCTGAGGGCCACTATTTAGGTACCTGAGATGTTTGGTTCTCCATGTTGGCAAAGTAATAGATAAGAAATTACCGTATATCTCTATAAAGTGAGGGGAAAATAACACTCAAAGGGTTGCACCATCAAAACGACCACTTTCCGGACCTCATACCATCTCGAAGAGGGGAAAAAGTGTCTATGTTTTATGTTTCTTTAACTTTAGAAATTAAGGGTTTTTACGTTTTGTATTTTTTATTTTAATAGATGAGGTCCATAGTGTTTGGCATCAATTTTTTTAAAAATAAAAAACCGCTAACTGATCCCTAGAGTACCTAAAGTCACATTTATGGCAATTAGATCTCATTATAAAACGGAGATGTTGCAGATGCCAGGCCCCATGTATAGCGCTTATTCCCCTCCCCCTTCTCCCTCGGATCATTTTTTTAAAAAGCCCTCAACACAAGGTCTCCTTTTTTATCTATAAATGGCATCGATATTGATATTTTTTTTCTAGAGCAATATCACTTGTAGAAACGCATTTCAGGGTAAGGATCGGCAGACGGGATTTCGAGGGGAAGTACACAGCAGGTTACCGACGCCCGAGCCCCCCCCAGGCTCATTCGATAAATGATGCCAAAATGCAATATTGTCAAAGGTGCTAGTCTCAGAAAACCAACTCTGCAAAATTCCTTGTTGGCTATCGATGTAAAGTAACATGTGAAGTTGTTGTGTTTCATGTATGAAGACGTACGCTGCTGTGATTCCTTCCGAGATGTTATGTCGCAGTACAGCATGCTTAAAGGGCATGATAATAGGGAAAAAAGTCTGTTTTTTATTTTTATATATCAATCCCTTGAGGTTTATCTTTCCAAATCCAGAGAAGCCTGACCAGCCATTCACTGTCCAAGTTCATGGCAAGCATGAGGAACACCGATATGGCAGCCATTTTGTAGTAAGCATGCTAAGTGTACATGGAAAGCTAACTAAGACTAGAGAGGACAGTCATTTTGTCTTGGCCTAAGGCCGCTTTCACATGGCTGTAGTATGGGCGTTATACTCACACCAACATATGAGTCCTGTTCAGTAGAACCACAGGAGCACTAAGTCCGCTTCAGTAGAAGCTCATTAGGTGCAGATATTAAAAACTATAATACAGACCCTAGAATGCACCTGTATTATAGACGTGTGCAAGCGACCTAAGAATTACCACTTTGGTCAAACATGTTATGGTCTCTAGCGAACTGGCTGCCTGCCCATGGATATTGGTACAGGCTACAAAATGGCTGCCCCCAGTGCATTTGGCTCTAGAAATAATCCACCCTGTGAGTACATAACAAGCTGACTGAAATCAAAGGAGGCCATTTTGTTCACTCTCACAGTAAGTGATGAAGTTGATAAAATCACAGTAGGCAGCCATTTTGTCTTAAGAAGAATTTATGTTCCTCTAAGAATACCACATATGCTTAAAGTTTTTTTTTAATAAATGCAAAACCTTGTCAGACCATTGTAGATGGTGGTCCCTAAGCTCTTGTGGACCTCAGCGATCCACATAATACTTCATGTCTTGTGGCGTAGCTGGTGCACTGTAAAATGCTTGATAGGCCATTTATCCTGCCTAAATCAACTTGCTTGACGGGAGCCGGTCCCACGGTAATAAACTGATTGCCTTGGCGGATCTCAACTGAAAGGGGTTGTCTCTAAATAGTATGTTGATTGACTACGTACTTGTGACTGTAGGTACAGCCCACAAAATGTCTGCCCCCACTGCACGTCCACTTTGAACAAGGTTCTTATGAAAAACTTTAAGTACACAGCGAGCTAGGCAAAATCCCTAGCTTCTAGTGAATCGATTGGCTGCCTACTCGTGAGTGTTCATATAGCCCACAAAATGGCCGCCCCCACCACGCGTAGAGCTGACAGGTCCACCTTTTTTTAAATATAAGGACACAGTTACCCATGTCTGAAATGAACTAAGTGGCTAGTATGAAATATGTGGTTGTCATTCCCCTCTAAACGTTTTAGTATAAGACTCTCACCCACGTTCACCATAGGATTACGCCCAATTTTTTTGTTGTTCTGTTTTGTGTTCCTTTTGCATATTATATGGCAGTGTCATGGCAGAAGAAACGAGTCATTGGGAATCCGTGACTATTCTGCTCTTGTGTTTAGTTGCTAGTTTGTACTGAGAGTTGACCTCTCCCTGTGCAGGTTGTTTTACATTGTTTAAATGACTTTTTGCTGTAACTGTGCCTCCCTGTACATTGTAACGATTGCTTCAGCCTACATAAAAAAAGAATAAAAAGAAAAACTGGATAAAGGCATGTGCATGTGTCTGGAATAAAGTCATTTCTCAAGTTCTCAAGAACATCCACCTGACTAGCCTGCAATAAGGTGTGAAATGCAGCATCTGTGTATCTTCATTTGTACATTTTTCTCTCCATGGCTGAGCTACATTTCCCCCCTGCCCTGGTCACATGACGATGACATCAACACAGGTCCTTCCACTGTAAAACTACTGACTCTGTATGGCTGCCCTGATCACATGCTGATGACATCATCACTGGTCCTACTGCTCAGCTATCCAGGTTTTCACAGCTAGATATCTAAGTGTAATTGGGGACAGGGCTTTCCTGCAGGGCCAGGCAGGCCCCCTTCCTCCACGGGCCCCATAGCAGCTACGTGGTTTGCCTCTATTAGAGGTAGGTCCCTGGGCACAAGACATTAGCAGCAGATCGTTTAAGTCGTGTAAGCTGTGCGGTGTGACCTCCATGGACTTGTTTCTCCAGCACATCCCACAGATGATGATCAGATTCAGATCAGTTTGTCATGTTTCTCATTCCTGGACAGTCTTTGCAGTGTGTCCTGTCCATTATCCTACCGAAAGAGACCACTACCATAAAGGGGGGTGTTTGTCTACACAGTGATTAGGTAGGTGGTATGTGTCACATCTGTGTGATGCAATGAGCCAAGGTTTCTCAGCAGAACATTGCCTTAGCTGGCTTGTCTTCTTCCTATGGGACATACCGGTGCCATATCTTCTCCAAGTAAGTGATGTACATGCTCCCGGACCTCCACTTGATGTGACCTGATGCATCAGACCAGACCGTATTTTTTCCATTGCACCATGGTCCAGTTCTGATGCTCACATGGTCATGGTAGACCATCTCAGTGGTGGAAAATAGTCAAGCTGGGTGCACAGCAAGCTGCATCGCTCTGCCTGTGCTGACACCTACAGTGGATATAAAAAGTCTACACACCCCTATTAAAATCTCAGGTTTCTGTGCTGTAAAAAAATGAGACAAAGATAAATCATTTCCAAACTTTTTCCACCTTTAGGCTCCATGCCGGAACACACATTGCCAGTGTCCGTGTCTTGTGGATCCGCAAAACACACGGATGTGTGAATGGACCCTTAATGTGACCTATAAACTGTACCACTCAAAAAACAAACTGAAATCTTTTAGGTAGAGGGAAGAAAAAATATTAAAATAAAATAATGTGGTTGCAAACTAATACTTTGTTGAAGCACCTTTTGATTTTATTGCAGCACTCAGTCTTTTTGGGTATGAGTCTATCAGCATGGCACATGTTGACTTGGCAAGATTTGCCCACTCTTCTTTGCAAAAACACTCCAAATCTGTCAGATTGCGAGGGCATCTCCCGTGCACGGCCCTCTTCAGATCACCCCACAGATTTTCAATCGGATTCAGGTCTGGGCTCTGGCTGGGCCATTCCAAAACTTTAGGCCTCTTTCACACGAGCGTGTCCGGATTAGGTCCGGATGCGTTGCGGATGCGTTCAGTGAAAACTGTGCGATTTCACAGGCAAAGCCATTCAGTTTTGCCTGCGATTGCGTTCAGTTGTTCAGTTTTTTCCGCGCGGGTGCAATGCGTTTTGATGCGTTTTTCACGCGCATGATAAAAAACTGAAGGTTTACAAACATCTAGCAACCATCAGTGAAAAATGCAACGCACCCGCACTTGCTTGCGGATGCAATGCGTTTTTAACGCAGCCTTATTCACTTCTATGGGGCTAGGGCTGCGTGAAAAATGCAGAATATAGAACATGCTACGATTTTCATGCAAAGCATAATTGATGCGTGAAAAAAAACGCTCATGTACACAGACCCATTGAAATGAATGAGTCAGGATTCAGTGCGGGTGCAATGCGTTCACATCACGCATTGCACCCGCGCGGAAAACTCGCTCGTGTGAAAGGGGCCTTAACCTTCTTCTGGTGAAGCCATTCCTTTCTTGATTTGGATGTATGCTTTGGGGCGTTGTCCTGCTGAAAGATGAAGTTCCTCTTACTATGTGCCAATATTGATGGTATTTGGAACTGTTCTTAATTCCCTCTATGTTAACTAAGGCCCCAGTTCCAGCTGAAGAAGACCAGCCCCGCAGCCTGATGCTGTCCCCGCCATGCTTCACTGTGGGAAGGGAAGGGAATAAAATAATCATTACCCACCTATTAAACACCTACTGCTCCAGGGGTCCCCCACTAGTCTTGTTTGGACCACCAGTGCAGAAGGAACTCTGGACAACCCCATACATTGTTTTTCAGCAATTTGCTCTGCAGTGGCTCTTCTGTGGGATAGGACCAGATTGGCTAGCCGCCCTCCCCATGTGCATCAATGACCCTTGGCAGCCATGACCCTGTTGCTTGTTCACCAGTTGTCCTTCCTTGGGTCACTTTTAACCGTTGCATACCAAGAACACCCCCACATAACCTAATGTTTTAGAGATGCTGTGGCCCAGTCATCCACATACCGAAATTTGGCCCCTGTCAAAGTTCGTCAGATCCTTGCGCTTGCTCATTTTTCCTGCTTCAAACACATCAACTTCAAAAAGTGACAGGCACCATTGTAACAAGATAATCAAGGCTATTCAATTGCCAGTCACTGGTTTTAAAGGGCATCTGTCAGCAGGATCAGCCATATTAAAGGGGTTGTTTCATTTTGGGTTTTGATGGCATATTGCTAGTATATGCTATCAAAGTCAGATAGATGCAGCTCTCACCGTCTCCAGAATGGGCCCCCAAAAGTGAAGGAGCGCACCGCACATGAGCGGAGTACTGGCATGGCCACCACTCCCATTCACTTCTATGAGACTCCCGGAGAAAGCCAAACCAGCACTCTGCTATTTTCAGGGGTCCTGTTCTAGACATAGGTGCAGGTCCCAGAGGTGGGACCCACATCTATTTGCCATAGTTGGCATATCCTAGATCTAAGATGAGTCAATGTCTTTAAACCAGGCTCCTTCACTCTGCTTGATTGAAAGGCCCAGGCTTCTGATGTATCCCCTCACCTGGCCATGTAATCCCATGCCTGCACCATTGAGTTATTTTTTGGAACAAACACAGTATTCCTTATGTTCCCGGCTCCCCAGCATTAAAAACTACTGCGCACGCGCTACTAATGAATTGAGCGGCACAGGATTACAGGTCCAGGTGAGACAAACATATCAAACACCTGGCCCCTTCAGTCAAGTGGGGGGAAACATGTCTTGGGAAGCACAGCAGGGGAACTAAGGTGCACTGAATCATTAGGGCCTACCCTTAGTGCACTTAAGTCCTAATTTCTCTGTATTTATCAACCACCCCACACTAATAGTTTCTGCATGAAGAGGACTGTAGCTCAGATCTGAAAGTCACCCAAATATCATATCAAAGATTTTTTTATTTTTTATTAGGCGAATGAAGCTTGTGACCTCTGCCATGATTTTGGTGAATATTCTTGGTGCTGTAGAAACCTCAAAGGGTAGCGCCTGGAGCTGAAAAAGGTAGCACTTTTAGGCCCCTTTCACATGGGCGAGTTTTCCGCGCGGGTGCAATGCGTGATGTGAACGCATTGCACCCGCACTGAATCCTGACCCATTCATTTCAATGGGTCTTTGTACATTAGCGGTTTTTTTCACGCATCACTTGTGCGTTGCGTTAAAATCGCAGCATGTTCTATATTCTGCGTTTTTTACGCAGCCCTAGCCCCATAGAAGTGAATGGGGCTGCGTTAAACGCATTGCATCCGCAAGCAAGTGCGGGTGCGTTGCGTTTTTCACTGATGGTTGCTAGGAGATGTTGTTTGTAAACCTTCAGTTTTTATCACGCGCGTGAAAAACGCATCAAAACGCATTGCACCCGCGCGGAAAAAACTGAACAACTGAACGTAATCGCAGGCAAAACTGAATGGCTTTGCCTGTGAAATCGCACAGTTTTCACTGAACGCATCCGCAACGCATCCGGACCTAATCCGGACACGCTCGTGTGAAAGAGGCCTTAGTGGAGTCCGTGTTTAGTGCGGCTGAGATCTAGGGTCACCATGGAACATCCTTCTATTAGCAAGGTGATTGTTTTTGATGGTCACTTTGAACTTTGTACTGGATGTGCTAGGGCAGGCATGCTCAAGCTGTGGCCCTCCAGCTGTTGCAAAACTACAACTCCCAGCATGCCTGAACAGCTTAAAGCTATCAGCCTACAGCTAGGAATGGTGGGAGTTGTAGTTTTAGAACAGCTGGGGGGCCGCAGGTTGAGCATCACCCGTGCTAGGGAATTGCCTTGAAGGAACCAGCTTCTCCTGACCAGGAAAGTAACCAGAAGGCCCTACACGTGGCATTAGACATAGCTTCTGATACAGCAGCCAGCCTTACCGGGTCCGCTGAGGCATCTACTATGAAAGTAGAGGTTGCTTCAGAACTGGAGGAGATGAGAGGTTCCTGCCACTAGAGGACCTTCTAATCTGTTCAACCATAGGAAACGAGTTCTGCGTAAATAGCAGCAATGCCAGGCCTAGTAGTTGAGATTTTCCAGGAACGTTTCATAAGGTATTCAAAATTTTTATGCATCTGATCCCCAACAGTCCCATATCCTCACAGGGTAAGGAAGTTTACTTGTAGATTCTAGCAGCAGGGGAGTCAGTTTTAGCGGTTTTATCCCATAATTCCTAGTCTGCAACAGCAAAAGGGAATTTCCTTTTAAATGCCTTTGTAATTCCTGGCCTTATCTCAGGATACTTCTATTGTCTGAAAATTAATTTTTTTGACATTTTTCTGGATTAAGAAGGCTCTACTTTCTCCTCGCCCTTGAGCCACCTGGTCTTGGATAGATTGTGACACTTTGATGAATTCCCACTGTCTTGAGGCACTCAGTCGTCATCCGATGAGTTAGACTCCCTATTGGAAGAAAACTTCCACATCTTGGTCACTCAGTCTACAGTGCCTGGTCCCTGAACCCTAGAAAATGAGGTGGAAAACCTTAGAGATGGGGGGGATGGGCATCCTAAAGGGGTTCTGCAGTTCTCTTAAACTAGATCATCAGCATCTGATCGGAGGGGTCCGACAACCGAGAGCTCCGCATATCAGCTGTTTGAGGCCCAGTGATGTCACAACTGTAGGGAGAGGACATCACTGGCCTAGGCATGGCTAAGCTCCGTGCACTTGAATGGAGCTTAGCCCCAGTGATACTAGTGAGCCAGGTGAAGGGGCTTTAATTCTCTGCTCTTTAGTTTCCTGTCTCTAGAGAGGACAATATCCTATTACTTGTAACTACTCCCTCATTTGTTACCTCCATGCAGTATTACATGGCTATCAATGGGTACCATTTAAAGTGGTCCTCTGCTTTTGCCATTTGTGTAACTGCGGCTATTCAAGTGAAGAGGAGGGAGCCGTCCCATTCAAGTTTTCTAAATTTATCAGAAACCAGACAAAACCCATGGCCTGAGTTGTCAGACATTTAATATACACCGTTCACGTCACACACACAGTGACTAGAGCCAAGCGCTGTGCACTGTTGTTCTTATGTGGGTCTTTCACGTGGTCTTGTCACATAATCCCACCACAGCGGGGGCAGGTCACCCTCTCTGCGTGCTGGGGGTAATGGGTCACTCTTTTGACCTTCGGCTGGCGTCTCCTCCATAAGTTGTTGAACCTGAGAAGAACAGTATATCAGTTACACAGGACCAGGCCCGGTGCACACACAGACCTCCAGGCACGTCTAAGATGCGGCCTGGCTCTAGGTAAATTGTTCTAGCCTCTGCGTTTCCTCATACATTAACCATTCCTTGAGGTTCTTGAAGAAAAAACCCTGAACCCCTTCCTCGTGCCGCAATTTCCCGTTTTATTGTTTTTCATTTTTCAATCCTTGCCTTCCCGGAGCCATAACTATTTTTCCATTCACATAGCCATGAGGGCTTTTTTTTTCTTTTTAACTTACTAATGGCACCATTTGATGTTGCATACAGCGTAGTGGGAAGCTGGGAAAAATTCCAAATGGGGTGGAATTGGGAGAAAAAAATACAAAAAACGCCCAATTTTATGGGTTTAGTTTTTACAGCATTTTATATGCAGCAAAACTGACTGTTCCCTTCAATTTTCTGCATCAGTGCAATTGCAGCGATAACAAAATTATAGTTTTTCTTGTGTTTTAGTCTAAATTGCTTTGCTTCACCATACTGTGACCTCATAACTTTTTTATCTTTAGGTCTATGGCCATATGGATTTTTTTCTGTTATGTGGTTCAACGTACAGAATAAAGCCTTTTATATTTGAATAGTTTGGGAATTTTGGGAAGCGACAGGGCTAATGATCATAATGGCTATTTTTTCATTATTTTTTTAACATTTCTTTTTAGACAACCGTGCCCCAGCTCCCCCCTCATGGGACTAACATGTAATTGTCCGATCGCTTCTCCCACAGACGGCAGTGATTTACCCCCGCAGTCTATGGAAGAATCTGACTGTGGAAGGGCTTCACAAGAACTTTACTAGGGCAGGCCTTGGAGCCTTCAGAAGGCCGAGGCTGTCCTAGCAACCGAATGGCTACCACGATCTTGATGCAGGGGAGCCGTTTGGCCTTCTTCTGGGAATAGACCTCTCAGATGCCGTGGTCACAATTGACCATGACATCTAAGAGGAATTCAGTGGATGTCAGTGAATAGTGTTATCGCCGATTATCGACCGCCTCCGGATGTCTGCTGTGTAAAACAGGCACCTGCCAACCACAGAGCCCACTCATCTCCTGAGTGAGCGCCCTCTTTAGTCCCAAATTCTACCATACATGAAATCTGCATGTCGGGAAAGGGTTAAGATTCAATAATGATACATAATATCAGAGGCAGCACAATGTATCTGATCACTGCAGTATACAGCGGCGTATACACATGGGCATCACAGTGCACTGACCTCACGGTCCCAGGTCGCTTCACGGAGCTTCTTCCATTCTTCTCTCTTAGAAAAGTAGTCGGGGTACATGGCCTTCTCGGAGGGATGCCAGTGATCCAGACACCACTCTGGTACCTGAGGATGACATTCAGAAAAAACGATCAATCAACAGGTTGTTACCTATTAGTCCTAATCTCTAGGGGAGAGTTTTCTAGGCATGTGACCTGTGCAGGGGTCAGGAGGGAGGAGATAAGCTGTGACATCACCTATGGTGGATCCTGGGTTATCTGTATATACAGAAGTGACAGCCGTCATCCTAATTCTGAATGTCATCTGTACAAAGCAAGAAGTGACTTAGGATTAGGCTTAGCGGGGACGCCGGGGAGGGCGAAAACTGCAGGATTTTAGATTTTGTGGCCACCTGAAGGTAATGTGTGGACTGTGAGGGTGGACACGAGGCTCCAAGATGCTGTTTGCAGTCATTATGGAGTCACATTGATATATATAACTATATCTATACATCAAAAATATTACAATATACAGATAGAGGAATATACAGAAGACGTCTGACTGCACAGCAAAGATCAGAAACTGTTTTATCCTGAACTGATCCAGAGCTACATCCAGAAATGGTGTCTTCACCATTTCATATCTGTGCAGAATCTTAATAGAAAGTTAAACAACTTTGTAAATGTCATCATGTACTTGATCCTAAGGTATCCTGTATTATACTCCAGAGCTGCACTCACTATTCTGCTGGTGCAGTCACTGTGTACATAAATTACTTATCCTGTACTGATCCTGAGTTAGATCCTGCATTATACTCCAGAGCTGAACTCACTGTTCTGCGCATACATTAAAAGTTATGGATACTTTGGGGGTATTTTTTATCATTACATTTAAGGTGCTTGAGCACTTAAAAGGATTATGTACTGATGACCTAGCCGTGGCAGTCTGACAATCGTGGTCGTCTTCCTGCTCACCAAGCACAGCGCCGTAGATTGTACAGTGGCTGTGTTTGGTATTGCAGCTCAGACCCTTCTATGGGGCTGAGCCCGGTCATGTGATTAATGAGTGCGACCTCCCATGAGAGAAGGCCGCGGAGCTACTGTTAGTGTCAGTGCCTTCTCACACCACTAATTGACGGGGGTCCTGGTGTCAGACCCCCACTGATCCAGAGGATAGGTTATCAGAATAAAAAAGGCTCGGAATCCCCCTGCAGTTTTCCGTGATTAGACTACGGTGTATAAAGACACGCACATATGTCAGGATGTGACGCCAGAACACAGCACAGTCCAATCCTTGTGCGACAACCCCTTTAAGTTTCAGTTGACCAGAAACTAGTAGTGAGGCGGAGGCTTCCGGCCATACTGACCTTATAGCAATCGTATCTCTCGTACGAGGTTCCCCCCGGGGAGTCCGGGAAGATGTACGGCTGGGGGTGTTGGCGCCGGAAGAACTCTTCTTCACCTGCTTTCAGCAGTAAAGTCGCTTTTACCAAATCCTTCTCATTTTTATGCTCATCGAAGCGCGCTCGCAGCAGACAGGCCTCATAGCGGAACTGGTCTCTGTAGAGGGAGAGTCACACGCAGGATTAACGTCACCAGTGTCCGCACGTGTCCCACACATCGGCTGCAGAGCGATTACAGCTCTAGGAATGGTGCTGCTGCCTGGAGAAGCAGGCTGTGGCCCCTTCCCTGTGCTGATCAGTGGGGCCCCAGGGGTTGTGCACCACCATACAGCGCTCTCTGCATTCAGCTGAGGAATAATAGAACCGATCCAGCGTGAAGCAAAATCTAATTTATTGAAGATTCAAACATTTTGTCCTGTATGACTCCTGGACTGACGCGTTTCCACTGCATGGCAATCTTACTGATGGTCGACCATGAGTAAGATAGTCATGGGGTGGAAACGCGTCAGCCCAGGAGAAAATCCACCTTCTGAATACTCAGGAGCAGAACCTGGCAGAATAAAAGTTCATATTCACGCTACTCCTGATAATAAAAGCTCCAGAAAAGCTTTGTTTGCACTGCTCTCCCCAGCCCCTACATACTGCTTTAGGGCTCATTCACACGACCGCATGTATGGGTCCGCATCCAGGTGCAGGACCAATTCATTTCAATGGGGCGGCAAAAGATGCGGACAGCACACCGTGTTGTTCCGCGGCCCGAAAAAAATATAGAGCATGTCCCAATTCTTGTCCGCAATCGCAGACTAGAATAGGCATTTTCTATATAGTGCCAGCAAAATGCGGAATGCACGCGGCCTGTATCCGTGTTTTGCGGAAGGCAAAACACGGCGGTTCCCGTTCTCGTGATCAGTGGCGGCAACGATTTCTCCTTATCCCCATGTTACTATACGAAGGCCTGTTTTTTGTGGAAAACTTGTATTTTTTGCTTTATTGTGTTTTCTTTTATTCTAATTAAAAAAAAACTGGAAAACACCTTTTCTGGAATTTTTTTATGCAGTGGTAAAAAACAACAACCTAACTTTATGCTGCAGTTGGATGCAATTCCGGCAATACCAAATTTGTATACTTTTTGACAATTACTATTTTCACACAAAAACAAATGTGCAAAAATAATAATTTGCATTTTCGGGCGCGTATTCTGAGCGCTATGACTTCTGGAACAGTTTTCCCGCTGCGGTGTAAACACCACGATAACTTTATTCTGCCGGTCGCTACAATTGTGGCAGTAGCACATTTATATAGGGTAATTTTATAGGATTTAAGTCATTTTTATATATTTTTTTTACGTTTTTGTGCGCCGGCATTCAGAGACCGGCAACTCTTTTTCTTTTCCCGCTGACCTAGTTGTGCAAGGGCTCGTTTTCTGCAGGACGCGCTGTCATTTCCATCAGCATCATTCTGCGTCACGGGACTTTCTGAGCGATTTTCATTCCGTTTTATAAAAGGCAAACTAAGATGGCGGCCATTGTTAGACCCCCAATTCCTTGGGCAATTCCTTGAAGTAAATTTAAAAGCGTAATATTAAGCGCACTGGCCTTATAATCAAAATGAGCGATTTTTATAAAACACGCCGGCGGCTAAAAACTGCCCAAACAGTGCAAAATCTGTCACATCTGACTTAATAGACTTGTGCAAGGCAATGCCACAAAAATGGTGCAAAAGTCACCGGAAAACTCCTTTCATCCAGAAAATATGGCGGAATCTATAGATATAATGGGCACATAATGTGGAGAGAGGCTGAAAGGACATAAAATAAGTAAGTGCCCCTTGACCCCCTTCTCCTCCCCCGGCTGTCATTGAGTGTCCTCTCCACAGGACAGAAGCCGGCTCGGGCAACACACAGAGCCCTCACGGAAGCCGCCTGCAGGATTCCCTACCCGGACACGTCCTCCCATTACCTGAAGACAGACCACGACTCCAGGTGCCGCATGGACCTCTTATACAGCCGCAGCACCTTCTGCTGGTGGCTCAGCAGCCCCGCCATCTTACCACCCCCTCCTCCAGGCGACACTGAGAAGCGCAGCCGGGGCGTTCCGCCGTTCTCTTCAGCGATTGGTCGTCTGAACACCACGTGGTCAGCTGACGCACCTTACGTGGCGCTGTTGAATAGTCGCTTCGCTAGAGGCAGGGTTTCGGCCATTTTTTAGGAGACCAAATACTATAGGTATTGAGCAAATTGTTCTCCATAATGAAGACATATTTACAATAACTGTCCCGAGAGGGGGAAGCAGATCTAATCATATTGTATAAACTGTTACATTGTGGTGTTTTGCTTGATGGACGTGTCCCGCGCTCCTTATTTCGTCTATGTTGGGCGTACCAGGGATAAGTGTTACTATGGGGATTTGGGTGTAGCAGGAATTTTTTGAAGGGTGTACCAAGATGGTTGGTAGCTCCTAATGCATGCTGGGAAAAGGAGAGAGAGAGGCTCAGCCACGCTGGATTCAATATGTCAGTCTTCAGATTAATTGGTGAGAGGATCATTGCACCCCCATGTCCACCCATCTCCATGTCTTATACCCCTCATACTCTGCTAATGGGCTCTGACTAGTGCTCTGCAAACTGTGGCTGTCCTATAGGGGTGAAACTACAACCCCCAGGATGCCCTGACGGTCAGGTTAGATCATGGCAGGAGAGTCTCAGTTTACAGAGCCCTAATATAGGTACTAAAGGTATAACTACTACGGGGTCATGTGTCCTCCCCGGGTATATTGATACTGAACTAAAAAATGGCGCCATAAGAACAACATGAAGACGTCAAGACCCGTCCTAGTCAGTGTATACCTAAGGGCAGATCAAAGTGTGCGCCATTCTGTGTCACATGACCTAGCGGATACGAAATAGAGGACAGACGTGTACTAGTGATCCAGATCCCACTACCACCTTCTCCAGGTGAGTCTGGATACAGGGAATAGAGGGGTGCTACTTATGAACCCCTTAAGGATGTGGTCTGGTCTGGGCCTTAAAGGGGTTGTCCGGGCTACAGATATCCAATATCAGATCGGTGATGACTCCAGAAACTGTACAGTGTATGAAGCGGAAGGTGTCATCCACTAAGGAGGAGCCCTCTGCTTCTGCTCTGTACATTGTGTAGTTTTGCTGCCTGTAACAGCTGATTGGTGCTTCCATTTAAAGGGGTTATCCCATGATTAATGTAAAAAATGAGAATCAGACATCATATAGTACAAGACAACCTCTTTCTAACAAAGCTAGAACCAGCCCCGTACCTCACATGGATCCAGAGATCTCCTCATTCATTGCTCCAATTGCTCTGCTACATTTATTTCAAGCTGGCAGCTCAGGGGGCGTGTCCTTTCTCCAAGGTTGTGTCTTGTCTGCTGCAGCTAGTGGCAGTTGACAGATGTAACTGAGCATGTGCGTCCACCTCAGCTAGGTGTACAAAGAATTAAGGAAAAGAACAAGCAGCAGGTGGCGCTATACAGGTACATTTTATTGAATAACTCACTGGCTATGCTACATTTTTAATTACACGCAATTACAAAAGTATTCAGATCCAGGTGCTGGTTTTGAAAACTGTAGAATGTTTTTTTATGGGACAACCTCTTTAAGGCATTTTCTGCTTTGTTCGCAGATATTGGGATAAATCTGACTGATCCTATGTTTAGAGGGATATACAGAGGCACAAAGAAACATCAAGGTGAGTGTGATTGTCTGTAACCAAACCATACAGATGTCAAAAATACACATGCATGCAAATACACACCATACAGTACGTATAAATAATACTGCGTTTCTGCACATAAGCAACCTGTCACCACCACTAGGGGGAGCTCACTGCCTACAGAATTATACAGCTCCCACTGAGGAGAGATCACAAACAACCCCCCATCCCATTCTGAGATATACCCATGGAAAGGCTAGCCAATACTATATAACCAGGTGATGAATTGCGTATTGTGGGTTTATTATATAATCGGATTTTGCATGGATACCACCAACCTGCCCCAGCTGTGGTTCACCCCCACAATTGGCCTCGTGTATGAAAATTAGCACCAACATGAAATGGACCATACAGATTTTAGCTTTTTTTTAACCAATGCAGGTCTGATAATGGAAGAAATAATCTGATTGGTCGCTGTGGCCCCCTTTTGAGATCACAAATATGCTGTTTTAAGTAGCGTTGGCAGGAAACTTGCAGCTATTTTTCTGCTCCCCCCCTACACTTTACAGGTCGTACAGGTTGTATCCTGCAGCATCCTGTCTTCATCATGGATATCCACTTTAGTAGCACCCCCTGCAGACTCAGCATCACTGCATCCTAGCAGAAAGTTTACAAGCAGAACTTCCTGTTTTCATCAGCTTCCTGCTAGGTTTTCTAACCAATCCCAACATGTTTTGCTCTGTAATGGTTCGCAGGGTTTGCTCTGCAGTTGTCGCACCTCCTAAGGCTCCCCTCTCCATGTTTTCAAGCCCTGAGAAAATTTACAGAACCTAGAATGCTGGGATTGGTTAGAAATCCTAGCAGGAAGCTGATGAAAACAGGAAGTTCTGCTTGTAAACATTCTGCCAGGATGCAGTGATGCCGAGAACAGGGGAAGGAAAGCGCTGACATGAAAAACAGGTATATGGGCCAACACGATGCCGTGTTTGGAGTACTTTGGACAGATAAAAAATGTGTTATGAAACCGGAGAGCCCCTTTAATACTCAGTTTCCATATAACACAAGACTCTTTTTGTCCCCATGGTCCTTCTCCATCCTCCCTAACAGAAACGCCAATCAACAGCCTCCCGGATGTAGCCATCCCTTCCTGTGTAGCCAGAGACAAATTTATCTACTATCGGGTAGAAGTCTAATATCCCAGGAGACAAGTCCCCGGACTTTCCCCCTGGAGTCTGGACGCTTGTTTGTCATGGGGTTGGAGAGTCAGGAGCTGCAGGAAACAAGACAATGGGCCACATGTGGCCCCTCCGGCAATATACAACACTGCCTTTCATAACAGTAATGTTTTATGTTCACAGATGACTTTGCAGATGTTATCGAACGTGCAGTGAAGAGCGGCGTGGAGAAGGTAAGAGGAGCGCCCCATACACACCGGACCGCCTCACAACGGCCGCAGTCCATGAAATTATTTCTAGCAGAGTCACTAATAAGTCAAGTGATCCATTATGTAGTGTGGGTTTATTACAGAATGGGAATACACCCCAAGTAGACAATCCCTTTAAAGCCCATCTGTCAGCAGTTTTGTCCCTATGACACCGGCTGACCTGTTACATGTGCACTTGGCAGCTGAAGGCGTCTGTGTTGGTCCCATGTTCATATGTGTCCGCATTGCTGAGAAAAATGAGGTTTTAATATATGCAAATGAGCCTCTAGGAGCAACGGGGGCGTTACCATTACACCTAGAGGCTCTGCTCTCTCTGCAACTGCACTTTGATTGACTGAACAAGGCAGTGAAAAAATGATCACACCTGGCCCTGTCAATCAAAGTGTAGAGGGAGCAGCAGTTGCAGAGAGAGCTGAGCCTCTAGGTGTAACGGTAACGCCCCCAGTGCTCCTAGAGGCTCATTTACATATAATAAAACATAATTTTTCTCAGCAATACGGGCACATATGATCATGGGACCAACACAGATGCCTTCAGCTGCCAAGTGCACATGGAACAGGTCAGTTAGTGTCATAGGTACAACACTGCTGACAGATGTCCTCTCTTTATTTTGGGGGTTGTGTCCCTTTAAGAAGTCCTTTTTGTTGCCCAGGAAGCACGTTCTTCAGTTGTCACCCAACACTAGCCAAACTTCTATTTGTTTTCTTCCTCAGTTTATGATCACAGGAGGAAACCTACACGAGAGCAAAGAAGCGATAGAGATGGCCCGGAGCAATGGTATTCATTAAGAACATTAGTAGAGGATGGAGACAGGTGGAGCACTGATACTTCTATATTTTGGAGAGTCCTAATCCCATTCCTTTGACAGGTCGCTTCTTCAGCACGGTCGGCTGCCATCCTACCAGGTGTGCGGAGTTTGAGGCTGGAGATCCAGACCAGTACTTATCAGATCTACAGAAGCTGATAGAGGACAATAAAGGGAGGGTCGTGGCTGTCGGGGAGTGTGGCCTGGGTGAGTGCCATACAGATCTCAGCTGCTAATTCTAACTCTTAAAGGGGTTGTTGCATCTGGACCGCTCCTCTACCTAGAATGACCCAGGTGGCCAGGAAGGGCCCTACTGCCCAGATCCCTACCAACACTATCTCCGGGCTTCTCTCTATGACCTCCCCTTTAAAAGAGTCTTCACATTACTAGGCTATGACATTACTTTATGAGTGGGAATGAAGGGGCCACAGCAGTGATTCAGCCCTGCGGCCCCTTCAGCTTTTGCCTTCTGTGCCACTAGGAGTGAGGCTATTAATGGGCTGCAGGGCTGAATCAGTGCCATGGGCCTATCCTTCTCTGGCCCCAGAGGTCGGACCCTCACCAGTCATAAAGTGATGACATATCCTAGTAATATGCCATTATTTCATAAAATAGGAATACCCCTTTAAAGGGGTATTCCTATTTTATGAAGGTGATCAATGTCAAAATCCTGGACAACCCCTTTAAAGGGATATCCCCATTTTATAAAGTGACGGCACCACAGGTTTCCACAATATAGGAAAATGTGCCACCCTACAAGCATTCCTGCCGCCCCATCCACCAGAGAGGCTGGCACTTTTTCCTATAGTGTGTGCGGCCACCGCTTCTAGATTGCAGGGTGGTCGTAATCCCTGGAAACGAGTAGTGTATAATGTGATGGAGAAATGAATCCAGCCGCAAAGGAGGCAACATGGAGAATCACAATACATTAGTGAGTGCCTTGTATTAGCTTTGTCTACATAAAAAAGGAATTTTCTGCAGTAAGTAACAAAATCAGCTCTGCTGCATTATTATTCATATGCTGAAATAAATCTGTGGGTTTTTTTCCTTACAGACTTTGATAGACTGGAGTTTTGCCCAAAGGAAACACAACTAAAGTAAGAAACATTTCTCTGCTTCTCTGTAATTCGGTTCAGTATTTTGCATGATTAAAATTTTGCCTGAAAACGAGCAAATTTTGCAATACATTTACCTTATCAGTCCCTCTCTAATCCCCCCTCCCCGTTCCTGAATCCCCCACAGCTTGCACTGTCCCTCCATGCTTAAACACATCAGGGGACTGGCGCTCATATGCCGGGCGCAGCAATAAAGTCACTGCGGACAAAACCTCATGGCGGTAGCTTCATATTGGATGGCAGCGCTGTTTGTGGTCAGACCAGTGGGGTGTGGCCCTTATGCGCTGCCCATAGGCAGGAGGGAAAGCCAGTTATTTGGCACAGCTTCCATCTTCAGGGTAATGATGAGGCTGGTGGGATGGGATTACATTACTTAGACCTCCAGATAATTCTGCCTGACCTCCTCTGGCTTGCGTTGAGTGCCTTACTACATATTGTGTAATTCTAATCATTTTATCTTTAATTTTACTCTTTACTATCTTTCTATAAAGGTATTTTGAGAAGCAGTTTGCCCTGGCTGAGAAGTCTAAGCTCCCCATGTTCCTGCACTGTAGGAACGCACACAAGGAGTTTCTAGGTACGTCTGTGAGTCTTAGGCCCCTTTCACACGGGCGAGTTTTCCGCGCGTGATGTGAACGCATTGCACCCGCACTGAATCCGGACCCATTCATTTCTATGGGGCTGTGCACATGAGCGGTGATTTTCACGCATCACTTCTGCGTTGCGTAAAAATCGCAGCATGCTCTATATTCAGCGTTTTTCACACAACGCAGGCCCCATAGAAGTGAATGGGGCTGCGGGAAAATCGCAAGCATCCGCAAGCAAGTGCGGATGCAGTGCGATTTTCCCGCATGGTTGCTAAGCGACGGGACCCGATCTTCATTATTTTCCGTTATAACATGGTTATAAGGGAAAATAATAGCATTCTTAATAAATAATGCTTTGTAGAATGAGGATTAAGGGGTTAAAAATAAAAAACGTAACTTACCTTAGCCACTTGATCGCGTAGTTGGCGATCTCTCTTCTCTCTTCAAGCTTTAGCTACCAGCTTAAGGACCTGTGATGACGTCACATCACATGGTCCAATCACATGGTCCATCATGGACTATGTGACTGGACCATGTGATGTGACGTCATCACAGGTCCTTTAGACTACAGCTAATGCATGAAGAGAGAGGAGAGATCGCCAACTACGCAATCAAGTGGCTAAGGTAAGTTACGTTTTTTATTTTTAACCCCTTAATCCTCATTTTACACAGCATTCTTTATTAAGAATGCTATTATTTTCCCCTATAACCATGTTATAAGGGAAAAAAATAAAATCTCCAGAATACTAAACCCGAAACCGGACTTCAGTGACGAAGCCCGGCTTCGGGTCTGGGTACCAAACATGGCGATTTTTCACACGCGCGTGCAAAACGCATTACAACAGTTTGCACACGCGTGGAAAAATCGCGCATATTCCTGCAACGCACCCGCATCCAATCCGGGCATCAAACATGACGCCTGTGTGAACCCAGCCTTATGGGGGTTGTCCGGTACCTACTGATGACCAACCTGAAGATAGGTTATCATATCGGTGAGGGTCGGTCTCCAAGCACTCCCACCGATCACCCGTTTCGGGCAGCTGCCGGCACCAGAAACGATACAGCGGACAGAACCAGAAGGCTGCCCGAAACAACTGATTGGTGGGAGTGCCAGAACCCCATTTATCCATTTATGACCTATCCTGAGGATAAGCCATCAATATCGAAGACCTACTAGGAGAAAATGAAAAGAGGGCCCTTTAGCGTAGCCGAAGTTACCATATCTTCCTGGCTGTGTGTCTGTCTGGATCACAAGGTCTCCATGACAAAACTATTAGACATAGAAGGGGATATATTATCCTCAGAATCTTTTTGTCCATTTGAAGGCTTTCTTCTTATGACTTAAAATGTTTGTCTTTCATCGCTTTATTAAATTCTTAAGTCCAAAATCCTGTTCAGATAAATTTATTACTACTACTGCTATTAATAGTAATCTTCATAGGGGTCGGAGCTCCATTTTGTGATGGCAAACTCCAAATGCTTCTCTTCAGAGTTAAAATAATTCGGCTTCCAGCAGCCACCACTAGAGGGAGCTCACTGAATGCAGATCTCAGTGAACTCAGTCATAAAAATGGCAGTGAGCTCCCCTTAGTGGTGAACGTGAGAAGAGCAGCAGATTTGGTCAGCAGCACATAGCACCAGCACTTGTGTCGTGCAGGCGGTGATCACACCGGTGTGCGGACTAAAGATTTGGCGTGGTCTCCCCTGGTGCCCAGTTCACATGACGATATCGGCCCTGGTTCTGTATATGTCCAGTGATTCTGCCTGTATGCATCAACTCATTTCAGTGTTGAGGTTCTCATTCCATGTCTTTCACCGGCCACAATTTGCAGGTTTCTTATTAATCTTTTTTTTTTTTTTTTTATTCTCTTTAATCTTTTTCAGATATAATGCAGAGAAATCGAGAGCGCTGTGCCGGAGGAGTGGTGAGTGTGTGATGTGACCGCAGCTGAGGCCTTACTGTCAAATTCTACCATCAGTTCACCAACTTTCTAACAACCATCTCAGACCTTCAACACTTTCAAAAACTCAGCTTGCTGTCGCTGAACAGAAATGTCTTTGTCTAATTTGTCAGTTAATGACACATCAGTTCCTCAAATCTGTTTTAATTCACTGACAAGAAGCAAAGGAATTGAAGCACTAAGTATATTAGAAAGTTGCAGAACTTTACATTTTACAGTAGTTCATCTTTATCTGCTGCAGCGTGGCCATCTATCGGCTGCATGTCACTTGATGGTGCTGCTGTGCTGTAGGTTATATGCATAAGGTGACTGGCATGGCCCCCAATCCATCAGAAGTGGAGCACCAATGTCATAAAGATGGTCAGCGTAGCTTTCCATGCCGACAGCTGAATGACAACCACTGTTGTGACCCAGAGTGTTCTGAGCAGTTGTCACTTCCCTTTCCCCACTGCTATGCACTGTTTCACTCAGCAGAGGGCAACAGTGAGCGCAAGAGAAAGCTCGTTCCAGCACAAGAATATGAAATCTGAGGCATGATGGGAACTACACAATTATTAAATAAAATTATTTATCAAAGCCTGTTTTCCATGAATGTAAGGTGCTAGAATATTATCAGATGTGACCGCAGACGCTAATATCGTGCACATGTGCTGTAGGGGGACTGTATACATAGTGGATAGGTTAAAGGGGTTTTCCTCATTATCTGATTGGTGGGGGTCTGACAACCAGGACCCCCACGGATCAGCTGTTTGAGAAGTCACCGGCGCTCCTCTGAGCTCCGCGGCTTTCTCACAGCTTTTCCTAGGCCATGTGATGTCACAATTATCGGTCACATGAGAAGCTGAGCCCCATAGAAGTGAATGGGGCTGAGCGCGATACCAAGCACAGCTTCTATGTAATGTACGGAGCCGTGCTTGGTGAGCACAGAGAAGGCCGCGGCGCTCAACAGCTTATCGGCGGGGGTCCCGGGTGTTGGACCCCCACTGATCAGATACTGATGACCGATCCTGAGAATAGGTCATCAGTAGAGTTGAACGAACCTGCCTTTTTGCACGGTTCGAGTTCGGGGTTCAAGTGAATTACGTAATGGATTCTGTTCTCACGGAATCCATCACGTAGTTCAATGCCGGCATGCCGCATAATACAAGTGTATGGCCAGCTCCGAGGGTTCCGCTCTGCTGGCCATACACTTGTATTGTGACTAGAGTTGAGGGAAGCGAGCTTCGGATGCTAAATCTGAAATCGCTTCGTTCAAAACTTCGGATTAAAACTGTACAGAGATTCGTCTCTCTGTACAGTATTAGAATGTATGGGCTCCGATGTGCCGAAGTAAGTTATTCACGAAGTCGCGCGTTACTTTGTTGAATAACTTCGATAGTTGATTTTTAAAGTGGAAAACCTCAGTCAGATCCGAAGCCGAGTTTGGTTTCAAGTTTCAAAGTGGTTTTCCAACGCGCGACTTTGTAAATAACTAACTTCGGCTCATCGGAGCCCATACATTCCCTCAACTCTAATTATGACGGCGTGCAAAACGGAATCCATCACGTAATTCACTGAAACCCCGAACACGAACCTGCCAAAAGGCAGGTTCGCCCAACTGTGGTCATCATTATTAAAATCTCGGAAAAAGTTTTAGTTACGTAATATATTCCATGGGTCGGGCTGAACTTGTAATATGTATCATTTCATTTAGGTTCATTCATTCGATGGCACAAGAGAAGACGCAGAAGCAATCGTTGGCCTAGATCTGTATATTGGCATCAATGGCTGGTAAGGAGGAAGGTTATAATTAAAGGGATACAGTCTGCTCTGCAGGCAGCCGGTTATAGAGCAGGAGGAGCTGAGCAGATTGATTTATGATCTTATAGGAACGTATTCAGTATCACTTGTATTTTATTCATCTCTCTCTCATTCTATCGTGTCCGGTAGGCGGGGCTATTGTATACGTGTACGTACAGAGACAGCTGCCAATCACTGATAGGACCGCCCACTGGACTACTAAGCCAGAATGAGCAGAGGCTTACATAGATAAAAATGATTGAATCTTTTCCCACAAAACTTAAAGGGCTTCTGTCACCCCCACTGACAAATTTTCACTAGCTGACATTAGCTACTTGCTAATGTCAGCTGAGTTCAAACATATGTTTAATATCTTTTTTTCTGTTTGCAATCTTCTTAAAAACTTACTTTTGTCATATGTAAATTAGCTTCGCTACCAGCAAGTTGGGCGGGTACTTGCTGGTAGCCGCCGCATCTTCATGGCCTTGGAACGCCCCCTCTTCTTTTGATAGACAGGGCCAGCGCGCTCTCCTCCTCTCGCTGGCCCTGTCTGCAGCTGCAATCCCGCGCCTGCGCCCTCTCGGTCTTTAGTCGGCGCAGGCGCTCTGAATGAAGGACGCTCGCTTAGGCGCTCCGTCCTCAGTGCGCCTGCGCCGATGGCGTCAGCGCTACACCCGGAAGAAAAGACGCCGGCATCCCTGGTAAAGAGCAGGCGATGCCGGCGTCTTCGTCGCAGGCGCACTGAGGACGGCGCAGGCGCATCGGCGCAGGCGCACTGAGGACGGAGCGCCTAAGCGAGCGTCCTTCACTCAGAGCGCCTGCGCCGACTAAAGACCGATACGGCGCAGGCGCGGGATTGCAGCTGCAGACAGGGCCAGCGGGAGGAGGAGAGCGCGCTGGCCCTGTCTATCAAAAGAAGAGGGGGCGTTCCAAGGCCATGAAGATGCGGCGGCTACCAGCAAGTACCCGCCCAACTTGCTGGTAGCGAAGCTAATTTACATATGACAAAAGTAAGTTTTTAAGAAGATTGCAAACAGAAAAAAAGATATTAAACATATGTTTGAACTCAGCTGACATTAGCAAGTAGCTAATGTCAGCTAGTGAAAATTCGTCAGTGGGGGTGACAGAAGCCTTTTAACATCAATCTGCTCAGCTCCTCCTGCTCTATACCTTGCTGCCTGCGGACCATACCGTATGTACAAGACATGTTCCCTTTAAAGGGCCTTGTCCAGGAGTAAAGGGCTTTTTCAGGACTAAACAATGTTGTACCCCCGCCGATCAGCAGATTGAAGGAGCCCTTTCATTTTTATTTCGAAAGCCCAGGGGCTTGTCAGTGTGGGTGGCTATGCCTGGTTCAGCAACTAAGCCCTAATCCGGGGATCAGCAACCTCCGGCACTCCAGCTGTTCTGAAACTACAACTCCCAGAATCCTCCTTTCACTTCTACAGAACAGCCGAGTAAGTGTGCATTCTGGGAGTTGTAGTTTCACAGCAGCCGGAGAGCCGAAGGTTTCTGATCCCTGCCCTAATCGCTTGATTCAGCAGACTAAGGATATGCCAGTAATCCTAAATCCTAGAGAACGTCTGTAAGGCATGATAATATGATGTGAGGGGGTTGTCCAGGATTAGAAAATATGGTTGCTTTTACACCCAAAAGGAACACCACTCTCTGTCTACAGGTCATGTTTGGTTTTGCAGTCCTATTGACTTGAAAGGAGCTGAGATGCAATACCAGACACAACCCGTAGGCAGGTGTGGCGCTGTTTCTGGAAGAAATCAGCCATGGTTCTCTAATGCTGGGCAACCCCAGTTTATTATGGGTACAGGTCTAGGATATGCCTGTGCCAAGACAATAAGGATACGGCCACAGAGTTTTTGGGATGAGGTTTTGAGGCAGATCTGTCTGCAGGATTTTCAGCCAAAGCCAGAAGCGAAGTACAAATCCTTCTTTTACATTTCTAATTCCTTTCCAAACCAGATCTGCCTCAAAACCTCCTCCAAAAAACTCTCTGTGACGGAGCCTAAAGTTTTTTTTTAAATATATTAGGAGAAACACAGCACTCGTACTTACATGTCTGCTGTATGGATGAGGAGCGAGCCCCCTCACTGACGGCTGCCTCCGTCGCCCATGGGTGGCATAAGGCATCTGAAAATTCCTCTACGTGTGAATGGGGCTTTCCAAAAACCCTGACTTGTAGTGTCCTTTTCTGTGGATTTGCGGAGCGGAATTAGCACCACAAATCTGCATTGTGTGAAATCGCCCTAAGTATGTCTTCTCCATGAATAACTCGTGTCACTGCCACGGCCCAGCGATTAGTCGTGTGCTCACAGAGAGAGCCATCATTCCCATTTCTTCTTTTTCTCTGCTAGTTCATTAAAAACAGAGTCCAACCTGGAAGTGCTGAAGTCCATACCCAGCGAGAGGCTGATGATAGAGACGGGTAGGTACCATGACAGTGTCCATTCCTGGAGGAGTCCACCATTATCTACTGGTTCAGTATACTGGGTGACTTTAAAGCCCATCTGTCAGCAGTTCTGTCCCTATGACACTGGCTGACCTGTTCCATGTGCGCTTATCAGCTGAAGACATCTGTGTTGGTCCCATGTTCATATGTGCCCGCATTGCTGAGAAAAATGATATTTTATTATATGCAAATGAGCCTCTAGGAGCAACGGGGGCGTTACCATTACACCTAGAGGCTCTGCTATCTCTACAACTGCTGCACCCTCTGTACTATGATTGACAGGACCCGGCAGTGTAAACATTATTACACTGTCTGGTTCTGTCAATGAAAGTGCAGAGGGCGTGTCAGTTGTAGAGAGAGCAGAGCCTCTAGGTTTAATGGTAACGCCCCCGTTGCTCCTAGAGGCTCATTTGCATACATTACATTTTTCTCAGCAATGCGGGCACATATGGACATGGGACCAACACAGATGTCTTCAGCTGCCAAGCGCACATGTAACAGGTCAGCCAGTGTCATAGGGACAGATCTTTAAAGAGGCCCTATGCTTTAATAATACTGGAAAGAACCCATCCTGTTTCTGCACCAGTTGTGAGCAATCCTCTCCTCTATCTATCAGGCCCTATTCTATAACATGGATGCTGCTCCACAAGTAGTGGTTCATATATAGTGGCATGATCAGGATGTGGTCTGTATTAGGCTATAGGCTGCCAGGACATGCTGGGAGTTGCAGTTTTCCACAGGCAGGCGACCAGATACGTTGGTGGTGCTGGAAAATGAAGGGGGCCGCACTTCAGCTTCTTTCCAGACCAGGTGAACTGCAAAAACCTAGGTAAGGCCCATGGCTAATTAGATCGAGCAGCTCTGACACCCGTCCAGCATCCCGATAATTTCCTGATCTGTGAGAGAATTACTGGGACCAGTAGAGGAACTGGGAGTTCCTCCCCTTCATACAAGGAGCTTGTTGAGTGCTGTGTACAATTCAAAGAAAAAGGCAGGAATGCTTTACACTTTGTGCCGTCTCAGGAGAGTCCATGGCACTTGTGTCTTCAGGGCATGGCCATCATTTCATTTTTTAATTCCCACCTTCCAAGAGCCGTACATTTTTTTACATTTTGCGTTGATTTGGATTTTTTAATGGCCCAATGTATCGGGAACATTGGTTCTGCCTTTGTTTTTTGGCTTTAGTTTTTACGGCATTGGCCATGAACCATAGCTCACACATTACCTTATTCTGCAGGTTGCCATTACGGTGATACCAGGTTTATATATTTTTTAAGATTTTTGTGCCGCCCTATTCTTCTATCGACTGAGCTGTTTTTTGCAGGATCAGTTGGCCTTTTTGGCACATACTTTCTTTAACATTTTTTGAGAGGTGGGATAAACAGCTGGGTTACATAATTATATCTCACAGATGCAGCAATCTCAATTTTATAGGGATAAGGTTATGTGGCCTAATCTGTGGTCCATGTTCGCTCCTGTAACTTTAGTAGGAAAGTACTTTTGTTTTTTTGCTGATTATAGTCACCCCTTCTTTATCTCTTGTCGGGGACACAGGCCATAGACTATGATGTCCTGATATACACTACTCACAAAAAGTTAGAGATATTTGGATTTCAAGTGAAATTTATGGAAAAAGTAAAATATTCCTGCTACAGTGATATTATATCATGAAAGTCGGGCATTTAAGTAGAAGCAGAAGTGGTGATTTCCTCATCTCAAACAATTTATTGAAACAAAAGCTAACCCCAGGGCTGGGTATACCCCCACAAAAATGTCAGCGTCTCAAGAACTTGTCCTGTGGCCTTGAGCATCAATTACAGCTTGACTACGACGTCTCATGTTGTTCACAAGTTGCCTTATTATCTGCTGAGGTATGGCATCCCACTCTTCTTGAAGGGTGGCCCTCAGGTCATTGAGGTTCTGGAGTACAGAGTTACGAGCCTCTACTCGGCGACTTAGCTGATCCCATAGGTTTTTAGTGGGATTACGCTCTGGAGAAAGTGCAGGCCACTCCATTTGATGTCCCCCAGTCTCCAGCAGCCGTTCTCTAATGATGTGACCTCGATGAGCTGGTGCATTGTCCTCCATGAACATTACATTAGGCCTGTGTTGTTCATGCAGAGGTACAATGCCTGGATTAATTATGTTCTTCAAGTAGTATGGACTGTCACTGCACCATTCACACAGTGTAGGGCAGTTCTGTATTGACTAGACACACCTGCCGACCCTGTAACACCACCACCACCAAAGGCTCGTCTGGTGACAACAGGCTGATGCATAGTGCTCACCTTGACATCTCCAACATCGTTGGTGGCCATCATTTCTGCTCACCGTGAATCGACTTCCATCAGTGAACAGCACTGAGGCCCACTGGTCCACAGTCCAGCATATATGCTCCCTGACCCCTGGAACACAATGACGCCTGTAGTCAGCCCCTTGCAGGTCGTCTAGCACACAGACCACGCTGATGTACATAATTTTGAATGGTCTAATGTGACATTTGAGTGCTTCACACCTCCCTTAAGTATGCCTGGAGTTGTGTGGCATTCATCATCTGGTTCTGCAGGGCATTGTTCACAATGAAGCGGTCTTCAGTGTGGCCAAAGGGCGTCCACTTCTCTGTCTTTCTGTGACTCTTCCAGTCTCTCTGTATCTCTGCTGATGACACTATGTGACACTCTAAGCTCACTGGCCACTTCCGTCTGAGAACATCCTCCTTGGAGCCTCGTAATGGTGAAGTAATGTTGATCAATTGTTAGGTGCCATCTTGGTCTCATGATGTTAAAATGTGAGCAGCATGATGAGGAGGACTGTTTAAATACCAGTTCTAATTGAACCAGGAAATTTAGTGGGCGATTCATGAATCAAACACCTGTTGTGAATTTTTCCGTTAAGCTCCTTGTTAGAGAACAGCAAGATGTGCAAAAATTACTGAAACATTGAACAGTTGGAAATGTGAATTCAAAAGTTTAGAGAAGGTCACATTAAGTTCACCTGTAAAGGTTAGAGTGCATTTTAGGTTCATCCTGAAATTTCAACCACAAGCCAAATATCCCTAACTTTTTGTGAGTAGTGTATTTAGAGAACTGCAAACAGGGGTTAAATGGAAACTTAAAGTGGCCCCTTGTTGTAGGCAAGTCCAAATTGACAGAAGGTAGGAAAACAGAAGTAGGCATAGGCCAGCAGTACTGTAGTGCAGCACAAAATACTGCCCCAGCAGAACCAAATACCACAGTGCAGCAGAATATACTGCCTCATCAGAACCAAATACCACAGTGCAGCACAAAATACTGCCCCAGCAGAACCAAATACCACAGTGCAGCACAAAATACTGCCTCATCAGAACCAAATATCCCATTGCAGCACCATATACTGCCTCATCAGAACCAAATACCACAGTGCAGCACAATATACTGCCTCATCAGAACCAAATACCACAGTGCAGCACAGAATACTGCTGCCCGCCACAGAATCAAGCTGTGCCTGATGCTCCTACAATAATTAATGCTGAAAACATCAGATCTTTTATGCACCTTGCTGACGGCCAAGAGGAGGGATTAAATGGTCCCCCTGGGCATCAGCCCACCAAGAAATTTCCCTATAGGGTCTATGGCCAATCCGCCCATGACTGCAGACCTTTCTTTTTACCGGCTAGTGGGGGTCTCAGCAACCAGACCATCTGCCATGATCTCGATACACTAGTAACAGCCACCAGTGTTTCCTATGGGAATGGGACTGGTCTTGGATTATTCTCGCAGATGTCTGATGCTGCTGTTCTGTTTTTATGGTAGATGCCCCCTGGTGCGGGGTGAAAAATACTCATGCCGGCTCAAAGTACGTGAAAACCACATTCCCAACTAAAAAGAAGTGGGAGTCAGGACATTGTCTGAAAGACAGGAACGAGCCCTGCCACATAGTGTGAGTATCACCACTTGCCCCTGAGCAAGAGACCCCTGATCCTTTGTTCTTCAGGTCCCAGGGTTTCACCATTCATGTTATAGTTACATCCTAGCCATATGCTATAACATGTAAGTGGTAATCTCATCTCAGCCATGGCAGGGATCAGAATGTGGCGGCTGCCAGGGTTATGGAAACAGGTAAGCTGCTTGTTCTACATGGTTACCATAATTTCCATGGAAGTGAATAGAAGCAATGGAAACTGCGTGGCCCACTTGACTAGGTATTTGATCTCAGCCATGAATGGCTTAGATGGAAATACCCCATACTTATCGTCTGCTTGCATTACCGCATGACTCTGCAGACCATTGGTCCACAACCAATGCACTGGTGGGTGAAGTACTTTGGTCAATTTTGATGGACGTGATATGGATGTGTGAATAAGCCCCTAAAGGGGTTGTCTGGTTTCACGATTAAATGTACTTACCTGCCAGATCCTGTGTCGGTGCTCCAGTTGTACCAGCCAGGCTCTGATTACCCGGCTGTAGTGGTGACATCACGTCGATAACATGTGACCACTGCAGCCAATTATTGGCCTCTTCAAGTGCACCACCGAGGCCAGTGATTGGCTGCAGCAGTCACATGTCATTGACGTGACATCACCAGAGCGGAGGTGCAGGATCTGGCAGGTAAGTACATAACGATTCTACATTACAACTTGATCCAGAGGGTTTAATTGAAACCGAACAGCCCCTTTAAGTTGCATTCAGTAGAATTTGGGTGGTCTTGGTCTCATTACAGCTGAACCCTTCCACTGTCTGTTTTATATTTCAGACAAGTGCTGGAGATAATGGCAGCGGTTAGAGAAGAGGAACCCGAGGAGCTGGCGAAAACCCTGTACAACAACACAACCAAAGTGTTTTTCCCAGACGTGTAGATTAATAGCCATTGTGCGCTACCTACTACTAAGCAAGTGACCGTTCTGTGCAGAGGATCAGCACCGTATAATGGGGGGCAGTCAGCATGGTGGCTGCCAGTAGCGGCTTTGGTACATCATTTACCCTTTGCACCACCTTAAAGGGGGTTTCCAAGCTATAGATATTGATGACCTATCATCCTTAGAATAGGTCATCAATATCAGATCTGCAGGAATCCGACACCCACCAATCACTTGAATGGAATTTAAGCTGTAGTAACCCAGCACAGCCACTACGCAGAGAATAGAGCTGTGAATAGAGTGGAGGCGCCGGACCCTCACAGAACTAATATTGATGACCCATCTCGAGGATCGGTCATCAATATCTGTAGCCCGGGAAAAAGTGATGTAGGATTAATCAATGCCAATGTAATATTTATGTAAGAAGTTCTGCTTTTTTGAAATGGTTTACATTCATCATATGCAAATATAAAAGCTCCTATTATAAAGTGTGAGTCACTGTTAATTGATCCTCCTCAATCCCTTTCTCATGGTCCTGATATGCTTCCAGACGTGCAAAGGAACCAAAATGTGGACCCATGGCTTGTCAGTGTACAATTCAGGACCCGGGAGGCACGCAGCCTGCTTAACAAGTCAGGGTGGTAAGGATCCTAGAGGCTCGCAGCATGCTCAACATGTGAGGGTGGTGAGGATCCTGGAGGCTGGCAGCATGCTCAACATGTGAGGGTGGTGAGGATCCTGGAGGCTCGCAGCATGCTCAACATGTGAGGGTGGTGTGGATCCTGGAGGCTCGCAGCATGCTCAACATGTGAGGGTGGTGTGGATCCTGGAGGCTCGCAGCATGCTCAACATGTGAGGATGGTGAGGATCCTGGAGGCTCAAAACATGCTCAACATGTGAGGGTGGTGAGGATCCTGGAGGCTCGCAGCATGCTCAACATGTAAGGATGGTGAGGATCCCGGAGGTTCAAAACATGCTCAACATGTGAGGGTGGTGAGGATCCTGGAGGCTCAAAACATGCTCAACATGTGAGGGTGGTGAGGATCCTGGAGGCTCGCAGCATGCTCAACATGTAAGGATGGTGAGGATCCCGGAGGTTCAAAACATGCTCAACATGTGAGGGTGGTGAGGATCCTGGAGGCTCAAAACATGCTCAACATGTGAGGGTGGTGAGGATCCTGGAGGCTCAAAACATGCTCAACATGTGAGGGTGGTGAGGATCTTGGAGGCTCGCAACATGCTCAAAGTGTGAGGGTGGTAAGGAACATGGAGGCTGGCAGGCTGCTCAACGTGTGAGGGTGATGTATTATCAATCATGTTAATGCTCTGTGTCTCTGCTGTCTGGAATGGGGCTTGGCTCTCTTTCATGCAGTGGAGTCCACGCACGAGTGTGCTCGTGTGAAAGAGCCCTTAGGGTACCAGCACAAGGGTACAGGTTGACAAGCAGAAATTCAGCATGAATTTCCATGCAGATAGATTTGCGTTTCTGCAACAAAATCCGCATGTGGTACCTACTGTTTTTGTTGCAGATTTGCCGCTGATCTAACCATTTTCATTGCAAAGGGTGAGATGCTGTGGATTTCAGAAATCTGAACGGCAGGTCAATATCCGCATGGAAAGAACAAGCAAAGCGTGCATCGATTTTTCGAATGTCATTCATTTTGCTGGTACTGTATTGACCATTCCGTGCATTGGGGACCGCAAATTGCACGGGCGACATCAGTGCAGCTACCACAGACGGATCCACACCCATTCAACTTTAATGGGTCCGTGATCTGTCCGCACCAAAAAAAAAAAGATGGCACATTGGACACGTGTCTTAAATGTACAACCACTTCCGATGGCAAAGCGCGTGAAAGTAATGGTGGCAGGGCGTCACCCGGGCCAACGTGTGGAACTCTTGATAACAGATTGCACATCCGTCATCGATTGTGACTTTGACTTCTGGAAGAGAGTTGATCTTCTTGACGGCCGTCCTGCGGTTCATGAACGCCTTCCACCTGTTCTTTGCTTGCAGGTAGATTTTGAAGTAGGCGTGAAGACACATCATACAAGCTCGAATCTTGCTTCCCGACTCAAACATGATTGTGTAGGCGCGTTGCCGAACATGATGACAACGAAGGTGAACTCTATGATGCTGCCAGTGGAGCAGATGTCGTACACGTAGTCATCCAGCTTCTCCCACACTACACTGTAGTGGCCATCACCTGGGGGTTCCGTTCTGACGTCCGTGCCGACGCGATCCATTCTGGGCTGCTCGAGCGTCCACGTGCATGCTCGACATGAGGTTCACAAAGGGATACGCGGCCGAACGTACGTGCATCTTATTCGCTACGCCGGCTGCTGATGGGGAAGATACCTGTACGGAAATTCTAGTAGATTAGAGACCAGGCATGGGTTAAGTGACTAATGACCAGCCAAGGCCGCACAAGTGTCAGTTATTAGGATCATCATATGACCTATGAGGAATAAACACATGGCACTCTGTGATTGGCTAGCACGTACTTAAAAGGTGATCTCCCTGGCTGGTTATTGCCCACTGTTTTGAAAACCCGGGTGTACAGTCGTGGCCAAAAGTTTTGAGAATGACACAAATATTAGTTTTCACAAAGTTTGCTGCTAAACTGCTTTTAGATCTTTGTTTCAGTTGTTTCTGTGATGTAGTGAAATATAATTACACGCACTTCATACGTTTCAAAGGCTTTTATCGATAATTACATGACATTTATGCAAAAAGTCAGTATTTGCAGTGTTGGCCCTTCTTTTTCAGGACCTCTGCAATTCGACTGGGCATGCTCTCAATCACCTTCTGGGCCAATTCCTGACTGATAGCAACCCATTCTTTCATAATCACTTCTTGGAGTTTGTCAGAATTAGTGGGTTTTTGTTTGTCCACCCGCCTCTTGTGGATTGACCACAAGATCTCAATGGGATTAAGATCTGGGGAGTTTCCAGGCCATGGACCTAAAATGTCAACGTTTTGGTCCCCGAGCCACTTAGTTATCACTTTTGCCTTATGGCACGGTGCTCCATCGTGCTGGAAAATGCATTGTTCTTCACCAAACTGTGGTTGGATTGTTGGAAGAAGTTGCTGTTGGTAGGTGTTTTGGTTCCATTCTTTATTCATGGCTTTTGGGGCAAAATTGTGAGAAGCAACCCCACACATGAATAATTTCAGGATGCTTTACTGTTGGTATGACACAGGACTGATGGTAGCGCTCACCTTTTCTTCTCCGAACAAGCCTTTTTCCTGATGCCCCAATCGGAAAGAGGCTTCATCGGAGAATATGACTTTCCCCAGTCCTCAGCAGTCTATTCACCATACTTTCTGCAGAAGATCAATCTGTCCCTGATGTTTTTTTTTTTTTTTTTAGAGAGAAGTGGCTTCTTTGCTGCCCTTCTTGACACCAGGCCATCTTCCAAAAGTCTTCGCCTCACTGCGCTCACACCTGCCTGCTTCCATTCCTGAGCAAGCTCTGCACTGGTCTCACTTTGATCTCGCAGCTGAATCCTCTTTAGGAGACGATCCTGGTGTTTGCTGGACTTTCTTGGACGCCCTGAAGCCTTCTTAACAAGAATTGAACCTCTTTCCTTGAATTTCTTGATGATGCTATAAATTGTTGATTGAGGTGCAATCTTAGTAGCCACAATATCCTTGCCTGTGAAGCCATTTTTATGCAACGCAATGTTGGCTGCACGCGTTTCTTTGCAGGTCACCATAGTTAACAATGGAAGAACAATGATTTCAAGCATCACCCTCCTTTTAACATGTCAAGTCTGCCATTTTAACCCAATCAGCCTGACATAATGATCTCCAGCCTTGTGCTCGTCAACATTCTCACCGGAGTTAACAAGACGATGACTGAAATGATCTCAGCAGGTCCTTTAATGACAGCAATGAAATGCAGTGGAAAGTTTTTTTGGGGGATTAAGTTAATTTCCATGGCAAAGAAGGACTATGCAATTCATCTGATCACTCTTCATAACATTCTGGAGTATATGCAAATTGCTATTATAAAAACTTAAGCAGCAAATTTTCCAATTTCCAATATTTATGTAATTCTCAAAACTTTTGGCCACGACTATATGTTGCGGTTCATATTCTCCTAGACTTACCTGTGCATGACCTCTGCCTTCTTCGATCTACCTCTAGAGACTGCCTCTGGATACCTCCTCTTTGCTGAACAGTTTCTCGTGTATGACCTTGGATCGGACCCTGGAAATCCTGACGTCTCATCTCTAGGCACCACGTTACACGGACTAATACTGCGCATATGAACTTTGGCCTGGTCACTGGCTGTCCCCTTGGTCTTTACCTGCAGAGGTTATTATTCAGGTTGGTTACCTGTATACTGGTTTGGACTATACTGCCGTTTATTTTATAAATCCACTACTGTTTACCCTCTGTCTGGTTGCTTGGGGTTATATAAAGTCATATAAGTCATAAACAGTCATATAAAACACCAATAAACAAAAGCACAAAAATTAACACAATGGTTTACAGTTTTATTAAAGCCTTTGTACACCTTTGGAGGCAAATTTTCTTTGATTGTATTTTACAAATTTTTTGCTGAAAATCATATTTTCAACTGGCCTTTATTAAAAATATTGAGCCATTCTGTCACAAAGGGTTAACCATTTTTCTAACTTTGTGAATGGTACTTTCCCTTTGTGCTGGTCATCTAATAACCCTTATCTCTAGACTAAGAGGTCAAACACTTATTTAAGCCCCATTCTTATCAGCAAGATAAGAACTGAGCTATAATAAGTGTTTATAATGTCAGAGAACAGAGATACACAAAAAAAGGATGCCATATTGTTAAGATCAATTAAAAAAATTATTTTAGCTCAAAGTAATACAATGCAATAATAAAAAAATTGCCCCCAAAGGTGTACATATCCTTTAGAAAAGCTAAATATACAAAACAACTGAAAAAATGGCGTGGTGTTAAACAGGCAGGAAATGCTCAGACCCAAATGCAGTTGTGCATCTATGTACTTACTTCTCCTAATTTTAATTACCTTCTACAATCTTCACCACTGACTATTTTTATATTTAATAAATATTATACTCCATGCACAACTGATGTTCTGAGTGCTATCCCTATACTTTTACAAAATTACAGGAGTGTAAAGGCCGAATCGCAGCAAACTCCCCAGTTACCCCCAGCATGTCACCATGCCTGCAATGGGAGGAGGGAGAAGGCTGTGAGCCCCACCCAAGACTGGCTGATATGGCCCAGCCACATTTAGGTGCACCTAAATGTAGCCTGTGGATGGAAAGCAGGCTACATTTACATAGGAGGTTATACACCTCCAGACAATTATATATACAAAACTAATTAAAAAAATGGTGTGGTATTAAACAGGCAGGAAATGCTCAAACTCAAATGCAGTTGTGCATATATATACAGGGGAGCAGATCCAGCACTTGTGGCCCGTTGCTAATGTATAAACTCCTAGGTAAATGTGCCTGATTTCCATCCACAGGCTACATTTAGGTGCACCTGTGAGGCCTGGGCCATATCAGCCAGTCTTGGGTGGGGCTCACAGCCTTCTCCCTGTGATTTTGCCCACTGGCCCCTGGTATTGTCCATACGGCACAGGTAGGTGAGTGTTAGGTCCCGAGCTACTTGAGAAACCTTGGCGCGGTGCTCGGGCTCAGACATGTCCTCCACAGCAGGAAATGATGGCTAATTTTTAATTTTAACATCAAAATAAGGGTTAGTAAGACCGCAGTGTGCACCTGTCCTTTCTATTGATATTGTCCTTTAGAAAAGCTAGAAGAAGCAAAACGCTTGTTCTGCTGTTTCCACACCTCTCAGAAGAGACTGGAAGGTGTCACACACAGGAGCGGATACCTCTCCATTCATTTGGTGTCTGTCCATACACATTGGATCAGGAGTCGGCAATCTCCTGCTGTAGTGAAACTTTAACTCCTTGCATGCTCCATTCACCTTTATGGGAATTCTGAGAACAGGGGAGGGGCAGGAGATCGGGCTGAGGGCTCTACTCCGAGCACCAGTAGCAGATTCCGGTACTAAGACGGATAAGACAGCGCTACGTGCTGCAATGTCCTACTCAAACCATGACGGATTCTTACAAATCAACTGGATCAAACAGAAACCCTTACGCAGATGTGAACAGAGTCTTAAATGAGTTGACCAGAATGCCAAAATGTTTTAAAAATTCTGGCAGCGGCATATGTACTAAATAACAAGGCCACAAGCGCTCACTTGTGGAATCTCCTGCGTTCTAGCGTGGCCGCTCCTGTGGTCACGTACTTTTACTAACTGACTGTTACCCGGATGGGAGAACTGGAGCGGCAGAGCTGGATCCGCAAGGTAAGTACTTGTTTTTGGTATGACAGCCTATTCCCCAGTGTTATCCACTTAAACCAGACATCCCCTTTAAAGGTGACAAATGCCGTCCACGTAAAACCAGATGGACACGACACGGGAGTAATTACAGAACAGGAGAGGGATCCTGGATCTGTAACTGCAGGGGTTGGGCTCGTGACTTGGCAGGAATGGCATCCTTATTTATATCTGCAATATGTAAATGGTCGGCCTCCAGCATAATTACTTTAAAGAGGAAGTAAAACTTGGATATTTGCATGAAGGAAGTGACTGATACATGGCTGGGGAACAGGAAAACTCACATTTGTCTAGAAAGGAAATAAGAAAATTACTAGCAGTTTATGGCAGATCCGAGGAGATTCATTAAAGGGGTTCTCTCACTTCAGCAAATGGCATTTATCAGGTAGAGGAAGTGAATACAAGACACTTAATCATGTACTGGGATTGTCCTTATTGCTTCCTTTGCTGGATTGATTCATTTTTCCCATCACGTTATACACTGCTCGTTTCCATGGTTACAACCACCCTGTGATCCAGCAGCAGTGGTGGTGATTCCACACTATAGGAAAATACTCTCATGGTCCCAGCCTCTCTGGTGGTCGGGACCACGGGAGTGCACATAGGCACGCATATAAATTGGGGGCATATCTCAGTGTTTCCCAACCAGTGTGCCTCCAGCTTTTGCAGCAAAAGGCTGTCCGGGCATGCTGGGAGTTGTAGTTTTGCAACAGCTGGAGGCACACTGGTTGGGAAACACTGGCATATTTTAGCGATATTCCCCCAATGTCTGTGGTGAGATAACCCCTTTAAACTAAATTACTGAGTCAAATGCAGTGCACGCCTTTCAGACCCTAAAGACACAAGGTGAAACCTAAACCTGAGATAAGCTACAAACTGCATCATGGATGATAAATCTGGTTTTCGAAAGTGACGAGTGGAGAAAAGTCAACAATTACTGCACAAATACCATATGTAACAGGGAATAGTAGTGTACAGGCGGCTTATTCACCTGAGCACAGGTACAGGGGATCGTAGTGTACAGGCGGGCAGGTTCACCCGAGCTCAGGAACAGGGGACCGTAGTGTACAGGCGGGCAGGTTCACCCGAGCTCAGGAACAGGGGATCGTAGTGTACAGGCGGGCAGGTTCACCCGAGCTCAGGAACAGGGGATCGTAGTGTACAGGCGGGCAGGTTCACCCGAGCTCAGGAACAGGGGATCGTAGTGTACAGACGGGCAGGTTCATCCAAGCTCAGGAACAGGGGATCGTAGTGTACAGGCGGGCAGGTTCACCCGAGCTCAGGAACAGGGGATCGTAGTGTACAAGCGGGCAGGTTCACCCGAGCTCAGGTCCAGGGGATCGTAGTGTACATATATAAAAAAGAGTTTCTATCTGTCTTTATGCACGGCCAAATGACTGGACCGATCTTTCAGCTCTCTATGACGTACCATTCCTGAGATATTCCCAAGAAATGACCTGCATTAGCACACGGTCACATGTCCCTTATCAGCCAATAGAAGCTCGCAGCCCACATACACCGTTTTACTCCAGGTTTCCATAACAACCCAGCCTTTTTTCTTCACTGCTGTAGGTGAGCTTTAAAGGGGCAGGGCGCTGTTGACGACACTGTTAAAGTGGCAGGGGCCTCTATTAAAGGGGCAGCTGCTGTGGAGGTCACTGTTAAAGCGGTGGGCACTGTGGAGGTCACTGTTAAAGGGGTGGGCACTGTGGAGGTCACTGTTAAAGGGGTGGGCACTGTAGAGGTCACTGTTAAGGGGGCAGGGGCCACTATTAATGGAGAAGCTGCTGTTAAGGTCACTGATAAATGGGCGGGCACTGTTAAAGGGGTGGGCACTGTGGATGTTACTGTTAAGAAAGCAGGCTGCTGTGGAAGTCACTGTTACAGGGGCTGGCACTGTGGAGGTCACTGTTAAGGAGGCAGGGGCCACTATTAAAAGGGCAACTGCTGTGGAGGTCACTGTAAAAGGGGATGGCACTGTAGAGGTCACTGTTAAAGGGGAAAGCACTGTGGAGGTCACAATTAAAGGGGCGGGCACTGTGGATGTTACTGTTAAGGGGTGAGGCTGCTGTGGAGGTCACTGTTAAAGGGGCGGGCACTGTGACCTTAACAACAGCCTTCCCCTTTAATAGTGAGTTTCACAACACACCTCCCCTTTTACAGTGACCTCCACAGGGATCCACTCCCTTAACAGTGGCCTTTATAGCTGTCTATTAACACTGACCTCCATAGCAGACCATCCCCCTTAACTGTGACATCCAAGCAGCCTGCCCCTAGAATGGCCAGAGGTCCAGTTTTAGGCCAGACAGTCCGGCTTTCAGACTCCCTGTCCTCCGTCTGACACAGGGCCTGGAAGGATACAGGGATGTCCTTTTGAACAGCTCACTCTCAGACAGCAGCACTGTGCTCGTTAAGCGTAAGCTGCAGGGAGAAAGTCACCGTCCCTCCCACCCTTGCTTTGCTACTGACAGAAATTTATTTTTAACTTCATTTTTTCAATCCCTGTTGGCTGAGTGGGAAGGGGGCATAGTCTAACCGGTGGGGGCGTGGCTTAGCAGGATCTAGAAGTAGATTTTTAACTTTAAAAAAAAACTGGTAAATGAAATGTGAACCCATATTGGCTGATACACGTCATATGACTGAATATTTAAGGACCTGTGAACTGCTAAAACCTGTTAGTTGTTATGGAAACCTGGAGTAGGACCTGCGAGCTTCTATTGGCTGATAAGGGACATGTGATCGTGTGTATGGCAGTTAGGATTTAAGGGAAAGGCTTGCCGGCTTCTATTGGCTAATGCATTTTTTGGGGAATATCTCAGGAACGGTGCATCCTAGAGAGCTGAGACCCGGTCTAAAACCTTCCTGGACACCTGATGTACCTGTGTGCCACATTTGGTGAAGATCGGTCCAGTCATGCATAAAGGACAAACAGAAACTCATTTTTATACATAAGAGAATAAAGGTATGATTGTTTTACTTTTTTAAATTATTACCCTCGTGTTTTCATTAACAAAAATAAATTTTAGCATATGTTACTGCTGCAGCAGCATTATGCATAAAGCAATCATTACTTTCTTCACATACCACTGTTTTCCTTGAGCTTTTCCCTTAGTTACGGCTGTTTTGAATCCTACAATACGAGGATCTCAAGATGGCTCCTCTGCCAGTTCTCTGAGGCTAAAACTGCTTTCCCTTACGTCCTAACCAGTGGCACAGATGCGGTATTCTGCCTGTGGACTGGTTAGGACAGGTGGAACTTTTAATAAATTAAAACTAAAATGAACATACGTCCTCCCTCCCCCAATAAAGAGGGGGAGATACCCCCAGGCCCTTGTGTTTTTTGCTGTCCTCTGGCCAGCTAGGACGGGTGGTCCGCCCTCCTCTGTTTCTTTCGGAGGCAGTGGTGATTTTCTTTTTGCTCCTTTTAGCGGCGAGGAGAGCACTTTGCCGCCGTCTGGTCGGGACGCTCGGTTGCATCCTGACTGTGCTGAGGCCGGGGGTGGTCTCTTTCTCTAGGCACTCACCTCTGCTGGAGTGCATCGCTCGGCGTTGTCCCCATGCGGTAGCAGCGTCCCGCGTGTGCAGCTCGGCGCCGCCATCTTGGGGAAGTGTCATGTGATGTCACTTCCCTCCTCCGCCCCACCGATAGTAGATGTCGGGCTGTGTATGTTTTTTTTTCTCTTCATACATACATGGCTGCCATCTTTCTGTATTCTTATAGGGGCGAGTTGCCCTACAGTTATGAGTTATAAGTTTAGCTTTTTGGCACCAGTTAGGTCAATTTAAAGCTGGGGCTTCTCCCAGTTCAGTCTCCTGGAGTGCAGATTAATCTTGAATCTGTTTACCTTGAGATTTGTTGCAGTTGCAGTTTTCTTGCTTGCAAGTTCTTGTTTCTTGCGGTTAGCAATTCAGACCTTGTTAGGATCTTCTGGTTAAGATCCTGAGGTTTTTTATAATTATCTTTTTTCCTCCGAATTTTGCCGTTAATTCTTTTTTTCTTGTATTGCAGCCATGTCTTCTACCGGGGACGGTGATCGGGAGCCCAGCAGAAAGAATGCTGGCAAAAGACGTCACCTGCAATGCCATGATTGCCAGATTGTGCTGGAAGACAGCTATGCGTTTTCCCGATGTCCGCCCTGTGGGGCCAAAGCACTCCCCAGCAGGAACAGATGGTCCATGACATGGTAGACTGGGTGAAGGGCTACATGGAATCGAACATAAGCCAGATGAACTCTTACATAGAAGAATTAAAACATGCTTTGGTGTCCAAACGCCGACGACCTTCCTCTTCCCATCGGGCCATGGAGGTGTCGGGTGCTCAGGATTTAGGAGAGGGGGGTCCCCTGAGGACGAAGATGGTTTTTCTTATTTTTTTTCCTCCTGAGAAAGCGGCTGTCGAGATCCATCCGGTCGGGGGACCAGGATGTTGATCCGGGGGAAGCCTCATCTTCTGCCTCTAAGGGGCCCAGGGCCTTTAAAGCAGATAGTTTCCTTTTGTCAATAATGAAGACAGAGTGGAAGAAACCGGAGAAGAGTCCTGTATTGACCAAGAGGTTCAAGTCTGTTTTTCCTTTGAAAGAGGATCAGGTGTCGTCCTGGGGGCCTGTCCTGAAGGTGGATATGGCCATTTCTAAATTGTCAAAGAAGACCTCCAAGGTCCAATGGACCGGAAGGCGGATTGCGCCCTTAGGCGTGTTTACTTCTCGGCTTCTGCCGCCGCCTCAGTCGCTATTGTGTCCTCGGAAGTGGCGAATTTACTCAGAACGAGGTTCGTCCAGGTGCAGTCTGATCTGGACCAGGGGGTCTCTGTAAGACAGCCAGCTTAGCTATCGACTTCCTGTGTGACTCTGCTCCACAACAGTTGAAGTTGGCATCCAAATCCATGGCACTTTCAACCACGGGCAGGCATCCACTCTCGTTGAAGCCTTGGAAAGCGGACACTACGTCCAAGCACAACCTTTGCACTATGGCTTACGAACCCGGCAAGCTTTTTGGGGCAGAGCTGGACCAAATAATGGAAGGGCTGTCAGACAAGAAGGGCAAGTCTCTTCCTCAACAGTCCTTTCGGGGTCTGGGCAAAAGGTATGGTTCCAGGCCGGAACCTCAACCCAGAGAGATTGGGGTTCCCAGAGAGGAGGAAGATCCTCTAGGGCAGTGGTGGCGAACCTTTTAGAGACGGAGTGCCCAGACTGCAACTCAAAACCCACTTATTTATTGCAAAGTGCTAACACGACAATTTACCCTGAATACTACAGTCCAATATAGCATATTTTCCATGTGCTTTATCATTTATCTATAATAGCCTGCCTACATTCAATGCACTTCCTGTGCTGTTCATAGTGCGCCCTGCGCTGATAAATGGCAGGAAACGTCTAAGGCATATTGGTACACCATAGACTTTTTCCAGGGTGTGGGTGCCCACAGAGAGGGCTCAGAGTGCCGCCTCTGGCACCCGTGCCATAGGTTCGCCACCACTGCTCTAGGGGATCTAGGCCCCCCAAGAAGTCCGCTACGCTCTGATTGCGGGCCTCCTCGAGGCTCTTGGTATCTAGCCAGTCTGACTGAATGTTCAGTGCTCCCTGCTCCCCACATTCCCATAGGCAGGTGCCTACAACATTTTCTAGGTTTTTGGCAGGATCATATCCAGGATCAATGGGTCCTTCGCATAATTTCACAAGCCTACCTTGTGGACTTGAGCAGTCCGCCCGCGGACAAGTTCGTCCAGACAAGGCTACTTTCCTGCAGCAAGCAAAGAGTTCTAGAGAGCTATGTTCTAGAATATCTTCAGAAGAGGGCTTTAGAGGAGGTCCCTCTCCAAGAGATCTATTCCCCAGTTTTTCTGGTACCCAAGTGTACCGGAGGGTGGAGGATGATTATAGACTTGAGGTACTTTAAATCGATTCATCAAACAAAAGAAATTCCATATGGAAACTATCCAGTCAGTGACCAATCTTCTTTTGCCGGGGGATTTCTTGGCAACCTTGGACCCCAAGGATGCTTATCTCCATATTCCCATTTATTTTGGGTCCAGAAGATTCTTAAGGATCACGGTACAGATGGGGGGGTCCTAAAACATTTCCAGTTTGTGGCCCTCCCGTTTGGGATTTCTTCAGCCCCACACACTTTTACTAAGGTGGTAGTGACTGTGGTGGCCGCTCTAAGGCTTCAGGGTCTGAGCATAGTTCCTTACCTGGACAATTGGCTCCTCAGAGCCCCTTTCCAAGCGATTCTGTCCCAACACATTCAACGGACTGTTGCCTTCCTTCATCAGCTAGGATGGATAATCAACTGGGACAAGTCCAAACTTCTGCCAGCCACCTCGGTAAAGTTCCTGGTGGATTCAGTAAAGATTCATCTCACTCCCGAGAGAATGTGATCCGTTAAGCCCGTTCTCTTTCAGTACCACGAGAGGTAACGATTCGAACATTGATGATGTGGGACTAATGTCTTCAACCGCAGAGAGGCGGTACCTTGGGCATTATGGCATCTGCGTCCGCTTCTGTCGGAGGTACTAGCCAAGTGGAATCACAGTCCGGTGAGACTCAATGCCGTGCACTGCCTGTCTTAGCATGCCGAATCCTCCATAAGATGGTGGTCTCACCTTGGGGACGGCAAGTCCCTGCTCCAGCCCTCATGGATCATACTTACTTCAGATGCACTAGAAGGCTCAGGAGCTCATCTTCTGGACAAGACAGTCCAAGGAACTTGGACACGACAGGAGAAATCATGGTCATCGAATCTCTTGGAGATCAGAGCGATTAGACTAGCTCTTTTTCCTTTCCTTTTGCTCCCTTCATTCGAGGGAAGGCAGTGAAGGTATAGTCAGACAGCATGACCGCTGTACAACAAGCAGGGAGGCACAAGGTCACAAAGTCTCCCGAGAGAGATAGGGGTGATTTTGGATTGGGCAGAACTGAACCTCTCCCACTTATCAGCAGTTCACATTCGCGGAGTTCACAATGTGATCGCGGATCGCCTGAGGTCTTCCAACCGGAGAATGGTCACTTCATCCAGAGGTCTTCAAGGAGATAACGCTCAGGTGGGGCATGCCAGAGATCGATTTCATGGCAATGAGGTTCAACACCAAGGTGGAGAGGTATTGCTCTCTTTACAGGGAGGACAACCTGGTGGCAATAGATGAACGGTCAATCCCTTGGAGGTTCAGGCTGGCCTACATCTTGCCTCCAATTTCCTTGATACCGAGGGTCTTGATGAAAATCAGGCAAGACCAAGCGTCAGTCATCACAATCATTCCATACTGGCCAAAGAGAGCTTGGTTTACCCAACTCTTCTAGATGAGTCGGGGTAAATTTTGGAGGCTTCCGCCAAAGAGAGTACTGATGTCGGGGGACACTCAGATCTTCAACCTGAAGGCCTGGAAGTTGATCAGTCCCTTCCAAGGACAGAAGGGCTATCTAGGTCTGTCTTGAGAACCTTCGAGCACTCCAGATCAGAAGCTACTAACAAGTCCTACTCAAGAATTTGGAAACCTTTTTCATCTTTTTTTTTTTTTGCATCATCACACATCCACTGAGGCTTCCATACCAGTCATACTTCAGTTTTTGCAAGATGGTCTGGACAAGGGGTTGTCACCTTCTACCCTCAAAGTGGAGGTTTTGGCGTTTTCAGCCCCTATTAAGAGGTTCCTGAAGGAAGCTTCAAGATTAATACCTACAGTAATTAGAACTGTCCCTGTTTGGGATTTAACGGTTGTGCTCAGGGGGTTATCATCTCCCCCCTTTCAAGTTCCTTACCTGAAAGATCACCTTTTTGTTGGCTATTACCTCTGCAAAGCGAGTTGGGGAGCTCCAGGCCTTTTCCGCTTTTGAGCCATACACTAAGTTCCTGCAAGACCGGGTGCTACTTAGATTCTTGCCTACCTTTATTCCAAAGGTGCCTTCTTTTAACATTAACCAGGTGATTTCCCTTTCGAGTTTGGCTCCACTCCCCTCCTTTGAGGAAAGAGGGCTTCACACCCTCAACATTTCGAGATGTCTTAGGATTTACCTGGAACGCTCCAAGGTATTTAGGAGAGATGAAAACCTCCTTATCCTCTTTTCTGGTACCCACAAGGGGAGGAAAGCCTCTAAGCCAGGCATCCTCAAACTGCGGCCCTCCAGCTGTTGTAAAACTACAACTCCCACAATGCCCTGCTGTAGGATGATACCTGTAGGCTGTTCGGGCATGCTGGGAGTTGTAGTTTTTCAACAGCTGGAGGGCCGCAGTTTGAGGATGCCTGCGCTAAGCCCTCCATCAGTCGATGGATTAAAGAGACAATTTGGGAGTCCTATATCTCTCAGGGTTCGGAGCCTCCTGAGTTTGTAAGGGCCCACTCTACACGGGCAGTGGCTACTTCTTTTGCAGAGAGAAGCTCAATTCTATTGGATGTGAACTGTAAGGGTCCTTTCACACTGGCGTTTTTGTTTTCCAGCATAGAGTTCCATCCTCGGCGCTCTATGCCGGAAAAATCCTGATCAGGATCATCCCCATGCATTCTGAATGGAGAGAAATCCGTTCAGGATGTCTTCAGTTCAGGACCGGAACGTTTTTTGGATGCAGCAAATACCGCAGCATGCTGCGCTTTTTGTTCCGTCCAAAAATCCGGAACACTTGCCGCAAGGCCGGCTCCGGAATTAATGCCCATTGAAAGGCATTAATCCGGATCCGGCCTTAGGCTAAACGTCATTTCAGCGCATCGCCGAATCCGACGTTTAGCTTTTTCTCAATGGTTACCATGGCAGCCAGGACGCTAAAGTCCTGGTTGCCATGGTAAAGTGTAGTGGGGAGCAGTATACTTACCATACGCGCGGCTCCCGGGGTGTTCCAGAGTGACGTCAGGGCGCCCTACACGCATGGATCACATGATCCATGCACGTGGGGCGCTCTGACGTCCTTCTGGAGCGCCCCGGGAGCCGCACGGACTGTAAGCATACCGCTCCCCGCTCCTACTATGACAACCAGGACTTTAATAGCGTCCTGGCTGCCATAGTAACCTGAAAGCATTTCGAAGACTGATCAGGATCCTGATCAGTCTTCTAATGCTTTCAGGCGACTTGCTTTCTGACGGATCCGGCGGGACGGAAGTGCCTGCCAGATCCTCAGAACGCAAGTGTGAAAGGACCCCAAGTCAGCTTCTTGGAGTTCTCACTCCACCTTTATCTCACACTATAAAGTGGATTCTAGAATACATAGCCATTCCTCATTTGGCCAGACAGTATTGGCTTCCGCCAGGCATGAGGACCCTCCCATGGGGGTTTCTTCTTGCTAAATCCCCATCTGTGCCACTGGTTAGGACGTAAGGGAATCGTTAACTTCTAACGATAATTTGTTTTCCCTTAATCCTAACCGTGGCACACAAATATCCCCCCCTTAGTTATAATTTAAAGTTGTTGTTTTTTCTCTTTTCTACTTGTAACTACACAAGTACTTGGGGGGCGCCCCCTCTTTATTAAGGGGAGGGAGGGCGTATGTTCATTTAGTTTTAATTTATTAAAAGTTCCACCTGTCCTAACCAGTCCACAGGTGCAGAATACCCCCATCTGTGCCACTGTTAGGACTAAGGGAAAACAAATTATCGTTAGAAATTAACGATCACTTCACATACCACACTTGCTGGCAGCTTCCTGACAACCAATCAGATTGGATCACTAAGACAGACCTCCTCACTCTGATGCCTAACTAAAAGGAAGACAGAAAAGCCCTAACAACAGTCTTTTAAGGGACAGGACATTCATGAAAGCTGTCATTAATGGCAATCATTGACAGACTAACTCAGTTGCAATTCCAATGTTGACCAGGTATACTAATTCTAAAATGATACACCAACGGTGAGGCGGCATGATGAAAGGGACACTTCCCTGCATCTAATACAGCGGGACCACTGTCTACCTGTGCATGTTAAACGCCACTATTGAACTTCATTATAGATTCCCCTGATGAGTCTTGTGATTGAGACGAAACGTGGCATGTAGGGATGTAGTGAGGGCAAACATAGGGAATAGGCCCCTAACTAGGGACAGGTTCCGTATGGGGTCGCCCCTATCGGGGCAGGTGCTCTGTGTCTTGTAGGTAGCGAATGTACTAGTCCCCTTCACTGATCTTTGTGAGGGAACCATTGATTAGGGTCATCAGTCTACGCCACCGATTATCATTGTTACAAAGCACCCGTCCCCAATATCCTCGGCCACTGCAGTGAAGGATATCGTTCTAGTACACACCGAACAACCATTCACAATCTACACGTCTAGAACTGGTAGGATTGTATCTTCTCCCTAAGCATCAGACTATTAGATGATAGGATATCAAGTGGAATGTGTCGGTAGAGCTTCAGACCTCTCGTCTGCTCACTGATTTGTGGTGTTTTTTAACATTTTTTGAATTGTTTTATGGCATATCTAGTAAAAGTTATATTTTAGAATTAGTATACCTGGTCAACATTGGAATTGCAAATACATTTAGGAGTGTGACCTTACATCCTGGCACATATACGTGCATACAGGAGTAGGATGAGTTTTTTTACAGACTAACTCTATAGTCTATAGAGGCATCCAGTAAAAATACCTAAACTGTGCTCTATATGTACTTCTAATATGGGAGCCTATAGGTAGTATATGTCTACACAGTGATATACATCAGGAAACCCTTGACAATGCACCAGCTCCGTACTGTATTATGGATCTGCCATGGAAACAATCCCTTATATACTTGCAGAATTTCACAACCTCAGTGAGCGCAATACTATAGGATCTCCCTATGTGGTTGTGAAAGCAGCAATGGATGCCAAATCATTTATTTAGTTTGTGTACAAGAATGTACACATTTTAATTAGGCCACAAAAGCGACCAAGAGATATTTACAGTAGCACTTAGAAGACACGTATCCATTCACACCTGATTGTGCTTTCAGAATGACAGAACAAAAGAAGTCCACCTTTCCATGTCTTATTAGTAGAGACACACAACAGCAGAAGGGAGGAAAAGAAAAAAAATGAAACCAATAAATAATGCTTAATCCCTCAGATTATCGAGCTCGTGAATTAACTCCTCTTCAGCGTTGGAATGGTGCTGCTCAGCCGTCCATTCTTCCTCGTCACCGTCCGTGCTCTCCTCCTCGCTTAGGTCGTGGCCGTCCAACTCCCTTTCTGGTTCCCCATCGACGAGATCTTGTCCCACTTCTTCGTTTGGCACGGCCACACCGTTGTTGTTGGAGAAGGACGTGGTTTCTTTTGCCTCGTCCTCCATGTAGACTTTCTGATGGCACATTGGACACGTGTCTTGAATGTACAACCACTTCCGAAGGCAAAGCGCGTGAAAGTAATGGTGGCAGGGCGTCACCCGGGCCGATGTGCGGAACTCTTGATAACAGATTGCACATACGTCATCGATTTCACCGTCCTCGGTGACTTTGACTTCTGGAAGAGAGTTGATCTTCTTGACGGCCGTCCTGCGGTTCATGAACGTCTTCCACCCGTTCTTGGCTTGCAGGTAGATGTTGAAGTAGGCGTGAAGACACATCATACAAGCTCGAATCTTGCTTCCCGACTCAAACATCATTGTGTAGGCGCCATTGCCGAACATGATGATGCCAAAGATGAACTCTATGATGCTGCCAGTGGAGCGGACATAGTACACGTAGTCGTCCAGCTTCTCCCACACTACACTGTAGTGGCCATCAATCATGAACAACGTGTAGACGGTCAGGGAAACTACGACTTTGAGGCAAAGTTCGACGCAGAAAGCCGTGACGGCAAACAACCAGGTGTTGAGGGCGTAATACTGCCACAAGACACAGCTGAGGAGAATTGGAAGCACAAAGAGGAATACTGAAACCAAGAGTACCGGGAAATGCCTGCGAAACGAGGACACGTGGGAGGCACTGAGTGACATCAACACTGGGTCAGTCATTCCGTGGATAAAATGTAAAATTGCAGTCAACAGAAGGCACATGTTGCGACAAAGGCGAATAAGTCTCTCTTCGGGCTTCAGTCCGCTCAGGCCAGTCTGTAGGGCTAAAATAAAGAACAGGACAGGAGCTACAAAGCCAAGGCGTTTGTCTTCTTCTTCGGTGGAGCCGATGAAGGCAAGAATACCAAGTCCGAGGTAATGTGCTATGGAAGAGATAACGGCGCTCATCCCCAAGACAGTCAACGTGGAGTCGCAGCCGCTGATTATGAGGTGGCAGACCAGTTCCCAAAACTCGCTCCACGACAAAAAGGAGGCGGCTTCGCCTGCACTGGCATTGGCCAACTTTACCGCGTAGACCAAGAACACAGCTTGGGTGGCTAGTCTGGTCAACCAAAACACTCTTAACACGTCGGGGAAGTGGATTTTTTTCCAGGCATCCTCCAGCATGACCTGCACTCCGTAAACCTGGTACATGTGCTTCAGCAGGAGGAACGTGTACTTTGTGGAGTAGTAGAACCATTTGAAGCGGAGGGACAGGCATACTGTAGTGTAGATGGCAAGCAAGAGGCCAGAAATGATGTCCAGCGTCTCCTGCACCTCAATCGGAAGGTCAACGATAAAGCCAACGACAGGGACTAGCATGTTCACAATGATGAGGTGAGAGTACACTGAATCGATCTCGAGCAGGGTGATGAATCCAATGCCGAAGATAAGCTGCAAGACAATCAATGGTGCCCAGAGGGAAGATCCGCTGGGGGAGAGGTCCAACAGTCTGTACGGGGAATTCAAGTTACTGTGCAAAGTGGTATAATAGTTGATCAACACTGAAGTTGCAGCAATTACAAGGGCCATGCTGATGGTGTAAAACTTGAAAAGTGCTCTCCGGGACAACACAAGCACTATGGTGGATGCCAGGACACCTGAAAAACAAATAGGAGAAAGTTACTACACAAGTCATAAAACACCAATAAACAATGGCACAAAAATGAACACAATGGTTTACCGTTTTATTAAAGCCTATGTGAACCTTTGGAGGCAATTTTGGTTTACGATTGTATTTTACTCATTTTTGGCTAAAAATCATTTTCAACTGGCCTTTATTAAAAACATTGAGCCATTCTGTCACAAAGGGTTAACCATTTTTCTAACTGTGTGAATGGTACTTTCACTTTGTGGCAGTCATCTAATAACCCTTATCTCTAAGCTAAGAGGTAACACACTTATTTTAGCCCCATTCTTATCAACAAGATAAGAACTGAGATATAATGAGTGTTTATAACGTCAGAGAGCAGAGATAAGGAGTCCATCAGCTCCTGGTCTGACGGAAGAGACAGAAAATCCAAAGGGTGCTACTACAGCATCTCAGCTCTGTACATAAAAAAAAAGATGCCATATTGTTAAAGGGAATCTGTCACCAGCATATTATCTAATTTTTTTTTCATGAATCCATGTGTAATAAATTACCTTCTTTCCATATGTGTTCTTGTTTTACTTGTGTGTCTTGTCATTTCTTAAAAAAAAACGCTTTTTCTGATATGCAAATTAAGCTGTAAGGAGCCCAGAGGGGCGTTATTCCTTTACCAAGGTGCCCAGTAACGCCCCCCTGATGTGCCGGGCCCGCCTAAATTTTAAAAAGAAGAACGCCTCTAAGATGTAAAATCACCTCCCAGAGACGAGGCTAAGTGCTCGCCCCCCCCCCGGCTAGCTCCTCTCCCTGACGCAAATATCCCCAATCCGCCTCTCACTGGCAGCCTGAAATCCCGCGCTGGCGTAGTGACGCTGTTGAGGCTGTTGCCCTCAGTTTCCATATCATTGCGCAGGCATTTCAGGCTGGCGGCGAGAGGCAGAACCAGGGCTGTGGAGTCGGTAGATAAATTGTCCGACTCAGACTCCTCAGATTTTGAAACTTCCGACTCCGACTCCTCTGTATTTAATATGCAAATACGAAGCTGTTCCACCAAGTTCTTCTAATCTCCTCTAACACAGAGAGGTAGTTGAGCAGAAGCTGCTGCCTTCTCCTTTGTGCGCTGATCTTCTGCTGAAGATAGAGCAGTGGGAGGATCCAGGAAGGGGCAGGGGAAGGGGCATTTATTTTAAAACATGATTTTCCTAGTAGAATCCCATAGTCATGTTTAAAATTTAAGCTAACAATCTGAGTTTACATGTTTTATAGCCTTAGCTGAATGATAGCAGTTTTTCAAATGGTTTACAGCTTCAGTCTTGAACTATTGACTATCCAGTCCCTTCACTTATACAAGTGTCTCCAGTCCTTAATCAGTTATCAGTGAGAGGCGAGGATAACCATGGGTCCCTGTAACAGCAGACCACAAGACAATGGAAAGTGTAAGTATTGCCGCTCCTTAAAGGGACACGGACAGGCTGACAGATATATATACTGGTATTCATCAGAGAATTAGGAATAAAACGATACTAATGTTACCCCCAGTTAAGCTGTACTTGTGTTTAAAAAACATTTTAATCTGTATGCAAATTCACTATCTTTGTGCCCAATGGGGCAGCGTCTCCTGCGGCTTTGTGCCCAGCCGCGCCCGAAGTACAGCTTCCCAGCGCTGTTCCCCTCGTTATTATTCACTGCACTGGCCTTTTTTCAGGCTAGCCGAACGCTGAATTCGAAATTGTAGAGTGCTGGCAGCAGCCTCGTCTGGCTATGCTGAGGCTGTGCCAGCTTTCTCTCTTCCTCCTCGCTACCTAGTCCTGTCTAGTGCTGCCAGTACTCTATATGTGCGCCTGCCCCCTTGGGCACAAAGGTAGAGAATTTGCATATTGATTAAAATGTTTTTAAACACAAGTACACCTCAACTGGGGGTAACAGTCGTCTAGTTGTATTCCTAATCCTCTGATGAATACCAGCAGATATATCAGCCTGTCAGTGTCCCTTTAACTGCATAGTAAAGCATATGAAAAGCTTCTTCACGGTCACTTAACGTCTTTGTTTAGCGGTAACGTGACGCACTGCATGCATTGGCCTTTATTCTTACAGTAGAGAAGTAATTAATTATAACTTTATCTGAATTGGGACATTTAAACTTGCGTTTTTTTTTATTCCAATTTTTTTTATTCCAATTTAAATCTAGTAGGAGTCGGAGTCAGTCCATTTTTTGCCGACTCCGGGTACCCAAAATTGCCTCCGACTCCTCGACTCCGACTCCACAGCCCTGGGCAGAACGGGGATATTTGTGGCACAGAGGAGCTGGCGTGGGGGCGTAGCACTTAGCCTCGCCTCTGGGAGGCGATTTTAAATGTTAGAGGCGTACTTTTTAAGATTTAGGCAGGCCCGACACATCAGGGGGGCGTTCCTGGGTACCTTGGTAAAGGAATAACGCCCCTCTGGGCTCCTTACAGCTTAATTTGCATATAGGAAAAAGCGGTTTTTTGAAGAAATATAGCAAAACTACAACTCCTAGTATGCTCCATTCACATTTATGGGAATTCAGAGTTTTTTTTTTTTTTTTTTTGGGGGGGGGGGATTGGGCTTAGGGCTCTGCTCACATGGGTGTCAGTGTCTCTACTCCGAGCACCAGTAGTAGATTCCGGTACATATGACGGAAAAGACAGCGCTACGTGCAGCAATGTCCTTCTACTCAACCCATGACGGATTCTTACAAATCAATGGGATCAAACAGAAACCCTTACGCAGATGTGAGCAGGGTCTTAAATGAGTTGACCAGAATGGCAAAATGTTTTAAAAATTCTGGCAGCGGCATATGTACTAAATAACAAGGCCACAAGCGCTCACTTGTGGAATCTCCTGCGTTCTAGCGTGGCCGCTCCTGTGGTCACCTACTTTTACTAACTGACTGTTACCCATATGGGAGAACTGGAGCGGCAGAGCTGGATCCGCAAGGTAAGTACTTGTTCTTGTTATGACAGCCTATTCCCCAGTGTTATCCACTGAAACCAGACATCCCCTTTAAAAAGGTGACAAATGCCGCCGTCAGAGACGTCCACGTAAAACCAGATGGACACGACACGGGAGTAATTACAGAACAGGAGAGGGATCCTGGATCTGTAACTGCAGGGGTTGGGCTCGTGACTTGGCAGGAATGGCATCCTTATTTATATCTGCAATATGTAAATGGTCGGCCTCCAGCATAATTACTTTAAAGAGGAAGTAAAACTTGGATATTTGCATGAAGGAAGTGACTGATACATGGCTGGGGAACAGGAAAACTCACATTTGTCTAGACAGGAAATAAGAAAATTACTAGCAGTTTATGGCAGATCCGAGGAGATTCATTAAAGGGGTTCTCTCACTTCAGCAAATGGCATTTATCAGGTAGAGGAAGTGAATACAAGACACTAATGTACTGGGATTGTCCATATTGCTTCTTTTGCTGGATTCATTTTTCCCATCACATTATACACTGCTCGTTTCCATGGTTACAACCACCCTGTGATCCAGCAGCAGTGGTCGTGATTCCACACCATAGGAAAACACTCTCATGGTCCCAGCCTCTCTGGTGGTCGGGACCACGGGAGTGCACATAGGCACGCATATAAATTGGGGGCATATCTATCTTAGCGATATTCCCCCAATGTCTGTGGTGAGATAACCCCTTTAAACTAAATTACTGTCAAATGCAGCGCACGCCTTTCAGACCCTAAAGACACAAGGTGAAACCTAAACCTGAGATAAGCTACAAACTGCATCATGGATGATAAATCTGGTTTTCAAGAGTGACGAGAAAAGTCAACAATTACTGCACAAATACCATATGTAACAGGGGATCGTAGTGTACAGGCGGCAGGTTCACCGGAGCACAGGTACAGGGGATCGTAGTGTACAGGCGGGTGGGTTTACCCGAGATTAAGGACAGGGAATCGTAGCGCGGAGGCAGGCAGGTTCACCAGAGCACAGGTACAGGGGATCGTAGTGTACAGACGGCAGGTTCACCGGAGCACAGGTACAGGGGATCGTAGTGTACAGGCGGGCGGGTTTACCCGAGATTAAGGACAGGGGATCGTAGCGCGGAGGCGGGCAGGTTCACCCGAGCTCAGGGACAGGGGATCGTAGTGCGGAGGCGGGCAGGTTCACCTGAGTTCAGGGACAGGGGATCGTAGCGCGGAGGCGGGCAGGTTCACCCGAGCTCAGGGACAGGGGATCGTAGTGCGGAGGCGGGCAGGTTCACCTGAGTTCAGGGACAGGGGATCGTAGCGCGGAGGCAGGCAGGTTCACCAGAGCTCAGGTACAGGGGATCGTAGTGTACAGGCGGGCGGGTTTACCCGAGATTAAGGACAGGGGATCGTAGTGTGGAGGCAGGCAGGTTCACCAGAGCTCAGGTACAGGGGATCGTAGTGTACAGGCGGGCGGGTTTACCCGAGATTAAGGACAGGGGATCGTAGTGTGGAGGCGGGCAGGTTCACCCGAGCCCAGGTACAGGGGATCGTAGTGTACAAGCGGGCAGGTTTACCCAGGGCTGTGGAGTCGGAGTCAATTTTGGGTACCTGGAGTCGGAGTCGGCAAAAAATGGACCGACTCTGACTCCGACTCCTACTAGATTTAAATTGGAATTAAAAAAAAAATGGAATAAAAAAAAAAGCAAGTTTAAAGGTCCCAATTCAGATAAAGTTATAATTAATTACTTCTCTACTGTAAGAATAACCCTGGGTTCACACCTGAGCGTTTTACAGCGCGTTCAAACGCGCTGTAAAACGCTCAACAGATTAAAACCAATGCATCCCTATGGGAGTGGTTCACACTTGAGCGTTTTACAGCGCGTTTGAACGCGCTGTAAAACGCCCAACGCATAAACAAGTACTTGAGCTTCTTTTGGGGCGTTTGACGCGCGTTTTGTGATTGACACCACAGTAGTCAATCACAAGAACGCGCGTTTTACGCGCGTTTCCTATTTGCAAAAACGCGCTGAAATACGCGCGTTTTTAGAACGCTCAGGTCTGAACCCAGGGTAAAGGCCAATGCATGCAGTGCGTCACGTTACCGCTAAACAAAGACGTTAAGTGACCGTGAAGAAGCATGCTTTTCATATGCTTTACTATGCAGTTAAAGGGACACTGACAGGCTGATATATCTGCTGGTATTCATCAGAGGATTAGGAATACAACTAGACGACTGTTACCCCCAGTTGAGGTTTACTTGTGTTTAAAAACGTTTTAATCAATATGCAAATTCCCTACCTTTGTGCCCAAGGGGGCAGGCGCACATGTAGAGTACTGGCAGCACTAGACAGGACTAGGTAGTGAGGAGGAAGAGAGAAAGCTGGCACAGCCTCAGCATAGCCAGACGAGGCTGCTGCCAGCACTCTACACGTGCGCCTGCGGAGGAATTCAGCGTTCGGCTAGCCTGAAAAAAAAGGCCAGTGCAGTGAATAATAACGAGGGGAACAGCGCTGGGAAGCTGTACTTCGGGCGCGGCTGGGCACAAAGCCGCAGGAGACGCTGCCCCATTGGGCACAAAGATAGTGAATTTGCATATAGATTAAAACACAAGTACAGCTTAACTGGGGGTAACATTAGTATAGTTTTATTCCTAATTCTCTGATGAATACCAGTATATATATATCTTTAGCTGGAAAATCAGCCTGTCAGTGTCCCTTTAAGGAGCGGCAATACTTGCACTTTCCATCGTCTTGTGGTCTGCTGTTACAGGGAACCCATGGTTATCCTCGCCTCTCACTGATAACTGATTAAGGACTGGAGTCACTTGTATAAGTGAAGGGAATGGATAGTCAATAGTTCAAGACTGAAGCTGTAAACCATTTGAAAAACTGCTATCATTCAGCTAAGGCTATAAAACATGTAAACTCAGATTGTTAGCTTAAATTTTAAACATGACTATGGGATTCTACTAGGAAAATCATGTTTTAAAATAAATGCCCCTTCCCCTGCCCCTTCCTGGATCCTCCCACTGCTCTATCTTCAGCAGATCAGCACACAAAGGAGAAGGCAGCAGCGTCTGCTAAACTACCTCTCTGTGCTAGAGAAGATTAGAAGAACTTGGTGGAACAGCTTCGTATTTGCATATTAAATACAGAGGAGTCAGAAAATTTATCTACCGACTCCCCAGCCCTGGGTTTACCCCAGCTCAGAGACAGGGGATCGTAGTGTACAGGCGGGCAGGTTTACCCAAGATTAAGGACAGGGGATCGTAGCGCGGAGGCAGGCTCAAAAGAGCACAGGTACAGGGGATCGTGGTGTACAGGCGGCAGGTCCACTGGAGCACAGGTACAGGGGATCGTCATGTACAGGCCGCAGGTCCACCGGAGCACAGGTACAGGGGATCGTCGTGTACAGGCGGCAGGTTCACCGGAGCACAGGTACAGGGGATCGTCGTGTACAGGCGGCAGGTCCACTGGAGCACAGGTACAGGGGATCGTCGTGTACAGGCGGCAGGTTCACCGGAGCACAGGTACAGGGGATCGTAGTGCGGAGGCAGGCAGGTTTACCCGAGCTCAGGGAATCATAGTGTACAGGCGGGCAGGTTTACCGGAGCTCAGGGACAGGGGATCGTAGTGTACAGGCGGGCAGGTTTACCGGAGCTCAGGGACAGGGGAACGTAATGTACAGACGGGCAGGGTCACCTGAGCTCAGGGACAGGTAGACGTTTCATCTCGAGCGCTCAATGCTCGTTTGTCTGATAACTGATGGAATCTTATACGCCCTATGTCAAGGTTCAAAGGTTGATGAGATCTATGGATCGCGCTTACCAGTGACTGGGCGGATATCAGCACAAAGTGCATTAGCTTCCAAATGAAGCTGCGGGCGGAAGCCACCACCCGTCCACTGGAGGCCGCAGTATAGAGAGGTGACGGAAAACGAGGGCAAAAGCACTGACTTATTAGCCATATGTAAGGCAAAGGATCTGCCCAATATCACAACCTAGCCCTGCAAACTGGCGATGCCCGTAGCAGCCAATCAGATTGCTCTATTCATTTTCTCAAAATGACATAAGAAAGAACAAGCTGTAATCTGATCGGCTGCTACGAGCAACAGCGCTTCAGAGAATCTGACCACAAACCTGCAGGATTCCCTCCTGAATGCCTTCTGCTCCTCAGATAGCGACATTATATTAGATAACCGCTCAAAAGGCAGTTCCCTTGTATAATGAGCACAGCTTCATCAGACTAGATGTCGCTCTGATGGGAGTGATGTGGTTATGATGGGGGTATTCACACAGACATCACAATGTCCTGCCCCCCCCCCTTTCACTTCGTATATAATCTGTGATGTCACAGGAAACACACGCAGCAACCATCCTAATAATAAATACTGACTGGCCGGGATCATGGCGCCTGCCCAACTGCTCCAGAGATTAGCGATCTGCACAGGTCCCGGGGCGGATGCTCGCTGGGGTCGGCGTATATCTGTCAGCACATCGGAAGGCTAGAGACGCTGCATCACACAAGAGCTGGAAATAGCACCTTGTACACACCATGGGCTTTACTGAACCATTAAACTCAATGTGATCTGTTACAGTGTGGTTAAAGGGGTCTTCCAGTACGTAGATAAAGATAGCCTATCCTTCCATCCTCTGTATAGTTTCCAGCACCTAAACAGCTATCGATGAGGGTGGGTGCCGGACCCCCACTGATCAGATACTGATGACCTGTCCAGAGGAAGTCAACTTCAGAATTCAAGTTTTAAAATGGTTTTCAAGTGTAGAAATCGAAGTCTGAAGGAGTTCACCGAAGTCTCGAGAACAGATTTCCCCTTTGAACGCTGTACGGAGATGGATCTCTGTAGAGCATTAAATGAAGTTTTGACCGAAGTGACCTCAGATCCAGAGCGCGCTTCGCTCAACACTAACGGGCTCCACACGACCTCCGAAGAGCGTCCTGCAGTAACTTCTTCAGCAATATATGCTATAGTAGCTCTTCTGCGGTATTGGCACTGAGGCACCCACGGCCTTGTCGCTGGTCCACCGGTTGTCCTTCCTTGGACCACCTTTGGTAAGGACCCAGTCGTCTACCTCAATATGGCCCCTGATCCCTCAGATCCTTATGCTTGCCCAGTTTCCTGCTTCTAATAAATCAACTTCAAGAACTGACTGCTCATGAAGGGCACGTCTACTTAAAGGGATTTTCCAAGTGTTTTAAACTGATGACCTAAGCACTGGATAGATCATCTGTATCTGATTGGTGGGGGTCCGCCACGTAGGACCCCCGCCGATCAGCTGTTTGAGAAGGCAGCGGCTCTCTTCTGTCTGCTTATCAAGCACAGCGCCGTCCATTGTATAGTGGCTGCTCTTGGTATCGCGCTCGGCCCCATTTTCTCGAGGGGCTGAGCGGCTACCTACGTCATGTGACCGATGGATGTGACATCACACGGCCTAGGCCAGTGATGGGCAAAGTGTGGCTCTCCAGCTGTTGCAGAACTACAACTCCCAGCATGCAAAGCCTGTATATAGCTATCAGCCAACTGCAGGGCATGGTGGGAGTTGTAGTTTAGCAACAGCTGGAGAGCCGCACTTTGCCCATCACTGGCCTAGGCTAAGCTGAGAGAAGACCGCGGAGCTACTGTGAGCGTCGGTGTCTTCTCAAACAGCTGATCGGGGGGAGTCCCGAGTGTCAAACTACCCACTGATCAGATACTAATGACCTGTCGGAGAACCCCTTTAAGGGCATGTCCACAGAGTTTTAAAGTTCCCATACACAATGAACGGCTCGTCTACATGCATGCTCGACCTGCTGCTCCCTTCAGATTCTCAGGACCTCCGGCACTCCAGCTGTTCTGAAACTACAACTCCCAGAATGCTCTGTTCTCTTCTATAGGGGCTACAGGAACAGCCAAACAAATGTGCATGCTGGGATTTGTAGTTCCACAGCAGCTGGCGTGCCGAAGGCTGCAGACCCTCTGCCGTGCCCTATGAAGAGGTCGCCCTTCGCCCCATTAGCTGTTGCCCTAGCATTCGGGGTAATAATGGCTCCTAACAGCTGAAGTTGTGGCCAGTTATGCAAACGTTACAACAGGAAGTGCAGCCATATTGGTTGTCACCTTGAAAATTAAATTTTTAGAACAGAAAGTAATAATTGCATCAAAGCAACACTTCCTGTTGTCACAACAATTAGAGGAATGGGTGACCCTCATCTGCCAAGATGGCGGCCACTCCTGCTCCCCAGTGGTGGTCACCCAGCTTTCTGGGACGCCTCAGTCTGCAGAGTTACTAAATAACAGACCCCCACACACTCAGGACACGGCCGTCCACATCCAGGAGACAGGGAAAGCTGGGTACCTGCCTCAGTGACGGCGGCCATGTTGTTTGTCACCCAACTTCCCCACAAACAGTCCCTAAGATAGGACCAAAGAGACTTTTCATCAACTTGCCAGCAAAGGACGAGTCAGAGGGTGACGCTTCCTGGGGGTATGTGCCCCACATGGACATGCCCTTTAAGCAGGGAGACGCACAGGACACACGGAAGTATGCAGAACCCTTACCCAGCAGCCGGAGGATGAACTGCCCCAGGATGGACGTGTAGCCCGCAGAGGCATCAGGCGAGGAGTTCAAAATGGCATCAATGAGGAAAACAGGAGGAACCCGCAAGGCCACATCCAGCACAGCCCTGACCCGTTGACCCACCATTAGGAACTGAGGAGCCGCCATGGGCTACCCCGCCTGCCGCCCCCTGCTGGAAGTTGCGGGGGACTGCGGGGTCTCCTCGGTGGGTGAAGAACCCCCGCTTCCCCGGGGCTACTCGCCGCCGTTGCCGTTGTATTCCAGCTCCAAGTCCATGCTCCCCGCACCTGCCGAACGGCAGCCGCAGCGTCACAGCCCGCCCGCGACGCAAGGTGACGCAACAGACACGGGGGGAGGGGGGAGACGTCACAACACTACGCATGCGCACTATGGTACTTACTACGCGACAGACGTTCACAACTTTATTAACACATTTGCATACAGAAGACACACAAAACTTTATTGTAACGTAACAAACTGGTGCTACGTGCGATTCGGTAAAGGCTGTTTGCAACTGCAAGAGCGGGAAGGTCGGGTCACGGATGGAGGCTGACCAGTGTCAGAGCGGAGAGAGAAGGTGAGAAAACGCCTGTCAGTGCAGGAGAGAGGTACATGCGCAGTTTCTACAGGTCTGCATTATATGGAAGTGCTGAGGGAGGGGTGTCTGTGGATTGTATCCTACAACCCCCCCCCCCATCATACAATCCTACACAACCCCCCACAGCCCCCCTCTTCTCATCATACAATCATCATACAATCCTACACAACCCTCCTCTTCTCATCATACAGTCCTACACAGCCCCCTCTTCTCATCATACAGTCCTACACAGCCCCCCTCTTCTCATCATACAGTCCTACACAGCCCCCCTCCTCTCATCATACAATCCTACACAACCCTCCTCTTCTCATCATACAGTCCTACACAGCCCCCTCTTCTCATCATACAGTCCTACACAGCCCCCCTCTTCTCATCATACACTCCTACACAGCCCCTTCTCTTCTCATCATGAAATCTTACACAGCCCCCCTCTCACCATACAGTCCTATACAACCCCCCTCTTCTCATCATACAGTCCTACACAACCCTCCTCTTCTCATCATACAGTCCTACACAGCCCCCCTCTTCTCATCATACAGTCCTACACAGCCCCCCTCTTCTCATCATACAATCCTACACAACCCCCCCTCTTCTCATCATACAATCCTACACAGCCCCCCTCTTCTCATCATACAATCCTACACAGCCCCCCCTCTTCTCATCATACAATCCTACACAGCCCCCCTCTTCTCATCATACAGTCCTACACAGCCCCCCTCTTCTCATCATACAATCCTACACAGCCCCCCTCTCATCATACAGTCCTACACAGCCCCCTCTCATCAAACAATCCTACACAACCACCCTCTTCTCATCATACACTCCTACACAGCCCCTTCTCTTGTCATCATGCAATCTTACACAGCCCCCCTCTCACCATACAGTCCTACATAGCCTCCCCCATTCTCATTATACAGTCCTACACAGCCTCCCCCATTCTCATTATACAGTCCTACACAGCCTCCCCCATTCTCATCATACAGTCCTACACAGCCTCCCCCCTTCTCATCATACAGTCCTACACAGCCTCCCCCCTTCTCATCATACAGTCCTACACAGCCCCCTCTTCTCATCATACAGTCCTACACAGCCCCCCTCTCATCATACAGTCCTACACAGCACCCCCTCTCATCATACAGTCCTACACAGCCTCCGCTCTTCTCATCATACAGTCCTACACAGCCCCCCTCTCGACATACAGTCCTACACAGCCTCCCTCTCATCATACAGTGTATTGCTGAGACTAATGTGTATGTTAATAAAAGCTGAATTTGTCTTCATTGGAGCATCAGATCAGAATAATCAGTGTGAAGTGCCCTACAGAGCTATGTAGTTAGTTTACTATGGGTACATTCTCACGTCTCTGTGGGCTTCCGGGTCCGGGCCTTTGTGGTAAAGACAGGCCATGTCCTTGCAGATCACGGACCCATTGAAGTCAATGGGTCCGCACCGCGATACAGAGTTTACATGGCTAGTGCCCATGGTTTTTGTGGCCCCGCCGTTTGCAGTCCGTAACATGGGCATGCCGCACCACAGTTGTGTGAATGTGGCCTAATCCTGCTGCCATATTCCCTGTAACATACAGACTGTTATCTATATGTGTGGGGGTAACTTAGTGTTATGTTTTTTTACTGAATAAAATTTTAAAATTATAATCCAGGCCTTGATATTTTCTACGGTACAGAATTGAAATCTGCCTGTTTTACTGTCTTGTAATTCATGAAAATTTTCAATAAAAACTGTTGAACAAAAAATGTTTTCTGTATATTTTGTTTGAGTTTATTTTTAATTTTTTTGTTAATAACTATATGCTGGCGTTCTTCTGGTGACTCCAGTAGCAGTAAGGCGGCTGTTATTATGAAGGAAGCAGATGAAATTATCGAAAGGAGGACTGGGCTAACAACGACAACATCTCGCAGCAAGACGACGTTACCTCTGACAGTGACGTCACCCCGATTTCTTGCCTCTCCGCCTCTTCCCACAGAGTTTTCTGTGTACATACATCTCTGCCTCTAATGCCCGCGTCCCCTAGTAATAGGTCTGCTGCCAACCCTAAACAGCCAGACATCTTCTGGTCATGGTCCATCTTCTACCACCACCAGTGCCTCTACCATCCCATTACACTGCCAGACAACCTGTTCCTTAGGTTCCATTCACATGTCCGCATTAATGGATCCGCATCCGTTCCGCAATTTTGTGGAACAGGTCCGATCACTTGCTCCCATCACAATGGTGATGGAAGCATGTGATTGGACCATGTGACCCAGTGACGTCACGGAAGGTCCTTTACCCCCCAGCTGAAGACAAAACAGGAGACCGGCAGCTACGCGCTCAATTGGAGGAGGTGAGTTACTTTTTTTTAATTTTTAACCCTCAATCACCTATTTTACTTTGCATTCTGTATTGAGAATGCTATTATTTTCCCTTATAACTATGTTATAAAGGAAAATAATAAAATATACAGAATACTCAACCCGAAACCGGACTTCAGTGATGAAGTCCGGCTTCGGGTCTGGGTACCAAACATGCCGATTTTTCACACGCGCCTGCAAAACGCATTACAACAGTTTGCACACGCGCGGAAAAATCACGCATTCTCCTGCCTCTTATCCAGGCATCAAACGTGACGCTCATGTGAAAGAGGCCTAATAGGTAGGTTTAGAGTAGGACCTGCCTGAGTGAGACCACCTTGGCGCGGGTAGGTGGGCACAGACGTGTTTTGATCAAAATATATTGGCTGAGAGTCTCAGATTTTATCAAATCAGAGTGAGGGCTTAGTCCATATACAATGCTTGCATCTATTAGTGCATTATTATCTGTTTTCTGTGATTTTTTTTATTTTTTATTTTATTTATTTTTTCATAAATGTAGCCATGGACATCGGCATATTCAGTTATCATATCGCGCAGGATGTTTTTATCTTTGTTTTTTCTCTGTGATTGCTGCTTTGCATTGACCGATCTATAATGCTTTTAATGTGCAAAGCCATATCCTGCAGAAGCGTAAGTCGAGGTTTAAACTACAAAAACTACAGATCACTGCACAAGATTGAATAAATAATGAAGTCATCTTTATAAGGGCTCATGCACACAACCGTATGTTTGTTCCGCATCCGATCCGTGTTTTTTGCAGATCGGATGCAGACCCATTCATCTCAATGAGGCCGCAAAAGACACGGACAGCGCACCATGTGCTCTCCGCATCAGTAAGTCCGTTCCGCGACCCTGAAAAAAAAAAAACATGTCCTCTTCTTGTCTGCTTTGTAGGTAAGGATAGGACATTTCTGCAGGAATTTAGAAAAATGGTGGCATGCACTCAGCTGGGATTTGCAATTTGCGTACTGCAAAACACGGCCGTGTGCATGAGCCCTAGGCTATTTGTCATTGAAAAGTCAATAATAGCAGAGGAGAAGATCACATACGGCGGTATGGACTAGTACAAGGGACGGTGTATAGATATCACATAAAGGAACATCGTAATCCAAAAATAATTCAAGCGTTCCTGTCACCAAGTACTGTACAATGCCCCATTTAATTCCCGCTGTGCCCCTGATCAATTTGGCTTTTTAAAAAAAAAAAAAAACAGTCCAGCCATTGAAAAGATATGACCCACATTAGATTACATGTGAATTAGGTCTTATTATCCATTTATCAGCTCTGATTAACCTTGGGGGGCGTGTCGCTGTGCGCTGTATGAAAATGAAAGGTTACTGCCCCCTTGGCTAGTAAGAGTGATTTCACACAAAACCTACTGCCGACCATATATTAACGCATGGATGGATTTTTAACCCACTTTATGTGATAACTTTTAAACGCTTTTTCTTATCCAGGCCGTTCTGAGATTGTTTTTTCGTCACATATTGTACTTCATGACAGTGGTAAAATGGAGTCGAAAAATTTCATTTTTATTTATAAAAAAAAATACCAAATTTACCAAAAATTTTGAAAAATTTGCAATTTTTCAAGATTCAATTTCTCTACTTCTATAATACATAGTAATACCGCCAAAAATAGTTATTGGTTTACATTCCCCATATGTCTACTTCATGTATCGATCATTTTGGGAATGCCATTTCATTTTTTGGGGACGTTACAAGGCTTAGAAGTTTAGAAGCAAATCTTGAAATTTTTCTGAAATTTTCAAAACCCCACTTTTTAGGGACCAGTTCAGGTCTGAAGTCACTTTGTGAGGCTTACATAATAGAAGCCACCCCAAAATGACCCCATTCTGGAAACTACACCCCTCAAGGTATTCGAAACTGATTTTACAAACGTCGTTAACCCTTTAGGTGTTCCACAAGAGTTAATGGCAAATAGAGATAACAAGGGTAAGGGTTAACAGCCAAACAAAACTCAATATTTATTGCTCTGATTCTGTAGTTTGCAGAAACACCCCATATGTGGTCGTAAACTGCTGTATGGCCAAACGGCAGGGCACAGAAGGAAAGGAGCGCCGTGTGGTTTTTGGAAAGCAGATTTTACTGGACTGGTTATTTACACCATGTCCCATTTGAAGCCCCCCTGATGCCCCCCTACAGTAGAATCTCCATAAAAGTGACCCCATTTTGGAAACTACGAGATAAGGTGGCAGTTTTATTGGTACTATATTAGGGTAAATATGATTTTTGGTTGCTCTATATTACACTTTTTTTTTTTGGGACAAGGTAACAAAAAATAGAAATTCTGAAATTTCATCTCCATTTGCCAATAACTCTTGTGGAACATCTAAAGGGTTAACAAAGTTTGTAAAATCCGTTTTGAATACCTTGAGGGGTGTAGTTTCTTAGATGGAGTCACTTTTTAGGACTTTCTACTCTAGGGGTGCCTCAGGGGGGCTTCAAATGGGACATGGTGTCAAAAAAACAGTCCAGCAAAATTCGCCTTTCAAAAACCACACGGCGTTCCCTTCCTTCTGTGCCCTGCCGTTTGGCCATACAGCAGTTTACGACCACATATGGGGTGTTTCTGCAAACTACAGAATCAGGGCAATAAATATTGAGTTTTGTTTGGCTGTTAACCCTTGCTTTGTTACTGGAAAAATAGATTAAAATGGAAAACTTGCAAAAAAACTGCTGTTTCGGGACCGTTTTTATTTACATAGTTGATCTGACAGGTTAGATCGAGTGCTATTTCTATAGAGCAGGTTGTTACGGATGCGACAATACCAAATATGACTACTTTTTGGTTTTTTTTGTTTGCTTTTCATAACAAAGCATTTTTGATGTCTCCACTTTTTTTGGTGTCTCCACATTCTGAAAGCCATATTTTTTTTATTTTTTGGGCGACTGTCTTATGTAGGGGCTCATTTTTTGCGGGATGAGATGACTGTTTGAATGGCACTAACTTTTTGTGATGTAAGGTGACAAAAATGGCTTTTGATATGGTATTTATATATATATTTTTTGCTGTGTTCACCCGAGGGGTTAGATCATGTGTTAGTTTTATAGAGAAGGTTGTTATGGACGCGGCGATATATAATATGTATACTTTTTATTTATTTACCGTACGGACCGCGGCATGGAAGGGGTTAAACGGCTGACATCACAGCACGGATCGTCATAAAACCACCCAAAAATGACCCCATTCTGGAAACTACACCCCTCAAGGTATTCAAAACTGATTTTACAAACGTCATTAACCCTTTAGGTTTTCCACAAGAGTTAATGGCAAATGGAGATAAAATTTCAGAATTTCAATTTTTTGTAAAATTTTTCATTTTAATCCATTTTTTCCAGTAACAAAGCAAGGGTTAATAGCCAAACAAAACTTAATATTTATTCCCCGATTCTGCAGTTTGCACGAACACCCCATATGTGGGCGTAAACTGCTGTATGGCCAAACTGCAGGGCGCAGAAGGAAAGGAACGCTATATGGTTTTTGGAAGGCGGATTTTGCTGGACTGGATTTTTGACACCATGTCCCATTTGAAGCCCCCCGATGCACCCCTAGAGTACAAACTCCAAAAAAGTGACTCCATCTAAGAAACTACACCCCTCAAGGTATTCAAAACCAGTTTTACAAACTTTGTTAACCCTTTAGGTGTTCCACAAGAGTTATTGGCAAATGGAGATGAAATTTCCAAATTTCTATTTTTTGTTACCTTGTCTCAAAAAAAGTGTAATATAGAGCAACCAAAAATCATATTTACCCTAAAATAATACAAACAAAACTGCCACCTTATCCCGTACATTCCAAAATGGGGTCACTTTTTTGGAGTTTCTACTGTAGGGGTGCATCAGGGGGGCTTCAAATGGGACATGGTGTCAAAAAACCAGTACAGCAAAATCTGCCTTCCAAAAACCATATGATGTTCCCTTCCTTCTGTGCCCTGCCGTGTGCCCGTACAGCAGTTTACGACCACATATGGGGTGTTTCTGCAAACTACAGAATCAGGGCAATAAATATTGAGTTTTGTTTGGCTGTTAACCCTTGCTTTGTTACTGGAAAAATGGATTAGAATGGAAAATTTGCAAAAAAACTAGCTGTTTTGGGACCATTTTATTTTTGTTATTTACATAGTTGAACTGACAGGTTAGATTGTGTGCTATTTCTATAGAGCAGGTTGTTACGGATGCGACAATACCAAATATGACTACTTTTTGTGGTTTTTTGTTTCAGCTTTTACATAATAAAGCATTTTTGATAAAATTCACTTTTTAGTGTCTCCACATTCTGAAAGCCATAGTTTTATTTTATTTTTTGGGCGACTGTCTTATGTAGGGGCTCATTTTTTGCGGGATGAGATGACTGTTTGAATGGCACTAACTTTTTGTGATGTAAGGTGACAAAAATGGCTTTTGATATAGTATTTATATTTATATTTTTTGCTGGTGTTCACCCGAGGGGTTAGATCATGTGTTAGTTTTATAGAGAAGGTTGTTATGGACCGCGATATATAATATGTATACTTTTTATTTATTTACCGTACGGACCGCGGCATGGAAGGGGTTAAACGGCTGACATCACAGCACGGATCGTCATAAAACCACCCAAAAATGACCCCATTCTGGAAACTACACCCCTCAAGGTATTCAAAACTGATTTTACAAACGTCATTAACCCTTTAGGTTTTCCACAAGAGTTAATGGCAAATGGAGATAAAATTTCAGAATTTCAATTTTTTGTAAAATTTTTCATTTTAATCCATTTTTTCCAGTAACAAAGCAAGGGTTAATAGCCAAACAAAACTTAATATTTATTCCCCCGATTCTGCAGTTTGCACGAACACCCCATATGTGGGCGTAAACTGCTGTATGGCCAAACTGCAGGGCGCAGAAGGAAAGGAACGCCATATGGTTTTTGGAAGGCAGATTTTGCTGGACTGGATTTTTGACACCATGTCCCATTTGAAGCCCCCCGATGCACCCCTAGAGTACAAACTCCATAAAAGTGACTCCATCTAAGAAACTACACCCCTCAAGGTATTCAAAACCAGTTTTACAAACTTTGTTAACCCTTTAGGTGTTCCACAAGAGTTATTGGCAAATGGAGATGAAATTTCCAAATTTCTATTTTTTGTTACCTTGTCTCAAAAAAGTGTAATATAGAGCAACCAAAAATCATATTTACCCTAAAATAATACAAACAAAACTGCCACCTTATCCCGTACATTCCAAAATGGGGTCACTTTTTTGGAGTTTCTACTGTAGGGGTGCATCAGGGGGGCTTCAAATGGGACATGGTGTCAAAAACCAGTACAGCAAAATCTGCCTTCCAAAAACCATATGATGTTCCCTTCCTTCTGTGCCCTGCCGTGTGCCCATACAGCAGTTTACGACCACATATGGGGTGTTTCTGCAAACTACAGAATCAGGGCAATAAATATTGAGTTTTGTTTGGCTGTTAACCCTTGCTTTGTTACTGGAAAAATGGATTAGAATGGAAAATTTGCAAAAAAAATAGCTGTTTTGGGACCATTTTTATTTTTTGTTATTTACATAGTTGAACTGACAGGTTAGATTGTGTGCTATTTCTATAGAGCAGGTTGTTACGGACGCGACAATACCAAATATGACTACTTTTTGTGGTTTTTTGTTTCAGTTTTACATAATAAAGCATTTTTGAAAAAAATTATTTTTTAGTGTCTCCACATTCTGAAAGCCATAGTTTTATTTTATTTTTTTGGGCGACTGTCTTATGTAGGGGCTCATTTTTTGCGGGATGAGATGGCGGTTTGATTGGCATTATCTTGGGGTGCATATGACATTTTGGTCGCTTGCTATTACACTTTTTGTGATGTAAGGTGACAAAAATGGCTTTTGACACTATTTTTATTTTTTTTTTTTTTTTTTGTGGTGTTCAGCTGAGGGGTTAGGTCATGTGTTATTTTTATAGATCAGGTTGTGACGGACGCGGCGATACATAATATGTATACTTTTTATTTATTTATATAAGTTTTACACAATAATATCATTTTTTAAAACAAATAAAAATCATGTTTTAGTGTCTCCATAGTTTGAGAGCCATTTTTTTTTTTTTTTTTGGGCGATTGTCCTATGTAGGGGCTCATTTTTTGCGGGATGAGATGGCGGTTTGAATGGTACTATCTTGGGGTGCATATGACTTTCTGATCGCTTACTATTACACTTATTGTGATGTAAGGTGACAAAAAAATGGCTTGTTTGACAATGTTTTTATTTTTTATGTTTACAGCGTTCATCTGAGGGGTTAGGTCATGTTATATTTTTATAGAGCAGGGCCTTACGGACGCGGCGATACATAATATGTATACCTTTTTTTTATTTATTTTGGTTTTACACAATAATATCCTTTTTGAATAAAAAAAAACATGTTTTAGTATCTCCATAGTCTGAGAGCCATATATTTTTCAGTTTTTAGGCAATTGTCTCAGGTTGGGTATCATTTTTGCGGGATGAGGTGACGGTTAGATTGGCACAATTTGGGGGGTCATATGACTTTTTGATCGCTTGCTATTACACTTTTTGTGATGTAAGGTGGCAAAAAAATGGCTTTTTGACAAAGTTTTTATTAATTTTTTTTTTACAGTGTTTACTTGAGGGGTTAGGTCATGTGATATTTTTATAGTGCAGATTCTTACAGACGTGGAGATACCCAATATGTCTACTTTTTTTTTTTTTTTTTACATTTAACACTAAAAAGCATTTTTGAAACAAAAAAAATCATGTTTTAGTCTGAGAGGCATAGTTTTTTTATTTTTTGGCCAATTGTTTTAGGTAGGGGCTCATTTTTTGCGGGATGAGATGGCGGTTTGATTGGTACTATTTTGGGAGGCAAACACCTTTTTGATCGCTTTGTATTACACTTTTAGTGATGTAAGGTGCCAAAAAATGGCTTATTTACACCATTTTTTTTTTTTTTTTATGGCGTTCACCTGAGGAGTTCAGTCATGTGATATTTTTATAGAGCAGGTTTTTACGGACGCGGCGATACCTAATATGTGTAGTGTATTTTTTTATTTTTTTATTCAGTGATATGTGTTTTTTTCATTTTTACATTTTTCACTTTTTACATTTTTTTGACCCAGACCCACTTGGTTCTGAAAGATCCAGTGGATCTGGTGTCTGTATAATACAGTACAGTACACTATATAGTGCACTGTGCTGTATTTTGTACTTTACAAAGTCTGAATAGACCTTTAGCAGGTCTATTCAGACTTTCAGCACCATGGAGAGCAGGACGCTTCTGAAAGCGTCCTGTCTCCATGGCAACCATCACCCGCAGCCATCAGAAAGCAGCGGGTGATGGATGGTGAGGGAGTGTAGCCCGCTCCCTCTGTGATCCCATCCTGTTGGGGGCTGCAAGGCACAGCAGCCCCCGATGGGAGAGGGAGGAGCTCCTCCTGTTAACCCTTCCATACCGCGGTCCGTACGGACCGCGGTATAGAAGGGGTTAAACGGCTGGCATCTGATCAAGCACAGATGCCAGCCGTTTCTATAAGAGTGTCAGCAATGTGCTGGCACTCTGATAGAACCACTAGACACCAGGGATACATTACAGAGGAGGCGGGCGGGGGATCGCAATCGCGATCCCGCCCGCCGCACCTCGCGCAACGCCTCCCGCCGCCCGCAACCACCCCCCCCTGCACCCCCGCAGCCAAAATATGATTGGGGGCTGCAGGGGGGGTTAAAGATCAAGAATTTGGGGGCATTAACTCTCTGATCCCCGCGGTCACAGACTGCGGGGATCAGAGATCGCACAGAAGAGCTGCAAACCGCAGGTCTGAATTGACCTGCGGTTTGCAGCGATCGCCCATATGGGGGGGTCACAGGACCCCCCTGGGCATTGTAACAAGGTACCTGCTGAATGATTTCAGCAGGTACCTTGTTCCGATCACTGCCAGCTGAGCAGCAGTGATCGGAACAACTCATGACGTACCGGTACGTCATGTGTCCTTAAGGACTCGGGAAACATGCCGTACCGGTACGTCATGTGTCCTAAAGGGGTTAAAGAGTGTAATGGAGTTAGAAAATTGTTTACAAATGGATCAGAATGGCATAAAAACATAAAATGTCCCTCCTGTTCCATCACCTTATTGGTCCCCGCTGGTCTTTACTTTGTGGTCCTGTCTAGACACAAAGGATATATCAAGAAATGCCACAGTCAGGGAGTGATCGGCTGAGTGGTCTTTCCTGGCCTTTACTGTGTGTCAAAACTGGATCAGGAAATATAGACTGACAGAGAGCTGGTAAGTGTCAAAACGGAGCGGTGGGGACCTGTGCAGTAAATATTGTTTCTATCAATTTTTTTGCCAATCTGAACTGTTTATAAATAAAACCTTTGCAAAAGAGTATAGAAAATAGTCACTTTTATGTTAGCCGCTATATCCCATTACTCAAAAGGACCTCACCAGTATGAAACCTCAGAAACTAATTGTAAAGGTCAGTGGGTATGGACTAGGGTTGTTTCGGGTATTGAAGTTTCGATACCCAATCGATACTTTTCTCTGGTATTGAGCTCGATACCAGGATTAGTATTTTATCGATACTGGGCTGCGCTACTGCACAGCCCAGTATCAGAGAACGTGGCTGCGCTGCTCTCAGCGCGGCCATGTTCTCCTCGGCAGCACAGGGAGAAGGAGGCAGTCTCTCCCTCCCCCTGTGCTGCTTCCACCAATAGAGCGAGAGGGAGGCAGAGGAGGCGGGGTCACTGCCCACCAATGAGGAGTGACTTTTACTATACAGATGCAGGCAGAAGAAGCTCATTGCCGGCACCTGCCTGTGACCGGGCGCTGCAATCCGCGGCAGTTAACCCCTCAGGTGCCGCACCTGAGGGGTTAACTGCCGCGGATCGCAGCGCCTGGTCACAGGCAGGTGCCGGCAATGAGCTTCTTCTGCCTGCATCTGTATAGTAAAAGTCACTCCGCATTGGTGGTCAGTGCGCCCTCCCCCAGTATTAAAGACATTGGCCAATGTCCCCCCTTTCCCCATTATTAAATACATTGGTGGCCAGTGCGCCCCCATCCCCCATTCCTCCCTCCCCCCAGTATTAAAAGCATTGGTGGCAGTGGCCACAGGGTCCCCTCACCTCCTCCTCATTGGTGGCAGTGATCGGAGCCCCAGCAGTGTAATGGCTGCCATGGTCAGCTCCCTGCTGCTGTGTGCACAGAGCACAGGGCAGCAGGGAGAGGGTGAGATCCTATTCCCCCTAATAGAGCTCTATCAGGGTGAATAGGATGAAAAGATCCCAGGTTCTAGCCCCTAAGGGGGAAATAGTTAATAAATAAACTGTAAAAAAGTACACCAAAATATTAAGTATAAATCACCCCCTTTCCCAATTTTACGTATAAAATATATTAACAATAAATAAAATATTACAAGTCCAAACTATTTAAAAAAATCTTCTTTTAAGCAGTAAGCGCCCATAAAAGAAAAGAAAAACTGCACAATTTGCCATTTTATTTTAGTCGCCTTGTCCCCCCAAAAAATAGGATCGGACTGTTGTATTATTGGCCGGACGTTTCATAAAATGAGGAATGCACGCAGCGTTTTTCGGCATTTTTTTTTTTTTTTGGTATCGAGTATCGCAATACTTTTTTATGGTATCGATACCGAATAAAAATTTTGGTACCGAAACAACTCTAGTGTGGACTCACTGTGCCACCTAACCGGTTTGGCTTTTGGCCACCTCTAAGGGCGTTGTCTAAGTGACCTCTATGATTTTGGCCCTTTAGCCCTTTAAAGGGATATTGACTTTGATGCAGGGAGGTCACTAGGTCCCTACCTCATGAGTTGGTCCTGATGTAAGCAGCTAATGGCAAATCAGGGGACACCGGTGAAAAGAGGTCCGGCTAAGGAATCTTCAGATACAGGCCGAGGTCTGGGCAGGCAGGGTTTGTGCAGAGTCAAAAATCAGGCAGTTGGTCAGGACAGGCTGCACAGGTTTGAAGGTCAGATACAAGCCAGGGTCGTACAGAGGAGATCAGCAGGTCAGGAGCAGAAACAGAGTCCGGAAATGAGTGGACGTCAAGACACAGGCATCAGAAAACAGACTAACACACCTTCACAGGAACTAGCTATCTAGTAGACTAAACTGCTCAGGCACAGAGGAGCTTATTTACAATATATGGCCTTGGGTGATTAGGGATTGACTAGAAAGGGACACCCAGGTGCACAACAGAGCTGTCGCGGATGGCCTATAGGAGCCAGCGCAACAGAGGAAAGGCTGGCAAAGCAGTGAGAATGTCCTGGCGCCCGGTGACAGAAGCAGGAAAGAAAATGCCAGGTGCGGGCAAGAGTGTGGCAGCTGCAGTCACGGATAAGTCAGTGGGTGAGACCGCCATAGGGAGAAGGACAGCGGCGGTCATATGCCACCAGTGGAACAATAATAGATGGAAAAGGTCCTTTTGAAAGGTAACTTCTCTGTCAGTCAGATCCCATCACTAAAGCGCCTTGCACATAAGAGGTTCATGTACAGTCAGTGATCCGTGAAAAAATAGGACATGTTCTATATTCTCACAGTTCAGAGACTCGTGTCCCATAGATACCATAAGGATGACGTAAAAAACATTCTGAATCATCATCAGTCGTCTAAAGGGGCCTTAACCTTAGGGCATTTTTTATTGTGTATTGGCTTTAGCTGCACGGCGTCCTTTTTGTTTTGCAACATTGACTGTAAAATTACATGTAATCCCAGTGTTAGGCTACTTTCACACTAGCGACAGCCTTCAGCCTGCTGGATCCATGCTGCCGCTAGTGCACCGTGCAAACATGCTGAGAGGCGGCCTAACCTCCAGCCTGCCCCCGTTATAGTCAATGGGGCCGGAGCGGACTTCTGGCGGCCTGCCGGAACAGCCTGTCAAAGAAGTCTGCCGCTAGTGTGAAAGTAGTCTTAACGAGGGAAAAAGTCACGGATGTCGCGCGACAAGATTAAACAATTCTAATAATTTAGTTTTGTAATAAACATTGTGTAACGTTAACTTCTAGGAAAGAAGAGAGATGGCGCTATGGTTTTAATAACACGGACATCACATGATCAGACGTTTCTGCGGAGCGCTCAGAAGTCACGTGATCAGACATTTCTGCTTAGCGCTATACAATGAACATCACATGACCGGACGTTTCTGCAGAGCGCTCAGAAGTCACATGATCTTTATTATGTTAAATTGTTGATTTTACAAAATTGCTAGAAATAAACATAAAAGAGGCTTATAATACACTAGTCACCTAGATAACTCTATTGTATATTATAACACACTGTACCCATTGTGGGGAGTCGCTCTGGGTGCGGGTGCAGTTTAGAGGCAAAACAAGGAGTCCAGATTGTGCAACAAACAGTGTTTTATTGACACTTGCACGCCATAAATGAAAAACAGTCTCTTTGGTGACAGTTCACACACAACGGAAACAACGTGGCAAAACAAAAACAGGCCAACACAGGTTCAGTCACCTGGGAGGTGTAGGTGCAGGTTCGCACCACGCTGTCGGCCCAGCCGCAGGAGAATCCAGCTTCAGGTAGCCAGGAACAAAACACCACCTTGCTGAGCTCTTTCCTCCAGGTCATAGAACTCCTCAGCCCTGTTAGCAGCTCCAGGATAATCACAGCCTCCAGCTGCTGAGCTGGCTGAGCTTTTAAACCCAGCCCAAAACCAGGACTGGGTCGTGGGGAGCAGCCACCCACCCTACACTTTAGCTGCTCCCGGTAAGAGCCGGCCCGGATCGGCTTTGCAGCCATGCTATTTAAACTCTGTCAGTAGCACTAGCTGCTGCTGACATCAACAAAACGGGCTCTTACCTCACCGAGGCTATGAACCTCGGTGACACATACCTGCCATCCACGACGGCACCCTGCACCTTACCACACCCCCTTTGTTCAACCCTGAGGGGTGGACACATGTGAGGCAGTGGACGCGGGAAAGGGCATCTGCATTTCCCTGCAAGCGACCTGCCCTATGTTCCACGGAGAATTTGAAATTTTGAAGCGATAGGAACCACCTGGTGACCCGAGCATTCCTCTCCTTGGCCTGACTCATCCATTTGAGGGGGGAATGGTCGGTCACCAGACGGAACCTCCTCCCTAACAGGTAGTAGCGGAGACTTTCGAGTGCCCACTTGATAGCCAGGCACTCCCTTTCCACTATGCTATATCTGGACTCGGCGGGGCTGAGCTTACGGCTCAGGAAGACAACGGGATGTTCTTCCCCGTTGACCTCCTGCGACAGTACCGCACCGAGGCCTACCTCCGAGGCGTCGGTCTGTACGACAAACTCCTTGTTGAAGTCGGGTGTCACCAAAACCGGTGACCCACACAGGGCCGACTTCAACGCGGAGAAAGCCTCCTCCGCCTTCTCACTCCAGCTAACCCTCCCAGACTTTTGCCCCTTCAACAGGTCTGTCAATGGCGCTGCTATTGTGGCAAAGTGGGGCACAAACCTCATGTAGTATCCTACAATCCCCAGGAACGACTTTACCTGCCTGGTGGTGACCGGTCGGGGCCAGTTACGAATGGCCTCTACCTTAGTTACCTGAGGTTTGATGACTCCCCGCCCAATAACATATCCCAGATATTTTGTCTCCTCTAACCCTATGGAGCACTTCTTTGGGTTAGCGGTGAGTCCGGCTTTCCTCAGGGCATCCACTACCGCCTGCACCTTGGGTAAATGGCTTTCCCAGTCGGTGCTGTGGATGACTACATCATCTAAGTAGGCCGAGGCGTACCGACGATGTGGTCGCAGCACTATGTCCATTAACCTTTGGAAAGTGGCGGGGCGCCATGCAGACCAAAGGGTAACACCTTGTAGTGATACAGGCCCTGCGGGGTAACAAATGCGGTTTTTCCTTAGCCGACTCCGTTAAGGGTACCTGCCAGTACCCTTTAGTGAGGTCCAGCACAGAAAAATAACGGGCTTGTCCTAAACTTTCAACAAGCTCGTCTACTCGGGGCATGGGATACGCGTCAAACTTGGATACTTCATTTAACTTGCGAAAGTCGTTGCAGAACCGCAACGTCCCATCCGGCTTAGGTATTAGGACTATGGGACTGGCCCACTCACTTTTCGACTCCTCAATGACATCGAGCTTCAACATTAACTGCACTTCCTCCGCGATGGCCCGCCGCCGAGCCTCGGGTACCCGGTATGGTTTTAACCGGACCTTGGCCTGAGGCTCAGTGACGATGTCATGTCGGATGAGAGACGTGCGGCCAGGGAGGTCCGAGAACACATCCGTGTTCCGACTGAGGAACTCCCTGACTTCCTGAACTTGTTTGGAAGACAGGCTGTCTGCAATTTTTACCGTGGTTACGGCTTCACAGGCCTCGAACTGTGGGGCTGGACCCTTTTCACCTAGAAGCCCTGGCCGGGGGCTGTGGTCGTCGGCCGCGTCCCTATCTTTCCACGGCTTAAGTAAATTCACGTGGTACACCTGCTCCGGCTTGCGCCGCCTGGCTGGTGTACCTTGTAATTCACTTCCCCTACCTTCTCGATCACCTCATAGGGGCCCTGCCACCTAGCTAGGAATTTGCTGTCAAGGGTGGGTACCAGAACCAAAACCCGATCTCCCGGATTGAAGTCCCGTACCCGAGCCTGACGGTTGTACACCCTACTCTGGGCTTGTTGCGCTGCCTCCATATGCTCCCGGACCAAGGGCAACACCCTTTCCATCCGTTCCTGCATCTGGGCGACATACTCAATGACACTTTTGTGGGGGACAGGCTGTTGTTCCCATGCTTCCTTGGCGATATCCAACAGGCCCCGAGGGTGTCTGCCATAAAGCAGTTCGAAGGGCGAGAATCCAGTAGAGGCCTGGGGCACCTCTCGCACTGCGAACATGAGATAGGGCAGAAGCAGATCCCAGTCCTTCCCATCTCTAGACACCACCCTCTTTAACATATTTTTAGAGTTTGGTTAAACCTCTCCACAAGACCGTCTGTTTGCGGATGGTAAACGGACGTCCGTAACTGCTTTATACGCAACAATTTACACAGTTCCCTCATTACTTTGGACATAAAAGGGGTCCCTTGGTCTGTCAGAACCTCTTTTGGCAGGCCCACACGGGAAAACATCTCCATTAACTCTTTGGCAATGAGCTTAGCTGAGGTATGTCTCAGAGGCACCGCCTCCGGATACCGAGTGGCATAGTCGAGAACTACCAGAATGTGTTGGTGGCCCCTGGCAGACTTTGGTACAGGCCCAATTAAATCCATAGCGATTCGCTCAAACGGTACTTCAATAATTGGCAGAGGTACCAGAGGACTACGGAAATGTGGCTGGGGGCTAGTTATCTGACAGGTCGGACAGGACTTACAATAATTTTCTACTTCCTTGAACACACTGGGCCAATAAAACCGCTGCAGTATGCGGTCCTGGGTTTTCTGCCACCCCAGGTGTCCCCCAAGAACATGTTGGTGGGCAAGCTCCATGACAAGCTTGCGATACGCTGTGGGCACCACCAACTGTTCAACAGGTTCACCTCGGATTTGGTTCACCCGATACAACATATCCTGCAGAACAATAAATCGTGGGAACATTAATTCAGCCCCAGGTTTCTGGGGTTTACCATCAATCATTACAGCACATTCTCCCAGGCCCTGGTTAGGGTTTGGTCCCGGTGTTGTGCGGTCCCAAAATTTTCCCCGGAGACATTGAGGTCTGCCAACTCAGGTCCCGGTGGCAAGTCCTCCGTGTCTCCCACCATTACACTCAGTGGGGTTGTCTCCCCCTCTACCGCTGGAGCAGTGGTCACCCCTACCGCTGGCCCTTCAGACTCGGGCTCCCAGGGTTCTGGCCTTCCAGTGGTATCAGGCCACTCCACTAGGGTCACCCCTGTCTCGGGTCCCTCAGATACCTTTATTACCGGCCAGCGCCGGAAAACCGGGGAAGTCCCTCCCAAGTATCAGTTCGTGTGGGAGTTTAGTAGCGACAGCCACCTCGTGGGTCCACCTACCAGCCGCGGTGTACAAAGTTACTAGTGCAGTGGGGTAGTCTTTCAGGTCTCCATGGATGCACAGGACCCCGACTTTACGGCCAGTATACTCCGCAGGCCGTACAAGGGCAGCCCTTACCAGGGAGACTAAACTCCCGGAGTCCAGCAGAGCCACCGCCAGAGAGTCTCCCACCTCTACCTGACACAGGTGGTTATGGTCCTGCACCTCACGGGTGCCAGTTGCGCACAGCTTCCGTGCATACAGGGAGTGACGACCCCCGTAGTTCATATCCATCGGCTCATCCCGATGCGGACAGTCGGCCCTGATGTGGCCTGGCTCCTGACACCTCCAGCATACCACAGGAGGCGGACTCGCAGAGGGTATATTCCGTGCAGGCCGCTCTGTCGCCGGACGTCGGAACTGGGGCAGAGGCCTCCGGGGTTTGACTGACCCCTTCCCTGCAAGAGTCCCCTGCAGGTTTCTGGTGGCCTCGTAGCGCTCCACCAGGTCGACCATCTCCAGGGCATTAGTGGGGATACCTGGCCGATCCAGTGCTGGAGGGGATAAGGCAGGGCCCTCCAAAAGATGTCCGCCAACAGTCGATCCAGCCTGACAGTAGGACTTAGTAGATCGGGATGCAGCCACCTAGCGGGTTCAGTCGTTTTAAAGTCCCACTGGTGGACTCTTTGGGCGCGGACCAGCACGTTCACGCCCAGTCTGGCTAGGATCTCTCCTTTCACGGTGTCATAATCTGCCGCTTGATCGTCCGACAAGTCGAAAAACACCTGCTGGGGTCCGGAAGCCAGGAAAGGAGCGACCACCTCAGCCCACTGGTCACGGGTAACTTTTCCCTCACGGCGACCTTCTCAAAAACCGCCAGGTACGTCTCAACGTCGTCTGCGGGGGTCATTTTGGGATCGCCGCACGGACCGCTTCCGGGCATCATGGACGTGGTGGGACGCTCCTGCCGCCTGTAACGCCATCACATGTTGTAGCAGTAGTTGGTTGGTCTCCCGCTGCTGCACGTTAGCCTCTATGAGAGCCTTCACAGCAGCCTCCATGTTGCCAGAAACTCCTGCTTGCAGCTTTGCTGGCTTAATATATTCCATGCACTTTAGAAAAACAAAACTTCGGCGTTCACGCCAGCCTCACTGCGCATGCCCGCATCCGACACCAAATGTGGGGAGTCGCTCTGGTAGACAGCGGTGCGGGTGCAGTTTAGAGGCAAAACAAGGAGTCCAGATTGTGCAACAAACAGTGTTTTATTCACACTTGCACGCCATAAATGAAAAACAGTCTCTTTGGTGACAGTTCACACACAACGGAAACAACGTGGTAAAACAAAAACAGGCCAACACAGGTTCAGTCACCTGGGAGGTGTAGGTGCAGGTTCGCACCACGCTGTCGGCCCAGCCGCAGGAGAATCCAGCTTCAGGTAGCCAGGAACAAAACACCTCCTTGCTGAGCTCTTTCCTCCAGGTCATAGAACTCCTCAGCCCTGTTAGCAGCTCCAGGATAATCACAGCCTCCAGCTGCTGAGCTGGCTGAGCTTTTAAACCCAGCCCAAAACCAGGACTGGGTCGTGGGGAGCAGCCACCCACCCTACACTTTAGCTGCTCCCGGTAAGAGCCGGCCCGGATCGGCTTTGCAGCCATGCTATTTAAACTCTGTCAGTAGCACTAGCTGCTGCTGACATCAACAAAAACGGGCTCTTACCTCACCGAGGCTATGAACCTCGGTGACACATACCTGCCATCCACGACGGCACCCTGCACCTTACCACACCATGTATAAGAAGTGTCACTGCACGTAGATGATGAGCCGGCCCTTACTGACAAGGGGATTTAGCCAAGTCTCTGTGAAGCAGCTAAATACTATCACAGTCCAAGACCAGACCAACAGGGGGCAGAAGTGGTCCCTACAAATGATGGGAAATAGCCAGCTCCTGTAGAGTCAGCTATTGCCGTCACTGGTAAGGACCAGGTCCTTATAATGTATGCTATTCAGCAAACTCCCTATGAGTGGGCTATATACTGTTTCAGTTCAAGACCTGACCACTAGGGGGGGATATTTAGTCACATCCATCCAGCCCCAAATCAATTCTCTCAGCACTTGCCAATCAGCAGCAGCTTCGTCACAGCCCGGCAGCCCACGACGCACCGTGACGCAACAGACACATTGTATGCCAAAATCAGGGGCGGGTGAAAAACACAGAATCGATCGAAATAATTGAAATAAATGACATCAATCGCTTCCTATAACCATCAACAAGCTTCTTACTCCGCTCAACTGGAATTTTGGACCACTCTTCTTTTGCAGACTGCTCCATCTCTCATCTTTGAAGGGTGCCTTCTCCCAACAGAAATCTTAAGATATCTCCACAGGTGTAAAATGGGATTTAGATCCGGACTCATTGCTGGCTACTTCAGAACTTTCCAGCCACTTCAGAACTTTCCAGCACTTTGTTCCCATCCATTTCTAGGTGCTTCTCGATGTATGTTTGGGGTCATTGTCCTGCTGGAAGACCCATGACCTACAGTAGGACACAAGCCCAGCTTTCTGACACTGGGCCCCATTTACACCGGTCAACTGGAATTTTGGACCACTCTTCTTTTGCAAACTGCTCCAGGTCTCTCATCTTCGAAGGGTGCCTTCTCCCAACAGCAATCTTAAGATCTCTCCACAGGTGTTCAATGGGATTTAGATCCGGACTCATTGCTGGACACTTCGAACTTTTCAGCGCTTTGTTCCCATCCATTTCTAGGTGCTTCTCGAAGATTGTTTGAGGTCATTGTCCTGCTGGAAGACCCATGACCTACAGTAGGGCACAAGCCCAGCTTTCTGACACTGGGTCCCATTTTGCAACTCAAATCCTTTGGTGATCTTCAGATATCATGATGCCTTACACAAAGTCAAGGCACCCAGTGGCCAAGGCAGCAAAACACCCTCAAAACATCTTTGAACCTCCACTATATTTAAAAGGCTTATGTCACCTCCAAAAGTCATTTTTAATTTTTGGCCTTATTAAAATCCCTATTGTGCGATTATTCGATGTAAAGTGCTCTTAGTTTCTTTAAAAATCGCACTTTTATAGTATGTTAATTACTTTGCTACCAGCAGGTAGGGCGGTTACTTGCTGGTAGCCACAGCATCCTCCTTTCAAAAAAACACCCCCTCCTCCGGTTGATTGCCAGCGAGCGCTCTCCTCCTCCGGCTGGCCCTGTCTGCATTTCAAATCCCGCGCCTGTGCCTTATGTGTCTTCATTCGGCGCAGGCGCTCTGAGAGACGGACGCTCGCTTCATCTGCACTTCCACAGTGCGCCTGCAGGTGACGTCATCGGCGCAGGCGCACTGTGGAAGTGCAGATGAAGCGAGCGTCCTTCTTTTAAAGATCTCTGGAGATGGACTTGTAACCTTGAGATTGTTGATACTTTTACACAATTTTGGTTCTCAAGTCCTCAGACAGTTCTCCTCTTTCTGTCCTCCATGCTTAGTGTGGCGCACACAGCCGCACAATGCAAAGATTGAGTCAACTTCTCCCCTTTGTATCTGGTTTCAGGTGTCAAAGATAGTCTGGAGGACCTGTCCTGTATTAGGCCTCTTTCACATTTGCATTGTGAGGATCCGGCGTGCACTTCCGTCGCCGGAAATGCCCGCCAGATCTGTTACAACGCAAGACAACTGAAAGCATATTGAAGACTGATCAGTCTTCAATATGCTTTCAGGTAACCATGGCAGCCAGGACGCTACTAAAGTCCCGGCTGCAATGGAAAAGAAGCGGGGAGCTGGGGGAGAAGCTATTTACATTCCGTGCGGCGGCCGGGGCGCTCCTTGATTACGTCACCGGGTCCCTGCATCGCATGGATCACATAGCTATGCCATGTGAGCAATGCGCCGTACGATCCATATGGCGCATTGCTCACATAGCATAGCTATGTGAACCATGCAACGCAGGGACCCGGTGACGTCATCAAGGAGTGCCCCGGCCGCCGCACGGAAGGTAAGTAGCTTCTCCTCCGGCTCCCCGCTGCTTTTCCATGGCAGCCGGGACTTTAGTAGCGTCCTGGCTGCCATGGTTACCATTCTTTAAAGCTAAACGTCGGATCTGGCGATGCGCCGAAACGACGTTTAGCTTAAAGTCGTATCCGGATTAATGCTTTTCAATGGGCATTAATTCCAGATCCGTCCTTGCGGCATGTCTTCCGGATTTTTGGACGGAGACAAATCAGCAGCATGCTGCGGTTTTGTCAACGTCTAAAAAAACGTTCAGTATGTGAACGGAAGACATCCTGATACATCCTGAACAGATTTCTCTCCATTCAGAATGCATTGGAATAAACCTGATCAGTATCTTTCCGTCCTAGAGCCCCGAAGACGGAACTCTAGGACGGAAAGGAAAAACGCTGATGTGAAAGGGGTCTAACACAGATCACCCATTGATGTGAATGGACCCCATGGAGGCACTACACTGGTATTAAACACTTATTATAGCTGATTTTTAGGGTCCATTCACACGTCCGCAATTCTGTTCCGCATTTGCGGAACGGAATTGCGGACCCATTAATTTCAATGGGGACAGACTATGTCCCGGCCGGGTCCGCAATTGCGGATCCTCACTTCCCGGTCCGCAATTGCGTTCCCGAAAAAAATAGAACATGTCCTATTCTTGTCCGCAATTGCGGACAAGAAAAGGCATTTTCTATGAGAGTGCCGGCGATGTGCGGTCCGCAAATTGCGGAACGCACATCGCCGATGTCCGTGTTTTGCGGATCCGCGGATCCGTGGATCTGCAAAACACACACGGACGTGTGAATGGACCCTTAGTGGTCCCAACAGAGGAACTGAAATCTCCAGCAAAGAGCTGTTGAGCCAGGGGAAAAGCTGTAGATTACACAGTGTACAGAGCTTTCTGGCCGGCTGGTCTTGGTTACAGTGGCCAGGGTTGAGGTGGCCCCAACGCTATACTAGGTCCCCTGGACACCGTTGAGGTGTCACGTGTTGCTGCTGTCCGGAAATGATGGTAAGGCATGAGGAAGGCTGACTGCCTTTGAGCCGAAACGCCTGCGTCTTTTTGTCTTGCCATGTGTGGTGAATAAAGTGAAGAAATTGAATTTGGTGAGTGCCGGTCCTTTTCCTCTGTATTCTGTTGGACGTTGTTCCTGGGACGCGTGCACCACACCGCTGATATCGGAGTGCCGACTGATTTCCATATATATGAACTACAATATGTGACGAGAAAACAATCTGGATAAGTAAAAGCGTTATAAAGGTATCACCACATAAAGGGACACATGTCAGATTTGCTAAAAATGGCCTGGTCCTTAAGGTGAAAAATGGCAGAGTCCTGAGGGGGTCAGTTTCCTTCTATCTCCGTGACGCAGTTGACTTATAATCAGAAAGCCCTAGGCTTCAGGACATTCCTGAAACTAGACCCACTGCCACAAGAACTTACTTGGCTGGAACGACTATTTGCACGACGTTCCCCTGTTCCTAAACTTTTTTCTAGGATATATAAGAAACTGATTATACTTCCCCTGAACTCCCAGCTACATTGTATCAGGACCTGGGAACAAGAACTAGGCTAGACCCTCATCCCCTTGGAAATCTCCCAGGTATACAAATAAAGCTATGGTCCCTCTCGGTGCATTACACTATAGGAGACTATAAATTGATGCTGGTCGCTGGTAGAAAACACCTGTTGTCTTGCATAGCATCCATGCCTCTATACCTAATCTATGGCACTGTCTGTCCTGTGTAGGTACCTATGTCCACCTCTGGTGGGATTGTGCCCTCATAAAACCATTTGGGCAAAGGGTTGGAGAGATTATAGCTAAAGTCTGCCCGGGTGCCCCATCCCCAACCCCAAGAATTCTCTTAACCCCGGTGTTCCCGCCACGCTTTAATAGACAGCTCTGGGACACTCTGGTGGTAGCTGCAAAAGCACTGATCCCACTTCACTGGAGAGACACTACTGCCCCCTCGTTTTCCCAATGAATCCACAAAGTAGCCCAAATATCCTGCATGGAAGGGCTCAGCTATATAGCAATATGCAATCTCCCTAAGTTTCACAAACTTTGGAATGCCTCAAAGGGAGTTCGTGTCTGCACTTACCGTTGACTTTTTGCCATGACCTTACGCAAATGAACCGCCATTGGTGCTTGTCGGGGGTTCTGGTCCTCTTTCTATAACTTGAGCTAACTTTTCCATTGATGTGGAATGAATAAGGACTTTGTTATTCTGCCATCTCGCCCCGGAGGTCATGTTTGCCTCTGGCCTTTTGCGGCTTAGCATTCTTTTCATTATTCGTCGCTATACCTAAATATTTGGTTCTGTTTGTTTTATGTCTGTGATGTCTAAACATTTCGTATGCCCTAATATAAACTCAATAAAAAGAAATTTGCAACAATAGGTCAGTCTTCTGGTTTTGGTGATAACCAAGTTTGGCTTTTTCCCTCCAAAACACATTCTTCTTTAAAAATTATGGTAACTATGGAAAATTACCAGCTTCTCATTATTAGCTAGAAAGTCCCAAAAGTCTCCTAGCATTCATTAACTCTTTTCACAGTGCTAGGTGGCTTCTTTTCTATCTCTCAGCTCTGGCCTCCACTCCTCTGCAATGATCAGCTGCTATGCGGTCCTAGGTACATCCTGGGGTGTTGTACCCTTATGACTAATACCAATCACCTCCACTGATAGCTAGCTACATGCAGGAATATTGCTGAATCTGCATGCCTCCCAAGTCTCTCTCTTTTGGAGTGACAGTTGCTATTTTTGACCCAAATCATTCTGTCCCTCTTTACTGTGGACCTTAAAATGTCCAAGTGTCCATGGTGTCTGTGATGTTATGTCCATGATGGCGTCAGTGATAGGGGAGTGTCTCTATAACTAGCAGAGGTGGCAGAGGCTATAAACTAGCGGGGTGTTTTTAGGGCAGAGAAAGGAGAAGTGCATCATGGGTTTGGTTGGATACAGCAACAGGAAGTGCTACATACAGGATGGAAAGAAATCAGAGAGCTTGGTTTACATGGTGAAAATGAGTGAAATGGGTCAGGAGAAAAAGCATGGGAAAGATGTAGGTGAGGTAAGAAACTACATGAGCAGATCTGTTAAATACTATAGTAATGGAAAACCCCTTTAAGGTGACCTTTACTTTTTAAACTATAATGTGCTGATATATGTCATTGGGCTCCATCAAGCGCTATTCGGGTCTGTTGTCTGATGGATCTGTCAGAATTTTGTTTTCTGCTCCTATGATTGAATAGAAAAACTGAAGTGAACTCAGCGTAAGTACATCAGAAAACTGCATGACTTTTACACATTAAAAATGGCTAAAACCGAATACCGCATTAAAATGATCAGCGTGTAGTACATGTAAGACTTCTAAAAGAACACTAGATGGCGGTATGAGCCTGTGCACTACTACTGCTCACTACCAGACTCCAGCAGGATGTAGGAGTAATCTTATCACATAAGGATGATCGCGCAGTATACAGCAGCGCTAACGAGGAGATATAAATAATATATGGAGGCGTCAGTGGGCCACGGAAGTACCAAGACTGAATGATGCCACTGAGCCAAAATCCATCCGAACTTCTCTTTTTCCATTTACTAAAATGAAGAGAAATTGAACATTTAAGGCGAGGGCTACACGGCGACCTGTGGCTGCGCGACATAAGATCACAACTAGAGTTGAGTAAGGCGAGCTTCGGATGCTTAATCCGAAGTTGCTTTGTTCAAAACTTCGGAGTAAGTGTCCATTCACACGTCCGTGAATGTGTCCGCACCCGCTCCGTAATTCTGCGTAATGGGTGCAGACCCATTCACTCTTTATGGGGCAGGAATGGATGCGGAGAGCACACTATGTGCTCTCCGCATCCGCACATCCGGAGCGCGTCCCTGAATAGAACATGTCCTATTCTTGTCTGCAATTGCGGACAAGAATAGGCAGTTCTGTGGGGGTGCCGGCCGGGTGTATTGCGGATCCGCAATACACCACGGACGTGTGAATGGACCCTAATACTGTACGGAGATTCGTCTCCGTACAGTATTAGAATATATGACTGGTACCTCAGAACTGAAGCCGAGTTTGGTTTCAAGTTTTAAAGTGGTTTTCCACTTTATAAATCAACAACCGAACTTATTCAACAAAGTCACGCGCGACTTCGTGAATAACTTACTTGGCTCATTGGAGCCCATACATTCTAATGCTGTACGGAGACAAATCTCTGTACAGTATTATTCCGAAGTTTTCTACAGCTGAGATCAGGGAAGCTGTTATGTGCCGGTGATTGCGTGGAGCCTCGCGCAGGCTTCAATACTTATCACTGGTATATTACAATACAGGCCTAAAGGTGGCAGCACTGTATTGGAATACAGTGAATGGTGTGTTCTGTGATGGATAAATACCCATCACTGAATACAACTGGCAACCTGATAGTTATAGTCACCTAGAGTGACTTAAAAAAGTTTCTAAAAATATAAAAGTTCAAATCACTCCCCTTTCCCAAAAATTACATCACTGCATCCGAAAACACCCATACTATTAAAATCGAACAATATTTATCCAATACTGCAAATGGCGTAACAGGGGAAAAAAAATTTAATGGCCAATTCGCCATTTTTTGTCACTTCACTTCCCCCAATAATTTGAATAAAAAGTGATCAAAAAGTCACACACACTTCAACACTTTACTGCATAGGGAATGCCGTAAAAAAAAAACTTAAAACTGTGGCTTTTTTTTTCCAATTCCACCCCATTTAGAATTTTAGCTCCCCACTAGATCATATAAAATATTAAATGATGCCATTAGAAAGTTGTCCCGCAAAAACTAAGCCCTCATACGGTTACGTGAACGAAAAAATTTAAAAGTTATGGCTCTGAAAAGGAGGGGAGTGAAAAACGAAAATGCAAAATTGGAAAATGGCAGTGTTAAAGAGGTTTTCCGGGAATAAGGGCTCATTCACAGGGCCCTAGGGGGCCGTTCCGTGCATTGGGCACTGCAATTTTCGGTCCCCAATGCACAGGCAACCTCAATACGGCCGCCGGGATGAATCCAGACCCATACAACTTGAATGGGTCTGCATTCGTCCGTTCCACAAAAAGAGCATGTTCTATCTTTTTGCGGAAAGGAGGTACGGAACAGAACCCTACGGAAGCACTCCGTAGTGCTTCTGTAGTGTTCCGTTCAGTGATTCCGTTCCGCATCTCCGGATTTTCGGAGATTGAAGTGAATGGGTCCCCATCCGTGATGCGAAATGATCACAGAACGGTGCCCGCAATACGGCAACAGGCAGCACACGTTCATGTGCATGAGCCCTAAAATATTGATGGCCTATCCATTGGATAGGTCATCAATAACTCATCAGTGATAGTCCGACTGCTGACAAGCCTGCCGATCAACTGTTTGAAGAGGCAGCAACACTCCTGTGATCGCTGCAGCCTCTTCACAGCTTACCAAGCACAGCGCCGTACATTGTATAGTGGCTGTGCTCGGTATTGCAGCCTAGGCCCATTTACTTGAATAGGATTGAGCTACATATAAGCCAGGTGACTGATCAATAGGAAGACTATCACTGATAGGACCGCCCACTGGACTCCTAAGCATAGAAAGATCAGGAATGTAAACAAATGAACTACAACTTATATGGCAATCTGCTCAGTTCCTCCTGCTTTATAACATGCTACCCCTTGATCAGACATCATCTTCAAGGTGACAGGTTCCCTTGAAATGCCTTGGACACCCATGAAATGGAACATTTTTGTACATGTTAGGATCTGTTCACACACACACACTGTGTGTGAAGTGTCCATATTTATATTGACCCCAACAAATGGCAAAAAAATAGTCTTCTGGGTATCTGTCGGGCTGGTACATATAAGGGTACTTTCACACAGGCGTTTTGGATTCTGTTTGTGAGATCCGTTTCAGGGCTCTCACAAACGGTCCAAAACTGATCAGTTCAGCCCCAATGCATTCTGAATGGATAAGGATCCGTTCAGAATGCATCAGTTCGGCTCCGTTCCGCTTCTATTCCGTTCTGGAGGCGGACACCAAAACGCAGCATGCAGCATTTTGGTGTTCGTCTGAAGAGGCGGAGCCTAACTGATCCGTTTTTTTTTTCTACAATGTAAGTCAATGGGGACGGATCCGTTTTCAATGACACAATATGGTGCATTTGAAAACGGATCCGTTCCCCATTGACTTTCAAAGTAATTCAAAACTGATCCGTTTTGGACTTTGTCATTTTTCTTTAAAACTAATGCAAACGGATCCGTTCTGAACGAACACAAACGTTTGCATTAGAGGTGCGGATCCGTCTGTGCAAATAAACAGGCGGATCCGCACCAACGCAAGTGTGAAAGAGGCCTAACTTTGTATTATCTCCTGGAGTCACAAAAAGATTGGGCATGCTGAAATCCATTTCCTTTTTTTCTCCGACATCGGGGGAGGGTTGGGCAACCCCCACCCATATACACCCAATCCCCCTCCATCAGTGGGTTTGGATTACCATGAGACCAGAGCTTCATAGTACGGTCCTGCATGTAAACGTGCATGCAATAAGAAACCTGCCATTGTACTGCATAGTGAGCGGGAGGGCAATCAATAGTTATTTTCCGATTGGTGGACAAAATCCCCAAATGACCTCCTAAAAATTCATGGTGGAACCCCAATGCTAATGTTGAAGCCACCACTCTTGTTTGCTATGCCGCAGGTAATTGATATTGGCATTGCTCCTAACATTTACAGTGCAGCTTCCATCAGGTCAAGGCTGGGATAAACCGCAGCAATATAATCAAAGGATTAGAAGCTGTGATTGTGCAGACCAGGCGGACCTGTTGTTGCTCACCGCTCTAGTATATCTGAACTATTTTTTCAGATAGGAGAAGCATATGGTGTTATTATGGTGCCATGTACACCCAGTGATTATCAGCTCCTACACGGTTACACCTACCCCTCTGATCATTTTATCAGCCAACTGCACCTTCCACACTAAAACACAGAGGGCCGACCACTGAAAAGTTCACTGATCATAAAGAGGTTGACTTATCAGACCGGGGTCCCAGTGCAAGAACCCATAGCAAAAGAAATATTTTGCTAAGGGAAGTGATGTCCAACCAGGCAATGTTTCCCTTTGGAGGCCACTTCACATGAATGGTCATCCATATAATTAGAGGATGGCTTGAGTTCTCAGGAACAGGAGCTGCTCCTACAGCGAGGCTCTCAGTTCTGGATTATTGAGTGGGATCTGGATTGGTGACTTTCCTCTGTGAGATCCATTTGCTATAACAGAGCCCAAGATGACTCTATGAACTTTTCTCATTATCAATTGCAATTTTTTTCCCTTTTATTATATATGTAGATCTACTATGTACCAAATTTTTCACTTTAGAAGACGCACCTAGGTTTTAGAGGAGTGAAATAAGGAAAATATTTTTCATTAGCCCTCAGATCAGACCCCCAATCTTCATCAGGCCTCAGAGAGATCCCAATCTTCATCAGACCTCAGAGAGATCCCAATCTTCATCAGACCTCAGATCAGATGCCAATCTTCATCAGACCTCAGAGAGATCCCAATCTTCATCAGACCTCAGAGAGATCCCAATCTTCATCAGACCTCAGAGAGATCCCAATCTTCATCAGACCTCAGAGAGATCCCAATCTTCATCAGACCTCAGATCAGATGCCAATCTTCATCAGACCTCAGATCAGATGCCAATCTTCATCAAATCCCAAATCTTCTTCAGACCTCATTAGTATTTGCTTTATAAGGTGCACTGCCATTTTCCACCACTTTTGGGTGAAAAAAGTGCATGTTATAAAGAAAAAAATACAACATTATTTTTCAGTTTGGGTTCCATAAAGCCACTCGGGGGCCTAAACACCAAATGCTTAATACACATTGTGGTTTTAAAGCAGTTTCTACTGTGAAATTAAGCAGAACCACAATATAAGTGCATAGTGCAATGATCAGTAAGGACCTGCACATGGTCACAGGAGCATATGTGTGCAGGTCCTCTTGCTGTTAAAGGACATGTGTACAGGTCCTGAAGCCAGAGGGAAAAACACCATGGAGGTAGTGGAGGAGCTACTGTCTAAGTGTATGGAGTCTGGTCTGGAGTCTGTATTAGTTTAGGGAGTCTGGTCTAGGGGGTACATTTAGGGTCTCTGCTCTGGATGTGTATCAAAAGTCTTTTTGTGGTATGGGTCTGTATTCAGAGGGTCTGGTTTGTATTTATTTAGGTGGTCTGTTCTGTGGTTTGTCAATTCACAGAAAAAACTAGATAAAACATCCTGCGCGATATGATATTAAGTGCGCGGATGAACATGGCTGCATTTATAAAATCACAGAAAATGGTGCACTAAAATAAATGCAAACATTATGTGGAATAAGCCCTCATTCTAATAACGTCTGAGACACTTAGTCAACATATTTTGATCAAAACACATCTAAGCCCACCCACCAAGCGACACGGTGGTCTCAGTCCAGGCGCAGGATGTTTTATCTAGTTTTTTCTGTGAATTGTTTAACTTGTCTTGAAGGAGTGGCACCTTCATGTGTGAATACGCTCCTATACAGGGGTGAGATTCATGTGCACTAGTGTCCCGCCCATCTAATAGGCGATCTTGATTAAGGTGGTACATATAGGTGTGTGTGTCCCTCCTCCCACCGGTTGCTGAAGCACATGGAGGTAACAAGGGGCAACACACCATATGTGCGGGACTGCGCTCCTGTAGAAAAAATGCGCAACAGCATTAATAGGTTTAGCGTAGTTACCCGCCTGGACTGAGACCACCGTGTCGCTTGGTGGGTGGGCTTAGATGTGTTTTGATCAAAATATGTTGACTAAGTGTCTCAGACGTTATTAGAATGAGGGCTTATTCCACATAATGTTTGCATTTATTTTAGTGCACCATTTTCTGTGATTTGTTCTGTGGTTTGTATTTATCCTGGGGTCTGGGGAATGAATTTAAGTTGCTATAGAGGCTGCAGAAGCGATACATGTCTCAGCGTCAACCCAGCAGTCTCCTGGAGAAGATGTCATGGCCTTCTGGGTCAGATGGAGAAGAGGAGGAAAGAGAATGTCTACAATCAGACAAGATGTAGGGGGTACAGGAAAGGGATTTAGGGGTCATTATATCAGACGACCTAAAGGTGGGCAGACAATGTCATAGAGCAGCAGGTAATGCCAGCAGAATGCTTGGGTGTATAGGGAGAGGCATTAACAGTAGAAAGAGGGAGGTGCTCGTGCCGCTCTACAGAGCACTAGGGAGACCTCATTTGGAGTATTGTGTGCAGTACTGGAGACCATATCTGCAGAAGGATATTCAGAGAAGAGCTACTAAACTAGTACATGGATTGCAGGACAAAACTTACCAGGAAAGGTTAAAGGACCTTAACACGTATAGCTTGGAAGTAAGAAGAGACAGAGGGGATATGATAGAAACTTTTAAATACATAAAGGGAATCATCACGGTAAAAGAGGAGAGAATATTTAAAAGAAGAAAAACTTCTACAAGAGGACATAGTTTTAAATTAGAGGGGCAAAGGTTTAAAAGTATTATCAGGAAGAATTACTTTACTGAGAGAGTAGTGGATGCATGGAATAGCCTTCCTGCAGAAGTGGTAGCTGCAAATACAGTGAAGGAGTTTAAGCATGCATGGGATAGGCATAAGGCCATCCTTCATATAAGATAGGGCCTGGGGCTATTCATAGTATTCAGTATATTGGGCAGACTAGATGGGCCAAATGGTTCTTATCTGCCGACACATTCTATGTTTCTATGTTTCTATGTCTTTATAGAGGAGCTGTCGTATCTAAATATAGTAAATCCTTGTATTCCACTGGGACACCATCAGTATGTAGGGATGCAGCCTATTGATAAACTTTTACACTTGCGGCAGAGTGATCCGGCAATCTGCATGCAAACGGAAAGCATGCAGAGAGACGGATCTGTTATATATTTTTTTCACATTTTTACTGGACGGATCCGATTACTTAATCAGCCACTGAGCCCGATGATCATGGAAGCTGAGTTCAGCGGGCACAAGAACAGGTGACGGTGGGGGTTTCTCCAATGCTGGTAGTTGTGGCGTGATCTTGATGTACTAGGTCCCATTAACTACCTGAGGCCTTTGAAATAGTATTAAGTGCCTTCCAAGACCCCTGGCAGATAGTTGACTTTTCTGGAGGAAACCACTGCCATCCAACCTTTTGCCCTTCAGCGGCCACTAGAGTGGAAATATAGTATTACATGGTGCCATTGAAAATAAAGCTATTTAAATTTAAACATGTTAAAAAAATTAAAAAGAAGTCCAAGGGGGTGATTACTTTTCATAGGCTCTGAATTATGGAGACTACTGGATGCTTTATCCTTATATGACCTAGGATGCAGCCAGCCTGGTGACAGACTCTTACAAGGTAAGGTGAGATGTCCCGCGTCCTGGTACACACTTGTATTGTCACCGCGGGGGTCTCAGGAGGAACAAAGGTCACTCTAAATAGTGGAAATGTAATCTTAGTAGTAAGACATAAGACAGACAGGGAGAGGAGACAGGAATTGGTGGAGTATGGGACGTCATAGACAGAGGCACTTCCAGCCCTATCGATACACTGCGAGACGAATGACCTTTCCATAACTAATAATAAATGTCTCGTCCCTGTCAGGTAACAGGGAAGGATTAGGAAGTCTTCATAGATGTCACTAAAGGGCAAAAGAATCAGCGCAAAGCTGAGAACGTAAAATATCCTACAATTTTGAATATAAATTTTTTGGGGGAGGGGGGGGGGGGGGTTAGGGCACCAGTCATGAAATACCAAAGATGCCAGTAAAAGGTTAACCTAGTATGTGCAGACAGTATGCATTGTATGCACGGTAATTTGAGGAGCTCTCCAATGTGCCTCTTCATGCCTGCCGCTCTCCTTTTGACTGTCGGCGCGGATTGCATGCCACGTACCATGTCCCCCGGCGTCCTGGTCTCCAACGTCCTTTCCATGCTCTTGCCTGATGCACCCTTTCCAAATGGTTGTGGTCCCTGGGTATTTAAGGCACCATCTTCAGCAGGAGGATGCCTGAACTTTAGGTTCCCTGGTGACCAGCAAAGATGTAGTGTAGTATTATTTACCTGTGTTCATCCTGCGTTATCTCCTTCCTCTATTCCTGCTGTATTTTAAGTGTGCGCCTCTTCACTTTCAAGTACAAGTTCAGTTTGTGTTTAAATTTAGGGTACTTTCACACTAGCGTTATTCTTTTCCGGTATTGAGTTCCGTCCTAGGGGCTCAATACCGGAAAAAAATGGATCAGTTTAATCCTAATGCATTCTGAATAGAAAGCATTCCGTTCTGGAGGATGCATCAGTTGAGTCCCTCTTACGTTCTTTGGCCAGAGAAAATATCCATGTTTTCTCCATCCGGAACACTTGCCGGAATGCCGGATTCGGCATTAATTTCCATTGAAATGTATTAGTGCATTAAAATTACCGCATAGACAGAACCGGTCTTCTGGTCTGCGCATGCGCAGACCTTTAAAAATGTGAAAAAGATAAATACCTGATCCGTTTTTCCAGATGACAACCGGAGAGACGGATCCGGTATTGCAATGCATTTGTGAGACTGATTCGCATCCGGATCCGTCTACAAATAGTATCTGTTTGCATACAGATTGCCTGAACCACCAGGCAGTTCCAGCGACGGAACTGCCTGCCGGAATCCAACAACGCAAGTGTGAAAGTAGCCTAACCCAGTCTGTCTTCCCTGTCTGTGCTCAAGTCAAGTCCCCAGCCATCCTGCCTGGTGTTTGCCTCATCACAACTCCACCCTCCACCTGTGTCTGCATTAACTGTGTACTGTCTGGATCTATAAAAAAAAACAGCATTCTAGTTTTGGTGATTGTTAAGACTATATCCGCGGTCTTCGTGTCTTTTTGGTGCGTTTGATGTACCCTGAGCTTCTGATGCTTGCACCAGAGTCCCTGACCTCAGTAGGCAAATGGACGAGTATTCAAGGCTCTGGCTTGCGTGCAGTTCTCTTCTGTACTGCGCCTGTGCCGGATACTGAAGCAAAAGGCGCGGCACGAGACTTTAGGTGATGACGTTTATGCTGCCTGGCCCTGACAATCAGAGTGCAGAGGGTGCAGCAGTTGCAGAGAGAGCAGAGACTCTAGCTGTAATGACAAAGGCCCCCGTTGCTGCTATAGGCTGGTTTGCATATATTAAACCTTCAAACCAAGCGCACATGTAACCGGTCAGTCAGTTTCATAGGTACGAATCTGCTTCACTTATACTCTGTACTGTAATTTAATAAAATAATGTGGTTGCATAAATATGCACACCCTTAAACTAATACTTTGTTGCAGTACCCTTTGAATTTATGACAGCGTTCGGTCTTTTCGGGTAGCAGTCTATCAGCGTGGCACATCTAGACTTGGCAATCTTTACCTGCTCTTTCTTGTAAACGCTCTCCAAACCTGTCAGATGGCGAGGACGTCTCCTGTGTGCTGCCCTCTTCAGGTCAGATTTTAAATTGGTTTCAGGTCTGGGCTCTGACTGGGCCATTCCAATACTTTCATCTTCTTCTGGTTAAGCCATTCCTTTGTTCATGTGCTTGGGGTTGTTGTGCTGAATGGTGACATTCCTCTTCATCTTCAGCCTTTGAGCAGAGGCCTGAGGTTTTTGTGCCAAAATTGACTGATATTTCGAACTGTTCATAATTTCCTTCACCATTCCTGAATAAAGCCCCAGTTCCAGCTGTAGAATAACAGCCCCAAAGCATAACGCCGCCTCCACCATGCTTCACTGCGGGTATGATGCACTTGGTGACGCGCAGTGTTGGCTTGCTCCAAATGTCCTTTTCGGAATAATGGCAAAAAAAGTTCAACCTGGGTCTCATCAGACCATAACAGGTTTTTCCACATGCTTTTGGCTGACTTGATGTAGGTATTGGCAAAACACAGCCGGGCTTGGATGTTTTTCCATCCTGCCCCTCATGCATGCACAACTTTCGTCTCCGCTCCAAAATCATCTTCTGAGCGGAAACCTAACGGACCCCATTATAGTCTATGGGGTCCTTGGCTTCGTTCACATCACTGTTATGTGCCGAATTGTCCTTTCCGTTCTCCTGCTCCTAAACGGAGCAGGAGAACAGAAAGGCTGAATGGTGATGTGAGCGAAGCCTTAGACATGTGAAGAATATGGGAGATTGTCGCATGCAGTACACAACCAGTACTTGTCAGAAATTCCCGCAGCCGTCTGGACCGATTTTCTTCTTGTCTTTTCATCAATTTTTGAGGGCCGTCTAGTTCTTGGTAATGTCACTGTTGTGCCAAACTATAAACACTTATGGATGACATCTTCACTGTGTTCCATGGTATATCTAATGCCTTGAAAATATTTTGTACCCTTCTCCTGATTCCTTTCAACAACGAGTTCCTATTGACGTGATGTAAGGCTAGTTTCACACTAGTGTTCAAAGTTCTGGCAGGCTTTTCCGGCATAGCCTGCTGGAGGTCTCTGGACCTGGCATTGCCGGACGCTGCCTGGATGCCCACTGGCCCCAATAACTATAATGGGGATCGGTGTAGATCCAGACGCAACCCGGCAAATATGCTGAGAATCAGCTAGAATAAAACCGCTGCTGGGACAGGAACTCTTAATGTTAGTGTAAATTTAATCTAAGCTGTTTACGGACCATGGCTTCTGCTGTAAAATGCATCTAAGAAAATGTCAGGAGAATCCTACTAGATGAAGTGAACTTTGTATGGGGTTCACCAGAATCACTGTGTACTGGCTACTATTTAACAGGACTTTGAATGTAATCGGCTATTTCTGAACATAACCACGTTCCCAATTATAAAGAGGGTATTCACACTTGATCCAGTCCCCTCTTGAATTCCTTTATTGTACTTACCATCACCACCTCCTCAGGCAGAGAGTTCCATAGTCTCACTGCTCTTACCGTAAAGAATCCTCTTCTATGTTTGTGTAGAAACCTTCTTTCCTCCAGATGCAGAGGATGTCCCCTCGTCACAGTCACAGTCCTGGGGATAAATAGATGATGGGGGTGATCTCTGTACTGACCCCTGATATATTTATACATAGTTTTTAGATCTCCCCCCAGTCACCTCCTGCAGATTTTTTTTTTCTAATTAAATTTTTATTGAGCTTTTTGGTGTAACATATTCTTTTCAGAAACAAATAGGCTTATAACAAAGATGCATTATGAAGAAGCACACATAACATACAATGCTCAAAAAGTAGTAAGCCACGCAACGGTGTGGATAGGGACAATTAAGAAAACATGGAATATAACTACTGATAAAATAACTTAAAGAAAAAGAGGGACAGGAGGGGGTATGGGGACAGAAGGGGGTATGGAAGGGGGGGGGGGGTAAGGTAAGGAGGGGTAAGGAGTTAAGCATTTGTATATTCCGGAACGTCTCCGAAGAGCGGAACTCGTCCCAAGGGCCCCAAGTCTTCAAGAGTCTTTAAGAGTCTAAGGGTGTGACACTAATTAGGTCCTCCATTCTCTGGTATAAAGTGATTTCCTCAAACCATTCTTCTGGTGAGGGAGGGTAGTGGGATTTGCAGTGTCGTGGAATGACTGCTTTTGCTGCTTGAATCATGTATTTCAGAAGTAAGTTTTTGTAGGCAGGAATATTTAGGTCAAGCACAAAAAGTAGGAGCGCTTCAGGGGAGTTCTGGACAGGAATGCCCATCACTTCTCTGATGGTTTTGTGTACAAAGTCCCAAAAGGGGCGCAGAACAGTACAATTCCACCAAATATGGATCATCGTACCTTCCTCTGTGTGACATCTCCAGCAGTGGTCCAACACTGTGGGAAACCATTTATGGAGAAGCATTGGCACCCTGTGCCATCTGGACAGGATTTTATAGCTCGTTTCCTGGGCCTTAGTAGAAATCAGCGCTTTATGGGACAAGAGAAAACTGTTATTCCACTGACAGGGTGAAACAGTTTGTATACAGTTGATATGTTTCTAAGCACCACTGAGGGGGCTATGCACATTTGTTCAAATGTTGTGAGATTTCGATTTAACGTATGGGTCATAGAAGAGTAGAAGTGCTGGAGTTGTAGGTATTTATAGGAGCTGCGTGCTAAAGTGAGGGGGGTCCCTAACAATTGAGATAAGGGCTTTAGGGAGGATCCCGATAGGAAATGGCAAAATCTAAGTGGACAAGCTTTCGTACCCTTGAGAAAGGCGTGAGGTGAGTGCCCTGGAGGGAAGCGCGGGTGGTCAGTTATTGGGACCAGGGGATCTTTGGGATCAATTAAAGATGTGTGGCGGTTTATGGATGCTATTATTGCATAGGTGTGGTGGGTCGTGAAGGAACTCTTAGAATTGGTAGAGCGTGAGGTGCAAAGAACAGGGAGAAGAGTCGTGTGCTATGTGTACCCAAGGTTTCTAGGTATCAATGCGCAGCATGTCCAAAAGCCAGGCGTAGGCAGTATGATAGTAGAGGCAGCAGTCCAGGAGACCAACCCCCCCTCCCCCCCATTTCTTTAGAACGGGTCAGTAGTGTCAAATGAATCCTTGGTTTACCAGGTGACCATACAAATTGCGTTAAGCATGAGTGTATTTGGGACCAGAATACGGCCGGAATACGGAGAGGGATGGTCTGCGGGAGTGATTTTGGCGGCAAGTTCATCTTCAATATACTAATTCTGCCAAACCAGGAGAAATCTCGTCGATGCCAGGTCTCCAAGTCCCTCTGGAACTGCTGGAGGAGAGGGGTAAAATTTAAGCTATAGAGTCGCAACAGGTCGGCAGCAATTTTTATACCTAGGCACATTATCTCATTTAATGGCCAGGCAAAGGGGAAAGAGGTTTTAAGTGAAGAGACCAAGGTATTAGGTAGGGAGACATTTAGGGCCTCAGACTTGGTCATATTAATCTTAAAGTTGGTCCAGTCACCAAAGTGGGAAATCTCACGGAGCAAAGATGGCAAGGAAATGTGGGGGTTAGTTATATAGAGCAGGAGGTTATCCGCAAAAGCTGCACATTTGTATTCATGATCTCCAATGTTTACTCTGGAGATGTCTGGGTTGGCGCGTATAGGGGACATAAGATGCTCCATAACCAGGACGTAGAGCAGAGGAGACAATGGACAGCCGTGTCTCGTCCTATTGTGGATGGAAAAGGGAGGAGAAAGAGTGCCATTGATTTTGACTCGTGCTGAGGGTTGTTTGGTACATACTGAAAATCTTCGACAAGAAAGGGGAGAGGGAAGACGAGAAACACTTGTAAAACCTGGCCGTGAACCCGTCAGGACCTGGGCTCTTGCCACCCGGTAGGAATTTGAGGACGGCTTGGAGTTCGGCTTCCGTGAATGGTGCTTATAAAAGAGCAAACTCAGATAGTTTGGGGGCTGAAAGAGGGGTTCAGGCGTATGGTCAGGTTGCGCTGGGGAGGAGCGGAACAGGTTGTATAGCACAGAGTAGAAAGAGCGGAAGGAGGAGGCAATTTCTGAGGTGGTGTGTTCCAAGCGATCCGCAGAGTTTTTGATAGCGGGAATGTGGGAGACAGCTAGTTTTCCTCTGAGAGCCCTTGCCAGCAAACGCCAACTCTTGTTTCCGTATTTGTAGAATTTACTACGACATATTTGGATCATACACTTGTAAGACGTCTCCAGGAGGCGTTTAGCGTCTAGACGTGCGTTGTGGAGATCACGGAGAGTTGTCAAGGAGAGTGCTCGTTTGTGGGCAAGTCCAAAGAAGCGACCTTTTGTAACGCAAGTTTGAGAGAATTTGCTCTCTCCTTCTTGAGACGGGAGCCATGTTTAATGAGAACACCGCACAGAACACATTTCAAGGCTTCCAATTGTATTGGAAGAGGAGTGGGGTCTGCGCTGTGGTCAAAGAAAAAGTTTGTTACGGTGGTGGTCAGATTGGCAGCGTACACCTGTTCAAGAAAGAGAGATTCATTTAAGGGCCAAGTCCACTCATATTTTGTGAGGAAAGGGAGGTTTAAGGAGCAGAATACCGGGGCGTGGTCAGACCACAGAATATTGCCTATTTGTGTGGAGTCCAACCATAAGAGGGCTGGTTGTTAAAGTAAAATATAGTCTATTCGGCTATAGGAGGAATGAGGAGCGGAATAAAAAGTATATTCTTTATCCGCTGGGTGTTGGAGGCGCCATGAATCATATATTTGTATTTGGAACAGTGCTCTTTTAACTTTTTTAATTGTCGATTAGGGAATGGAAGCGCGTCCAGTTGAATTGTCAAGTGTAGGATCCAGGGTTAGATTAAAGTCGCCGCAAAATACGACCGTTCCGCGAATGAGGGGCAGTGCCATATCAACTAAGTCCAGAATAAAGGGGGCCTGATTTTGATTGGGAGCGTAGGCATTAAGAAATTTGAATTCACATCCACCAATCAAAAGCGAAAGAATTAGATATCTGGCCCCAGGTTCGACAGTACAGCCTAGCACCTGGTGGGGTAAAGATTTATGGATCACTTTGGCAACTCCTATCGTCTTTTTCACCGAAATTATTTGCAAGGTGCCATGTGATGTAGTGTCGATGACGAATGTCAGAACCTCCTCCCTCCTTAAAGTGTGTTTCTTGAATGTATATAATGTGTACCCTCTGGCAATGGAAATGGTGGAGTACTTGGGTTCTCTTTTCAGGGGTGTTGAGGCCCTTCGCATTGAAGGACGCCATCTTGAGTGACGTCATGTCTGTGGAGGCAAAGAGCAAAAGAAATAGAGTGGTGTAAGGCGAAGAAAGGAGAAAATCCGCTGCGGCTACAAGACGTTAGTCCCAGTGAGGAACAGCAGGCAATCCCTCAGGTGACAGAGTTGGATGGTGATCCTCGTCAGGGACCAGCTGATAGTCGTTGTCATCGTCCACGAGGAGTTGACATGGTCGGTCCAGGGGGTCTCAGTGCTGGCGATCTGGGAGGGGTGAGGTTGTCTCCGCGCCGTTGGAGCAGGTGGAATGATGGGTGGCCAGGGACCCAGCTCGATTGGTGGCAGGTCTAGTTGTTGTAGAAAGTGTGGTAAGTCCGAGGGATGATGGAGCACAGCAACCTGACCTTTGGGACCTGCAAAAAAAGGGCGAATGGGTAACCCCAACAATAAGGAATTCCACAGTCCCTGAGGAGATCCAGTAGTGGGCGTAAGGCAGCTCGTTGTGACAAAGTGTGACCTGAAAGGTCCTGCAGTAGCGTGATGGGGGTCCCTTCATGAGACAGAGGATAGGATTGTCAAGCTTTGTTTAGGATTTGTTCTTTAATGACATAGAAGTGAATTCTGCAAATTAGGTCTCTTGGCTTGGCGCCATCAGGGTTAGGAGGCTCTGTCGATCTCTATATCAGAGCTTGGCGGACTTCCTAGGATTCCATTAAATATTTTCACGATCGTGGTCTGCTGTCGTTATTGATTCTGGAAAGCCTCTAATGCGTATGTTGTTACGGCGACTAAGGTTTTCTATATCGTCCAGATGTTGTAAAATATAGAGTTGCGTGTCATTAATTTGGGCCTTATCTTGTAGAGCCTGGACGGTTGCAGACAGAGTTGTATGGTCTTGCGTGACAGAGTTAACTCTGGTGCCAAGTGCAGCCAGTTCAGAGCGGACCTGAGAGAATTCTCTTTTACATTCTTCTAGGATGCTGGTAGCAAAACTGGATAGGTCTGCTTTAGAAGGTAGAGAGCAAACAAGGGTGCGCAGGTCTGCCATAGTTGGAGGTCTGGTGTCTTCATCAAATAGGTCCGCAGAGGGCGGAAGTCTCAGTGAGTGGTGCAGGGGAGATCCCTGAAGGGGCATAACTGTAGGGTCGGTCATGACCTTAGGACTAAGTGGGGTGGTTCCATGCGACTGCGAGTCGTCCCATGAAGATCCAGTGGACCAACGTGGAGATGCTGCCAGGGAGGATCCAGGGGAGCGGGAAGGGGGGTGATGGGGGTCTCGCACAGCGAGAGAAGAAGGGACGTGAAGTGTGGGGTGGTCAGGGAACCTTTGGTGGCGGTCCAAGGGCTGTCCCTGGAGATGGAGACCCAAGTGGGGCGATGACTGGCCACAGAGGGGTCCCTGGTGTATATCTAAGTTATTTAGCATGTCTGATGCTTTAGGCAAGTGCCCAGTGGGCCTGAAAGGGTTAACCACAGTCCCCAGGGTATTGTCCACTGGAATAGCAGGGCTAATGGCCGGTGGTGAGGAGTGGGGTGAGCCCCCAGGACTGACCTGATGTGCCGTCATGATCTGTGGTGGTGTAGAGGAGTGCAGTACAGACAGCCTGGGTTCCGGTGTCTGGATTGAAGCAGGGTAGGAGCGCGCATGTGGGGAGCGCGATTCAGAAGCTGCCGGGGAAGTGCGGTCCGGGCTGTGGTTCCGCTCATGGTCCGCTCATGGTCCCCAGTGGAGGCAGGCAGGGAGGATATGGATGCTGAGTGGCACCTGAATACTTGTAAAGCGGGGCCCCCGGGTGCCCCCGACAGCGCTGGGAACCCCCCCACTTCCTGCAGATTTTTTTTCTGCATGGAAATTGACCAGATTTGGTGTGTCAATTTATGCTTCGGAATTTCACTGCTTTTAATGTAGAAGAAAGAAACTTGCGGAGAATCCACAGCAAAGCCTGCACTGGATTTCACGGCAGATTCCAAAACTGGCATGGAGTATGTTTTCAATCGCCGGTTTTCTCCCACTCTACATAATACATTCCAGTAGGTTGATTGGCCTAGTGTGTGTGTGAAACAGGGAGATTGCATTGTGAGGCCCTTCGACGCAGGGAATGATGAGAAAGATGGCAATCTCCTGTACAGCGCTGTGAAATACGTTGGCGCTAACTAAGCAGCAGGAATAAATTAATTATCATGGTTTCATCGATGCCTTCACATTTGTCCAAGATAATCCAATTTCTGAGTGATATGTCTCAATATATAAAAGTGTCAGGCGTCCACCTCTCAGCAAGAGAATAAACACCCGGAGATTTCCGTTTAGAAGCAGAGCTGCTTTTATTGCATCCAGCTAAGAAGATTATTCTACTGCATCCTATTGTAAATCACATACAAAGCGTTGGAGGCTCCAGGGATATATTTATAGCTTCATCTGACGAGAAGCAAAATTCTATTATCCCTGCAGATGAAAGAAGAAATGGAGTTATTACTTTACATACAGCAACATTCATATAATCTATCTATCTATCTATCTATCTATCTATCTATCTATCTATCTATCTATCTAATATCTATCTATCTAATATCTATCTATCTATCTATCTAATATCTATCTATCTAATATCTATCTATCTAATATCTATCTATCTAATATCTATCTATCTAATATCTATCTATCTATCTATCTATCTATCTACCTATCTAATATCTATCTATCTAATATCTATCTATCTATCTATCTATCTATCTATCTCATATCTATAATATCTATCAATCTATTGTTCCTAGACCCAAATCTGTTTATTTTGTTATCAATGGACCTCCTATAGGCTAGCTCCTAGAGCATCGTGGCAAACCTATGCCAGATGGGGCACTCAGAGCCCTCTCTGTGGGCACGCAGCTCTGCGTGGGCCGTGTGTAGGGCCTCCACGTGTGCAATATTACTACTGAGCACTTTCATTGTGGAGCAATCATTAGTACGGCCTTTGTCCCCCTCTTCAGCGTGTGTTAAGAAAACAAATAAATTAAACTCACCACATCGATTTGATTCCACCATGGGGAACACTCGCTGCTCACTAGATGTGCAGGACAGGACTGGCACTCCAGCGTGACGTAGTTTCATAGCACTGACTGAAAGCAGCAGGACCTGCGAGACATCATCACGGTGGAGCGCATGTCCTGTCCTGCACATCCAGCGAGCAGTGACTGCTCACCGCGGCGCCATCAAATGGATGAGCTGAGTTTTATTTATTTTATTTTTTTCCCAAGAAGAGTGGGGAAGGGGGCATTAATAATAAAGTGGTCTCTAATGGGGGCATTATTAATACTGGGAGCCACTAATGGAGGAAAAGCAAAACTAGGGGGGCGCTAATGGGGACATTTATTTTACTGGGGGCCTGATTAATACTGGGCGCTACTAATGGGACATTATTAATAATTGGGGCCACTAACGGGGCATTATTAATACTGGCGGCCAATAATCAGAGCCCTCTTAATATTGGGGGCCACTAATGGGCGCCTTATTAATACTAGGGGCCATTAATCGAGGCCTTATTAATATTGGGGTCCCTATTGGAAGTCCTAATGCTGGGGGCTAATAATGGGGCATTAGTAATACTAGAGGCCACTACTGGGGAATTATTAATACTAGGGGGCACTAATGAGACATTTGTATTACTAGGGGGAGCCACGCCCCCACTAATGGGGGCCTGATTAATATTGGGCGCTACTAATGGGACATTATTAATACTTGGAGCCAATAATGGGGCATTATTAATACTAGGGGACCAATAATCGGTGCCCTATTAATACTGGGAGCCACTAATGAGCTCCTTATTAATACTAGGGGACATTAATCGGGGCCTTATTAATATTGGGGCCACTATTGGGGGTCTTAATACTGAGAACCACCAATGCGGCATTATTAATACTGGAGGCCACTACTGGGGAATTGTTAATACTAGGGGGCACTAATGAGACATTATTAGTACTAGGGGAGCCACGCCCCCACAGCTTAACTTGGCCGGTATTTTTGGGGATTTAGGTTAAATTGCCGTGTTGGCACTTTGCGATAAATAAGTGGGTTTTGGGTTGCAGTTTGGGCACTCGGTCTCTAAAAGGTTCGCCATCACTGCCCTAGAGGAAGACTCCTCTCTGAAGAGGGCAGGAATTTGCACATTGCTTGTGGCATGCATGCTGCTGCACACTCTCTGCGGCCTCTCCTGGGCCTTTTACAATGCCTTACTGTATGTTCACATGCTCTAGAAATGATGAGAGTTTAGGCAGATTTCTGTCTGTGGCATGGAAAAAATCATCCATGAGGCAAATAAGAATTTTTCATTCTTCTTCCACGTGCTGGAATTGAGACACAACTTGTTTGATTCGGCAGATGTTTTACAAATGGTGCCACTGGCTATAGAAATACTGTAGGATCCAATTAACTATTAAAACCTAGTCAGGACACCATTATAATACTACCTGAGAAAGCATCTACTCAAAATGCATGCTGGAGACTAACACAGTGTGGTTATATTACCAGGGATTTGGGTAAGGTTTTTTTTACTTCTACATCTGACTTGAAATTTTGGAAGTGCGCTTTAGATTAATGGTCAGCAGGGTTACAATAGGTTAATATTAGGGAATGGGCCTTCCTGAACCATTATATAATTCACCTTATACACTGAAAATATTTCATAATTGCTGTACGAATTGCTATAATTAAGTATATACTCATACAACTTTATGTCTGCAATATTTCTAACTTGTAATTCCTGTTCTTGTAAGATATTCATTATTTTAGCTGCTCTCTGTCTCTCTGCTCCTGACAGCAGGGAGGAAGTAAAGGGATGCAGTAATTTGTCTCCTTCTACAATACCCCATAACGAAATGAATGGAGCATGTAGACTGCACATAAATGACGCAACAAATAGATTAAAGCACTTATTTTTTAGTCTAGATTACAAACTTGAAAGGGATTTCGGCAAAGGCACAGGGATTACGTCAGCGCGCCGCCTGATGCATATATTATAGTAGAGGTGGTGCTGGGCACCAGACAGAGGGGTGCGGCGGGCACCGAGGTATGGAAGGACATCCCCTTGGGCACCTTATGTAAGTGATTTGAATATTACAAAAATCTAATTTATAAGAAAATAAAGCCACACTAGGAGCTATAAAGGGCATCATAAGCTTTAGCTCAAGAGGACCGACAAGTACATATTTTTAACTGGAGGGGGTAAAATCTGGTGACAGAATCCCTTTAATTTCCCCACTGGTTCATTTCCCAGTGGAATGCTTTATGATACAGTACACTACAATCACACCAGATAACAGTCAGCTCGTGTCCTGTGTCAAATAATAAGAGCCTGCTGGAATAGATTTGGGGAATGTTATATCAGGAACTAGTTACCAGCCAACAGTCCCTGTATTTAGAGTCAATGAGAAATGCTGTGGCCCAGGCTAGAATGACACGACCTGTTTTTATTTTGGCACACCATTAAAGCATTGCATCAAAACCAGTTCTAGGAATGTAACATCAGCCGTTTTCAGCTGGAGCAGAGATATACTGGCAATCTGACAAAACAGGCATCCTATGTTACACACCCAGTGATCACTCACCGCGTGTGGAAGAGAAACTGCTGGATAACCTGGAAGAAAATTTTCCCCAAACTTCTAAAATGTAATTTTTACATTTTGTGTATTCAACCTTCACTGTTCACAATCCATTAATGAATTTAATTTCCTGTAGGACACATAATGCTCATTATAAACATTTCATAACTACTATAATACTGCTTCTATGTACAAGAATATAACTACTATAATACTACCTCCTATGTACAAGAATATAACTACTATAATACTGCCCCCCTATGTACAAGAATATAACTACTATAATACTGCTCCTATCTACAAGAACTTAACTACTATAATACTGCTCCTATGTACAAGAACTTAACTACTATAGTACTGCTCCTATGTACAAGAATACAACTACTATAATACTGCTCCTATGTACAAGAATATAACTACTATAATACTGCTCCTATGTACAAGAATACAACTACTATAATACTGCTCCTATGTACAAGAATATAACTACTATAATACTGCTCCTATGTACAAGAATACAACTACTATAATACTGCTCCTATGTACAAGAATATACCTACTATAATACTGCCTCCTATGTACAAGAATATAACTACTACAAAATTCTAGGGAGAAATTTCTTGATATATGGAAGCCCTGGAAACTTCACAGAGATCTCGGTTGATCGCTTGGATCATATCCCCACCCCTCCCTCTCTCCCCCTTACCAGTATCACCCCCCCTGTCCTTGTCTTGTCCTTGTCTTGTCCTTGTCCATCTCTGTCCTTTCTTTTCTCTCTCCTTCACCGCATATCATCATGAGGATGGTCCCCTTGTGACTTTATATGCTATTTAGGTCTGACTGGTTGGTGGAGTCTCATCACGCCGACACCATCAGTGGGATCGCGGATTGGCTTGGTACGAGGGAGGAATGTATAGCTACAATAGATATGTGTTTTTTCCATATTGTCCGTTGACTTTACTGTTATGATTCTATACCAGTTATGCCTGCACTTTTCTTTGATAATTATTGCGATTTACATCATTACTTTGTCATCGTCTCAATTGCCTTGCTATGTCTAAGTACCTGACGCTGTATACTGTGCCTTTATATGTCTATGCACCTTGACATTGTAAATTGTACTTTTATCTCTGTTTCTTTTCTTCCCAATAAAAAGAATATTGGCAAAGAATATAACTACTATAATACTGCCTCCTATGTACAAGAATATAACTACTATAATACTGCTCCTATGTACAAGAATATAACTACTATAATACTGCCTCCTATGTACAAGAATATAACTACTATAATACTGCTCCTATGTACAAGAATATAACTACTATAATACTGCCTCCTATGTACAAGAATATAACTACTATAATACTGCCTCCTAGCTGTGAGGACGTGTGTCAGTAGTTCTCCTGAGTCTTCAGATGTCTGGAGAAAGCCCAGGGTGTGGCCACTCTGGGTGGGGAGCTCCCAGGCAAGGTCCAGGCTCCAAGGCCTATTCTGGGAAATAATTCCCAGACTCTTCACACCATGGATAAACATCCACAAGTTCCTTTGGAAGGAAGAAATGTTCAGAATGTCGTCAGTCCCAGTGCAGCAGGAAGCAAAGATGAAAAGAAAGTGTTGGAAGTAAAGAAAGGAACATTACCAAGTAAGAGCATGGCTGCAGGTGTGCAATCCACCCCACCCGCAGGCAGACAGAGGAGAACTTCCCTGGAGAAGCAGACCATGCAGGAGAATCTGCAGCAGCCTGTCCTCATGCGGTCTGACCGCACACGATACGGGAGTGGGAACAGCGCAAAAGTCGTGAACACGACAGATGAGCCTAGAGGGAATACTGCAGGAAGGCTTCATGGGGCCACAAGTGCGGTCACCAGGAAGAACCAGGGGCCCAATCCCCAATCTGGAGATAGTGACCCCGCAGCAGTGACCATGGCCGTACCAATCCGGATGTCACCTAAAGAGCAGAGTCCTGTGCATGGACCAAGCAGAGGGACGCCTGTAGGAAGCCATCCTGTGAGTACACTGCCGACACGACCCACCAATACTCAGCGTGCACCAGAACTATGTCTGGCCGAGCAGATCCCAGCTCTGGTCAAGAGACTAGAGACATTAAAAAGACAAAACTACAGCTGCAGAAACAGATAGACTGTGTGTATAAGCTGAAGGCAGCAAACCCTAACAATCAGGCTGTTCACGACAAGAAGCTGAGCTCCCTCGCTGTGCAGCTTGCTGAGACTGTGCAGGACATGGAGGCTGTATTGGAGCAGATGGGACCAGTCGCTGAATCCTTCAGGAACCAGCAAAGATTTGAGAGATATGAGGAAAGACCTGCGCCAAAGCCATCTCCGTCTAATGCTAAACCCAAGTCTCCAACCTGTCCAGATGACACCCAGCAGGCCTGTGTAAGACCAGTCCTCAGACCAGCCAGCTTTCCCTTTGAGAAAGGCGATTTGTACAGACAAGTGGGAGAAAGTGTCCAGCAACAGCAAAGACCTGCAGAGACTCCTCAAAAGGTACCAGAAGTCCCAGCAGTTTGTATTGTGAAGCAGGACTATGGACTCAAACAAGAAGGTAACTCTACAGTTGCAGTGCAGTCACCACCAGCCCTGGGGGCAGCAGAGAGCAGCAGGACTGTGGACTCATACAAGAAGGTAACTCTGCAGTAGCAGTGCAGTCACCACCAGCCCTGGGGGCAGCAGAGAGCAGCAGGACTGTGGACTCTCGCCAGCAGAGAATTCACAGGTTCAGCAGGACTGTCCGGGCTCTGTAGGGCAGGATCATACTGCCAGTGACTGCACTGATATGACTGTATGTGATATTACTGATGATGTTTCTGCAGAGGGGGTGCTTCACAGTCTGTGTGGGATTTGGGGTCATCTATGGAGTCGGGTTCACCATCAGATCAGCCTACAGAGGCTTGTGACCCGCAGAGTATAACGGATGATGGTGGGGAGGGGGCTGTACAGTCTGATGCACAGCACTTTCCCCTTTAGTTACACCAGAAGTGTCAGACCCCCATAGTGTAGGCGGTCAGCAGCCACCACAGCGCCCCCAAGTACAGCAGGAGGGTGGAACTGGTGGTGTCTCCTCTGGCAATGCCTGGAGCCGTGGGTCACCATCCTTCACGTCTAATGTGAACTATACGGGTCAGGCTTTTAAGAGGAGGAACGTAGTCAGGTTCAGACATAGAGGGGCCAAGGAGGAGCTGCCTGACAGGAGGTTTGTGGTCCGTGAACTTCTGTGCCACCAAATGGGTTTCCTGCCATCTAACATCCTGGCGGTGATAAACCTTCCTGACAGGCAGGGGTATGACGTCAGTTTTAAACTCATGTCTGACCTGGACCGCTTTTGGGATCATGTCACCCGGGTGAGAGATGCTGATGGCTGGAATAAGTTCAGCTTCATCCCCATCTCTAGACCAGACACAGCAAACGTCACCATAATATTCTGGAACGAGTCGGTACCGCACCAGGATATTGTTATATGGCTAAAAGACACTGTGACCTGATGTCAGATATGACTAAGACCAGGGACGAGGATGGAATATGGACTGGGGGTGGAAGGTCCTGGTAAAGTTACGGCAGACTAACAACATCACCCAACATCTGCCCAACTCATTCTTTATTGGCCGGGAGAAAGGGGTATGCTTCTACGCCGGTCAGCCTAGAAAATGTTTTAAATGCGGAAAGGCCGGTCATATTGCGAGTGTGTGCACCCTGGTAAATGCAACTTATGTGGGGAGATCGGCCATGTCAGCGCCACCTGCAAGAACATCCGGTGCAACCTCTGCGGTAAGATCGGTCACTCCCACAGGGACTGTCCAGACGCCTGGCATAATATCTGTAAGGACTTCCCTGATGAGGACTTGCTGGAAGGGGCAGATGACCTGGAGGAGGAGACGTTGTTGTCAGGGTCAGCAGTGACACAGCCCCAGCCTCAGCACGATATGGGTGACAATATGGGTGACGATATGGGTGACATAGTGCCTGACCAGTCCCAGCCAGGAGCCACTGAGGGGAACGGGGAGGTCACTGAGCAGGTTGCGGGCACGTCGTCCTCTGCCCCAGCATTAATAAATCCACAGAAGAGACGGAAGAAAGACAAAACCAGCCGTAAGCCGGAGGAGGAATGGACCACTGTCCAACAACCTTCCAAAAAGAAAGTAGACCCCGGGTCAGGTGTCATGACTATTGCAAATAGGTACAGTGTCCTATCAGAGTCAGACGCGGAGGAGGAGATGGAGAGAGAGTTAAAAAGAGTGGTAGATGAATTTAATGAGGACCAAGAGGGTGATCCCCCACAAAAGGAAACCCCGCGGGGTAAACGTCTGTCCGAATCAGACATGGAGACAGGTGGTCGGCAGGTGGGCTCAGACTCAGATCTATGATGATGGGGGTAATATCTCTGCTACTTGTGCTTTGCTTTGCTCTGATGGCCGACTTTAACCTTAAAGTGTTCTCCAGTAATGTGAACAGTGTCAGAGTGAGGAGGACCAGGCACGCGGTTTATGACCACCTAAGGTCTCTTGACGCTGATGTCTTCTTTTTACAAGAGACACGTTTAAATACTTTGGGACTCCTACGGGAAGCCGAGCGTGAATGGCGGTCTGGTCCTTCCTTTTGGTCACTGGCTGTGGAACCAAGTGCCGGGGTCTCTATCCTGTTCAGCACCAATGATGTAACTATACATAGGTTGACAGAGGTATTGATGGGAAGGTGCCTAATTCTGGAAGTTACTATTCGGGGTAGGAGGCTCCGTCTTATCAATATTTACGGTTCGCAGACAGTGACTGAAAGGGTTAACCTTTATAATGAAGTGAAGCCATATCTCTTCACATCTATCCCTGTCATCATGGCTGGAGATTTTAATGCCACCAGGGCATCTAGTGACAGGACCTCTAATAGGCCTCTTACCAGAGACTCCAAGGTCCTAAACAGAATTATTCTGCAGGCCGGGTTGTCAGATGTGTTTTTGCAGGGTGGTCGGAAGCCAAAATTTACTTATTTTTGTGGTGAAAGAAGAAGTCGGATAGATTTAGCTCTGGTGAGTTCTACAGAGACCATCGGTGAGAAAGATGAGAAGATCGTCCCTTATTCGGACCATCTGGCCTTATATTTCTGTTTGGGTGTCACAAAGCATTCTGGGACAGGTAAAGGGTTATGGAGACTTAATTCCAGTCTATTAGAAGACCCTTCTGTTCAGAGTCATGTTCACTCTCTTATACAGAGTCAGCTAGAGAGAGTGGACTTTTATGACAATATGGCCGACTGGTGGGAGGACGTCAAGGATGAGATCAGATCCCTCTTAAGGAGACTGTCAGTTATAAAGGGGAAGAGTAAGTACAGCCAGTATCTCAGGCTGCGGAAAGAATTGGAGTCACTGTATTCGGCAGATGGGGGACCAACAAAAGATAAACCGACTGAAATCTGAAATAAGGCAGTATCAGTACAGCAGGTACACCTCCTGGTTCTGGAACGGGATTATGGGACCTTAGGGTCGCCTGATCCCTTTGAGAACTGCCGGGAGCGGGTGGCAAATAAATCTGTCACAGGTCTCACTGACTCTCAGGGTGTTTTGCAAGAATCTCGGGAGGGTATCCTGGGGGTGGTGAGATGCTACTATGCTGACTTGTTTCAGAAGAAGGTTTTGGATAGAGACAAGGTGACCCAATTCTTGGAGGCAACTCCAGGCCCTGATACTAACGATGTGGACTTTTCTTCTTTGACAGCAGAATTGACGGTGGAAGAGGTTAAAGAGGCCATTGATAAATTACATCTGAAGAAGGCACCAGGTCCCGATGGGATAACAGCAGAATTCTATAGAACATTCAGAGACCTCTTGGCCCCAATCCTCGTGGATGTATTTGCAAATTGTCTAGAAAATCACCTGATGCCTCCGTCCATGAGGGTGTCCTCGTTAATTCTGCTGTCTAAAGGGAAAGAGCCTAGCGACATCAAGAACTGGAGGCCGATTGCCCTCTTGAATGTCGACAGAAAGATTTTGGCAAAAATTCTGTTCTCTAGGTTAGTCTGTTTGTCCCGGGCACTGTTGTCAGGCTGTCAGTTCGGCACAGTAAAAGGGCGGAACATCTCTGGAGCAGTCCTCTCGATAAGGGAGATGTTTGAGAGATGTAAAGCTCTGAGGTGTGGGAGATATGTTGTAGGTCTGGACCAGGCTAAAGCCTTTGACAGAGTGGATCACGAGTATCTATGGGCCACTTTGTCAAAGTACGGTATTCGGGACAATTTGTAGATTGGCTGAAAACTTTGTATAGAGAGGCTGAGAGCTTTCCTCTGGTCAATGGTTGGCAGGGTGACACGTTCAGGGTTGAGGCTGGGGTGAGACAGGGTTGCCCGCTGAGTCCGCTGCTGTATGTGTTTGCCTTAGACCCGTTCCTGAGATCACTGCAGGAGTGTGGTTTTCAGGGGTGCCGGTCCCCATTGCCTGCCCCTGAGTGTTGTTGCCTACGCGGATGATGTGACTGTGGTGATATCTGAGCCTCGTGAGGTGGAGATGTTGTCTGCGGCCATCAGAAGCTACTCAGAGGCCTCAGGGTCTCTGGTCAACCTCGAAAAGAGTCAAGCTCTCTGGATATCAGATAGTGATCCAGACTTTGATCTGCCTCAATTTGTGAGAGCCTCCGCCTATATTAAAATCCTAGGGGTCAAATTTGGGAGGGACGATAACGCCAGGATAAATTGGGAAGAGAAGTTGGAAGCCGGAAATGCAAAGGTTCAGCGATGGAAGAACTGGAGGCTGACCTATAGAGAAAGGGTTTCTATGTTGAAGACTTACCTGGTCCCCGTCTTCTTGTACGTCTCTGTTGTCTTTCCTTTGCCCGAATCTTTCTCGGCTAGGCTCTTTAGCCTGTTCTTCCAGCTGTTATGGGGGAACAGGTTGAACCCAGTAAAAGAGGGATCACCTACCTACAGAGGAGAGAGGGTGGGCTGGATATGATAAATCCAAGGGTGTTCTTTGACTCCATGTTTCTAAAAGTTAATTTTGGTTGCCTGGACTCGGAGAACAGCTCCCTGTGGGTGAACAGTGTCAGGGACTGGATATTGCCTTTGCGGAGTCTTGGGTGCGAGGCGGCAGTCTCAAGAGGGGAGATGGACGAGTGACTACCTCCCCAGTACCTGGACTATGGGCTGAAGTGTGTGAGAAGGTGGAAGATAGAGAAGTCCTACATTGAGGGTAAGCCAAGGAAAGATCTATATGTGAGGATCTGTAGGGCTTTCTTCTGTTCTCCACTTGCCTTGAGGGATTGTGTGACTAGCACTTTACAAGAAAGTCTGAAGCTCCTCAATGGTAAACGACTCCCTGCCAAATTATTTGATGTAGCTTGGTTGTCATTACATGGGAGGCTATTTGTTAGGGGTAACCTGAAATTTTTAAGTGTTTCAGATAGGAACTGTCCTCTTGGTTGTCAGCAGGAGGAGACGATGGAGCACTTAATATCTGACTGCTGGGGTGGGAGGAGAATATGGGAAGAAGTGTCACAAAAGCTAAACATCCCATTACTGCAGTCCCTGACTTATCCTGATATAATCTATGCTGTTCCATCCAGAAATAGGAATGTAGACAGGGGGACAATGTACCTGATCATTTCTGTCATAAAATATTACCACTGGCACATGAGAACCCGTGTGTCTATACACAATGAGCCATTCCACCACACCGCAGCCGTAAGCCAAATAATGTCCGAGCTCCAGTGGGTTAAGTCATTAGAGATAAGAAGTAACCCAAATAATAGGAAATTATGGAGAAATGTGTCTTTGATTTAAAACAGATAATGTTGTGTTATTTATTTATTTATTTATTTTTTTCTCTCCTTTCCCAGCAAATGTGGACTTTCTAAGTTTAATATGATTCTTTACTCATTCTAGTTGAGTAGTCATCTCATTGTGTGTGCAATGCCTGTTATTTTTGTTTTGTATTGTAAGAATTTATTTTAATTGTATTTATTTTTGTTTGTTTTCACAATAAAAATTGCCTCCTATGTACAAGAATATAACTACTACAAAATTCTAGGGAGAAATTTCTTGATATATGGAAGCCCTGGAAACTTCACAGAGATCTCGGTTGATCGCTTGGATCATATCCCCACCCCTCCCTCTCTCCCCCTTACCAGTATCACCCCCCCTGTCCTTGTCTTGTCCTTGTCTTGTCCTTGTCCATCTCTGTCCTTTCTTTTCTCTCTCCTTCACCGCATATCATCATGAGGATGGTCCCCTTGTGACTTTATATGCTATTTAGGTCTGACTGGTTGGTGGAGTCTCATCACGCCGACACCATCAGTGGGATCGCGGATTGGCTTGGTACGAGGGAGGAATGTATAGCTACAATAGATATGTGTTTTTTCCATATTGTCCGTTGACTTTACTGTTATGATTCTATACCAGTTATGCCTGCACTTTTCTTTGATAATTATTGCGATTTACATCATTACTTTGTCATCGTCTCAATTGCCTTGCTATGTCTAAGTACCTGACGCTGTATACTGTGCCTTTATATGTCTATGCACCTTGACATTGTAAATTGTACTTTTATCTCTGTTTCTTTTCTTCCCAATAAAAAGAATATTGGCAAAGAATATAACTACTACAATACTGCCTCCTATGTACAATAATATAACTACTATAATACTGCTCCTGTGTACAAGAATATAACTACTATAATACTGCCTCCTATGTACAAGAATATAACTACTATAATACTGCTCCTGTGTACAAGAATATAACTACTATAATACTGCCTCCTATGTACAAGAATATAACTACTATAATACTGCTCCTGTGTACAAGAATATAACTACTATAATAGTATAGGTACGAATGGAGGTGCACTCGCCTGGCTGTTAACGAGTGTCCGATGCACGGAAGGAACCGCCTGGGAATAGGGCGTACAACAAGTCCAAGAAAAAAGCTTTCATCCTGCTTCGGATACAACCGTATTAATTATTTATTGGAACAGTGCAAATAAAAACCGACAGAAAAATTCCATGTCTACACGTTTCGGATCATGACATCTTGACCCTTACTCATGACACAAATGGAATAAAAAAAGCTTGTATGTAAGTGCACTGTTCCAATAAAGAATTAATATGTTTGTATCCGAAGCTGGATAATAACTACTATAATACTACCTCCTATGTACAAGAATATAACTACTATAATACTGCTCCCATGTACAAGAATATAACTACTATAATACTGCCTTATATGTACAAGAATATAACTACTATAATACTGCCTCCTATGTACAAGAATATAACTACTATAATACTGCTCCTATGTACAAGAATATAACTACTATAATACTGCTCCTATGTACAAGAATATAACTACTATAATACTGCTCCTATGTACAAGAATATAACTACTATAATACTGCTTCCTATGTACACGATTATTACTACTATAATACTGCTCCTATGTACAAGAATATAACTACTATAATACTGATCCTATGTATAAGAATATAACTACTATAATACTATTCCTATGTACAAGAATATAAGTACTATAATACTGCTCCTATGTACAAGAATATAACTACTATAATACTGCTCCTATGTACAAGAATATAACTGCTATAATACTGCTCCTATGAACAAGAATATAACTACTATAATACTGCTCCTTTATACAAGAATATAACTACTATAATACTGCTCCTTTGAACAAGAATATAACTACTATAATACTGCTCCTATGTACAAGAATATAACTACTATAATACTGCTCCTATATACAAGAATATAACTACTATAATACTGCCTCCTATGTACAAGAATATAACTACTATAATACTGCTCCTATGTACAAGAATATAACTACTATAATACTGCTCCTATGTACAAGAATATAACTACTATAATACTGCTCCTATGTACAAGAATATAACTACTATAATACTGATCCTATGTACAAGAATATAAGTACTATAATACTGCTCCTATGTACAAGAATATAAGTACTATAATACTGCTCCTATGTACAAGAATATAACTACTATAATACTACTCCTATGTACAAGAATATAACTACTATAATACTGCTCCTATGTACAGGAATATAACTACTATAATACTGCCGCTGATTTTGAGAAGTTGTTATATTAGGGTACTTTCACACTTGCGTTGGTGCGGATCCGTCTGTTTATTTGCACAGACGGATCCGCACCTATAATACAAACGTTTGTATCCGTTCAGAACGGATCCGTTTGCATTAGTTAATAGAAAATTGACAAAGTCCAAAACGGATCCCCATTGACTTTCAGTGTAATTCAAAACGGAACAGATCTGTTTTCAAATGCACCATATTGTGTCATTTAAAACGGATCCGTCCCCATTGACTTACATTGTAATTAAAAACGGATCCATTAGGTTCCGCCTCTTCAGACGGACACCGAAATGCTGCATGCTGCGTTTTGGTGTCCGCCTCCAAAACAGAAAAGAAGCGGAACTGAGCCGAACTGATGCATTCTGAGCGGATCCTTATCCATTCAGAATGCATTGGGGCTGAACTGATCCGTTTTGGACCGTTTGTGAGAGCTCTGAAACGGATCTCACAAACGGAATCCAAGACGCCAGTGTGAAAGTACCCTTAGAATGATATTGATTTCTTTTCTCTCGTGTTTGGCGGTCGTCTGTTATACTTGGCGCACTATAATCACTCTTAGTCCCACCGATTGGGAAAGGAACATCTGCAGTGAGAAGTGTAGAAGAAAGGTAAGAGCCCTGATGCCCACACACATGTCAGAGCCAGCAGCACAGCGCGCTTGTAGATGTTCTCACACTGAGGCGTGGAGAACATGGCTCCCGGTACATTCCTCAGAGGAGAACACTCAGAAGAGTCACATGAGTGGAGGAATCCTCAAGAGATCAGGAGGAAAACAAGTATGGGAAATTCCAGGTCTCACAAGTGTTTACATCCAACCTCGCGAGCACCCCCAGAAAAGGGCGCTGCAGTGCGAAACCAAAGGGTGGTGATCTCCGAGCCATGCCAAAGCTGCATGACATGCCAGAAGCAGTGGTGTGCGTACCCTAGAGGTAGCCCACGATAGTGCTATGGGGTCTGTGGTGGGAGGGAGGGAGGTCTAGCACTGTGACAGAGCTCAGATGTGTCCACCGTGTATCAGTGACTACCACCATTCCAACTCCTCCTCACCGTGTCTGTGCTTAAGGGATTTGTCCCACAAAACATATTCTACTTTTCAAACTGACCCCTGAATCTGAATACTTTTGTAATTGCATGTAATAAAAAATGTAGTATAGTCACCAAGTTATTCAATAACTTGTATCTGTATAGCGCCACCTGCTGCTTGTTCTTTTTCTTATGTCTTTGTCCGGCTCACTGAGATGGTCGCACATGCTCAGTTCCATCCTTCAACTGCTTCCTGAGTGAACTGCAACAGAAAAGACATGCCTCCTGAGCTGCAGCAGAAAGGACACTCCCCTTGAGCTGTCAGCTTGATACAAATCTAGCAGAGCGATGAATAGGAAGATCTCTGGATCCATGTGAGGTACAGGGCTGGTTCTAGCTTTGTTAGAAGGAGGTTGTCATGTACTGTATGATGTATGGTTTTATTTTTTACATTAATCATGGGATAACCCCTTTAAGACTCCCATTTACCTGATAGGTGATGGTCCCAGGAGTGGGCCACCCAGTGGTCAGACATTAGTCACGCATCCCATGGATAGGTAATAAATACCCTTTAAAGGGGATATCCCAAGATTGATCTCCAGAGGATAGGAAATCAGCGGCGTCAGCCGAGCGATAGTGACTTTTATGCAGTATGCTCCTTAGCACCCGGCACCCCGATCTGTAACTTTACGTGGTCTCTACTTTGTGGGTGAGTTGCTGTGGTTTCTTCCACGGTACAATAATACCATTCACAGGCAAAAGTGGAATACAGGTATCTAGGGGGAAGACATTTCAAAAATTGTTTTGTGGCAGTGGTTGCAATTACAGGACCACGCTGGGATTCAGGAAGCTCTATACAACAACATGTTCTTTCACAGTTGTAAAGGCGACTGCATGGCTAGGGGCTGGAGTTTATACAACTGTGGTAATGGGGGGCTGGCGCCATCCCGGAGGAGAGACGCAATATGGGTATGTTATTCCTTGATTGTATGCACTTGCACTTTGTTTAATCAACCTGCTTACAACTCCCCTTTTGTCTCTCCTCTTGGATGCCGCCCATCTATGCACCCCCTCAATGTAACTTTTAATTGTATGTGCTATGTGCACTTTTTTAATATGGATTAGTAAAGATATTTTTGTAATGATACGCGGTCTGGTATTTTCTATTTAGGTTGTGTAATTTATATACCACAGGCGTTTGATATAGAGTTGTGATACTTGGGCTCTATTGTGGCCCAGTTTTGGCTATAACCTTTGGTGACTCAACTGTGGTAATGGCAGACTGCATGGCTAGGGGCTGGAGTTTATACACCTGCGGTAATGGCAGATTGCATGGCTAGGGGCTGGAGTTTATACACCTGTGGTAATAGCAGACTGCATGGCTAGGGGCTGGAGTTTATACACCTGCGGTAATGGCAGACTGCATGGCTAGGGGCTGGAGTTTATACACCTGCGGTAATGGCAGACTGCATAGCTAGGGGCTGGAGTTTATACACCTGCGGTAATGGCAGACTGCATGGCTAGGGGCTGGAGTTTATACACCTGTGGTAATGGCAGACTGCATAGCTAGGGGCTGGAGTTTATACACCTGCAGTAATGGCAGACTACATGGCTAAGGGCTGGAGTTTATACACCTATGGTAAGGGCAGACTGCATGGCTAGGGGCTGGAGTTTATACACCTGTGGTAATGGCAGATTGCATGGCTAGGGGCTGGAGTTTATACACCTGTGGTAATAGCAGACTGCATGGCTAGGGGCTGGAGTTTATACACCTGCGGTAATGGCAGACTGCATGGCTAGGGGCTGGAGTTTATACACCTGCGGTAATGGCAGACTGCATAGCTAGGGGCTGGAGTTTATACACCTGCGGTAATGGCAGACTGCATGGCTAGGGGCTGGAGTTTATACACCTGCGGTAATGGCAGACTGCATGGCTAGGGGTTGGAATTTATACACCTGTGGTAATGGCAGACGGCATGGCTAGGGGCTGATGTTTATACACCTGCGGTAATGGCAGACTGCATGGCTAGGGGCTGGAATTTATACACCTGTGGTAATGGCAGACGGCATGGCTAGGGGCTGATGTTTATTCACCTGCGGTAATGGCAGACTGCATGGCTAGGGGCTGGAATTTATACACCTGTGGTAATGGCAGACGGCATGGCTAGGGGCTGATGTTTATACACCTGCGGTAATGGCAGACTGCATAGCTAGGGGCTGGAGTTTATGGTAACAAGACTGCATGGCTTGGGCCTGGAGTTTATACACCTGTGGCAATGGCACTAAATGAACGACCTGAATTCAATGACCAAGGCTACTTTCACACTAGCATTTTTGCTGGATTCGACAGGGTTAAGCAAAAACGCTTACGTTACTGATAATACAACCGTCTGCATCAGTTATGAACGTATCCGGTTGTATTATCTTTAACATTGCCAAGACGCATCCCTCATAAACACCATTGAAAGTCAATGGAGGACTTGCTTTGGGGGTCATGCCGGATCCATCTTGCTCTGCATCCCAGGGCAGAAAGCAAACGGCAGCATGCTGCTCTCCGGTATGGGAACGCAACTAAACTGAATGGAATACATTTTGGAGCATTCCCTTCTGTTCAGTTCAGTTTTGTCCCCATTGACAATGAATGGGGACAAAACTGAAGCATTTTTTTTCCGGTATTGGGCCCCTATGACGGATCTCAATACCAGAAAACCGGTAAGTCAGTATTAGGGTGGCTAGACGCCTGGTTTTAGGCCGGACAATCTGGTTTTCTGGGTCCCTGTCCGGCGCAGTGCCTGGACGGACACAGGGATGTCCTCCCTTTCAGTAGCTCACACTCAGACAGCAGCACTGCGCTGTGTGAGCGTGATCTGCGGCAACTCTCACCCCCAGTCAGTCATTAGAGCCGCAGACGTGGCTGACTGAGGGGGAGAGAAGCGCCCCGGCTGCCCCCTGTGATGGGGCGTAGCTTCACAGAGACGAGGACGTGGCTTTGCGGTGGTGGGGCGTGGCCGGTGAGGTCCAGCTTTCGTGGGTAAAGCCAGTGGCCACCCTAGTCAGGATGGTGGGACAACCTCTTTAGGTGCACTACTAGCAGTATGCATCCATATCCAGCTGGCTCCCCCTAGTGGTGACTTCATGCAGCCAGAATCTGACCATTTATCAAGTCAGAATACTAGAACCTATACAGACATCTATATAAAAATACGCACTAATAATTACTATAATAAAATAGACCAGCACCTCAAAACAACATGTAATAAATTGCAGGCACACGCTAACGAACCCTGGAATTCCAATCAGTATATCAAGGGCATAAAGGGAGATTTATTAAGGCTGGAGCAACATGTTGCCCATAGCAACCAATCAGATTCTAGCTTTCATTTTTCTGAGCTCCTTTGGAAAATGAAAGGTGGAATCTGATTGGTTGCTACGGACAAGTAGGCCTGTATTTTTTTACACCGGTACTGGTGAATCTCCCCCATAGTGTTATTTGGTGGGGCTCATATTGTGGTGTTTTACTGCAGTTCTTATGATTTTTGTGTAGGTCCCTGTTCAGAACATGATTTTTCCATTAATAGTATTTTTTTTATTTTAGAAGTAATTTTGCAGATATATTGCAGCGTATTCCCCTTTAACCATAGTTATTGCCCTCTCCACTAGTCACTGACCCTCAAACGTCCCTCCAAACAGCACAACGCCACTGCGCCTGCGCCAGCCGTCGAGGACGCGCTCCACGTGACCGCGCCGGGCTGGCAGCTTTTCCCCGGACCGCGCATGCGCCTTGTTTGACACTGAGAGGTGCGCGCTCCACGCCTCTTTCCCGGGGACTCTGCCCGTGCTGCTTCTGCTGCTGGCGGCTCCCGATCCCGGCTGAAAGGTGACCTGGACATGGTGCTCAGGGCAGGGTGAGTGGCTCCCCCCCCCCACCTTCCCAATATAGACCCTGGAACTGGATGCACCCGAAGATCCAAGCTGTTGGCAGACTCTGATGCATGCTCGGCTGCTCCATACAGCCCTGGCGAGTGATCCAGCCTGTGCCTGCTGCCCCCTATGTACACAGGCTTATATCTAGAGGCAGGCACCTGTCCTGGGCGCTGACATGTGTGTCTGTAGTGCACAGCAGATCCTACACTGACTGATACATTGTATCATCACACCTACTTACCTGCTCGCCATTCTACCTACCTCTATAGTATTACATACTGACTGTTACTACATGACACATCACATCTAGTCACTGCCATTGTTTACATCCCTATGCACATTGCTGCGCGCTGACGGACCCTCCTGTCAGGCTCGCCCGTCTCCGTCCAGCCGCTCGCCTCTCTGTTGACCGGTAGGGTCCTGGTAGCACTTACGAAAGGATGTCGATGCTTGCGCTGTTGAGCCGGACTGTTCTGCGTCCCGCCTTCCCCCCCAAGGCGTGGAGCTGGCTGGCGACGAGCGTCAGGAAGAATCCGGGGACCTCCGTCTTGCAAAGCTGCCGGCCGTTGGGCACGCACCCCAGGAAGGAGCCCATGGAGTCTCTGAACACGGCGCAAGGAGCCAAGGACTTCATCTACAGCCTGCACTCCACCGAGCGGAGCTGCCTGCTGAGGGAACTGCACAGATTCGAGTCTATAGCTATTGCACAAGGTAAGAGCGCTGTGGTCAGAGGAGCTTACACTCTGTTTTTCCCTTTAAGGGCTCATATGATCGGGCATGGGGGGGTCAGCAACCTGGGGCTCCAGCTGTGGTGAAATTACAACTCCCAGCGTGCACACTTGTTCTTGAAAATTCTATTGAAAGGAATGGAGCATGCTGGGAATTGTAGTTTGACAACTGCTGGAGTGCCGCCGGTTTCTGGCCCCTGTTATAGATGGACAGCCCATCCATGGGGCCCACATGACAACAAATGTCCCGGAGGTGCTTGGATTTGAACTCCTGACCCGTGTGGGGATTAGGAATCGTAATAAGGTTATAATGAAACAGAAGGGAACTTTTTCCATTAGTTTTCAGGAGTGGTCGCAGGTCCTTTCTACTCAGATCTGTTATTGGGAAAGAGCGGCGACAACCAGTCATAATCTGCTTAGTTATGGTGGAGAGCGGGCAGCTTCTCCACTCAGGACTGTGGGAAAGAGGGGTGACAACCAATATGACCGCTATTATGGCTGTCACAGGGGTTGTCAGCCAGATTTTCTAGGGTCTTGACGGAAGAATCTGGGCTGCATTACTCTTGTGGAGAAACTGCATATTAAGGCTTTATGCACATGAACGTATTTTCTTTCCGTGTCCGTTCCGTTTTTTTTTTTGCGGACCATGTGCGGAACCATTCATTTCAATGGGTCCGCAAAAAAAACGGAAGGTACGTGTGCATTCCGTTTCCGTATGTTTGTTTTTCCGTTCCGCAAAAAAATAGAGCATGTCCTATTTTTTTCTAGTTTGCGGACAAGGATAGGCATTATTAGGGTCCATTCACACGTCCGTGTGTGTTTTGCGGATCCACAGATCCGCAAACACGGAAATCGGCTATGTGCGTTCCGCAATTTGAGGACCGCACATCGCCGGCACTATATTGAAAATGCCTTTTCTTGTTCGCAATTGCGGACAAGAATAGGACATGTTCTATTTTTTTCGGGAACCCGATTGCGGACCTGGGCGGGACATCTTCTGTCCCTATTGAAATGAATGGGTCTGCAATTCCGTTCCGCAAAATGCGAAACAGAATTGCGGACGTGTGAATGGACCCTTACAATGGATCCGTAAAAATAACGGAACTGCAAAAAAACGATGCCATACGGAATGTCATCCGTTTTTTTTTTTTGCGGATCCGCAATTTGCAAACCCTAAAACACATACGGTCGTGTGCATCAGGCCTAAGTGCACGATGTTCCCTTTAATCTGGCATCGGTAGGACCTAATAGATGCTGGATCTATCGGTTGGTCATAGAAAAAAAATCTATAGATACAGATTTATTCATATGTAGCAGGGCCAGATATGCTGCCTTGTGGTGACAAAATGTAGTTGTGACAAATGATAAACTCAGCTCTGCTACATCTGGCAGTGACGCCCACTTTTTAACCCAGCTCAAGACAACATAGAATCATAGAAAGTTCAGGAGTCGCTGCCCATGAAATGGAACGTGTCGGGCGGCGACTTCCATCCTGCCGCGACGCTGTGAGTGTTACGGTGATCTGCCCAGCTGTTACCGTCGAGCAGCCGGGCAGTGAGCGCGCGGAGAAATCTATCCGGGACTATAAGAATGTTCTATGAGCTTAGTAGGGACTCTGTGTGTAGAGAAGAGTAGTGACACTCGGGGTTTGTAATTTGGGAGAACCCTGGATGTTTCTAGTCAGTCCTCCGAGACGCCCCAATAAATAGTTCTACATAAAATCTACATCTCTCTAATCTATTGTTCTGCACAAAGCATCCAAAAAGAGCTCAGCGGTGACAAATTCAGCTCTGCTACATCTTTATGCCAGAGTCTCTTGGACTGCATTGTTTTTGCCTACTAATGGAATAATAGAGTAGCTTCCCCTTCCAGCCCCGTGACACCCGTGATGATCACCGTGCCTTATGCCACATGACAAACCCTGCAACGTGGTAGCCTCAGCTCTGCTACATTAGTGTATTTATATCTTATTGATTTGCTAGAAGCCCATTTCATGGCTCGGATCCCGTATACAGCCCACAAATAACCAATCGGTGTCTGCTTATGGTGGTTACTGGCTGATTTATTTCATATGTCATAGAGCTAAACCAGAGAATATCAGTGATCTGGCCCTTTAAATCTTCCATGATTCAAGTGGCTCCTGCCCCCATTGCTAACATTGCTATACTTCTGCAAACAGACGATTGTTAAGGCATATAAGGTAAGGGTGTGTTCACACGGTGCAGTTGTGCTGCTGTTTTTGCTGCTTGCATTTTTATCCAACCAAAACTGGTGTAAAGTAGAACTGACTCAGTTGCCCATAGCAACCAATCAGATTCCACCTTGCATTTTTCTTAGCTCCTTTGGAAAATGAAAGGTGGAATCTGATTGGTTGCTATGGGCAACTAGGCCAGTTCTACTTTACCCCAGTTTTGATAACTCTCCCCCCCCCTCCCCCATGGGCATTATACAGTGGGGAGCGGCCACACTGTGTGAACACATCCTTGCAGAGCAGGGAAGCCATAAAACAGCCAGCTTCTCTACATAAAGGGAAACCCCACAGAATTTTATTTTCCTGATGTTTTAGGGTTGAACCTGCTTTTAAAGGGGTAGTGTCTAACATTCGGGACTTGCCGACAGGCGACTGCCTTTGTGAGCTGTTGCATAACGCCGCGAGTGTGACCCTGTCCGATCCGCCACGGAGAGAACACATTCCCATTCATTTTAGGCCTTGTGCACGCGACCGTAGTTTCTGTCCACAAGCGATCTGGATCTTTTACGAATCGGATGCGGACCCGTTTATTTCAGCGGGGCTGCAAAAGATGCGGACAGCACCCGATGTCCATTCCCCGCAAAACCATAGAACATGTCCTATTCTTGTCCGTTTGCAGACAAGGATAGGAAACTTCTAGAGGAGTTAAAAAAATAAAAATATGGCAGCATGCACACAGCCGGGATCCGTGTTTTTACGATTCGCGGACCGCAGAACGATATAGTCGTGTGCATGAGGCCTTAATGGGTGCAGTCACACATCTGTGTTTTAGGACAGACGCATGCTCTGTTTTGTCTATTAGGCCCATTATAGTGTATGGGTCCGTGAAAAACACGGAGCCAACGCGGACGGTGGCCGTATTTCATGGACCATTTATAGGAGGTGCTCTGAAAATTAAGGGGTATTCCCATCTTGGACATTGGGGGTATATTACCATAGTACCGGTGCTTGAGTACTTTCGTCGCTCATATAGGAATGAATGGGGGGCGGCCGTGCACGTGCAGTGCCCCCTCCTGCGCTTTGTGGGCTCCGTTCTAAGGGTAAGTCCCAGAGGTGGAACCCGCACCTATTAAACATAGGGGGTGATTTGCCCCCAATGTTCAAGATGGGACAACCCCTTATATTTTCAGTGGAACACAGATGACACGCGGACCAAACACGGATTATGTGCAGAAATCTTTACATGTGAATAAGCCCTTAGGGAATCAGTGATGGAGAAGAACTACAATTCCCATCGTGCGTTGCCGGGAGTAGTCTCACTGGAGTCAGGAGGCTATTACGCTACAGTCTGTTCTCCAGGACAGAAATAACTCCGTCTTGGTCGCGGCCTGCTGTCTCTGTTCAGTCTTTAATTGCCTCCATACGTTTATTGGAAAATCTGAGGTGGCGGCCTCTGGTTTGGCCTGTTCTCTGGTGAGGGAGTCGCCTCGTGTGATGTGCGGTGAATGGAGAAGTCAGCTGGCTTCAGAGCAGTGATTCATACTCCCGGAGCCTCCCTGTATTAGGCTCCCCCACCCCGGCCTGTGTTTGCTTTCCTAAACCTACAGTCGTCAGCTCTGGTGCGGCAGGGAGCGCCATCTCAGCCCCCCGCTATGTATGGGAATGTATCTAGAGGTTGTCCGCACCAGAGACGGGTGATAGAAACCAGTGATTGTGAGGGGAGAGTCCTGAACGTCCCGACTGTCATCACATTGAAGGAAGAAGTGGAACAGTCACTATAGCAACCAGTCAAACCAAACTGCAAGCGACTAAAGATGTGGTCTGTTGCTATGGACGTGAATGGTTGCTATGGACATCCACTATTTTGTATGACAAGATGGCAGAGTTCTTGCGGTTAATGCGCAGTTTTACTCCCATAGAGCGGCTGTGTGACAGTCACACGAAGCCCGACCAAAAAGTGTGATGACTAGGACGCGCAGAGAAGAGGCTGGTGGTAGTAGTACTCCGTTTCTAATAGAGAATAGATGCGGCGGTTCTGTCCTTGCCCGGCTACAGTAAACCTGGAAAAGAACCAATGGACATTACCTTAAGGGCTTATTCAGACGGCCGTATGCAGTCCGCAAAAATGCTGATCCGTTTTTTTGCGGATTAGATGCTGACCCATTCACTTCTATGGGGCTCTTTTTCTTCCATTCCACGGCTCCGCAAAACAAATAAAACATGTTCTATACTTGTCAGTGAAAATCAGGACATCGCTCCATTGAAGTCTAGGGGGCCGCAAAAATATGAAATGCAATCCGTTTTTTTGCAGACACGCTGAACTGTCCGCAAAAAAACACATCCGCGGACAGCATACGGCCGTCTGAATGAGCTCTAAAGAGGAGCTGTCGCCTCTCCTGACTGTTGTAGTGACTATTTTCATCCCGCGTGTAATCACAATTCTGGAGCATCGATTCTAATGACTCTATGATGTGCCATTCCTTTATTATTCCTCCTAGAAGTTTCTGAATAAAGGTCCATCTGGGCGTTACCAGTTTGGAGCTGTGTCCCTGCACGGTCTGACATTATCCAATCAGTGCTACCAGTGCCAGACTGCAGGGACACCCCCCCCCCCAACTGGTAACTTGTGGGCGGGGTTTATTCAGAAGCAATGCTCCTTAAAAGTAGCCAAATATGTACTTAAAGGGATTATTGAGGATTGAGGATTTTTTTTTTTTTAAACTCCAATGTCGCCGCCCTAGTGGTCCCCGTCAGTCTTTGTCTACTTGATGATGTCATGTACAACCATGTGACTGTGGCAGCAAATCACTAGCATCATTGCAGTCAGCTTCCACCAGATTGGCTGCAGCTGTCTCATGCGTGTACGTGAAGAAAGCAGCCATGTTTTTTTTCTAAAGTTGGACAACCCTGTAAAAACTTTTATACCTTGACTAGTTAAAAAAAAAAAAAATATCAGTAGCACATGAAAATCTCTTTCTCTCAAAGCTAGAACCAGCCCTGTACCTCACATGGGTCCAGAGATCTTCCCATTCATTGCTCTGCTAGATTTATATCAAGCTGGCAGCTCAAGGGGAGTGTCCTTTCTGCTGCAGCTCAGGGGGCGTGTCCATTCTGCTGTAGATTTTTTCCTATCACAGCTCAGGAGGAATTTGAAGGATGAAACTGAGCATGTGCGGCCTTCAGTTTGCCGCACAAAGAAATAAGAAAAAAAATCAAACAGCAGGTGGCGCTGTACAGATAAATGTTATTGAATAACTCAGTGGTTATGCCAAATTTTTTTATTACATGCAATTAAAAAACAATTCAGATCCATTGGCTGATTTGAAAACTGTAGAATATTTTGTGTGGTGCAAACCTCTTTAAGTTGAAAACGTAAAAAAAAAAAAAAATAGGAAATTCTGGGTTATCCTCTTATACTTACCAATGTTTAAAACCCAAATCTTGGGACATTTTAAGCCGCATTATAACAGGCGCACCCACAAAATAGCCCACATGCTCTGGTAAATGGGTGAATCTAGGGCCTCATGCACACGAACGTATTTTCATTCCGTGTCCGTTCCGTTTTTTTGCGGACCGTATACGGAACCATTCATTTCAATAGGTCCGCCAAAAAAATGAAAGGTACTCCGTGTGCATTCCGTTTCCGTATTTCCATTCCGCAAAAAAAATAGAACATGTCCTATTATTGTCCGCATTACGGACAAGTATAGTACTGTTCTATTCGGGGACTGCTGTTTCGTTCCGGAAAATACGGAATGCACACGGACGTCATGTGGATTTTTTGCGGATCCGTGTGCATGAGGCTATAGACTGCTTTGTCTCAGGTATGGAGGCGGCTACTGATACAGAAACTTTCCTCCTCTACTTAATCTGTATCCTAGAGGGGGCAAAAAGTGGATGGATCCCTGCTTTCTGGAAGAGTGTTTCATACTACTGTGTGCTTTACTTGATGTAGTAGTCCTTTAAAGGGGTTTTCTGGAATTACTGTGATATTTAATAGATATGCTCATGTTCATCTTCCTCATGCTTTTTTCGTTTTTAAGTTGGACTCTCCTGACCCCTTTTCACCATGTAAAACCAATCCCTCCGGTTTGTTTTCATCCTGTATGTCGCACTTTCTGTTGCCGTATCCAACCAAACCCATGATGCACTTCTCCTTTCTCCGCAGCACCTCCCCGACAACACCCAGCTAGTGTATAGCTCCTCCCACCCAGCTAGTTACATAGACGCTCCCTTATTACTGCCCCTAACACCCCGCTAGTGTATAGCTCCTCCCACCCAGCTAGTTACATAGACGCTCCCCTATCACTACCCCTAACAACACTCATCTAGTTAATATCCCCTCCCACCCAGCTAGTTACATAGACACTCCCCCTAACAACACCCAGCTAGTTTATAGCTCCTCCCACCCAGCTAGTTACATAGACACTCCCCCATTACTGCCCCTAACAACACCCAGCTAGTGTATAGCTCCTCCCACCAGCTAGTTACATAGACGCTCCCCTATCACTGACCCTAACAACACCCCGCTAGTTTATATCCCCTCCCACCCAGCTAGTTACATAGACACTCCCCCTAGCAACACCCAGCTAGTTTATAGCTCCTCCCACCCAGCTAGTTACGTAGACACTCCCCTATTACTGCCCCTAACAACACCCAGCTAGTTTATAGCTCCTCCCATGCAGCTAGTTACAAAGACACTGCCCCCTAACACCACCCAGCTAGTTCATAGCTCCTCCCACGCAGCTAGTTACATAGACACTGCCTCTAACTCCACCCAGCTAGTTTATAGCTCCTCCCACCCAGTTAGTTACAGAGACGCTCCCCCATCACTGCCGCCTAACAACACCCAGCTAGTTTATAGCTCCTCCCACCCAGCTAGTTACATAGACACTCCCCCATTACTGCCCCGCCCATGGACATAACATCACAGGAAATAATAGAGCGCGGCATGGACACGGTCATGTGACCACGGCCCAGAACAGGAGATAGGAGCAATAAAGGTAAAAGAAACACACTACAGAATTGCCCATTCCTTCATCAACAAATATTTGAAAGGATTTTGATGCAAACTGGAAAACACCTTTAAGTAAGCCCCGCCTCCCCTTCTGTTCTTTACGGATTTTCTTGGTTTTCCGCCCTTTTATCTCAGTGATGTTATATGGGAATATACAATCTTGTCACGTCCTATACTTTGCTGGCGCTGAGTGTGACGCCTTGTACTCTGCTGTCTAATCTGGCGCGCGCTGATTGATTTAATTGTCGGAAATTGCTCTGCAAGCAGGCCGTTTAGGAGGCCTCATTGATTGCAGCGCTGGCGATGACTTTGACCTCACAGATATCAGCTCTTACATATCACACCTTCGTGTTTTTCTTTTAGGCCGTGTTCACACCGGGGGTTTTCTCCGCGGCTTTACACGTGCAGCCGCCAGATCCGTTCTGATTTTCCTAAGCTCACGTTGTCGCTGCGCGCGTTCTCGTAATGATAACGGGGTTCGTTTATCGTTCCCTTTGCGCCAGAATTCCGCCTGGAAAAAAGTAGCAAATATATTGTTGCACAAACGTTTTTACATTTTTTTTTTATTTTAACGCTGCACTTGGTCAAAATCTGCCGTAAGGAGCATTAGTAAATGGCCCCCAAAGTCTTAGGATTTAAACTGGATCCCTCCCCAGCAGCACAGAGTATTTCGGGAGCGGATAGGTGAGCTGACCTCGTGTGAAAGGCGTCACAACTTGCAGCTTCTACCGCGTGCGACCTGATGCGTAGAGCTCGACGGATCTTGTTTTTGATAAAGGGGGGTTAATCAGAGTCGGTTAATCGTGTCCATGTAACGTGCGTTGCTTTGTGGCTCCGTTGCTCCTGGTTGTATCTCATTAATCCCGCAGATCTTAGTAGTGCGCTGCGGGGAGAAGATCAATGGCAGCATACAACCGCCACAGGACCGCTGTTACCTCTATGGCGGTTCGCAGGTTGCGGATTATAATGATACTGTGTGTGATAACGGCTTTATCTGCTCAGGTTTTTATGATTGCACTTAAGAAGCCCCACCGGGGGGCAGTTTAACATCCGGGATGCCGTGTCCAGCTGTCGCCTCAATAAAAAAAAAAGCACTAAGACTACCTGCACATGTTGGGGTTACGCACGTTTTTTTCCTTGTAGGTTTTCATGCACAAAAAATACAGTATGAGCCGAGACAAATCCTGCATACAATTTGCTTTTTTCTTTCTGCAGCGTGTCAATTGTTTGTGCAAATTATTTTTTTTTTGTGTAACACATGAGGTTTTTCGTTGCAGATTTGGTGTGGAAATGCACAGAAATCTGTCTGTATTGTCTGTTTGTAAACCTGCACCCGTGTACTGGAACCATAAGGCTGCGTGTTTTAGAAAAAGGCACCTGCAGCCACATAGAAGTGTGCACTAAACCGATGTGTGATAAAACCCCCAGACATACCCTTAAAAGGTTTCTCCGGATCCGACACCCGGGTCTCCCACTGATTTGAGAAAGTACTGGCGCTCCTGTGAGCGCCGCGGCCTGCTTGCAGGTTACCAAGCAGAGCGCCATACATTGTATAGCGGGCGCGCTTGGTATTGCGCTCAGTCATATTCACTTTAATAGGGCTGAGCTGCGCCTAGGCCACGTGACCGATGAACGTGTGGTCACTGGTCTAAGAAAAGCAGAGCGAAGCTGCCTTCTCAAACAGCTGATCAGCAGGGGTCCCAGGTGTTGGACCCCCAACAATCAGATACTGATGACCTGTCCTCAGTTATAAAGTCTCGGAAAACCCCTTTTATCATTGCAAGCCTAGATACTACTATAAACCTGCCCCTGTGGCCAAAAATATAACTACTATAATACTGCCTCCTATGTACGAGAATATAACTACTATAATACTGCTCCTATGTACGAGAATATAACTACTATAATACTGCCTCCTATGTACAAGAATATAACTACTATAATACTGCTCCTATGTACAAGAATATAACTACTATAATACTGCTCCTATGTACAAGAATATAACTACTATAATACTGCCTCCTATGTACAAGAATATAACTACTATAATACTGCTCCTATGTACTGGAATATAACTACTATAATACTGCTCCTATGTACAAGAATAGAACTACTATAATACTGCTCCTATGTACAAGAATAGAACTACTATAATACTGCTCCTATGTACAAGAATATAACTACTATAATACTGCCCCCTATGTACAAGAATAGAACTACTATAATACTGCTCCTATGTACAAGAATAGAACTACTATAATACTGCTCCTATGTACAAGAATAGAACTACTATAATACTGCTCCTATGTACAAGAATATAACTCCTATAATACTGCCTCCTATGTACAAGAATATAACTACTATAATACTGCCTCCTATGTACAAGAATATAACTACTATAATACTGCCTCCTATGTACAAGAATATAACTACTATAATACTGCTCCTATGTACAAGAATATAACTACTATAATACTGCTCCTATGTACAAGAATATAACTTCTATAATACTGCTCCTATGTACAAGAATATAACTACTATAATACTGCTCCTATGTACAGGAATATAACTACTATAATATTGCCTCCTATGTACAAGAATATAACTACTATAATACTGCTCCTATGTATAAGAATATATCTACTATAATACTGCTCCTATGTACAAGAATATAACTACTATAATACTGCTCCTATGTACAAGAATATCCTTCACAGCATCATGGGAGTACAGTAGTCCTGTGCAGGAAATGCAGCCATCACGTGGACCACACGCTGGTCTGATGCTGCTGTTGTGCTGTTTTTGCTATATTTTTGTTCACCACTGATGACTTTTTGCTCAGAATATCCTCGTCTGCCAGGAGCAGAGGCAGCTGAGATTTGCCTCTTGGGAAGCGATAGGTTAATTGCCTTTGAGGAGAGGTAGAGATATATTTGTCCGGATGATGGATGCTGCCTGGCGTCTGGTCCGCGGCAGCAGTCAGATGCTTTATTCAGTCTATTTCGCGTTGAGGCCGATCTAACGCCTCAAGGTTGCAGTGAACCCAACATCCGGAGGCGGCCATCTCGTGGTCCTAAAATGCCGTAGGTCCTTCCCCCATAGTTCATCTGGGCTGAACACTGCATCTCTCCGTACATCGCTATTATCACAGGGGCAGTGTCTGACCATTTCCTCCTTCTATTAACCCTTTATGCCACAATAGGGGGTCTATGGAGGGGTTGTCCAAAGCGGAAGACCCCTTTAAGTAATTATTACAGGCACTTTTTAAAACCCTAACAACACCTGTCAGCAGGATCAACCCTATTCCAATAGATCTACTTCCTGGTAGGGTTGATCCTGCTGATTATAATGATGTGAAAATTTTTCTTTATGCAAATGAGGGCTTCAGTGCCCAGAGAGGGGTGGCCAACACTAGATGGGAGGAGCCCTGCCCCTCGGTGCCCTGAAGATCTAATTTTTCTGGACACACCGCCACGAATTTGCATAGGACGGGTATCATCTTAACCAGCAGGACCAACCCTACCATTCTAGGTAGTATGCTTGGTATCGTAGGGTTCATGCTGCTGACAGATCTTCTTATACGACCCCAGAATGCAGAACCACGATGTCCTGGGCGTTGATGGGCACCACGTTCACACTTCTTGCCCAAGGGGAACTCCTCTGCTGCTTTCTTTCTTATTTTTAGCCTCTGGGTGTAGTTTAAATGATAAAGTATTTAAATACGAGTTATTTGCGTTATTATATATGATATTATATGATCATTTAACCAGTTACCGTTCTTAAAGGGGTATTCCGGATGAAACCTGTAGCGCCCGTCCAGTGCCGCCCCATTCACATCTATGGGACTAGCTGAAACAGCCGAGCTCTGTATGTCTGTCAGTCCCTGAGACGCCGCAGTGTATATGTGATGAAACCTTTAGGCCGGAGTCCCCCTTTAAGCTCCCCGTACACAGGTTGTAGTGAGCGGCGTGTCCTCCTGTACTGGTGAGCAGTGGAAAATGGTAGTTATTTTTGGATTTACTACAGGTACTATCAGTGCTCGCCCAGTTTCCATTCAGCAGTAAAGGGCAGCGGTTGCATTTTATTACGTGTAATGGCGCCATTCACACCACGTAGATCGTATCTCATGGAAAGAAGCGGCAGGAGTTTTTATTGTGGCTTGGTTTCAGTTTATGTGCTGGTTCATTTCTTGGTGCGACAATCAAGAAATATGACATATTATATTAGTATAGTTTTTGTGGTCAGTTTATGCCTGTAGAACCTCACAACATTTTTCACATTTTCTTATGGATTTCTCGGCATATTCTGATCTATTGATTTTATATCCCCCTATATCTTGGTGAGCCGGCCATTGTTCTGAATTCCTTTCTTAGTATATACTTTGAGCGGTCAGAGCTTTGTTGCTAGAGAGCTTCAAGTTCCCCTGCCTAAGCATAGAAGTGAATCTTTAACATTCCGGCTACCTGCAGCCGCCACTAGAGGGCGCTTACTGTTGCACATTGAACTCGGTATGCGGTAAGCGCCACCTAGTGGTGGCTGCAGGTAGCCGGAATGTTATATTTTACATTTGTAACGTATGCAGGGAATTTGGAGCCTAGATATAGAATACTAATAAGCAGTGAATTTTGAACCAATTAAAAAAAAAAAAAAACATAAACAGAAAGCAGAGCCTTTCCCAGAACTTAATAATAATCGCCTGATGGTGGCTGTAGTGAGCGTGGAACTGTTATAATCTTATAATCGTCCATTGTTAAGGGTTTAAAGTGAAATAATCTGTATCATTAACATTTTCGACAAGCCGACCTCTCCCCCCTATTATATGACACACTGTATCTCTCATCAGGGTAACGTACCATGAATACCGCAGCGGCAGTACGAGAGGAGGATTCTCTATCTGGATGTCAGCATTAAAGACTATGGACATGTTTGGGGACATTTTTTTTTTTTTTTGTTAATTGTTGTATTCTACTAATTTTGAGCTAAATTTTTTTTTTTAAATTGGTCTTTATTAAACATTTTCAGAAGTTTTTCCTATATAGCTCTCAGTTGTTTCTCCTTTAGAGTGAAGCGGTCAGACCGCTGCTCTGATGGCTCCATCTGTAGCCTTTATCTCTGAACTGCTGACAGCTCATAAACACTCATTCAAGCAAAATTGTCATCAAACTGATTGGAGCTGTTAGGAAAGCACAGATTAGGCCTCTTTCACACTTGCGTTGTGAAGTTCCGTCAGTGTTAATATGGCAGCCAGGACACTACTAGCGTCCTGGTTGCCATAGTCGGAGCGGGGAGCGGTATACTTACATTCCGTGCGGCTCCCGGGGCGCTCCTGAATGACGTCAGAGCGCCCCGCGCGCATGGATCACATGATCCATGTGATCACGTGATCTATGCACTGGGGCGCCCTGACGTCATCCTGGAGCGTCCCGGGAGCCGCATGGAATGTAAGTATACCGCTCCCCAACTCCCCCTACTCTTTACTATGGCAACGCAAATGCGCGGAACCGACGTTTAGCTAAAGGCCGGATCCGGATTAATGCACTTCAATGGGCATTAATTCCGGATCCGGCGTTACGGCATGTCTTCCGGATTTTTGGACGGAGACAAATCCGCAGCATGCTGCGCTTTTGTCAACGTCCAAAAAAGGTTCACATACTGAACAGAAGACATCCTGATGCATCCTGAACGGATTTCTCTCCATTCAGGATGCATGGGGATAATCCTGATCAGTAGCTTTCCGTCCTAGAGACCCGAGGACGGATCTCTAGGACGGAAAGCTAAAACGCTTGTGTGAAAGAGGCCTAAGGGCTACAGATCGAGCCGTCAGACTAGTTCCCTGACGGATCCAGTGTGAATCAGAGAGCCTGCTAGTCTGCAGAGGCACCAAAAGTGAAAACTGTAGCGGAGAAATTGTTGAAAATTTTTAATGAAGACCAATTGAAATCATGATTTTTAGCCCAGAATGGTTGAGTGGAATGAAAAAGAAAATTGCCCCATGATGTCCATAACCATTTAACAGGCAATCTGCATCCCATGCATGTGAATGAGGACCCAGAACCCGCTCACATGCAGTGGAAAAAACTGGGGCAGATTTTTGGTGCAGACACTGAAAAAATAGAGTTGATGGTGGAAATGAATATCTTTCTGCTGCAGCTCTCTGCCTATCACAGCTCAGTGGGCACGTCCTTTCTGTTGCAGCTCTCTCCCTATCACAGACCAGGGGATGTGTCATTTCTGGTGCAGCTGTTTCTCTATCACAGCTTAGATAGTGTGTCCTTTCTGCTGCAGCTTTCTCCCTATCACAGCTCAGTGGGCACGTCCTTTCTGTTGCAGCTCTCTCCCTATCACAGTTCAGGGGATGCATCCTTTCTGCTGCAGCTTTCTCCCTATCACAGCTCAGGGGGTGTGTCCTTTCTTCCGCAGCTTTCTCCCTCTCACAGCTTAGATAGGGAGAGAGCGGCAGCGGAAAGGACACACTATCTAAGCTGTGAGAGGGAGAAAGCTGCGGAAGAAAGGACACACACCCTGAGCTGTGATAGGGAGAAAGCTGCAGCAGAAAGGATGCATCCCCTGAACTGTGATAGGGAGACAGCTGCAGCAGAAAGACATGCCCACTGAGCTGTGATAGGGAGAGAGCGGCAGCGGAAAGGACACACTATCACAGCTCAGTGGGCATGTCTTTCTGCTGCAGCTGTCTCTATCGCAGCTCAGGGGTTGTGTTCTTTCTGCTGCATCTCTCTCCCCATCACAGCTCACATCTGGCTGGTGGCAGGTGAAGGAAAGAACTGAGCATGTGCGACCACCTTGGCATTGTTATTGATGTGGATGGAGAAATAAGAAAAAAGAAATCAAACAGCAGGTGGCGCTATACAGATATATTTTATTGAATAACTCAGTGGCTATACTACATTTTTAATGACAAAAGTATTCACACCCAGGTTTGAAAAACATAGAATATTTTTTTTATGGCACAACCCCTTTTACGGTTTTGCTGTAAATTCTGATGTTCCCATGTTATTTCTTGCAAGGTAAATATCTGTATGGGGAGGCCAGATCTCCGGAGCCACATGATCCGCATTCCTCCACTCCAGCCTTATGACTGCTCTCATTGATATGGAATTCTTCGAGGCGCTCCTGCCAGATTAAACATAGCAGGGTCTGTGCGCCGCTCCGGCAGACGTAAAATCTGTGAGAACCGCCTGATGTGCAAATAACGTATGAAAATCGAAAACATTTAGAGCAACGTTTTTGGGGGAGATAGGTTTGAGTAAGGCCTCTTGCACACAAACGTTTTTTTTTTTTTTGCGAGTGTATGGGCTGTTTTTTGCGTTCCATATACGGACCCATTCATTTCAATGGGTCAGCAAAAAAAAAAAGGAAGTGTTTCGTGTGCATTCCGTTTTTCCGTTCCGTTAAAAGATAGAACTTGTCCTATTCTTGTCCGCATCACGGACAAGGATAGTACTGTTCTATTAGGGGCCAGCTGTTCCGTTCCGCAAAAAACGGAATGCATACGGATGTCATGCGTTTTTTTTGCGGACCGCAAAACCATACGTTCGTGTGCAATAAGCCTAATACTCCTGTTGTTTGTATGCAGCTCCTATGCGGACCTATGTGTTTCCATGGTTCAAGACCAGGGATGCCGAACCTGCGACCCTCCAGCCGTTGCAATACTATAACTCTCAGTATGCCCGGCCATGCCTACAGCTATTAGAGCATGCTGGGAATTGTAGTTTTGCAGCAGCTGGAGGGCCGCAGATTGGGCATCTCTGTTCTAGACAATAACCCCCATGTCCAGTGCGATCCTGCTGTCACACCCTCTGCCTCATGATAATTTACAGATGGTAGTAGTGGAGGGACGCGGGACCGCAGGATCAGGACACACAGGGGTTGCTGGTTCCCTGTAACCATGGAGACACATAGGTCCGCCTGGGTGCTGCGTTCATCAGAGCGTGTTATCGAGCGGCTTATTTTAGGCACATGTCTGATTGCGGATCCATAGCAGAGAGCAGCAGAGCTCCGGAAAAGAGCGCAGACCGGAAATTGACTAGTCATCCCTGTTCTATAAAAACCGGGTCAGACCGATGCCGGGAGAGTCGCCCTGGCCTGAAAGTGGAAGTAGTAGTAGAGGTGTAGTAGTTTCCAAACTTCAGGGACATGCGGTAACAAGGCGGCACGTTTTTACGAAAATGTTACAATTTTTTCATTTTCTTTTCTTCACGTACTACAAAGGTCAGAATATTGAACCTTTTTTTATACTTTGTGTTTTCGAGATCTCTGATTGCTGTCAGTGAATGGGTTTATGGTACACATACAAAGGCTGATAATCTGTCCTAACCAAATCCCACTCACAAGAGTGTTCTCAGCAAGCAGAGATCTTGAAAATGCTGAAGAGATAGTATATTGTAAAACGCCTTTAGGTCGGATTCACACCAAGCAGTGTTTCATGTGTGAACCTGGCGTAGCTCGTGCCCACTGTTGCTCACTAAAGGGAAATGCGCACGTTAAGGATTTATGTGTGGAAAATCCGCACTGAAATGCGCAGGTGTTCGCAGGAAAATCCGTGTGGATTTTCCGCATGAGGATTTTACTAAGTGAAGAGAGAAAATCCGGTCAGAAAAAAACAAAATAAATTGACAGGTCAAAATCCGCGTTGTGTACATGAGAATTTCAAATTCTCATAGATTACAATGTGCGAGACCTACGTGAGGATTTTCCGCACGAAAATCTGCGTGGAAAATCCGCACGCAATCCCGATCGTGTGCATTTAGCCTAAAGCATCCGAAGTGAAAACTTAAGCAACTTTGCCATAGGTCTTTGTTAAAAAAAAAATATAATCTACCATTTTGTGTCCACAGCTTCTGTGCAGAGCTATATGTCTCCATGGTAACAGACTACAAACTGTGTGCAGTCTGGTCCTGCAGTTGTATGTTAGTTCGAAGGCTTATGGCGTTTTATGCCTCCGTTTGACATATACGTTAAAAAAGAGAAGGATACAAAAACGCAGCACACCACGTTCTAGTATTCTGCAGTCCGGTAAAAAATAAAAGTGTACTTTTTTTTTTGTTTCCGTGGAACTCTATGGTGAACGGATGCCACTGTATGGCATCAGTCTGAGGCATCCATTTGATGTGTACATTTTTTTAAACGGATGGGAAAAAATGTCAAAATAAACCATTATTAAAAATGATCAGCATTTTTATAAATTGTCAGGCCAATCAACAGAGCGCCTATCTTTATATATAAAAAATATCCCAGTCCCTTCTTAGGCCTCTTTCACACGAGCGTGTGCGGATTAGATTCGGATGCGTTGCGGATGCATTCAGTGAAAACTGTGCGATTTCACAGGCAAAGCCATTCAGTTTTGCCTGCGATTGCGTTCAGTTGTTCACAACATCTCCTTAGCAACCATTAGTGAAAAACGCATCGCACCCGCACTTGCTTGTGGATGCAATGCGTTTTTCACTTGGCCCCATTCTCTTCTATGGGGCCAGAGGTGCGTGAAAAACGCAGAATATAGAACATGCTGCGATTTTCACGCAACACAAAACTGATGCGTGAAAAACATCGCTCATGTACACAGACCCATTGAAATGAATGGGCCAGGATTCAGTGCGGGTGCAGTGCGTTTACGTCACGCATTGCACCCACGCGGGAAAACTCTCTCGTGTGAAAGGGGCCTTAGGCATCTGCAGATGTATATTAGGCACGGCAGCTTCATTCCCCTCCTCTCCCTCCTGCCTAATGCCTCATTCACACATCAGTGTTTTAGCACGGTCCGTGTTTTCAGCACGGATGCATGTCCTATCTTGTCCGTGTTCCCTGATCCCTCACGCACATTATAGTCAATGAGTCTGTGAAAACCACGGATGCCATCCGTGTTGCATACATGTTTCACGGATCTTAAAAAATAAATTGTTTGAAAATTATTTTCCAGCTGCTTAGTGTCAGTGAAAAACGGATGGCACACGGTCAGCAAAAAACGGACCCAACACGGATCGGTTACGGGAGGAAACGCGGATTGAACACTGTCCGTGTTACCACTGATCCAAAACTGACACTGACGTGTGCATGAGGCATAATAGTTACTGTTTTACACTAGATGGCCTTTATGGGGGCTGAGGAGGTTTAGCCTACAGGCGGGAAAGTGAACTGCAGGCTTGTGGAAGTTGAGGTCCCTGCGAAGATATGACATTGTTTTATATCTTCATATGTACCTATGACATATGCAAAAGAAAGTCCATACACCCTATTAGTGAGTTAATAGAGAGGGGGGGGGGGGGATTCTGCCATTGAATCCATTGATATGAGTGGACATTGTGTAATATATGATCTCTCCTGCGGTGGCGCTGCAGGGAAGCTGGACACTTACTGCCAGGTTTCTCCACAGATCTTCTCTTCTGATCGCTAGGGTTCTCAGCAGAAGGACAGACGTTTTATTGTCAAGAGGCCCTGTAACCCTGTAGAGATTGTGCAAAGCGGAGGATCCCTTTTAGAGGAAAATCCCTTTAAATTCAGAACCTCGTATTAAACGATCCATTGTGCATGTAGTCTGATGTCTTAAGAAGACAGATTGCGTAGCCATTGGGTCTGGTCCTCGGATCGTTTATAATGTGACACACGGTGAGCCTGGCGCCGGTGGCAGAGCGGATACGTCTCTATAATTGCTGGAGTTCTCCTGGTGATAAATGGCAGCCATGTTAATGCGCTATGACTTGTATTTTACATAGTGCCACATCTCCGGTTAATGCATTGCTTGTGGCGTTACCCAGCCTCATTTACAATCATGGCGCCAAACAAACCCCCTCGGATTGAACTGTCAGGTGACCGCTTTCTTTCCATATGCCCCCCCCCCCCCATATATATGCACGATCGGCCGAGCATGCATGTGCTGTGAGTGTGAGAGAGGACTCCACTGGCGGCGTCTTATCTGCCTGAGAACAAACATTTTTGGCCATTGAAATCCAGCTGCCCGATTTTCTATCTCTTCTGACCCCTGCTGTCAGGGGAGAGTCGGGAGCCCCCCACATACAGATGAATCGGGGAGGTGGGCGGACATTTATCTAATTTATATGGGCAGCTTTATTACACTTGCTTATTACTCTGATAATTCCCTTTGATATTATAATGCCCGAATGTCCATGCCTTTGTGCCGTTCCTCTGTTATTCTTCCTGCAAATGTAAGGATAGGGCGTGTCCCTATGCTGTCTGACACAGACAGCACTGATTGGACGGCCTCAACGTGTGTAGGGACACATATTTGAAAACTGAAGAACGGAACACAAAAAGCCTCAAAAATTCCCCTTTTTGAGCATTCATGCGGCGAGTGATTGGTTCCTTTACAAGACTGCCATGACAGCACTGCAACTGAACAGGATTGCTCAGTAGTGCAGCCTCACGCTTTGGGCCCGAAGCCTCAAGCAGGCTTGTACCATGTCCGTGGAACGTGTTCCAGGGAGGATTTGCCGTATGCGAGGGCTGCAGCTCTGACATGGTTGGAATGTCTCGCTGGCATCCTGCTGGGTACATGCTCCATATAGTGTTTCCTGGCAAAATCACAGGCAGGGTGCTGACCGTCCCTGCTGCTGACCGCTCCCACGCTGCCTGCCTCATTTAACTCCTCAATGACCAGCTAGTTGTTTTGTTATGTTTTTCCCCTCGAGGTTTAAGCAGTCATAACTTATTTTATTTATTTTTATGTAGGTAGTTTTTTTTTTTTTTTGTGTCGTTGGAAAGTACATACTGTATAAATTATCTTGTAATGTATATACTTTTTTTTCGCATCGCAGATACGGATAATGCCATTTTTGGCATCACCTTTTTACTTTGTTTATAATGTACATATTTCTCACTGAATAACCTGTTGTTCAGGTTATTTTTGTCTTATCGATATCTGATTTAGTGTCGTTTTTTTTTTTTTTTTCACTCTAGCTTCATGTATACAGGTAAAACTCGAAAAATTAGAATATCGCGCACAAGGTCATTTTTTTTCAGTAATGCAACTTAAAAGGTGAAACTAATATATGAGATAGACTCATTACAGGCAAAGCGAGATATTTCAGGCCTTTATTTGTCATAATTTGGATGATTTTGGTTTACAACTTATAAAAAAAACCAGTCACAATCTCATAAAATTAGAATATTACATGAAATCAATAAAAAAGGATGTTAAATAGAAAAATGTAGGACCTCTGAAAAGTGTAATCATGCCTATGTACTCAGTCCTTGGTTTGGGCCCCTCAGTGCGGCGTGGCATGGATGCTATCAGGGGTTATGGAAGACCAGGATGCTTCGAGCTTTCAGCTTGTTTGCATTGTTCGGTCTCATTCTCTTGGCAATGCCCGTAGATTCTCTAGGGGTTCAGGTCAGGCGAGTTTGCTGGCCCATCAAGCACAGTAATCCCACGGTCATTGAACCAGGTTTTGGTACTTTTGGCAGTGTGGGCAGGAGCCAAGTCCTGCTGGAAAATGAAGTCACCATCTCCATAAAGCTCGTCTGCGGAAGGAGGCACGAAGTTCTCCAAAATCTCCTGGTAGATGGCTGCATTGACTCTGGACTTAATGAAGCACAGTGGACCAACCCCAGCAGATGACATGGCCCCCAAATCAACACAGACTGTGGAAACTTCACACTGGACCTCAAGCATCTTGCATTGTGGGCCTCTCCATTCTTTCTCCAGACTCTGGGTTCTTGGTTTCCAAATGAGATGCAAAAGTTGCTCTCATCAGAAAAGAGGACTTTGGACCACTGAGCAACAGACCGGTTCTTTTTTTCTTTAGCCCAGATAAGACGCTTCTGACGTTGTTTGTTGTTCAGAAGAGGCTCGAGAAGAGGAATACGACATATGAAGCCCATGTCCGGGATCCGTCTGTGTGTGGTGGCTACTCATGCACTAACTCCAGCCTCTGTCCACTCCTTGTGAAAGTTTTCTGATAAATCCTCTCCAGGCTGCGGTCATCCCTGCTGCTTGTGCACCTTTGTCTTCCACACTTGTTCCTTCCACATAACTTTCTATTAATGTGCTTTGATACAGCACTTTGGGAACATCCAACTTCTTTTGCAATTACCTTTTGAGGCTTTCCCTCCTTATTGAGGCCGTCAGTGATGGGTTTCTGCACAACTGTCAGGTCAGCAGTCCTTCCCATGATCAGTGCACAGTTGGACATTATCATTCCGGCAAACTGCTAGTAATTCATTCATAACTTCTAGCAGGAATAATAAAGGAATGGTGCAACATAGAGTCATAAGAATGGATGCTGCAGAATCTGTTATTACATGGGGGATGATGCGAATAGTTACTAAACAGACATCTCAGGAGAGGCGACAGCCCCTCTTTTAAGAGAATGTATTGCTCTAGATTTTTAACTAGTACAAACCAAGTAACTATACATATTCAGTTTTCTAATCTGTTTTTATATTCTAATTGTGGGGGCATTATTAAGGGACCGGCCATCTTGCCTAAGCTGCTGCTAACAGCATTTAGAGGTATGCCTTACAGCAGCCCCATGGATCATAGGCAAAATAGATGGATATTCATTGTTTTCTATAGGATAGTGTTGTGGGCATGCTCTGTGACCTGCGCATTGAGGTCATTGAGCAGGGAGGGAGAGGAGGTGAGCAGTCACTTATCACCTATTGTGAATAGTGGATCCAGTGGTATCTATGCAGAGTTTTCATCTGTCATTGTAATGCTGTCTGTGATGACAATGAGATGACTACTGAGAATTGATCGCTACTGAACAGGAAGTATCCGCCTGTTTTTAGTCTCAGTGCCCAAGGTGAAAATGCACGATTTTTGTGATTTATTATATATATATTTTTAAATCTAGGTGGTGAAATTGAAAATGGGGAAAAAAAAAAGTTACCAAAAACTCTTTAAAGTATGTTAATATAAAAACTTGATTTAAAGGCTATGTACACCTTCGGAGGCAATTTTTTTTATGATTGCGTGAAGGGATGAGCGAATCGACTTCGGATGAAACATCCAAAGTCGATTCGCATAGAACATATTTCTAATACTGTACAGAGCAGGAGCTCCGTACAGTTTTAAAATGTATTGGCTCCGATGAGCCGAAGTTATTGCTTCGCGAAGTAAAAACTTCTGCTCATCGGAGCCAATACATTCTAATATTGTACAGAGCTCTTGCTCCGTACAGTATTAGAACGAAGTTTTATGCAAATTGACTTTGGATGTTTCATCTAAAGTCGATTTGCTCATCCCTAATTGCATGTTACTCATTTTTGGCTAAAAATTATTTTTTCAATTGGCCTTTATTAATACATTGAGCTGTTCGGTCCCAAACGGTTAACAGTTTTTTTTTAGCTGCGTGACTGGTATTTTCACTTTGTGCCAGTCATCTAATAAACCTTATCTCTAACTACTACTCATTTAAGCCACATTCTTATCAGTCAGATAAGAACTGAGCTATAATGAGTGTTTATAAGATCAGAGATAAGAAGTCCGTCAGCTCCTGGTCTGATGGAAAAAAAAAACCGAAAATCCAAAGGGTGCTACTAGAGCATCTCAGCTCTGTACAGAAAAAAGGGTTCCATATTTTTAATAAACGCCAATTTAGAAATTTTTTGCTCAAAATGAGTACAATCCAATAATAATTTAAAAGTGTGTACATAGCCTTTACAGTACAGTAGGCCATTTTCTGATGGCTCATTCCCTTTAAGGCCCCTCCACTTTTTCTTTTTTTAACTTTCTAGTTTCATAGGAATAAAACCTGTAATTATGAATGGACGAGGATTTGCAGAACAGATGTTAAATAAGCTTTTACTGTAATTGGAGCTGCGCAGAGCTGTAGTTTTCCCGACACACGATAACCATTCGAAATCCACTAACTGTACCCGAAGGAGGGAAAAAGTTAAGTTTTGTTTTACTTTGACCTCCACCATATGTCCGCGTTCATTCCCTATCCCAGACATACACACAGGCGTTCCCATGCTAACAGTATCCGTACCTGTCTACACTAACAAAAACCTGTCTATAGAACAGACTGAACGCCCATGGGCTCATTCATTTTTAGCTTGATTCCCCTTAAAGGGGTTTTCCCAGTCTTTTCTACTGATGACCTATCATCGGTGGGGGTCCGACACCTGGAACCCCTGCCGATCAGCTGACAGTGGTGCTCACAGTAGCTCCACAGCCTTCTCTGAGCTTTTCCTAGGCCAAGTTACGTCATGTCCATCGGTCATGTGGCCTATGCACAGCTCAGCCCCATGCTGCAATACCAAGCACAGCCACTATACAATGTACGGCGCTGTGCTTAGTAAGCAGGTAGAAGGCTGCTGCACTACTGCAAGCACCGATGCCTTCTCAAACAGCTGATCGGTGGTGGTCCTGGATGTCGGAGCCCCACCGATCAGATACTGATGACCTATCTCTCCCGAATCCAACATACACATCCACGTTCAGTTCCACCTAACATATACTGTATGTAATTTCAATGGGGACAGGGTAGAAAACTGCTGCACCTTTTCTCCACAAAGGGATCGGGCAAAAATATTCCTTTTGTCCTATCCTTTTCTCTCCTGACCTCATCTGTGGGGGAAAAGTCAGGATCTCGCCAGACACGAGACTGCCCGCCGAACCCACTATTTTCAGTGGGATCAGCCAGCATTACGCTAATGTACATTTGAACCTTTAGACCATAACACACAAAGGAGCAAAACATATGTGTAAAGGGGTTTTCCTAGACTGATGACCTATTCTCTGGAACTCCCGCCGATCAGCTCCACGACCTTCTCTCAACTCGCGAAGCACAGCGCCGTGCATTGTATAGTGGCTGTGCCTGGTATTGCAGCTCAGTCCTATTCACTTCAATGGGGCTGAGCTGAACCTAGGCCATGTGACCAAAGCTGTGAGAAGGTCACGGAGCTACTGCGAGCGCCGCTGCCTTCTCAAACAGCTGATTGGCGGAGGTCCCGGGTGTTGGACCACCGCTGATCATTATAACATGGTCGGATGGAAAATGCACACTTTTGCAGACATTTTTTAAATAGTTGCAGTACTTCTAATACACAAAAAAAGCAACTTTCTAAATAATCCTGATTAAAAATCCCCCACCATTTTCTGTCTGCAGCTCTATGCAGACCTATATGTCTCTATGGTTACAGACTACAAACAAACATTATGTGTAGTCTGATGTAATGAACGCCCCAACCTTCTCTGCGGTGACAGATGTGGAGGTGGGAATCATCTGGTTGTTGGGTTTAGGCCTCATGCACACGAACGTTGGTGTTTTGCGGTCCGCAAACCGCGGATCTGCAAAACACAGAAGCTGCTCTGCGTTCCGCAATTTGCGGAACGGAACGCAGCCCATTGTAGAAATGCCTATTCTTGTCCGCAAAACGGACAAGAATAGGACATGCTCTATTTTTTTGGCGGGGGCACGAAACAACGGATGCGCACAGCACACGGAGTGCTGTCCGCATCTTTTGCGGCCCCATTGAAGTGAATGGGTCCGCGCCCGAGCCGCAAAATATGCAGCTCAGACGCTGACCACAACAACGGCCGTGTGCATGAGGCCTTAACATGTCAGGTGAGGATTCGAAGAGTAAATATGACAAATCTCTGCCGAGATGCCAGCTAAATACCGCATGATTATCCCTGTGTAAGCCAGAAATGCAATGAACCTGAAAGCGACACGACCAGCTCCGTAAAATGAAGTCCTGCAACTTTATACTATACTTTGTGCATGTTTCTCTCCATTTTCAAAATCTTTGCTTGCTGTCGATGAATGGGAACAGTCTTGTTTACTCCCTCTGGCTGAAAAGCTATAAGAATCTAATACGTCTCACAGCTGAGGGTTCGTTACAGTTGTATCCGGGCTAGGCAATCCTCTGCGACTCCTATGCTGCCACAGGCAGGTGTCGAGCAGGGGATCTCACCCTCCATATCCACACTAAGGGAATACAGACTAAAGATTTTCTTGAAACAAAACTTTCAATGAAGGAACAACAGGTTATAACTGAAAAGATGGTTAATGTCTGGAATTTTTTAAATCTGTTTTTAACATTTTTAATTTTTTTCCTTATAATATGATTTGCAGAATAGCTTAAAAATATAAAAAAATTGAACAGTCGTGTTACCTATTTTCCGCAGCTGCTGTTCCGACACTTCCAGGGTTCCCCTCCAGTCTCTACTTTCTGGTCCTCTCGACACTGGAAATGGTACCAGTCAGCCAGTAACTGGCCGCAGTGTTGACCGCCGCAGCAGTAATCAGCAGAATGGTGCATTTCTATGTAAAGCAGGGGTGCACAACCTTTTCTGGTTGGGGGCCACATTGTCAGCCTGAACCAATTCCAAGGGCCGAAAATAAAACTTAAAGGGGTATTACCAACTGAAATACTGTATTTTGGCATATTTAACATACAGTATATTCTATAAATGTCTAGTTACTGTTCTAGGACTCCCATCTAATAGGAGAATACATGAAGGATACATGTAAGAAGCCATAAGACATAGACCTACATGTCTTTTACCAGATGTTTGGGGGCCGCACAGAATGGTATCGAGGGCCGCAGCTTGTGCACCCCTGATGTAAAGGGACCATTGGGCCTTGGAAACATCGAAACAAGGGTTAGACGGGGGATCAGTAAGGTGCAGTTACTTCTTCTTTTGTGTTCTACACTTTTTTTTTAGCCCTTCTGCCCGTTCATAAACATTTTAGACCTGGGTCAACCCCTTTAAAGGGCTTTTCCGAGACTGTAATATAGATGACCTGTCCCCTGGACAGGTCATCAGACTCTGATCGGTAGGGGTCCGACACCCGAGACCCCCACTGATCAGCTGCTTGAGAAGGCAGCTGCGCTCCTGTGAGTGCCACAGCCTTCTCTCAGCTAGGCCCGGTGGCGACATTTTTATCAATCACGTGGCCTAGGCGCAGCTCCGTCTCATTGGAGTGAATGGGGCTGATTGCGATACCAAGCACAGCCACTATACAATGTACGGCGCTGTGCTCAGTGAGCGGTGAAAAGGCGCTCACAGGAGAGTCGGTGACTCTTCAAAGCAGCTGATCGGCAGGAGACCCGGGTGTCGGACCCCCACCAATCAGATACTGATGACCTTTCCCAGTCTTGGAACACCCTTTTAAGTTGGGGACCCTGCATGGTAATTGGGTATCAGATTTACTGCAGAGACATTGAGGTCCTAAGGTCCCCCCCATCTGTACAGTGCAATTTTCATGAGGTATATATATAACAAAATTGTTCATGATAGGATTGACAAGTGTCAAACTTTGTGTTCTTAAATTTCTTTCTAGCCTCTCGATACCCCAAAACCCCGCCGTATTCAGTGCAGGCGCCTGATGTTCAGGTGGTGGCAGCAGAAGACGTACCTGGTAGGGTGGTGTGATCCCGGTGCACGTCACCGGTGTGTGGCTTTGTAGCGTTCTGCCTGAAGGCTTGACGTGGATTTATGCATGACTTGTGCATGACAGCCGCTGTGTGGGTTTAATTCTCCGGGAATTAAAAGGTATGTCAACTTTTGCAACCATTTTGATTGGCCCAATGCAGCTAAAATAAAAAAAAAAAAAAGAAACTTTTGTAAATAGTCTTTGTCTCCGTGATTACAGGCTGCAAACAAAGCCTGTTTTTTATTTTAGATGCATTGTAGCAGTAAGTTAACAAATTAATTGGTTGCAAATGAGCGCAAAACTATTAAGTAAGAGAAACCAATTGTGGGATTGTTCCGCTGCTGCGTCACCTTTCTTATTACTGATGGAGCTGCTCAAAACCGACAACCACTTTCTTGGGCGTGGCATGTTAAAATAATATCTACAGTATTTACAAATCTATTATATTTTGGTCTGTGTGTGTCTGTATCTGACTGTGTGGCTGTCTATGTGTATGTCGGTGTCTGTGTGTACCTGTGCCTGTCTGTGGTCAGACGACTCTGCGCCTGCCTGTCTGTCTGTGGTCAGGCGACTCTGCGCCTGTCTGTCTGTGGTCAGGCGACTCTGCGCCTGTCTGTCTGTGGTCAGGCGACTCTGCGCCTGCCTGTCTGTGGTCAGGCGACTCTGCGCCTGCCTGTCTGTGGTCAGGCGACTCTGCGCCTGCCTGTCTGTGGTCAGGCGACTCTGCGCCTGCCTGTCTGTGGTCAGGCGACTCTGCGCCTGCCTGTCTGTGGTCAGGCGACTCTGCGCCTGCCTGTCTGTGGTCAGGCAACTCTGCGCCTGCCTGTGGTCAGGCAACTCTGCGCCTGCCTGTCTGTGGTCAGACGACTCTGCGCCTGCCTGCCTGTCTGTGGTCAGGCGACTCTGCGCCTGCCTGCCTGTCTGTGGTCAGGCGACTCTGCGCCTGCCTGCCTGTCTGTGGTCAGGCGACTCTGCGCCTGCCTGCCTGTCTGTGGTCAGGCGACTCTGCGCCTGCCTGCCTGTCTGTGGTCAGGCGACTCTGCGCCTGCCTGCCTGTCTGTGGTCAGGCGACTCTGCGCCTGCCTGCCTGTCTGTGGTCAGGCGACTCTGCGCCTGCCTGCCTGTCTGTGGTCAGGCGACTCTGCGCCTGCCTGCCTGTCTGTGGTCAGGCGACTCTGCGCCTGCCTGCCTGTCTGTGGTCAGGCGACTCTGCGCCTGCCTGCCTGTCTGTGGTCAGGCGACTCTGCGCCTGTCTGCCTGTCTGAGGTCAGGCGACTCTGCGCCTGTCTGCCTGTCTGTGGTCAGGCGACTCTGCGCCTGCCTGCCTGTCTGTGCTCAGGCGACTCTGCGCCTGCCTGCCTGTCTGTGCTCAGGCGACTCTGCGTCTGCCTGCCTGTGTGTGGTCAGGCGACTCTGCCTGCCTGCCTGTCTGTGGTCAGGCGACTCTGCGCCTGTCTGTGGTCAGGCGACTCTGTGGTCTTTCACATCAGCGTACGTTATTTCCAAAACTAAAATAATTGAAATTCTGGCCTCTGCACATAACTGAAGCAGAGAGACTCGAATAGACCCTTCACTATAATGGGATCAGTTCAGAAGAATGCTGAGAAAAAGCCCTGCATGCAGGACTTTTTTCTTTGCTATTTTTAACTAATTCTGTGAGGGAGGCCCTGAATGGCGCCTCCAACGCAGATGTGACCGTGTTCTGAATTCTCTGCTTCCTGAGGCAGGCTCTGTGCTCCTTCTCCTCCAGGCCTGCAATGCATCGCTGGGCTCCATCAATGTCAACATCACCGCAGCCAGAGATCGGCTCCCCCTCCGTCATGACAAATGGTCACATGATGCAAGGGGATCCGGTCTCCGCCACGGCCAGTGATTGGCTGTGGTAAAGTTAAACCGGATGCTGTCATCGAGGGAGCACTGCGGAGCATTGCAGGCTGCGAGGAGCCGGCGCCGGGGAGCGGGTCAGTAATCTTTCCTTTACAAGTCCGGCCAAGTACCCCCCCTCCATTCTTTCACAGCCCCTTTAAGCTTTATAGTTTATTGCTGTTGTATGTAGATTATGGTATCGTGCTCCTTAGGCTTTGCGATAACTTCCTAGCGGACAGCGAACATATTTATTCGGAAGCCCAGCTGTGCTCCCTGACGCGCAGAGCGGGCATCGATCGGCTTTTGTGATTAGACGGATGCTCTCCCAGTGGTCTTGGCAGCCGATCTTCGCAGAATTTATGATTTCCGTCAAAGCACTTGGCAAAAACTCTCATAAAAATGCAATTCAAGGATCAATGCAGCGACAAGTATAATACAGACTCGGCTCTTACAGGATTTGTTACTATTATTCCTCCTTTCTTCTCAAGACGCCCGCCATTTATACAAGGTCAACTGAGACGGGAGCGTCTTGTGTTTGATCCGAGTCTCATGAATTAGATGTAAGTCAGAAGGTGAGAAAACTCGTGTTTGTTCTTTTGTAAATCAATGTAGTTGTTTTTTTTTTTTTTTTAACTTCCCTGATGGCGGCCATATTGTAGGCACGCGGTTCTTTCCTGTATTACCTGTATGGATAGTACAGTTGTATGTGTGGGATTTATGTACCTTTTAGGTGTGAAAAATAACACCTAGGCTCTATTCTCCATGCCACACTGTTGTATACATTGTCTATTGGCCGCCATTATAATGACATTGGGAGAGATTTATCAAACTGGTGTAAAGTAGAACTGGCTCAGTTGCCCATAGCAACCAATGAGATCCCAACTTTCATTTTCAACAGCACCTTTTGAAAATGAAAGGAGGAATCTGATTGGTTGCTACGGGCAACTAAGCCAGTTCTACTTTACACCAGCTTGATAAATCTCCCCATTGTTTTGACATTTTTCGTGCCCCTAGATTTCTCTGTAGTGGTCGGGTGTATGCAGTGGAAGAATTTCCTTGCACGTTTTTAGATGAATAGACCTTTACTGATCAGACAATTCTCCATGACTAATACAGTCTCCAGCAAGAGATTGGATACAGCTAATAACTGCAGGTAGCAAAGGAGTTGGGTAAAGAGTCTTGTGTAAGCTGGCATTGATGATAATGAGATGACTGCTGACCCTGTCCTCTAATGATAATGAAATGACTCTGCTGACCCTGCCCTATAATAATAATGAGATGACTCTGCTTACCCTGTCGTCTAATGATAATTAGATGACTCTGGTGACCCTGCCCTCTAATGATAATGAGATGACTGCTGACCTTGTCCTCTGATAATAATGAGATGACTCTGCTGACCCTGTCCTGTAATAATGAGATGACTCTGCTGAATATACCCTATAATGATAATGATATGACTTTGCTGACCCTGTCCTCTAATGATGATATGACTCTGGAGACCCTGCCATCTAATGATAATGAGATGACTCTGCCCTCTAATGATGAGATGACTCATGACCCTGTCCTCTAATGATGATGAGATGACTGCTGACCCAGCTCTCTAATGATGATGAGATGACTCTGGAGACCCTGCCATCTAGCGATAATGAGATGACTCTGGTGACTCTGCCCTCTAATTATAATGAGATGACTCGTGACCCTGTCCTCTAATGATGAGATGACTCGTGACCCTGTCCTCTAATGATGATGAGATGACTGCTGACCCAGCTCTCTAATGATGATGAGATGACTCTGCTGACCCTGTCCTCTAATTACAATGAGATGACTCTGCTCACCCTGCCCTCTAATGATAATGTGTTTCGGCTGACCCTACCTTCTAATGATTATGAGAATTTTGGTGCTTTCCGTTTCATTCAGTTCAGTTTTAACATAGTAACATAGTATTTAAGACCGAAAAAAGACATTTTTCCATCCAGTTCGACCTGTTTCCTACAAGTTGATCCAGAGGAAGGCAAAAAAAACCCTGTGAGGCAGAAGCCAATGGATGGGGACAAAGCTGAAGCGTTTTCTTTCGCAATTGAGATCCTATGACGTATCTCAATAGCGGAATTGAAAACGCTAATGTGAAAGTAGCCCACACGTCATTCGTTATACACCAACTCGCTGAGACCGCATTCAAGTAGATTTTTGGGGGCTACTTTCAATCCGCTGCTGAATTTCATGCACAACTTCAGCCATCCTGATCGATAGAGGCCTTGGTTTCTTCAGTTTTGAAGCTGTTTCCGAACCAGACTCTGAATACAACGTTCAGCTGGTGGTTTTGTTCCTACTTCTCGACAAAGGTCTCTTCGGTTTCCTTAATCGATCTGCTTCGCACACACCGCCTTCCACAATCACTATTTGCTGTCCCAGGAAGAACACCGTCCTTCAGACACCATAGGCCGCTTTTATCAAACTGAATAATAAATCAGTCTTAGTTGCCAATCAGAACTCAGCTTTTAAAAAAAAATGAAAGCTGAGCTCTGATTGGTTGCTGTGGACCACTAATGATTTGATTAGGAAATATTGGAGGCAGCCTACTTTTTCGTGGACCACCCTGTATAATAATGCATATAACTCTGCTGACCCTGTCCTCTAATGACGAAGTGTCTCTGCTGATTCTGCTCTCTAATGATAATTACATGACTCTGCTGTCTCTCTCCCAGTCTACACAGCAAAGCTGAAACGTGACCTCTAGTGAGAGTCGCCTGTTACAGTATGGGGGGAAAAAATCCCATCGTCCCACCTAGCTGTATGTAGAAAATATGTCACGCTTGCATGTAAATGGCTGTGCCACGCTCACCTCACCTCACCTGACCGTGTCCAACCACTGCGCTATTCACATGTTCAGACCGGTGCATTTTTGCAGTCACATTGACTATTTGGCCACTGGACACCTCTTTATTACATAGACCTGTAATGTCATCTCTGCGCTCTATATCGCCTCGTGTCTGGTTTATCTCTAAGCTGAGCCCTTCTATTGACGGTGTATGAGCGCGGAACACGTGTCAGCATTTCTCCATCTAACACAGCATTTTCCGTCTATCTGGCGGTTCGCCCTGTCCTGGGTTTATTCCCTTTGTAGATTTGTGCCAGTACGGCTGCAAATGGACAGTGTCTGTGCTCTAGGCGATTAATCGTCTGTCTCCTTATTATTTGATGCAGCAATTTGGCTGTGAACCACAAAGCTCAGAAATTTCGGACTTAGTTGTCACCGATTCGGGGGATGGCCGCAACGACCAATCAGGAGGCAGCTCTCATATCACAACCTGCCTTAGAAATATGAGAGCTGCAATCTGATTGGTTGTCGGGGAGGGACTGTTGATTGGATTGTCTGCTTTTGTGATGTCATAGGGGGGGGCCTCTGAGCAGAGAGCAGCGGCAAATATCAGTGATGCCCACAGATCTTAAGGGGCTTTAAATAATTTTGCAGGGAAATAGGATTTTACTGGAGTCTCGTCCCATAAATTTCTACGGAGAGTGGCTGATTGCAGTCAAGAACAGGAACTTGGGGTTTTTCTAAACAGAATCGAAAGGGGTTTTCCACCTTTTCAACAAACCTTGGGCCCTTTTGAAGAAATGTTGCCCCTTCCCTCCTCTCAGACCTGTGGAGTGAAGCATACTTACCTGCTCTTCCCGCTGCTCAGTGCCGGCTCATTCGCTTCGCGGCTCTCCGGTCCACGCTTGTCAACTTCCAGAATGTATGGGGGTCCCATGTTTCACTGCAGCCTGGCTGGCGGCAGCAGCTACGTGTCCTCCAAGCCTTGGTCATGCGGAAGTTGACAGGCAGGGACCGGGGCACCATGAATGGAATGAGCCAGAACCAAGCAGTGAGGAGCAGGCAAGTATACCTTCTTTTAAAGATTCTGCCAACATTAGTTTAAAAGGCGAAGAACCCCTTTAATTGGGTTGTTCAGTTTGGAAAACCCATTTTTATACTCCATATTAGTGAATTAGTGAGTTAATAGAGGGGGTCCTCTTTTAGGATCCTTCTCTCTAGGCCGGAGTGGAGAACAGTTACAAAGAGCGTCTCTCGCCCTGGAGGACCTGTCCTGTCCTGCATTACGTGGAAAACCCATTGGTATGAATGGACACAGTGTAAAGCTTCATTTCCCCTGTGGAGGCGCTGCAGGGAAACTGAACACGTACTGTCAAGATTCCCCACAGATTACAGCTGATCGTTGGTGGTTCCAAAAGGCGGAGGGACACTTTCTGATCCGCAGAGGTCCATGTAACCAGTGGGGGTTGTCAAAAGTGGAGCATCCCTCTAAGTCACCGTAGATGGTGTTCTAAGCTTGATTAGGGATGTCGATTGTTGTAGGTATATTAGAACTTTAGCCGTTATATCAGTATTACAGTCTTAGAAATAAGAAAGGAATCTGGAAAACTGTCTGACAAATCCTATGTGACAGCTGACTGTAGTATTTAACACATTGGAAACTTTTTGGGAAAATGCTCTTAAAAATAAATTAAAGGGTTTTCCGAAAGCGTAATATTGATAGCTTATCCTCAGGATAGGCCATCAATATCTGTTCGGTGGGGGTCAGACTCCTGGCAACCTCACCGATCAACTGTTTTAAGAGACTTTGAGGATAGTGAGGTCACATTCATGACATGACATGGCTTATGTGCAGCTCGGTCCCATCCAATCCAATGGGCCTGGGGTGCAATACCAAGCACAGCCACTATACGGTGTACGGCGCTGTGCACGGTAAGTTGCGATGAAGCATTGGCACCGACTGGAGAACCTCAGCCTCCTCTATCACCTGGAGTCGGACCTCCCCCAATCAGATATTGATGATCTATCCTGAGGATAGGTCATCAGTGTTATTCTCCTGGAAAACCCCTTTAAATTGTACTATGAGCCATAAAGAGTGATAAGTGAGGGTCAGCCGAAAGCATGTGGTCCCAGTAATTTGCCGATGCGGCAGATGCTGCGTAACTAAGCCGAGTAATAAAACCCATAATTGAGTTTTTTGTCGGTTTCCTCTTGAGAATGGCAGCACTCTGCCCAGGGGTGTAAACCTATGACATATGGCCCAGCAGTCGGGACAGAGCTGAGTATCTATCATGTCGTAGTTCGACCTTTTCACCAGAGACAAAGATCCAGTTGCCACCCGAGCCCTAAATACCCTGGGCAAGGCATGGAGCTTTGGTGGTGCCCCAGTTGCCACGCCATCTCATAATGGCAGGGTGTTTCATCCATTTACCATCGTGGAGAGCTACTGTAAAGTCCCTATTACTCTGGAGGACCATATCCCTCTTTGATTTCGATGGGAACTGTGTAATGCTTTGTTTCCCCTGTGGTGGCGCTGCAGGGGAATTGAACACTTGCACCGATCATAGACGATCACTGAGATTGGAGCAGTGGTAAACCTTGTGGATTAGCTGATTGTTGTGGACACTTTTGTCAAAATTTATGACACGTTACTGAACTCTAAGGCCCCTTTCACACGGGCGAGTTTTCCGCGCGGGTGCAATGCGTGAGGAGGACGCATTGCACCCGCACTGAATCCTGACCCATTCATTTCTATGGGGCTGTGCACATGTGCGTTTTTTTTCACGCATCACTTGTGTGTTGCGTGAAAATCGCAGCATGTTCTATATTCAGCGTTTTTCATGCAGCCCTAGCCCCATAGAAGTGAATGGGGCTGCGTGAAAAACACATTGCATCCGCAAGCAGGTGCGGGTGCGTTGCGTTTTTCACTGATGGTTGCTAGGAGATGTTGTTTGTAAACCTTCAGTTTTTTATCACGCGCGTGAAAAACGCATCAAAACGCATTGCACCCGCGCGGAAAAAACTGAACAACTGAACGCAATCGCAGGCAAAACTGAATGGCTTTGCCTGTGAAATCGCACAGTTTTCACTGAACGCATCCGCAACGCATCCGGACCTAATCCGGACACGCTCGTGTGAAAGAGGCCTAATACTTTGTGCCAAAAAAGCTTGTTAGCGCCTTTTCCAGTAGTGTGGGGACAAGGTTGTCCTTGAGGTTGCTCTTGGCTCTCTCTTGATTTTTGCACCAGCCGTAGTTTTGTCATGTTATGGAGACATGTGTGGTCCTCCTGCTTCATCAATCGGAGCCGCTGAACGACATGGAACCTGAATCTTCCTGATTATTCCTCGGCCGCCGTGGTCCAGGAATCTGCATTTTATAGTCCTGTCCGGTATCTGGTCACGGCAGGACCTTACACGAGCCAGATTCTACTCTGTATGAAATGCTAATAGGGTCATTTCCATTCTGTCTGCGAGTATGGTATAGAAGATGCTGGAAGATGAAGCGACTTAGTTTTACAGTACATCACGTGTTCTACTCTAGTCACATCCAAAGCAGCACTCCATATTCTTGTGGCTTGGAATCTGTTAACACTTTGCTGACAGACGCACCCCTCACGGTTCATCACCGTCTTTATAATGCACTGCCATCTTGCTGCATTGCATCCTGGGAGATGTCATAAATGTGCGATATTTGCCAAGCACTGGAATAGAGCGACTTTTTGAGGAACTTTTTGTAAATATCCTACTGAGTTCAAGCAGATTGTAAATTGCGGTATGGAGGGTACGTTACGGTATGGAGGCTAATAGAGGGCAAGCACTCAGTAGGGCAGATATACTGCTTAGGAGCTTTTCTCAGTTCTGTGGGTGGAGGGGGTAACCCCTTTATTATAGTGGCCCCCTACTGACTGGTCCCTTAACCCTTTCATTGGTGGCGCGAGTAGTGTTAATAGAGCTTGTTGTGTGTTAGAGGGGTTCTCCAAGATTTTGATATCGTTGGCCTTTCCTCAGGGTAGAAAAAAAACCTGAAGAAATCCCAGCAAAACGTGACTTGATGCTCATTTAGGAATTTATTGCGTTTCGGCTAGCAAGCCTTTCCTCAGGGTAGGTCATGAATACCCGAGCGGTGAGGGTCTGACTCTAGGCACCTCTGCCGATCAGCAGTTTGACGAGGCTGCCGCTCTTCACATGGCATGTGTGCAGTGTAGTCCCATTCACGTGAATGAGCCTGAGCTGCGATACCAACCACAACCACTATACAATGTACGGCGCTGTGCTTGGTAAGCTGTAAGGAGGCCGCATCGCTCACCGGCTCTTCGAGCAGCTCATCGGCAGGGGTGCTGGGAGTCGACCCCCACCAATCAGGTATTGGTGACCTATCCTGAGGCTTGGCCATGAATATCCTAAAAATTTAGGAAATTCCTTTTAATCAATACTTCCCACTACATTGATAATCAATAGGTACCACGTGAGAGACTCTGTGGCCCCTAGCCAGCAAAGGAGTCATGGAGTCAGTCATGTGATCCCTTTCAGCCAATCATGCAATGGTAGGGTGTTCTCTTTGTCGTCCACGACCTGAGAAGTCATATCAGCAGTTACCCCAGTTAAAGACTCCTCAGAGGTTTCCCATGAGTGCTCTTAGTATTATTGAAATGCCAAGAGGGCCCCCAAAAGGGAAAGGGACGGTGCAGAATTACGCGGCCTGTTGTTTGCAGCGGAGGTGTAGACCATGACACCATGGGTACACGTTTCGTTCCCTGATCAGATCTAAGTGTAAACCAGGAGCAGGCAGAGACGTGTGTAAGAAAACAGCGAGGAGCCGGGGGACGGTTTCCCTGGGGCAGGGTGTAGACATGTTGGCAGACCGCAGTATAATTAATGCGCCAGCCCTTTCCAGTAGACCGCTCTATGGCGTAATTTATTTCTGCTGCATCAGCTTCCTAATAAATCCATTTTATTGTGTTTCAGAACAACTAGAAGCCGAACCACCTTCCTCCAAACAGCTGAAACACGGTAAGATTTCTGTATGGTAAAGCTATAGGGTTCATGACGGGTGGGTCAGTGAGCGGTGGACAGAGCGAAGGAAAAATTAGGATGTTGGTAGCTGATCATGTTCCTTTACACAGTTTTTTAATTTGTATTAGGCCACATGCAAACCACCGTAGGTGTTTTGCGGTCCGCGGATCCGCAAAACACGGAAGCAGTTCCGCGTTCCGTTCCGCAATTTACGGAACGCGGCCCATTGTAGAAATGCCTATTCTTGTCCGCAAAACGGACAAGAATCGGACACGCTATATTTTTTTTGCAGGGCCACGGAACGGAGCAAAGGACACAGAGTGCTGCCTGCATCTTTTGCGGCCCCATTGAAGTGAATGGGTCCGCGCCCAAGCCGCAAAATACGTTTGTGTGCATGAGGCCTTAAAGCCCATCTGTCAGCAGTTTTGTCCCTATGACACTGGCTGACCTGTTACATGTGCACTTGGCAGCTGAAGACATCCGTGTTGGTCCCATGTTCATATGTGCCCGCATTGCTGAGAAATATAATGTTTTATTATATGCAAATGAGCCTCTAGGAGCAACGGGGGCGTTGCTGTTACACCTGGAGGCTCTGCCCACTCTGTCACTGCTGCACCCTCTGCACTTTGACAGGACCAGGCAGTGTAAATGTCATCACACCTGGTCATCTGTCAATCAAAGTGCAGGGGGTGCAGCAGTTGCAGAGAGAGCAGAGCCTCTAGGTGTAAGGGTAACGCCCCCGTTGTTCCTAGAGGCTCATTTGCATGTGTTAAAACATCATTTTTCTCAGCAATGCGGACACATATGAACATGGGACCAACACAGATGTCTTCAGCTGCCAAGCGCACATGTAATACAAGGACAGCCGGTGTCATAGGGGCAAAACTGCTGACAGACACCTTTAAGTGATATTTTTTTCCCCTTTGAGTGCTACTATCCAGACTAAGTTATAATTTACTTGGTTGTCTGTGCCCTTCCTTCATTCTGTAGTGCGGGGGAGCGGTACATCGACGACTTATTCTAAGCTATTACCTTCAGTTTTCTCCTTTATATGAATGGAGAAAGTGTCTTACTGTAAAGGGATTATGATATTGATGGACTACGCTGAGGACTGGTCATCAATATCTAATCTTTGGAAGTCCGACTCCTGACACCTCCACTGAGCATCTGTGGTGAGCACGGAGGCCTCTTCCTAAGCCAGTGACGTCACACTCATTGGTCACATGGCCTATGTGCAGCTGAGTCCCATTCAATTGAGTGGGCCTGGGTTGCAATACCAAGCACAGCCACTATACAATGTACGGCGCTGTGTTTGGTGTGCTGTGTAGAGGCTGCAGCGATCACCGGAGCATTGCAGCCTCTTCAAACAGCTGATCAGAGGGAGTGTCGGGAGTTGGACCCCCACCGATCAGATATTGATGGTGATGTCCTGAGGATACATCATCAAAATCCAAGACAACCCCTTTAAAGAGCACATCAGCAGGATCTACCCTGTTCATCCAGGCCTGCTGCGTGGTAGGGTTGACCCTGGTCATCGAAATTATACCTATTGTCTGAAAATCAGTTCTAGCGTTGGGATGAAAAAATTATTTGTTTGTTATTCGAATGGGGGCTTCAAAGAATCATCTTTTCTCAGGAACACAGCAACTGATTTTCACAAGAAAGGAATCATTTCAATCAGCGGGATGAATCCTGCCAGGCAGTATGCGTCGTGTAATAGGGCTGATCCTGCTGACAGGGGATCTTTAAGCTGTTTCATTTAGGTTTAAGTTTTAAATAGGATGCCAGTGTACCGCAGAGAATGGGGAAAGGACAGTGACAACCAAGAGAGGCAAATTATAACCCATTTATTTGATTCAGTTTTCTCCATTCTGTCACCTTTACAATTCTTCTGGTTGCTCTTGGAAACGGACTGCGCTTTCTCCTGACCCTGTTGTCAGACATGCTATTCAACAGCTCAGCTGGAACTTTTTGAATTTTTGGATTATCGAAGGTCAGCTTAAAGAGGTTGTCTTTCTTCAGCCAATAGCATTTATCATGTAGAGGACGGTAATACCAGGCACTTACTAATGTATTGTGATTCTCCATGTTGCCTCCTTTGCTGGCTGGATTCATTTTTCCATTATATTATACATGGCTCGTTTCCATGGTTATGACCACCCTGCAATCCATCAGCGGTGGTCGTGCTTGTACACTATAGAAAAAAGCATCGGCCTCTCTAGTGGCTGGGGCCGTGGGACAGCACATAGGCTGGCGCTTTTTACTATAGTGTGCAAGCACGACCACCACTGATGGATTGTAGGGTGGTCATAACCATTGAGTAATGTGATGGAAAAATGAATCCAGCCAGCAAAGGAGGCAATATGGACAATCACAATACATTAGTGCCTGGTATTAACTTTCTGGACATTTGCTGAAGTGAGACAACCCCTTTAAAAAAAATCTCATTTTGATCACTCAGCCCCTACATAAGGCTCTGTTCATATGCCATTTCAGCGGTATGCTTGGCATGTGTGTTGGGAGAGTTCCGTAGGGCCATGTCATTGTAGCCGGTGAGCCGCTTTCTCATTTGGTTAATGCATGAGTTTTTATATATGGCTCAGGATGGGTTAAAAAAAAAAAGCCCTTGTCACCGATCCCGGCCACTGCCGGTTTGATCCTTACCCATCCCTCTCCTGTCCACTTCCTGGTTTCGGCTCAACACAATGGAAGGAGAGGAGATGCTGTGACCCGCCAGTGAGTGGGCGATCAGGGATTTCCTGTGTGTCGAGCGGGACAAGGAAACGGAGAGCGGAGTTGATCGGCAGCAGCGGCGATCGGTGGTAATGAGTAATTTCTGGGACATACGCAAAAGATTTAATCCCGCTGGGCAAGCCCTTTAAATATCTCTTTGATTAATGTGATCCCGCAGCCGATTGGCACCGACCTTTTACTATTCAGTAGCGTCATTTACTTTATAACGGGCACTCGAAATGTCATGGTATTTAGAGTCTCATTTTGAGGCCATTTTTTTGATTTAGCAGCAGATTTTATGTTTGTAAAAACATTTTCATACTCGCTCTGATTTCTCATTTCTGTCTTGCAGTTTTCCTCCACAATGCACTACCGTTTATTGGGTTCGGCTTCTTGGATAACGCTATTATGATTGCTGCGGTAAGAAGAAGAGCTCTTATCTAAATGATACAAGTAGAGGGCGCAGTAAAGGGGGCGTTCTCCTTCCACAAATCTTTGCATTGTCTTTATTCCCTTGAATACGCTTATTTCCAGTTTGCTTTACTGTATTCGGCGTAGAAAACGAATCTGGTGGTACTTGGAAACCGCCAACAAGATGTTGTTGATGGATCTGTTAACCTGTTAAAGGGGTTTTCTCATCTGAGAGAATGGGGTCGTATCGCTCGGATATGCCCCCATTGTCTGAAAGGTGCGTGTCCCACTGCACATCTCCTAAACGGAGCCCCAAAGTGGTGGAGGGCACGTGCGCATACGCAGCCGCCCTCAATTAATTTCTAAGGGGCTGCCGAATGTAGTCGTGTGCTGAATCGACTATTTCCGTTGGTCCCGTAGAAGTGAATGGGAGCAGCGGCTGCGCCTGCGCAGTGCGCTCCCCTTCTTTTCTTTGGAGAGAAAACGCTTGGTGTTGGCCGGACCGGAGTCCTCCTGCCACCACTCTGCCCGCTCCGTTCCCGATGTAGGTGCTGGGCCCAGTAGTGAGGACTTATCCTAGCGATATGCCCCCCATTTTCTCAGAGGAGAATACCCCTTTAAGTAACCTGATTGTAATATCTTAAATCCTTGTGTGGATCTGATTGAGTTGCCATCACCTTCTTAACCCCTTCAGCCCCTCAGTTTTTGATATTTATAAGGTATGTCCCCTTGTTTACAAAATCTTTTGTGCGATCCACACAAAGGTGCTGTCCATAAAATGTCTGCCGATGGATGGTCATGTGACCGGACAGATCACCTCCATGTGATGCCTCCTCCATTCAGACAACACTGCACCTGCACTAAACTCCCAACAGTTCAAGCGCAGATGCAGCAGCAGTGTGTTTGAATGGAGGAGATATCACATGGAGGTGATCTGTCTGGTCCCATGACCATCCATCGGCAGCCATTTTATGGACAGCACCTTGGTGTGGACGGCAGAAAAGACTCCAAGGGGGTATATCTTATGAAATATTGAAAACGGTACAGAATTTCAACAAAGACTATATTAGTAAGTGCCGTATAATCATCTCACAAACACACTGGTAATGTGCCTTTAAAGGCTATGGACACCTTCGGGGCAATATATATATATATTTTTTTTTTTACTAATTTTGGACTAAAAATTCTTTTTTTACCATTGGTCTTTATTAAAAATTTTCAGCCATTTTTAAGGTACAGGGGTTAAAATCTGTCTGTTTACTGCATTGATACTCTGAAAACAGATTGATTTAACCCCTGTAACTCAAAAACAGCTGATCGGTGGGGGTCTGACAACCGACACCCCCCGCGATCAGGGGCTGCTTAGAAACTGAAGAGTGGGTGAAGTTAGAAGCCGACTGCTCTGTACTTTGTGTAGGGTCCATGATGAGGTACTGCAGCTTAGCTCCCGTTCAAGTAAATGGGGAACCGCCCTCTATTAGTTCTCTGAAACTGTATTTGAACCCCTTTGACAACCCCTTTAACACATAATGTCCTAAAAGTTTGTCACTTTCAGTGTTCAGAGTGACTGCACTATGGTAGTCGAGTATAATCTACGTTCTCCATATCAAGGTGGTCACTGTGGTCCGCTCGTCTGGTAGTGTTCGGTGCCCACCTCCTAGCCTGATGGCACCCCTTATGCGGTGTTCTGCATGATCAGGTGGTTTAATGGTTGTGTTGTGGTCCGCTCGTCTGGTAGTGTTCGGTGCCCACCTCCTAGCCTGATGGTACCCCTTATGCGGTGTACTGCCATATCAGGTGGTTTAATGGTTATGTTGTATTCCACTCGTCTGGTAGTGTTTGGCACCCACGTCCTAGCCTGATGGTACCCCATGTATGGTGTTTTGCCATATCAGGTGGTTTAATGGTTTTGTCGTATTCCGCTCGTCTGGTAGCATTCGGTGCCCACCTCCTAGCCTGATGGCACCCCGTGTGCGGTGTTCCACCAGTGTCTGTCTCATTGTATAGTAATTACAGTTTATTAGTAGAGCCGCAGCTTAGTTTACCAGGACCCACAAGCCACGGGCCGAGATCCCAGAATCCATAATGCAGACTCGGCAGGAGGTGGTGAATTAATGAGGTTTCTGCGCTGTGTAGGAGGCTGTGGAGGCGGAAACAATGGTATTTTTGACAGGTGTAAAAAGTAATGCCGTGTATAGCATCTAGGGACTGAACATTTCGCATGGGGTTTACTGTGGGTTGTGACAACTTTGTCCGTGTGCCAGAATAAATAATATATGTAAGAGGTTTTCCTCAAGATAGGTCATCAATATCAGATCGGTGGAGGTCTGACACCGGATCAGCAGCTTCGGGCTGCTGTCGACACCGGAAACTATACAGTGGATAGAGCAGAAGCAGAAGTCTCCATAAACTGAGTAGCAGGGGTGGATTGGCCATGGACCTTACAGGGAAATTTCCCGGTGGGCCGATGCCTCCTCACGGCCGGCCAGTGGAAGTTTTTGGGATGTATTTTGTACTGCTGGCGGCAGTATTTTGTGATGGACTGTGGTATTTGGCACAGTTGGGGTGGTATAATGTGCCACAGTATGGTATTGCTGGCCCCGCCCTCCATCAATTTGGACCCAACTACAAAACCGGGCCACTTTTAGTATTTTTTCCAGGGCCACTTTAAGTTCCCAGTCCACCCCTGCTGTGTAGTTTCGAGTATTGCAGCTCAGAATGGGATCTGCTCTGCACTGTGGTCGGAGCTGTCTGCTTCCAGGCCATACATTGCATAGTTTCTGGTGCCGTGGCTGCCCGATCAGTGCCGCGTGTCGGACCCCCATCATTCTGATATTGATGACCAATCCTGAGGACAGTTCATCAATATTGTACTCCATGAAAACCCACTTTAGAAAGGCCTCATGCAGACAGCCATACTGTATTTTGCTGTCCGCAAAACACGGATACCGGCCGTGTGCATTCCGAAATGTTACTGAACAGAAGGTATGACCCTTAATAGACCAGTCCTATCCTTGTCCGTGATACGGACAAGAATAGGACGTTCTATTTTTTGCGGGGCCGCTGTCCGCATCTTTTGCGGCCACATTGAAATGAGTGGGTCTGCATCAACATTCATGTACATGAGGCTTAAATGGAAGTGTGCGAAAAGTCCATGCGGGCGTTTCATGTACCCATCTAACACCCATGTCAGGACTTAATTTGTTGAATTCGCAATGCTCATCTGGAAAGATTTTGCAGGTTGTGTGCCATCAAACTTCTTTCATTACACAGAAAGTGGCCGACCAGTAGGCGATCATCTGTAAATATGTTATTATGGCCTGTCACATTCGTATGGCCGCCATGCACAGTGTCCTAGTTGATCTATCCTACTCCTAAGGGTACTTTCACACTTGCGTTCGTGTGATCCGGCAGGCAGTTCCGTCGTCGGAGCTGCCAGCCGGATCCGCCGTTCAGTGTGACAACTGACAGCATTTGTAGACGGATCTGAGTGCGGATCCGTCTACAAATGCATTGCAAGAACGGATCCGTCCCTCCGCTTGTCATGCGGATGGACGGATCCGTCCTGCATTCTTTTTCACAGTTTTCCTGGTCTGCGCATGCACAGACCGGAAGGACAGATCCGTCCTTCAGTTGTTTCTCAATGCCGGATCCGGCACTAATACAAGTCAATGTAAATTAATGCCGGATCCGGCATTCCGGTGACTGATCAGGCATTTTGGACGGACATAATACCGCAGCATGCTGCAGTATTATGTCCACCCAAAACACCTGACAGTGACTGAACGGAAGGCATACTGATGCAAACTGAACGGATTTCTATCCATTCAGATTACATGGGGATATGCCTGATCAGTTCTTTTCCGGCATAGAGCCCTCACGACGGAACTCTATGCCGGAAAAGAATATCGCAAGTGTGAAAGTACCCTAATAAGGAGATCCCAGGTTCTAACCCCCTAAAGGGGTTATAAAAGTTATTATATAGAAGTCAAAAAAAGTTTAAAAAAGAAAATTAAAATATTAAGTTTAAATCGCCATCTTTCCCAATTTTACATATAAAAATATGTAAACAATAAAAAAAAAAAAATCGTGTATCGCTGTGCCCGGAAATGTCTGAACTATTAAAATATTAAGAAAAATTTCCTGTGCGGTGAACACCATAACGGGAAAAAAAATGAAACACAATTGACCATTTTTAAGTTACTTTTTTTCTCCAAAGAATTGAATAACAATGATCAAAAAGTTGTATGTACCACAAAAATAGTACCATTAAAAACTACAGTTCGTCCCGCAAAAAACACCTAAAAAGGAAATATATCAAATATAAAAAGGATATATGGCTGTCGGAAAATGTCGATGCAAAGAAAATGTAGATTTAAAAAAAAAAAAAAAAACTGTACACGTTTGGTATCGCTGTTCTCGTATTGAGCCGCAGAATAAGTGTCATATCATTTTTAGCGCACAGTGAACACCGTGATGTCAAAACCCCAAAAACCTTGGTGGAATTGTGTTTTTTTTTTTTTTCAATTTAACCCCACAAATAATGTTTTTCCTCCTTTTCCAATAACAGACATGATAAATTAGATGGTGCCCTAATAAATACAACTCATCCCGCAAAAATAAGGCCTCATATGGCCATATGAACGGAAAATTAAAAACGTTATGGGGAGGAAAAAATGCCAAAGCCAAAAATGGGCCCGGTATCTGAATATCATACTATCCCTTGTAAGACCGCATCTCGAATATGGAATTTAACTTTTGGGCTCCACAGTACAAAACAGGACACAGGAGATCTGGAGAGCCGCTGATCCTGTCTGGTGAAGATAAGGAAGGACTGATGTAGAATTTTTTATTTATTTTTTGCTTAGGATCCAATTAGGATCTTTTTCTTTCTTCCCCTTTGTGCTCTCGCCATGTTGGTCAGGGATGTTTACGAGCTGGTAGCACTGAACATGTTTGTGAACCTCCGTTCGGCTCCTTGACAGCTGCGCTCGCACCGCTATTCCTTCAATCCTTTTTTTAGTAACACAATTGACTTTCTCTCCTGGAAGGTCACCCTGGAAGGAGGACTCTCTACTCGTCATACGTGGGCCTCCTGCCGGATCTTCTCTTAGCTGACACATGTGTCATTTTACAGATGTCAGTGTGCAGGCGGTAAAGCCACAGATAATAGTAACCTGCTTCCTCACATTGTATTCTTTTTTCTTTCCGTGTCCTTTCTATTATTTTTCTTTTTATGCGGATTGTATGCGGAACCATTTCAATGGCTCGACAAAAAAAACAAACTGAAGTTATTCCATGTGCATTCCGTTACATGTCCGCATGTCCGTTCCACAAAAAAATAGAACATGTCCTGTTATTGTCCGTATTACGGACAAGGATAGGATTATTTTATTAGGGGCCAGCTGTGCCCCTTGGCGGATCCTTGTTTTGAGGACTGCAAAATACATATGGTGAGCGACTGTGCAGGTGCCTCAAGACAGACGTCCCCCTTTAGTTTGAGAGACTCTGCGGTAATCAGATGGATCGCCATAGATCCGGCTCCTCAGAGCCCTGTCGTACAGCTGGTTTTGCTAGGGTTAGTTTCCATTGGCTGATTGGGTGTATTACGTGGTAGCCACATAGATAAATGGCCGTCCATGCAATGCGAGGAGGGCCCAAGTCCGCCATGGACTACTCTGGTCAGCCAGGGTCAGGTTCCTGCATAGTCCTCTCACCTCCAAGTGAAAGGTATCATTACATTCAGCTGACCTAGCCCTACAAGCCATTGTGCCTGGTTTATCGGTGAATTTCCTGGTGACACACTCCCTTTACGCTGGGTTCAGACCTGAGCGTTTCCCGCGCGTTTTTGGCAATAGTAAACGCGCGTTTTACATGCGTTTGTGTGATTGACTGCAGTGTTGTCCAATGACCAAATATCCCTGTCTATATGAAGTTTGGCCTATCAGAGCTGTGGTTTGGCCTTTCCAGCATGTTGCAAATTCATAAACGCGCGTTTTCAGTGTCAAAAACGCGCAAAATACAAGCGTTGCGCGTTCCCATTGAAGTCTATAGGCCAAAACGCGCGACAAACGCCCCCAAAAAAGCTTAAGTACTTGTTTATGCGTCGGGCGTTTTTCAGCGCGTTCGAACGCGCTTTAAAACGCGAAAATGTGAACCAGTCCCATGGGGAAGCATTGGTTTGCATTGGTTATGCGTTTTACAGCGCGTTCGAACGCGCTGTAAAACGCGCAAGTGTGAACTGAGGGTTAAGTCTTAAGGAGCGGCTCTAGATTGCAGTCAAGTTGTAGTAAAAAAAAAATTTCTTTTTAGTTTTTTTTTTTTTTTTTTTTTCCGGCACATCCCCAGAAAGTCAGAAACCAGAAAACCCACCCAGTTGATTGCTCATGTATATGAATGGATATTAGGGAAATTGATGGCATCTAATTGTGAAGACTTCATAAGAGACAACTAGGTGGAAGTGCTAAGCACCTTCGTGTATTCCTCGCCCTCACCACTGTGATCGCCGCCCCACCATCATGACTATGTAACCAGTCAGGAGATACATTCGGGTGGTTGTTCAGTATGTAGTCGGTGCGGCCCGTCACTGCCCTGACTTTTAGGATTGTGTTAGGTCTGCTGAGGCTTGGCAGCATCTTGGTATCCCTGGCCAAAAGGTGTTAAGGTGTTAACGAGCCTCGGTGTGATCGCATCGGAGACCTTGCCTGAGGGCGGTCATTATACTGGTTTACCCATTAATTATATCTGTGTCTCTTTGTGTAATAGGATGTTGTGGTTTTTTCAGCAGGCTTCGGACATACGACATTATTCTATGTGCTCTATATCCCAGTTTCTTGCTGTTACTAAAGGGTTAAAGAAAATCCTGCCCCCCACCCCCTCCCCCCAAACCCCAAATGTTCGGCAAAAAAAATCCTTGGGGCACGTTTATTGAGGATTGGCCTGTCACACGCCAGGTTTTCGCCTCCTAATACATTTTCACATCTTGTGTGTTGTAGTTGGTAAGACCCGCCTTGGGAATGTCTACACACCCACTTGGGGACACCCCCTTATGGGTGGGGCAGTCACAAGCCCCACCCATTTTTGGCCCTTGATATCCCAAAAATCTATTTATACTTTATATATAATTATATATTAATTTATAATAATTTTATTGTTTAATAGATGGAGCTGTGTAAAAAAGTTTTTAACTTTTTTTAATGTGTACACTTTTTATAAAAATGTCTTTTATATGTTTTTTTTTTTTGGCCCCTCTAGGGGACATTGTCATCTTCTGACCGCTTATATAATGCTGTGTATATCAAAGTATTAAAGGGATTTCCCCGACTTACAGTAAATATTATGACCATCAATATCTGATCAGTGATTCACAAGTAACGGCACGCTTGGTCCGTCTTCTAATTATCAGAGGCAGTGCTGATAATTGGGGCATCTAAGCCGTGCCCCCTGAGAACGCCTACTTATGGGTGGGGTTTATGTTAGCCTTGCCCATTTTCTGCCCAGGGCTGCCTCTGAAAATCAGGGACAGTTCTGCCAAAGTCAGTACAGTTGGCAGCTATTGTGTCAGGAGCCCGGTCTGTAGGGAGGGATTCCCATTGGATTATAGTCATCCATGTTGGATCTCTAAAAGGTTTTGGGGGGAATTTTGCTGTCAAAACAATAAGAAGGTCACATCACTGGGCAGAATTAATTTGGGTAGTAACGTCCTTAGATTGGCTGTAGTGCTGTTGCCATCCTGGGGCAGAATCTGCTCAGGTTGGTAACGGGACTTGATTGGTCCGCAGTCTTATCCAATCAGTGCTGGGATTTAGGAAAGGATTTTTCCCTGCCTCAGCAACAGGCGGTTGATTGGAGTATAATTTGTATCAGGTGATGCGATAGGGGTATAAATATCGGTACATTCGGAAGTAGGTTGTCATACTGCATCGTCAGAAGTCTTGTGTGTACTCCCCCCTCCGCCACCCCCTTTTAATTACCTATCACGACCTGCACCTTTGATTGACAGGACCGGGCAGTGAAAACGTCATCACATTTGGCCCAGTCAAGTGCAGAGGGCACGGCAGTTGCAGAGAGAGCAGAGCCTTTAGGTGTAACGGTAACCCCCTGTTGCTCCTAGAGGCTCATTTGCATATATAAAATAATTTTTCTCAGCAATGCGGGCATATATGAACATGGTACCAACACAGATGCCTTTAGCTGCCAAACGCAAATGTCACAGGTCAGCCAGTGTCACAGGTACAAAACTGCTGACGGATGCCCTCTAAGTAGAAGATTGGCTTTATCTCATGAGTAGTGATGAGCGGGAGGTGCCATATTCGATTTCGCAATATTTTGTCATATATCTGTCAAAATCGAATATTCGTCATTATTCTAGTTATCGCGAATAATATGCGATTTAATTATTCGCATATTGTGAATTAAACTTTGAGCGGGGTATAAAGGCAACTTTACTATTGGTTGGCTTGCTAGAATTAACGAATATAGAGAATATAGCGCTATATTCGTTATCTTCGCTAATTCTAGCAAGCCTCTAGGAAGGTTGACTGTACCCAGCTCTAAGTTGGATGCGCAATGCGAAATTATTACTTTTACCTTACTTTTTTTTTCAATAAATGGAATACTGACTCATTATTCTATTTATTGCCAAAAATAGGCAAAGTAATATCCTAAAACAATGACCTGAGTATTCTCCCGTCACATACTCATCAAGTGTTCCCACATCTGACTGCCTCGTTGGAGGACTCCTCTACTCGGGGGTCTGTATATTTTGTCTGTCGGAGTCCATAATAGTTAATTCTATCTTTTATATTTTACTTTCAGGGAACACAGATAGAATTTCATATTGGAGCACTTTTGGGGATATCCACCATGGCAGGTAAGTGGCACAGGAAGCAAGGGTATTTGGCTATTGAGCCTTTTTGATGGTTTAAAGGAGGTTCTCCAGGACTACAAAAAGATGGCTGCTTTCTTCCAAAAACAGCACCACACCTGTGCACAGGTTGTGTGTGGTATTACAACTTAACCCCATTCACTTTAATGGAACTGAGCTTTAATACCACACACAGTCTGTGGACCGATATGGTGCTGTTTTTGGAAGAAAGCAGCCATCTTTTTGTAGTCCTGGAGAACCTCCTTTAAAGGGGATGTCTGGCCACTGAAAAATGTTTAAAACTGTCTCAGATCGGTCTAACAAATTAAGGGATGCTTACCTCACCGATTCCCCGTCGGTCCGGTTCTGATGCTCAGCGGGCCCCTACGGTCCCCACTTCCTGGTCCCGTCTTAGCACACAAGTCACTGCTACGGTCAGGCTGAGAGGCATGTAGGGAGCCTGTAATCCCTGGAACTGGAGCGGAGGGGTATCACTAAGGGTGAGTATCACTATTTATTGTTTTACATCTATCTGAACTGGTTTTACAAAAAAATGTTGTGGTCTGACATCACCTTTAAGGCATATATATATGTCTGATATATGCAGGTCCCAGTTCCACCCCTGCAGCCTGCATCTGCCTCTACAGGGTCAGAAGTCTCAGGACACCCTTTTATTTCCGAAACGAAAGAGAAAATGAAATATCAGAATACCCCAGCAAGTAATGGGTGAGGGGGGCCTATCTTTTAGGCTATTTCCGGAACATGGCCGCCATCTTTAAAGCCACCATATTAGATCAAGGGAAAAATTTTCCAGTGGGAAAGGGGTCATATAGCATATCAAAGAAACCCATAATTTACTCAGAAATCAATTGTCGCAATCAGATTTGCAATATCTCTTGTGGTTCCAAAGTCATCAACACAGAAAGTTGCAACAAAAACTGGGGACATTTCCTGTGATGCGCAGTTGCGCACCTTTTTAACGTGTTCAGTGTGTTGTCCCAGGTGCTGAAAGCAAATCTTTGAAATCTGAAGTTTTATACTTTCTGTGTTGATAACCTTTGAACCACAAATCTGATTGCGGCAATCGATTTCTGGGAAAGTTCGATATGATATTTGATATGCTACATAACACACTTCCCATTGGAAAAATTGGAAACGGCAGACCCCATTCATGGCTGCTGTAGGCCAATTCAAGCTTATGGCAGTTACAGAAGGAGCCAAATGATTCAGGCTCAGGTGTCAGTTACTCCCATGGACCTTAGTAGACCCCTGCCCTATAAACTATGGTGACCACCTGACCACCGCCAATGCAGCTCCTGAAACCCCCAGCAGTCTATCCGTGGAAGCCTCTACAGGGGAAATGTAGAATTGCACAGTACCCATTCTAGTTGAAGGGGATTTCAGACCCCCGACCCAAGAGGCCTGTGAGCCCCACGGCCTCCATGCAGCTTACAAAACACAGCGCCGCCCATTGAATAGAGGCTGTGTTTGGTATCGCAGCTCAGCCCCATTCACTTGAACCCCTCTGTTGAATCCCTCAGAGCCTCTTTCTTAGCCGTTCTTCATTTTGGGAGTAGGGTCCTTTAAATCATTGCTCTACAAAGTAGATATGCGCTATGTTTTCATTTCTCGCCATTTACTACCACTGCTTGCTGTCAGTGAATAAAACTTTACGACAATTGTTTTTTTTGTTAAACCATTGTTATTTTCTACAAGAAATTTCCATTTGAAAAGGGTTGACCACTTGTTGTGCTCGCAGGCCATCCGAACCATCATGGTATCTGTAGGTTATTGTGTGGCACCTGCTGTCATTATATCCAGAATGATCCGGATGACATCGCACGCGCTTGCTCGATGTCATTTAGGATTCACATGTGACTGTTTGGTGGCATTGATAATAAAGCGCAGCTATTTCTGGAGAGGTGAGGGGGCCATCTTTTCGGGCTGATAATGACTTCCTGCGCTGACACCCGAGGGACGCAGCGCGGCGAGGATGCTGGATGAGGTTATAAATGAGGCATGATGAGATCTTGTCTCTCACTCTCAGGTGACTACGGTTTCTGGATGGAAAAGGCTTTATACAGGACGGTGTAGGATCGGATGGCAGTAATTACTCCAACATAATGAGATAATATAGAAAGAATTCATATTTTACATGCCTGTAAGTGAACGCTGTGGCTCCCTCTACACCAGGGACCACAAAATGGCCTGTGGGTCCTGTGATCTCCTCTGTCGGACATGAGCGACGTACTATTTAACATACAGGGTGTGCTCTTTTATGGTCCCCCAGTCAGGAGTAAAGAGGGGCGGTCATTGGGTTCATTATCGCTCTTTAACTGACTTAGGCATGGCTCCTTTAATTAAAGTGTAACTCCAGGAAAAAAAAACGAAAATAGAGGATTTTCTGGCTTCTCTATTGCCTTCCAAAGTTTTAAGTACCCAGAGGCCAACATTTTAAAGATCAGAGGCCTTTTCCAGAGCACGAAAATCCAGAAGTATTCTCATTAGGCATACTTTCCAACTCTCGTAGAATGTCTGGGAGACTCCCTGAAAAAGTGGGGAGACCTTGTGGACTCTCGGAAGAGCTAGGAAACCTTTCACACAGCTCATGGAGTTCTGCTTTCTCCGGAAAAAGTGGGGAGACCTTCTGGACTCTCCGAAGAGCTAGGAAACCTTTTACACAGCTCATGGAGTGCTGCTTTATCCGGAAAAAGTGGAGAGACCTTCTGGACTCTCTGAAGAGCTCGGAAACCTTTCACAGTTCATGGAGTGCTGCTTTCTCCGGAAAAAGTGGGGAGACCTTGAGGACTCTCAAAAGAGCTAGGAAAACTTTCACACAGCTCATGGAGTGCTGCTTTCTCCTGGAACATCCACTAGACATCCATTGGATCTCCTGAACTCTAGGAAGAGCTGGGAAGTCTCCCATGCAGCTTATACAAAGCTGCTTTCTCGTGGAAAACAACCCTCCATGAGCACTATCTGCATGGGGCACTAAAGTACCGCAGCTCTGGCGCCTATAAATGCACTGAAGAGGGCATGATGCGTCTAGAAAGGGGGCATGGCTACACGGGAAAGGGATGGGGTATTCAAAAAGGGGGCATGTCCATGCTGGCAAAGTTTACTCTCCCACGAGGCAGCTCTGAAAAGTTGGCAGGTACGTCATTAGGTATGTAGAAATCTGCATGGGAAATGCTCCCTCTAGTGGCTAAGGCATGGTGTAGCAGAAGGGGTATTTTCAGTAAGGATACACAGGATGCTCATTAACATCATGCATGGGAACACAGCAGAGAAAATGTAGTATTATATGTTGACCCTTTAGATCACAGATGTCAAACTCATGGCCCTCCAGCTGTTCCAAAACTACAACTTCCAGCATGCCTTGATAGCTGTAGGATGTCCAGGCATGATGGGAGTTGTAGTTTTGCAACAGCTGGTGGGCCACCAGTTTGACATCCCTGCTTTAGATAAATGGTTGACCATGTTAAACAAGAATGGGCAGGGTCCACCACACTGTCTTCTATTTCGGTTTCCTCAAGCATGATATTAAAGTAAATAGTGCGTATTATTTTCGTAACCTAGAGCTTTATAGTGATCAGAGCTAAATTTTTCGGAAACAGAGTCCCAGATTTTCTGCATAACCCTAAATTTAAAATGTAACATGGTGACTGCCTGCAGCCTCCACTAGAGGGAGCTTGTGAGCTTACTGCATACTGTCTCTGTGGTAAGCTCCTGAGCTCCCCCTAATGGCGGCAGCAGGCAGTCAACAAGGTTATGTTTCAAAGCCATTGTTTATACAGGTGATTTGGAGCTGTGTATCAGAAAAATAGACACCCGACTGCTATAAATATATATTAAGGAGGTAATGACCTAAAAACAACCTGGTGATAAAAGGCAGAGGTGGTCAGAAATGGCCGAAGTGTGTGTTATCTCTCGTGTAATGGTTTTTATTTGGTTGCTTGCAGCTGCTGCTCTGGGAAACCTGGTGTCAGATCTTGCTGGTCTTGGGTAAGTTCACTAAAAGCGCAGTTTATTTGTCTATCTGGTTTTTCCATCCATGTGTGGAGGCAGCCATAAGGTCTTGTGCTGACCTTCTCACGATAAAAATGAAGATCAGCCGGCACTCCGTATTCAGAATACCGTGGTGCACGTGTCGAGGGTAGTGAGCCCATACGACCGGCACTCACATGTCTTTCAAAAATGAAAAAATGTATTGGTCACATAAATATAAAAAAAAGTGACGCGTTTCGGCTCTAAATATGAGCTTTTCTCTCTGAGAAAGGCTCATATTTAGAGCCGAAACGCGTCACATTTTTTAGAATTTTTTCATTTTTGCAAGACATGTGAGTGGCGGTCATTTTCTGCATCATAACTTTAGATAGTCATATACATGTCTCTTCTTTTGCAGAAGGCTCTTGGTTTGGCTAATATTCTTAGTCATGTTTCCAGGCCTTTAACAAGGGTCGGATATCGAACGTAGGATAGCTACAACCAGTAGGTGGCTCTACAGAGACCGCTTTCTTCCTCTTGGAGTAGAGCTAATCTGCATATCTTTTTTCCGAGGGAGCTCTGACGTCCTACGCCTGGTCCTCTCCACAAGGAAAAAACTACCTCCCAGAACCCTCCCTCATATACATGCATGCTCAAGTTGACTGTGCATGCATTTCTTGGAAGAGGTGAATTATCCTCTGCCAGATGCATCTGTTTAGTAACTTAACTCCTTTGGGAATCCAACATGCCCGATCCTTCCTTTTCTCCTGATACCTGCCTTCTGGGGAGAATAAGGACACCCCCGGAGTAACGCAAAGGACTTGGAAAGTCGCTCAAAATTTTGTGTAGGTTTTTACAGTGAACAGCTGTAAGTATTGGCCAGTGAGCCAGAAACCTCCTCATCCCAAGTGCTGCGCTAGCAAATTGTGAGGAAATAAAGGGAGGTCCCCAATTAAATTCTATTTTTATTGTATAATTCTGTATTTTTTTTTATTAATTCTTTACATGATTATGAGGGCAGCCATCTTGCCACCTTCTCAGTAAACAGCAGTTCAGGGATTTGCTTTACAGCAGTAATATGGACCATGGGATACTGGTATCTGGAGATGACTCATTGACTTTAAGGAGCTAGTGTTGTGGGCATGCTCTGTGACCTCTGCAGAGGTGATTGTGCAGGGAGAGGGAGTAGATAAGCTGTGACCATCACCTATTATGAATGGTGGGTACTGTGTTATTGATACACAGGTGCTACCTTTTTTGTAATCTTGCCTGTGATGATAATAAGATGATTGCTGAAAAGTGAGCTTTACAGAACAACAAGTGTCTTGCTATTAAAAGGCAAATATGGACTTATAATTATTAGCTGAATAAAAAATGTAATATGTAATTTTGAATATTATTATACTTAATTTATTAGTAAATCCATGAATGTATTATTACCTACTTATTACACATATTTTACCCATAGGTTGGCGGGTTACGTTGAAGCGATATCGTCACGGCTGGGTTTGCCGAATCCAGATTTAACACCCAAACAAGCAGATATGCGGCAGACACGTGTTAGTGCACATATGGTATGTAACGTCCTGTGTTCCACTTCTTATATCTGCCACGTAGTCGCAATCCCTTTTTATATAAAATAAATAATTAAAGGGGTACCCCAGTCAGACCATTGATCATTTTCTTATACAATATGAGGCTACTTTAACAGTTGCGTTTTTGCTGAATCCGTCATGGACCAGCAAAAACGCTTCCGTCATAACACAACCGTCTGCATTCATTATGAACTGATACGGTTGTATTATCTCTAAAAAAAAAAAAAAGCCAAGACGTAAGTCAATGGGGGACGGATCTGTTTTCTTTTGTGACAAAAAAATACAGTGGAGAGACGGCTCAACCTATATATGGAGGAAAAATATGTTGCTCAATATAGAAATGATGCCAGCTCCAATGCACCAGCTAAATGAAAATCAAAGTATTGGTAACGATATGGCACTCATAATCCGGAGTAAACAAATAATTTTATAATCAATCAATAAAATTCATAAATCACAATGATGAAAATAAAGGTCCAGGGACTGCAAATTAATCATGCAACAACCAACTACATCCAATATGATTCCCAAAAACCGCATTCATTTGTTGCTGTTAGTGTCCAATTAATCCCCACTGGCCGCTCCCATATGCTTGTGCTATGTGGAGCACTCGATACATTGATACTTAAACTGGTCCTCTTTAAGTATTATCTGTAGACATGAAGATCCTATAGGTCACTTTTTGTGGAAGGGACAACTGGAAAAAAAAGAAAACGGATCCGTTACTTGACTTACTGAACGGATTGAACTGACATTTTTACTCCGTTTATTAACGTATCTGTTAGATGGTATCCGTTTTAAAACGTACCTAAATGTGTCCGTTATGAATGAATCCGTTTCATTTCAGAAACGGACTCAAGTCATAACGGAGAGCCGAACAGAAGACTAAACGCTGATGTGAACAACCCCTAACTATGTTCAAGGGAAACTCTGATTTCCCATGTGAATTCTCACCTGTAATCATGATGTCACTGCTCTGGTATCTTTTATAGGTTTCTGAGAATAATATATAAGGCATTACATAGCGGCTATGCAACGATGGGCAGTTATAAGTTTTCCTATCTTTGTGTATTCTGATGTTGTCCTTCAGACTGTTTCCTAAAGCTGATTGCTAAACGATCTTCTACCTTGAGTGGGCTGAAGATGGCACACTGCATGTGACATGCTGCATGCTGCTGCACAGGGTACAGTCCGCAGCCTCTCCTGTGCCTGACCTGCATCTGTGTCTCTCCAGCCTCCCGATCACTATTTAGTATGAACTATATTACTATAGCATCTGCTTGATTTGATCTGTCCACTCCTCTCAATGTGATCCTTGGTGAAGGTATCATCAAACATGTAGATACCAGAGCTATCAACGGCAGACAATGGTTTGTGGAATCAAGGTAGATGACAGGAGCTGGGTAAAATCTCTTTGAAGTGGTGACATGGATAATATAGAAGAACACTTATAATGAGCACATTGTTGTGGGGCAGTAACAATAATTGCATTTATCTGTAAGTGAGGAAGCAAGTTTACGAAAATCTGATTACTATGGCAGCAAGGAACTTGTTAAAGCCTAATTCCACTACTGCACCACCTTCTGGTTGTTAGGTGGTATAACCCAGAAACCGAGTCTGTGTCCGATTTCTCAGGTCAGAGCTAGATTGGCAGTGTGCTTACAGCAGAGATAGGAGAAGCCATGTCAGATCTTTAGGTTCATTAATAATCAGATTTTTTTTTAAAACTAGTTGAACGTGGTGTGTGATCTGCAGGCAGTACATTATAGAGAGAGCAGAAGGAACTGAGCAGATTGATATATACTATTGTAGGAAAGGAGTCATTAAAATTTGACATTTAGCCTTTTATACCGTATACGTGCTCATTCTGGACTAAGGCCTCTTTCACACTTGCGTTCTGAGGATCCGGCGGGCACTTCCGTCCCGCCAGATCCATCAGAACGTAAGTCGCCTGAAAGCATTAGAAGACTGATCAGGATCCTGATCAGTCTGCGAAATGCTTTCAGGTTACTATGGCAGCCAGGACGCTATTAAAGTCCTGGTTGCCATAGTAGTAGTGGGGAGCGGTGGAGCGGTATACTTACTGCCGTGCAGGCTCCCGGCGCTCTGAATGACGTCAGAGCTCCCATGCCCATGGATCACGTGATCCATGCGATCACGTGATCCATGCGTGTGGGGCGCCCTGACGTCACTCTGGAGCACCCGGGAGCCGCACGTATACTGCTCCCCCGCTCCCCACTACATTTTACCATGGCAACCAGGACTTTAGCATCCTGGCTGCCATGGTAACAATTGAGAAAAAGCTAAACGTCGGATCCGGTGATGCGCCGAAACAACGTTTAGCTTAAGGCCGGATCCAGATTAATGCCTTTCAATGGGCATTAATTCCGGATCCAGCGTTACGGCATGTCTTCCGGATTTTTGGACGGAGACAAATCCGCAGCATGCTGTGCTTTTGTCAACGTCCAAAAAACGTTCACATACTGAACGGAAGACATCCTGATGCATCCTGAACGGATTTCTCTCCATTCAGGATGCATTAGGATAATCCTGATCAGTATCTTTCCGTCCTAGAGCCCCGAGGACGGAACTCTAGGACGGAAAGCAAAAACGCTAGTGTGAAAGGGGCCTTAGTAGTCATGTGGGCGGTCCTTCTCAGTGACTGACATCCTTCTGTTATCACTCCTTGCTTGTCAGGGCCAGGTTCTTGCATAGTCACGTTACCTGGCCCAGTCAGTCAAGGAGAGGGAGATGGATCAAAAATACTTTTTCTACAGAATGAAGCAAACATAAACAAAGCTAGCTCTACAAGGCATTGTGCCTGACTTATCAGTAAATTTCCTGGTGACAGACCACATTTAAAGGGGTTATCCCATGACTAATGTAAAAAATGAAAATCAGACATCATATAGTACATGATACCCTCTTTCTAACAAAGCTAGAACCAGCCCTGTACCTCACATGGATCCAGAGATCTCCCCATTCATTGCCTCGTTAGATTTATATGACTCTGGACATCTCAGGGGAGTGTCTTTTATGCTGCAGCTAAGGGGGGGTGTCCATGCTCTCCCTATCACAGCTAAGGGGGCGTGTCACTGCTCTCCCTATCACAGCTCAGGAGGCATCTCAGTGGGCCAAAGAAATAGGAAAAAAACAAACAGCAGGTGGCGCTGTACAGATACATTTTATTGAATAGCTAACTGGCTATACAAACTTTCTAATTACATGCAATTACAAAAGTATTTAGATCCAGGTGCTGGTTTGAAAACTGTAGAATATTTTTCTTGGGACAACCCCTTTAAGGTGTCCTAACATATACAGTTAGGTCCATATATATTTGGACACCAACACAAATTTTTTTTTTTTTACCCGTTTACTAAAACATATTCATGTTGTTATAGTTATATAATGGACATAATGGACTTTTAAAAATTGTATGAAGGGTTTGGGAGTTTCAGCTCCTTTACATGTGGCACCCTGTTTTTAAAGGGACCAAAAGTAATTCGACAACTGACTCAAAGGCGGTTTCATACACAGGTGTGGGCAATTCCTTCATTATTTCATTCTCAATTAAACACATAAAAGGCCTGGAGTTGATTGGAGGTGTGGTGTTTGCATTTTGAAGATTTTGCTGAGAAGTAAACATGCGGTCAAAGGAGCTCTCCATGCAGGTGAAACAAGCCATCCTTCATCTGCGAAAACAGGAAAAACCCATCCGAGAAATTGCTCCACTATTAGGACAGGCAAAATCTACAGTTTGGTACATCCTGAGAAAGAAAGAAAGCGCAGGTGACCCCAACAATGCAAAATGACCTGGACGCCCACGGAAGACAACAGTGGTGGATGATGGCAGAATAATTACCACGGTGAAGAGAAACCCCCTCACAACAGCCAACCAAGTGACCCACACTCTCCAGGGTATAGGCGTATCAAAATCAAAATCTACCATAAAGAGAAGACTGCATGAGAGTAACTACAGAGGGTTTACTGCATGGTGCGACCCACTCATCAGCTTTAAGAATAAGAAGGCAAGATTGGACTTTGCTAAAAAAAAAATCATCTTAAAAAACCAGCAGACTTCTGGAAGAACATTCTTTGGACAGATGAAACCAAGATCAACCTCTACCAGAATGAAAAGTATGGCGAAGTCATGGTACAGCTGTAGTGATGAGCGGCAGGGGCAATATTCGAATTTGCTATATTTTGCGAATATTTGGTAGAATATTCGTCATATATTAGCAAATTTGCGAATATGGTCTTGATTGCGAAAATTGGCAATGTAATATGCGCGTAATGCGCGCAATACAGGCGTGGGTCACTATAACTACGTTTTTAAACGTGCTCAGAGTTGACTGGAGAAAATGGTTGGCACAGCAGAAAATTACAATAGCTTTATATGCAGATAGAGTGCTCCGATATATTCACGATTGCAAAAACAGCACTAATGATGCAAATATTTTGGCGCAATACGTGCAACTTCACATTTCAACAGGTCTGACTACATATTAGTGATTGGTGCACTAAGTATTGTTGTGAACTTGTGACATCACAGCACTATGTCTGTAGCATGTATGTATGGAGAGCAGAACCTATCACACTACCTAACACCCTGCACTGGAACCTGTCAGCTACACTATATCACTATCTAACCTACACTGACTATCTCCCACTAACTATATGTATTATATATATATGAGCTAACTAACTAACTAACTATCTAATGTAATGTGACACAGCAAAGCACAGAGAACAGCAATGACGCTGCTGTCTCTCTCAGAACTGTAATAAACTGTAGAAAATGGCCGCTGGGGAGGTTCTTATATAATAAAGGGGTAGGCAACTTTCCTATTGGTTGCTAGGGATGTTGCTAAGCTCAGACAAAGACATTGCAGCCTTTTCATTGGCCCACAAGCAAGAAGCAGGGAGGGATCATGGGTTCAGATGAAAGAAATCTAGAATATTCGGAAAAAAATAAAATATTTATATATATTTTATAACTATTCGCAAATTCTTGAAGTGGCGATATTCGCGATTTGAATATTCGCGTCCATCACTATACAGCTCATGATCCAAAGCATACCACATCATCTGTAGAACACGGCGGAGGCAGTGTGATGGCTGGGGCATGCATGGCTGCCGGTGGCCCTGGGTCCCTAGTGTTTATTGATGATGTGACACAGGACAGAAGCATCCGGATGAGTTCTGGGGTTGTCAGAGACATACTGTGCGCTCAAATCCAGCCAAACTGATTGGTCGGCGTTTCATAATACAGATGGACAATGACCCAAAACATAAAGCCAAAGCAACCCAGGAGTTTATTAAAGCCGGATCTGAACCCAATAGAGCATTTCACTTGTTAAAGACTAAACTTTAGACAGAAAGGCCACAAACAAACAGCAACTGAAAACCGTGGCAGTAAAGGCCTGGCCGAGCATTAAACCGCGGCAGTAAAGGCCTGGCCGAGCATTAAACCGCAGCAGTAAAGGCCGAGCATTAAAAAGGAGGAAACACAGCGTCTGGTGATGTCCACGAGGTCAAGACTTCAGGCAGTCGTTGCCAACAAAGGTTTTTCAACCAAGTGTTAGATATTAACATTTTGTTTATAATCATTGAATTTGTCCAATTTCTTTTGAGCCCCTGAAATGAAGGGATTGAGTTTAAAAAATGCTTTAGTTCCTCACATTTTTATGCAATCATTTTGTTCAACTCACTGAACTAAAGCTGAAAGTCTGAACTTCAATTGCATCTGAATTGTTTTGTTCAAAATCCTTTGTGGTAATGTGCAGAAGAAAGATTAGAAAAATGTTGTCTCTGTCCAAATATATATGGACCTAACTGTACTCTAGTGATCTCTCTATGGTGTCCTATAATCCAGGCCATCCCTTTAAGCAGTGTGATGCTAATATGGTGCCTGCAGAACCTCACGTCTCTGCTTTGCCGCTAAAATGAAGCCTTTTACTTTGTTGTCATCTGTTCCTTCCCTGGAGCATAAATAATTTATAGCCCGGGGATCTGCTCCTGCCAAATCTCTGATGCTCGGCTTTGGGATTTGGAGACTAAACCATAGGCTGTTAACATGCTCATAACACGCTGTAAAATAAACTCAGCATATGTGCTTATGGAAGAGCCGGCATCGGGTATTTCATGGCAGCCGTCTGGTCATGGGTATGAAATGTCTGTTTAGTGACCATTGTGCCTACTGTTACAGGCTCTTTTTTTTTTTTTTTTTTTTTTACACTCTCATGGTTGTAAAAAATTGGATTGCCTATTGCCACCACTAGGGGGCAATCTGTATACAGATTTTCTTCACGTCAATTGGAACCATATTCAACAAGTTATGGATCACTCCTTCTAGTGGTGGCAGCCGAAATACTTCCAGCCATAAACATGGGGAACCCAGACCACTGCTCCGTACGGAAGAAACAGCGCTTGGAAGTAGAGTTGTTTCGATACCAAAATTTTGATTCGGTATCGATACCATAAAAAAGTATTGCGATACTCGATACCATTCAATACTGCGAAAAAAAATTAAATGCAAACAAAAAGCCACATGCATTCCACATTTTATGGACCGGCCTTCCCATAATACCACGAAAGGTAGTTGGCTTGATCCATCTGGCTAGAACCCGAGACTCTCCGCTCTGTCTTTTGTCTACGGATGCTGAAAAGGCCTTCGACAGAGTGGGGTGGCCTTGGATGTTTGCGGTGTTGCGATACATTGGTCTTTCCGGCCCCACCTTAGCATGGATCAAAGCTCTTTATGAGTCCCCATCAGCTGCTACAAAGGTAAATGGTGTTTTCTCCTCGTCTTTTGCTGTGCGGAATGGGACCCGTCAAGGGTGCCCTCTCTCTCCTTTGATTTTCGTTCTTACCCTAGAACCTCTACTGAGGTCTATTAGACAGAACCCGAATATTTCGGGCCTCTCTGTTAAGGGCACAAATTTTAAGATAGCAGCATATGCGGACGATTTGATGTTCACGCTTACTAATCCTAGGATCTCTTTTCCGAATTTGATGAAGGAGTTTCAAGCCTTCCAACACTTATCAAATCTGAAGATTAACTTTCAGAAATCTGAGGCCCTGAATATCTCACTGCATAGGTCTGTTGTGTATGACTTGACAGCTTCCTTTCCATTTAAGTGGGCTACTGGAGCCGTAAAATATCTAGGCACGTATGTCCCCTCGGATCTAAAGGAACTGTACCAGCGGAATTATGTCCCTCTCCGAGAACGAATCAGGGAGGACCTTAGGAGATGGTCAAAGGGTCTACACACTTGGTTTGGGAGATGTGCTATTTTTAAAATGAATGTTCTCCCGAGGATATTATACTTGTTTCAGACCCTCCCCATCAAACTTCCCCTGATTTCTTCAATAAGATTCACGGTGACTTATTCAGATTTATCTGGGCCAAGGGAAGCCCTAGATTGGCTAGAACCCTCTTACATATTCCCAGGGATAAGGGAGGGTTAGGCGTCCCCGACTTACGAAAATATTACTCGGCATCCTTGCTTCAAAGGATAGTGGACTGGTGTCGGCATATAAAGTTCAAGCAGTGGGTATCCATTGAACAAATATGTTCGGATGCCCCTTTGGACTCTCTACCCTGGGCAGATGTGAAAACTCCCTTAACGCTTTCCAGTCATCCTACAATAGGCCCTACCATTGTTCAATTTGGCAAAATCAGAGGCAGTCCCCAGATCTCACCTCTCCCTTCTCCATTGTTTCCCATATTGGGTAACCCTACCTTCCGGCGACTTGGAGTAGCGGTCCATTTCAGCAGTGGCGTGCAACCGAACGTTTCGGGCCCCTTTTTCAGAACCTCGGGCAGATGGCTTACATATGACGAACTACTGAAATTGACAGACCCTTGCCCCCTGGGTTCCTGGAGATCCAGACAATTGGCCCATTTTCTTTCCTCTCTTCCAGCCTCGACAGGATTTGACAGGTCTCTTACCATCTTTGAGAAAGCGTGTATCGGGTCGGGTCTATACCGTCATTCCCTATCCGAATGTTACCAGTCTCTGGTAACTCCTGGACAGGATTACTTGCCCCCGTATGCGGCGAAGTGGTCACAGGACCTGGGGTGGTCATCCCCTTGACCAGTGGCCAAAACTTTTTTCCCTTCTATACAAGTCATCCATAGCGAGTAGGTTCCAGGAAGCGGGTTTCAAAATAATGTCCAGATGGTACTATGTCCCGACTAGATTACAGAAAATGTTCCCCTCTGCCTCGCCTCTCTGTTGGCGTTGTGAATCAGCTCCAGGATCAATGTTGCATATATTCTGGGATTGCCCTAAACTTGCTTACTTCTGGCAATTAATTCATAAGGCGCTATCCACAATTTTTCAGTTTACGATACCTTACACGCCTGGCTTCTTTCTTTTGTTCCTATCCGATCTTCCAATGAGTGTGCTCCGAAAATCCTGTCTATGCTCCATGGTAATAGCGGCTAGGTCTTGCATTCCTGCGAGGTGGAAATCCTCTTCACCTCCTGTGATTAGCACTTGGATCCAAAAAGTGGAGGAGATTCGGAGAATGGAGGAACTTACCTCACAATTACGGGGAGGCATAATAAGTTTCTTGATGCTTGGGCAGCTTGGTTCTCATTCCAAAACTCTCAGGAGTACCGAAGCTTATTGTCTATATGAGAGGGTTAGGGTTCCGCGCCTTTCCCCCACTCCTTCTGTGTCTCGTGAGTGTCCCTTCCTTTGTGTGTCTTTTTGTTTTATTTGAGTGTGGTTCCGTTGCCCTTTACCCCCTTGGGAAATATTAAGCCAAGTTTATTTTCAGTTGACGACTGAGCCTACTAGAGGTTCACTGGTTCAGAATTGAGTTCCGACTTGGCAGATCTAGTTTAGGCGGCCAGGATTTCACCCCTATCAGAGACTTAGATGTTATTTGTAGAGGGGTGTATGGCTACGCTTGACGGATTTCCTTTTTATTATAGTGTATAGCCTTTCATGCTTATCACTTTATTATGATACACTACTTTTTGAAGATATGTTATGTGTACTCAAATGCAAGATGTGCTGTTAATTTCTGTCTTTACATAAATAAAGAATTTAAAAAAAAAAAAAAAAAAAAAGAAAACTGTAGAATATTTTTCATGGGACAACCCCTTTAAGGTGTCCTAACATATACAGTTAGGCCCATATATATTTGGACACTGACACAATTTTTTTTTTTTTACCCGTTTACTAAAACATATTCATGTTAGTTTTATAATGGACATAATAGACTTTTAAAAATTGGATGAAGGGTTTAGGAGTTTCAGCTCCTTTACATGTGGCACCCTGTTTTTAAAGGGACCAAAAGTAATTCGACAATTGACTCAAAGGCTGTTTTATACACAGGTGTGGGCAATTCCTTCATTATTTCATTCTCAATTAAGCACATAAAAGGCCTGGAGTTGATTGGAGGTGCGGTGTTTGCATTTTGAAGATTTTGCTGAGAAATAAACATGTGGTCAAAGGAGCTCTCCATGCAGGTGAAACAAGCCGTCCTTCATCTGCGAAAACAGGAAAAACCCATCCGAGAAATTGCTGCACTATTAGGAGAGGCAAAATCTACAGTTTGGAACATCCTGAGAAAGAAAGAAAGCACTGGTGACCTCAACAATGCAAAAAGACCTGGACAGTGGTGGATGATCGCAGACTAATTACCACGGTGAAGAGAAACCCCTTCACAACAGCCGACCAAGTGACCCACACTCTCCAGGGTATAGGCGTATCAAAATCCAAATCTACCATAAAGAGAAGACTGCATGAGAGTAACTACAGAGGGTTCACTGCACGGTGTGAGCCACTCATCAGCCTCAAGAATAAGAAGGCGAGATTGGACTTTGCTAAAAAAAAAATCATCTTAAAAAACCAGCAGACTTCTGGAAGAACATTTTTTGGACAGATGAAACCAAGATCAACTTCTACCAGAATGAAAAGTATGGCGAAGGCATGGTACAGCTGTAGTGATGAGCGGCAGGGGCAATATTCGAATTTGCAATATTTTGCGAATATTTGGTAGAATATTCGTCATATATTAGCAAATTAGCGAATATGGTCTTGATTGCGAAAATTGGCAATGTAATATGCACGTAATGCGCGCAATACAGGCGTGGGTCACTATAACTACGTTTTTCAACGTGCTCAGAGTTGACTGGAGAAAATGGTTGGCACGGCAGAACATTACAATAGCTTTATATGCAGATAGAGTGCTCCGATATATTCACGATTGCAAAAACGGCACTAATGATGCAAATATTTTGGCGCAATACGTGCAACTTCACATTTTAGCAGGTCTGACTACATATTAGTGATTGGTGCACTGAGTATTGTTGTGAACTTGTGACATCACAGCACTATGTATGTAGCATGTATGTATGGAGAGCAGAACCTATCACACTACCTAACACCCTGCACTGGAACCTGTCAGCTACACTACATCACCATCTAACCTACACTGACTATCTCCAACTAACTATCTGTATTACATATATATAAGCTAACTAACTAACTATCTAATGTAATGTGACACAGGAAAGCACAGAGCACAGCAATGACACTGCTGTCTCTCTCTCAGAACTGTAATAAACTGCAGAAAATGGCTGCAGGGGAGGTTCTTATATAGGTTCTTATATAATAAAGGGGTAGACAACTGTCCTATTGGTTGCTAGGGATGTTGCTAAGCTCAGACAAAGACATTGCAGCCTTCTCATTGGCCCACAAGCAAGAAGCAGGGAGGGATCATGGGTTCAGATGAAAGAAATCTAGAATATTCAGGAAAAAAAAATAACTGTGTGTGTATATATATATATTATAACTATTCGCAAATTCTTGAAGTGGCGATATTCGCGATTTGCATATTCGCGTCCATCACTATACAGCTCATGATCCAAAGCATACCACATCATCTGTAGAACACGGCGGAGGCAGTGTGATGGCTGGGGCATGCATGGCTGCCGGTGGCCCTGGGTCCCTAGTGTTTATTGATGATGTGACACAGGACAGAAGCATCCGGATGAGTTCTGGGGTTGTCAGAGACATATACTGTCTGCTCAAATCCAGCCAAACTGATTGGTCGGCGTTTCATATTACAGATGGACAATGACCCAAAACATAAAGCCAAAGCAACCGGGGAGTTTATTAAAGCCGGATCTGAACCCAATAGAGCATTTCACCTGTTAAAGACTAAACTTTAGACAGAAAGGCCACAAACAAACAGCTACTGAAAACCGCGGCAGTAAAGGCCGGGCAGAGCATTAAACCGCGGCAGTAAAGGCCTGGCCGAGCATTAAACCGTGGCAGTAAAGGCCTAGCCGAGCATTAAACCGCGGCAGTAAAGGCCGAGCGTTAAAAAGGAGGAAACACAGCGTCTGGTAATGTCCACGAGGTCAAGACTTCAGGCAGTCATTGCCAACAAAGGGTTTTCAACCAAGTGTTAGATATTAACATTTTTTTTTACAATCATTGAATTTGTCCAATTTCTTTTGAGCCCCTGAAATGAAGGGATTGAGTTTAAAAAATGCTTTAGTTCCTCACATTTTTATGCAATCATTTTGTTCAACTCACTGAACTAAAGCTGAAAGTCTGAACTTCAACTGCATCTGAATCCATTGTGGTAATGTGCAGAAGAAAGATTAGAAAAATGTTGTCTCTGTCCAAATATATATGGGCCTAACTGTACTCTAGTGATCTCTCTATGGTGTCCCATAATCCAGGCCATCCCTTTAAAGCAGTGTGATGCTAATATGGTGCCTGCAGAACCTCACGTCTCTGCTTTGACACTAAAATGAAGCCTTTTACTTTGTTGTCATCTGTTCCTTCCCTGGAGTATAAATAATTTATAGCCCGGGGATCTGCTCCTGCCAAATCTCTGATGCTTGGCTTTGGGATTTGGAGACTAAACCATAGGCTGTTAACATGCTCATAACACGCTGTAAAATAAACTCAGCATATGTGCTTATGGAAGAACCGACGTCGGGTATTTCATGGCAGCCGTCTGGTCATGGGTATGACATGTCTGTTTAGTGACCATTGTGCCTACTGTTACAGGCTCTTTTTTTTTTTTTACACTCTTATGGTTGTAAAAATTGGATTGCCTATTGCCACCACTAGGGGGCAATCTGTATACATATTTTCTTCACGTCAATTGGAACCATATTCAACAAGTTATGGATCACTCCCTCTAGTGGTGGCAGCCGAAATACTTCCAGCCATAAACATGGGAACCCAGACCACTGCTCCGTACGGAAGAAACAGCGCTTGGAAGTAGAGTTGTTTCGATACCAAAATTTTGATTCGGTATCGATACCATAAAAAAGTATTGCGATACTCGATACCATTCAATACTGCGAAAAAAATTAAATGCAAACAAAAAGCCACATGCATTCCACATTTTATGGACCGGCCTTCCCATAATACAACAGTCCTATCCTATTTTTTTGGGGGACAAGGCGACTAAAAGAAAATGGCGAATTGTGCAGTTTTTCTTTTATCTATTTTTTTTCTTTTACAGCGTTTACCGCATAAAAGAGGATTTTTTTAAGGGCTCTTTCACATTTGCGATGTGAGGATCCGGCGTGCACTTCCGTTGCCGGAAATGCCCGCCGGATCCGTCACAATGCAAGACAACTGAAAGCATATTGAAGACTGATCAGTCTTCAATATGCTTTCAGGTAACCATGGCAGCCAGGACGCTACTGAAGTCCTGGCTGCCATGGTACTCCGCAGCAGTGTAATTACCTGCGCTGCAGCTGCCGGGCGCTCCTTTATGACGTCACAGGTCCCCGCGGCACATAGATCAATGCGCCGCCTGGACCTGTGACGTCATGAAGGAGCACCCGGAAGCCGCAGTGCAGGCAAGTACACTGCTGCGGAGTACTTACCATGGCAGCCAGGACTTCAGTAGCGTCCTGGCTGCCATGATAACCATTCGGAGCCCCAACTTACACTGGGGTCCCGATCGGAACTACTGCTGTGCATGTGCAGAGCTAAACTTCGGATCCGGCGATGCGCCGAAATAACGTTTAGCTTAATTCCGGATTCGGATTAATGCACTTCAATGGGCATTAATTCTGTACAGCGTTACGGCATTACACTGCTGGGGCTCCAATCAGAAGAGAGGAGGTGAGGGGACCCTGTGGCCACTGCCACCAATGATATTAATACTGGGGGGGGGGCGCACTGGCCACCAATGTCTGTACTACTGGGGACAGGGGGGGGGCACACTGGCCACCAATGTTTTAATACTGGGGCAGGGCGGTCTGACTGCACTCGACTCGTCAGGAGGAGGATTCTGCCACTGCTGCCCTTCGCTGAGCTCACTAATAGTCACACTCTCTACTTCAGCCAGCGGCCGGCGCAGCTGTAACTTTATTACCTCCCCCTAACTTCCTCCTCCTCATTGGCGCACTGTGGAAGTGGTACGGGCAGCTTCAGAGCCCGCTCACTTCATTGGTCTGTCTCACAGTGCTGCGTTATAGGAGGGAGGGATTCCCTCCCTCCGTCCCTCCTTCTCCACTGTTTGCAGAGCCATATTTCCAAGAGGCGCGCGCTTCCACTGTTTACCTTGTCAAGCGCAGCGGCGGCACACGCTGGTACCGAAAAAATAACATCACTATACCGAATCGATACTGGAATAAAAGTATCGATTCAGTATCAAATGTTCAATACCCGAAACAACCCTACTTGGAAGTGTTGTCAAGTACCCATTAAGAATAGGCCTATCCTGAGCCTGAAATGGTTGATAAGAGGGAACAATAGATCACATGAATTAGCAGAAGTGGAGACAGTGTAGACTTAATTGACTTTTAGGCTACTTTCACACTTGCGTTGTTGTTTTCCGGTATTGAGATCTGGCAGAAGATCTGAATACCGGAAAAAAAATGTTTCCGTTTAGTCCTCATTCATTCTGAATGGAAAGAGATCCGTTCGGGATGCATCAGGATGTCTTCTGTTCCGTCAGCCTTCCGTTTGTAACCGGGCACAAAACCGTGGCAAGCTGTGGCTTTGTGTCTGTTCATAAAAGCGGGGGGAAAAAGGATTCAGACACTGAAAACAATGCAAGTCAATGGTGATGGAGCCTAAAAATTCTGATCCGTCACCCATTGACTTTCACTGTATTTAGTGACTGATCTGTTTTTCTCTGATTTGATTTCACACAACTGCATCCTAACGGAACGGATGCCTCCTGATGTGCAAAATCAAAACGGATCCATTTAATTCCGGTATTGAGAGCCTCTGCCGAATCTCAGTACCAGAATTCGCAGCGCAAGCGTGAAAGTAGCCTTAACTAGTAAAAGTGGAGACAGTATAGACTGTAAGTCTAAGAAGTGCAAAAATATTCTTCATTTATAACCCCATTCATTTGTATTGGAGCGTGTCGGGGTTCTGTTGTGGTGTCCAGCATTTTGACATGAAGAGTAGCCGTGCATGCATCGCCAATATTCCCGTCAGATCTGATATGAACAGAGAATAACTCTTCTCCTATGATTAATAATTTTATGTAGAATTTTTTATTTATATTATTTTCTGCCAGTTGGCCATTTAAAGGGTACGTCCACCTTTGCCACCATTTTTTTATTTTTTGCTCCAGTCAAAAAAAATAAAAAATGAAGCCTCTTTGTGAATACTTTGGATACAATATTTTTTACTGTTTTTGTATACAGCTCTTATTCAGAATTATTTGTATCCGTGGTTACAGACTACAAGCTTACACTGCTTGGAAAAACCCTTTTAAAGGGCTTGTCCAGGATCTTACAAGTGATGGTTATCACTGTCTGATTGGTGGGGGTCCGACACCCTGCACTCCCACCAGTCAGCTCTATCAGGGTAGCTCTTGCGCTGGAAGATGGTGGCAGAAATACAGAACTCCGTCCACTATGTGGAGCTGGTTACTGCAGGGCTGCTCCCATTCACTTCAGTGCAGTTACCAGCTCCGTCCACTACATGATGGACGGCGCTGGAGCCTGAGCTAATGCAGAACAGCTGATCGGCAGAGTGTCGGACCTCCGCTGATCAGTTGGTGATGGCCTACTATGACTTGTAAAATCCTGGAGTACACCTTTAAGGATTTAGAAAATAAATAGTTGCCAGGAACTTTGGAGACGTTCCATCAGGACTTGTAGATTTTTCTTTCTCGGGGCCCGGTGATGTAAAAGGTTGATGGGGAGAACATTCTGACATTTCATTGGCAGTGTTTGTTCTGTAACCTTTGAGGTAGTCACTTGAATATTCTTCTTCATCTTCGCATTTTATCTTTTCTTCAAAAAATAATTCCAAAAACATAACAAACCTTTTCTTTTAACACTTGTGACAGATTAGATTTTAGTGGATTCTACATTTTCAATGCCAGCAACGATAGAAAATAGGAATATCCTCATTTCTATGTTTCTCCTCGATTTTAGAAAGGCTTATTTTAATATTTTTGAAATGCAATGTACTGATCTGTGGTCACATGTCTTATACCCCAGAGCTGTATTCCTAATTCTGCTTATTACCAGATGGCTCTCTGGCTGCAGGACCTCTCATTTCTTATGTTGCCCGCTGTGTAGAACATGGTGTGCTTTGTTGGAGATGTTGTGCTTCCATTACCACGTTGAGGAAACAGAAGAACTTTTGGATTATTTCCTAATTGCATTCCAGCGATCATTACTTTTCTATTTATGGGTCAACATAGCTGTTTGAGGTCCTGATCGATCAGCACGACTATTATGCTCGCCATGAGACAGGTAGTGTCTGATTCTCACGACCAGAGAGTGCAGTGTACCACAATGCAAACCACTGTAGAAGCTCAGCTAGACCTTAAGGCTAGGTTCACACGTCCACATTTGTCGCGCGACAAATGTTGCAGTGAAGTTGTGCCCTATTTGTCGCGCGACAAATGTCGTCGTGTGAACCTAGCCTAAAGGGGTTGTGCAAGAATGGGAGTGTGGCAAACCCTCCCCCTCACCTTGGCCGGACCTGTAACGAGAAGCTGACTTACCTTCTTTCCGGCACTGGCTCCCCGCTCCTCCTCCCACATGATGCAAGGGGATCCGGTCGCCACCATGGCCAGTGTCAAACTGGATGTTTTCAGCAAGGATCACAGCGGAGCATCGCAAGCCGGGAGAAGGAGCGAGGAGCCAATGCCAGGAAGCAGGTAAGTAAGCTTCCCAAGTAAGCGGGTTTATCAACTCCACTTGGCCTCACCCCCTCCCCTATTCTTGCACAATCTCTTTAAAGCACATCTGTCAGCAGTTTTGTCCCTATGACACTGGCTGACCTGTTACATGTGCACTTGGCAGCTGAAGACATCTGTGTTGGTCCCATGTTCATATGTGCCCGCATTGCTGAGAAAAATTATGTTTTCATATATGCAAATGAGTCTCTAGGAGCAACGGGGGCGTTGCCGTTACACCTAGAGGCTCCGCTTTTTCTACAACTGCCTCACCCTCTCCACTTTGATTGACAGGACCAGATGTGATGGTGTTTACACGTCGCATGAAATGCAGTGTGTGTCGGGTCCAAAGTCGCTGCGTAGCACTAGCCTTATCGAGCCTTTACACGGGAAGATTATCGGGAACAAATGTTTGTACAATATAATTGATAATTGTCCCGTGTAAAGGTGTAGCCGATTCCTCGAACAAGTAAATGCTTGTGCATTCAGTGAAAGCATCGCTGATGAGGACCGTTTCCCTTCAGCCGATTGTGCTGTATAAACAATCCATCTGTATGGGGAAGAGCGATCGCAACAGCAATCCCTTTTGCCCATAACAAGATGATCCCTGCATGTAAATGCAGCTCTCACCTTTGCTCATGATCACACAATTATTGGGAATGAACAGTTTGTTCCCGATAAGTGCCTGCACAATCAGTGCGTGTAAATGGGCCTTCAGAGGCACAGTGTTGACAGATACCATGAGCAGAATACCGAATACAGCTCTGGGTTTGACCAGAGAATAAGATGTCTTGCAAATTAAGATTTTTTTTTTTAAAGCAAATTAAATTTAACTTATCCCTTTCTATATCTTTAGGGAAAAGCAATAGGGGTCGCCATCGGCTGCATTTTGGGAATGTTCCCCCTCCTGTTTTTCAATTGGGATGATGAAGAGAAATCTGAAAAAAAGAAAAAGTGAGATTTTCTACCCCCTAAAACTCATACCAAGTATGCAGTCTCCATCTTTACAGTCGTCAGAATAAGATACTTAGAGGATCCGGGAACAGTACAATATTCAGCATGACCCAACCCCACCAATTCCTGGCTTTCTTCTCGGAACAACCATCGGACTGGTCTACAACGCACAATAACAGATTCAATATTTTACTTCCTTCTGGAGAACCTCTGATTTGGAATAAATTGGAACTTTTCCTTCAAGAAGCTTGGGTTGTCTTTGTTGACCTCTGCCGAAAACTGGAGATAATTCTCACCGTCCTGTCTCTGTTCTGCTCTGACGCTCAACCAATGCCACGGGCCTCATGTATCAAAATTGGTCTTGTTCCCCATAATGACCATCCGTTCCGCCATTGTTTTTCCATGGTGAAGACTCTTTGGACCAATGTTATCAAGAAGACAATTTTGATATATGAGGACCTTGGAGGTCTCCATAAGAAAACACAACCTGGTCTAGGCCAAATGCTGTATGATCTTAATGGGGCTTCTACTTCTGTAAATCTATACAACATCTATGGCTTCCACTACTTTTTTTTTTTTTGCATGATTTTTTTAATAGTTTTTTTCTCACATTGGCATGCCTTACATGAGACTTCTTTTGTAAAAGAGGTTCCAATTTTTTGGTGGAAAATTTTATATTTAAGTTTTCTCTTTTAAGTGTGAAGAAAAAAAAATACTTAGTCGTTGGCCCATCACACACTTTGGTGGCATATCGCTAGGATATGTGACCAATGTCCAACAGGTGCGGGTCCCACCTCTGGGACCCGAATCTATCTCTACAACGAGGCCCCCAAAGTGGATGAGGGCACAGCATGCACGTGCACCCACCCTCCATTCACTTATATAGGAGTGCCGAGCACTGGCAGGTGGGACCCGTACCTATTGGATATTGGCGGCACATCCCACGATATGCCACCAAAGTGCCAGGTGGACCAACCCCTTTAATGTTTTCTAACCTGTTTTATTAAAGCACAGATGGGGCAAATGTAGCAAAGTATTTAATAATTGGGTGTAGCAGCAGCGTTTCTATAGGTGGTTTTACAATGGATGTGAGAAGCAATAGCGTTTTTATTCATTTGGGTGCTTAAGGCTAAAAATCTGTTTCGGCCCAGGCCCTAGCTTTGACCTGATTGATTTACTTGGAAGGAAGTGAAGGCAGCCAATCACAAGACAGTCAAGAGAGGGTGGGGCTCACAATTGTGGTATGGATTATGATGGTAGTCATTTTTTTTTCCATATGAATACTTAAAGTAAGTTCATCGGTCTTCCCAGGCTTTGCAGAATACAAATTTGCGTGAACGTATGTAAGTTATATATCAACCTAACGGGACTTATTAAAACCTCAAATGATCAAAGTTTTTGGGTTTATAACCTGTTATATGCTGTAATGTTATGGGCAGGGAAGTTTTTTTTTTTTTTTTGTTTATTTAACTGCTTTATTAGTTTGTTCATTTTTAATAAAATTGTATATATACAGTATATGACCGGATGTCTGATAAAATATATACTAGACCTTATACTCCCGTTTTCTCTGTATTTTTATTTAAAGCCACAACTTAAGGGGGAACTGGTTTCACTACACAATTAAAGGAGTTATCCAAGACTATTAAATGTCCCTCATATGCTCAAGCCCCTCACAATGAAAATACTTACCTGGCTCCCCACACAGCCGTTGCAGCTTCTCCCTGTGTGCGGATGAAAACATCTGCATCGGGGGTTAGCGGCTAATAGCAGACGGGGACGAGCCTCTAGCTACTTAGCTGCTTGGGAGGCTCGTCTCTGTCATAGCCTGCCATTGGCTGATCGAAACCTCCCCGACACTGGATGCTTTTATCCGCGCATGGGGAGAAGCGGCAGTACAGGGACCAGGAGCGCAGGGAGCCAGGTAAGTATATTCATTGTGAGGTGTCCGGCATATGGGGGGCATTTAATAGTCTTGAATAACCTCTTTAATGTTCTATAAAAATGGTTGTCACTAAATCTCCTCCAGGCTACTTCCTGTGGATCGCCAAGTTGTCAGGCAAAATTGTAGTCAGAAACAAGCCAAGGTCAGGGAAAGCAGAGTTTGTGCAATCCAAAATCAGTCCAAGGGTCAGAATGGGCAGCTCACAGTCAGTACGAGGAACAGGCAGATGTCAGGTGAGGCAATGAAGGGTCAAATCTAGAGACAGGCAGAGGTCAGTGGATGGGCAGGAAAAGCAGGACAACGGTGCATCTTAGCAGGATACTAGACAACTAGAATCTATTGCTCAGGCACATTCCTACATTGAAATACCATAAGGGGGCCATCCATTGGCAGGAGAGAACTGGGATAGAGGAACACTGGCCTTTTAAGAGCCAGAGAAGGTGTCCATGCATGCCTTATGGGTGGAAAGAGGAAGAACAGGTAAGTAATATGCCCCAGCATGTCTGGTTTGGACAGAGCTGCGCTGCTCAGGCAGCCATACCTTCCAGGAGGGAACGGGCTGGATGCTGGCGGGGACGGACTGCTGGCAGCACATCGGAGAAGGCAAAGTGTGTTCTGGCGGCTGTGCCCACTGAGAGAAGAGAGGTGGCGGAGGGCATGGACTGCTTTCAAATAGCAGACCTCCCAATGTTTGAAAATCGCAAAGAGAGACAATATGTGCAGCGTCCATCGCAGCACTTTTTTTTCATACTACACTCTTCTTAACTGTGCCCAAAGCATAACTGCTGACTCTGTCAGAACTGCAGCGGCCGGGGATCGGTTAGGTTAGTGCAAGTTCCTTTAGTTTTTTTTTACAGCACGTGGAGCCCCTGGGACAAGTTTTTTTTTCTTGCACTTCAATATCCATTTAAATATTAGCATGTAAATCATCAGATTATAGATATTCTAAGGTCCAAATTGCACCAAATAATGAAGTTATGGTCTAATATAAAGGTAGAACCATAGAGATAGTTTAGTAAGGAGCAATTTAGTAAATCTATTAATGCACATTTATGCATTAATTACCCAGGTCAAAAAGAGGGACATTTAAGGATCAAAGAGGGACATGGGTCAAAAAGAGGGGCTGCCTCTCCAAAATAGGGACACTTGGGAGGCATGATATGGATGGTTATTGGAATACTGTTATTGTTTAGCAGTATATGCAATTCGAGACTTTACCATTGTTTTCTATGACGTCTGTATTGGATAATGAAGTGCTGGCGTACAAAGAATTGTGGGTAGACACAAGTGTCATGCTCAATATAGTTATATAATCATCCATAAGAAATGATGCATCTCTAACTGCAGTCTTTGAAGTCCTCAAGAGGAACCACTTTAATCCTAATAGCCCTTTGAAGGGGGGGGGGGGGGTTGAGGTTCCAAGGAAAGTTCTCTCTGGACCCCTTAGCAGCTTTAGTGTATCGTTGTCAGGGAGACTAATTTTCTGTTCTTGTTTAATTATCCGTAACATATGCATTCTCATTAATTATGGATAAATTGCTGTATGTTTTGCTAAACCTCGAACATTAAACATGTGTGATCCGGGATTCCTCCTGGAAGATGAGAAATACTCGGAGCATCTGCGAGTGAGGCTTCTATGGATTCTGCCATTGCCAACCAGTGAGCGGCTGACAGAACCGGTAGTAATTATAATACTTCTCTTTTTTATTTGCTGCCATCTGTTGAGAAGAATCCACCTATGTTAAAAAACGGAAGATACTGAGTAAGGCATTAGCACATACTTGTGTAAATGGATCGGCACTCACAAATACATGGGTCACGCAGATAAAATTAAAATTTAAAATGTACTCGCACTGCTAAAATCACATCAACACAAAATGTTACACAGTACCTATTGGCCAATATTAAATAAACTAAAAACAATTGTTTAAAGGAAAATATACAAAAAAGATTCCGGATAAGCAGTTCCTCAGACAGCTTCCAAAATCAATAGAAACACGTGTGCAAAAACACAGGCTTGATCCAAAGTGTGCAAGCTATATTGTGAATCTGAGGATTAGTTCTACTGTTGGATTATATATATCAGTTGATATCAATTCTTATATCCCTTTGAGCAAACAAAGTAACTGGGTTTCCAGAAAATCGCAATACATTCGCTGTAAGGACTTGGTAAAACGAAAGTTCAGTGAGAGCTTAGATAAAGTGGACGTTCAATATACGTACTTACTAAGCTGCACCTATGGAAATTGTTCTCAGTTCTTAGAGAACTTTCGCACTTGTTTTACACTCTTAACTCGAGCAATATATTCATGCGAACTTTTTGCGGTAGAGGTTCAGTATAAGTGCTTAACCCCCTCAGCCCCCCTAGCTTAAACCCCCTTAATGACCAGGCCACTTTTTACAATTCCGCACTACACTACTTTCACCGTTTATTGCTCCATCAGACAACTTACCACCCAAATTAATTTTATCCCCTTTTCTTCTCACTAATAGAGCTTTCATTTGGTGGTATTTCATTGCTTCGGACATTTTTACTTTTTTTGCTATTAATCAAAAATGACCGAAATTTTTGCAAAAAAATGACATTTTTCACTTTCTGTTGTAAAATTTTTCAAAGAAAACTAAATTTCTATATAAATTTTTCTATAAATTTATTGTTCTACATGTCTTTGATAAAAAAAATAATCCAATAAGTGTATATTTATTGGTTTGGGTAAAAGTTATAGCGTTTACAAACTATGGTGCAAAAAAGTGAATTTCCGCATTTTGAAGCAGCTCTGACTTTCTGAGCGCCTGTCATGTTTCTTCAGGTGCTAGAATGTCAGGATAGTGTAAATACCCCCCAAATGACACCATTTTAGAAAGAAGACACCCCAAAGTATTCGCGGAGGGGCATGGTGAGTTCATGTATCATTTCATTTTTTTTCAGAAGTTTGCGGAAAATGACACTTTCTGGGAAAAAATAAAAATAAAATAAAGTTTACATTTCTGCTAACTTCTGGCAAAAAAAAAATAAAATCTCCCACGGACTCACTATGCCCCTCAGTGAATACCTTGGGGTGTCTACTTTCTGAAATGGGGTCATTTGTGGGGTGTGTTTACTGTTCTGGCATTTTGGGCGGGGCTAAATTGTGAGCAGCCATGTAAAGCCTAAAGGTACTCGTTGGAATTTGGGCCCCTTTGCGCACCCAGGCTGCAAAAAAGTGTCACTCATGTGGCATCGCCGTACTCAGGAGAAGTAGGGCAATGTGTTTTGGGGTGTATTTTTACATATACCCATGCTGGGTGAGAGAAATACCTCTGTAAATTGTCAACTTTGTCTAAAAAAAATTCAAAAGTTGCCATTTACAGAAATATTTCTCTCACCCAGCATGGTTATATGTAAAAAATACACCCTAAAACTCATTGCCCTACTTCTCCTGAGTACGGCGATACCACATAAGTGACACTTTTTTGCAGCCAAGATGCGCAAAGGGGCCCAAATTCCATTGAGTACCTTTAGGATTTCACAGGGCATTTTTACGCATATGGATTCTCACACTTTAGGGCCCCTAAAATGCCAGGTCAGTATAAATACCCCACAAGTGACCCCATTGTGGAAAGAAGACACCCAAGGTATTTTTTTTGGCACAAGTTAGTGGAAATTTATATATATTTTTTTTTTTTACAAAGTCTCATATTCCACTAACTTGTGACAAAAAATAAAATTTTACATGAACTCACCATACCCCTCACGGAATACCTTGGGGTGTCTTCTTTCTAAAATGGGGTCACATGTGAGGTTTTTGTACTGCCCTGGCATTTTAGGGGTCTCCGCAATCATTACACGTATGGCCAGCATTAGGAGTTTCTGCGATTCTCCGTATATTGAGCATACGGGTAATGAGATTTTTTTTTTCCGTTCAGCCTCTGCGCTGAAAAAAAAAAAAAATGAACGGCACAGATTTCCTTATTCGCATCTATTAATGTGGATGAAAAAATCTCTGCCAAAATCAGTGACTGCGGTGCGGTGGGCTGGGCGCTAACTACCTAACAAGTAGCTAACTAACTGGTGGTGATAAGGGACCCTTATGCCCCATTCACACGTCCGCAATTCTGTTTGCGGAACGGAATTGCGGACCCATTCATTTCTATGGGGACAGACTTTGTCCCGCTCGGATCCGGAATTACGGATCCGCGCTTCTGGGTCTGCACTTCCGTTCCGCAAAAATATAGAACATGTCCTATTCTTGTCCGCAATTGGATCCGCAAAACACATATGGACGTCTGAATGGAGCCATACAGTGGGGTGATCAATGACAGGGGGGTGATCAGGGAGTCAATTTGGAGTGATCAGGGGTTAATAAGTGACGGGGTGGGGGGGGGGGTAGTGTGGTGCTTAGTGCTACTTTACATAGCTACCCGGTCCTCTGGTGGTCGATCCCAGCAAATGGGACCACCAGAGGACCAGGTAGCAGGTATATCAGACGCTGTTAACAAAACAGCGTCTGATATACTTGTTTGATGCGATGTATTTTTCATCTACAGCCTGCCAGCGATTGATCATCGCTGGCAGGCTGTAGTACGACTTCCGATCTGTGAGCTGCTGCGCACGCGCGCGTTCATGGCACATCTCGCCTGGGCGTCAAGGAGGAACAGAAGGACCGCCGCAATCACGCGTATCTGCGTGCGGTGGTCCTAAAGTGGTTAATGAAGCGACATTCATGGGTACTCACGATTTTTTTCAGCCTTAAAACTCAGGTTGTTAGTCAAAGGCATCCAAGTTGCCATTTCCCAAAGTCCCGTGTTACACGAGATTTCCTCCGTGTCTCACTTCCTTGTTGTAGAATATCTTTAATAGTTATGCGATTTCTTCTTGAGCGATTTTTTTTCAATGTGTTTCCGAAATGTTTACTGCCGGCAGTATTCTTGGGACCTTTTCCTCAGAAGGCACTGGAAAGTTGGAAACCGATTATTAAAATATAAAATGTTCGTGAGTGCCGATCCATTTACACAAATATTCTCTACCTGGTAAACGGGGGCTTACTTTTGATCGTGCACCTGGCCAGATTTCCCTCTATAAAGTAGAGCCACCCTTATTTAGATATTAGCACCTACTTGCCTAGTCTCCCAGAATGTCCAGGAGACTTCTGGAAAAAAGTGTTGAGCAACCAGAAGAGCGGGTAAGTCTCCTGGACATCATGTTCTGACTGCTCCTCATTCCTGCAACCTTTTCCACTCCAGAGTGGTCATACAAACATCTTGACACCACGTTCTCCTGGATGTCTGCCGCTGCACCAAGTGACTGCAAGAGAAGAGGTCAGTGTCTCGTCTGGAGTCTATCCATCTTGGAGGTCTGGTTTAGGGTCTGTATTGTATTAATTTTGGAGGCCTAGTCTAAGGTTTTTTTATATACTGTTCGTGTGTGTAGACATATATATATATATATATATATATATATATATACACACACACACATTTAGGGGGTCTGGTCAGGGTCTATATTCATTTACGATTCTGATTTTGGGGTCTGTATTTGTTTTTTGGGTGTCTGCATTATTCAAGCAGTTCATTTCTGGCATCTGTATTTGTTTAGGTTGGGGGTCTGGACTGGGGTCTGTATAGGTTTAGGTTAGTTGTAAGCTATCCGTTCTGGCAGAGGAACAGCCTGCCAGAGTTCATTGTATCTGGCCTAGCCAGATACTGCCCTTTACCGCCAGATCCCATTGACTCTAATGGAATTCAGCAGGGATCCTACAACTTTCCGGCATATTTAGTTACTTATATATTTTTCTGTATGTCTTTGGAGTGTGGGAGGAAACCCCCACAAACACAGGGAGGACCTACAAATTCCATACAGATGTTGTCCTTGGTAATAGTCAAACCCAGGACCCCAACAATGGAAGGCACCAGTGTTAACCCCTGAATCAGCATGCTGCACTGTTTTTGTCCAGCCGAACCCTGGAGCTCATGGGAACTGGGCCAATCCCCTCAAAATCTCATCAGTCAATGGTCTCCGGCAGGCAGTACCTCTGCTGAACCAACTTACAGGGTAGCTTTGCCGCAATAGCCTTAGAGGGTCGTTTATAGGTCTGGATTTGTTTAAGGAGTGGGGTCTGGTCTGGAGTCTGTGTTTAGTTAGAGGGTCTGGATACATTTACCCTAGGTACACACCTAAGCGTTTTACAGCGCGTTCAAACGCGCTGTAAAACGCACAACATGTGAAAAGCCATGCTTCCCTATGGGCATGGTTCACATTTGGGCGTTTTACAGCGCGTTTGAACGCGCTGTAAAACGCCCAATGCCCAAACAAGTACATGAGCTTCTTTGGGGCGTTTTAACGCACCTATGGACAATGTTGCCATAGGGGAGAATCACTGAATCGCGCGTATGACGCGCGTTTCTTAGTTACAAAAACGCGCGTCATACGCGCGATTCAGAAACGCCTAGGTGTGTTCCCAGCCTTAGAGTGTCTGATCGTGGGCTTTATGTATTCAGGGGCTCTGATCCGGGGTCTGCATTTGTTTAAAGTGGTTAGGTCTGGTCTGAGGTCTGTATTTAGGGGGGTCTGGCCTGAGTCTTTATTACTTTAGGGGTCTGGTCTGAGGTCTGTACTTAGAGGGTCTGGATATATTTACAGTGTTTGGTCTAGGGCTGTATTGTTATGGGGTCTAATCAGGTGTGTGGTCTGAGGTCTGCATTACTTTAGGAGGCTCTGGTCTAAGTCTATATTACTTTAAGGGATCTGCTCTGAGGTCTGTACTTAGAGGGTCTGAATATATTTATAATGTCTGATCTAGGTCTATATTTGTTAGGGGCCTGTTCTGAGGTCTGTATTAGGCCCCATTCACATGTCCGTGTGTGTTTTTTGGATCCGCAAAACACAGACAGCGGCAATGTGCATTCCGCATTTTGCGGACCGCACATCGCCGGCACTCTCATAGAAAATGCCTTTTCTTGTCCGCAATTGCGAACAAGAATAGGACATGTTCTATTTTTTTGCAGAACGGAAGTGCGGATCCGCAATTCCGGATCCGGGCTGGACATAGTGTGTCCCCATAGGAATAAATGGGTCTGCATTTCTGTTCTGCAAAATGTGGAACAGAATTACGGACGTGTGAATGGGGCCTTACTGTAATAGTTCTTTTCTGGCATCTGTATTTATTTAGGCCCCTTATCTGGGATCTATTTAGGGGGTCTGGTCTGAGGTCTAAATTTTGTTAGACTCTAACTAAATTTAGACCTCAGACCAGACCCCCTAAATAGATCCCAGATAAGGGGCCTAAATAAATACAGATGCCAGAAAAGAACTATTACAGTAAGGCCCCATTCACATGTCCTGTTAGAGGCTCTGGATATTTTTATAGTGTCTGGTCTAGGTCTATATTTGTTAGGGGGTCTTCTGGTCTGAGGTCTGTATTACTGTAGCAGTTCTTTTCTGGTATCTGTATTTATTTAGGCCTCTGATCTGGGGTCTGTATTAATTTTGGAGGGGCTCATGTGCATTACTTGTGATTTCCCAATGGTGGTGGGGGTCGGTGTGCCCTATAAATAGGTGTGACATTTGTTTAAAAATATTGCATTGCTTATTATATCATTTTTTGTAATTTTCCTAATGTCTTAAAAAAACAAAAAAAACAACAACATTTGACACAATGAAATAAACCCTGCATCGTCTATTAGAGAGGACGCCTGAGGCTGTGGTCAGGACATTACGCAGCAGATAAGCTTCAATACCTCCTTCATTTACAGTCCTTGATGTGCGTTATCTCTAACAAGCACATGGTAATCCCTGTGACCCCGCCATGTTCCCATCTGTTCCACCCTCTGAGATATACAGAAGAAGTCCGCGGTGGTTCCACAGCCCATTTTACAGAACATTTCACAGAGTTAGATTGTCTGCGTTACCGGGCAAACAACCTTTTATCATCCAGTTGTCAGGGAAACTAGTGATGTAGCTGACGGGCTGAAGACATTAGGGCTGCACCTTCTCTACAAGACGACATCCTGCATCGGGAAGAGGTGATTTGCTAATGAGAAATGAAGCCATTATCTGGAGAAATGAGGACGTGATGGAGAAATGTCCGGGTCATTTAACGGTGCGATGATCCTGACCTCTGCTGACCGCTGCCATTTATGAAGTTCCAGTTATGGCAGACATTAACATGAAAAACTCTTCTTGTAACTTGGAAGTTGCTCCCATCATGCTGCAGAGGAAGTGCAGGTTCCATGTTCTCTTCATGTTGGGACAAGCCACACACCATTCATACACTGGAGACATATCACACACACATCATTCATACATTGGACACATACCACACACACATCATTCATACACCGGACACATACCACACACACCATTCATACACCGGACACATACCACACACACCATTCATACACCGGACACATACCACACACATCATTCATACACCGGACACATATCACACACATCATTCATACACCGGACACATATCACACACACATCATTCATACACCGGACACATATCACACACACATCATTCATACACCGGACACATATCACACACACATCATTCATACACCGGACACATATCACACACATCATTCATACACCGGACACATACCACACACACCATTCATACACCGGACACATACCACACACACATCATTCATACACCGGACACATACCACACACACCATTCATACACCGGACACATACCACACACATCATTCATACACCGGACACATACCACACACATCATTCATACACCGGACACATATCACACACACATCATTCATACACCGGACACATATCACACACACATCATTCATACACCGGACACATACCACACACATCAATCGTACACTGGTTACATACCACACACATCATTCATACACCGGACACATATCACACACACATCATTCATACACCGGACACATACCACACACATCAATCGTACACTGGTTACATACCACACACATCACTCATACACCGGACACATATCACACACACATCATTCATACACCGGACACATACCACACACACCATTCATACACCGGACACATACCACACACATCATTCATACACCGGACACATACCACACACATCATTCATACACCGGACACATATCACACACACATCATTCATACACCGGACACATATCACACACACATCATTCATACACCGGACACATATCACACACACATCATTCATACACCGGACACATATCACACACATCATTCATACACCGGACACATACCACACACACCATTCATACACCGGACACATACCACACACACATCATTCATACACCGGACACATACCACACACACCATTCATACACCGGACACATACCACACACATCATTCATACACCGGACACATACCACACACATCATTCATACACCGGACACATATCACACACACATCATTCATACACCGGACACATATCACACACACATCATTCATACACCGGACACATACCACACACATCAATCGTACACTGGTTACATACCACACACATCATTCATACACCGGACACATATCACACACACATCATTCATACACCGGACACATACCACACACATCAATCGTACACTGGTTACATACCACACACATCACTCATACACCGGACACATATCACACACACATCATTCATACACCGGACACATACCACACACATCAATCGTACACTGGTTACATACCACACACATCATTCATACACCGGACACATATCACACACACATCATTCATACACCGGACACATACCACACACATCAATCGTACACTGGTTACATACCACACACATCATTCATACACCGGACACATATCACACACACATCATTTATACACCGGACACATATCACACACACATCATTCATACACCGGACACATATCACACCCACACACCATTCATACAACGGACACATACCACACACACATCACTCAAAAACAATATGACTATATGGAAGTATTACATCCCATCTGCCCAATCTTTCACTCATTACCCAGGGTGCACAAACCTGGCTTTCCACCGGCTATGCGACCTATTGTTTCTGGCATAGGCTCCTTTGCAGAGCGTGTGTCAGCCTGGGTGGATGGCATACTACAGCCCCTAGTTCAGACTGTGCCAGGCTTTCTCAAGGACACTAGAAGTGTACTTCAGGCCTTTGGGGATTTTAAATGGGAATCCAAATTTTGCTGGATTGTGGCAGATGTTGTTTCACTTTACACGGTCATACCACACGACCTTTCTATACAAGCTTTGACCTGGTTTCTAACTGCATATTCAGACCATCCTGAGAATTTCCGTATATATGTTGCCAAAGTAGTATTATTTTTATTACGCCATAATTTTTTTAGTTTTAATCAGCGTTATTTTTTGCAACTAACTGGCGTTTCTATGGGGGCAAAATTCTCCCCATCTTTGGCTAACATATATATGTGTTGGTGGAACATATGTATCTTTTTTCTGCCGTGAATATTTGGGCACCCGCCCTAAAATGGTATGGTCGTTATATAGACGACTTGTTGTTCATTTGGTCGGGTGATGTTCCAGACATAACCCTTTTTGGGGAATTCATCAATACAAATTGTAACAACCTAAAATTCACGGTGAAACATGATATTTCCTCAATTGAGTTTTTAGACCTTAATTTACGAGGAGATGCAGTCAGCAATAGAGTTATTTCTGCCAGCTATCGCAAGGAAACCGCAGGTAATACAATTCTCCACGCCACGTCTTGTCATCCCCCTCATGTTACCAAAAATTTACCTAAAGGGGAATTTACCCGTATACGACGTAACTGTACGCTGGATGACAAATGTAGAATGGAGCTCCAGGCAGCCTCTGACCGTCTTGTCCGGAGAAAGTATCCTAGGCACAGTCTGAACAGGGCCCAACAAAATGCACTGGGTCTTTCACAGAGAAGTCTGGGTTTTCCTATAGCAAAAGGTTGTGATTTAAACAAGCACGTATATGCCAGCATTCCCACCTTTGTGACCAATTACAGTCTGGAATATGCGCAGGTATGCAAGATTGTTAAATCTCACCTGCCCATACTCCATATGGAAGAGGATTGGCGGCCTCTTATTGGACACGGCATAAAATGTGTAGCTCGGAAGGCACCCACATTAGCAACTAAACTTAGTCCATCGATGTATAGGGATCAACCGCAAGTCCAACATACATGGTTACGCTATTTAGGCAGCTTCAAATGTGGCCATAAAATCTGCACTTGCTGCACACATATGACAGTAGGTAAGGAAATAATGTCTTTCTCCAAAAACAAAGTTTTCCCCATACGGCAATATATCAACTGCAATACCCCATATGTAGTTTACTGTATATCCTGTACATCATGCTCCCTACAATATATTGGCTGCACAACAAACAGTTTGAAGATTAGGATTTGCAGACACATCTCTGATGTCCCTCATTCCCGAGACAGAGGTGTGTCTGCAGCCAGCTTACATTTTGCGGCCATACATGCCGGCAGTGTGGAGAGCATGGTAGTGCAGGGTATAGAACGAGTGCCCTCTCCAATTAGGGGTGGAGACCACCGCAAGAAGCTTTTGAATCGAGAATCTCTATGGATATTTAAAATGGGTTCATATGCACCTCTGGGCCTTAATCAAAAACACGATCTGATCCTGCATTATTAATCACTTGCTTTTATCTTTTATCTTTTCTTATGTTTAATTTCATAGATTGTATGTTTAGATGTATTGACATTTTAAGCATTTTGTATGTGTATAGCCTTTGGACATATATGTGGGCGGCACCCAATTAAGGCTGAATTGTTCCAGCTGGTGTATTTGCCCATATATGTGTGGCTTTGCCATTGTTGCTTTGTCATGATTAAGGATCGGTATTTGTAACAGAGATCCGAAACGCGTAGACACGACATGTATCCCGCTGTTTTTATCGCTTTGAAATAAAGAACGAGTTGGTGTATGAAGCTGGACATTTTCTTAGTTTTCCACACACACATCACTCATACACCGGACACATACTACACACACATCACTCATACACCGGACACATACTACACACACATCACTCATACACCGGACACATACTACACACACACCATTCATACATTGGACACATATCACACACACACCATTCATACACTGGATACAGAACACACACACACCATTCATACACTGGACAAATCCCCCCCCACCCCCACCCTACACCATTCATAAACCGGACACATACTACAAACACACACAATTCCTACACTTCACACAGAACACACTTCACTCATACACTGGATACATACCACACACCATTCATACATTGGACACATACCACACACACACTTCATACACCGGACACATACCATATACACACACTTTATACACCGGACACATACCATATACACACACTTTATACACCGGACACATACCATATACACACACTTTATACACCGGACACATACCATATACACACACTTCATACACCGGACACATACCATATACACACACTTTATACACCGGACACATACCATATACACACACTTTATACACCGGACACATACACACACCATTCATACATTTGACACATTCCACACACACACTTCATACACTGGACACATACCATATACACACACTTTATACACCGGACACATACCATATACACACACTTTATACACCGGACACATACCATATACACACACTTTATACACCGGACACATACCATATACACACACTTTATACACCGGACACATACCACACACACACACTTTATACACTGGACACATACCATATACACACACCATTCATACATTTGACACATGCCACACACACCATTCATACACTGAACACATACCACACACACACACTTTATACACTGGACACATACCATATACACACACCATTCATACATTTGACACATGCCACACACACCATTCATACACTGAACACATATCACACACGCAGCACTTATACAATGTCTCATACACTCACACCACTTGCACATGGTGAGACTGAGGTTTCTTGGCCCCGCCAGAGGAAATTATTCTTGAGGCCCAACTTTTATATCATCAATAAAGTGTAATAGATTTAGATTAAAAGAAATAGACCCTAGAGGCAATTTATTGCCCCCAAAGGCAGCTTAAAATGTTTTTCTCCCCTGGATCTTCGGGGCCCACTATGGTATCAGAGCCCAAGCCCACCGGAGGATCCTCTGGTACTCTGGAGGGCCACTCAGACACTGCATTTACAGTATATATTGGATGCACGCCGAATCCCCATACAACATTGGACACATGACACACCCATGCACCACTCATACTTTAGACACATGCCACACCCACACCATATGTTGGACAATATTATTATTTATTATTAAAGTGCCATTCATAGCGCTGTACATATGATAAGGGGTGCACATAAATAATACAGACAAGTGCAACAAGACGAGTTGGTACGGAAGAAGATAGAGTCCTGCCCGCGAGGGCTTACAGTCTACAACATACGCACAACGTTCATACACTGGATACATGACACATACACCACTCATACATTGGACACGGCACACATAAAATGTATCTATTAAACCAAATCCACACACATACTGTACACACGCTACTCTACTTTGAACACGTGTTGCTTGCACACCACTCATACTTTGGACATGTGCTGTATGACATACTGTCATACACTGGACACATGCCATACGCACACCGTTCATACATTAGCCATATGCTGCACATACCCTGGACACATGCCGCACACATCACATGAAGCACATACAGTAGTGTTCAATAAATAACAGTGAGTTTAAAAAAAGCAAATAAAGCACAAAATCCTTATAACTTTTATGTCCATAAATGCACTGCAGATACCACACATTTAATTCCAAATCACATTAATAACACGTTGTATCCACTTTGTGTTAATCCTTTAAAAAAAGAAAACGGAACATTAGGCTCTTAATAAATGTCCCCCTTAAAGAATGAAGCAGTTGAGGGGGACCGTGCAGTACACTGCGTTCACGCATCTTTGGAGGAATGATACATTTCCAGGCTTTAAGTCCCTGGAAGGCTTTGGGATGTGGGAAGCAAAAGGGATATCTCCACTTGGTCATAAGGTGGAGAATGGAGTCCTTAAGGCATTGTCCAAGCTTCCGGAAGAATTTCATCTCCTGCATTGTTGTTTCTATCAATGTTTGCAATTCTGGCATACATTCAACACCTTAAGTTGGCGTACTCCTCTACTTTGTGAAGAATGGGTGGTTTCTGGAGGGGAAAGTCGAGGTATGATCTCTTTAGTCTATAAACTACTGTTGGTGGATAAGTTTCCGTATGGTCACCCATTATTGCGCCTGAAGAAGTGGGAGATGGATGTAGGTTAGTGTTGAGCGAACAGTTCGAGAATAGTTCGGGTACGTACCGAATTTTGGGGTGTTCGGGACACGAACCCGAACCCGAACATTTTCAAAAAAGTTTGGGTTCGAGTTCATTGTTCGGCGATTTCTTCCTGCTTTCTGAAGGGCTGCACAGCAGCCAATCAGCTAGCGTTTTACTTCTTGCCCTAAGAGCCCATCACAACCATGCCTACTAATGGCATGGCTGTGATTGGCCAAGTGCAGCATGTGACCCAGCCTCTATTTAAGCTGGAGTCACGTAGCTCCGCACGTCACACTGCTCTGATTAGTGTAGGGAGAGGACGCAGCCGCTGTGAGGGCGAGATTAGGCAGGGAAAATTCAGCAAAAGCACCTAATGAAGTGATCGATCTACAGCTGTGAATGATTCAACTTCTGCTAGTTACTTGCTCACTGGTTTTTAGGCTGCACAGAGCGTTTTTCTGTCACTTTTTTTCTGGGGTGATCGGCGGCCATTTTGTGACTTGTGGTGCGCCAGAAGAAGCTGCCACCAAGTCCATCAATCCATCAATACTATTTTTTTTTTTGCTGTATCCTACATCAGGGGCTTGGCTGTGCTTTTTGTCACCCCTAGAAACTCAGGATAGCAATTTCTATATTTTATTAAGGGGTTAAATACAATTGCCAAAATACCAATCCCCTAAATCTGGTGTCACAGCTGTGGCTGGCAAACTATAATAGTGTCCGCCAAAACATATATTTTGTTCTGGGGTGAAATTCACTTGCCAAAATAGCAATACCCTAAATCTGGTGTCCCAGCACTGGCTGGCAAACTATAATAGTGTCCGCCAAAACATATATTTTATTCTGGGGTGAAATTCAATTGCCAAAATAGCAATACCATAAATCTGGTGTCACAGCTGTGGCTGGCAAACTATAATAGTGTCCGCCAAAACATATATTTTGTTCTGGGGTGAAATTCAATTGCCAAAATAGCAATACCATAAATCTGGTGTTACAGCTGTGGCTGGCAAACTATAATAGTGTCCGCCAAAACATATATTTTGTTCTGGGGTGAAATTCAATTGCCAAAATAGCAATACCCTGAATCTGGTGTTCCAGCTGTTGCAGGCCAAGTGTTAATCTGTCCGTAAAAGAGTATATTTTGTTCTGGGGTGAAATTCACTTGCCAAAATAGCAATACCCTGAATCTGGTGTTCCAGCTGTTGCAGGCCAAGTGTTAATCTATCCGTAAAAGGGTATATTTTGTTCTGGGGTGAAATTCACTTGCCAAAATAGCAATACCCTGAATCTGGTGTTCCAGCTGTTGCAGGCCAAGTGTTAATCTATCCGTAAAAGGGTATATTTTGTTCTGGGGTGAAATTCACTTGCCAAAATAGCAATACCCTGAATCTGGTGTCCCAGCTGTTGCAGGCCAAGTGTTAATCTGTCCGTAAAAGAGTATATTTTGTTCTGGGGTGAAATTCACTTGCCAAAATAGCAATACCCTGAATCTGGTGTTCCAGCTGTTGCAGGCCAAGTGTTAATCTATCCGTAAAAGGGTATATTTTGTTCTGGGGTGAAATTCACTTGCCAAAATAGCAATACCCTGAATCTGGTGTCCCAGCTGTTGCAGGCCAAGTGTTAATCTGTCCGTAAAAGGGTATATTACACTCAAGGTGTATATTCAAGTGCTGAGTGTGTCATCCTCATTAACTTTACACGCTACCGTGCATCTCCCATTGGATTTCTGTCCTTTAAAGGGTATATTACACAAAGTGTTAAAATACAATTGCTGAAGGCATAATCCTACATATTTTTTCTCACGCTACTGTGCATCTCCAAGTGTAAATCTGTCCATAAAAGGATACCTTTCATCCAGGGCCTAAATACTAGCCCTAAAAGAGATATTCCCCTAAATCAGTGGTTACTGCTTTGCCTGGATTAGTGTAATACGGTACATAAATAAACAAGCAGATAGTGTTAGGTGCCTGTAAAAAAAAGGCCTGAATTTGAAATCAATACATTGGGCCCAATTTTTTTTTTTCTTATTGTGGTGCTTGGTGAACGGTAACAATGAGGAAAACATCTAGTAAGGGACGCAGACGCGGTCGTGGTGGTGTTAGTGGACCCTCTGGTGCTGGGAGAGGACGTGGCCATTCTGCCACAGCCACAAGTCCTAGTGAACCAACTACCTCAGGTTCCAGTACCCGCCGAATTTACAGCGATATTTGGTGGAGCCCAATGCTGTTCTAAGGATGGTAAGGCCTGAGCAGGTACAGGCGCTAGTCAATTGGATGGCTGACAGTGGATCCAGCATGTTCACAACATTATCTCCCACCCAGTCTTCTGCAGAAAGCGCACAGGTGGCGCCTGAAAACCAAGCCCATCAGTCTGTCACATCACCCTCATGCATATCAGGGAAACTGTCAGAGCCTCAAGTTATGCAGCAGTCTCTTATGCTGTTTGAAGACTCTGCTGGCAGGGTTTCCCAAGGGAATCCACCTAGCCCTTCCCCAGTGGTGGAAGACATAGAATGCACTGATGCACAACCACTGATGTTTCCTGATGATGAGGACATGGGAATACCACCTCATCAGAGTCTGCACGTCTCTGATGATGATGAAACACAGATGCCAACTGCTGCGTCTTTCTGCAGTGTGCAGACCGAACAGGAGGTCAGGGAGGAAGACTGTGTGGAAGACGATGCAGGGGACGATGAGGTCCTAGACCTCACATGGAATGAAGGTCGTGCCACTGACTTTCATAGTTCAGAGGAAGAGGCAGTGGTGAGACCGAGCCAACAGCGTAGCAAAAGAGGGAGCAGGGGGCAAAAGCAGAACAGCCGCCGCCAAGAGAGTTTGCCTGCTACTGGCCACCACCACCAGGGACCAAGCACCCCAAAGGCAGCTTCAAGGAGTTCCCTGGCATGGCACTTCTTTAAACAATGTGCTGACGACAAGACCCGAGTGGTTTGCACGCTGTGCCATCAGAGCCTGAAGCGAGGCATTAACGTTCTGAACCTTAGCACAACCTGCATGACCAGGCATCTACATGCAAAGCATGAACTGCAGTGGAGTAAACACCTTAAAAGCAAGGAAGTCACTCTGGCTCCCCCTGCTCCCTCTTCTGCTGCTGCCTCGGCCTCTTCCTCTGCCTCGGGAGAAACGTTGGCACCTGCCGCCCACCAAACAGAGGATGTGCCACCGACACCACCACCTGCGTCACCAAGCATCTCCACCATGTCACACGGCAGCGTTCAGCTCTCCATCTCACAAACCTTGGAGAGAAATCGTAAATTCCCACCTAGCCACCCTCGAGCCCTGGGCCTGCATGCCAGCATTTCTAAACTACTGGCCTTTGAAATGCTGTCATTCAGGCTGGTGCAGCAGCAGGCCATAGTGGAGTTTCAGCGGAACAGCACCACTACACCACCAATGATTGGGCCTCCATGCCAGACCTGTGTGCCCTGTTGCGCTGTTTCGAGTACTCCACCAACATGGCCAGTGGCGATGACACCGTTATCAGCGTTACAATACCACTTCTATGTCTCCTTGAGAAAACGCTTAGGGCGATGATGGAAGAGGAGGTGGCCCAGGAGGAGGAGGAGGAGGATGAGGGGTAATTTTTACCACTTTCAGGCCAGTCTGTTAGAAGTGGCTCAGAGGAAGGTTTTTTGCAACAGCAGAGGCCAGGTACAAATGTGGCCAGCCAGGGCCCACTACTGAAGGACGAGGAGGATGAGGAGGAGGTGGAGGAGGATGAGGATGAAGCAGGTTCGCAGCGGGGTGGCACCTGACACAGCTCAGGCCCATCACTGGTGCGTGGCTGGGGGGATACGGAGGATGATGACGATACGCCTCCCACAGAGGACAGCTTGTCCTTACCTCTGGGGAGCCTGGCACACATGAGCGACTACATGCTGCAGTGCCTGCGCAACGACAGCAGAGTTGCCCACATTTTAACGTGTGCGGACTACTGGGTTGCCACCCTGCTGGATCCCCGGTACAAAGACAATGTGCCCAGCTTACTTCCTGCACTGGAGCGTGATAGGAAGATGCGCGAGTACAAGCGCACGCTGGTAGACGCGCTCCTGAGAGCATTCCCAAATGTCACAGGGGAACAGGTGGAAGCCAAGGGCGAAGGCAGAGGAGGAGCAGGAGGTCGCCAACGCAGCTGTGTCATGGCCAGCTCCTCTGAGGGCAGGGTTAGCATGGCAGAAATGTGGAAAAGTTTTGTCTCCACGCCACAGCTAGCTGCACCACCACCTGATACGGAACGTGTTAGCAGGAGGCAGCATTTCACTAACATGGTTGGACAGTACGTCTGCACACCCCTCCACGTAGTGACTGATGGTTCAGCCCCATTCAACTTCTGGGTCTCCAAATTGTCCACGTGGCCAGAGTTAGCATTTTATGCCTTGGAGGTGCTGGCCTGCCCGGCGGCCAGCGTTTTGTCTGAACGTGTATTCAGCACGGCAGGGGGTGTCATTACTGACAAACGCAGCCGCCTGTCCACAGCCAACGTGGACAAGCTGACGTTCATAAAAATGAACCAGGCATGGATCCCACAGGACCTGACCCTCCCTTGTGCAGAATAGACATTTATAACTGCCTCCCCCTCAACCATGTATTCTTGAATCCTCATTTTTTTAACTTTACCATGATCTTGCGGTGCAACCCAAAGTTGAATGAACCTCTCCTCAATCTGGGCGCCAGGGCCTAAATAACTGAAAGTGGCCTTCTCCAGTGGTGGGTGATATGACGCCTTATTCCTTGCTGTGGGACCTCTCTCCTCTGTCTGGGTGCTGGGGCCAAAATAACTGAAAGTGGCCTTCTCCAGTGGTGGGTGAAATGACGCATGATTCCTTGCTGTGGGACCTCTCTCCTCTGCCTGGGTGCTGGGGCCGAGATACCTGAAAGTGGCCTTCTCCAGTGGTGGGTGAAATGACGCATGATTCCTTGCTGTGGGACCTCTCTCCTCTGTCTGGGTGCTGGGCCAAAATAACTGAAAGTGGCCTTCTCCAGTGGTGGGTGATATGACGCATGATTCCTTGCTGTGTGAGCTCCTGCTCTGTACAGTATTAGAACGAAGTTTAATGCGAATCGACTTCGGATGTTTCATCCGAAGTCAATTCGCTCATCCCTAATGGAAATCATTCTTCCTCTTTTTTTTTAAAAGGATTCATGTCTACAGTGTTAAAAAACAATCCCTTTAATGCCTACATTTTTATATTTATTGTCTGTCTATTTTTGAAAGTTCTTCATTATTGAAGTATTGTTTTCAGAGCACATAGTACAGGACCTATTTTTATTTTTGCATTTTCCTTTTTTCCTCTCATTGTTGCAATAGCCATAACTTTTTAATTTTTCCATTCGTATAGCCATAAGAGGGCTTATTTTGGGGGGGGGGGGGATAAGTTGTACTTTTTAAGAACACCATTCAATTTACTATGTCTGTCATTGGAAAAAATTCTTTGTGGGGTTAAATAAAAATAAAACTACAATTCTGCCAAGTGCTCATTAACTTTTTATTAATATTTTATTAGTTCAGACATTTTCAAACGAGGCAATACCTAGTATGTTTATTTTTTGTTTATGAATTTTTAAATGTAAAATTGGGAAAGGTGGGTGATTTAAACTTGTTATTTTATTTTTATTTTTACAGTGAGAATTCTTAACCCCCTTTGGGAGCTAGTTCCTTGGATCTTTTGATCCCTTGTCCTATTCACCCTAATCACTATTCCCCTTCATTGTGGCCGGGTGTCTGCTATATGATACAGCCGGCACCTGCCGCTTATGGAGCAGGATCACTGCAGCATCCCACTTCCTACATTCCTTCAGCCACCGTGGCGTACAGGTATACCTGATTTATAGCGATTGGTAACAAATCTAATTTCTTATCGAAGTTCGGTTTAGATTCTTCGCTCATCACTATTAATGATGTTGGACTGCTATTTATTATTTTTTTTTACACTATAGTATTTCAACTTATACATTGAATATACATTGCCAGCGCTACACACGTATCACTCACACTACAAACCTCGCTTTAGTCACATTGCAATACCCACTTTTTTTTTTACATTTTTATCTTGTCAAGAAAAATACTGACGAGCGGAACGTAGGCATTTCCTGCTGAGACAATATCAGGTCTCCCCCACCGCTTAGCCATGGTACTCAGACACCTCGCCACCTGCTCTCCGGCTGGAGCATCTGTACATCTGAACCATCATGATATCAATTTTTCATGCAGTTGGTTTCTGAAAGGCTAAATTCTCGAAAAGGTCCTTAGTGAATTATATTATCGAATTGAGAAGATGCCGTCACCAAAGAATGACTAAGGACATTCCATTCACAGTAAAGCGGCTTCATCCCCTCTCTGCTCCCATTGTACGTAATGTTCTGGTCTTCATTACAATTTTCCGCAGTATTATTTTCCCAGACTACAGTGAAGACTTTGTTCTCATATCTTTGTTCCAGAGTTTGAGTTATGATATTGTTTTGTGTTAATTACAGCTCAGTCCTATAAAGCCCACACGGCTGTATCCCTCAGAACCCATACCATCCATTAATATTCACAGACGGTGTTACATGAATAATAGAAGGAGTATTAATTATTAAAGGGGTTGATTACCCCTTTAGTATGGGAGCTGCACTGGCAGTTAGCTGCGTCCTGGGAACTTGATTTTTGCCCGGGGAAGTTGCAGTCATCGGAATAGTTCCCTTGTAGTACCTGGCAGCCATTTAGATTAATGGCCGTCTACATAGGTAGCACAACTTGGTAAAAGGGTAGCACACAGAGTGGAGCCCTCTGTATGATGTCCCCATACCCATTTAGAAATAACCTGGGGGCCGGAGCCAGATGCAGAGCTAAGCAGAAGTAGCATAGCTGTGCTCTAGCAGCCACAGCCGAGTACAGCATTATAAAGCCCCCCAGAGGCACCCAAACTGCGCTGGAGCAGACCCCTATCCACCTACTCACCCCCCAGGAAGACACTGGAGATGACGAGGACGAAGAAAAACCCTGGTTCCCCCACAAAACTTACCTCTTTCTTCACAGCAGCATTGATCCAAGATGGCCCCCGGCACATGCAGGAGGCAGCACAGAACCCAATGAACTCCAGCAACAAGCGCACCACGAGGCAGCAGGTCCATGAGGAGCTGGTAGGACATATTTCCCCTGCAAGTAAAACTAGTCATGTGAGTGGGGGGTCTGCCCAAAGCTCTCCAGCAGGGGCAAAGTCTGACTTTAACATCAGCCCTAATACAAGCTCTGAACATGATAGGATCACCCTGTCTGCTATGCAATATTCAATGGCGGACCTGAAAAGTTCTATACACTCAGATATCCAGTCAGCCTTAAACACTATAAGGGCAGACATCATGGCCATTGGGGATCGCACTGCGAGGAGGAAAAGATGGAGGAATTTAAGGAAGCACACACCTTCCTAGTGGATTCCTATAATGAGACACAGGATGAGGTTGCTGCCATGAAACTGAAATTAGCAGACCTTGAGGACAGGTCTAGAAGGAATAATATCAGACTCAGAAATATCCCGAAGATATTGAAGAGCAGGATTATCTGATAGATCTCTTTACATCAATCCTGCCGGACACCCCAGAGAGGGATTTACTTATAGATAGGGCGCACAGAGTCCCTAAACCCAAATCTATGCCGGCCAGCACGTCAAGGGATGTACTAGCTCGCCTTCACTTAAATTCTAAAAACAAGCTCCTCAGGGAAAAAAAAGACATTCCTGAGCGTTTTAAACAAGTTTCATTCTATGCTGATATCTCTCCAGCAACACTATCTAGGAGGAGGGAGTTTGCTAAATATACCACAATACTGAGAGAGAATGGAATCCCATATCGCTGGGGTTTCCAGTGAAACTTATTGTCAGAAATGGCACTAACTTTATTTTACTTTCTCCATTTCAAGGTGGTCCTTACTCCAGCCACAAGACGGAGCCAGATCTGCAAGGAAATAGAAGCCATTCACGCTGACCCAAAAATGGACTGTGGTGAAATCCTCAAAGTGATAACCTCCATAGGTGCCATCCATGTAAGGTACCTCACCTGCCTACAACATTCTACATTGGGTCTGCTTTCCTCCACTCTTGACCCATCTATAAATCTCGAAACACACAAATTTTATAGTCCTTGACTTTCTCATCTACTTGGGAGACTTCCCCATATACGAGCTGTTGGTTGCCTGCTGGGACATACAATAAGTCATGTCTTGGCGGTGGCTGATGGACGTCCACTGTTAGACAAAAAACAGATTTTTTGCCACATTTTTTTGTTTGTTTTTGCTATTTTTTGTTGTTCTTTTTCTCAGCTGGTGTAGTTGTTTTTACATCGCGAACTGGATCTCCCCCTCTCTCCCTAACCCTGCACATGACAATTGTGACTGGGTTTGGTGATCTACTATAGACTTGCCCTGTTGTTTATTCTGTTTTTTTTTTTAGGGTGACATGTCATTCCCCTCTTCTGATTTACTGACGCATCTTTGCACTCTATTGTTCTTTGTAGCATTGTACATTTTATATGGTATTACAGGGGTTTATGGGCATGTTCTTAGGTACCTGATATCGCATTAAAGATCTGATCCCTAGATGTCAAAGGGTTGAACAGCCCTTTCAAAAGAGCATGGTTCTGGAAAGAAGTATCTAACTTACATTGTGACTTTAGAGGTGCCCAGGAAACTCATTTATTGCCTAAAGATAGTTTCAGGATTCAAAACAGGCGCTTTCCTCATATTTTTCACTCCCACCCTAAAAAAAAAAGCAGGGGTGATGCTAGCCATTAAACATATGGTCTCTTTTAAACTTATATCTACTACTATAGACAGCCCAGGACCCTACATTATCATTGTCTGTCTAATCAATAATTAGCTCTACACTATAGCATCCATATATGCACCTAATAAATCACAGCTTCACTTCCTTCACCGCTTCTTTAACAAACTGACACCAATAAGACAGGGGTTTTTAATACTCTGCAGTAACTATAATAAAGTTATTGACCCTACGATTGACAAGACACCCACGGACAGTAAGGACAGAGACTTCTCATTAAGAGTTATTGCACAGTAGAGGAGATTTTTGAGCCATGATGCATATTCCATGCGTCTGAAAAAGACTTTACTTTTTTCTCAAGCCCCCATAACTCATACTCCCGCATAGGTATGGTATTAGTGGATAAAAGACTACTGCAAAACATAATTTCATCAGATATCGGTACCAAACCTTGGTCTGACCATGCCCCTACCACTATACTCTTAACCTACAATACTCTCCCTCTCGAGCCCCATGGAGATTGAATAATTCCATTTTGAATATTCCTGAATACTTACCGCTATTTCGCACCACTCTGCAGGAATATTTTACTCTTAATAACTCATCTGAGGTCTCGTTGTCCACGATCTGGTGTGCTCACAAACGGTCATGAGGGGTATCTTTTTAAAATGCTCTGCTTTAGAAAAGAGAAAGAGAAATCAAAAGCTCGAGCTACTCATAGGCCAGATTAGACAAGTAGAGCGAGACAAAATTTAGGATATGAGCTACATGCATTAAAGCGAACCTGTCACCTGGAATTCACATTATAAAGCAATAAAAGTACCTTATAGCTGATGACCAGTGTGTTGTCCTCATGTTTTTTCCGCTTTTCTGCACCTATAATTCATGAAAAAAACGTCTTTTAAACTGCTCTTTTTCTACAGACAAAGTCATGATAGAAGTCAAGGAGGCAGACACTCCTTGACTCCAGGATGTGCCTCCCCTGCCCTAACCCCGCCTCTCAGCAGTTTAATTGACACTCGGCTCCCTGGCCGGGACCGCGCTTGTACAGGCGGCGCATGCGCCGTCGCCCTCCTTTGCAGCGCGATCCTTTCGCTTATTCGCTCATGCGCCGTCCCCCGACGCCGGCCAGTCTTCTGTCGCTCACGCGCGCGCGCCCGGATCCTCAGGCTCCATGCGTCCATAAGCGAAAGGATCGCGCTTGACTCCGCGCTGCAAAGGAGGGCGACGGCACATGTGCCGCCTGTACAAGCGCGGTCCCGGCCAGGGAGCCGAGTGTCAATTAAACTGCTGAGAGGCGGGGTTAGGGCGGGGGAGGCACATCCTGGAGTCAAGGAGTGTCTGCCTCCTTGACTTCTATCATGACTTTGTCTGTAGAAAAAGAGCAGTTTAAAAGACGTTTTTTTCATGAATTATAGGTACAGAAAAGCGGAAAAAACATGAGGACAACACACTGGTCATCAGCTATAAGGTACTTTTATTGGTTTATAATGTGAATTCCAGGTGACAGGTTCGCTTTAAAGCAATCCAGATTTGAGCTCTACCTCTGCAAATCCAAATCCATGTATTACTATTGTGGAAACAAAGCTAATAAATCTTTAGCAAACAGGATTAAGGCTAAATCTGCCAAATCTAGGATCCCTTTTCATATGGCAGAGCAGGTAAGAAAATTATGAATCCACAAGCAATAGCTGATGAATTCGCCTCATACTACTCTAAGGGTACTTTCACACTAGCGTTTTGGATTCCGTTTGTGAGATCCGTTTCAGGGCTCTCACAAACGGTCCAGAACGGATCAGTTAAGTCCCAATGCATTCTGAATGGATAAGGATCCGTTCAGAATGCATCAGTTTGGCTCCGTTCCGCCTCTATTCCGTTTTGGAGGCGGACACCAAAACGCAGCATGCAGCATTTTGGTGTCCGTCTGAGGAGGCGGAGCCTAACGGATCCGTTTTTTTTTACAATGTAAGTCAATGGGGACGGATCCGTTGTCAGTGACACAATATGGTGCATTTGAAAACGGATCCGTTCCCCATTGACTTTCAATGTAATTCAAAACGGATCCGTTTTGGACTTTGTCATTTTTCTTTAAAGCTAATGCAAACGGATCCGTTCTGAACGGATACAAACGTTTGCATTATAGGTTCGGATCCGTCTGTGCAAAAAAACAGATGGATCCGCACCAACGCAAGTGTGAAAGTACCCTAAATTGTACAATTTTGCCTTAGACGCCGATACTCCTCAACCTACTAAAGAGATAATTAGCACCTTCCAGAATAAAATCTCTCTCCCCTAATTATCGTCAGAACAATTAGATATATTAAACGCAGATATCCATATTGATGAAATCACTAAAGTAATAACCAGTCTCAAACTAAACAAATCACCAGGGCCAGACAGGTTAACCAATGAGTACTACAAGACATTTTCCCCGATCCTCTCTTCATACTTGAAGTGATGTTTCCAGCAATTTTTTAGAGGCAATCCCATTCCCAAGGAAATGTTCTCAGCCCTAATAGTCACACTTCCCAAAGCAGGCAAACCTCCCGACACTCCAGCAAATTTCCGCCCCATATCATTATTCAATTCCGATCTCAAGATCTTTTCTAAATTATTGTCCAATAGATTGGTAGATATTTTGCCTACTTTAATAAATAATGACCAGGTTGGATTTGTGAAAAATAGACAGACATCTGATGGTACCAGAAGATTTATAGACCTCCTGGATATAATATGGAGACGTGTAACGCCTTCTCTGCTCCTATCTTTGGATGCGGAGAAGGCATTCGACAGGTTTCATTGGGGCTTTCTGAGAGCTACTTTATTAAAATTTGGATTTCAAGGAAGCTTCTTTGCAGCCATCCTAGCTCTTTATTCTTTCCCCAATGTGATAGTGTATACTTCAGGCTTTCTATCCTCTAGGTTTGACATGACGAATGGAACCCGACAAGGGTTTCCCATGTCCCCTCTCATTTTCACTTTGATCATAGAACCTCTAGCGGAAAGCATTCAAAGCTCACCCGAGATCACTGGGATTAAATCCTGAGACTTTACTAATAAAATTGGTCTATTTGCAGATGACACTATTTTGGTCTTCTCCATTCCCTCCCAATTCTTGATTGCAGCCAGTTGTATTATTAATCGCTTTAGCGAAGCCTCCTATTACACAATTTAAGTGAACAAATCACAAATGTTACCGATGAATATAGACCATAAAGTACTCCGAAATTTGAAAACACAATTTCTATTTCAATGGGTCAAAACCAACTTGCCATATTTGGTAATAGTGCTCTCTTATCCACCATCCACACTGTTCCAAACTAACTATCTCGCATTATTGGAGGAGGTTAAGAATAAAATATCCTCCTTGAAGCTATTTGGCATCTCATGGTTGGGGAGGATTGCTGTGGCCAGGATGGTACTTCTACCAAAGATCCTATATATTTTCAGAAATGTACCAATATTTATCTCAATCTCCTATATGCAAACCTTGCAAAACTTGCCTAGGCGGTTTGTGAGGGGTGGAAAGAGCCCGAGGGTCAAGTTAGACATCGTGCTTTCCCATATTCATCAGGGTGGGGTGAACTGCCCATCTCTGTCTTTATACTATAAATCTGTGATACTAGCCCAATTGAAACAATTGTAGAGTGGAGATGTCTCTAAAAATAGGTTCAGATTGAGCTTGGCCTATTAAGGGGACACAGCATTCGTACTTTCTTATGTTCTGTTTTATATTTTGGGTTCCACAACAATTTTCCATACTTAACATCCCCAATCTCAGCTGTGATACGGCAGTGGACTAACCCACCCTTTCATAGATGTTTTGACACCATAGAATTAATGGATATCCCTATATCTATTGTTGAGTTGCCTTTTCCTAACTTCTCAGCATCACCCTGGTCCGAGAAAGGCCTCCACTTCTTGAAAGATCTGGGTGTTCCTACTGTACATCAATTCCACCTTTTAGTTGCCAAACATAGCCTGCCATCCTCAGAGTACTTCCAGTACCTGCAACTTAGACATATGCTTAGCTCTGGGTTGATTCCCATTGCTCAATCCTCTAATTTTTCTTTATTAAGGCTATGGATCTCCAATCCTAACTCCAATTCTCACAGCATATCCTTTTGCTACAAAGATTTGCTAATGGAGGAAGGGGACAAATTGGAGAAAATTAAAGACCACTGGCACCATGATTTAAATCAAATCTTTACTGATGATCAATGGCAATCTGCTCTTACCTCTGTTTTCAAATTTTCTAAGTGTATATCTGACTTCGAAACTCATCGAAAAGTATTCTATAGATGGTACCTCACACCGTGCCGCCTGTTATGTATTTTCCCCAACACATCAGATGTGTGTTGGCGATGTGACAATGGAATCAGTTGATATATGCATGTGTGGTGGGAATGTGGATTAATAAAGAAAGTTTGGCACCAGATTTTTTCTATATCATCCGATATATGCCAATTTAAAATTGTCCCAGACCGAGCTTTAGCTTTTCTATACCTTGGTATAGAACAGTTCTCCATTTTACATTCTACTATAGTTTCTCATGCATGCATAGCTATGCGACCAAAAATTGCGGCCAATTGGAAAACAAGAACGCCCATACATGTCTCAAACATTCTACAGTCCAGTAATAAACAATGCTGGTACGAAAGGATGTCCGCCTCGGCTTTCAACGATGTCAATCTAGATGGGAAGTTTGGATCGCTTCTATTTTTCATAAACCCCTTTGATTGATTGCTCTATCTATCTCTTAATCAGATGCGCAGTACTGTCTGAGAAATGCCATATTAGCTATTAGTTAGCAAAGACTACAATTTATGTAAGAACTGACATCTTGATTCCCTCAGGTTATTAGACAGTTTTCTATGTCTTTTCATTTCCGTTGCATTTTGATGTAATCTGTATAATTGAAAAGAATACCATGATACCTGTAAATCACATGTTGCCTTATGTATACTCGATGGTATTTAAAAAAAAAACAACTAATGTTTCAAAAAAAGAAATAACCTACTCGGGAATTCTAACTTAATAGCTGGAGCTGACGGCTACGAAGAGCATTGTCAAGTCATGCTGTTGCAGTTCGTGGTAGTTTGCGTTTTTGGTAAGTTTGTCCCTGCTGTCTTCCTGTGATGTTGTCAGTCCCTCCCTCTTTCTCTTCAAGCTTTTTCCATACTTGCATCTAAATTCCATGCGCCTTAAGGATCTTGTGATGTCACATGGTCACGTGACCTGCTAAAGTCACATGGGTTTGAAGCAGCGACGGGATATAGCAGCAGGGTAATATCTATATCCCATGGTACTAAAGATTAGTAAAATAATACAAAAATAATAACTAAACCTATGGTTGGTGTTTAGGGTGAGGCGCATGATAACTTTGAAATTTAAGCTTTGAATGTCAGTTAAATCTGTGACGTCACAAGTTCCTTACGGCATTAGGGTTGCCACTTGGGAGAAAAACCACCGGCCCAGTAGGTATTTGTGGCGAAAGTCCTGTATCGGTAATTTTTTTTTTTGAAGTGACAGTATTTTCCCTGCTCTGGCTGTATAAATGGCTTAGAAGTCCATGCTCTGTGTCCATATACAGTGGATATAAAAAGTCTACACACCCCTGTTAAAATGTCAGGTTTCTGTGCTGTAAAAAAAAAATAGACAAAGATAAATCATGAAAATGAGACAAAGATAAATGAGACTCAATTGAAAAACAAACTGAAATCTTTTAGGTAGAGGGAAGAAAAAATATAAAAGTAAAATAATATGGTTGCATAAGTGTGCACACCCTTAAACTAATACTTTGTTGAAGCACCTTTTGATTTTATTACAGCACTCAGTCTTTTTGGATATGAGTCTATAAGCATGGCAAATTTTGACTTGGCAAGATTTGCCCAATCTTCTTTGCAAAAACACTCCAAATCTGTCAGATTGCGAGGGCATCTCCTGTGCACAGCCCTCTTCAGATCACCCCACAGATTTTCAATCAGATTCAGGTCTGGGCTCTGGCTGGGCCATTCCAAAACTTTAATCTTCTTCTGGTGAAGCCATTCCTTTGTTGATTTGGATGGATGCTTTGGGTCGTTGTCATGCTGAAAGATGAAGTTCCTCTTCATGTTCAGCTTTCTAGCAGAAGCCTGAAGGTTTTGGGTCAATATTGATGGTATTTGGAACTGTTCATAATTCCCTATATCTTAACTAAGGCCCCAGTTCCAGCTGAAGAAGACCAGCCCCACAGCCTGATTCTTCCCCCCAATGCTTCACTGTGGGGTTGGGTTTCTTCTGGGGATGTGCGATGTTGTTTTTGTGCCAAACTTATCTTTTGGAATTATGGCCAAAAAGTTCCACCTTGGTTTCATCAGACCATAACACCTTTTCCCACATGCTTTTGGGAGACTTCAGATGTGTTTTTGCAGTAGCCTGGCTTGGATGTTTTTCTTTGTAAGAAAAGGCTTTCGTCTTGCCACTCTCCCCATAGCCCAGACATATGAAGAATACGGGAGATTGTTGTCACATGTACCACACAGCCAGTACTTGCCAGATATTCCTGCAGCTCCTTTAATGTTGCTCTAGGCCTCTTGGTCGCCTCCCAGACCAGTTTTCTTCTCGTCTTTTCATCAGTTTTGGAGGGACGTCCAGTTCTTGGTAATGTCCCTGTTGTGCCCTATTTTCTTCACTTGATGATGATGTCTTCACTGTGTTCCATGGTATATCTAATGCCTTGGAAATTCTTTTTTCCCCTTCTCCTGACTGATACCTTTTAACAATGAGACCCCTCTGATGCTTTGGAAGCTCTCTGTGGACCGTGGCTTTTGCTGTGGGATGCGACTAAGAACATTTTCAGGAAAGACCAACTAGAGCAGCTGAACTTTATTTGGGGTTAATGAGAAGCACTGTAAATTATGGCACTTGTATGCTGACTCCTATTTGACAGCTACATCCCCAGTTATGAGAGGGTCTGCACACTTATGCAACCACATTATTTTTATTTATTTTTTTCTTCCCTCCACCTAAAATATTTTAGTTTTTTTTTCAATTGAGTGGTACAGTTTATAGGTCACATTAAAGGTGGAAAAAGTTTTGAAATGATTTATCTTTGTCTAATTTTCATTTTTTTATAGCACAGAAACCTGACATTTTAACAGGGGTGTGTAGACTTTTTATATCCACTGTATGGTTTAGGAGTCCATATATGCTCTGTGTATATGGAGTCAGTGCTTCTGGGAGACCCCAACTTTCACTCTGGCTGACTCTCTATATGACTGTGTCTACATATGGAGTCAGTGCTATGACAATGAAAGGGGGTATCCCCAAGCACTGGGAACAAGACACCCCTGTGTAGTTAACTTTAATCAGTATCTATTTTTTAATTATCTCTACCGGGTTAATCCACAACATTCTGTACTGATGGCAAATACTCTAACCATTGAGCCATAGAGCCCAGTGCTAGTAAGTGGGTGATTTTCTCTGGCTAAACCTCAGAAGTATTTTACTCCATGAGAGAATCCTGGAGTTTCCGTCTAGGTATCGGGTTGGCAAGGATGGTTTCGTTCAAACGCTAATCACAAATTTTTGTAGAGCACCAGTTGCTTTAATATTGATAAAGATAGGAGCATGGGCAGACCAGGAGATGTACCCAATCTGCCTAGTCCAGCATCCGAAGAGCCGGGACGTTCCCAAAGAAATAGTCAATGAAGGAATGGGTATCATGGGAATGCGAATAAAAAGTGAAGCTTCTAGAGGAGGGATAGTTAATGCTCCAGAAGTCATAGAGTGTGTACTTTCTGACCAGGCGCCGAAATGAGCGCGAGAGTCAATGCTGAGCAGGTGGAATGGAGGTCGTATGTACAAACAGCCTATGTCAATGTTCAGAGAAGGAGACATTAAAATCCCCTCCAATGAGCAATGCCATCGGCAGATAAGTAGAAAGTGTCCCAAAGACCTTATTGAAGAATGGGATTTAACGCGAATTAGGGGCATAAAGATTACTTAGTACCATAGGGACACCATTGAGGGAGACTTGAAGGATAACATAGCGATAATACACTGGGCACTCCTCTGATAGTTTATTAACAGTAAAATTACGGATCCGATATTAGTGTAATCCAAAACCAATCAAACATTAACTGTGCAAAATCTCCAAAAGTAAAGTGACAGTGCAAATGTGCAAATATTGGCAACCGTACTACTCTGTGCAAATCTCACTAAAAAGTGCATGCAACCTCTGATTTCACTAATATTTGTGCAATATAATAGTCCATTGGCATATACACTCCACAGATGATATTAAGACGGTTGTTGTCAATGACAACCGCCACCCTTCAATGTGAGAACGTGAACATAGCACTGGCAGCACATAATAGTCTTTGAATGTTCCCAAAATATTCACAATAGTGCCGACGTTGTAACCTCCACACCAATGATCATTAACAGGTATCAATAGTGCTAAATACCTTAGGGATCCAGCGTCTGTATTTATGTGACCCTTTATATGTGACCCACAGCCCAGTGTTTTTGCGTTAGTATGAGGATAAGGAGATACTAGTTCACCTCTTGGCGTACTACAAGTCTCAAAGTGGCTTGCGATAGTTCCCGCAGCAGCGTCCCGCTGCACACTTGCACCAGCGGCGTCCCGCTGGAATTTTCCTAGACACGTGTCTCTCACAAGCCGGCTCACTTACAGGCTAATCTCTGCTGTATGTTGAACCAGTGTACATTACCCACTCTGGACGTCAATCGATCGTCCTACAAGCGGCGCTCCTCTGGACTCTGCGTTTCTGTATACCCAGCTTGTCTCCAGGTTAACATGGGTTGGTAGCCTCTATCTCCGCGCGATGTCCCGAAGCGAAGCACTGGATTCAGCAGATGCCGGTATGCGTTTACTGGTACTGTTGGGGGTCCGACCATACGCGTTTTGGGGCTATTGTCCCCTGAAGAAGGGGACAATAGCCCTGAAACACGTATGAACCACAGAAGAAGGGGACAATAGCCCCGAAACGCGTATGGTCGGACCCCCAACAGTACCAGTAAACGCATACCGGCATCTGCTGAATCCAGTGCTTCGCTTCGGGACATCGCGCGGAGATAGAGGCTACTAACCCATGTTAACCCGGAGACAAGCTGGGTATACAGAAAAGCAGAGTCCAGAGGAGCGCCGCTTGTAGGACGATCGATTTTCCTGACGTCCAGAGTGGGTAATGTACACTGGTTCAACATACAGCAGAGATTAGCCTGTAAGTGAGCCGGCTTGTGAGAGACACGTGTCTAGGAAAATTCCAGCAGGACGCCGCTGGTGCAAGTGTGCAGCGGGACGCCGCTGCGGGAACTATCGCAAGCCGTTTTGAGACTTGTAGTACGCCAAGAGGTGAACTAGTATCTCCTTATCCTCATACTAACGCAAAAACACTGGGCTGTGGGTCACATATAAAGGGTCACATAAATACAGACGCTGGATCCCTAAGGTATTTAGCACTATTGATACCTGTTAATGATCATTGGTGTGGAGGTTACAACGTCGGCACTATTGTGAATATTTTGGGAACATTCAAATACTATTATGTGCTGCCAGTGCTATGTTCACGTTCTCACATTGAAGGGTGGCGGTTGTCATTGACAACAACCGTCTTAATATCATCTGTGGAGTGTATATGCCAATGGACTATTATATTGCACAAATATTAGTGAAATCAGAGGTTGCATGCGCTTTTTAGTGAGATTTGCACAGAGTAGTACGGTTGCCAATATTTGCACATTTGCACTGTCACTTTACTTTTGGAGATTTTGCACAGTTAATGTTTGATTGGTTTTGGATTACACTAATATCGGATCCGTAATTTTACTGTTAATAAACTACAATTCCCAATATCAGAGGAGTGCCCAGTGTATTATCGCTATTTAATTGGATTTTTGAGGTGTAGGGTGTCACCACCTCTCTGAGAGCACCCCGTGTTACTGCCTATATACCCTGTGCGCCATTACTTTTATTGAAGGATAACATATCTGCCATCCGGGTCGGAGACATGGGAATCCACCAGGAGAGGACAGTTAGCAGACAAAAGAATAGCAACCCCTGAAGTCTTCCTGCCTGAAGAGGCTGCGTAAACTTGAGGGAATGATTTAGAGGCAAATTTAAAGGTACCCTCCTTGTCAAAGTGCATCTCCTGTAAGAAGACTACATCTGCCTTCTGGGAGCGGCATTCAGTAAGAGCCAACCTTCGCTTCACATCAGAATTTAGCCCTTACACATTTAATGACATACACTAAGCATTGTAACAGATGGATAGGAGCACCAAGCATATTAATAAACTCACATCACATGGTCCCAGATGAATCGATGGCTGAGGAGCGAGCGGTGAAAATCGTAATAAGCACAGGGCAAAGTTACAGCACCTAAAACAGAAGAAGGGGAAGGGAAACACAAAAGGGATAGGGGAAGACATGGACAAGCACAAACACATATCAAAAAAACTTTGGGCAATACCACCCAGTGAGGGATCATGAGAAAATAGTAGTGAAAAGGCACTAAATACCACTCTCTGTACCCCTCCCTACAGAAAGGAAGGGGTAGAGGAAGGGCAGAAAAAAAAAACCTTAGTAGGGGAAAGTGACTGAACGCTTCCAGAGAACAGACGCTCAAAGAGGAAGAGCAAAAAACAAATACAAGCAAACAAAGTAGAATACACCGAAAGCCTAACAACATTTCTTCTAGAAGGGCCGCCGCATAAAAAGTGGCGAAAACAGGAGACGGGCAACGGAATGTCACCTCGCAGTAGAGAGCTCATGGGGGAGCATCAAGGGGGCTACAGAAGAGCAGTTCATCCTGAGGAGGGGAGCGGTTTCTCTTCTCCTGGATCTCTTTCCATATCGGAGCCGGGGCAGGTGGTGGGTCAGGCAGCTCCCAATCATCCACCGATGGAGTGGGGATATCTAAGTCCGCACAGAACATCGGAAGGTCCTCTTAAACCCTCAAGAGAGATGATTTGCCATTCCTGAAAGCAGAGCGAACGGGAAGCCCCACCTGTATGATATCTTCTTATCTTGCAAGAGCACCAGCAGAGGTTGCAGAACTTTCCGCTTATGTAATCTCAACCAGGAGAGGTCCTGGTACAGTTGAACCTTGGCGCCATGAAAGTCTATGGCTTTCAACAAATGAGCCTGATCTCTGATGGTTTCCTTCAGCTGAAAATCGTGCACGCAGCAAATTACATCACGCGGATACGCAGAAGAGGATTTGGGACGGAGTGCCCTATGTGCCCGATCCAGCTTGATAGCTTGTGGCTGCGAAGTGCCTAGTATCATATTGAAAAGATCTGACAGTAACTCTTGTAAATTCTCATCTGCTGGAGGTTCAGGCAGCCTCCTGATCCGAATGTTGTCTAAATCTTCCAAGTGGCGGGTATTCTCCCGGATGGTTTAGGAGTGCGCTGAAATCACAGACTGCAAGTGAGAAACATATTTGCGAGTGACGTCATGGTCAGTCTCTACCGATTCAATACGAGCTGACAGATGTTTCTTGTTCAATTGCGTATTTTTGGAACGCCCATAGATGAGAATGAAGAAAGCCACGCATGCATAGGGGACCCCTATTCTCAAGATGTGGGTCTCAGAGGTGGGAGCCACATCTATCCTATGGATATTCCCTAAATGTCCTAGATAGAAACATCCCTTTTATCTGCACTTCTGGATAAAGACTTGTGGCTGTTTGGACCCTGCAGATCTTCAGATAAATCAGAATAGACTTCTGTACACAAATTAATCACCTTTCCTTCACAAAACCAAACCCATCTAGCAATTACCCTCTTGATGAGATTACCGAGGGGCCAGCAAGAAAATTGTCATTTGCTTGAAGGAAACTATAGATCCTAGCGCCAGGGCAGAAGTGGCTTTAGAAGCTTGTATTTATTAACTGAAGCTGACAATTCAGAGAACTTTAGAATGTTCCTGAATAAATTACTTGCATGTTCCAGCTTCTTATTTCGGTGATTAACTGACCCATTAACATCAAAGTGGCATCCTATTTAAATTACATGGTTCTACTTCTCTGGCTAACTGTTATTCATCGCACAGATGTCCTTTCCCCTTACCATGAGTCTTATCTGCTCACCATCTATATTAATGAAATGTGTCTTCAGTATCTGCAACATGATATCTCAAGGCAGTGCATAGGGCCATTATATGTAGGGTCCATACAGGAGTAGCAGGTGCCCAATGGCCAAGGACACCATGCTTAAAGTGAGTGTCCTCCGTTTATCTTCATGACATTAAATGTGCCAATGAAATTCTTAAGAGTTTTCCAGGCTCCTAGCATTGATGACCTCTCCTCAGCGCAGGTTATTAATATCCAATTGGTGAGGGTCCGACCCCCTGCACCTGCAGTACCCCAGACCTGGGGGCATATGCAAATAGTTTTATTGTTCTGTATTGTTATGTTATGTATGTCATGTTTTATCTGTGTATACCAGCCAGAGGAGGTATGGATGACAAAGGTTGGCACTAACAGGGCTAAACACCCTGTTCATCCCTTCTTGGTAGGAGTGGACTGATCCTACTTCCTGCCTTTATCTACTAAGAGGAGAGGAAGCACACCCCAGCGCTCCTGCTCCTGGGAACGATCCATGATTCTCCAGAGAGACCAAGACAATTCAGTTTCAAGAATGCACCTAAGAGACCAGACAGCAGAGTGAACAGCAACTTCCTGCTTTACAGACACTGCTGCAAGGTGAGCGACTATGGCTTAGACACCCATCACCTATACCACCACTAGGTCAGATAAAGCTCAAGTCTTAACCTTACAGTAGACACTTATAAAGACAAGTGCTGATATCCAGTTATTCAACCTGCCTTCAACCCTCTTCAACTGGTGCCAGAAAGTGCACTTTGAATTTGCTGCTACTGGATGTACCGCAAGTTATATTTTGTATAAAGTAAAAATAGACTTTTATATGTTCATTTCTGGCCTCATTCTGCAAATTTCATTTCCACTACATCGATCCCCAGGGAGCAATGGCCTGAAGGAGTACACCATGACACCTCACAAGGGCCACTACCACTGCCATACTCTGCACCAGCTCCTGAGGGGCTTGCTGCACACCCCTACCATAAGTTTCAATACCACACATAACCTGTGGACCACTGTGGTCCTGTTTTTGGGAAAAGCAGCCACGTTATTCTAACTTTTTCCACCCCTTTTTGTCCTTCTCTGTCGATAGAAGACTTTATAGACCCTTTAATCATTAAATGTTTTACCGCCTTCATCAATTCTAATTCCAGCACCTGTTACACATTGCATCCCTGAAGCTTGAATCATATTAACGATGATCATTTTATTTATTTATGAAGAACGAAATTAAGAAGCGACCGCTGAGTAATCAAAGATGAGCCAGATGTTGCCTTGATTTTTAATCTCCTGTTAAACTCCATTTGAAGTTTGTGTGAAGTAATCTGTAAATCCTCAACTGCGCCCCAGTGATATTACCTGATGGTTATATCCTGCATGGACAGCAGGGGGATGGAGGGGGTGGTCACTTCAATTATTTTTGTTTTAATGCAGGACACAGCCAAATGTGGATATGTAGTTATGATGTAGTATGATAGTAGTTATATTCTTGTACATAGGAGCAGTATTATAGCATTTATGTTCTTGTACATAGGGGCAAATATTTTTGTTTTAATGCAGGACACAGCCAAAGGTGGATATGATGATGCCACTAGCTCACTGAGCCATCCAAAAAATTGTGGCACACACACGGGGCAATTACTTTTTCGTGGCTTTTGATCATTTGTAATATACTATATCTTCTGTCTTTGTGTGTTGGAAATAAGCGAAAACTGTAGAAATTGTACTAATGACCTCAGTAAAGACACAGTTATTGAACGAACAAAAGCGAGTTCCCATCACCTTCACTGTACAGCTCCGGATATCCAGATTATGGGTGAAAGTGCCACATTTGGAGGTGATAATCAGGTAAAATGAAAGAAGTTGCACTGAATAAAAAATTATTATTATTTTTTTAAAGTGCCACTCCTCCCCACAGGTTGTGTGTGGTGTTGGAGCTCAGTGTGGCAGGCGCAGCACTATGAAGTGCCTTTTGCGCTGTGGCATTAGAAGAATTTTGATATCTCTAACTTTTTAGTCCAACCAGACTGTCTATTACGTCCAACCAGACTGTTTATTACTCTGTAATTCCTTTAGCGCCGTTCTACGGTAGCAGTAGGTTTAAAGAGCACACCAAATGCTTAAGATAACTTCTTTATTAACTTCAACTTTTCTTCATATAAAACATTGGCGCCTCCACAGCAGATAGTCCATGTACAAAACACGTGTTGAACAAAGTATCACAAAATGGGGGTTCAACTGTTCTATCTTGTCATTCAACATAAAATGGTGGATATATTTCTCTCTTCAGTATCTGTACGCTCACTTTAAGTTATTTAAACACTTTATGATCTCTCTGAAAGGTATATCTGAGGTTTAAGCAATAGTTTTACTTGCTTTACTTGGTTTGCAGTTTGGTCTATACAATTTCTTTGAGAAGTGTGGATGCTTTTATGAAATTTGGTCGCAATTTGCAATTTGCTGGAACTGTAAGTAAACACATATAACTAGTTCAGTATACAGTTCTAATCAGTACATTAACATATCATAACTGTTCTAAATACCTATTCTGGCCTCCTTGCTTCCATAAAACTCAGCTCTTACTGGAACTGTGTGTCTGTTCGGCTCCTGTCCTCTAGTGCAATGAATTCTAGCAGCTCCAGCTAGGGAATTTCCCAGACAGGCTCAGTATGAGACTGGCTGTGATTGGCCAAGACTCCTGCTCAGTGTGAGGCTGACTGTGATTGGCTCAATAACAACAGCTTAACTCTATGCTTTCTGTTAATAATTGTGCTGTATCATTGAGCTTACCTTACAGTCATATAATGAATCTTAAAGGCATATTATCTTTTCTGCCTCTGTGAACACAATATATAACTGTTACATGACATCCAAAAACATGAAGTCACAGTAAATAACTCTGCTTTTGTCTTTAACATATAAACATATGAATTGTATTAAGGTCATTAGCAGGTCTAGCTGTATATACATGTAAGTCATATTAGCAACCTAGGACAGGTCTTAGCTGGTCAGATACACTCCGCTCTATTGAATTCAATGCAATGGAGTTTGGCTGCAGTACTGGAAACAACCCAGGTGTATGTAGAACATTTTCTAGAAGAATAACTAGCTGGTCTCACCAAATTTGGAAAGTTTGACCAACACACATCTGATGTACCTGTATATGACTGGCCAGCAGGAGTTTCCAAGATATTTTAATTGATGACCTATCTCTGGAAAGGTCACCAGTATCTGATCGGTGGGTGTCTGACCCCGAGACCCCCGCTTATCAGCAGTTTGAGAAGGCATCGGTTCTCACAGTAGCGCCGTGTCCCTTTAGCAACTTTGCCTAGGCCATGTGACATCACGTTCATCACTCAAATTTGAAGTAAGCCCCCGTCGGACCTGGTGTAGAGGATGGGAGTGGTAGTGGCCCTGATGCAGTTGTAGTGTCACGGTGTCCTACCTCAGACCGTCGCTCCCTGGGGTCCGTTGCAGTGACAGTTGTAGCATTGAAGAATGAGGCCAGACTTGAACATAATAAAGTCCTTTTTACTAAGTGCAAGGTAGAACTTGAAAATATATACAGTAGAAGCAGGTTTTAGTGCAGTTCTTCTCTGGCACCAGCAGGATATTGAGGCAGGTTGGTCGTTGGCAATTCAGTACTTAGATAATGCTGGCCTACTGGTTGTTTGGTGATGGGTGACTTAGCTGTATTCCCTCACTTCACAGCAGTGTCTGTAGAAGCTGAATATAACAGGTCACTCTGCTGTCTTTATCTTCTCAAGGATTTACTTGAAGGAATTTAGTAATGGCTTTCTATGGAGAAATATGTAACAGGAGAAGGAGCACTGCAGTCTGCATCCTCTCCACTCTGTCTCAGGGCAGGAACTCCAAGCAGGACCGGCCCACTCCTACCAAGAGGGGAGGAACAGGGGGGGTTAACCCTGTTCCTGCCAACATTTGCCATACCTTTCTTGCTGGTAGTAATAGCCAGGAAACAAACAGTGAAATGCAATGCATAGAAAAAAACAACCATTGAAGTAAATAGGGATGAGCTGCGATACCAGGCACAGCCACTATCCAATGATGTCGCTGTGCTTGGTGAGCTAAAGAAGGCCACAGCGCTACAGCGAGCACTACCACCGATCAGATACTGATGACCTATCTAGAGCACAGGTCATCAATTAAAATATCTCAGAAAACATGTTAAATGGACTATCGTACAGTGCATTCTGAAAGTCTTCAGACCCATTTACTTTTTTCATATTTTGTTATGTTGCGGCCTTATGCTAAAATTAAAAAATAAATTCCTATCATTCTGAACTCAGTACCCCTTAATGAGAAAGCGAAAACAGAATGTTAGAAATTTTTGCAAATTTATTAAAAAGAAAAAACTAAAATCTCGCATTGTCAGACCTTTTATTTGGGACTAGGGATGAGCGAATCGACTTCGCTTGATTTGAAAACTGTACGGAGCAAGCGCTCCGTACAGTATTAGAATGTATTGGCTTCGATGAGCCGAAATTATTAGTTTGCAAAGTCTCGTGAGACTCCGCATAATAACTTCATAAGTTAATTACTACTGTAAAAAAACATTTCCCGAACTCGGGTTCAGTTCCAACCTTGATGATAGGGAAAACTTGATTGTTTTTAATTTTTAGCACAAGGAGCAACATAACAAAATGTGAAAAAAGTAAAAGGGTTTGAAGTCTTTCCAAGTGCATTATATTAGGGCGATTAGTCAAGGCACATAGCTGGAAGTAGAAATGAGGCTCAGTAGTTGTGCCCATATAATCACCCAAGTTCATCCTGGGAAATTTCAGCACTATGTTTTTCTAATAAAGGAGTCATCTTATGAAGACACATCTTTTTGACATGGGGACTATATGTTATTGATGTCTGGAGCCACAGGCAGTGACAAATTTCCCTATATTGGACTTTGCTGGGAAAATGTACCATTGCGTGGTGGTCATTTAAATGAATGGTCATCAATGTATTGCATGGGTGAGATAGAATCGTGGGAGACCACCATTTATGACATCCATGGGTCCGAATGGGGGATATGGACAGCGGTAGTCATACTGTAGTACAGAGCTATGGAAATACAATATATTTAATTTCTTCTGTTTCAGAAAGAGTTTACATTTGTGATTTAAGCTTAATTAATTCCAGCCTTTTATTATGTTTCCCATATGGAAAGAAATTTGTCTTGTAATTTTTTTAATTATTCATTTATAGCTAGAAACTTGTACTTCAGCAAGAGAAAGCGACTACAGATGAGCGAATTTCCACTTATAAAATTCGTTCACACTTCGTTTGGTGGTAACGTGGACCGTAACGCAATTCTATGATGGAATGCATAACGGAATGCCTTTAAATAGAAGTCTATGCGCTGTAAAACGGATCCGTCCTGTTTCCGTTATGCAGGAGAGGACTCAGGATCAGGAGAGGACTCCCCTGCATAATGGAAACGGGACGGATCCGTTTTGCAGCCCACAGACTTCTATTATAAATGGAATGAATAACGGAATCCCTCTAACGGCATTCCGTCATAGAACTATGTTATGGTCCGTGGTAACGGAATCCCTAATGCAATTCTGCTTTTACCACCAAACGAAGTGTGAACAAATTTAAAAATATGAAATTTGCTTATCTCTAACTTTTTTTTTTGTTCTTTATTTAGTATAATGCACTACTATATAATAGTTATATTCTTGTACATATTTTTGTTTAACAAATAAAGGGACCTAACCTGGGTAAGGGTGAATATATAGCACATATTTACAACGCTTAAAAGGCTTAGCCCTATCTTCACCCAGGTGTAATGTGGTGATTAAGACTTGACTTGTATTAATATCTAATAATAAAATGGCTGTGAGCCAAGACAAACAGTTAAAACTATGCTGTCACCGAAAGGCACTGAAGTGATTAATATGCTGGGAAATGGAGATGTGCACTACTAGCTGTCTGTGCTATTGTAAGTATGAGGCCAGTGGAGATTCACTATATAGCTAGCAGCCGCTCGACTGACATGACTCTGAGACACGGTGCATGGATGAGCTAGGGGAATGAGCAACCTGCGGTTTGATCCTAGATGGTGACAATCCTGTGAATGTTGCTGTGCTGAGAACAAACACACTCAATGACCTGCACACTTGTCCGACACTACGTCAGTAGCTGTCCAATCACATTCATGCAACAACACACACCGCAAACTGTGACCTATAATCAGATGATGTGATGACTTGGTTGACTAGCTATGCGAAATCAGCTGGCTTCATCTAACCCTGCAGTACTCAAGGAAGGTGTCCGACCTCAGAACTACCTAAAAACTGCATTAGGGTGACCAACAATTGCTAAAAACTGCAACTGCCCCCCGACATGTTTCACCAGATCTCTGGCTTCTTCAGGGGTTTAGGGCAGAGTTGAGGCTAGTGGCCAATATGGGGAGTATAAATAGCCCAAATCCTAATTGATAGGTATGGAATCCTATCAACTTTTGCAATAAATTCTATAGAGATGAGAGTGTGTTGTTGCATGAATGTTGTTTCGACAGCTACTGACATAGTGTCGGACAAGTGTGCGGGTCATTGAGTGGGTTTGTTCTCAGCACAGAAACATTCACAGGATTGTCACCACCTAGGATCAAACCGTAGGTGGCTCATTCCCCTAGCTCATCCATGCACTGTGTCTCAGTCATGTCAGTCGAGCGGCTGCTAGCTATATAGTGAATCTCCACTGGCCTCATACTTACACTAGCACAGACAGCTAGTAGTGCACATCTCCATTTCCCAGCATATCAATCACTTCAGTGCCTTTCGGTGACAGCATAGTTTTAACTGTTTGTCTTGGCTCACAGCCATTTTATTATTAGATATTAATAAAAGGCAAGTCTTAATCACCACATTACACCTGGGTGAAGATACAGTAGGGTTAAGCCACTTAGGCGTTGTAAATAACTTTTCTTGTACATAGGAGCAGTATTATAGTAGTTATATTGTACACAGGAGGCAGTATTATAGTAGTTGTATTCTTGTACATAGGAGGCAGTATTATAGTAGTTATATTCCTGTACATAGGAGGCAGTATTATAGTCGTTATATTCTTGTACATAGGAGCAGTATTATAGTAGTTATATTCTTGTACATAGGAGCAGTATTATAGTAGTTATATTCTTGTACATAAGAGCAGTAATATAATAGTTATGTTCTTGTACATAGGATCAGGTTTATAGTAGCTATATTCTTGTACATAGGAGCAGTATTTTAATAGCTATATTCTTGTACATAGAAGTAGTATTATAGTAGTTATATTCTTGTACATAGGAGACAGTATTATAGTAGTTATATTCTTGTACATAGGAGCAGTATTATAGTAGTTATATTCTTGTACATAGGAGCAGTATTATAGTAGTTATATTCTTGTACATAGGAAGCAGTATTATAGTAGTTATATTCTTGTACATAGTAGTAGTATTATAGTAGTTATATTCTTATACATAGGAGCAGTATTACAGTAGTCATATTCTTGTACATAGGGGGCAGTATTATAGTAGTTATATTCTTGTACATAGGAGCAGTATTATAGTAGTTATATTCTTGTACATAGTAGTAGTATTATAGTAGTTATATTCTTATACATAGGAGCAGTATTATAGTAGTCATATTCTTGTACATAGGGGGCAGTATTATAGCAGCTATATTCTTGTACATAGGAGGCAGTATTATAGTAGTTATATTCTTGTACATAGGAGGCAGTATTATAGTAGTTATATTATAGTACATAGGAGCAGTATGATAATAGTTATATTATTGTACATAGGAGCAGTATAATTGTAGTTATGACGATCAACAAATCAATGAAGAGAAAGAAAAAAAGGCGGCACTGCCTGAACTCCTCAAACAATACGTCTCCAGCACAATTCCACGGTGAAAAACAGACTTGCAATTTATGCCCACACGGCGGTGCTCAGCAAACCAGATGAAAAGTCCAAGTGAGTAATGCACAATCCAAAATAATAGAGGAAAAAAGTCTGCGGCACTCACCCAGGCTCTTTAGCGGGTAATCTTTATTATTCCATGTGTAGGAAACAAAGCATGCGGGTCAGGGACGGACACCCAGTCACAGAAAGTCGTCGGCTTTCTGTGACTGTGTGTCCACCCCCGGCCTGCATGCTTTGTTTCCTTTGGATTGTGCATTGTTATAGTTATATTCTGGTAAATAGGAGGCAGTATTATAGTAGTTATATTTTTGTAAATAGGAGGCAGTATTATAGTAGTAGTTATATTTTTATACATAGGAGCAGTATTATAGTAGTTATATTCTTGTCCATAGGAGCAGTGTTATAGTGGTTCTATTCTTGTACATAGGAGGCAGTATTATTGTAGCTATATTCTTGTAAATAGGGGGCAGTATTATAGTAGTTATATTTTTGTACATAGGAGCAGTATTATATTAGTTATATTCTTGTTGTCAGGATCCGGACTGGTAGCAGGAGGCGGTAGTGGAAGTGGATCCTCTGTGTCAGTGAGGGATTGGCGTGGGCCGTACCGGGGGACCGGTTCTAAGTTGCTACCGGTTTTCACCAGAGCCCGCCGCAAAGCGGGATGGTCTTGCTGCGGTGGTAGCAACCAGGTCGTGTCCTCCGATAGTGGCGCAACCTCACTGACTGCTGAGACAGGCGTAGTACAGAGGGGATAGGCAGTCCGATACGTAGTCGGACGTAGCAAAAAAGGTCAGGACAGGCGGCACAGGTTCAAAGGCGGTGGTCGCAGCAACGGGTATGGCAACAGGCAAAGGGTACACAGAAGACGCTTTCTCTAGGGCACAGAGGCAACAAAGATCCGGCAGGAGACTGTGGAAGGGGATGGTACTTATACGCAGTGCACAGGTGAGGCCTAATTAAGGCCAAACAGTACTGCCTCTCACAAAGCTTAACCCTTGATAAACCAGTTTGGACCAGACACAAATCACCTGTGCACTGGTCCTTTAGATCTAAGAGTCCTGGTGCGTGTGCGCCCTAGAGAGCGGGAACGCACACGCCGAGACGCTGGAGCGCTGCCTGGGGACACACGCTGTGAGCGCTCTGAGGCCAGCAGAGGGCCCGGAGCGCTCAGCGTAACACTTGTACATAGGAGCAGTATTATAGTAGTTATATTCTTAATCAATTTTCTTTTTATTGAAGAAATGTAAATCGTCATATGGCAAATTACAGCACATAAATACCAGACGCAGCCGGAAAGGCAGTTGAACATATATCTCATATTCAAATAAAGTCTGAGGCGAATGCCGTATGACAAGAAATACAATAACAAGTGCAAAGAAAGAACTAATGGGGGGAAGACAAGACATAGGGGAGGGGGGGGAAGGGAGGGGAGCGATAGATGTCAATCGCTTGTAAGTTCAGAATGAACGGTAACGTTTCCAGGGAAGCCACGTCTTAACGAAAAGAGCTCTAGAGCATGTTTCCCAGTGTGCAAGCTCTTCAAACCGGTACAATTGGTCGACCTTCTCAGTCCACATTGAGATGGATGGAGGGGAGTCGTTTTTCCATAGCAGTGGGATCAGTAGGCGAGCCGCCGTTATGAGCATAGTCGGGAGATTCGACTTAGCAGGGGTAAGTGAACCATTAGGACACCACAATAATAGGAGTTTGGCATCGAGACTAATCTTAGTGGAACAAACACTATTTATGGTAGCTTCAACTTCCAGCCAAAAGGGCCGAATTTTCACACAATTCCACCATATATGAGAGAGAGAGCCTGTCTCTCCTCCGCACCTCCAACAGCAATCAGGGATACTAGGATTGAGCTTATGAAGGAACTCAGGTGTTTTGTACCACCTTGTAAGTAATTTATAGGAGTTAGCCTGTATCCTAATACACCGGTTAAATCCATGTGAGTGCGTAAGGATAAAAGCTTTCTCAGGATCCGATAAAGTTGCAGATAGCTCTTTTTCCCAGGCTGAGAGGAACCACAAGTCCGGAGGGGCGGAGGAGAGCAGCTCCTATACAACAAGGAAAGAGGTTTACACGGGCGTCGGAGTTGTGAGAGTTTCCCTTCCATCCAGGAGGGAGTCGCCGCAGGACGGGGTAAATTCTCAAGAAGCGCCAAATCCTTCTTGAAAGCCATAGCCGCCAAAAGGATGCGTTCTTAACCTTAGGGAGAGCCAGTACTGCGCTCCAATCAAACGTGCCGGACTCAGAGATAACGTCCCGCAGTCTGAGACCAGAAAGCAATGCCCATATTCCGGATGCAGCTAAAGTGCCGGGATGTATATGGTGTTGAAGAAGATGCAGTGGGAGGTTCGGGCTAGGGAACGAGAGTGTCGAGGTAGCATACAATTTTGACCATTCTAACAGCAAGCCTTTCCATAGAGGAGAGGGGTATTTGTTGTTAGCTGTGCACTTACGTAGGCCCCACAAAGCCAGTTCGTCACTATAGGTAAGCATAGCGCACTCCAGTCGAGAGACAAGACTGAGAGGGCGCCAGGAGAGGAGGCTCAGGACTCTGTTAAGCATTGAAGCCTTATAATAGAGGTAGATGTCTGGTAGGCCAAAGCCTCCCATTCTCCTCTCCCGAGTAAGAGTGCTGTACGCCAACCTAGGGGATTTGCTCGACCATATAAAGGCTGAGAATACTCTGCGGACCTCCACAAAAAAGGAACGGGGTAGCCAAATAGGGAGTGTTTGGATGAGGTAGAGAAGCTTGGGGACAATGAAAGCCTTGATATAGTTCTTCTTACCAATCCAGGAAGTGAATGGTAGTTTTAATGAACGTAGGTGAGATCTAATAGAGCGGAGCAATGGGGCTTGGTTAAGCTCATAAAGGTCCTCCGGGTTCGCCGATATATGGGTACCTAGAAAAGGGATCGACTTAGGGGCCCACGAGAAGGCAGAAGTGCGTTTGAGTGTGTCTATATGGGCGACCGGGCATGAGATATTTAAGGCTTGCGACTTACCGTAATTAATTTTAAAATTGGAAACTTGTCCATAGTCCTCGAAAAGGGCCTGAAGTTTAGGAAAGGAGGTCAGGGGGTTAGATGTGATGACCAATAGGTCGTCCGCAAAAGCAGCTGTGAGGTGAGTATGGGACCCCAAGGTTAACCCCTGGATATCCGGGTCTTGTCTGATTTTGGCTAGTAGCGTCTCCATGACAATAACAAAAAGGGCTGGAGACAAAGGGCAGCCCTGTCTTGTCCCATTAGTAATGGGAAAGGCTGGGGAGAGTGTGCCATTAACCCGTACTCTGGCAGAGGGCAGCGAGTAGAGTGAGAAGATGGACGAGATGAACTGGTCTGGAAGGCCAAATCTCGATAGCGCACGGGACATGAAGTGCCAGCTGATCCTGTCAAAGGCCTTCTCAGCATCAGTACTGAGAAGGGCCAGTGGTATGGAGTTACGCCGGGCGTGTGTGATTAGATGTAGAATGCGAACCGTATTTTCACTGCCCTGTCTGCCAGAGACGAATCCAACCTGCTCCTTGTTGATAATGTCAGGGAGAACCAATTGGATCCGACGGGCCAAGATCTTGGCCCACCATTTCACATCAGTATTTAGGAGCGAGATAGGACGGTAGCTCCCGCAATTTAGTGGGTCTTTGTTTTCTTTGTGGATAATCGTGATATGGGCCGAGAGCGATTGGGGGGGTAGAGAGCCTCCTTGTAATAAATAGTTACATAGGGTGCTGAAATGGGGGATTAAAATACGCTTAAAGGCTTTGTAGTAGGAGATAGTGAAGCCATCGGGCCCTGGGCTTTTCCCCGAGGGGATAGTGGAGAGGACCTTACCAACTTCTATATCCGTTATAGGGGCCAGGAGCTGGTCTGACTGAGTAGGGGTGATGGTGGGTAACTGGAGGGAGGAGAGGAATTTCTCAGTGGCTTCAGCTATTTGTACAGGGCCTACTTGATTAGGTGGGGACAAATTGTAAAGGTCCCGATAAAAGGCGCAGAAGGAATCAGCTATTTCAGAGGTATTCTTATGCAAGGTGCCCTTGCTATCCTTGATAGCTGGTATGAAGGAGTCGGAACGTTGTTTCTTGACTAGTGCGGACATTAGTCTGTTCCCTTTATCTCCGTGGGCATAGGAACGGAACTTAGATCTCAGTAGTAACTTGGCTGAAGTTATGTTAAGCAAGTTTTTAGTTTTGTACGGGCCTCTGCGAGTTCTGAGGCACAGCTGAGAGCCTGGGAGCTTTTGTGTGACAATTCCAAAGCCTGTATCTGAGACATAAGCGTCGCAATTGCCTGGTTCCGTTGTTTCTTAACATGGGCGCCCAAGGCTATCAGCTCTCCTCTCAGGACCGCTTTATGGGCTTCCCAGGTTATAGAGGGGATGGTGCATCGGGGCCTAGGGCGTTTAGTGCAAAAAACTCGGTTATGATAGAGGACAGTTTAGCAGCGTGGGAGGGGTCTGAGATAATGGTCTCGTTAATACGCCAAGTCCATTCCCTCTTTGGGAGGTCCAACAGAGACAGACTCAGGAATACAGGAGCATGGTCAGACAGAGTGATGTTCCCTATGTGGGATCGCAAAACCCTAGTAGTATGGGGTCTAGATAAAAATATATAGTCAAGTCTATGGTAGGAAGATTTAGCAGCCGAATAAAAGGTATAATCCTTACTAGAGGGGTTTGTGGTGCGCCAAACATCTACCACCCTAACTTCTGCAAGGCTAATTTAAGGCGTCTTAAGCGTACATGTGTGATGGCAGACTTCCCATTAGATGAGTCTAACAAGGGTTCAAGAGCAACATTAAGGTCGCCACCTAAAATCAGCATACCCTCCTGAAAGGAGGACAACAAGCCCAGGGTCTGAACAGAGCCAAGCAACCTGCCCTCTGTTGGGAGCATATATAGTTGCTAAGGTAACAGGTGTGTCAGCAATAGTGCCTTTAACAAACAAAAAGCGGCCTTCGGGATCTGCGGACACGGCAGAGTGCTTGAAAGGTAATTGCTTGTGTATCGCTATGCTGACACCTCTGCTAGCTGAACCATAAGTGCTGTGGAACCATTGGGAAAATTTTGTAGTCGCTAATTTGGGGACCTTACCCTCTCGAAAGTGGGTTTCCTGAAAGAAAGCCACAGATACTTTGTCCCTTTGGAGAAGAGCCAGGATTTGGGACCTCTTGCATGGCTAGTTCATTCCCCGGGCGTTAAGGGAGGAGATCACGATGGACGACATACTGGAATAAAGAAGCAATAATCAGCATCTAAACAGTCTCTGAATGACATCTTACCGCAATGAGGGGGGGTAGACACAAAGGGGGAAGAGGGGAGACAAACAGGTCTAGAACATAACAATAGTGCAAAGACAGCTTGTATGAAGCGCTCTACCGAGCACCTGACTATAGAGCGACCCTTTCTCAGGACGGCTACCAGCCGGGGTCTGTCAGGTGGGGGGTCCCGTAGAGCCATAGAGGGCCAATTATTGACCATCTAAATGGGAGTAGAACAACCCTCAGGTAGGGCCGGGTTAACCCCTGCGAACTAACATGAGCGCAGGGAGCGGAAAGGACCAAGACCAGATGATAACAATGCGCCTAGGAAGGAGGAATGTCCATGTAAATAACCGCGAACAAGAAACACCAGAACTGACGGGTGAAAACGTCTCGGAGTCGGTCTGAACATCCCCTGGGTGCCAGGAGACTGCAAAACCGTCTGTAGTAAGGCACAAAGTCCGTGCAATCAGACCGGGGCCGGGAAAGGCCTAAAAGATTCCAAAAAGAAGGCCCTGCATTCAAGTGAGAGCATAAGCAGGTTTTCCGACCTTAGGTTTGGGCCCTTTCCTAGTGGGAGCCGCGCGCCAGTCACCACCCTGGGGTGGTTGCAGAGGTGGATCTTCCAGGTCAGCTGGCATCCATGATGGAATCTCAATAGGGGTCAGCCCAAGGTGGGACCAACTAGCCTGCAGGTCTGCTGGTGACCGTATAGTGATCTGGCGTCCATTTTTCAGGACCGCGAGGCCAAAGGGGTAGAGCCACCGAAATGGAGTGGCCGCCCCCTTAAGGGCATCCAGGAGTGGGCGAAGAATTCGCCTCTTAGCCAGTGTGGACGGGGCCAAGTCTTGGAAAAACGTGACCGACGTACCTTCATGTTGAAGATGCTCTGCTTCCCTGCTGGCCCTCATGAGCGCCGCGGTATCAACAAAGCTGAGAAGTCCACATATCACATCACGTGGGGGGTCTGTAGCTTTAGGTTTAGGTCTGAGCGCGCGATGAACGCGCTCGATTATAATCTGTGCCGCTCTTTCGGGGCCCAGGAGACTTGCGAATATTTCGCCAACCACTTTGCTCAGCGCTTCATTCGCGACTGATTCAGGAAGGCCTCGGATTCTCAGGTTCTTCCTGCGGCTGCGATTTTCCTGATCCTCGATTCTAAGAAGAGCTTCATTCAGTAAATCGGAGTGTGCTCGGATCGCGTTATACGACTTTTCTTCACGCATAATCGCGGCTTCATGCGAATTCTCGAGCTCCGACACTCGGTGCACAATGTTCCGGAGGTCCTCCTTTATGTCTGATAGATCTTTCTTCAGAGGTGCTAAAGCAGAGTTCATCACCTCAAGGAGTGCTGCTTTGGTAAAGGATCTCCCCTGTTTGCGGGACTTGCATGTTGAGGTGTCTGAGGCGCTTCCAGCGTCAGAGTCGTCCTCCATGTCCAACAGCGGAGCAGGAGCCGGCGCCATCTTAGGTGTCTCAGCCGACCGGAGCTTCGTTTGCTTTTTCAAGTATTGGTCCATGTCAGGTTGTCTGGACCTGTTAGGAGTAGGTTCCGCTTGGTCTTTAGACCTCTCCTTACCCACTTTGCCCATCAGAGCGGTGCTGTAAGCTTCTTATAGGGGTTAAATCACCGGCAAGGTTGAGGAGCTCAGAAACCAGCAGCCATTCAGCTACACAGCCAAGCTCCGCCCCCCATAGTAGTTATATTCTTGTACATAGGATCAGTATTATAGTAGTTATATTCTTGTACATAGGAGCAGTATTATAGTAATGATATTCTTTTACATAGGAGCAGTATTATAGTAGTTATATTCTTGTACATAGGAGCAGTATTATAGTTATCATATTCTTGGACATACGGGAAAATATTATAGTAGATTTTTGACTAATCAGTTTGCATTGGGACAGTGCTGAGCTTGACTGTGACAGGCATGGTCTTAGTCGCTGTTTTATTGTTTTTAGACACTTGTATTATTGAATTTAACTTTAAAAGTTTGGGAAGTTTCTCAGTCTATAAAGGTTCACTGGAGCGGATGTTCACGCCATTAGAGAGTTGGATTATCACAGATTGGGGACACCGGGAATTCTGCTGTAGAGCAACTTAGATTGAATTTTCTCCATTATGATGTTAGAATCCGGAGAGACTCCAGGGACTGCGGAATCTGGAGAAAATAACTAGGTTATAGCCTGGCTTTCTAGTGTTATACTATACAATATTTAAAGTGAATGTATCACGTAAGTATTGTATACTAATTAACAATACATATGTGATATCCCATTAGAACACGACTAGTGGTAAAAGAAGGGATATTTTATAAGGATTCATGTGTCTTCACATATTTGGAATGTTATATGCCCTTTTGCACTTGGTTTTACTTGGTTTGCAGAAAAATACTTTACTGTAACTTTAAGTCCACTGAGGGTCGGGCCTAGACCTCAGCTTTCCAGTGCTGATACCTGGTTTAATAGGGTGGACCCTGCTGACAGGTGATTCTTCAGGATCAGTTTATTTTTTGTGGACAACTCTTTTAAGTCAGAGCAAAGTAATCCCATATAGGTCACTTACTCGAAAGCGTTCAGTACGAGTATCCAGAACAGTCATATAAAGACTAGAGGTAAGAATTATCAAAACGATTTAAATGAAAAGATGATGTGGTTACCCATAGCAACCAATCACATCACAGCTTTAATTATACCAGAACAGTTTAAAGAGCATCTGTCAGCAGTTTTGTACCTATGACACTGAATGACCTGTTACATGTGAACTTGGCAGCTGAAGGCATCTGTGTTGGTTCCATGTTCATATGTGCCCACATTGCTGAGAAAAATGATGTTTTAATATATGTAAATGAGCCTCTAAGAGCAACGGGGACGTTGCCATTACACCTAGAGGCTCTGCTATCTCTACAACTGCTGCACCCTCTGCACTTTAGGAGAAGTCAGGGCCAGGCGTGATGACATTTTTACTGCCTGACTCTGTCAATCAGAGTGCAGAGGGCGCGACAGTTGTAGAACGAGCAGAGCCTCTAGGTGTAATGGTAACGCCCCCGTTGCTCTTAGAGGCTCATTTGCATATAATAAAACCTAATTTTTCTCAGTAATGCGGGCACATATAGACATGGGACCAACACAGATGTCTTCAGCTGCCAAGTGCACATGGAACTGGTCACCCAGTGTCATAGGTACAAAACTGCTGACAGATGCCCTTTAAGAAATTAATGCTGAACGGTGGTTGCTATAGGCCAGGGGTGGGCAACCTGCGGCCCTCCAGCTGTTGTGATACTACAACTCCCAGCATGCATACTTGCTCTGCTCTTCTCAGAACTCTCATAGAAATAATTGGAGCATGCTGGGAATTGTAGTATCACAACATCTGGAGCATTGCAGGTTGAAAACAGTTTTCTGTCAGTTGTGATAAATCAGACCCTTGATTTTCAGTGAGATTCTTACCACTGTAATGGACGGACGATCACAGTTTCCGGTGCATTCATGGTGACATTTAGACATTTTGGTATTTATGCAGAGTACTCAAGTTAGGGTTAATAGTGTTCTTGGGTGTGGTAGTGCAATGGTGACCACTAACCTGAGACTGCTGACTCTCTGGCAGGTAGTTGTAGATAGAGTTCGTGACGCCAGTGCCAATTAACGGTGGCACACCGTTTGCTGATAGTAGGAATAAATGAGGAACCACTTTATGATAAAACAGAACTTTAACTTTACTGTAGTACTTGTTGGTTATCATACACGGACATAGATGGAAGCGCAGTTCCTTTGAAGACGGTTGGTTTCAGTAACTTACAGGTTACAGTACATACGGCAGTCTCTGACATAGCAAGGTGATCACAGAGGGTTAACACACAGGACTCTCACAGTACAGGCGGCTTGCACTCTCTACCTGTCTGATCCTGGAAATGTAGACACTTCCTTCCAAGGCCCCAATGCCCTAAATCTGGCGTATATCCTTGGGATTCGATTAAGTACCTTCTCTGGTATATAGTACCTCTTGCTTTCTCTGTTGCTGCTCTGCCTTCCTTCAGCTCCTCAGGCTGGTGACCAGAAACGCTCCTGCTGGAATTCTTCTCCTGTTTGCAGCTCGACTAAGGAGGCAACACATCTCCACTAGTCCTAGGGTCTGGACTGCTCCTCCCAGGGCATGAATCTTCCTAGGCTGGACCCTCTCAGGCTATAGGGCCTGGGCTGACTTCAACAGGCACAAGGCCTGAACTCTGGACACCTTCACAGGCTCATGGCCTGGGCTTCAACTGCTACAGGCTCAGGGCCTGAGCTTAGACTCCTACAGGCTCAAGGCCTGGGCTTAGACTCCTCTGCCTTCCCTGACTGGGCCTTATATAACCTAGGGCTCCCTAGCTCCCTCTAGTGACTAGAGCTGGAATGAAATCCCTAGCAGGCCTGCACATGCAATAATCACAGTAACAGGGAATTACATAGCATTACATTACATTACATCAGAAGATTATTTATACCAACCTCCCCATAAATAAAGGGGAAACGACAGCACACCAGTGACCCTTCTGTAGTGACGGGCATTACAGCTCCCGTACACTACATACCCCGCTGCTTTAAGATGAGTACGACCTCGTACTCTAACAGGGCCCGCCCAACTGGAATTTTCACCTGTAATACAAAAAGGACATGCAGGCATACATAGTCATATATATCAGCATCATCTGCATAGATATTCATATCAGGTCCAGCTGGCAAAGGTGAAGTGCGGTGACAAGGGGCGTCGTTCTCTTCTCTCAGGATAGTGAATGGAACTGGGGCGCTGACCTGGCACAGCGGATGATAATGGAATACCAGGATAGTCCATGACATATTATAAGTCCACAATAAAACATTATAAATTTTGGCTCACACTCAGGGAGTCCATGGAAATAAAGATCACAGAGGCTCGCACATGGGGAGTCCATCTCTGGGCACATAGACTTGAATATAAAACTTTTGCCATAAATACGGTCAGCAATACACATATAGAATTACAATACAGGACTCTGACAATACCAGGGCCATGTTATCCTGGCAAGTCCTGCGTACCTTTAAAGTGCTGACATGAAATTCCCTTTCAACCTGAAATGGGGGTTAAAAGGGGATAAAGGTGCGAATAAAAGCACAACTTGGATTTGTTGAGATTTTTCAAAGCAGGCAGGGTGTCCCGGAAACCAACAGGGCAGACTGGGAGCAGTGGTTCACAGTGGCAACTTATCTTCACAAAAATGCCACCGGCCGTGGGGAACTGGCAGCAAGCTCCACCAGCCTGACAACAATATGGGACAGCTCCTGCACACATCCTGGCACTCCTGTGAGATGAAGCATGGCCTAGCAGGCCTACTCACAGGTAAGTGTCATACTCTTCTGGCTCACTATCTGAGGAGGAAGCAGGCGGCTTCTAATTGCGGCTTACCCTCGAACGGGTCCTCCTGGATTGACTTCGCCAGCTCTTCAAACCGCTTCTTCCTAGCAGTCGTCTTCCACGCGACCACGGCCTGCAGTTCGGTCATCAGCGTCGGCCATTGCGGGTGCCGGCGGCGGATCCCACGGCGATCGGCAGCTTGCTCTCGCAGGTGGAAGGTCCAGGCTGGAGGGTCCCAGGTCTCCGGTGCAGGGGAGTCTGGTGGTGTGGCGCCCCACTCTCCTATGGGCTCTGGCTCGGGCATGCTAGCGTCCGGCGCCGCCATCTTCTCACCAGTTTCTTCTTTCAGCTCCGACACAAGCTCCTCCCCCGGGCTGGGCAGATCTCTCCTGGTCACAGGCCCGCCCCCTAGGTATAATGCAATAGGGAAGGCGGCCACATTATAATCCATCAAAGTGGGCGGCATCCCAGGGCAGCTTTCTCCTCCCTCTTGGAGGGTCCCGGCGCCAATCCTTCGCGCCACTGAGGACAGTGATGGCGCAGGAAGAAATCCAATGGTGCCGGCGGCCATCTTGGGCGCCATGATGCGGCTATTCACCGACAGCAAGCCGCGGTAGTAAAACAGCATAAAAGTCCACAAAAATGCACCCTGATGTGGCGACTTTCTTCCTCCAAACAGTGCAACACTGCACAGCGCTTTCCGGAGGTCTTAAGCACACCTTTCTGTACGCTTTAAGTCCACAAAGTCCACTTTCAATAAACAGGCAATTTGTCACTTTGGTCACAGGGCAAAATGGATAAGGCACAAAGTTCACGCTTCTTGCACTAATAAGCGTGCGTATCCTGTTCGTGACGCCAAAAGAGAGGTGCAGAGTACTCAAGTTAGGGTTAATAGTGTTCTTGGGTGTGGTAGTGCAATGGTGACCACTAACCTGAGACTGCTGACTCTCTGGCAGGTAGTTGTAGATAGAGTTCGTGACGCCAGTGCCAATTAACGGTGGCACACCGTTTGCTGATAGTAGGAATAAATGAGGAACCACTTTATGATAAAACAGAACTTTAACTTTACTGTAGTACTTGTTGGTTATCATACACGGACATAGATGGAAGCGCAGTTCCTTTGAAGACGGTTGGTTTCAGTAACTTACAGGTTACAGTACATACGGCAGTCTCTGACATAGCAAGGTGATCACAGAGGGTTAACACACAGGACTCTCACAGTACAGGCGGCTTGCACTCTCTACCTGTCTGATCCTGGAAATGTAGACACTTCCTTCCAAGGCCCCAATGCCCTAAATCTGGCGTATATCCTTGGGATTCGATTAAGTACCTTCTCTGGTATATAGTACCTCTTGCTTTCTCTGTTGCTGCTCTGCCTTCCTTCAGCTCCTCAGGCTGGTGACCAGAAACGCTCCTGCTGGAATTCTTCTCCTGTTTGCAGCTCGACTAAGGAGGCAACACATCTCCACTAGTCCTAGGGTCTGGACTGCTCCTCCCAGGGCATGAATCTTCCTAGGCTGGACCCTCTCAGGCTATAGGGCCTGGGCTGACTTCAACAGGCGCAGGGCCTGAACTCTGGACACCTTCACAGGCTCATGGCCTGGGCTTCAACTGCTACAGGCTCAGGGCCTGAGCTTAGACTCCTACAGGCTCAAGGCCTGGGCTTAGACTCCTCTGTCTTCCCTGACTGGGCCTTATATAACCTAGGGCTCCCTAGCTCCCCCTAGTGACTAGAGCTGGAATGAAATCCCTAGCAGGCCTGCACATGCAATAATCACAGTAACAGGGAAGTGCATAACATTACATTACATTTGCAGATTATTTATACCAACCTCCCCATAAATAAAGGGGAAACGACAGCACACCAGTGACCCTTCTGTAGTGACGGGCATTACAGCTCCCGTACACTACATTTAGAGTAATATTTCCATACACAGGCTCTGATTGTGTGATGCTGGATTTACATTAAGGGACGTGCATTAAGCAGATTGCAGTTGGCTGCAGAACCCTCCAGTACTTTACTTAGCTCTTTAATCTGGGGTTGCCGTGGTAACGGGCCATCATCATGGCGTCTCATACTGCGAGGCACTTCTGATCTGGCAAGTTTCGTGAAATCGTTCTGTAGCATCTGCTGACTCCGGGAGTCAAAATTAACACTGAGGTTAACAAAAGAGTCCTTTAACTTATTATCACCTATAACCTCTATATAACAAAGCTCCACATGTAATATACATTCGGTTACCATGGTTACAGTATCACTAATGACATTACAGTAGGATAGACTTGCATCATTAAAGGGGTATTCCGGTTGTAAGAAGTAATCCTGTATTTAATTATTGGATCTGTGGGAATCAGACCACGGGGGCACCATCCCCCGAAATGCACTGGTCAGACATGTGGAGAGAGCCCCTGAGGAGCCGCTGCAGAGGATGGGAGTGGTAGTGGCCCTGTGTTGTGGTGTATTCTTTCAGGCCGTTGCTCCCTGGGGATCGGTGCAGTGGAAAGGTGGTTTGAAAAATGAGGCCATAGGTAAAAGTATAAAAGTCTCTTTACTTGCAAAATGTAACTTATGGCAGCAGTTTTAAGTACAAAGTGCAGTTTTGGTCACCAGGTGATGAGTTATGGTGGCTGGTTAGGTGAAAATTCAGTGGCACCTGCAGGCACTTGTGGATATAGGTGTCCACAATGTGATACAGGCTTGAGGTAACTATGGTATGAATGTTATCTATGTGAAGGGTGTCTCAGCCGTAGTCCCTCATCTGCAGCAGGGTCTGTAAAGCTGTGTCTGATGTCTGAGCACACTAAGGGTTTTTGGAAGCAGATTTCTTGACAATCTTCCTGGAATGATCTCACAGGAGAACTAGCTAAGTACTCCTGAAGAAGGAGCTCTGGCATAAGCTTCCTATCTCCTTCACTATCTCTCACGAACTCCTCCTCCTGGCAGCAAACAGGACCAATTCAATCCTACCAAGACGGGAGGAATGGGGTAAGTGAGCCCTCTTCCTGTCAACCATTGCCAACCATAACTCATTTTCTGGAGTACTCAGCATTACATTAAAATACATAACAGAATTGCTGATGCCCTTAGGCCTGGGGCACTGCAAATGTATAGTTGCCAACTGTCCTGAACTTGCTGTGACTGTCACTATTCATCTGTATGGGACTGCCGGAGTACAAGTTCCATACTGTGGATAGGTGATAACTTGTTGTAGCCGGAATACCCCTTTAAAGGGCTAAATTCAGAAATGAATGCAGTTCTGCTGTAAATGTCCCACATAAGGTAGTAGGAGTGACGTGAGTAGGAGCTACGGTCTCAGATATAGCTTTGTTTTTGATCTGGTGAAATCTGTTGCCGACTGTTTGCAGCTCAGATGGGGAATGTTACTCACAGCTTACGGAGAAATGATCATAGGAGGCATCTGCACTTGTTTCCGCCATGAATACCTTCGTTTGGCGTTCTGTATATAACACCTTAATAAGATATTTGATATCTGCTACTGTATCATAAACTGACAAAAAAAGCCAAACACCTCCTGATAGGTGAATACAGTCCAGTAACAGACTGATATCAGCATCGGCAGAAATAAGAGTAGACAGACATCCATATTGAGAGAAGCATATGTAGATAATGGTACCAAGCAGTACAAATAGTAAATACCGCCATACAGTACATATAAATAATGCTGCCATACTGTGCAATCAAAAATGACACTAAAAATACATACATAATATGGCATGTAGGGATCTGTGTGTGTGAACAGGGCCGGTGGTGACAAACGTGTCTGTCTTAAACGTCCACTTCAGTTTTTTAGCATCCAGCAGAATATAGGAAAACCAAGTTGTGCAATCACTTGGGTGAAGCCATGGCACCAAAAATAAACGCAACAAAATTAAAGAACTTGCTCATCTGGGCACTTACTAAACAGTATATCTACCTCATCTAGGTACAAGGAGATCACAAGGAGATCAGGCTTTCAGAGGAGACAGGTTTAACCAGCTTCAAGGCTTGAACCAGGCTGACAGTCTGAGGCCTCTATTTATTCCCTAGTATTGCTAGTAACAATCCCAATGACTACATCTAAGAATACCTCAGGCTAGGGGGCATAGCTGTACTGGAGTGGGGTGGAATGGTAGGTCCCTCTACCAATCCTACCTACCATTCAAAAAAAAGTACAGCCCATAAATAAAGTCTGAATAAACTAGTTCCAACAAACTATATTTTGCTGAAATCATACATCCTTCTGGATTCCTTTTAACTCACCCATCTGAGCAATCTGGGCGGAATATAAACCCCTTCCAGTACTTTTTTAAAGACATTATTACAGCCCATGTAATGACAACCAGAGTGCCCCTGTTAACATTGCTATCAGTGTGCCCCCAGAGCAGTCCTTATAAATTATAATGGGTGCTACCCTAGCATACGGTCAGCTGCACACCATAGTAGTACCAGCTGGCCTTGCTGATGGGGCTCCACATCTACATCCTCTGGATCTAGGACAGCTTGAGTACCCTGTTGACGGAGTTGACAGAAGGCATGACAGCCCAGGGTTCAGGTCTTTTGATGCAAACATGTCTGGTTTGTTCGGAGGCTGAACATTATGTGCTACTATAGCGTACAGTCTGATATTGCTGAAGTTGGGGCCTCTGGGATTGTAGACTTTGGCAAAAGCGGTACACCGCACACTGCAGTAGCACTTAATGATGCCATCAAAGTGTCATCCATACACAATACTGGCAGCAGAGAACCCTTGGTATTATCTTTTGTAATCTAGGGCAGTAAATGGGGATAATGGGTGCATCCCTGGTGGTCTAGGGTAGAATACAGCCACCACTAAGGGGGGACTCACAAAGAGGTGACTTTCCTCCTGATGATACTGTTGTCCAAATAATGCTCTGTAAAATCCTGAAGAAGTCCTACAATAATTCGAGGCATGCAGTGCAGGAGCTCCTGGAATCACAAGTAGACATCTCCCAAAGAGGAGACAACGATGCCCGTGAGGTCTGCATCTATTAAATGCTGTCATGAAGAATATCTTGCGCTGCGTTTCCATGACTTTATTTAATACCTTCTCTTTAGAGAACTTTCAAAACCAGATGGGGTGACATCTCTGTAGGGAGCAAGAAGATGGCAGGCGAGGGATCAGAGTGTGCTGAAAGGGTTTACAACATCAAAAAGTGTCATTCCTCCATAAGTGACAGCTATCCACCACGATCAAAATAATAAAGGGTGGAGGACAGGGTGGAGTGGAGATATCTGTGATCAGGTCAGGCTGTGTACAGTGCATGGACTATGGTCATTGTAAAAGCGTAGACCTCGTCGAAGAAAGTGTATATTACAACCAGGAATGTTAGCAGGGGCGCACCGCTCATGAGGCATAGTGAGGTGGCGGCCTTAGGCAGTGCTCTGCTACAACTGCAGGGAATACCAATTTAGCCTTCAGCTCTGCACTCCTGCTCCTTTTTATTGTGCACGGCTACCCTTTTTGTTTTTTTGCTGCAACTTACTTTTTGCCTCATGTGTCAGAAAGGCTAGGTGAACACCTGTATATCAGGATCAAGTCTAACAGTATGGATCAGTGATGTCCACAGAATCGGTGCAGCACAAGGAAGTCCTGCAGATGTGAGTGAGATGTTGCAATAAGAGAGCATGAAAGTCATTGCTTGTGGGTTCGTAGATGGAGATTAGAGCTGGGATATGTGACCATGCAACATTGCGGAGAGTTTTGTGGACTCGTCGGGGGGTCATGTCTATAATTGTACAAGGTGGAGGCGTTAATATCACTACAATGCAGAAAGTACAATACTCTTATCTCCTCACTGTCCAATAATCCGAAATGTCTTTTTGACACTTTCCACTCCTTCCTCAATCCTAAAGTGCAGGCACCTGTAACATCTCTCACTGCCGAAGACTTGGCCACCTGCTTCACAGAAAAAATTGACAATATCTGTGTCACAGACATACCGAGACATACGGACGTCCCCGCGACAATGGGTAACAGTAGATCTGTGAGACTGGCAACACGTGCTTTGATCTGACAGGTTTCCTTGTGGATCAGTAGACGTCTGTGTTGTTTCTGATACTGGCCCCACCTCTAACCTCCAGGTGTTGCTATAGTGGTAATTTAACTTTCCTTATTTATAGTTGCTTCTCCCACAATGCTGTGCGGTTTATAGCTTCAGTGGTATCTGTGGTCTGCTGGTGTTTGGTTCTCGGCTGAGTTTCTGTTGCTGCCCTTAGCTACTGGAAAGTTAAGTGTTTCCTTTCCCTTTTGCATTTTGTTTTGGTTTATCTGTGTGTTTTTTCCCCTGCCCTTTGTTGTAGGCCTGAGGGAGACTCCTGTTCGTCCTTCCTTTCTGGAGGAACAGGTAGTCTCAGTCCTGTCACTATCGCCAGGGTCTTATAGGGTGAGTTAGGACTGTAAGTACTCCTGCGCATAAATTCACCTATGTTTGAGGTCTGTTCATACTGATAGCCAGTCAGGACTGTGACTAGGGATTTGACTAGGAGGTGTCCTTCTTTCTTCCCTTGCTTTCAGGCCTTGTTCCTTGTTCCCTCTCCTTCGTCTCCTTCGTCCGGTGTGGTGTCTCCCTCCCACACACGGGCGTGATAATCTGGCAGGAAAAAATCTCTCAGTCCCATAGTACTATTAATCCCCTTTCCTCCCACACCTCCCCATGCTCACTCTCCTTTTTTGACCCTGTACCAGAGGAAGAGGTCTCGAGGCTTCTCTATTCCTCTCGCCCCACTACCTGCCTCTGTGACCCAATTCCCTCACACTTCCTCCAGTCCCTCTCCTTGCTGTCACTACTCAACTAACCAATGTATTTAACCTATTTTTTGGTATCTTTCCACTTTCTTTTAAACCTGCAGTTATGACCCCATTACTAAAAAACCTGTTGACCTGTCTTGCTATGCTAACTACCAGCCTGTCTCTAATCTCCCCTTCATCTCTAAACTATTGGAATGCCTTGTCTAATAGCATACGGTAGTAACCTAGTTTTTAAGGCTAAAAAAATACATCTTCCCATTCAGTTCAGCCTGTTATCCTGCATGTTGATCCAGGGGAAGGCAAAAAAAACCCTGTGAGGTAGAAGCCAATTTTCCTCACTTTGAGAAAGGAAATTTGTTTTCTGTCTGCTAACTCTCTCTTTGACCCACTACGATCTGGCTTCTGTACTTTACACTCAACAAAAACTGCCCTAACTAAAGTCTCCAATGATCTCCTTACGGCTAAATATAATGGTAACTAGATTCTGCAGCAGTTGACACAGTAGACCATCAAATCCTACTCAGTATGCTCCACTCTGTCGGCCCAAAAGGACACTGCTCTCTAATGATTTTCTTTCTACCTCTCTGCCTCTCTGATTGCTCTTTCTGCTTTTTATTTGCCACCTCTTTTTCTTCTTCTGCCCTTCCCCTTGCCTTTGGGGTTCCTCAGTCTTTGGTCCTTTTCTGTTTCTCTGTACACTTCCGCAACTGGACAAACCATCAGCAGAAATGGTTATTATCAGTACTATCTCTATGCTGATGATACCTCGTTATATATCTCATCCCCTGACATCGCCCCTGCACTACAAAATACCAGCAATTGTCTGTTTGCTGTCTCTAACATCATGTCCTCTCTAGTTCTAAAAATAAATATTTCTAAAACTAAATTTCTGTTTTTTCCTAACTTACCTAAATGTGATATCGCAGTGGGTGGCATGACCATGACTCCTAGGCAGCAGGCCTACTGTCTTGGGGTTCTGTTAAATTCAGACCTTTCCTTCGCATCCCATATTCAGTCCTCTGCATGTTCCTGTCACCTGCACCTCTAAAACATCTCTATTTTCTCACTATGGAGACAGCCAAAACTTTAATTGTTGCCCTGATTCATTCTCATCTGGACTACTGCAACGCACTACTGATCGGTCTCCTCCCCTCTCCAATTCATCCTGAACACAGCAGCCAGGCTCATCTTTCTATAAAACCACCTTATTATTTCCCCCGCCCTGTTCTAGTCTCTGGTCTGGTTGCCCATTCATTATAGAGTACAATTTAAACTTCTCATTCTCACCCACAAAGCTCTCCACAGTGCTGCACCACCTTGCTGCACCACCCTACATCTTTTAGCTCACCATTGTCTACCATCCTACCCGCAATGATATCAGACTGACAGTCTCCATAAACAGAACTTCCCACTCCATCTACAAAACTTTACTTATGTTTTACAAGTTCTCTGGAAGGCACTGCCCCGGACAATCAGACTGATTCCCAACATCCTCCTGCTCTTTAGGCAGGTCTACGACATTCCCTAAGATGACTCTTTTCTGGCCCCTTTTAGTATATTATACACTAGAACCTGTAACCCCCATCCAACCACAGCCCTGATACTCCACGCGCTCCAATGCACCTAGTATTTGTATTGCCTGGTGTCGTCTCATGCGGCCTTACATGTACTTCCCGATGCCATATAAAAGGTTGCAGGAACAAGTACTTATGCCTCATGTCTCACCCCTATCTCCTCATAGATTGTAAGCCCTTGCGAGCAGGGCTCTGACTCCTATTGGCAGAACTGTTGACTTTTCGATCTGTAATGTCCACTTAGTTTATACATGTTCCCTCTGAACTATAAAGCGATGTGGATTATCTTGGCACATATAAATTTGGCCTGGCTGCTGCAGCCATGATGGATTGTAGCGGAGCAGGTCTCATTACTGGCGGTGAGAAGTGATTGGGTCTGGATTAGGGTGTTAGCAGTGTCAGTAGTGAAGCCTCTGGTTCCGCTTATCTAGGGGTTAAAAATCTAACGTTATATTATATTGTTATAATGCTTTCTGGACGTAGCTTTCGGCATATGTTCCGCATTTCCAGATATCACATTCTTCATTCAGTCTCAGGTGAACTCCGAGGGGTGCCAGAAACCAATTTGAAAATCTATGAAGACGACCAGGTTTAATGTGAAGACTAACTCTCTCAGGAATGAAGAGTCATTAGAGGAGGAAATTATCCTGTAAATGCGCAGTGAATTATAAGACATTTACTTACGACACTTCTATCTTTCCTATAAGGCTCGAGATAATACCCCGCAAATCCTGACTCAGGCCTCTCACCCAGTTAAGCCAGTACTCTCTGCTCTGCACTGATGAGGGGCGATCACCCCGAAACAGCTGTCTGCAGATGAGATCCTGGCTTATTTATTATCTAAGTCATGTCTCATGGCCTGTTTTAAAGGGGTTCTGCAGTTTGTTACCACTGATGATCTGTCCTCAGGATAGATCATCAGCATGTGATCGGCCGGGGTCCGACACCCGGGACCCCCGCCAATCAGCTGTTTACCTCTGTTTACCTCTGCTAGCGCCCCGCCCAGTGACGTCACGACTTGTATCAGTGAACAGAGCTAGCAGAGGTAAACAGTGAGAAGGCCGCGGCACTCCTACAGCGCCGCGGCCTTCTCAAACAGCTGATCGGCGGGGGTCCCGGGTGTCGGACCCCGGCCGATCACATGCTGATGATCTATCCTGAGGATAGATCATCAGTGGTAACAAACTGCAGAACCCCTTTAAGAGCTGAGTTAATTTGCATCTCTTTCTTCCTAAAATTCCAGAGGAGCACGAATGGCCTATAAGTCTCCTCATGCCAAGTCACCCCAAGGAGAGATAGTACCCCCAAATCCTGACTTAGGCCTCTGACCAAGTTAAGCCAGTACTCTCTTCTCTGCACTGATAAGGGGCAAATCACCCTGAAACAGCCATCTGCAGAAGACGTGCTGACTTATTTAAAATCTCTCAAGGCCTATTGGGGAATTGGTGCACGTGTGATATTACAGAGCCCGGAGCGATGGTGCAGGGGAAAGTTGGCCCTGTCAGTCAAGGAAGAGGGGGAGGTGTCGGGTTGGGATATTGGTGTTACAGCCCCACCCACAATGCACTTAAATCCTCATTTGCATAAAGCTTATTATTACAGGAATGTTTTTTAAAAGGAAGGGTATGACTATGATGCCACCAGCCCTACAAGGTTGGTTGCTCAGTTGGGAATTGATTTGGGAGCTGTGGGCAGAGGTTGTGGGCATCTTTTTGTACTGAACTTCATGTATTATGGGCTAGAAATCACTTTTGCACTTGTTCTTTATTATAAATATTGAACCCTTTGTCTTCTGCAGTTTGCCTGTATTAGAATACATAGCAAGCTGCAGGATGCCGTTCTGTCCAAATCCATCAGGAGAGCAGGTCCCACGGCTCAGTCTCAAGTCCTGTCCTACTGTGTTCTTCTGAATGATCATCTAAGCTGGAATATGATCAAATCCTAATTGATCTATTTTTATTTGGTCATAATTCTGCCCAGCTGATCGTCCAGAAAAAGATGATGATTTTTTTGTTATGCATTTACATAGGCAAAAATGCAAAAATAAAAAGGATAAAGAGGCTAAAAGATTACATTAGTTATGTAGATCTGGTTGCTGCAAATTATTTAGCAAAAAATTACAGTGAAAATGACCTGGTCCTATTCATCCGGCTACTTTTGTATATTTTTGGTTAAAAAGGACCATATAATCAGAAAATAACAAAATGTATTACATTTTATGTTGCACATTGTCATGAACCAGCGGGTGTAAACTCATCTTGCCAGGTGTCCTACCTCCTCTAAGGGCGTTGTCTAAGTGAACCCCTCGATCTTCACAGTACCCCTGATGGTGGGGATAGACTTTCCCGAGGGGAGCACCAGGTCGCTACCTCTTGAGGAAGATTGGCACACGAGGCAGCTGGTCCAGGCGGACCAGGAGGTACCAGAGAAAGGTACCAGAGGTACAGGCGTAGTCAGCAGGCTGAGTCGTTACCAGGAGCAACGGTGCAGGAGTGAAGGATGAGGCAGAGGCGAAGTCAAACAGGCAATAGGTCAGGGCAGGCGGCACAGGTACAGGTCAGGCAATCAGGGTAAAGGCAAGGCAAGAGTCAAGGCAAGCAGGCAGGGATCAAACAGGTAGCAGAGTCCAGAAACACAAGTACGAGTCAGGAACACAAGCGGATATCCGGAGCCTTAGCAAGAAACAAGGACCTTGACATTGAGGCATCTGGCTGAGCCACTTATATATGTGCAGGAGGGCTAGGATTTATTTGCGAGGTCACATGATCCAACCCATAAAACACAGGAAGTGACGCTCGCCGGCCCTTAAGGAAATGCTGCAGGAAACAAACAGTAAGCATGCTGTGGCCAGGGCAGAAAGGAAACACTGGCAGCAGATCACCGCTGAACACGGCGCCGGGGACTGCGGCGGTAAGCAGGGGAACAGTGGTGCACAGCAGCCCCCGTTACAGACATTACTTACTAATTTATCACTAACTGTATGAAAAATTATGAAATATCCAGGATCGCACTTGCCATTAGGCGCTCCCAATAGTTGCATAGTCTCTGGTTCTTTTCATCTAGTGCAGGTTCATCTTATTATCATGAGAGGACAGGGCAACAATTAAAGGGTAACACCTTTCTTATAAAGCTGGAGGCTGATCTGTAATGGGAACAATGCTGCTTTTACCCCTTCCAGCCCTCCCTAAACTGTGAGCTCCGTGTATGTCACAGAGCATGCTCACTACTTCCTTTTATAGAAGTCAAAGCTTCCTTATGTCTAGGTATTGACTGTAATGCAGGTCATAAGCCTAAGCGGCCAGAGAATATGTGACTAATGGCATGTGATTCATCTTGTAGAGGAAGGTCAAGAACGTCTTTTCTCTAAAAATAGGATCCCGAATGTGGGATTAATTGCTTGGTCTAGTCACATGAGTACAGGAAAATGACTTTATCGAGCGAGAACAATAAAAAATATTGATCGTGACACATGTAATGAAAAAAACAACAAAAAAATAAAATAAGATTGAGCAAATAAAAAAAACATTAAAAAAATCTAAATGAACATTCATAATTATGACGAGTTAATTCACAACCCCCGTTTTACAGCAAGTAAACCAATATTATTAAAATGAAATACCCAGGATGTGACTCCAGAGGTTGGCGCCGTCCTGGACGAAGTCACATCATGGGTATTTCATTTTAATAAGGCCGCATGCACACAGCCGTTGCCCGACCATGCCCGTATTGCGGCCCGCAAACAGCAGGTCCGCATGATATGGGTATCGGCCGTGTGCACTCCGTATCACGGATGCGGACCCATTCACTTGAATAGGTCTGCAATCTATTTTTTTTTATTTGCGGACGGATGGTGCCCGTGCATTGAGGACCGCAAATTTTTATGGTATCTTATGCCAATCGCATATATGTTACTGCCCAGGTCTTCTCCTCCAGTGATCTCGCCATTTATTTCCTGCATTGTTCTCTTTAAGCTGTTTTGATTAATGTGTTCAATAAAGTAATTTCATGACTACAATGCGGACTGGCAATTTTTGAAGGTTTAATTGGATGATTTTTGCCAAAGGCGTATTTCTAGGTTATGTGGTCATATATTTTCTATATTATATATATTACTGGCTTACATTGGTTATTAGATTTGATGTATACTTGGTTTTATGCCTCATTTTAGAGAAGCCATATTGGTTCTTCTCAGCTAAGGGTACTTTCACACTTGCGTTGAAGGATTCCGTCAGGCAGTTCCGTCAAAGGAACTGCCCGACGGATCTGTTAAAACGTTTGAAAACGGATTTAATTTGCAAACGGATCCGTTTGCAGATCTGTTTGACAATTGTATTAAAATAACGGATCCGTCTTTCCGTTGTCATCCGTAAAAATTGATCCGTTATTTATTATTTTACCATTTATAAAGGTCTGTGCATGCGCAGAGTGGAAGAACAGATCCGTTAATGCGTCAATTTTCAATGTCGGATCCGCCCTTAATACATTTCAATGGAAATTAATGGCGGATCCGTCATTCCGTCAAGTGTTTCCGTATTTTTGGACGGAGATAAAAATACAACATGCTGCGCTTTTATCTGCGTCCAAAAAACGTGAAAGGACTGAACTGAAAACAAACTGATGCAAACTGAACGGATTGCTCTCCATTCAGAATGCATTAGGATAAAACTGATCAGTTTTTTTCCGTTATTGCGCCCCGAGGACGGAACTGAATGACATTTTTTTTCAGCCATGTCCTGTCTCTACAGAGGTTACGACACATATTTTAGATTCCTCACTTTTCCATCATCCTCCACCAGGTGCCCAAACATTGTTATCCTGCTGCTACCCCCGCTGTGCCCGCTTTGCTCCTCAATTCCTCCAAATACTATACGGCAGAAATAACAGTGCCATACAGATAGTCCCCCATAGTAATAGTGCTCCCAGACTCCCCACAGTAGGAACAGGAAGAGAGCCAAAACGTGACATATAGTCTTCCACTGGAAAGTGTAGTGGGCATGCTCTGTGACATGTGTAGAGGTCACTGTGCAGAGAGGGAGGAAACTGGATCAAAGCCATAAGATGACACATCGCCTTCCATTGGAAAATGTATTGAGCACGCTCAGTCACATGTGTAGTGGTCGCTGTGCAGAGAGAGTGGAGGAGGGCTTAATATCTAAACGGGAACAATGCCAAAAGACGACACATTGTTCTCTACTGGAAAGTGATGTGGGCATGCTCTGTGATGTGTAGATATCATGGTGCGGAGGGGGAGGAAGGTGGGTTTGATATTAATCAGGAACACAGCCAATAGATGATACATCGTTTTCTACTGGAAAGTGGTGTGGGCATGTGCTGCGACATGTGTAGAGGTAACTGTGCGGAGAGGGAGGTAACACAGTAACATAGTATATAAGACTGAAAAAGGACATTTGTCCATCCAGTTCGGCCTGTTTCCTACAAGTTGATCCAGAGGAAGGCAAAAAACCCCTGTGAAGTAGAAGCCAATTTCCTCACTCAGGTTGCTGTCATCAACTCTGATTACAGGCTGTCTGTGCTATCATGTCAGACCAGCCTGATAATGCCTTATTATAGGATCGGATGTATAGTCCGAAACTTACATTTATTATAGCAATTAGCTTTCAGGGGCGCTGTCCTGCTCCTAGCGGCTGCCTCGGTAACTGCTGGCACGCTTCACACTTGATAGTGCAGGGCGGCGATCCTCCTGCACTGCCTCGCTCTGAGATCGCTGCAGCCGCCGCTGAGCTCGGGCGCAGGCGCGGTGAGCAGAGGACGCTGGTGCCTGCTGTCCTCTGCTCACCGCGCCTGCGCCGAATACAGAGCGGCGGCGCGATTTCAGAACGAGACAGTGCAGGAGGATCGCTGCCCTGCACTGTCAATCAAAGTGTGAAGGGGCGTGCCAGCAGGTTGCCGGACGGAGCCGCTAGGAGCAGGGCAACGCCCCCCCTGCTCCTAGAGGCTAATTTACATATAATAAATGTAAGTTTTTCGGACTATATATACATCCGATTTTTATAATAAGGACATTATCAGGCTGGTCTGACATTAGCACATAGCTAATGTCAGACAGCTTATAATGTCAAAAGTTGGTGACAGAAACCCTTTAAGGGGAAACAATTCCTTCCCGACTCCAATCAGGCAATCAGAATAACTCCCAGGATCCACGACCCCTCTCTAGTAGGTGTACCCTGTAATATTATTACACTCCAGAAATACATCCAGGCCCCTCTTGAATTCCTTTATTGTACTCACCATCACCACCTCCTCAGGCAGAGAGCTCCATAGTCTCACTGCTCTTACAGTGAAGAATCCTTTTCTATGTTTGTGTACAAACCTTCTTTCCTCCAGACGCAGAGGATGTCCCCTCGTCACAGTCACAGTCCTGGGGATAAATAGATGATGGGAGAGATCTCTGTACTGACCCCTGATATATTTATGCATAGTTATTAGATCTCCCCTCAGTCGTCTTTTTTCTAAAGTGAATAACCCTAATTTTGATAACCTTTTAGGATATTGTAGATCCCTCATTCCAGTTATTACTTTAGTTGCCCTCCTCTGAACCCTCTCCAGTTCTGCTATGTCTGCCTTGTTCACAGGAGCCCAGAACTGTACACAGTACTTCATGTGTGGTCTGACGAGTGATTTGTAAAGTGGTAGGACTATGTACTCATCACGGGCATCTATGCCTCTTTTGATGCAACCCATTATCTTATTGGCCTTGGCAGTAGCTGCCTGACACTGGTTTTTGCAGCTTAATTTGCTGTTTATTAAAATTCCTAGATCCTTTTCCATGTTAGTGTTACTGAGTGTTTTACCATTTAGTATGTACAGGTGACTTGCATTATTCCTTCCCATGTGCATAACTTTACATTTGTCAGTGTTAAACCTCATCTGCCCAAGCCTCCAATCTATCCAGATCCCTCTGTAGCAGAAAACTGTCCTCTTCAGTGTTAATTACTTTACACAGTTTAGTGTCATCTGCAAAAATAGATATTTTACTGTGCAGGCCTTCTACAAGATCATTAATAAATATATTGAAGAGAATAGGGCCCAATACTGACCCCTGAGGTACCCCACTAGTGACAGTGACCCAATCTGAGCTTGTACCGTTAATAACCACCCTCTGTTTTCTGTCACTCAGCCAGTTACTTACCCACATACAGACAGTACTCCCAGTCCGAGCATCCTCATTTTATATACTAACCTTTTATGAGGTACGGTGTCAAATGCTTTGGAGAAGTCCAGATATACGACATCCATTGATTCGCCGCTGTCAAGTCTAGAACTTATCTCCTCATAGAAGCTGATTAAATTCGTTTGGCAAGACCGATCCCTCATGAAGCCATGCTGATATGGCGTTATTTGCTTATTTTCATTGAGATACTCCAAAATAGCATCTCTTAGAAACCCTTCAAACAGTTTACGAACAATAGATGTTAAACTTACCGGCCTATAATTTCCAGGCTCTGTTTTTGGACCCTTTTTGAATATTGGCACCACATATGCTATGCGCCAATCCTGTGGAACATTCCCTGTCAGTATAGAGTCCGTAAAAATCAGAAATAAAAGTCTGGCTATGACATTACTTAATTCCCTTAGGTGAAGGGCTTAATATCTAAACAGGAACAAAGCCAAAACACGACACATTGTCCTCTACTGGAAAGTGATGTGAGCATGCTCTGTGATGTGTAGAGAGAAAGGTATTTAGGGGGAAGAGGTGGGTTTAATCTTAATCAGGAACACAGCCAATAGTTGACATGTCATCTTCTACTGGAAAGTGGTGTGGGCATGCTCAGTGAGGTGTAGAGGTCATGATGCGGAGGGGGACAAGGAGGGTTTTATAATATTTAAAAACAAAGCCAAAAGATGATACATTGTCTTCTACTGGAAAGTGATGTGGGCATGCTCTGTGACATGTGTAGAGGTCACTGTGCAGAGATGGGACAAGGTTAAAATCAACATTGTAACATTGCCAACATTTTACTGTTTTTTCTCTCTCTTTTCAGTATAATGGTGGGCGCTGTATGGCACAGGCCAGCAGGGCTTCAAAGCACAGTGGGAGTTGTAAATGGCGGGGCAGGCTCAACTTAGGCAGCGCCCAGGCTAGCATTTTGGCTCTGCGGAGGTGTGATTTGATGCTTCGAGCTCCAATGCAAAGTTTGTAAAAGGTCGCCACCTACCATGTGCCACTTATAATACTGGTGTTATCTTATGTGGCGAAGGAACCATGCAGCTCCTGCAGGCACCAGGGTCGGGGTAGCCTGACACCTCCACATCCCTTATAGACCCGGTGCAATGGTGAGGAGGACACAGCCAGGGAAAGGGCTTTTTTAACTCGATATGTTGCTCAACATCCTTTGTGCATTAGGTTTTTTGTTCCTTTTTTATATACATATTTTTAATGATGTTTGTCATCATTTTACATCTTAGTTTGTCACAGACAGTGCTGGGCAGGCTTCATTAAGAGGCTGAAGCTTCCTGAAGGCAAGATTCTAAAATAACTTTCTGAAGACGATGATAAGAATGAACGACTTTCCTTGTGTTTAGTTTTCACTTCATTTATTTTAATAGACAGCAGCTGGTCAAGGTACACATAGAGTTGTCAGCCTGATGTATGAATGTGTCAGGACTGCTCCACCGACTTGTCATACGCAGGACAGATACAGCGGTGACTGTAACAACTTCTGATGTCTTCCCTGTATTGTCCCTTCATGTACATCAATTGCAAACCAAGAGAAATGGCTCCGAGAGATACATGATGGCAAAAAAAATTTGCTTTTATGGCATCAGTATTTTCCATGCTGGACCTTTAACATGCAACTAAAATAGAAGGTTCTGTTTTTGGACTTATCCTTTAAATCTTCAGGAGAATATCTCTTACCCTTAGAGCTCTTTGTGAGGGCAGACAATGCCGGGAGCTCACAGCAACCTGCAGAACGTCTGTATCCAGGGATATATATAGACAGCTGAAAATATGAGATTGTTCTCTGCATCCTTGAGTGACTGACACTGGGAGCTGAGACGTCACCGAGAAGCTAAAAAAGAGCTATCTATCTATATTGTCTATCTATAGCAAAAAGCCAGCGGTCGCAAGGAGTTAAAAAGCAAAAGTTCACCCAAAGCAAATGCAATGTTTCAGCTTTAGAGCAGTTCTAAAGGAAAATCTCAGCTATTTTTATCTACTTGGATCTTGAGTCAAGTAACCTTGGGCTTGCACCTCTTTTTAGTCATTGACTGGTGCTATCTATCTATCTATCTATCTATCTTATATCTGTCTATCTATCTATCTATCTATCTAATATATATTTATTATCTTTCTATCTATCTAAATTCAAATAAGCTTTATTGGCAGGACTAAATACATTTTAGCATTGCCAAAGCAAGAGGGAAATAATCGGGTAGGGTTGGGGGATGGGGATACATCCAGGGTGGGGATATAGGAGTCCATGTTACATCAGGCTCCTCTCAGTCTATGGCAGGCAGTAATATATTGTGCTGCTATGGCCGCCGTGTTCTCCTCTTCCCCCAGCAGTATGGAGAGTCTCTCTTTCTCCTCCATGGAGTTGAAGTCTGGGCAGAGATCAGACTTCGCTGCCATACAGAAAGATTGGGGAGATGATGCTAGCAAAGATTTTAAGCCAGACGGTCACTGGTGCTTTGAGATGATACAGATGCCTTCTGATGGCACAAAAGGTTTTGCATGCCTTGTCTTTCAATGTCTCTTTGGCTTTCTTAAAGCTCCCTGACTGGCTAATCTCTAGTCCCAGGAAGGTGTTACCTGTCGGTTTCTGAAAGTGGGCATTTGTTTAGCAGGAAGGGAGGATACCAGGCTGGTTTTTGGTTTCTCTTCTGGAACACCATGATATTGTTGTTTTTTCCAGATTGATGGGCGATGTCCAGGTGGTGCTGAATTTCTCCAGAAGCTCCAGGTTATCTTGGAGACCTTTCTTAGTTGGTGACAGTAGCAGAAGATCATCTGCATAAAGCAGAAACTTCACCTGGGAGTCATGGAGGGTGAGACCTGGTCCTGAGGAGGAATCCAGAGCCACCACCAACCTTTTAAGGTAGATGTTGATGAGCGTTGGGCTGAGGCTGCAGCCCTGTCTGACTCCTCGGCTCTGCCGGAAATAAGCCGCTCTTCTCCTATTTACCTTCACGCTGCGTCTATTCTCAGTGTAGGAACTTCTAATGACATCATATGTTTTTCCTCCTATTCCACTTTCCAGAAGTTTGAAGAATAGGCTCGGGTGCCACACTGAGTCAAAGGCCTTCTTAAAGTCCACAAAACAGGCATAGATATTTCCATGCTTTATATTGTGGACGTGGCTCCTGATGAGGCTGCACAGAGTATAGATGTGGTCCAGAGTGCGGTGGTTTCTGGCATGAATCATGCTTGGCCTTTGCTGAGGGCATTGTGCTGGGTGAGGAAGCTGAGGATCCTCTTATTTAGGACGCTGTTATAGAGTTTCCCCAGGTTGCTGTTGAAACATATCCCTCTATATTTGGCTCGTACCTTTCTCCGCTCTTGTGTATGGGTGTTATGAGGCTTTGGTTCCAGCTCTGGGGGAAGTAGCCCACACTCAGCACAACATTAAAGAGTTTTGCTATTGCGGCCTGGATACCTAACAGGCTGTATTTTTCATTTCTGGGAGAATCCCATCTGGGCCCCTTTATCAATGAGATCTTCTCTGTTATCTCCTACAGTGTGATTGCTGTATCCAGAGGGTTTTGGAAATCTTTTATTTTTTTCTTCCTATCCTTCAGTTTGTTCATGTTGTCTTTTTATACTGGGCATTGGTCCTCCTTTGGGATGTCTTTGTACAGGTCCTTGATGTACTGGAGCCAGATGTTGCCATTTTGGATGTAAAGGTTATTGTTCTTACAGTTTGTTCCCATCTGGTTTCCTAGTTCCCAGAAGAAGTTGTCCTGGAGGGCAGTGCGGCCTCAAAGTCTCTATGTGTCATGGTGCTCCTACCTGGATACTGCTGGACCCCAGGCTTTGTTTCCGATGCAATAAATAGGGGAAATTATTGAGGGATTTGAAAGAAAGATTGAGTCTAGACCCTGTATGTAGTTGAATAGCAGCTTTACTTGAATAAACGTTCATAAGAAACAGTCTTCAAGCTTTGTCTTCGTCCCAGCAGGCTTTAGCATTAAACTGACAGGCAAACTCAACTCTGCTATATCTTTCTCTTTGACTCTGTTGTACTGACAAGCATAAATAGTATCTTTGCTTTCTTCTTGATGCTGAACTTTCTCTCTGTAGTCTGACTCTAGGTTATGCCAGGGAACTTTCCTCCTGGCTCCTGAGGCTTCAAGCTTTGGCCTCCATGGTCAGCAGAGCTTAAGGTGCTCTAGCTGGCATGGGCACGTCCAGCAGAGACATGCCCCTGCACACTCTTCCCCTAGCTGGGGGTCAACTAGACTGCCTAGAAACTGGTCCCCATCCTTCCTACAGGAAGTATGTCTATATTAAATTATCCAGCTCACCTTTGTACGCATGTGAAATAGCATTATCCCATTAAGGTCAGTGCTCGGACTGGTGAGATCCCAGGCGTATCCAAGACAATAAACACGTCCAGCACTTTTCCTTTATTGAATACAGTACAAAAAATTCATTTGTGCAGCAAGAGAATCCCAATCTCCTAACGTGGGTCTGCAGAGGATCGTCTACACGTTTCGAGCACACCTGCTCTTAATCGTGACTCGATTTAGAGCAGGTGTGCTCGAAACGCGTAGACGATCCTCTGCAGACCCACGTTAGGAGGTTGGGATTCTCTTGCTGCACAAATTAATATTTTGTACTGTATTCAATAAGGAACCAAGAAAAATATTTTTGAAAAGTGCTGGATGTGTTTATTGTCTAGGAAGTATCTCTAGCCCACTTCTCTCCAGAGGGGGGTTAGAATGGAATGGTAAGTTCCATTCTATCTAAGATAGCTCTGCCATATTTGATGCCACCTGCTGGTGAACGCGGCATATTATATGAATATAACAGTTGCATAAAGATATTATAGATGCACATTGTGGGGGGCCTGGACAAGAATACATAAGATTACATTATATTAGCCCATTAGAGATAGCAGGGTGCAGTAGTGGTAACATCACTCTGGGGTGTTACATACCCCCTTACTTAAAACCAAGACACCCTTGGCTTGTGCTTAGGCTATGCTGTAAGGGTACCCAAGGAAAGTTAGAGTGGTGATTTAGACTATATACTATTACTGACTGATAAAGCAATGGCTACCACTAGGTCTCTGCCCGTATAAGTAGGGTGTCTATTTACTGTTTCCCTCTCGGTATAAACCAGAGAACCAAAGAGCCTACAGCAAGCAATGATTCCTGACTTTCTTTTGTGTGTACTGGATCCTAGTGCCAAAGAAAGCACCGGGGGAGTCTTTACTCTGTTATCCCACCACTATGCAGTAAAAGCCTGCAAATATAAGGGTGGATTCATCCTGTATTCCCTTCCAAACAACAAGGCCTAATCAGGCTTTACACTTTGTCACCTTGATATCTGAACTAATAGCTTTTCACACATTTTTTCATAAGACAGTGCACAGTACTTTAAGGCACCTAGAACTAAGAGGAGGAGCCAGCCCACCTTCCATAGCTCCCATGAGGGCTAATCCCCTCTTAACTCACATTTTTAGCAGCGGGGTTCTTCAGTGCTAAGGTTCCGTGTATGAGTATTTTCACCTTCTTGATCTACTTATACTGGCAGGAGTCAAGGCGAGGTCTAGGGATTCCTAGGAGGTCACCATCCCTCTCCCTTAGCTTTGAGGCCTAGACTCCGGTCTATTCCTTCTGTGTGTTTTCCTTTCCACATTACCCATGAGATTATCAACCACAAAAAAAGTCATTTTATTTGTGTCATTGCAGCGATGGATACTGTTTCTGCACTGGTCGAGAGGCCACAGGCGGCGGCTTCAAGCAGCTGGAACAAAGTCTGCCCTGAACCTAAGGTCCCTCTCCCGGATAGGTTTTTCGGGGGAAGTGACAACTTTATTTGGTTCAGGGAGTTGTGCAAACCATATTTTAGACTACGTCCTAACTCTTCTGGGGACGAGAGTCAAAGAGTGGGGATTATTATGTTGTTACTGAAAGGTGACGATCAGTCTTGGGCTTTTTCTTTGTCGACCGGATCACAATCCCTACGGTCGGTAGATTAATTTTTCAGAGCTCTGTGGCTTATCTACGATGACCCAGATCTGGTCTCCCTGGTCGAGACTAAGTTGCGTGGCTTATGGCAGGGAGAGTGTTCTGCGGAGTCCAATGCTGTAAATTTAGGAGATGGGCAACTGATACTGAGTGGAATAAGCCAGCCCTCCGTAGTCGATTCTGTCAAGGGTTATCCGAGAACCTGAAGGACACCTTGGCATTTCACGAATATCCAGAGTCATTGGAGGCAGCCATGTCTCTGGCTGTACGTATTGACAGACGCCTGAAGGGGAGATCTAAGGTTCCTCTCACTCAGGACGCACTATCATATGGGGAAGCGGCCTCTTCCGATATTTTGGGTATGGAGGCACTTGAGCTCATGTCTGATGAGCCAATGCAGTTTGGGAAAGTCATTCCTGGACCTGGTGATAAAAACGTTAGGGTTAAGAAAATACTCTGCTTTTTCTGTGGTAAAGGGAGACATTTTGTTAACGTATCTCCTCATGTTAAACATTAAGGTGAAAAAGAGAGAAAGAAAACTAATGTGTTTAGTCCTCTTCTCACTCTTGGTAGTGTGGGTGGGGAATCTGAGAATGTACTTTTGTCATTTACCGGTAGTACCCCATTTCTCCTGCCTGCCAAGTTGGCTCTAGACTCCAAAACTGTGGGAATAGAAGTATTTATTGACAGTGGGGCAGGGGTTAACCTAGTTGATGGCCAGTTCGTCCATATGCATGGTTTGACAACAAGCACATTAGACAAAAATATTTTGGTGTTTGTGATTGATTCCGCCCCACTCTCACAAAAGTGTTTGTCACAAATGGTGCAGGACATTCGCCTTAGGCCTCATGCACACGAACGTATTTTGGGTCCTCGGGAGCAGACCCATTCACTTTAATGGGGCCGCAAAAAATGCGGACAGCACGCGGAACAGCTTCCGTGTGCATGAGGCCTAAAGGTGGGAGATTCTCATCAATAATCCATTTCGTATATTGTGCTAGAGGATCTGCCTGCTCCTCTGGTGCTAGGTTTACCGTCAATACCAAACATAACCCTACTATCGATTGGCAAGCGAGACAGATAGTTGCATAGACAACTGTCTTAGCACGTCGCTTTCTGTTGTAACCACTAAAATAATACCTTCTTTTATTTCTAATTTTTCTGATGTATTCTTTGAAAGTGCAAACAAGGAGTTACCGCCACATCGGGAGTATAATTGCCCTGTCAACCTTATTCCCGGAGCTAGGTTGCCCAAGTCTCGGTTGCATAATCTTTCTGAACCCGAAAGAGTAGCCATGCGAGAATATATATATATTAGATCATCGAAATCTCGAGTGGCTGCAGGGTTCTTCTTTGTTAAAAAAAAGGACGGAACTCTTAGGCCATGTTTGGACTTCCGTGAGCTTAATCGCATTACTGTCCGTGATCCCTATCCCCTTCCTTTGATCCCAGATTTGTTCAATCAGATTGTCAGTGCCAAGGTGTACTCTAAATTGGATTTGAGGGGGGCATATAATCTGGTAAGGCTCAAGGAGGGGGACGAATGTAAGACGGCCTTTAATACCCCTGAAGGTCATTTTGAGAATTTGGTCATGCCTTTGGGTTGATCAATGCTTCTGCTGTTTTTCAACATTTTATTAATGACATCTTTCATCATCTAGTGGGCAGGTTTGTGGTGGTGTATCTGGATGATATTTTAATTTATTCCCCTGACAAGGAGATGCATCAGGATCACGTGATACAGGTCTTACAGATCCTAAGGGAGAATAAATTGTATGCTAAGATGGAGAAGTATGTATTTGCAGTTCCGGAAGTGCAATTCCTGGGTTACCTACTCTCATCTTCGGGTTTTCGCATGGATCCGGAAAAAGTCTGTGCTGTGTTGGACTGGGATCGACCCGAAAATCTCAAAGCGCTCATGCGATTTTTGGGGTTCACCAACTACTACCATAAATTTATCTTGAATTACTCGACTGTTGTTAAACCATTAACAGATATGACTAAGAAAGGTGCGGATTTCTCAGTCTGGTCTGATGAGGCAATACATGCCTTTTCAGCAGTAAAGGAATGTTTTGCTTCTGCTCCTATACCGGTGCAACTTGATGTGTCACAGACATTCATTGTGGAAGTTGACGCATCTGAGGTAGAGGTTGGAGCAGTCTTGTTGCAGGGTTTTTCTCCTAGCAAATGGTGCCCATGTGCTTTTATCTCTAAAAAAAAACTCTCTACTGCTAAAAGAAATTATGATGTAGGTCAGGGATGCTCAACCTGCGGCCCTCCAGCTGTTGTAAAACTACAACTCCCACGATGCCCTTCTGTAGGATGATAGCTGTAGGCTGTCAGGGAATGATAGGAGTTGTAGTTTTGCAACAGCTGGAGGGCCGCAGGTTGAGCATGCCTGATGTAGGTAATAGAGAGTTGCCGGCCATTAAGTTGGCTTTTTAGGAATGGCATCATTGGTTGGAAGGAGCGATTCATCCCATTACGGTAATTACTGATCACAAAAATCTGGCTTATCTGGAGTCAGCTAAACGTCTGAACCCAAGGCAGGCCACATGGTTGTTGTTTTTTACCAGAGTTAATTTTGTTGTCACCTATCACCCTGGGGTTAAGAACCTCCAAGCGGATGCTTTGTTGTGTAGCTTTCCCTGGGGAGGGGGGAGGGGGGGGTTGATTCGGAGGATCCTGGCCCGATATTAGCTGATGGGGTGGTTGTATCCACCCTTTATCCTGAACTTGAGGCAGAGGTGTTGGAGGCCCAGGGAGATGCCCCTGAATCTGGTCCTCCAGGGAAGTTGTTTGTTCCTTTGGAACTATGGCACAAGGTGTTTGAAGAACATTACAGTACTATTCTTACGGGACACCATGGGAGCAGATCCATGGTTCATATCATTTCCCGGAGATTCTGGTGGCCAGGGTTGCGTAAATGTATTGAGGGCTATGTGTCAGCTTGTGAGACTTGTGCATGTGCCAAGGTGACACATACTCGGCCTTCAGGATCTCTACTTCCCTTGTCTATCCCGTCCCGACCGTGGACTCTTTTGTCCGTGAACTTTATCACAGATTTGCCTAATTCCTCAGGGAAAACTGTGATTCTGGTGGTTGTTGATCACTTTAACAAGATGTCGCACTTTATAGCATTATCAGGTCTATCTAATGCTAAAACTCTCGCACAAGTGTTTGTTGATAACATCGTGGAACTACAAGGTATCCCCTCCGATGTGGTGTCTGATGGTTTGTTTCCGAATTCTGGAAGGTGTTCTGTACTTGCCTTGGGGTCCAATTGTCCTTCACTTTGGCTTTTCATCCTCAGTCGAACGGACAGACTGAACACACTAACCAGAATCTGGAGACTAATTTGAGATGTTTTGTCTCGGAGACTCAGGAGGAGTGGTCTTCATTTTTGTCTTTGACTGAGTTTGCCATAAATAACCGTAGACAGGAGTCCACTGATCGCCGTTTTTTGGAGCATATTGGTTCCATCCGCAGTTTGGTACATTTTCTGGTATTGAGACTTCTGGTATACCGGAAGCAGAAAGATTTTCCTCTTCGTTGTGTGTGATCTATTTGGCGGAAATTTCAAAACAATTTTTAAAAAATGGGCAAGAAGTATAAATGTATGGCTGATAAGAAACGTATGAGTGGTCTGGACCTGAGAGTGTGTGATTCTGTGTGGCTGTCCACAAGAAACCTTGGGCCAAGGTTTATTGGGCCATATAAAATCTCTGCCATTATTAATCTGTTTGCTTTTCGTCTTGAACTTCCGCAGGCTTTAAAAATTCATAAGGCTTTTCACAATTCATTGCTGAAAAGATATGTCGAACCTGCTGAACCGTCCTCCTTATCTCCTGCTCCTGTCTTGGTGGACGGTAATCTTGAATTTCAGATTGCCAGGATAGTGAACTCACAAATTCTCCGTAGATCTCTCTAGTATCTTGTACACTGGAAAGGTTACGGTCCAGAGGAAGAGAATGTGGGTTCCTGCGACTGTCGTTAATGCCAGTCGCCTTGTGATGGCCATTTACAGGGCGCATCCTGATAAAGTTGGCCCTGGGTGTCCGGAGGTCACCCATAGGGGGTGGGGGGTGTACTGTCACGGACCCTCCCATGACAGAGGTGAGAAGATCTGAGAGACTGGCGGCACATGAGGGTATCTGACAGTCTCTCTGTTTTCATCTTGCAGTGTTGTTGTTTGGTAATGACCAAACCTCTTGTCAGGTGCGGCTTGTGGGTCATTACTGAGACTCTGACTAGTTCTGACTCACACTGCTTACCATGCGGTTGATATTTCCTGCTGGAGTTGGTTGAGATTGTGTGTTGTTCCTTTGGATCTCCTGCTCCTCCATTCTTCCTTAAGCTAAATGCATTTTGTTTTGCTTCAAGCTTTGGCCTCCATGGCCAGCAGAGCTTAAGGTGCTCTGGCTGGCATGGGCATGTTCAGCAGAGACATGCCCCTGCACACCCTTCCCCTAGCTGGGGGTCAAAGATAAAGATATTATAGATGCACATTGTGGAGGGCCTGGACAAAAGTACATAAGATTACATTATATTAGCCCATTAGAGAGAGTAGCAAGGTGCAGTAGTGGTAACACCACTCCTCTGGGGTGATACATATCTATCATTGATTATCTATCTATCTATAATTATCTATCTATCTATCATTGATTATCTATCTATCTATCTATCTATCTATCTATAATTGATTATCTATCTATCTATTTATCTATCAATCATCTATCTATCCATCTATCTAACTAACTAACTAACTAACTAACTAACCTCTATCTATCTATCTATCTATCTATCTATCTAATAGATAGATAGATAGATAGATGTTAGCTATCTATCTATCTATCTATCTATCTATCATTGAGCATCTATCTAATAGAAAAAGTATCAGCACAGAAAATGAAGTAAAAAGAGGGGGGGGGGGTGATTCGGAGGATCCTGGCCCGATATTAGCTGATGGGGTGGTTAAAAAAAATGAGGAGCTTGACTTAAGAATCCAACTGGACAAAACTATTTATAAAGGGCAGCACTCTGCAAAAATAAAATAAAGTTATTTTGTTTACCCAAAATGGTTGCAATCTTTCAACACAACAATTCAGCTCTAGTATTGAGCTGAAACATCACAGCCGTTTTTGCTTGAATAAAATAACATGCTGCCCTTTTAAACAGTCTTTATCTATCATCTATCTATCTATCTATCTATCTATCTAATAATTATCTTTCTATTACTTCGAGCAGCAGGTAAATTCAGGCCCGCTCACTATATTCCATATAACAAGATACTATGAAGCAGCCCTCAGACTTATAAATAAGAATTCACCCAATGACTTTGATTGGATTTATGGCTAATGGAGATTTCTAATGATTGAGAAGAGAATAGAAGAAGACATTTCCACTGTAACAAGATTGTAATAGATAAAAAGGGCCAATATACAGAAAGGGTCCTTTAACATCATACTTGCTGTATCTTTCTGGAATGTCCTGAAGGCTCCTGGAAAAAGGGGAGGCCTCTGAGATGCCAGAATACAAGGAGGGCTGTTTTCTCCTGGAAAGCCCTGTTTTGCACTGTTATATGGACAGTGTATGGTGGCATTGTTCGGATATTGCATGTTTGCGTTGTTTGAGGACTATATAGCATTCTTTTTGTGGTGGTATTATTTTAGGCACTGTCTAGCAGTATTATTTATGATGGTTGTTGTAGTATAGCGTAGCCTGTTTGTATCAGGATTAGGGCTCATTCAGACGGTCGTATGCTGTCCGCAAAAATGCAGATCCGTTTTTTGCAGATTAGATGCTGTCCTATTCACTTCTATGGGGCCCCTTTCTTCCATTGCATGGCTGAGCAAAAAAAAATGAAACATGTCCTATACTTGTCAGTGAAAATCAGGACATGGCCCTATTGAAGTCTATGGATCATCAAAAAACTAAATGAAATACATTTTTTGCGGATATGCTGAACTGTCCGCAAAAAAACGGATCCGCATTTTTGCGCACAGCATACGGCCCTGAATGAGCACTTATTCTCTCTTTCCCTCGGGCCCACCTCCAGCTCATGCTTCTTGATTTATAAGACATTATTGCATTTTATCTTTACCTTTATGACAGCATTTTTCTGTCACCGTGTATCAGTGATCCGGGAAAGGACCTGTTTTCATGTGTGATACCTTTAGGGTTGAGTTACTCTTTGCACATAACATACAGGGGTCGTTTTTGAGTTTTAAATTTAATAAATACAAGTGAATTTCTTTATAGTTTTTTACAAGCTCTGCATATTTTTGCAGAGATTTTCCGCTCACTTTTGCGGTCGTGTATGGCGGAGTCAGCAGAAGTGAAATAAAGTGAAGTATTCAGCATTTTACATTCAGCAGGGCTCACAAATATTAGCCTGCTGTCACATTAGTTATGAATGACACCGTTTTATCTCGTCCCTGTTGCTAGGCAACGAGGTTCCGCGCAGTGACACTTACGGTTAGTTTTCCACGGCATGAATTTATGAAGAGAAGGTAATTGGAAAAGTCTTGGTGGATTTGAGGTATTTTATAGAGACGGATATTTGTCAAACAGCAAAAAGCATCAAAAAGTATTTACAGTGTTAACCTCTTAGAGAATTCGGGACTTCATTACTGTTTTTTTAGCAAAACTAATTGACAGTGGAGGTCATCGTGGTGTCCCCTTTAAACCATCCCTAGTGGGTAACCGGGAAACCCCGAAACGGCTGTGTCTAAGAGAAACATGGCCGCTATCTTCCCAAAAAAGCATCACATCTGTTTACAAGTTATATAGTTCCCAACAGTCCCCAATTTGCCGGGGTCCCAATTCGTATAGACAGTTTCAGTAAATTCGGGCTGTCCAATGCTGGGCATCATAGGTGTGGGGCTGTTTACCCAACTGGGGCCCCCTCCCTACCGAACGGCTCCCTTGATCTCTGGGTAGATGAGCCATTTGGGCCCCTGGAGTGCAGTGCAATTGACTACAGCATGTCTGTGATTGGCATTATTACCGATCACAGACAGTGCCACTGTCTGTTTGCGGTGCAAAACAGCAGGCACTTGACGGCTATGAAGTCCACTTAGAAGCTGAGCGGGCACCATGTTTAAATAGAGTTGGCGGGAGACTGGGATCTCGCGTCCCTGATTTCTTTTTTTGTTTTTGGTCATGTTGATTTTGAATTGTGCAAAACTCATTAAACATATTAAAAAAAATGCAAAAAGTTGAAAACCCCCTTTAAGGTGGAGCTGTCACCTCTGCTGACATGTCTGTTCTAGGAACTACTTGTGCAGTGCGCTCAGGAAAGAGGACGGGAGTGGTAGTAGCAGTGATGGAGGTAGTAGTTACTGACAGTTGCGGTCCTCACTCTATTGCTACCTAGGGCCGTTCAGTGATGGAAAGGGGGCACCTTTACTTCCTTTCTAGTCACTCCCTGGTTTTGGGCTCCTGCTTGGTGTTAGGTTAGGTACCCTTGGTGTTAATCCATCTTGAGGTGCAAGGAAGGGTTCTCAAATAGAGAGAACAGGCACATAATACAATACTGCAGCTATGCAGGTGTTGGTACTGGCAAAGAGGAGTCCAATGTTATAACCAAGAACAGTTCTTTACTGCAGTATAGGCAATGGATACAACTGGCAAATACACAGTTTCATGCTAATAGTCCCACAGCGTTGCATAGGTGGCTTTCTCAAGGCTGTGTGTAGGGGGTTCAAACAGCATAAAGTTCCCCCAACGTCCCTTTTACAGATAACCAATGCCATCGCAACTCGGCAAAGAGGTGCACTCTTCCTCTTACATGCTCTATATATCAGTATTTTTCCACAGTATCCTTAGTGGGATGCAGTCTTGCCAACAGATGGCCAGTCTGTACTCTTTGGTATGCTAAGGGCCCTGAGGTTTATAACCCTAACCAAAATGCAGGGAAGTCTATAGCCAAAGTTCATCTGTTTTTACCTTATGAGACCACTAAAGTTTCTGTTGTCGCCAGCAGTTTTCTTTCTCAGGGGCTGATAAAAATGCTGCTTCTTTGCTTGCTGCTATTAGTTCACAGGACAGGAGTTTCCTGCTAAACTCTGCTCTTTTGCTGCTCACAGCCTACACAGGACTCAGACCTTTAGAAGAAGTGGGGCGACGGCTACCCGCTAATTACAGTTACTAATGGTCTTGCTGGCCAATCACTGTAACTCCCACCTCCCCATACACAGCCTTTGAGAGATTAGGTGCATACAGACATCACATTAGCCTCTCATGCTGTAACATTTCTGGTGCATCTATTCATATGTCTCTGTGTTGTACCATTCCTCTGTTATTCCTGCCACAAAAAGTAATGAATTGTCAGCAGTCTGCAATAAAGGTCCAGATGGGTGACATCAGTTGGGGAGGGGAAGGGGTGCTCCTGAAGTCTCACACTGGAAGAAGTGGATAGTGTCAGACTGTGCAGGGACACCCCCCCAGTTGGTAACACCATCTGGACCTTCATTACAGACTGATAGTAATTCATTCAGAACTTCAAGCAGTAATAATAGAGGAATGGGATAACAGAGCGTCATAAGAACAGATGCTCCAGAATTGTTATTACACGGTGAGTGCAAGTAGTTACTGAAACTGGTTTAGTATTTTATTAGTGGTTTATTATTTCTTAGAGGTTGTGGTTATTACTAACTGCGATAATTAAACTCACTGTGGGAGAGTACTGACAAAGTACACGGCGCTCTTCACGTTATACTGCTGCTAATAGCAAAAAACACAAATCAAAATTCCGGCCACTGAGAAAACCCGAATCGATTCACATGAAAGGATTGCCGTGAATGTGATTGAAGAGAATGTGCTCCGGCTATTTAGTGAGATTTCAGCCGCCATATGTGCAAAGCATAATGCAGATCCAAACCGACCCCGGGCATTGCTCTGATCTTCATAAAATAAGAATTTTCTTTCCAGAATCTTGAAAGCCATTGCTGTGGGTTACGTGGAATTGCGTTAATCACGAAGGAGAGGAACGCTTATTTACCTGCTGGCCCGAGATCTAACGCCCTAAATAATGGCTTCAACTAAATGCAAAGTAGCTTAATATTGCTCCTTCTAGTAGAAACCTCCACTGCTGCTCTTCAGAGGTAGTTTTACAGTTCGGAGACTTGAAAAGATTATGGATTTAGGGATTATGATGACACAGCTCTGGCTGCGTGAAATACATTATGACAGGAGAGTGGATACATTACTAATACGCTAAAGTCTGATGTGTCCTGTATGGCGCCATTCTGTACTCGCCAGCTGTAGGCACTCCTCGTGCCGTCTTATGATAAGTCACTGTCAGCCCCTGGCTGGCACTTAAAGAATGCTTTTCAGCAGGATCCACCCTTAAAGGGCACCTTTTAGCAGGATCAAACCAGGCATACTACCTGGTAGGTTTGATCCTGCTCGTTAAAACGATGCCTGTCTTGTGAAAATCGGTTGAGAAAGAAGGGGTTCAGTGCACTAGTAATTTTTTTTTATTTTTTTTTTGGGGGGGGGGGGGAATTGACCTTTTTATTAATAAACCTTATTTATATAGTGGCAACATATTACGCAGCATTTTACAATTCAAAGGGTTAATTTGAATGAATGAATTATCGTATTTTTCACTTTAAAAAACACCTTTTTCCCCCCAAAGTTGGGGGGGGGGGAATTGGCAGTGGGTCTTATAAAGCGATTACTAATGAGTGCTTCCATTATGGAAGAGGTAAATTCATTTATTTTATGTCTGATCTGAGGTCTGATACAGCTTGGGGGTCTGATTGGGGGCGGGGTGAGGTCTGGTAAAGTTTAGGGGTCTGATACAGCTTGGGGGTCTCATCTGAGGTCTGATAAAGATTAGGGAATCTGAACTGAGGTCTGATGAAGACTAGGGGCGTCATATATGAGGTCTGATGAAGACTAGGGGCGTCATATATGAGGTCTGATGAAGACTAGGGGCGTCATATATGAGGTCTGATGAAGACTAGGGGCGTCTTATATGAGGTCTGATGAAGACTAGGGGCGTCATATATGAGGTCTGATGAAGACTAGGGGCGTCATATATGAGGTCTGATGAAGACTAGGGGCGTCTTATATGAGGTCTGATGAAGACTAGGGGCGTCTTATATGAGGTCTGATGAAGACTAGGGGCGTCATATATGAGGTCTGATGAAGATTTGAGGTAGGTCTGATGAATATTGGGGGTCTGATTTGAAGTCTGATGAAGTTTGGGTTCTTATTTAGGGGTCTTAAAAATATTTTGTTACTGATGTTCCTCCTGTAAAACCTGCGTCTTATAATCAGGTGCATCTTATAAATACAGTAATGAATGAATAACTCATTTTTCATATTTTCCAGTATCATCCACCAGAGGGAGCTAATATGAAAAGGGGTCCAGTCAAACAACCTGTAAATATGGTCCCTCTCCTGGCTGGTGAGAAGACACCTCCCCTACCCCCGAGTATGAGCCCCCACAAGGTTTATCCAGGCTTTTTTTTTACCTGTTAGAAATCAGTGAAAAGGAAAAAAATAAATTAAAACATAAAAAAGCGAACTGCAATGAAACAGAGGAATGAACCACTGGAAAATTCTCTTGTTGTATAGGAATCTTCATATTCAAGAGTCATAGATCCCCCGGAGACAGGTGATAAAATGTTTTATATTCCACTAAAATTACATTATTTTGCCCTTTTCGCAACTTTATGCTGTAATAAGAATTTATGAGCAGGTTTATAACATTCACTTATGAATTCTATGACTATCCTTTTTATACCCACATTGTGGTGTATAGAAGGGGGCAGGGGGTTCCAGGTTCCACTACAGGCTTTGCGTCTAGGATCATGGTCTATAAAGCCCATGTAATTGCAGTCAGGAACAATCTCAGAGTACAGTCGCCACGGTGTGTAGGGAAAGTGCTCAGGAGGAGGTTAGTAAGAGTCAGGAGAGATGCATGACTGCAGGATCAGACTACACACAGACATTGTTTGTAGTCTGTAGTCATGGAGACACACAGTTCTGAATTGGCGCTGTGGACACAAAGGCCCCTTTCACACGGGCGAGTTTTCCGTGCGGGTGCAATGCGTGAGGAGGACGCATTGCACCCGCACTGAATCCGGACCTATTCATTTCTATGGGGCTGTCCACATGAGCGGTGATTTTCCCGCATCACTTTTGCGTTGCGTGAAAATCGCAGCATGCTCTATATTCTGCGTTTTTCACGCAACGCAGGCCCCAGAGAAGTGAATGGGGCTGCAGGAAAATCGCAAGCATCCGCAAGCAAGTGCGGATGCGGTGCGATTTTCCCGCATGGTTGCTAGGAGACGATCGGGATGCGCACCCGATCTTAATTATTTTCCCTTATAACATAGTTATAAAGGAAAATAATAGCCTTCTCAATAGAGAATGCAAAGTAAAAAGGGCACTAGAGGGTTAAAAATAATAAAAACATAAACTTACCCCCATCCATTTGATCACGTAGCAGCCAGTTACCGGTCTCCTGCTCTGTATTCATCCGGGAAGGGGGTGAAGGACCTTCCGTGACGTCACTGGGTCACATGGTCCAATCAGCAGGTGAATGGACCATGTGACCCAGTGACGTCACGGAAGGTCCTGCACCCCCTTCTTGGCTTCGGGTCTGGGTACCAAACATGTCGATTTTTCACACGCGCGTGCAAAACGCATTACAAACGTTTGCACACGCGCGGAAAAATCCCGCATATTCCCGCAACGCACCCGCATCCAATCCAGGCGTCAAACATGACGCCCGTGTGAAAGAGGCCAAAGGCTGTTAAAAATGTTACAGCTACATGAAGAGATTACAGCTCTAGCAATAATTGTAAGAAAAGAAACCAGACTTTCTACAACATTTTAATACAGGTCGGAGCAGCATATATATCATGTCTTAAAGGGGATTTCCAGTACTTAGATATTGATGGCCTACCCTTAGGATAGGTCATCAGTATCAGATTGGTGGAGGTCCAACATATCCATCTGTTTTGGACAGCTACCAGCTCAGAAAACTATACAGTGAATGAAGCCGGAAGCAGACAGCGCCATACATTGTGTAGTGGCCGTGCTGGGGTACTGCAGCTCACGACCATTCAAGTGAATAGGGGCTGAGCTGCAGTATGCCAGCGCTGGAAACTATACGTTAGATGGAGCCTTCAGTCCACTGTATAGTTTCTGGCACCTGCGGCTGTCCGAAACAGCTGATTAGTAGTGGGTGCGGGTTGTCGGACCCTCACCGATCTGATATTGATGACCTATCCTATGGACAGGCCACCCCTTAAAACCCCTTTAACAGCTGTAATATTTACTGGCTGTGAAAGTATTGGCAGTTTTCTTACTACAAGCGTTCAGATGTGGTCACAAGTTCATTGCACATTATATTATTGCACGTTATATATTTCTTGAGGAATCAGGAACCTCATGTACGGGGCGGCGAGTGGGTCAGCATTGGCTACATCTGAACCGATCAGAATTTGTGCAATCAGTACAACAGAAGCAATATCCATAACAGTCCATAGAGCAGTTTCTCTATGCAGCTCTCACATACTATGTCACACATTTTTTTTACATAGAAGGAATTAAGTGGGGTACAGGGACATCCCTGGTGGTCTAGAGTGACGGCCATAACCATGTAGTCTCTCTGGTGGTCTAGGGTGATGAGGGATTTAATATTGATATTAAATATCCTTGGTTATGTGCAAATATCATCCCTCGGACCAGCGGTGCACCACCAATGAGGCCAGGTGAGGCGATCGCCTCAGGCAGCACCAGGTAGAGACAAGAGGGGGGCAACAGAAGGGTTATTGAGCGCTTTCATTGTGGCAAAGGGGTTAGGTTAAGAAATTGGCATTTGGGGTGGCGCCGTTTCAGTTTTCGCCTCAGGTGGCAGAAAGGCTAGGTGCACCCCTGCCTGGGGGTCTTGGGACTTTATAGGTCTGCAGGGTCACCTCTATTAAACCAGGCATACTGCCTGGTAGGGTTGATGTGGCTGATTAAAATGATACCTGCCTTGTGCACCAAGGGGTAGAGCTCTTCAGCTTTCCAGTGCTGGTCACACCCCTGGGTGCACTAAAGCCCTCATTAGCATGAAGAATAAACGTCTTCTTTTTTCTTAGGAATGCGACAAACTATTTTCTCAAGAAAGGTATTATTTTAACCAGCAGGGCCAACCGTACCAATAGGTCTGGTTTGATAGGGTGGATCCTGCTTACAGGTGCTCTTCAATATTTTGGAATTGTATAATTACATGGATTAGGATAGGGAAGGGGTTAAAGAGGACCTTTCATGGGTCCAAACGTTGTAAGATAACTATCTGGACATGTAGAGCGGCGCCCAGGGATGTCCCTGCACTTACTATTATCCCTGGGCGCCGCTCCGTTCGCCCGCTGTGGCCCCCGTTACCTTCTCCCGCACTGTATGGTAATTGCTACTATCAGTAAAACAGGGAGGACAGGTCTGCCCTGTTTCTCCCATGGGCGTTCCTTCTCCCTGGCTGTAGCGCTGTCCAATCGCACCGCAGAGCTCACAACCTCCATCATTAATGCTAGGAAAGTATACCTAAAATGTAATTTCATTTCAGCTGAATAGGTTAATAATTCTTCTAGGGGTCGAAGGTCTGCTTTTTTTTTTTTACATGGATATCCAAATCACTGACAAAATCATCCAGTTAAATGATAAATTCTGTGTACCTGCAGCTTCCACTAGAGGGAGCTCACTGCATAGAGATGTATACAGCTTCATACAATGATTTTTGCAGAACTCCTGAAAGGAAAGTTTCTGGACAATAGAAAACTCCTGCTGAATTTGTTGGCTGGTGTTAACTTGCTAACAGAGAGAACTATAATGTAACGAGTACAGAGCTCCACTTGGCCTTGGTTGCCCTCTTTCTTTAACTCCACCAGATTCCCCACTGTGGGATGTTCACCCACTTAGGATCCTATGACTGATGGCACCGGGCAGTGTATAGAAAAATAAGGCAAGGAACAGAGCTAGAATGAGCAGGACCAGGGCGATGATGATATATTTCTTGTAATTTCTCCAGATCAGGTGGAAGAAACACTTGAAGGGATTGACAAACCAGTTGAAGGACGTGTCCGGACGACTGGAAGACAAAGCAAAAATATCATCAATAGTTTGGTAAATAGAGATTGACCATTATCTACTAGGAAGCCATCGTGTCCAACAGATGACATCAGTTGGAAAATGGAGAGTAGTATCTAAGGCTACTTTCACACGAGCGTTATTCTTTTCCGGCATTGAGTTCCGTCCTCGGGGCTCAATACCGGAAAAGAACTGATCAGTTTTATCCTAATGCATTCTGAATGGAGAGAAATCCGTTCAGGATGCATCAGGATGTCTTCAGTTCAGTCACTGCACGTTTTTTGGACGGAGAAAATACCGCAGCATGCTGCGGTATTATCTTCGTCCAAAATTCCGAAACACTTGCCGAAATGCCAGATCCAGCATTACTTTACATTGAAATGTATTAGTGCTGGATCTGGCATTAAACATGCCGCATTGACGGATCCGGTCTTCCAGTCTGCGCATGTGCAGACCTTTAAAAATGTTTTTAAAAAAAATAACGGTTCCGTTTTTCCAGATCCGTTATTGCAATGCATTTGTGAGACAGATCCGCATCCAAATGCTGTCCGTTTGCATACAGATTGCTGGAACTGCCTGCCGGATCCTCACAACGCAAGTGTGAAAGTACCCTAAGCTGGTTTTGGTGGTCTTGTAGGAATTTGTCCAAAGCAGAGGATTTAAAGGGGTTTTCCAGGACTTAAATAGTGTTGACCTATCCTCTAGATCAGGCATGCTCAACCTGCGGCCCTCCAGCTGTTGTAAAACTACAACTCCCACAATTCCCTGCTGTAGGCTGATAGCTGCAGGCTGTTCGGGCATGCTGGGAGTTGTAGTTTTGCAACAGCTGGAGGGCCGCAGGTTGAGCATGCCTGCTCTAGATAGTTCATCGGTATCTGATCGGTGCAGATCCGACACTCAGGATCCCCACCGATCAGCTTCTCCTAGGGCAAGTGACGACACGGTCATCGTTCACGTGGCCTAGGCGCAGCTTAACCCACAGAAGTGAATAGCTGAGCTGTGATACCAAGCACAACCACTATACAATGTACGGCGCTGTGCTTGGTGAGCAGGGAGAATGCAGCGGTGCTCGCAGGAGGGTCGGTGCCTTCTCAAGCAGCGGGACCACCACCGATTAGAAACTGATGACCTATCCAGAGGACATACCCGAATAAAAGTGGACAGTGCATCTTGTTGCCCACAGCCGTTTCCTGTTAACAGCGCACCATATGGACAGGAGTAGTATTACAAGTAAAGACTATAATTGGTTTAATGGCCACCTGGTGCTTACAGTATTTTTTTACAGAAAGGAAGCCAATTACATGTATTAATTATAATACACAATAATAATGGGTTCCTGTGATTAACAACCCTATGAATAAATCAATGGCGTTAAATGAAATTGTGGTTGTAGTCACTGCTCATCTTAGATTAAACTGGAAAATAAACTTTTCTTAATTATATTCATCCCTTGTGGAAATAAATGAATAACCAGAGTACCTGCTGCTGTTGTTACCGACTTATTGAAATTTACAGTTTACAGACATCTCCCAGGGAAGATGTCCTCCCGTGTGTCTGTTTTACATAGAGTTTTCTTACTTGTACTTACAGATCTTCATTTTTTATATTATTGTCATGATTTTTTTTTTTTTATAGGATCAAATGGCTCTGAGTTTGCTGCTGAACGTGTCTCCTGTTCCTTCCATTGAATGAATGGAAAACCTGAGAGAAGGTTTTGCATTTGCAGTGTCCCACTAACGCCTGCTAAAAGGGGTTAAGTGTTTTGGTGCATTTCTGTGTATTCTGCAGAAGGGGTTAACAGGCCATCGGTGACCATTACTAGGTGGGGCTGTTCCACCCTGCCCATAGGGAGGAGTAGAGTGAGTTGAGAGCCAGACAGAGCAGTGAGAAGAAGCAGAGAACAGTCTTCAGGTATCAGTCAGCCAGCTTTAGAGACAGAGCCTTGAACCTGCCCCAGAGGAAGCAAGTGAGGGGCATATTGAAGCATAGCAGTTTTGGAAAGGAGGTGCGTGCAAAAGAGAATATGGAGAGAACTCGTGTGAAATGTTTGGACTACGCAGCAAACTTGTCCAGGAGATTAAGGCTTTAGGAGCCTGGACATATCTTGGAAGCTTGCGGAGGATCTGCTAAGGACTACACCCTGTAGTGAGAAACTTCGACTGCTGCTTTTGAGAAGAAAATAGAAATTAGAGTAATTGAGAAAAGAATAACAAGAGAAGTGTTTCCCCCCTGTTGCAGGATGCATGTGTTTGGGAGAGACAAGTAGAGATACAGGAAGGTTGACTCAAACTAGCCCTGTCTACCACCTTTGCAGCATGTAGAACTGAAAAAACTGTGGAAATTGCAACCTTTGTAAGATCTGCCAGTCCATGCATCATCTGAACTGTGACAACTACTATGAGGAGGTGCAATACAACTTTATTGTTGGCCTCCACATTGCATATATCACCACCGGCACTGCAACAGAGCTTCCACTGGCTCCTGCCTTGCACCGCACAACACCCACCAACACTAAGGTTACCCCCATCTGACACCAGGTAGGAGACCCCCAAGTACCAGGGTGTGCCCAGAGAGGAACAAAGAGCCCGCCCCTCCCTTAACTGTGCATGCTGCCCAAGGATTACCAGGAAGGACCCAAAGCCAAAGTGAGGACTACAACCACCCACCTCTGCCACTCCCATTCTCTCACTTCCTACTCGCTGCACATAGGTAACTCCCAAAAAGCATGTTGGCTGTCATGTTGTTCCTACCTAGATTGTAGGAGCATATTGTACTTCATTTACCAATTATAAATGCAGTTTGGCTTTACATGTCTAATGTTCTCTCTTCATCTTGTGTATGTTACTGCCAGAACATCAGACTGTCCCATTAAATTACAGATTATTGGGGTCATTTATTAAGACTGGGCTTTTAGATGCAGGTCTTAATATCCCTTGTGCTGACGCTTGATCTGCCTAAGTTATATAGAGGTAACGGCCTCTACATAACTTGGGCTCATCCACCGCCGGCCTAAATCTACACCAGCATCCTTGCTGTCTTAGATTTAGATAATTTTCTACCTCTAAAACAGGCGTAGAAAATGATAAATTAGACAGGCTGGCCGGCCCACCAGCTTCCCCACCAATGCCCGACCCCTTTTTAGACCTGACGTTAGCAGGGAAAAGTTGCAGATTCGGACGACCAATTTTTGGAGTATATCTCTTGCAGATTAGGCCGCAAATCCCCTTTGTGACCGAATCTGCAACAGATTTATGCCAACAATTGGCGTATATCTAATAATAAATGACCCCCTATGTGACTATAAATATGTAGATGATAAAACCTGAATGTTTCATGGCAGGAGATTCAGTTCTTTATCTGATATTCTTTGATGTGTTGTTTTAGTCAGTTTGCATTTTTTTTCTTTCATCCCTCAATCATTACATTTCTTAGTGAGAACCACGTTCCTTATTTTACGCTCTTTTCTTTTTCCATTTCAGCAGGAATATCGCTGTTCATAGCGTTGCGGGTTATTGATTACAGGACCTTTTCTTGACCCTTAGGCCAGTTTCCCCACAAGTTTTGCTAACAATGAAGTTCCTCCAGAGAGGAGAGTCCTCCACGAGTTCTTGCCAGGAGTAACCAGAACAGACAGCGGCACGTTCTCTCTGCTTTAACTATAGGGGTAAATTGTGATTGGAATGGGGGATCTTAGAGGGGATTGCCAGTGTTTCATTTCAAATTTTGTGTCTTCTAACATCATATGCATTTTATAAAGGTGACTAAACTGGTTATCCCTGGTTTCTTGAAGTCTTTGTGGGTCAAGATCACTGATTCAAGACATTCAACAATAACCCATAGTGAAGAATATCTCATTCTGGAGGACCGAACTTCCATGCATTACATAGACATCCCATCGAATTCAATGGGAACCATGTAATACTTAATTTGCCCTGTGGTGGCACTGCAGGGGAAATTGACACTTCCTGCTAGGACCTCGGCAGATTACAGCTGATCACTGGTAGTTTCCAAAACAATTGTGCTTTAAACCCATTGCCACTTACTTTGGTTTATCCAGTGGTTCTGGTTCTTTTCGGGCGCGTCCAACAGGATTCTTTTCGGCTTCCTCTGCTGTGACCAGATGAAATTCTGCTTCTACTTTTCCCTGGACAAATGTAATGGAAATGCTGATGAAAGGATAGCTCCAAAGTGTATAATTTATTACTTTTTTCTCGAGTTTTCTTGCAGAGCTACCATTTATTTGATCATTTCTCCAATGCAACTAAAAAACTCATTCTACAGTTTTAACCACAATTATAGTCAAGTGAATTGCAGATAGTCACCACTCCGTCCACCATAGACAGAAATGCTGAAAAAAAGTGTAATGTGGGGGACCTTCATGGCGGACATCCTTCGCTGTTCATCGTTACCACTGCCACCATTCTTTTCCCTCTAGTGGTACTTGTGCTGCAGCCCTCCTCTGAAAGGACCAGCAGGAGTCAAGTAAAGATCATGCTCAGCCTATACCTTATTGAAACCTCTGTCTCTGATATCACATCCTTGCCTGAGCAATTGGTTCTTTTTTTCTTTTTGTTCCGGTGTTCTCTGAAGGTACACTATTCTTTATTTGGTTCTGACTGCTTGTTTCCGGACTTCATTCATCTGCCTGCCTGCCTCATCACATACCAGTTTACCCAAATATTCCTGCCTGGTGTCAACCTTGTATGACTATGCAACCGGATATCATACTGATTACTAGCAAGCAATTGTAAACTACTCTAGGATGGTCACTTCGGAAAAGTCCATACCTCCTTGTGCCAGTTTTAAACTGAAGTGTAGTTAACCTCTTAGAGGCTGCTTCCTAGTTTAGCTCTATGCAAAATTTGTTATCCACCTACTGATGGGTACACTGCCTGTCTATTATCAATACAGCTATTGGGGGCAGCAGTGGAGAGTAGAGAGATGGATACAAAGTAAGCAACGCCAATAGGGTTAGTTCTGACCAATTTCTGAAATGCAGTATATTTGGGCAAAACTTTAAACCAGCTCGTCAATCAAAAGTCATGTATGTAATGTATTCTCATTACACAGAACTTACCGTCAGTTCTCCAGACTTCACAAATGGCCACCACCCTTTAATTCTTTTCTGCTGAAATATTGAGATCTTGTTCTCATCTTTTAAGGTGGTGGCCATACCTATGTCACAGCTTTTGGCTGTCTTGGCTCCACGATGAAATCCATTCAGGTTTAATTCCATTGAACCTGAAAAAAATTTCAAGATCTGTATAATATATATGTAAATATGGATAAGTACATATAATAAACAGATAATCAGTATGGTAACACCATATCTACTGAATTAAGGGTGTGTAGACATATCTCCGGGGATTTGGAGCCACTCCAGATGGGAACGCTAGATGCTTGTAGCTGGATACCTAACAGGCTTAAGTGAGGAAGGGCAAACAAACCTTGGATCAAAAATTTCAGCAGTCAACTTTTTTTGATTCAACCCCACATCTGAGGGAAACTACACCAGACTCTTATCACCAGGGGCATTGAATCTGAAGAGAGGAACCCATATATAAATGAAAATAGAGAAGTCTATTCTTTGGTGGCTCTGAAGTTCTCATACCTATACATGTTTTTGTTTAGTAACAGAGTTATTAAGTAGTTCACATTTGGACTTTTTCAAAGTCCTTTGAAATGTCATGACAAGTTTCTTAGAAATCATGGGAGAAGCTCCTTCTATGTCCAGTCTTTTAGCCCAAATTTGGAAAAATCAGGATCCAATGGTTTTAGACTTTGTACATTGTAGGGGATTATCTGGGCAATAATATTATTGACCTATCCACAGGATAGGTCATCAATATCACATCAGCAGGGGTCCTAGTCCCGTCCCCACTTCCCGCAGGTCAGCTGCTTTGGGAACCTGCGGCTCTCACCGGAGGTCTGGTGAGCACGACAGCCTCCCAGGCGCTTATCCAACACCGCGTCCTACATCGTATAGCGGCTTTGCTTGGTATTGCAGCTCAGCCCCATTGACTTAAATGAGGCTGAGCTGCAACTAGGCCATGTGACTGATGTACAATGACATCACTGTCCTAGGAAGAGGCTGCTGATCCTGAGTATATGTTATCAATATTAATTCCCAGATAACCCCTTTAAAGATCTAGGATGGAATTTATCATGCCTGCACTCCAGAATTCTGGCTTAAAAAGTCATCACACAGTGCAGTTTTGCAAAATGGGTGGTGAAGGTGGCGTGGTGAGCTATGTTAATGAATTTCACGACCGATTTATCACTGAGACTTTTTATAAAGTTGCAAAAAAGGTCCCAAACTCACTCCAGTACAAGGGTGGAGTAGGAAAACTGGAGTAGCCTTTCTAGACAGAAGGTTTAAAGATGTACCAGATTTAACAGACAACCGTGCGACGTTTGATAAATTTGGTGGAAAGTGCTTCAATGCAGACTCCTGCAAAACTGACTTCCAATAATATTACCCTCATGATAAATTCGCCCCTAAGCCAGCCAAAACAGAAGAAAAACATTTAGTCACAGAGGATATCTGTATGGATAAAGACAGATATTGGGATATCTGCACTACATACCCAAGAAGTCATCAGACGAAAGTCTCTCAAAATCCCAAACCTGGAGCACGAGAACAGCTGGGATTTTACGTTCTGTCTTCTCCAGGGAGAATATGTTTTCCCGTTTACTAACCACAACTTGCTTTTCTGCTGGTAAGTAATGAAACGGAAAGACAAAGCGCCAGTTGAAATTCCCTTCTCCGGTCAGAGAGTTGTAGTGGACATCTGTCTCCTGGTTGTCGTCTTCAATGCCTTTCAACCACCTACAAAAATAAGGGGTGATTAAAACTTAAATGATCCCATTCCTGGCGCATTCATTTTAGATTACACTCTCCATTATTGTGAAGAATTCTTCTCCAGTTCTAGCTCTCTATCAGGCCATATATGCTACAGTATATGCTGTACCCCAGAACAGGGTACTTGCAAAATAGTTTTTTGTAATGTAATGTTATCTGATATATTGGATTGTACTGTATAGTTCTGTATGGATAAATCAGGGTTAACGTTCCTAACTTTGCCCTTGTAGAAGGCTAGGAGATAGACCTAGGCCCACCTACATCATTCTAGTATTAGCTGTGGAAGAGAGAGGAGCTCACTTTCTCCTTGGAGAAACTAGGCCTGAGTCTCAGAGTCCCTATCTCTGAGATATTTGCATCAAGAAATTAATCTCTACTTCATAGTACTCCAGAGAGAAAGAATGAACTAGGAGGTCCAGAATCTACTAGGCAGAGCACTGAAGTCAGTCAGTAAGGTATTTGCTGTTAAAGGCTGATGGAGACTTTGATGCAGGGGAAGGGACATTGCTAATACACCCTTCACACTTTGACATGGTCCTGGCCAGACATATCTTATTCCTGTACCCCTCAGCTGGGAATGACAGACAAGTTTTGCAGAAACCTTATTGTCAGCCTTAGATTCTGCAGAGAGAGACTTTGGAATGATAGAGGGAAGGAGTACTACAAACTCCATCAATTTTCATATCCATATATTGCTACGTATCTAGAGATTTGCACTGAGAATTGTTTTGAACTGTGTTTTGATACCGATGGATGTACTTCAACTCCCATTCTGCACTTTAGTAAAGAGACACTTGTCTATTTTGTACATCTGGCCTGGTTACTGACTCCAGCACTATTCGCTGGCCACAGCATCTACATCTCCTGCCTTGCACCTGTACGAAACTCATACAGTACCACCAAAGGCAGCCTAACTGCCATCAAGCAGGAGCCTCAACGTCAGGGTGTGCCCTAAGGAAAGAATGGGTGTGCCCTCCTATCACTGCCTAGCTCTAGGGAGCAACGGTATGAGGAAAGCTGCCATGATAGACTTTCTGCAGCCAGAGCCACTACCACCCCCATCCTCTGCTCCTCTCCACCTGGGCTTGCAGCATATAGCCCAGCACATAATGTGTACAGATTGCGCTCATATATTCATATATGTAGTACTACACACTAACCCTTTGACATAGATATCACTTGATTTTTGTCCAGTGAATATATTTTCATCTTCCAATATCACATCTTCTGTATTCCAAATGATTATCCTCAATTCATAGCTGTCAAAAGATCAAATGCACAATATAAATGCTTTATATAAAACTGTAATGTAAGAAAAGGATATTTACAGCCAGCAGATGGCAGCAGTTACACTTTGGAGGGGAGGAGCTATCAGTAGCTTAACACCACCCATGAGGAGTAGTATAGGGCATAAATAAACTTGTACCCCCATGCCCCACACCAGCCCCTACATAACTTGATCCCAGGAACTGTGTGTTCTCCCTTTCTCTATCCAGCTGATTTCTAAATACTTTATTTTTTATACTTTTGAAATTACTATTTATATTTCCATATTATAATATCACAGCAAGAAAATGTCAGATGCTCAAAGCCCGCAAGATACTATATAATCTGATGGACTACTAGCCACTAATTCTTCTATAACCCTACCACTTGATCTCACCCTGTAAATGTCAGATGATCAAATGATTTTCAGCCAATCTAGACCTATCGAGCCCTGTATTACTGTACTACTGCTTATGATAATATGAACAATCCTCATTAAATCTAAAAAAAAGATTCAAAATCAAAAATAATATGAATAAACCAATACTTAATTACCCTTTGGGTTTTCGGGGTGAGATATCGACAGGAGGGCCTGGGAGGGGCAGATCAGTTGGAAACATGTCCACCCACATCTGTATACGTCCCTACAAGAAAATAGGAGCCCGTATCCGGAATGTTATTATTATGAATTTTTTTTTTTTTTTAATTTTACAGTTTTGTAAATTTCACACCTATTCTGCCTTATTGAAGCGGAACAATGGAATTAAGTATTTGAATATATTTATACACAGTATACATAATCACATTCATTCATTTGCAGATTAGATCCCGGGAAGCAGATAGTAACCATCTCCACCCCTTGTAATTTCACAGCTCATTGATTATCCGCACTTATTAGAAGAAGCAGCAATCGCAAGTTTGATGATGGAGGAACTTCCAGACTATGGGCCAGATTTATCATGACACTTCCATCTTACTCCAATTTCACATAAGTCCAAGTTTCAGACTGGGATGCTTAGGGACCACCAGTAAAATTCATTCTGCGGCCTCGCTGTAAAGTAACGTGCAAATATTATCTGCTCGCACATGGTTGATTATAGGGGTCCCTGAAGTGACTTTGAGAAGGCAGGTCCATGAGAAAAGAGGATTCTGGCTGGCCTGCCTCTGGACCTACAAGTCATCTCAGCCACCGATGCATCTATGATAATAAACTGAGTAGTCTATTCAATAATTTAATTTTAGGCTACTTTCACACTAGCGTTTTTGCTGGATCTGGCAGGGTTCAGCAAAAACGCTCCCATTTCTGATAATACAACCATATGCATCCGTTATGAATAGGGATGAGCAAACCCGGTGAAGTTCGGATTCACCGGGTTCGGCCAAACTTCAGGTCAAAGTTCGGGTTCAGGACCCGAACTTGACCCGAATACCGAACCCGGACACCATTAAAGCCAATAGGGACCCGAACTCCACTTTATTATTTTCCGTTATAAGATGGTTATAACGGAAAATAATAGCATTCTTAAGATAGAATGCTAAATAAAATGGCCATTTAGGGGTGAGAGCGGTGACGTCATTGCAGGTCCTTTTGCAGGTCCTGAAGAAAGAACAGGATACCGGCTGCGCAATCAAGTGGATGAGGTGAGTTTTTTTTATTATTTTTAACCCCTCAATGGCCATTTTATTTAGCATTCTACCGTAAGAATGCTATTATTTTCCGTTATAACATGGTTATAAAATCACCCGAACACCAAACCCAAGCTTCAGTGAAAAAGTTCGGGTCTGGGTACCCGAACTCGCAAAGTTGGGTACGAACCCTAGTTATGAACGGATCTGGCTGTATTATCTTCAACATAGCCATAATGGATCCGTCATGAACTCCATTGTAAGTCATTGGGGGACTGATCCGTTTTCTATTGTGTCTGAGAAAACATTTTGCTCCGCATCCCAGGACGGAAAGAAAACCACAGCTTGCTGCGGTTTGCTCTTCGGTATGGGAATGCAACCAAACGGAACGGAATGCTTTTTTGAGCATTCTGATCTGTTCAGTTACATCTTGTTGCCATTGACAAAAACGGATCCTACTTTCACACTTGCATTTACATTTTCCGGAAAATGTAAACACAAGTGTGAAAGTAGACTTATATGAACATAGACTGGTTGAGCTGCTGTATACTGTCTATGTGCCACTTGGGCAGGTGGTAAGGGATGAGGGGCCCACCTTGCTCAGAGGCTCAATGGTGGATTCACGTGTTCCTCTGCGGGCCAGTCCGAGCCTATGTGAGCCCATCTTCTAGAACCCCCACCGATCCTGAGAACCAAGGGGTTGGCGACCCTTCAGCATTTTTCCTCCACTATACTGGCAGCTGCCATCCAACTCCATCCAAGTGAAATCAGAAAGTGATGGAAAATCTTAGCATTGTGGTGGGAAAACCCCTTTAGGCCTTATGCACACGACCATATTTTGCATCCATGTCCGATCTGCTTATTTTGGCATTGCACACGGACCCATTACTTTCTATGGGTCCCCAAAAAACATGTCATGTGTCTTGTACATGCAAACAAAAAAATGCAACAGCACTCTGCAACCAGAACTCTGCCCAAGATAGAAGCTATAAGAGGACATTAGTGTACGTTTTGATCAAAAGGTAATAAGCCACTCGCCACGCCAAGGCTGTCCCGTGAGTGGTCCTAACGCTAAATCTGACCTGTTATGGGCCATTTTATGTGGCTGTCATGGCCCATAACAGGTCAGATTTAGCGTTAGGACAACTCACGGGACAGCCTTGGCATGGCGAGTGGCTTATTACCTTTTGATCAAAACGTACACTAATGTCCTCTTAAAGCTTCTATCTTGGGCAGAGTTCTGGTTGCAGAGTGCTGTTGCATTTTTTTGTTTGTATGTATAATTGCAATAGCTACGTGCACCTGCATACAGGGACGTGCTGACTGACCCCCCCCCCCCCCTTGTGTTTCTGTTTAGTATGTGTTGGAGGTGTGGCAACCTCCTTTTCAGTCGTGCACACCTGACTAGTTTGTCTGCCCTAGAGGCTGGTTTTTATCAGTGAGTATAAAGCTGAATGTGCATTCACAGTACCTGCTAGTAGCCATCTGGCTCCAGGAGGAGTGCACAGTGGGCTCAGCATGCATGTTGGTACCTGCATCCCTGGATCTAATGGAGGCTGTTACAGCACCAGAAAGGGTTAATAAGTATGGTTTATCCCAGCATGCATGCTGGGCCCACACTCCTGGATTTTATGTGGCTGTCATGGCCCATAACAGGTAAGATTCAGCGTTAGGAGGATTTTATGTGGCTGTCATGGCCCATAACAGGTAAGATTCAGCGTTAGGAGGATTTTATGTGGCTGTCATGGCCCATAACAGGTCAGATTTAGCGTTAGGACCACTCACGGGACAGCCTTGGCGTGGCGAGTGGCTTATTACCTTTGATCAAAACGTACACTAATGTCCTCTTATAGCTTCTATCTTGGGCAGAGTTCTGGTTGCAGAGTGCTGTTGCATTTTTTGTTTGTATGTATAATTGCCATAGCTACGTGCACCTGCATACAGGGACGTGCTGACTGACCCCCTTGTGTTTCTGTTTAGTATGTGTTGGAGGTGTGGCAACCTCCTTTTCAGTCGTGCACACCTGACTAGTTTGTCTGCCCTAGAGGCTGGTTTTTATCAGTGAGTATAAAGCTGAATGTGCATTCACAGTACCTGCTAGTAGCCATCTGGCTCCAGGAGGAGTGCACAGTGGGCTCAGCATGCATGTTGGTACCTGCATCCCTGGATCTAATGGAGGCTGTTACAGCACCAGAAAGGGTTAATAAGTATGGTTTTTCCCAGCATGCATGCTGGGCCCACACTCCCTGGATTTTATGTGGCTGTCATGGCCCATAACAGGTAAGATTCAGCGTTAGGAGGATTTTATGTGGCTGTCATGGCCCATAACAGGTAAGATTCAGCGTTAGGAGGATTTTATGTGGCTGTCATGGCCCATAACAGGTCAGATTTAGCGTTAAGACCACTCACGGGACAGCCTTAGCGTGGCGAGTGGCTTATTACCTTTTGATCAAAACGTACACTAATGTCCTCTTATAGCTTCTATCTTGGGCAGAGCTCTGGTTGCAGAGTGCGGTTGCATTTTTTTGTTTGTATGTATAATTGCCATAGCTACGTGCACCTGCATACAGGGACGTGCTGACTGACCCCCCCTTGTGTTTATGTGTCTTGTACATGGACATGTCCTATTCTTGTCTGTATTGCAGACAAGAATAGTCATTTCCAGTAATTGGAGTAAGAAAAATGCAGAGTGCACACGTAAGTTATTTTGTGGATCCGTGATTTGAGGACCATCATATGGACACGGTTGTTTGCATGAGGCCTTAATCACTTCTTTTTTTTTATCCTATTCTGTCTCATATTAAAAGATGTGAGCAAAAAATATATAAAAAAAATCCTCAGACTCTGTCTGTAAGGCAACTGGCTGCAGCAGGAGTCCTCCCCCACTGCCCCCAACCCTGACATATTGAATGCTTTCTCCAGCCAGCTATCAGACAATGATGAAAGGCATTAGTAGGACATTAAGCCCTGAGTTTCCACAAACTCTTTGCTTCCGGAGCACAATGACCACGGGCCCGTTTTAGGAGAAATGTCCAAATGCAGCTAAGGGTTCAATCTCCCTCTTTCCGGCAATCGGCGAGGGTCCCGACTCAATGCCACAAATACCGGAGCTTCATCTTCATTAACAGGCAGTTACTGACATAAATGTTCAAAGAAGTTCTGCAGCGGCTGAGGTGTGTATTATCTGCATCACTCCATACCTGCTCTATTCCAGGCTTATCTCGGTGATACAGGGCTCGGGTTTCGATATGTTCAGGAACCAGTTGGCATCCAATTCCCGGGATCTCCTTCCAGGAATGAAGAACTTTCAGTGCAAGATGTTCATAGGACTCTACTTGTTCATCTATTGTGAAGCAGAAGATATTGGTTAGATGTCATGGATGACACACCATGTGCCGCCATATAGTACCTATATAAGGTATCGCAGTACATTTTTCTATCAGGTTACAGAAGACTGTACAAAAAACTCTGCATGCTGTGGGAAATCTTAGGCATAAAAAGAGGTACAGTTTGGCCCTATGGGCTGTATTAATGGGGGTTTCTAGGAGTAGAATATTGATGGCCTTTCCTCCGAATAGGTCATTAATATCTCATTGGTGGGGGTCCGACTACCAGAACCTCCACCTATCAACTTTGGTGATCGCTGCTGCCTCTTTCTAGGCCAATGACATGTTCATCGGTCACATGGCCAATGTGCAGCTCGGTCTCATTCAAATGACTGGACCTGGGCTGTAATACCAATCACAGCCACTATACAGTGTGTGGCGCTGTGCATGGTTGGCTGCGAGGAGGCTGCAGCAATCACTGGTCTCTTCAAAAAACTAATCAGCAGAGGAGATCACATATTGAGGATATATATATAGTTCCAGGTGTGCGACCTCCTGGGATCCCACCACATAGGTGGTCACAGCACTCCAGTCCTACTTAAAGAGAACCTGTCACCAGGAAATTCACTGATAAACCAGGCACACTGCCTTGTAGGGCTCATTCTGCTGAATATAATGATACCTTTCACTTGGTGATCTGTTGCTTTATTGTGGAGAAAAAGTACTTTTAATCCATATGCTAATGAGCTGATTGAGTCCAGCAGTTGATACGAGTCCAGCGTGTTTTTCCTATTCAGAGCTGTAGCCACTCCCCTATTCACTTCTATAGATCAATAAATAAATAAACCACGCCCCTTTTACAACTGAAGACGTGAATAGGGGAGGGGCTACAGCTCTGAATAGAAAAAATGCTGGACTCATATCAACTGCTGGACTCCAATCAGCTCATTAGCATATGGATTAAAAGTACTTTTTCTCCACAATAAAGCAACAGATCACCAAGTAAAAGGTATCATTATATTCAGCAGAGTGAGCCCTACAAGGCAGCATGCCTGCTTTATCAGTGAATTTCCTGGTGACAGGTTCTCTTTAAGTCAAAGGGGTGTTGCTGCAGTACAAGACAAGCCACTGCCTCTATCAAGTTTGGGGATTGGAGCCTAAATGTCCCACAATTATTATTCTTTTGGGAGATGTAGTATGACGGGAGAAAGAAGAGTAGGAACATTTTGGGTTTATGCATGTGATGCGGCAATCAATAACCATTGAAGTCTATGGAACAGAAGCTTATATTGGAGTGGATGAATTGGGAAACAGAAGTGCTATTCAGAAGCTTGAGTGTCTCGAGGCACAGCCTTAAGATGTGGGGATTTTGGCCAAGTTTCCATTTGCGAGTTCAGATATTACATTAATATTTATCGGCACTTTGTCGTTCACTTTTCAGTTCCTTGTGGGGTCATTTCATGAATATTCCACATAGTGCTGGAGAGAAATGTATTCCGGAGATTTGCTGCAGAATTGACATCATTAGTGTTCAATAACCTCCATGTATAACATCATTCATTATTAAAGAAAAACTAAAGTTTTATAGATTTATTTATTTTTTTATGTCCCACATGCCCTAAAAATCATTTTGCTAATATACCTTATTTACAGATTTTGCCATTTTACCAGAGAAATTTGCACCTAAAGTCCTGATCTCTACCGCGCTTGAAATTCACTTTATTCGCACATCGCCGACTTCTCAGCAGTGTACGGAGTACAGATTCCTTGTAGTGCGAATGGTGTACGGGCAGGAGCACACATTGCTGCTCCTGCCTGTGCCCGCTCTGCTCAGATAATCCTGGCATTACATTTAGCCAAGCTGAGGGCGCACAGGCAGGAGCAGCAATGTGCCAACACCGCAAGGAATCCGTACTCCGTCAGCGATATGTAAATATAATGAATTTAAAGAGCGGTAGAGATCAGGACTTTGGGTGCAATTTCTTTAGTAAAAAGGCAACATCTATTAATAAAGTAAACTATAAAAAAGATTTTTAAGGCATGTGGAACATTTAAAAAAAAAAAAAAGTTAAATAAAAATGTTATTTTTCTTTAAAGAGGCTCTGTCACCAGGATCAACCTTATTAAACCAGCCTGGTAGGGTTGATCTAGCAGAGTAAAACGATACCTGTCTTTCTAGGTGTCGGCATTGTTGGGAAATTTAGGTTTTTTTCTTATGCAAATGAGCTATTGGAGCACCAAGAGGCGGGCTCATGTGGTTTGAGCACCAGTCCAGCAAACCCCTGGTGCTGACTACAGACGCCTCCAGCACTTCAAACATGCCCCCACCTGTTTGATTGACATTGCTAGACCTCACGTTTAGCGCTGAGTTTTCGCGCCTGCACAGTTGTTAACAAGCACAGCACCTGCACACCCAAGCAACGAAGATTAGTGCACATGCGGTGTTGACATCATTCCACCCGGAAGTGGAGGCACCATCGGCTTCATCTGTAGTTGTCTCTACTTCCGGTGGAATGACGTCAACAGTATGTGTGCACTAATCATCTTTGCTGCTCGGCAAGCAGCAGAAGACAGGGTGCACATGCGCAGGCATGAGAACTCACTGCTAGATGTGAAGTCTAGAACTGCCAATCTAAGTGGAGAGGGAGCATCTTTGAAGCGCTGGAGGCTTCTGTAGTCAGCACCAGGGGCGTCGCAGGAGTGGTGCTCAAACCGCATATGCCCGCCTCTTGGTGCTCCAATGGCTCATTTGCATAAGAATAAAAGTCTAATTTTCTCCACAATGCCGGCAACTAGAAAGAAAACACAGGTATCATTTTACTCAGGTAGATCGACCCTACCAGGCTATATGCCTGGTTTAATAGGGTTGATCCTGGTGACAGAGCCTCTTTAAGGAAACAAAATATTTCCCTTATTTTCATATTTTTGAACTTTTTTTTTGTCATTTATTGCAAATTAATTAAATCCAAATATATGGAAAACACACCCCAAAAGAAATGGCTGGAAATAAACTGATAACTTCAGAGGAGAAGTTTGCATTCCTGGGTCCAGTGATAGACGTGGACATAGAGAGGCTTCCCATGTCTAGTTTAAGAGGATTTCCTTTCAGGACAACCCCAATTCATGCGACTTGTTAGGACATTGTGGCATAAGGGACAAGGGCCTTAAAGAGGTTTTCCTCTACGGTTGTCTGTTTGAAGAGATTGTGGTGCTACTGTGCGTACCATGGCCTTCTCGCAGCTCACCAAGCATTGCGTCATCCATTATATAGCGGCTGTGCTTAGTACGAAACTCAGCCCCATTCACTTAAATGGGACTGAGAGGCACCTAGGCCACGTGACTGATGAATGTGACGTCTTTGGCCTCATGGAGGATAGGACATCAATGTTAAACAACCAGAAAATGCCCTTAAACAGGACCTGTCTCCTCTCCTGACATGTGTGTCTTAGTAACTACTTGCATTCCCCATGTAATAACAATTCTGGATCATCTATTGCCAGCAGTCTGCATTAAAGGTACTGCTGGTTGTTACTGCAGCGGACGCCTCCCCCCAGGGCCCTTTAAGTGCGAAAAAAGTACTTGTTTTCGTGACGCCAGTTACAGTGAATCAACAAGGGCACTGGGCCCCTTTTAGTGATAGTGTGGATGGTACCCAGGTGTAGGAATGCCAGAGTGGTGTAGGATAGCCTAAATGTCCCTAAAGGTGTTGTGCACGTGTCACTGTGCTCCTACCTGGATACGCTGGAGCCTATGCGTTGGCTCCGAAGCAATGAAAAGGGGGGTTGTTGATGTAGGGGATAGTGAAATAAATGGAGTCCAGACCTTGTGATGAAGTTGATAACAGCTTAACTTTGCATAAATGTTTCTCCAAGAGTTTACAGGGTTTATCTTGGTTCCAGCAGGTGTTGGCATTATCTGTGGCAAGCAAACTCCTCTCTACTACATCTGTTGCTCTCTGACTCTGCTGTGCTTAAAGGGTAGCTAAACAACTTGGCTTTAGCTGTCTGCTGCAACTTCTCTCTGTAGTCTGACTCTAGGTTGGTCCAGGGAAAACTCTTCCTGGCTTCAGAGGCTTCAAGCTGTGGCCTCCATGTTCAGCAGAGCTGAAGGTGCTCTAGCTGGTCTGGACAGGGCTCCAGAGATGTGCTCCTGCTGCCTTAGCCTAGCAGGGGGTACTCTCCGCTGACCTCTAACTAGAACTCCACCCTCCCTGCAGCAAGTGGGACACGCCCACCACACCACAGAGGGGGGAGAGGGGGTTAGAATGGAATAGAAAGCTCCATTCTATGTATCTGTAGCTCTGCCATTTATGCTGCCTCCTGCTGGTGAACCAGGCATATCACACGTGAACATAACAGTTGCAAAATAGGAAATGCACATTATATAGGACCTGGAAATAAATACACAGAATTACATTAGGTTAACCATAGGAGACAGTAGCTGGGTGCAGAAGTGGTAATGCCACTCTGGGGCGTTACATTGCCAGTAGCTAGTGTGTCTGACTCTGTCCAATCAGTGCTGCTGGTGTCAGACTGCGGGGCCACACCCTGACTGGTAAGACCCATTTGTACCTTTACTACAAGCTGCTGAAAATTCATTCATAAACTTCTAGCATGAATAATAGAGGAATGGCACAACATCGAGTCATAAGAACAGATGCTCTAGGAGCAACACCCCTGACTCCTAGCTTATAATAAATACATGACGTAAAAAGTGATTTTTTTTTGTCTTCAAGCTAATTTCCTATTCCAGAAATCCTTCTGTGAGGATAACGCTCACCTCCACCAGGAATGTCCTGCACTTACCGTCTTGATCAAACAAGGTTTGCCCTGAAAAAACCTTGCTTCCAATCTGTATCTGACCAGGTTGGAAAACCGGGGCAGGAAGCCTGTTGTCTTTACAAAGCTTGGTCAGTATCTCTGTGGGCTTGGTGCTGTCCCTCCAGGCATTGTACCCCTCTCTACAAATAAAACATGGCATCATTTAGTCAAAGGATGAACGTACGGAAGGCTTGGATAGAATGGCACCGTCACATCCCTTCCATTATTTTTCTTTTCTGCAAATGCAAGTTGCAGGGGGCGACAATGAGCACAGGACAAAGCCCCTCCCAGGAAAAAGCGCTTTCCATTGTATAGTAGCCATGTTTGGTATTGCAGCTCCATTCCACTCACCTGAATGGGACTGAGCTGCAGAAAGACAATGTGTCCAATGGACATGACGTCACAGGCCGACGAAGAAGCTGCTCTGTGATCCCTACGAACAGCTGATTCGTGGGGTGGCAGGACTCGAACACCCCCCCCCCAACAGTCTTATATTGATGACCTATCCTACGTATATGTCATAAATAAGTCCCAGAAATCCCCTCTAGAATGAGAAAAAAGGGGGCGATAAAACAGAGGTCTCCAGAAAAATTTAAAAAAGAGGACATAGAACTGTTGGTTGATGTTTAAAGAGGTATTTCTATCTCAGACAATGGGGGCATATCGTTAGGATATGCCCCCATTGTCTGATAGGTGCGGGTCCCCAACGAGAACAAAGGGGGGAGCGCTGTGGCTGGAGGACCCCGGATTTCTCGGCGTCCGTCCAACACCAAGCGCTGCTCCCCACTGCTATCATAGAAGTGAATAGGAGCGCACCGCTGCGCATGCGCAGTGTGCCCTCCGTTCATTTCCCTGCTCTGTTCTCATTGTAGGTGCAGGTCCCAGCGATGGGACCCACACCTATCAGACAATGGGAGCAGATCCAAGTGATATACCCCCATTCTCTGAGATGGGAAAACCCCTTTATTACTCTTTTGGTTGATAACTTGAGATTTCTGGTTGGTTGATAAATGTATATATTAAAGAAAATTTAAACTACTCGAAGAAAAGGCAGCTCTCACCCGCTCCACTTGTTATGAGCACGGCTACAGCCTGGACACAGCTGTCTTAAGAGCTGGATCCTGCATTTCTCTTTAGATTAAAAAAAATTCATTCCTTTCCCCTCCACTACTAAATGTGTTATTACCACTTGAGGTATGACCACGATGGCACCTGGAAACCTGGAAGTCAATGAGATGTGTTTGGAGCCAGGAGGTCACAGTGGACGGCACTGCTCTATTTTATGTCAATTCCCTTTCTTAGATTTTTCTACACTTTTCTACAAGATACAGTTTCCCAGGCACATTTATCCTCATTAGTTGTGCTGACGCGGCGCGCGCTCAGATCTTACATTTCGTATTGACTCTGCAGGCCGCAGGTTGCCCGGTGTCTGCTGTAGAAGCGATTTTCCAAATCAATTTTCGTCTCACCGATGAGGTCATCTGTTCCAATCAGGTCATGGTCGTATATCACGATGGTTAATAGCGATTCTTTCGGGAAGGTAGCTTGGATTTCAAATGATCTGGGGAACAAGATGAAGAGGGTCGAGATTGGTGTATTTCTTGGTTAGCCTTACATAGTGTAACAGAGATTTACTACGGTATGGCGTTCTTATCGAGTGTCCCATTTATGAAGACACACTGTCACGTTACGCCATTTGCATACTACTTTTGGGCTTTCGGAGTATATATCATGGAAATCTCCCAGCGCCAAATGTAAAGTCCAATGTAGATGAACTGTGCAGTAGCATTCATCGCCCACTGGATCCCATCAAAAAGAAACGTATGGCACATGTGCATATTTATACACAGTGGTGGACTGGCCACAGACCCTACAGAGAAATTTCCTGGTGGTCCGAGGCCCAGGGGGCCACCTGAACCCCCCTCGAGGCCACAAGCTGGGCACATTACAATCTGAAACTCTAAGCATTAATTATTGGAGTACTTATGCACCTGGTGCAGGTGCTCTCCTGAAGTCAACTGTATCACCGTCCTTAGGATGGCAATACAGTTGAATACTGTGGTGAAGACAGCTGTAATGTGGTATTTGCTTCTGCTGGGGCAGTATATTGTGCTGCAATGTGGTATTTGCTTCTGCTGAGGCAGTATATTGTGCTGCAATGTGGTATTTGCTTCTGCTGAGGCAGTATATTGTGCTGCACTGTATTTGCTTCTGCTGAGGCAGTATATTGTGCTGCACTGTGGTATTTGGTTCTGCTGAGGCAGTATATTGTGCGGCAATGTGGTTTTTGCTTCTGCTGGGGCAGTATATTGTGCTGCAATGTGGTATTTGCTTCTGCTGAGGCAGTATATTGTGCTGCAATGTGGTATTTGCTTCTGCTGAGGCAGTATATTGTGCTGCAATGTGGTATTTGATTCTGCTGAGGCAGTATATTGTGCTGCAATGTGGTATTTGGTTCTGCTGGAGTAGTATTCTGTGCTGCACTACAGTACTGCATGCCACGCTCACTTCTGCCGTCCCTGCCTACTTGTGTTGCCCCGTCTTCTGTCAATTTGTACCCGCCTACAATGGTGCAGTGGCCACTCTCCATTCTTTTTTATGGAACTTTCGAAGATAGCCGAGCGCACTGCTCGGCTTATTTCAGCGCACCCATGGAAATGAATGGAGGGCGGCCGCTCATGTGCGGCTCTTGTTCTCTTTGGGAATTTGTTTTCAGCCTTAGAGTGGTTGCTTCACAATGGCACCCCATCCCCATAATGTATATTATATCAGGGAATATGGAGGTTTCAGGGGTACTGGGTCTCCTTACAGAGAGTCTCACTGAGAGGCACTGCTTCCTGGGAAAAGTATGCAAACAAGCTCTTCTTCAGAAGGAAGACAGCTCTCTCTTTAGTGCCACCTATAGGTACTATAAGAAATTATAGAGTAGGGACTATCCTCTATAAGCCACAATAAATAACCACTATGTAAGAGCAGCTTCTACTCCCATTGTATTACTTAGCTGGCCATGGAGGGGACATGTATGGCCAGAAGTGGATAGCCTTTAGGATAATGGTTAATCAGCACGGTGGCTCAGTGAGCAGCTCTGTTGCCTCTGAATCCCATTCCAATGGGAATGAACTGCACAAAGGCCATGTGACCAATGTACAGGACCTTACAGGCCGAGGAAAAGGATGCAGCACCTGAGAGCCTCGGCCCCTCCCACCAGTTGATCGACGGGGATGCCACGACCGATCAGATATCCTGAGGATAGGTCATCAATATTAAAATCACAGAAAACTCCTTTAAAGGATCCCCCAAGGTGGGAGGCAAGAAAAGAGAATGAAGAAAGGCATTACACAGTGGAATGTAGACCATTAAAAGGTCAAGGAAGTCTTTGTAGAGTGGAGCCCCATGATTCGTGGCTGTGCCTCCAATGAATTCAATGTTATTAAGATGTAATAGGGGCTTATATAAGATGAAAATGTTACTTTGAGACATAAGTAGCGTTCTATACGAGAACTGCTCACCGTCCAAATACTGGATTCAGTTGCTTGGGAATATAATTGTCTCGATCTTTGATTTCCGTCTTTCCCAGTCGCAGGAAAATGTATGGATCAGATTTGCCATCTGGATCAGCCGGGCTGAGGTTAAATCCCTAGTAAAGACAATATGAGTTATTATGGACTACCTATAATCACTAGTAATCATGTCATGTATTGGTATGCTGTCTTCAGGCTTCATATCTCTTGACATGTAAATGTAGGAAGTATAGATGACTGTCTATGAAATACAGTATGGCATTGCTGCACAGATGGAAGTGTAAGGGCTCAGAGACCTGTGCCGTACCCTGTGTTGGCCTGCTTCCATATAATGCACTGGTTTCCAGTGTACCAATAACTATACCATACAGTGCCTAATCATATATTTTCTTCTGACAAATTTCATACAGATGCCTAAATAGCGATGCTATACTGTAATTTTTCTACCATAAGCAAGAAAAATAAAATAGTGTATGGCTCCCAAGCAATACCACATAATGCCCAAATGCTACAATACCATGTTCAAGTGTTACCACCATATCATGTTTAAGTAATTCGACCATACTATGTTCAAGTAATACCACCACACTATGTTCAAGGTGTGACGACATGAGTTAAATGTGTATTGGTGTTGGATATGTGTAATTATGTTATACTGTGTAACTTGTTTCAAAAGACTGTCAGCAACCCCCCTTCCCCCCTCAACCTCCATCTCATTATCTCATATTGTAATCTGAAGTTGCTCAGAACAATGCCACTCTGGCCAGGCTCTTGATACAGCTGTCTGGAGCTATTAGCAGGTGGGAGGTGATGGGATTACAGTTTCATCTGATCACTTTCTGAATATAAGTTTGTGCAGTTGTTCAATAAAGCAGAAGTTGTTTTCCCCTACACTGAGTCTCGACTAGTGACTGGGGAGACTGGGAGATAAAGATCAGGGGTTTGCAGTATCTCCTGAGTGAGGAAGAATACTGCGACGGACATACTTTTCCTGAGTACCGGAGGTCCGTCGCACAAGTAATACCACCATAATATGTTCAAGTAATACCACTATACAGTGTTCAAGTAATACAACCATACTATGTTTAAGTGATACCACCATACAGTGGTCAAGGGATACCAGTTTTCAAGTCATACCAGCATACAATATTCTAGTAATAACTCCATACAATGTTCAAGTAATACCACCATACAATTTTCAAGTAAAACCACTATACAATGTTCAAGCACTACCTCCATACAACATTGAATACCACCATACAGTGTTCAAGTAATACCACCATACAGTGTTGAAGTCATGCCAGGTGCATGTTTCCACCTCCAAATATTTTGTTGATTCTTTACGAAGTTACTTACAGCAACAATATAGACCCGGATGAGAACCTTTACAGAATGGTTTGGAGGGATTCCCTGAAGAATTCTCAATTGTCGGGTATCCATAGAGCTTGAGAGATCATCCATGCTCTTATATATGCTGAAACAACCCTTAGATTCAGAAAGAGAGTAGTATGAGTATTCAAATTCATCAAAATTCCATAAAAATACACCTAATATACACTCTCACATTTCATTAGAGAGGTGTGCTATTCCATACAGAGGCACCCACTTTTTTTAGAACTTTTTTGTTCATACTACATGTTTTTTTTTATGTTTGTTTTTTACAATGGAAGCCTATGAGCAATAGATGCCACTATATGCCCATGGAGGTATACCATGTCTGTTGGAGCCATACATTGGGTTATCCTCCAATAGACAGTGCAAAACACAATGTGAATGTTGCTTTACAAGAAACCGTGTCCAATGGAAAAGAGGGAAAAGATAACCACCCACAACAAGATGGATGGCAACCCAAAAAAGACAGGGCATTCTGAAAAAGCAGTTATCAGGAGCAAAAGCTGACTCAGTCATGGCACTTAAAGGGGTTGTCTTATCTGGAATCTTGGTGGCATTTCTCTAGGAAATGCCAACAATGTCAGACAGGTGCAGGTCCCACCTCTAGGACCCTCACCTATGTCTAGCACAAAGCGAGACCGCACATGTGTGGTTCCCCTAAAAATATATTTCTATTGGTGTGCTCTCGTTCTCTTTGGAAGCTTGGCTCTAGAAAGGTCTAACCGGCACCTATCTGAAATTGGTGGTATATCCTATTGGCATGCCCCCAATGTTTCAGGTGAGAAAACCCCCTTTGAAGGTTTTTCATTTGAAACTGTGATTTCAACCACCGGATCACCATACGTCCAGCTTCAGAGCCCCAGTGGCCAGCTATTAAGCCTGCTTCTGCCTGTACATTTCCTTGCAGAGAAAAAGCAGCATTACTTCAAATAAACGGCTGACCATGTAACGTGTGCACACAATGGGTCCACCTTTAGGGGATCTTGACTGTCTTACAAAAATGAGAGTAAATTTGTGTAAACTACTTACCTTAAATTTACCAATAATCCTATTATCATGGACACTATGGTCCTCGTCGTTGGCTTTGCCTCTCAAGAGTTCAAATGTTCTCACCCAGTCTTCAAAGTTCTGAAATTCACTCTCCAGCTCCCCATCATATATCTGATGCAGAAAAACATGGCCAAACAATGGATTGAGAGGAGAATAACAATGCTCAATGATAGAAGTAATACTCAACCTCCTATGGCACAGTTCTATTTACCTCCTAGGTGGACACATGCGAATGCCAAGTGCACACACAATGAACATCGAGAAGGTAGAAGATACCAGAAAAAAGTGCGTAGTCCGAGGGCCAAACATAGAGCAGCCATCAGATGGCAGTTGCTCCTTTCTGCTTTGTAAAGCTGCTCATACACATTAGATACTGTTAATGGTGTTGGCTCCTGCCCATTTTGGTGGTGAACCCAAAGATTCTAAGACGTTTGTTGGCCTGACCGTCCCAAGTCATTGTCAGTGTTTGGCATTAGTAGGTCTCCTCTAACGAATAAGCGCACGTGAGGGTTTAGGACAAGGGAGATAGGTGTCAGCAGAACAAATGATTGGTGGCATTCCCTCTTATGTCTATGGCCAGCTTTACCAAAAAGAGCAGTGGGGAATTACGGTAGGCTGGAATCACTTGTGCGGAAGTAGATCCAGCAGGAAGGAGAAGGAGAAGTCCTTCTTTTCTATTTCTTATTCCTTTTTAATCTGTCTCCGGAGTGTGGTTGAAAAAAAACTGAATCAAAAGCCACACTAAGAACTGCATTTGTAACTCCAGCCTCAAAAGTATTGTGATATTGAGTAGCTGGATAACAGGAGATTGGACACTGGACCACTGGACACCGGCGGTGACATGGCCTACAAAGGAGATTGGACACTGGACCACTGGACACCGGTGGTGACATGGCCTACAAAGCACTGGACACTAATATTGGGCTTCCAGTATAGGGATACTGGTTCATTAAAAGACTAGGCACATTATGGGAGTTTGTCCAACCACTAAATTAGTATTTTTGCTTGTTGAACAATACCAACGTGTTGCTATGGAAGACGTGATCAGATAAGTCATTTTCTCTAGGTCACCTGCAATGTTGCGAGTTTCGGCCCTTCTTCTTTTGGCTTCGGTTTAACCACATCCAGTCCCTTTTTGCCATCTTTCTTCTTTTTATCCTGCTCATCGTCAATCAACAATGTGACATGCCCTTTCGTCTTTGAAGCCTTGGGAGCTGCGGATAAAAAAAAACAGTGTCAAAGGTTTCTAGAATTTTTTCTATGCTATGGCAGCTATGTTGACAGCACATAGGACCCTGAATAATGATGATAGGCTGATAGGAATACCAAACACCAGCAGATAGTGGAGTATTATAACCAGGACTGGAACGATAACAAGGGGACATACTCTACATTAAATCTCGATGAAAGAAGCTTTCTACATCAACATAGAAGGAGAGACTATGGAGCTTTCTGCTAGAGGAGGTTGGACGTATTTATGGAGTGTAAAAATACAGCTGCATTGAGCTGCAGAGTCTTAACAGTTCAGTACTGCGCTTAGGGCTCATTCACATGACCGCATGGTTGTGGTGCCGCAATACACGGGCACCAGCCATGTGAACTCTGTGCTGTAGATGCAGACCCATTGACTTGAATGAGTTCGCGATCCGCAAAATACAGAAAAAAGATAGGACATGTCCTGGCTTTTGCCATATTTTGCAGATTGCGAATTCATTCAAATCAATGGGTCCGCACCGCAGGACCCATGCAGGATTCATGCCATGCAGTCGTGTTAATGAGCCCTAAAGTATATTACAATAACATTTCCTATCACTGTCCCTACATATTAGAAGCAAAAATGACAGTTACATTTTAAGATTATGAAAATTGGTCATTATGACACATATATTTGTATCTGTATACTCACCATCCTCAGCTGCTGGCGGTGGTCCTGAAGCTGTGCCTGCTGCAGCAGCAGCAGCTTTGGCCTAATGAAAAACAAAATATTTACAGACTTTTATATCAATAACTTGTTGTATTAATAAAAAAACAGCAGCGCGTACATGAAACAATATTATTTTGGCAAAATATATGGAATGGAAAAATGAAATTAGCCTTTACAAACTCTGTCAAGCTTCTGCTCAGTGTCCGCACCAGACAGCAATTTTCTTGTAAGTGGAAAATAAATTATTTTTCAGCAATGGCAGAAATAAGTGACAACATGTAATCAATACCTATTTTAAAATAATAAATAACCTTGCAGTATTGATTTTAGATTACAGTATGTCCAGAGGTGCTTTCAGAAATCTGCTTGCAGCTGCTTCCAATATGTCAAAACATACATGAACAGCTAAGTGGAGAGGCTATAATGCACATCATCTAACATATTGTATTATACATTATGTACTTTTTAATACTAAAATATTCTAAGTAGAGAATCAACCAGGGGCTACAGTGAGATGTGAGACCATTGAGCCTGATAATTTAAATACTGTTAATGACCATAAACTATCAGGTAAATTATGCCACAGAAAAATCTATAAGGCCTCTTTCACACTTGCGTTGTGAGGATCCGGCGTGCACTTTCGTTGCCGGAAATGCCCACCGGATCTGTCACAACACAACACACCTGAAAGCATTTGAAGACTGATCAGTCTTCAAAATGCTTTCAGTGTTACCATGGCAGCCAGGATGCTACTAAAGTCCCGGCTGCCATGGAAAAGTAGTGGGGAGCAGAGGAGAAGCTACTTACTGTCCGTGAGGCTCCCCGGGCACTCCACAATGACGTCACGTGGATTAATCGCATGGATTAATGCTTTTCAATGGGCATTAATTCCGGATCCGTCCTTGCGGCATGCCTTCAGGATTTTGGGCCGGAGGAAAATCCGCAGCATACTGCGGATTTTGCTACGGCCAAAAAACGTTTGAATACTGAACTGAACACATCCTGATGCATTCTGAACGGATTTCTCTCCATTCAGAATGTATTGGGATAATCCTGATCAGTATCTTTCCGTCCTAGAGACCCGTCTTCGGGGCAAGTTAGAACGCAGATGTGAAAGAGGCCTAAATCTGTAGGTGCAGTTTTACATCTGCTGGTGCAGTCACTGTGTGCATACATTACATTACTTATCCTGTACTGATCCTGAGTTACATCCTGTATTATACTCCAGAGCTGCACTCACTATTCTGCTGGTGGAGTCACTGTGTGCATACATTACATTACTTATCCTGTACTGATCCTGAGTTACATCCTGTACTATACTCCAGAGCTGCACTCACTATTCTGCTGGTGGAGTCACTGTGTGCATACATTACATTACTTATCCTGTACTGATCCTGAGTTACATCCTGCATTATACTCCAGAGCTGCACTCAGTATTCTGCTGGTGGAGTCACTGTGTACATACAGTACATGACATTACCTATGTTATACTAATTACAGTTACATTGTGAGTTACAATCTGTGATATACTCCAGAGCTGTATTCACAATCCTATTTCAGAGCTCAAATATTCAACAATTTCAGTCCCACTCGTGGGGACACTGACAGAGTTGTGCCTGGCTTAAAGGATACTGGGACTTGTATAAAGGAAACTGTTGCTGTCATGGGGGCATTGTAACAGGTTGCAATGAAAAATGTAGAAACAAGGCTTGGTTTCCACAAAGCAACCCACCCATCCGTGTCACCCTTAGGGCAGACAAATTTGTGGGTTCACAGGGATATTACCTTCAAAATTGTGTGGCTGCAGCTGGTGAGTGTAGTTCTGACTACACTCACCAATCGTATTTGGAAGCCCAGCCTAGAGGAGCTGGAAGTTTGGATCAGCACGGACCATGGCTTCTACATGTAAGACGCACTGCATAATTAATCCGTAATCGCCAAGCAGGAAATGATTAAATAGAGAACGTTCTCCTGGAAGTCAGTTTAATTATTGGTGAATTAATTCCACAAGAGACGATCTCATTATGATGAAGTGTTTTTTTAATGTCGTGTCTCTCCAGTAGCTTCATCTGATATTGAATCTGGGTGCTGTCTGTAAGCGATAACGACAGCGGTTATTTCAAGGGGTTGACGACTTTGGACAATTCCTACTTGTTAGAAGGGTCTCTTGATAATAAACTGACCACAAAGTGTCCCCCTGCCAAGACCCCTGGTGATCAGCTGTGATCAGTGGGGAAATCTGGCTGTAAGTGTTCAGTTTCACTACAGCGCCACTTCAGGGGAAACAAAATATTACAGAGTGTCCATTTAAAACAAATGGGTTATCTGAGTAATATAGGGCAGGTCAGGTCCTCCAGACAGACAGAGACTCTTTCTAACCACCCTCCATTCTAGCCAAGACATGAAGGACCCCCTCTCTATTAATGCAGAATTTATTAAAAAGGTGTAGGAAAAACGTTTTTAAAATTAGACAGCCGCTTTAAAGCCTGTGATGTTGTACAGATTGTTTCTTAGGCTGAGTTCACATCAGCATTCGGCCTTTACATTCTCCTGTTCTATTATAGGAGCAGGGGAATGAAAAGGACGAATTCGGTACATAACTGAGCCAAACGGGAGCCAAATGGAGCCTACGGACCCCATAAACTATAATGGGGTACATTAGGTGTCCGCTCCAAAGATGATTTTGGAGCGGAGACAACAGTTGTGCATGCAGGACTTTTGTCTCCGCTCCAAATTCATCTTCGGAGCGGACACCTAACGGACCCCATTATACTCTATGGGGTCCATAGGCTCCATTTGACTCCCGTTTGGCTCAGTTATATGTCAAATTCGTCCTTTCCGTTCTCCTGCTCCTTTAACGGAGCAGGAGAACGTAAAGGCCGGAAAGGCCTTTTCTGACAGCAAGATGTATGGACCTTATCTCTGAACTCCTGACAGCTCATAAACACTCATTTAAAAGGGCATCTGTCAGCAGTTTTGTCCCTATGACACTGTCTGATCTGTTACATGTGCACTTGGCAGCTGAAGACATCTGTGTTGGTCCCATGTTCATAGGTGCCCGCATTGCTAAGAAAAATGATGTTTTGATATATGCAAATGAGCAACGGGGGCGTTACCATTACACCTAGAGACTCTGCTCTATCAGCAACTGCTGCGCCGTTTGCACTTTATTTGACAAGGCCAGATAGTGTAAACGTCATCATGCCTGACCCTGTCCATGAAAGCTTGTCAGTTGTAGAGAGAGCAGAGCTTCTAGGTGCAATGGTAACGCCCCTGTTACTCCTAGAGGCTCATTTGCATATATTAAAACATCATATTTCTCAGCAATGCGGGCACATATGGACATGGAACCAACACAGATGCCTTCAGCTGCCAACTGCACATGTAACAGGTCAGCCAGTGTCATAGGTACAAACCTGCTGACAGATGCCCTTCAAGCCATATTCTCTTCAAACTGTTAAGATTTTAGCTCTGATTTATATTTATGACTTGTCAGAGGGCGAGGCAGCCTGCAAACATACTGAAACTGAAAGCTGTAGAGCAAACACTGTTGAAAATTATTAATAAAGACCAATTAAAAAAATAATTGCTAGCCCAAAATAAGTAAAATGCAATGAAAAAAAACAGTTGGTCCCAAAGGTGTTCATAACCTTTAAGCCTTGGAACAATATACAGATTTTGTCATGTTGTCAAAAGACAAGATTCTATTGTATCTATTATGTAAGTAAATAACTCACTGTTTCCTGGGCACTGCGTGGCACTATGTGGGCACTGCATTGCAGTATTTTTCCTGACAATGTATGGAATTCTCTGGGGACTGGCACTATAATTGGGACCTGTATGGCAGTATTTATGTGGGTAGGAGGTGGTATTATGTTTGGTCACTGCAGCTGGACATAGCACTATGTATGCCTATTGTAAGTATATAAATATGTGTATATAAAATACATGGAGGTGCAACAGTTGCAATCACAAAGAGACCTGGTGCAATGAATGACACATGGCAGGTTGGTGGGGAAGGGGGGGGGGCATGTTACAGCTCTGCATTGGGGTTCAGGATCCCCACAAGGCACATCCGCTGTTCATACCTTTTTCACTTTTTCCAGGGATGCGTAGTATTTGGACCACCAGTCTATGACATTTTCTGCAGACTCATCTGCTATTGTTCTCTTTTTCTTTTTAGTGGAACGTCTGATGGAACCTCTCACTAGTTCCTGCAAGGTAAAGAAATGTTATCAGGAAAATGTATAGATGCTGGTAATGTTAGTAACAGTGGTGTCATTGTGACCGTAGTGATTATATTCTTGTACATAGCAGCAGTATTAGGCCTCATGCACACAACCGTAGGTGTTTTCCTTTCCGCAAACCGCGGATCTGCAAAACACGAAAGCTGCTCCGCGTTCCGTTCCGCAATTTGCAGAACGGAACGCGGCCCATTGTAGAAATGCCTATTCTTGTCCAGACAAAAATAGGACATGCTCTATTTTTTTGCGGGGCCACAGAACGGAGCAACAGATGCGGACAGCACAAGGAGTGCTGTCCGCATCTTTTGCGGCCCCATTGAAGTGAATGGGTCCGCGCCCGAGCCGCAAAATATGCGGCTCGGACACGGACCAAAACAACAGTTGTATGCATGAGGCCTTATAGTAATTATATTCTTGTACATAGGGGGCAGTATTATAGCAGTTATATTCTTGTACATAGGAGGCAGTATTATAGTAGTTATATTCTTGTACATAGGAGCAGTAATATAGTAGTTATATTCTTGTTCATAGGAGCAGTATTATAGTAGTTATATTCTTGTACATAAGAGCAGTATTATAGTAGTTATATTATTGTACATAGGAGCAGTATTATAGTAGTTATATTCTTGTACATAGGAGGCAGTATTATAGTAGTTATATTCTTCTACATAGGAGCAGTATTATAGTAGTTATATTCTTGTTCATAGGAGCAGTATTATAGTAGTTATATTCTGGTACGTAGGAGCAGTATTATAGTAGTTATATTCTTGTACATAGGAGCAGTATTATAGTAGTTATATTCTTGTACATAGGAGCAGTATTATAGTAGTTATATTCTTGTACATAGCAGTATTATAGTAGTTATATTCTTGTACATAGGAGCAGTATTATAGCAGTTATATTCTTGTATAAGAGAGCAGTATTATAGTAAAAAAAACTTTTTCAAAATCCAGCTCTTTACAGCAAAGTTTCGTTCTTTATTGATGCGATAAAAATTCCAAGTACAAGTACGGACAGTAAATCCCTTCTACTCGTTTCGGGCTATAACATAGCAGCCCTTACTCATGAGTAAGGGCTGCTACGCTATAGCCTGAAACGCATAAAAGGGATTTACTGTCCGTACCTGTACTTGGAATTTTTATCGCATCAATAAAGAATGAGACTTTGCTGTAAAGAGCTGGATTTTGAAAAAGTTTTTTTTACTATAATACTGCTCCCTTATACAAGAATATAACTGCTATAATACTGCTCCTATGTACAAGAATATAACTACTATAATACTGCTATGTACAAGAATATAACTACTATAATACTGCTCCTATGTACAAGAATATAACTACTATAATACTGCTCCTATGTACCAGAATATAACTACTATAATACTGCTCCTATGAACAAGAATATAACTACTATAATACTGCTCCTATGTACAAGAATATAACTACTATAATACTGCTCCTATGTACAAGAATATAATTACTATAATACTGCTCCTATGTACCAGAATATAACTACTATAATACTGCTCCTATGAACAAGAATATAACTACTATAATACTGCTCCTATGTACAAGAATATAACTACTATAATACTTCCTCCTATGTACAAGAATATAACTACTATAATACTGCTCCTATGTACCAGAATATAACTACTATAATTTTTTGCACTTCGTGGGTTTGTACGGTCCAGGACCCTTATCCGTGCTCACAGCACAGAAGACCAGGTGAGAGCTGCTGAGTTTTTCTATTGCAGTATTATAGTAGTTATATTCTTGTATATAGATGTAATATTATAGTAGTTATATTCTTGTATATAGGAGGCAGTATTATAGTAGTTATATTCTTAACCAAATTTCTTTTTATTAAGAAAAAGCATAGACATAGTGCGCCAAGCATGGCCGTTTACATAATGAGTTCTACATATAGAGCAGCAATCAGCATAAACATAAGGTACACCGGTGCAGTATAGTGCTGTGTGCACTAAGGAACAAATCCGTGCAGGAATGGGGTACAAAACAGGGGGAGAGAGGGGGAGGAAAGTCGGGTGTAAGGAGGGGGTACAGTCTGCTACACTTCAGTCAGGAGAATTTCCTATAAGTTTTCCACGGTAACCATAATTTCAAGAATCGTGACCGGGAAAACGTTTCCCAGTGTGCAAGTTCTTCAAAGCGGTAGATCTGGTCCACCTTATCAATCCACATTTGCAGCGTAGGTGGCGACTCGTCTTTCCACAGAAATGGGATCAGTAACCTTGTTGCTGTGAGTAACATCGTCGGAAGGCTATTTCTAGCAGGAGTAAGGGTGTCATTAGGGCACCATAGTAGTATGAGCTTTACATCTAATCTAATGGTAGTAGAGCATATCTGATTATTCTTATCTGCAATCAAGTTCCAGAAAGGCTGTATTTTCTGGCATTTCCACCAAATGTGCGACAGAGTACCAGATTCCACGCCACAGCGCCAACATGTCTCCGGAATCTCTGAGTTCAATTTGTGCAAAAACTCAGGCGTCTTGTACCATCTGGTGAGAAGTTTAAAATAATTTTCCTGTATTCTAAGGCCTTATTCACACGTCCGCAATGTAGTCCGCATGTATTCCGCAATTTTGCGGAATACATGCGGACCCATTGACTGTGAATGGGGCCGGGAAAGATGCGGAGAGCACACACTTTGCTCTCCGCATCCGATTTTGCGGAGCGCGCCGCCGATTTTCCGGTCCGCGGCTCCGCAAAAAAAATAGAGCATGTCCTATTCTTGTCCGCAATTGCGGACAAGAAGAGGCATTTTCTATGGAGTCCGGGCAATGTGCGGTCCGCAAAAATGCGGAATGCACATTGCCGGTGTGTCCGTGTTTTGCGGATCCGCGGCTCCGTGGATCCGCAAAACACTTGCGGACGTGTGAATGTAGCCTTACACAGCAGTTAAAGCCGTGTGAATGAGCAAGTATACCCGCTCTTTCCGGTTCCGTGAAGGTTAGGGAGAGCTCCTGCTCCCAAGATGTCATATAGCGGAGATCCGGAGGCATGGAGGTGAGTAGCTCTTTATACATCAAGGACAGCAGCCTTCTAATGGGTTTAGAGGCCAGCAGTTTCTTCTCGAGCCAGGAGGGTGAGTCCGGGCACGAGAAAGGTTTTGTGCAGAGTGTACTGTCTCTTTTAAAGTTTGCAACATGAAATAGTGGCGCACCCTGAACCCCAGGAAGTAGCAATATTGAGTCCCAATCCATCTTGCCGTCCGGGAGAAGGACATCCCGCAGAACAACGTCAGCAAGCCTAGACCAGATCCTGGAGGGAGTAGATATAGAGGGATAAATGTGACACTGAAGAAGGCTAAGTGGCATGTATGGGTTAGGAAAGCGGAACGTCTGTGACTGAACCATTTTGGACCACTCTGCCAACATACCCTTCAAGATAGGAGAGGAGAAAGCATAGTTGACTGAGAATGTCTTGACCCCCCATAGGCTGAGACGTTCCTGTGTGGTGAGTAAGGTGGCTTCTAGGTGGGAGCAGGGAGAGTCAGTATTGCGGGAGAGGGCAGCTGTGCACCTACAGAGCTGAACAGCGGTATAGTATAGCTTCACATCAGGGAGTCCAAATCCGCCAAACCGCTTGTCCCTAGTGAGGACTGAATAAGCGATGCGAGGAGACTTGCCCTTCCAGAGGAAGCGGGTGAACACCCGGCGCACTTCAGTAAAATAGGAGTTGGGGAGCCACATAGGGAGGGATTGTAGAAGGTATAGGAATTTGGGGATAATAAAAGTCTTCAGATAATTCTTCCTCCCTACCCACGAGACAAAAGGGAGCTTCAGAGACTGTAGATGGGTGCGGACCGATTGGAGGAGAGAGATAAAGTTAAGAGAGCAAAGTTCCTGGACATTAGCAGACATATGTGTCCCTAGGAATGAGATGGAATGGGCGGCCCAGGAAAACGGGGTAGTCTGCTTGAGGGTATTTATAATAGCGGGGGGGCAGGAGATGTTAAGCGCCACGGACTTCCCATAGTTAATTTTGAAATTTGAGATAAAGCCGAAGTCCTCAAATATAAGCAATAATTTGGGTAGGGCTTCTTTGGGGTTAGTAGTAAGAACTAACAAATCGTCCGCAAATGCTGCAGTAACATGTGTGCGGGAGCCAACATGTAGGCCTTTTATCTGTGGGTCCATCCTGATCTTACACAGAAGGGTCTCCATAACCAGGACGAACAGAGTCGGGGAAAGGGGGCATCCCTGGCGAGTTCCATTAGAGATCCTAAAGGGGGTATAGTAGTTATATTCTTGTACATAGGAGCAGTATTATAGCAGTTATATTCTTGTACATAGGAGCAGTATTATAGTAGTTATATTCTTGTACATAGGAGCAGTATTATAGTAGTTATAATCTTGTACATAGGAGTCGTATTATAGTAGTTATATTCTTGTACATAGGAGTAGTATTATAGTAGTTATATTCTTGTATATAGAAGCAGTATTATAGCAGTTATATTCTTGTACATAGGAGCAGTATTATAGCAGTTATATTCTTGTACATAGGAGCAGTATTATAGTAGTTATATTCTTGTACAAAGGAGCAGTATTATAGTTGTAATTTTGTACAGACAGGCAGTATTGCAGTAATAATATTTTTGCTCATAGTGGTTGTACTCTGAGCTGGTATGTGCTCTGATCTGAGGCATGATGAGGAGGGCAATCAGAATAAAAAAAAAAAAAAAAACTATTGAGTAACTCATGTTATGTTTTCCTTGCAATTTGGGAATAACTATAATTGCTGTTTGATGTTCATGACAACTTATTCTTAATGTGTTAAATGTGCTATATTTGGGCTCACATACATCTACAGAAATCTACATACGTGAAAGTTATACGACCATTATACGAAATTCAGCACAAGAAGTCCACGTCACCTTCTGTTTAGTGTCCTTCTTCAAAGGGGATTTAAACGTTGCCGTTGAGGTCTTAGGTTTAACTCCATCTTGGGTTAAGCTCTTGTCTTCAGTCCCAGGTGGAGCAGATGATGGCACCGTGGGTGAGGCAGCTGGATCAAGGAGGGAAGCTGCAGCTGGATCCGGTGAAGGATCCGATGGTGGAACTGGAGATGGGGATGGCGATGCTCCTGATGAAGTTTCTTGAGGAACAGTTTTTTCCACCTCCACATAGATATGATCTGCTGGTTCTGCTGGTTCTTGTTGGTTAGGAGAATCATAGTGTGGAGCAGCTGAAACTACAAGCATATCCAGTAGATATAAAAGATATACATACTAAAAAACAAAACTTTTACGTGGGAATGTTAAGCTGAGAAGTATGCTGCATGGTTATTGAACTTTCTAAATAACACAGTTCCTCTGAAGAGGGAAGTCCTGTATATGATCTTGCTACCTGCCTGCAAAGGGTATGGGTGCGAGCAGGGTGGGAACCTTTTCGCCAAAGGCCTCATAGTAGCCCCATGGTTGGCCTCTATAAGTTCTCACGCATTTCTAAACTACTTCAAGCTTTCTTGGCCTGCTGTCTTGAAGACATACAATAGATGGCTCTCTTCTATCCATTTCATTTAAGTGCTTTCCATATTGTGCACTGTGTAGCAGGGCTTTGTGGGTTTTCTAGAGGTTATGGACCCACATCTGTCTTCTATTTACCAGTAAGCATTTCTATAGCTGCAAAACAGTCTCACATTTGGATTGCCAGGAAATTTCAGAGCTAATTGGCTTGTACTTGCCCCCAAAATAGGCACTCCACCCATAAGAGGCAGTCTCTAACCGGGGTTGGGGCATTCTGGGGGCAGGGCTTAAAGGGGTTGTCTCATTTCAGCAAGTGGCGTTTATCATGTAGAGAAAGTTAATCCAAGGCACTTACTATTGTATTGTGATTCTCCATACAGGGAGTGCAGAATTATTAGGTAAATGAGTATTTTGACCACATCATCCTCTTTATGCATGTTGTCTTACTCCAAGCTGTATAGGCTCGAAAGCCTACTACCAATTAAGCATATTAGGTGATGTGCATCTCTGTAATGAGAAGGGGTGTGGTCTAATGACATCAACACCCTATATCAGGTGTGCATAATTATTAGGCAACGTCCTTTCCTTTGGCAAAATGGGTCAAAAGAAGGACTTGACAGGCTCAGAAAAGTCAAAAATAGTGAGATATCTTGCAGAGGGATGCAGCACTCTTAAAATTGCAAAGCTTCTGAAGCGTGATCATCGAACAATCAAGCGTTTCATTCAAAATAGTCAACAGGGTCGCAAGAAGCGTGTGGAAAAACCAAGGCGCAAAATAACTGCCCATGAACTGAGAAAAGTCAAGCGTGCAGCTGCCAAGATGCCACTTGCCACCAGTTTGGCCATATTTCAGAGCTGCAACATCACTGGAGTGCCCAAAAGCACAAGGTGTGCAATACTCAGAGACATGGCCAAGGTAAGAAAGGCTGAAAGACGACCACCACTGAACAAGACACACAAGCTGAAACGTCAAGACTGGGCCAAGAAATATCTCAAGACTGATTTTTCTAAGGTTTTATGGACTGATGAAATGAGAGTGAGTCTTGATGGGCCAGATGGATGGGCCCGTGGCTGGATTGGTAAAGGGCAGAGAGCTCCAGTCCGACTCAGACGCCAGCAAGGTGGAGGTGGAGTACTGGTTTGGGCTGGTATCATCAAAGATGAGCTTGTGGGGCCTTTTCGGGTTGAGGATGGAGTCAAGCTCAACTCCCAGTCCTACTGCCAGTTTCTGGAAGACACCTTCTTCAAGCAGTGGTACAGGAAGAAGTCTGCATCCTTCAAGAAAAACATGATTTTCATGCAGGACAATGCTCCATCACACGCGTCCAAGTACTCCACAGCGTGGCTGGCAAGAAAGGGTATAAAAGAAGAAAATCTAATGACATGGCCTCCTTGTTCACCTGATCTGAACCCCATTGAGAACCTGTGGTCCATCATCAAATGTGAGATTTACAAGGAGGGAAAACAGTACACCTCTCTGAACAGTGTCTGGGAGGCTGTGGTTGCTGCTGCACGCAATGTTGATGGTGAACAGATCAAAACACTGACAGAATCCATGGATGGCAGGCTTTTGAGTGTCCTTGCAAAGAAAGGTGGCTATATTGGTCACTGATTTGTTTTTGTTTTGTTTTTGAATGTCAGAAATGTATATTTGTGAATGTTGAGATGTTATATTGGTTTCACTGGTAAAAATAAATAATTGAAATGGGTATATATTTGTTTTTTGTTAAGTTGCCTATTAATTATGCACAGTAATAGTCACCTGCACACACAGATATCCCCCTAAAATAGCTAAAACTAAAAACAAACTAAAAACTACTTCCAAAAATATTCAGCTTTGATATTAATGAGTTTTTTGGCTTCATTGAGAACATGGTTGTTGTTCAATAATAAAATTAATCCTCAAAAATACAACTTGCCTAATAATTCTGCACTCCCTGTATTGCCTCCTTTGCTGGCTGGATTCATTTTTCCATCACATTATACACTGCTTATTTCCATGTTCACAACCACCCTGCAATCCATCAGCGGTAGTGGTGCTTGCACACTATAGGAAAAAGCCTGTCCTATGAGCACTCCCACAGTCCTGGCTACCAGAGAGGCTGGCACTTTTTCCTATAGTGTGCAAGCACGATCACCACTACTGGATTGCAGGGTGGTTGGATACATTCAGTGTATAATGGAATGGAAAAATGAATCCAGCCAGCAAAGGAGGCAACATGGATGATTAAGGGTACTTTCACACTTGCATTATTATTTTCCGGTATTGAGTTCCGTCCTAGGGGCTCAATACCGCAAAAAACTGATCAGTTTTATCCTAATGCATTCTGAATGGAGAGAAATCTGTTTAGGATGCATCAGGATGCATCAGTTCAGTCCCTCTTACGGTTTTTGGATGGAGAAAATACAGCAGCATGCTGCGGTTGTGAAAGACTGTCTGTCTGCCTTTTAGATTTCACCACTATTCATTTGCCCACCTGGTTATTCATTGGATGCCCACTGTTACCTTTTCTAAAAAAAAAAAAAAAAAAAAAGGTTTTAAAGCCAAATACATTACAGGGCCATATAGAAAAGGGAACAGTGGGCATCCAATGAATAACCAGGTGGGCAAATGAATAGTGGCAAAATCCAAAAGGCAGAGAGTCTGTCACAGCGGTATTTTCTCCGGCGCAAATTCTGGGACACTTGCCGGAATGCCGGCATTAATTTCCATTGACATGTATTAGTGCCGGATCCGGCATTAAAATTACCGCATTGCCAGATCCGGTCTTCCAGTCTGCGCATGCGCAGACCTTTGAAAATGTAAAACAAATATATACCGGATCCGTTTTTCCGGATCCGGTATTGCAATGCATTTGTAAGACAGATCCGCATCCGGATCCTTCTACAAATGCTGTCCGTTTGCATACATATTGCCGGATCCGGCATGATACCTCTAATGCAAGTGTGAAAGTACCCTAAGTACCTCAAATTTACCAACCAAAATTGTTAAGTATGCTTTTCTGACTTAACAGGATGTGATTCAATGTGGATAGATCTTGTGATGCTGAACAACTATTGTAATGAAAAGTTTAGCAATTTTCTGACATCTTTCCCATACTCCATGTCTCCACTATACCTGGTGCACTGTCAACCAGACAAAGGAGCATACAAGGTCCACGCTGTTTGAGGTGGGACTGGAAGAACGTAAGGTTCTCTTTGACCACTCTTTTAGTAGTGGGTGCTACCTCCAGTATAGGTGCACCAACCACCTCAGCCACATTAGATTTCTGCACATGGGAAATAGATTGGATTTATTGGATGGTGTATGTTTTAGATACAGGGCTAAGGCAGGTTACATAGCTACAGGAGCTTCTTACCACTTTCTGGAGGGGCAGTTTCTTCTGCAGCTTCAGGTAGCGCAGGGGTGTCCACTTCTGTAGGTTTATATAAAAACTGCTTCAAACAGTTGATCATGTTGGTCCCGACTAATGTGCTCCGGCCAAACGCCCTCCAGTCCACCACACAGATACTGAGAGGAGGGTGCAGCACTTCATTTTCTGGCAGTTCCTAGGACAGTACAATAGACATCGCTGTGAGACTTACCAGATGATGCAATAAGGACGTGTAATGGACCGTTATCAACTGCGTCATAAGATTCCTGAATTTGAGAGTTTGCATATTTCGCTTTCTTACACCAGCTCATGGCCTGAGTGTATAAATTACATGCACAAGGAAATGGCGCACATTTGACACATTTTACGACACCTTCTAAGTGCGATCCTTTCTCTTGACATTATTGAGACTGTCATGGTAGCAATAAAAAGTGTCAAAAAGAGGTACAAAAATAGATGTACAGGTATTTGGTGAATACATATTTTTTGGGTGTAATATGCTTAGTAATGTATTAACCTCTTCAGAAGTAGATACTATGAGACAAAATGATCAATATTGTCATAAAAAACATCATTTCAGGTGGTGAAAATGGCACAGATTGCCCAAATTTTTTAAAAATAGCGCTTACAGATTGATAAATTTGGAACAACGCAACTCCTTTCGCGTCCTTACACAGTACAACCCCGTGACTGGCATACGGTACACCAATATTTTGAAACAAAAAATTGCCCATGCTGTTAGTAAATATGGTGCATTTTGTAACTCCTCTTATAATGGAATAGACTGGTAACTGGCATCTACCTGTTATAATGAAAGACAGTGTCACTAGTGGCCCTTCTTGCCATCGGGGCCCCTATGCACCTGAATAATGGTACGTGCCTACACCTCTTTATATATTTAGTGTTATTATAGAAAAAAATGCATATGAGAACATTTTTTTAATGATTTCATTCAGTATTCATAGCTGAGCTGTAAAATCACTAACAGATCTCTAAGCTCAGTAAAATGAGACGTCGCTTACCACTTCAAACCAGTCCGCCATAACACTGAAATTGGGGTTGCTCTTGTAGCTTTGAATGACGCTGGATTTTACTCCTTTCCCTGCGCATTCAATCATCACCTGAGGACGATCTACGGACAATAACTGCACCTTCTTCAGTTCTCGCACTCCCCAGAAGAGAACCTATGAAAATAGGCATTAAAGATGAGGGATGTAGACATATGCCTACTGTTTTAGGGACAGGACATAACTGTGTAGCTACCCAAGGGGGCCATGTTGACATTAATTGGGCTTATATCCCGGTCATCCAGTCACCCAGTTGGTTCTCTCTCTGAGCAGTTCCCTTCCGGCTCATAGGCTCTCTGTAATGAACATCTGGTCCCCACCTGTCAAAATCTGCATGGACGGGGTCACATGCAGCTTTGCAGCCAATGACTGACCTCAGCGGTGACTAGTCCCCAAACGTTATGTGATCCAACAGTTACTTGCTGCTTGGGGACAGGTCACTGCTGAGGCCCTGTGATAGATCTGGTGCAGGTCTAGACAGCTGGTCTAAGCTTACACCACCTACAGGATTAATACATAAGGGCCGGTGTATTAATTCTGCATGGAGTGTTCTTTTAAGAGAGTCAATGACTTAAATTGTGTTTTAGACGTATATGAGGTTTTCTATAGAAAATCCTATCTGGTTTCCCTGCTGGAGATGACCTATAGATGTTCTGTATTTTGGACTGTATCTCAGCTCGAGTTACCAGATCTCCTATCCCTTAGTCAGCACTTCTCTCAGTTAATATAAGAAGGCTGTGAGCTCAGTCCATTATCACATATCAGAAGTCTCTGACAGTGACATAAGCCTGTATGTGCCGCTACCATACTGAATTATTAAGATTACATCTCTCATTATCGGGCCTGCATTTCTTACCTCTATTCTGTATTTACTCAGTACAGGGCGGATAGCAGCCGGGACAGAGTAGACCTGGCTGGGATCTGGGGCATCGATGGGTGGTAGACTTTGTGCACCAGATTCCGGAATCTGAAAAGGTAAGTACAGGTCAAGATACAGGTATACGTCAGAAGAACAAAACTGAGTCATGCAAAGCTGTCATACATTGTCTATAACAATATATACATATGGTGAATTTAACATGTTTTTATAGAAATTTAGATTCATGGCCTATTCACAGGATGGCATCAATGTGTCTGTAGGTCTTTCCATAGGATAGCATCAATGTTTCCTTAGCTCTGTCCATAGGATAGAATCAATGTGTCCCTAGGTCTGTCTATAGGATAGCATCAATGTGTCCTTAGGTCTATTCATAGGATAAAATCAATGTGTCCTTAGGTCTAATCGTAGGATAGCATCAATGTGTCCGTAGGTCTATCCATAGGACAGCATCAATGTATCCCTAGGTCTGTCTATAGAATAGCATCAATGTGTCCTTAGGTCTATCCATAGGATAGAATAATGTGTCCTTAGGTCTATCCATAGGATAAAATCAATGTGTCCTTAGGTCTATCCATAAGATAAAATCAATGTGTCCTTAGGTCTAATCCATAGGATAGCATCAATGTGTCCGTAGGTCTATCCATAGGACAGCATCAATGTGTACCTAGGCCTGTCTATAGGATAGCATCAATGTGTATTTAGGTCTATCCACAGGATAGCATCTTTGTGTCCATAAGTATATCTATAGGATAGCATCATTGTGTCCATACGTCTGTCTATAGGATAGCATCATTGTGTCTGTAGGTCTAATCACAGGATAGCATCATTGTGTCCGTGAGTATATCTATAGGATAGCATCATTGTGTCCATACGTCTGTCTATAGGATAGCATCATTGTGTCTGTAGGTCTAATCACAGGATAGCATCATTGTGTCCGTAAGTATATCTATAGGATGGCATCATTGTGTCTGTGGGTCTATCTAGAGGATAATATCAATGTGTCCTGACTTTCCATAGGATAGCATCATTGTCTCCGTGGTCTATCCATAGGATAGCATCAATGTGTCCTTAGGTCTAATCATAGCATAGCGTCATCGTGTCCCTAAGTCTATCCACAAGATAGGATCAACATATCGGTAGGTCTATCCATAGGGTAGAATGAAGGTGTCCGATTTCGTCGGTCTGTCTATGGGATAGCATCAAACTGTTGGTACATTAATCTATAGCATCAATGTGTCGATAAGTCTGTCTATAGATGGGGCATCGGTACATTGCCTTTGTCTCCTCATGACAGTACTATACACAGTGACATCATATACATGTGGCTGAGCTTGGTACAGCAGCTCAGTCCCTTCAAGTGACCGCTACAGAGCTCCAGTACAGAACACTTGGCATGGTCACTTGTGTTGCTGTGTCAGTACTGCAGTGTATGGAATCTGGTGCTCTACCAAGCACCGCTGCTCCTTCTTTCTGCGGATCGGTGGTGGTCTCAGAGATGGGAGCCCCACACTGGTGATAGGTCATCAATGTAGGTTCAGTGGAGCTAGCATTCCTGAGACCACCACCTGTCAGCAGAGCAAAATGGTCATGTTACCAGTGGACCAACTTGAGCTCTCCATCATCCCAGAGACCCCTAGCACCATCATGCATGACCTTTTTGCTATGTATTTTTTTTGCCACCGGAAATAGTAGGAGACACCTGCCAATTGCTGGCCACAGCAGAGACCCACCTCAGCTAGTGATTGGCTGAGCTGGCATCTCCAGGCATTTCCTGCATGTTGAAAAGGAATTGGGAAGAAGAGCCCTTCAGGGACCCAGTAAGCATTAGAACAGTATCGGGGAGGGGGGGATTGGTGAGCTGATTAATGTTTCTTTTTGAACCCATTCTGCTCCACATAAAAACAATTAAATCCAGTTGGACAGCCCCATTACATTCCCTGTAATATGCCACATACAGTCTGATCCAGTCTGTATGTGAAAAAGGACATACATAACATTGACCATGCTGCCATGAGGTCCTTGGAAAGAGGGGATCCAGACCTGGTTAGAAAGCAAGACCCCGAACTTTATGGCCTCAAAACTGTGTTAATTTTAGAATGTCTTACCTAATGATTCCACTTTAATGTAATGAAAATGTTTTTTTTTTTTAAACCAACCTGAAATAATTCGAATGCAGCCAGCAGATCTCCTCCGGAGAGGTGCCCGCAGGACAGTGGGTAATAGGTCAGTTTAGTCGGGCTGTAAGTCTGCTCAGAGAGTATGGCTGTTGGAGTGGCCACTGTAGAACCGATATACTCAGGCTTACCCTGTAGGGTGACAGATATTTAAATTGTATCTTTGTTAGTGGCCGGCATTAGATACTCAAATGAACAAGCCCTATATTTCTCACCAGGGCATCATCATCGTATAGCTCTATGACGATATTTGGAGGGTCTTCTGCAATGTCTTCGATCTCTCCATGTAATGCTATGCCATTGAACAAGAGCATCTGGTTCCAAGTTGGTGAAAGAGTCTGGGGAATGATCTGTGGATGCAAAGAAAAGAAATGCCAAAGAAATGAGGAAGACATTACAGTCATTTACATTCTTCATAGTCAGCCATTTATTGCCACTGGACACCAAGGTTTGGGGCAGTAAACTGTTGGATACCAATGTCTGGGCTATCAAACCACTGGACAGGAGTGAATGGTTTATAAAATATTGGACTGGGGCTTGACTATCAAACCACTTCAGACCAAGGGTTTAGGTGCTAGACCAATGTATGAGTTTCTAAAGCAGAGGGCACCAAGGACTGGGGCACTAAAGAGGACCTGCCACCTCTTCTGACAGGCCTGTTGTACAGTATGTCCCATAAAATAGCAATTCAGGAGGATCTTTAGTTAAAACTGTGGACTGGATACTGATGGTGGAGCATCTAACTAGCGTTTCCATCAGAGTGATCTTCTAAATGTAAAACGTTCAAGCATGGAGCTATTATCTTCTTCATGGCAACAGAATCTTGTCAAGATGGAGTCAAAGCCGAGTAGATTAGAGCACACAGTGTGACAGACAAGACGCGCTTCTTACCTTTGTCGTTTGACAATGCGAGACAAATGTCACTTTGGCAAATGGATCGGAAAGGCCAGTGCTGTCTGCAGCTATCAGCCCTCGAGCTTGGTACATGTGGGCTCGTAACTGGAATAGGTGCTTTGCTGAAAAATACCATTTACAAGCTGACAATCTTCAGACAAGAATTTTCTAATGTAGTTTTCAAAAAGTTAAAAAGGGCATCTCCTCCTCAGGGCTGGGACAAGGTCCACCACCAACAGAGGCTGAGCTGCCCAAGTGCGCCCCCCCCCCCCCCTCCAACTTGTGGATGACACTGCCATGGGGGATCTGTGATGAATGATACTGTTATTGGGGATCCACAGATCCCCCCTCCCCATAACAGGGTCCATGTAGGAATGACCCCCAATACAAGGGGTGAGGCTGTGGGGTTGTATCTGCTTTTTTGATGACAGCGCCAGCAGGGCCCGTGCAGTGACTGTATTCTACTACACCCTCCCCCTCCCCCACACTGTATATAATCTTAACTATATAACTGTAGTGATTTGCTACAGTTATATAGTTAATAAGATTATATCCAGTGAGCGGGGGATGGGGGTGTAGTAGAATACAGTCACTGCACGGGCCCTGCTGTCATTATGAAATAGCATATGTGACCCCACCTCTTTATTGGTGGTCATTCAGTAAATTAACCCTGTTTTGGGGGAGGGGGTGTCTGTGGGACAAATATGTGTCATCCACAGATTCTCCCCATAACAGGGTTCATTTAGTGATTGACCACCCAAATTGTGGTGACCCAATACATGGGAGTTGCATCTGCAGAGCTTTTGTATAATGCCACCCCACACTGTAGTGTCCCCCACACAGTAATGTCCGCCACACTGCCCCCGCACAGTAATGTCCGCCACACTGCCCCCGCACAGTAATGTCCGCCACACTGCCCCCCGCACAGTAATGTCCGCCACACTGCCCCCACACAGTAATGTCCGCCACACTGCCCCCACACAGTAATGTCCCCACACTGCCCCCCGCACAGTAATGTCCGCCACACTGCCCCCCACACAGTAATGTCAGCCACACTGCCCCCACACAGTAATGTCCCCACACTGCCCCCGCACAGTAATGTCCGCCACACTGCCCCCACACAGTAATGTCAGCCACACTGCCCCCACACAGTAATGTCCGCCACACTGCCCCCGCACAGTAATGTCCGCCACACTGCCCCCGCACAGTAATGTCCGCCACACTGCCCCCACACAGTAATGTCCGCCACACTGCCCCCACACAGTAATGTCCCCCACACTGCCCCCGCACAGTAATGTCCGCCACACTGCCCCCACACAGTAATGTCAGCCACACTGCCCCCACACAGTAATGTCCGCCACACTGCCCCCACACAGTAATGTCCCCACACTGCCCCCCCACAGTAATGTCCACCACACTGCCCCCACACAGTAATGTCCGCCACACTGCCCCTCACACAGTAATGTCCGCCACACGCCCCCACACAGTAATGTCCGCCACACTGCCCCCCACACAGTAATGTCCGCCACACTGCCCCCACACAGTAATGTCCGCCACACTGCCCCCACACAGTAATGTCCGCCACACTGCCCCCCCACACAGTAATGTCAGCCACACTGCCCCCGCACAGTAATGTCTGCCACACTGCCCCCACACAGTAATGTCCGCCACACGCCCCCACACAGTAATGTCCGCCACACTGCCCCCCACACAGTAATGTCCGCCACACTGCCCCCACACAGTAATGTCAGCCACACTGCCCCCCACACAGTAATGTCCCCACACTGCCCCCACACAGTAATGTCCCCACACCCCCTCAACCATACAGCAGTGCCCCCACATAGTAATTTGTCATGCCCCCTCTTGTCATGCTTTTTCTGCCCCGTCATTCTCCCCCATCTTTTCATGCTCTTTTACCCCCCCATGTTGTCATGCTCTTTCTGCCCCCATGTTGTCACAGACTTAATGAAAGGGGCCCGGCATTTTCACTGTACTTAATGCCGGGCCTCATCAGAGCGCTCCTCTCACCTCCATTATGGTCACTTCTCCAGGCTTCCAGGATCAGACCCCAGCGCTGCCTCACATTAAGCAGGTGGGCGGAGCCTAACGGAGGTCCGTTAGGCTCCGCCCACCTGCTTACTCTGTTTCTAGTTAGAGCCAGAGGCAGCGGGCCTGATGCTGGGGGCCTGAAGCAGCATAATGGAGGTGAGAGGAGCGCTCTGACAGGGCCTGGCTCAGGGAATGACAGGAGGGAGCGCTGAGCGGTTCCCCCCTGTCAGTCCCTCTCGCCGGCCCCTGCCTGCGCCCTGAGGCTGGAGCCTCCCCAGCCTCTGTGTCGGCCCGGCCCTGCTCCTCCTTACTTATAAAATGTCTCGTTGTTGATCAAGTATATAAAAGATCCACCAAAAGTGATGAGTGGAAGTGGTCTTGAGTGAGGAATGTTGAGTGACTTAACAGGTACTAGAGAGGAGTCGTTGATCCAGGGAGTTATTCTGATGCCTGATTGGAGTCGGGAAGGAATTTTTTCCCCTTAAGTGGGGAAAATTGGCTTCGGCCTCACAGGGGTTTTTTGCCTTCCTCTGGATCAACTTGTAGGAAACAGGCCGAACTGGATGTCTTATGTACTATGTTACTATGTTAACTATACTTATCTAGACCCACACATTTCAACTTTTTGGTTCTGGGTAAAAATGTTTCTTCAAGATGAAGGGGTTTTATTGGCCATCCTTACAGGGATGGAGAGGAATGTAGATATAGGGCATGCTCCAACCTCATGCTAATTACATGGAGTTCTGCTTCTGGGACCTGATCGATCAACCGTAATCTTTGGAGAAACCCGGCAGCAACTGTTCAGTTTTTAAGCAGCACCACCACAGGTGAAATTAGGCATTACACAATGTCCATTGAAATCCATGGACTGTGCTTGTAATGTATGAATATGCTGGGCCTTCAAGCAAAAGTATCTGTTTTCTTCTCCTTATGTGCATGCTAGCTTGAAGGAGATAGGCAAGACAAGCGGCTGATGCATATAAACACAGACAAGCGGCTAACCTGTCTGATTTATATGTCACCCGACGCTATAATTTCAGAGGTGGTGGACTCAATATTATTAAATGATGAACTGTGAAGCAGGAGCCTTTACAGAACTGATTAAAGTAATAAAGAAACCAGTTAGAAAGAATACAGTTACCTGTGTGAACGGGCACATAACTCTCCCTAAGGTGGGCCTATTATACAGGTCGTCTGACAGTACTATTTAACCCCCTCAGCCCCCCTAGCTTAAACACCCTTAATGACCAGGCCACTTTTTACAATTTCACCGTTTATTGCTCCGTCATACAACTTACCACCCAAATTAATTTTACCTCCTTTTCTTCTCACTAATAGAGCTTTCATTTGGTGGTATTTCATTGTTGCTGACATTTTTACTTTTTTTGCTATTAATAAAAATTTAACGACATTTTTGCAAAAAAATGACATTTTTCACTTTCTGTTGTAATTTTTTTTTAAAAACAACATTTCTATATAAATTTTCCGCAAAATGTATTGTTCTACATGTCTTTGATAAAAAAAAATCCAATAAGTGTATATTTATTGGTTTGGGTAAAAGTTATAGCGTTTACAAACTATGGTGCAAAAAAGTGAATTTCGGCATTTTGAAGCAGCTCTGACTTTCTGAGCACCTGTCATGTTTCTTCAGGTGCTAAAATGTCAGGATAGTATAAATACCCCCCAAATGACACCATTTTAGATAGAAGACACCCCAAAGTATTCACGGAGGGGCATGGTGAGTTCATGTATAATTTCATTTTTTTTCACAAGTTAGCGGAAAATAACACTTTCTGGGGAAAAAAAAAATAATAATAAAGTTTCCATTTCTGCTAACTTCTGGCAAAAAGAAAAAAAATCTCAGACGGACTCACTATGCCCCTCAGCGAATACCTTGGGGTGTCTACTTTCCGAAATGGGGTCATTTGTGGGGTGTGTTTACTGTTCTGGCATTTTGGGCGGGGCTAAATTGTGAGCCGCCATGTAAAAGCTAAAGGTACTCGTTGGAATTTGGGCCCCTTTGCGCACCCAGTCTGCAAAAAAGTGTCACACATGTGGTATCGCCGTACTCAGGAGAAGTAGGGCAATGTGTTTTGGGGTGTATTTTTACATATACCCATGCTGGGTGAGAGAAATATCTCTGTAAATTGTCAACTTTGTATAAAAAAATTAAAAATTTGTCGTTTACAGAGATATTTCTCACACAAAGTATGGGTATATATAAAAATACACCCCAAAACACATTGCCCTACTTCTCCTGAGTACGGCGATACCACATGAGTGACACTTTTTTGCAGCCTGGGTGCGCAAAGGGGCCCTAATTCCAATGAATACCTTTAGGATTTCACAGGGCATTTTTACGGAAAAAATAAATCTCATTACCCGTATGCTCAATATAAGGAGAATCGCAGAAACTCCTAATGCTGGCCATACGTGTAATGATTGCGGAGACCCTCAAATGCCAGGGCAGTACAAACACCCCACATGTGACCCCATTTTGGAAAGAAGACACCCAAAGGTATTCCGTGAGGGGTATGGTGAGTTCATGTAAAATTTTATTTTTTGTCACAAAAAACAAAAATAAAAAAAAATAAAATATCAATTTCCGCTAACTTGTGCCAAAAAAAAAAAATTCTGTGAACTCACCATACCCCTCACAGAATACCTTGGGGTGTCTTCTTTCCAAAATGGGGTCACATGTGGGGTGTTTGTACTGTCCTGGCATTTGAGGGTCTCCGCAATCATTACACGTATGGCCAGCATTAGGAGTTTCTGCGATTCTCCGTATATTGAGCATACGGGTAATGAGATTTTTTCCGTTCAGCCTCTGGGCTGAAAAAGAAAAAAATGAACGGCACAGATTTTTTCATTCGCATCGATCAATGTGGATGAAAAAATCTCTGCCAAAATCAGTGACTGCGGTGCGGTGGGCTGGGCGCTAACTACCTAACAAGTAGCTAACTAACTGGCGGTGATAAGGGACCCTTATGCCCCATTCACACGTCCGCAATTCTGTTTGCGGAACGGAATTGTGGACCCATTTATTTTTATGGGGACAGACTTTGTCCCGCTCGGATCCGGAATTACGGATCCGCGCTTCCGGGTCTGCACTTCCGTTCCGCAAAAATATAGAACATGTCCTATTCTTGTCCGCAATTGCGGACAAGTAAAAGCATTTTCTATATAGTTCTGGCAATGTGCGGATCTGCAAAATGCGGAAAGCACATTGCCGGTGTCCGTGTTTTGAGGATCTGCGGATCCGCGGATCAGATCCGTGGATCAGATCCGCGGATCCGTGGATCAGATCCGCGGATCCGCAAAACACATATGGACGTCTGAATGGAGCCTTACAAGGGGTGTGATCAGTGACAGGGGGGTGATCAGGGAATCTAGATGGGGTGATCAAGGGGTTAACAAGGGGTTAATAAGTGACAGGGGGGTTAGTGTAGTGTTTAGTGCAACTTTACATAGTTACCTGGTCCTCTGGTGGTCGATCCCAGCAAATGGGACCACCAGAGGACCAGGTAGCAGCTATATCAGACGCTGTTCACAAAACAGCGTCTGATATACTTGTTTGATGTGAATTATTTCGCATCTACAGCCTGCCAGCGATTGATCATCGCTGGCAGGCTGCAGTACAAGTTGTGAGACGCGCGCACTGTGAACGCGCGCGCTCTCATTCACAGGAAGTCTCGCGTCTCGCGAGATGACGCGCCGATGCGTCGAGTCAGAACTACAGGACCGCCCACCGGACGCATCCTTGCATTCGGCGGTCCTGTAGTGGTTTATATAGTGCACACCACTGTGGTGGAAAGATCAATGTAATATAAAAGTTTCAGTATACAGAGGTCTGGACCCATGGTCTGTGATAGAGAGGCCAGGGAGTGATTGCGGTCTGAGGAAGAGTGAAGTATACCTGACTACAGAGTGAGACAGCAAGAGACAGGCAGGTCCTGGAGAGAGAAACCCTTGGAGGCATATAAGGTCCCATTGCAAAGCTTTTTTTGGTCTGGTCTGGGTCCTGAATATATTTTGGTGTCTAATAAAGGGTCTGAATTCATTTAGATATCTTGTGTCTAGATAGCTTATTTTGTTGTCTGGTCTAGAGTCTGATTAATTTAGGTGATTTGTCTGGGTTCTGAATGAATGTAGGGGTCTGGTCTGGGGTGTGACTGGTCTAGGGTCTGATTAATTAATCAGGGTTCTGGTCTGTATTGTGAATAAATTTTAGAGGTATTTTCTAGGGTCTGATTTATTTAGAGTGCTTGTCTGGGTTCTGAATGAATTTGGAGGTCTGCTGTCTGATTTTTTTTGTCTGGTCTAGGGTTTGATTAATTGTGGGTCCGGTCTGGGTTGTGAATAAATTAAGGGGTATTGTCTATTGTAATTTTGGGGTATCATCTAGGGTCTGATTGGCTTGGCTGGGTTCTGAATGAATTTATGGGTCTGGTCAAGGGTATGAATTTGTTTGTCTGTTCTAGGGTCTAGGGTCTAAATAATTAGGAGCCTGGTCTAGATTTTGAAAGAATTGAAGGGTATGGTCTAGGGTCTGATTCATTTGGGGGACTTGTCTGGGTTCTGAATGAATTTAGGGCTGTAGTCTGGGGTCTGAACTTTATTATCTGGTCTAGGGTTCGATAAATTAGGGGTCTAGTCTGGGTCCTAAATGAATTTAGGAGTCTGAGGGTCTAATTAACTTAGCGGTTTGGTTTGAACTGTGAAGGAATTTAAGGAACTGCAGCAGCTTAGTAGAGGAGGTGGAAGAAACTTCCCTGTAGTGACCACACAGGCACCTCTGCTAAGCCAGTAGGGATGTATCTTTCATCTGTTAAATGGTGCTAGTGGCATTCACACAATTTCTACTTTTTACAATTACTTGTTGTTAGAAAGATTTGTTCAAACGGTCAGCTGCCAATCAAAGAACTGGCAGCAAATATTCAGTTCCCCTGCAGCGCCACCACTGGAGAAATGAAGCATTACATGGTGGTCATTCAAATTAGTGAGCTTTCAGTGTAAAGAATGGACATGTCAGGTTCTCCAGAGTGGAAGAAGCACTGTTTGTAACCACTTGCCACACAGGATAACTGATAAGGAATACTTAAGAGCGCTTACTCTTATAGACAAGATTGACAGGTGGGGGTGATCCGTGATGTCCACTTGGAGCAGTTGGATGTTCAATCTCATACCCTGTTGGCAAGTTTTCAAAGATGGCTTGTGAGTATTTGCTGGAACCCAGCCATAAGAAGACATCTACTTTGGCCTGAACACTCCATCCAGGACCTCTCTTGCCGGGGAGCTGTGGAGAGAAGAAATATTGAGTGTACGCCAGAGGAATCACCAGTATCATTACATTTTATGGTATAAGATTCACCCATTGATGAGATGCTTGTGTTTTCCCCTTCCACAGATGAATGTGTCCGATTCACATACATTTTAAAAAATTAAATGTGAACATTTAGAGCACCCTGCAACAAGTCACCCAAATCCAGCCTGCCCAAGCCACCAACCAGTACAGCCTGGCAAATGGGGAAATCCAGAGGATGATACACAAGGGCAAAGAGGAGTATATCAGTGTCTGGAGGAATGACATAAGAACATCACAGAAGCTGACAGTATACCGGAGCCTGCAAAGGGAGTACAAACTGGTCCCATATCTGGAAAAACTCCCCAATCCAAGGGACCGACAGATCCTGAACCGCTACAGACTGAGCGCCCACAGCCTGCTTATTAAATCCAGGCGTCACCAACAGAGGTAAAAGCCCAGGGAGAGTAGACTGTGCCATCAGTGCGACCAGGAGCCCGTGGAGGATGAGGCTCATTTCCTGCTGCGGTGCCCCAAATACTCAGCAGTGAGGGATTTTCACTTCAGGAGACTGTCTGATCTCTGCCCAGACTTCACCTCCATGAAGGAGGAAGAGAGACTCTCCATACTGTCGGGGGAAGAGGAGAACACAGCGGCCATAGCAGCACAATATATTAATGCCTGCCATGGACTAAGAGGAGCCTGATATACCATGGACTCCTATATTCCCACCCTGGATGTGTACCCATCCCCCAACCCTACCCAATTATTTCCCACTTGCTTTGGCAATGCTAAAATGTATTTAGCCCTGCCAATAAAGCTTATTTGATTTGTTTGATTTGATATATATAGATAAATAGATAGATAGATAGATAGATAGATATTAGATAGATAGTGAAACGGATCTCCTGACACCCCAACTGGGTACCTCTGTTGATGGATGCTCCTAGTGCTTCCAGAGGGCTCCAAGCACTCCACTTGACACCATAAGCACTGCAGACCCCACGAACCGCTGCAGCTTGGTTGGGGTTTCGGACGCTGTTTCCTACCCACCCTGGACCTACGACAATGTTTCTAGGTTCCAGTGGGTGAACCTTTCTTCCTTCAGAGGGCGAAGCAGGAACAAGCTCTTAAAAGAGCTAGTAATTATACTCTGAGAAGTATAGTGATTATAGCAATCCCCAGAGTGTAGTTCTCCAATCCCCCAAACATGAGCCCAGACTTCATGAAGGGTAGAACAGGACCTCTTTTATTGGGGCTACATGTCAGCCTTTTATGTAGGTCTTCCAGCAAGGGACACTCCCCTGGGGACATGCATTTACAGTATGTAAACACTCCCAGCAAATGTACACAACACCCCCCCCCCCCCAGTGATACAATTTACAAACAAAATGGGCTCTGCCTGGGATACAATTTACAAACACAATGGACGCTGCCTGTGATACAATTAACAAACACGATGGGCTAACTTAATCACTCACAGGCAGAAAACACACATTTTTCCCCACAGACAGAAAACACCTTGAAACCCCACATATTCCTGTAAATTATACATCCCTGGATAGCTCTGATCTGGGTGAACAGCATATCCAAAAATCACCCAGATTTAAGCAGGGGTTCCTGAATTCCATGGAAGTCACATTTGACCGATCGCAAGCATGGCTTTCCTGCCCAGAACAGTTCCACAGATTTAGGCTGTGCGGCCGGTCTACCTTCTCCTTCAAGAATGTACAAATTGCATGAATAGATCCGTTTGTGCATACTTTCGTTGAAAGCGTCTTGTACGGTAGTTTGTCCGGTAAATCCCATTTGCCGACCCACATAGTAAAAAGACACGAACAAGCCTTTTTACTGAGGGGAAACAAAGTTTTAGTATATGAGCCATAATATCCTGAGGCAGAAGGATGGCAAACAGGCCCCTCCAAAACCCAGTGGCTAGGTGATTTTTTACCATAGATAGATAATAAATAGACATGATAGATAGATAATTAGATATGAGATAGATACTGTAGTTCAAACGTTTCCTGTAGTTGCAGATCAGACGTGCACAACGGTCAGGGGTAATTCTTGACCATTCCTCTTTACAGAACTATTTCAGTTCAGCAATATTCTTGGGATGTCTGGTGTGAATCGCTTTCTTGAGGTCATGCCACAGCATCTCAATCGGGTTGAGGTCAGGACTCTGACTGGGCCACTCCAGAAGGCGTATTTTCTTCTGTTTAAGCCATTCTGTTGTTGATTTACTTCTATGCTTTGGGTTGTTGTCCTGTTGCAACACCCATCTTCTGTTGAGCTTCAGCTGGTGAACAGATGGCCTTAAGTTCCGTCCAGGCCCTGATGCAGCAAAGCAGCCCCAAACCATGATGCCCTCACCACCATACTTCACAGTTGGGATGAGGTTTTGATGTTGGTGTGCTGTGCCTCTTTTTCTCCACACATAGTGTTTTTTGTTTCTTCCAAAACAACTCAACTTTGGTTTCATCTGTCCACAGAATATTTTGCCAGTACTGCTGTGGAACATCCAGGTGCTCTTGTGCAAACTGTAAACAGCAGTGGCTTCCTCTGTGGTATCCTCCCATGAAATCCATTCTTGTTTAGTGTTTTACGTATCGTAGATTCGCTAACAGGGATGTTAGCATATGCCAGAGACTTTTGTAAGTCTTTAGCTGAGACTCTAGAATTCTTCTTCACCTCATTGAGCAGTCTGCACTGTGCTCTTGCATTTATCTTTATGGGACGGCCACTCCTAGGGAGAGTAGCAGCAGTGCTGAACGTTCTCCATTTATAGACAATTTGTCTTACCGTGGACTGATGAACAGCAAGACTTTCGGAGATACTTTTATAACCCTTTCCAGCTTTATGCAAGTCAACAATTCTTAATCGTAGGTCTTCTGAGAGCTCTTTTGTGCGAGGCATCATTCACATCAGGCAATGCTTCTTGGGAAAAGCAAACCCAGAACTGGTGTGTGTTTTTTATAGGGCAGGGCAGCTATAGCCAACACTGCCAATCTCATCTCATTGATTGGACTCCAGTTGGCTGACACCTCACTCCAATTAGCTCTTGGAGAGGTCATTAGTCTAGGGGTTCACATACTTTTTCCACCTACACTGTGAATGTTTACATGGTGTGTTCAATACAAACGTGGTAACATTTAATTATTTGTGTGTTATTAGTTTAAGCAGACTGTGATTGTCTATTGTTGTGACTTAGATGAAGATCAGATCACATTTTATGACCAATTTGTGCAGAAATCAATATCATTCCAAAGGGTTCACATACTTTTTCTTGCAACTGTATGAGATAGATAGATAGATAGATAGATAGATAGATAGATAGAAGATAGATAGATAGATAGATAGATACCACAATGGTCACTGAAATAACATGAAACTGACAAAAGTAATAATAAATAAAAAGTTAATGAAAATCAGACATTGATTTTGAATTGTGATTAAATGGAATAGATTATGAAACAAACTAATGAAACTGGAAACATTTTTTGTTCCCTTAACTTAATATTTTGTTGCTCAACCTTTTTAGGCAATCACTGCAATCAAGCGATTTCTGTAACCCTCAATGAGACTCCTCGTGCCCACTGCTCCAGCTGTCTCAGGTTTGAAGGGTGCCTTCTCCGGACTGCACGTTTCAGCTCTTTCCCCAGATGTTCAATAGAATTTAGATCAGGTCTTATAGAAGGTCACTTCAGAATAGTCTAATGCTTTGCTTTTAGCCATTCTTGGATGTTTTTAGTTATTTGTTTTCGGACATTATCCTGATGGAGGACCCATGACCTGCGACCAAGCTTTCGGACACTCACTCCAGAATGTCTTGATAGTCTTGAGATTTCATTGTACCCTGCACAGATTCAAGACACCCTGTGCCAGATGCAGGAATGCAGCCCCACAACATAAACGGGCCTCCTCCATGTTTCACAGTACAATTGTTCTTTTCTTTGTGTTTCATTTTCGCCTCTGTGAACATATAGCTGTTGTGATATGCTAAAAAGCTCCAGTTTTGTCTCATCTGTCCAAAGGACATTCTCACCGAAGTTTTGTGGCTTGTGTGGTAAGGTGCAAGGTACCGTTGTCGATGGCAGGTACGTGTCACCGAGGTTCCTGGCCTCGGTGAGGTGAGAGCCGGGTTGTTATGTGTCCGCAGCAGCTAGTGCTGCTTGACATTGTTAGTTAGTTTGGCTGCAAAGCCAATCCGGGCCGGCTCTTACTGGGAGTAGGCAAAGAGTTGGGTGGGTGCCTACTCCCCACGGTCCAGGCCGGACTTTATCCGGGCCTTTAAAAGGCAGCCTCCTCAGCAGCTGAGGGTGTGATTGTCCTGGAGCTGCTGTTAGGCTGTGGAATCATCTGAGTTTGGGAGTTCTGATCCATTCTGTGCTGTGTGGAGTTCACGCTGGAAGCAAGAGCCCAAGCAAGGAGGAGTGCAGACAGCCTGGAAGCATGAGGTCGATCGCCTTGCGGCTGGACTGACAGCCAGGTGCGAACCTGCACCTAAAACCTCCCAGGTGACTGGAACCTGTTTTTGGACTGTTTTGTTTTGCCTCATGATTTCGGATGTGTGTGATTTAACACCAAGAGACTGTTTATTGTTTATGTTGTGCAAGTGTGAATAAAACACTGATTATTGCACCTTCCGGACTCCATTTTGCCTCTGTACTGCACCCGCACCGCTATCTACCAGAGCGACTCCCCACACTTGTCAATATTCATTTTGGCAAAATCCAGTCTCGCATTTTATGATTTCCTTTCAACAGTGTTTTTCTCCTTGGCTGTCTTCCAGTAAGTCCACTTTAGCCAATACAGTAACGGATGGTGTGATCTAACACTGCTGTACCTTGACCTTGGAGTTCACCTCTAATCTCTTTGGAAGTTGTTCGGGGCTCTTTAGTTACCATTCCCAGTATCCATCTCTTCAATTTGTCATCAATTTTCCTCTTGTGGCCACGTCCAGGGAGGTTGGCTACAGTCCTGTAGACAGTAAACTTCTAAATAATATGTGCAACTGTAGTAACAGGAATATAAAGCTGTTTGGAGATGGTCTTATAGCCTTTATCTTGTTTGTCTATAATTGTATTCTTAATATCCTGAGACAATGCTTTCCTTAGCTTTCTTTGGTCCATGTTTAGAGTGGTACCCACCATGATACCAAACAGCACAGCTGCCTGAGGCAAAAAACTGAATTGGCACCCCCCCCCCCCCCCATACCCTTTCTCTCTAGCCAGAGGTGTTACTTGACCAGCATGCACTTTCTATAATACTTCTTATGCGGCACAAGGGTCTTTGGGCCCCCTCAGGCTCCTGGTCCTGGCAGTGACTGATAGACAGTCAGAAACACAATCTTACCAGCCCTTGTATTAAAGCAACCGCTTTATGTAGATTTTGGGTTCAGTAAAGGACATTATAGTGTCTGTATAATCGGGTACAGCAGAACGATAGATCACAGTGCGGATAATGAGGAGTACCCGTAATATGTCTTGTTCTCGCTCCTCTCTAATGACCAGTGTTTATCTCCTTTACATTTAGAAGGAAGCTCTAATAGAAATGCAGGGCACTGTTCACACAATTATCCTGCATTGTTACAATCCACATCGTGAAAATGAATCAGTGTCACAATTAATAATGTGCAGAACATACCGGAAAGGTTAGATCTTTAATTGTACTTTCCGAGAGGAGACGGTTTACAGATGTGAGCTACTTACTTTGAAGAATAGGGTTTTAATCTTCCCGCAGTGGTGACCTTTTTCTTCAGGCACCGGGGAGTAGAGAACGTCTCTGGCTGGGATGCGGGCATATGCCATGCGCTTATTGTTGCTGAGGAGCCATATAAACACATCAGGAACAGTATGTTGTGGCTGCAAGACACATAGTGCACCCATCAATTTAGTTTACATCAATCAGAACTTTATTTGATACTTGAAACCTGCTTTTTAGAAGAAATAAGATCAAGCTTCTGTCCATTATCTTGATTATCAGAGGCTACATCTTCTGCAGCCTGTAGTCCTGGTAAGTACGTGTGGTCAGATAGCATCTTTTAAGGTGGATTTACATGGCCCAATATTTGGTACGATTATCGGGAACTAACGTTTCTACGAACGCTTGTTTGCAATAATCAACCCACGTAAAGGTGCCCCAGATCACCCGATAAACAAGCGAAACGCTCATTCATCGGGGAAATGATCGGAGGTGCTCTCTGCTGCAGAGGAGCATTGATTATGTATGGGGACGAGCGAAAGCAGCAGTCCTCATACTGTCAGGAAGGAACGGTTCCTTTCTGACAACTGGCTGCTTCGTGGTAGGTGTACACAAAAAAAGGCCTCTACAGTTAAAATGTAACTGTTACTAAACTATAATTTTAAAAATAATACAAAAAAGAGAAAATACACAAAGGGCGCCACACAATGCAGAAAATGTATACACAAAACTGGCATTCACATAAATAGTAGACCGTATATTTGTCAAAAAGTGGGTAAAAAGGAACGGACTTCTTGGCCATAGATAGTTTCTCTATAGTCCAGCCAATGGATAAATATACAGTACCATAAAGGGTTCATCTGTAGATTAGTAGTCGTCTGGATTCAGGTGTTTGTAACAGGTAGTTTGGCATAATCCGGGTAAAACTATCCATAATAGACCCAATTGTAAAATTGGAGAAGGGAAGCTATAGAACCCTGCCTACCTATACAGAGCACCTGCCCCAAAAGGGGCGACCCCGTCCAGAAACTGCCCTTATACTTGGCCAATTCCTTATTTAATACCTGTGATTGTTATATAGATAATTCCAAATTGTACACAGAATGGCTGCACAGCAGATTCTGGACTAAGGCACAGGACAGGTTACAGGCTGTGTAGTGTGCAGCAGCATGCATGTCACAGGCGGTGTACAAAATGCAGGGAAGGTAGGAGATGATTACTGGGCAATAGCCTTACATCATCTTCAGGGATTAGGAAGCAGCCGGGACAAAAGTCAGTGAAAGTCGGGGATCTCACCAATGCAGTCTTCTGATGGTTTGGGTGAACATACTGTATAGAACAGAACATTATAACTTACCTCATCCACAAGAAACTTGATCCTGTCAATGAAACTCTGCATTTCCCTGGTCATCTCATTTATTGACATCTTCTTCTTCTGCTGTACGATGGCTTTTGCTTCGCTAGACATTCCCTCCTGTAAAACAAGGGAACTGAAGATCCTGTTTGCTCCTAAGACGTCAATAAAATCTAAATGTAAGGTTAAAGACGCAAAAGAAATGACTTTGTCTCTGCAGTGCCAGTTTGGCGGGTTGATCTTCTCACCATGCTCAGTATCACACTTCAGTCAAGGGTGGCCTTCAGGGAGGCACTGCGCCCGAATGTGGCTGTTGTTATGGGGGCTCAATGGCTGTCCTAAGGGCACTGTGATGATCAGCATGTTGGCAATTGTAGCTATTATTTTTGGGCCACTTTGGCTATTAATGTTAGGTGGACACTGAGACTATTACTGTTATGAGCCTACTGTGGTTTTTACTATGAGCCTGTGGGAACACTATTCATCATTTATGACTGGTGGTGTACTTACCATGGAGGCATACCACATGACTGCTTTGGGACCCAGAGTGAGAGAGGGCTTGATCCTGAACTCCTCCGTCTCCTCAATAAATCTATGGCAATTTCTGGCAACTGCCACTAAGGGGAGCTCAGTACAAATACCGGTAGATTTTTTACAGCTTCCAATAAGTTCAATGGCTGCTGTATAAATTCCTATGCAAAGAGCTCCCTCTAGTGGTGACTGCAGGCAGACAGTTTTATCAGATCTGTATGAGGGAAATTTATCAGTGTAATTATGACAGGTGTCTGGTATAGATATATTATGAAATATAATGTTTAGAATGAGTTCCATACTTAAGAAGCACCTGTTCCAAGTCGATTAGATGGAGCGTAACTTTTTCTGATTATTAGAAATGTTCTCTAATTCATTTAAAAAAAATGTAAATTCAGAAGAAATCTCACGATGATGGGGATCATACTAATACGTTTTTCTATGGGGCCCAGTGAGATCTGTATGCCCAGGGTTACCAACAATCCAAAAATTTCTGGACAGCCCGTAAAAATAGGCAACTTTTTTCCTGTGTCCGTGAAAAAGAATAGATATGTCCGTGATTTTTTTGAGGCTGGTGGTACCTGACTAGATTATTTTGGTGGTATTTATCATCTTTTTACAGCTCACAGTAAATCCTTGTAAGGAGTTCCTATTAGTATATTGAGCGTATTACTTAAAATCTTTATCATTCATTACGGTTTTCCAATTTGTCCATAAAAAAGTTGACTGTCTGTAATTTTGGGATAAGTTGTCCAGAAAAGAGAAAAATTCGGGTTGGCAGCCCTGTGTATGCCCCTGTGCAGGATGCTAAACTGACCTGATGAGACAGAGAGACTGCCGTAGGGGCATTAATCTTTTTACAAGGTTGATGTGTCCTACCAGCTCCTGTTTGCAGAGCGTCATCCTCTTCTTATCTAGGGCCGTTGTGTTTGGCATTTTGCTTTTCTTCTCTGCTGCTGAGATGAACGCCCTGAAAGTGCAAAACAGAAATGTCTGATGTAGATCGCCGCTGTAAACCCTGCGATCATCACTGCGAAAACAGCTCAAAAATAATCCAAAATAAATAAAGAGAGTAAAGCAATGGAGTTGCTCCACAGTCAGGTTGAGATGGGTTTCTCCACTGATGGACCTCATGGGTCAAGTTGTCAGGTTGTCATTTCAGAGTCTGCATGTCCTCCAGCTCTCTAGTAGGCTAGTTAGGCCTTTGGTTATTCTTTTCCACCTGTAGGTGGGACAATTTTTCAAAAGTTTGCATGGTCTTAGCCCAGAGGACTCTCCTGTGTCTAGATACTCCTGTTACTTGTTATGGCGCCCCCTGCTCCTCTTTCAATTCTCCTTTCTGTTGCTTGTGCTGATTTTTTTATTGGTTGGCTGTAGAATAGCAGGAATCACTTCACTGCCTGTGTACAAAAGGATACGGGGAGCTGGAAATGAGCTACTGAGCATGTGTGACCACCGGCACTGGACACATTAGGTGGACACTCTGAGAGAAAATCAAAGGAACACCAGGGGGCGCCATAACAAGTATCAAACAGCAATATGGACATAGAGTAGAGTTTATTAAAATGATACCAATGGAAAAAATTGTTCATTTTTTCCAGATTGAAGCAACGGATCGCTAAGTGAAGGGGATCATTACATCAAAACCTTTTAATCTATTAATAATATTTTAAGAATTAGAACTTGGTACGGCCTGACCATACTTGCTCTGGCTGATGAAGTCAGTGAGGACGTCTCTCATCTTTTCTTCAGGGGCAAAATCTGAAATTTTGACGAGCTCTTTCATGTGCGCTAATCCTTCCACCTAAAGAGTAAAGGACATGGTGTTAAAATACAAAGGGAGAGTCCAACATTTCCCACTGATGGTCTTTCCATAAGCTATTCTATCAATGTATGATCACTGGGGCTCTGAATACATGTTTACCGGAGCACCCCGACCTCTTTAACTCTTAATCCAGGTACAGCGCTGTATTTGCAGGTGTGGCGGAGCGTGGTACTGCAGATCTGCCATAGGATAAGTAAAACTTTTTGGGAGATGAAAAGTTAATAGTTGCCCCAAAGGCCCCTCTGTCACCAATGTAGACACCATGGTAGATGAGGGGTCCTCTTACACATTTTGCATTGGGGCCCAGGAGCTTCAAGTTATGTCTCTGCTCGGGGTCATTGAGGCCCCATACACACGACCATATTATCGGTCCGCATCCGATCTGCATTTTTTGCAGAACAGATGCAGACTCATTCATTTCAATGGGGACGCAAAAGATGCGGACAGTACACTGTGTGTTGTCCACATCTGTAATTCCATTCTGCGGTCCCGCAAAAAAGATAGAACATGTCCTATTCTTGTCCGTTTTGCGGACAAGGATAGGACATTTCAACAGTAAAAAATGGTGGCATGCACATAGCTGGGATCAATGTTTTGTGGATCCACACAACGTATACGGTTGTGTCCATGAGGTCAGAGCTGTATGAATGGAAAGGGCCAGTTTAATAAATATGGGACCTGGGGCAACAAGCTATTATGTGCCCTTTTATAGATAGTCTTGTGTATAATTTCAAAAGCCCTGGTGGTCTAGGGTAAAAATCCCTGGTGGGCCTAGGCAGAGAAGAGGTTAATTTTTACATTCCCTGTTCTCCCAAATTACCATTGACCCCTTTGCTGCCCTAGAGAGAACCATGAATTGAGAATTCATTTGGAGGTCCTGTCCTGGGAAATGGGGGCTCTGGGCAACTGCCCATTTTGCAACTCCCTAAAACCAGCCCTGGGTGATGACTGGGGAGAGAGATTCTGTAAATATGTGAAGATTTTCTAGGTCTCCTCTAATGGAATGAAGAGAAATCTCTTCCCGTTTATAGCGACTCACAGGAGCAATTAAGGTGGATTTTAATGAAATCGTGAATTTTATTTGTTCATTTCTTCATCACAATAGACAATCCCCATGTTACGTCGGCGCACGGACATAAAAGCTGTATCGCCTAACACCTGCTTGTTATATATCTTACTTATCACACAGAGGCCGCACCGCCGAGCAATGCTTATAACAGAGAACCCATAGACGGCTGCAGTAAAATATTTCAATTAAACCGATGCAACCGGCGGGGCGATCACTGACATATAGACACGAGGCGTTTATAACCATTAGATCCGTGCTTTAATGGACGCTTCATGTACTGACTTCCTGTTGAGGCTTAGAGGGAAGGTTTTTTTCCTAATTATGTTCGGATTCATTTTTTCCTATATTTTTATTCACTTTTTCTTGCGCACTGCTCCAAATCCCCTGCGTAGGCAGAGACTTAGGGTCCACTGAAACAGCCATGTCTGTTTTGTGGACCGCAAACAGCAGATCGGAAATCATGGACACCGGCCGTGTGCACCCCACATTGCGCATTGACCGCAACATGAGAATCGCGGACCCATTGAAGTCAAAGATAGGATATGTCTGTCTATAAGATACATATGTCTATATATCTTTCGTGGCGTGGCCGCACGGACCCGTAAATACATGGAAGGAGGTGATTGCTGCATGTAAATGCAGCACATTACCCCCACTGAACGAGCAGATTGTCAGGAAGGAACGCTTCCTTCCCAATAATCGGACGCTCCTCTGGCCATGTAAACCCACCATAATCTTTACTCTCCTAGAGGCTAATGAATTAAGCTAAATTCTTGTCAAACTGATAAGAATTTAGTTTAAATGACCATTTATGAGCGATAAGGCAAGAAATATTAAAGGAGTTTTCCGAAATTGTAATACTGATAACTTATCCAATGGATAGGTCATCAGGATATGATCAGTGGGGGTCCGACACTCAGGACCCACAACAATTCAGCTGATTAAGAAGGTACGGATGCTCCTTTGAGGCCTTCTCTCAGCTCACCAAGCGCCACGTCGCACATTGTATAGTGGCTGTGCTTGGTATCGCAGCTCAGCTCCATTCACTTCAATGTGGCTGAGCTGCACCTAGGCCACGTGACTGATGAACGTGACGTCATTTGGTGTAGGGAAAGCTGAGAGAAGGCCACGGCTCTACTGTCTTCTCAAACATCTGATCGGCGGGGGTCCCAGGTGTCAGACCCCCATCGATCAGATACAGATGACCTATCCTGAGGATAAGTCATCAGTATGTAAGTCTCAGAAAAACCCTTTAAGGCTACATATCGAGCCATCAGTGCAGCTCTCTGACAGATTCACTGAGAAGGTGTAATAAAACTGATAGCTGTAGTGCAAAAACTGATGAAAATGTGTAATAAAGACCAATATTTGGGTCTTTATTACACAAAAACAAATATTTTTAGACAAAAGTAAGTAGAATATAATAATAATAATTTTAAAAAAACTCATAGGTGCCCCTAGCCTTCATGTGTATATTAACAAAAAGTAATGGAAAGAATAATACAACATTTTGAAAATATCTGATATTCTTTCCTCAAATAAACTTCGAAATCCTGCGACCTCTTGGGCCTGTCTTAGGTCCCTTCTTCTGCATTGTGAGTTTCCATAGTTTCCAGCATTTTTTTATCCCTGAGCTTTACTATATGAGTAGACTCACCAGATGGTCCGCCAATTTCTGGAGAAGGTTGGACGTGTACAGTCTAAATGTCTGATCTCCCCATGAACTTTTCACATAGACACAGGGCTTCTTCTCATAAAATGGCAAGTAGTGATAATTCCTATGCGACAAAGAAGAAAGAACACCTTAAAGGGGTCACACTCTCACCCTCTCAAATCTGCTGAACGTATCAGACTCTATAGTGACATGTCTTATTGATAAGGCCAGTTGGAACACCCAGTTGTTGATTTATTCATCCATTTCCAGGAGGAATAACAGGAGGATGGCACAACATAGAATTAAAAGAAAAAATGCTTCAGAATTGGTCTTTTATGGGGAATACAAGTATTTACTAAAACAGACGGGTCCTCTCAATGATAAAATTCTGGCTATCTGCAGCCACCACTAGGGGGAGTTTAGTAGCTTACTGTATACAGACTTGCACAGCTCTCCTTGGTTGTGTTTTCATCCATGTTAGATCTATATATTTCTTATCAAAAATAAAAATGGCTCCATGTGAGGAAAGTATTTTCACCTGCACATATGGCTGGGTGAATTATGGGCCCCCAAGGAGACGGAGCCCGGTTGCAACGGCAAAGTTTTTAGGTTCAACCCCTTTAGCTCCTGTTTGTAGGATCTGTTATATTGAGCCGATGTCATTACCTGTTTCCCTCCGTTATCACTGGTTTCTCCGGTGTGGTCATGGATCTAAAGGACATGGATATGTCATGTGCCCCATCGGCCTCCTCTGCATGTAGCAGTGGGGCGCTTTCCTCATCCTCAGCATCAGACGTCTTCTTCTTACTGGCGTGTGGTGAGACCCCATCAAGAACATTGCCATAATTACCTGTGAATCATGGAAATCATCAGGTTTACTCTAGTCACATCCAGAGCTGCATTCAAAATTCTTCTGCATTGTTTTATCACTCATCTGATCTCTAATACAATTTCTTTATATATATATATATCACATGTATTTCTCATATATGTATATTACATGTCAGATCCACGTCTGACCGCTAGGACTTCCACTAATGATCTAAATCTTACCACAGATCGGACGTGGGGAGTATTAGAGGGTTTTCTGGTTTTATATGAGTAAATATTAGCCGATGTATAAATGAAAAGTTCTACTACTTTCTAGTATACCGATTCAATTCTTCCCCATTTTCAAGATATGTGCTTCGCGTCGGTGAATGAGAACACTCAGAGGCAGTAAACCTCTCCATAGCTTTTCCTGCTTTTAACTCAGCAGTGGATACAATTATATCCAGAGTAGACAAAGCTCTGTTGACTCCAGACTGATACATTGTAGCAAACTGCCAGAAATATTTGTGCAGCTTCAGCTGATGTGTTTTGCTCACAGAGCATTGTCTAGACTGGATATAATTGTATCCACTTTTCAGATGAGCTGTGTACAGGTTTTCTGCCTCTGAATGGAAACTAGAGTGTTCTTATTCACTGACAGCAAGGATATATGGTTTGTAAATGGGGAAAAATGTAAACACAAAGGGTATTAGAAAGTTGTAGAAAGTTTTTGAATAAGTATTATTTATTTAAAACCCCAAATCACATTAATAACTCTTGGGTTCAAGGTGGTTCTGAATAGGTTTGTACCGATGTCCACTTACCTACAGTGACTTCAAAGCTAATCGGTTTATCTCCAATTTTCCTGTCAATCAGAGTTGCTTCAAAAAAGGATCCAAAAATTAGAAAATCTTCAAACTTTTCTTCATGGATCTAAAATTGATGATTGGATGTTGAAAACAAGAATGTTGGAGGCACAATGGCTGAAACTGATATAGGGGCATAGAAGGTGAGACTGATACAGGGGCATAGAAGGTGAGACTGATATAGGGGCATAGAAGGTGAGACTGATACAGGGGCATAGAAGGTGAGACTGATACAGGAGCATAGAAGGTGAGACTGATACAGGAGCATAGAAGGTGAGACTGATATAGGGGCATAGAAGGTGAGACTGATACAGGAGCATAGAAGGTGAGACTGATACAGGGGCATAGAAGGTGAGACTGATATAGGGGCATAGAAGGTGAGACTGATATAGGGACATAGAAGGTGAGACTGATATAGGGGCATAGAAGGTGAGACTGATATAGGGACATAGAAGGTGAGACTGATATAGGAGCATAGAAGGTGAGACTGATATAGGAGCATAGAAGGTGAGACTGATATAGGGGTATAGAAGGTGAGACTGATATAGGAGCATAGAAGGTGAGACTGATACAGGGGCATAGAAGGTGAGACTGATATAGGGGGATAGAAGGTGAGACTGATATAGGGGCATAGAAGGTGATACTGATATAGGGGCATAGAAGGTGAGACTGATATAGGGGTATAGAAGGTGAGACTGATATAGGGGCATAGAAGGTGAGACTGATATAGGGGCATAGAAGGTGAGACTGATATAGGGGTATAGAAGGTGAGACTGATATAGGGGCATAGAAGGTGAGACTGATATAGGAGCATAGAAGGTGAGACTGATATAGGGGCATAGAAGGTGAGACTGATATAGGGGCATAGAAGGTGAGACTGATATAGGGGCATAGAAGGTGAGACTGATATAGGAGCATAGAAGGTGAGACTGATATAGGGGCATAGAAGGTGAGACTGATATAGGAGCATAGAAGGTGACACTGATATAGGGGCATAGAAGGTGAGACTGATATAGGGGCATAGAAGGTGAGACTGATATAGGGGCATAGAAGGTGAGACTGATATAGGAGCATAGAAGGTGAGACTGATATAGGGGCATAGAAGGTGAGACTGATATAGGGGCATAGAAGGTGAGACTGATATAGGGGCATAGAAGGTGAGACTGATATAGGGGCATAGAAGGTGAGACTGATATAGGGGCATAGAAGGTGAGACTGATATAGGGGCATAGAAGGTGAGACTGATATAGGGGCATAGAAGGTGAGACTGATATAGGGGCATAGAAGGTGAGACTGATATAGGGGCATAGAAGGTGAGACTGATATAGGGGCATAGAAGGTGAGACTGATATAGGGGCATAGAAGGTGAGACTGATATAGGGGCATAGAAGGTGAGACTGATATAGGGGCATAGAAGGTGAGACTGATATAGGGGCATAGAAGGTGAGACTGATATAGGGGCATAGAAGGTGAGACTGATATAGGGCATAGAAGGTGAGACTGATATAGGGGCATAGAAGGTGAGACTGATATAGGGGCATAGAAGGTGAGACTGATATAGGGGCATAGAAGGTGAGACTGATATAGGGGCATAGAAGGTGAGACTGATATAGGGGCATAGAAGGTGAGACTGATATAGGGGCATAGAAGGTGAGACTGATATAGGGGCATAGAAGGTGAGACTGATATAGGAGCATAGAAGGTGAGACTGATATAGGGGCATAGAAGGTGAGACTGATATAGGGGCATAGAAGGTGAGACTGATATAGGGGCATAGAAGGTGAGACTGATATAGGGGCATAGAAGGTGAGACTGATATAGGGGCATAGAAGGTGAGACTGATATAGGGGCATAGAAGGTGAGACTGATATAGGAGCATAGAAGGTGAGACTGATATAGGGGCATAGAAGGTGAGACTGATATAGGGGCATAGAAGGTGAGACTGATATAGGGGCATAGAAGGTGAGACTGATATAGGGGCATAGAAGGTGAGACTGATATAGGGGCATAGAAGGTGAGACTGATATAGGGGCATAGAAGGTGAGACTGATATAGGGGCATAGAAGGTAGAGACTGATATAGGGGCATAGAAGGTAAGACTGATATAGGGGCATAGAAGGTGAGACTGATATAGGGGCATAGAAGGTGAGACTGATATAGGGGCATAGAAGGTGAGACTGATATAGGGGCATAGAAGGTGAGACTGATATAGGGGCATAGAAGGTAAGACTGATATAGGGGCATAGAAGGTGAGACTGATATAGGGGCATAGAAGGTGAGACTGATATAGGGGCATAGAAGGTGAGACTGATATAGGGGCATAGAAGGTGAGACTGATATAGGGGCATAGAAGGTGAGACTGATATAGGAGCATAGAAGGTGAGACTGATATAGGGGCATAGAAGGTGAGACTGATATAGGGGCATAGAAGGTGAGACTGATATAGGGGCATAGAAGGTGAGACTGATATAGGGCATAGAAGGTGAGACTGATATAGGGGCATAGAAGGTGAGACTGATATAGGGGCATAGAAGGTGAGACTGATATAGGGGCATAGAAGGTGAGACTGATATAGGGGCATAGAAGGTGAGACTGATATAGGGGCATAGAAGGTGAGACTGATATAGGAGCATAGAAGGTGAGACTGATATAGGGGCATAGAAGGTGAGACTGATACAGGGGCATAGAAGGTGAGACTGATACAGGGGCATAGAAGGTGAGACTGATATAGGGGCATAGAAGGTGAGACTGATATAGGAGCATAGAAGGTGAGACTGATATAGGAGCATAGAAGGTGTCACGGATATAGAGGCACATGGGCTGGCACTGATATAGTGGCACTGTTATGTGTTTTCTGGTGACCAACAGTTATGTGCACTAGTCACGATAGGTTGGGAGTTCTGCGGGGGTATATTCTAAAGCCTTGACTATGAGTCAGCTTCCTGCTTTGCACCCCCAATATAAGATTACATTGTCTGCAATTGCATTGCATGTTATTATATGTAATGACTAAATTTATGGACTGACCTCAGGAGGAACATCAAAAGGCTCAACTTCGACCTGTGTAGAGTTGGTCTTATCTGCTCCAGCTGGAGCTTTTGCCTCTTCTGCTCCCTTTTCTCCTTTTTCTTTCCCTGATCCTTTTGATGATTTGGAGTCCTTCAGTGGGATCTTGATGTCTTTAATGATTTTAGAAAATTTGGACTCATGGGCTCCCCCAGAAAGAATCTCTACAGCAATTTCAATTAAAATACGTCCTCTAAATGAGACCCCTTCCCCATGACCTTCATTAAGTTCTTGGTGGTCCTCCATCAAAGTGGTATTACGAGGGGAGCCATATAAATTTATCCAGGCAGGGCCAAAAGTTGGAAGGAACCCTAAAGCATAAAATGTTTAATAATGAATTAAACCATAAAAGTAGTCCAATGTAGTCAGTAGTCCAGTGTGCAGAGCAGCAACGTGGAACATTCTTACATTTTTGTTGAGTATAAATACTATAATACTGCCTCCTATGTACAAGAATATAACTACTATAATACTGCTCCTATGTACAAGAATATATCTACTATAATACTGCCTCCTATGTACACTATACTACTATAATACTGCCTCCTATGTACAAGAATGTAACTACTATAATACTGCATCCTATGTACAAGAATATAACTACTATAATACTGCCTCCTATGTACAAGAATATAACTACTATAATACTGCTCCTATGTACAAGAATATATCTACTATAATACTGCCTCCTATGTACACTATACTACTATAATACTGCCTCCTATCTACAAGAATGTAACTACTATAATACTGCATCCTATGTACAAGAATATAACTACTATAATACTGCCTCCTATATACAATATAACTACTATAATACTGCCCCCTATGTACAAGAATATATCTACTATAATACTGCTCCTATGTACAAGAATATAACTACTATAATACTTCCTCATATGTACAAGAATATAACTACTATAATACTGCCACCTATGTACAAGAATATAACTACTATAATACTTCCTCCTATGTACAAGAATATAACTACTATAATACTGCTCACATGTACAAGAATATAACTACTAGGGGCGGAGCCTGATCGTCCACCGGGTCAGTCGCATGTGAGGGAGCTCCTTACTGTGCGGCCTCTTCACCTCGTCTATTTCGCATCATAACCGAGCTGAACCTATCCAAGATGGGGAAAATAGGCAAAGCTATGCCTAGAGACAAGCCTGACTCCGTCAAACCTGACAAGGGACCGACGGACATGGAGAAATATCTCCATAAAACTCTCCCAGGGGAGCAAAACAAGATGGCGCCGAGAGGAAGGGAGGAACCGATCGATGAAGATGCCGCCACCCTGCCTGCTGCTGTGTCCCTGGCTTCTGCTGATGCCTCGGAAGACCCGACACAGCTGACAAGGGGTTTTTTGCAGCAAGCCCTAACGGCTGCCCTGCAGCCGGTTCTACAAGAGCTGTCGGAGATCAGAAAGGATATCCAACAGGTGAACTACCGGGCGGATCAACTCGAACAAACTCAGGACGACATGTTGACTCATGCTCATGCTGTCAGCTCTAGCCTAAGCGCCTATGCAGGTTCCCTTGATTATGCCTTTGCTCTGATTGAGGACCAAGAAAATAGAAGCAGGCGCAAAAACATTCGCATCCGAGGTCTTTCGGAAAATATTCCCCATGAGGCGCTACCTGAGGCTGCCTCAGCTATCTTTGCCACATTGCTTGGGGAGCAGAAGGCCTCTGAAGTTGCCATAGAGCGGATCCATAGAGCTCTTCAACCAAAGCCTAAGGCAGATGAGAATCCCAGGGACGTTGTTTGTGGCCTCCTTCGGTACACTGATACCGCCAGCATTCTCAAGGCCTCTAGGGAAATGAAAGAATGCCTTTTTGAAGGGTCCCGAATCCTCCTGTTCCAGGACTTAGCTCCCTCCACCTTAAACAAACGCCGGACGCTACGGCCACTAACTGATCAGCTGAAACATGACAAAATTCTCTTTAAATGGCTGTTCCCTTTTGGCCTCACTTTTTCCAAGGAGGGTAAGAGATGTACCATCCGGAGGCCTGAGGACCTACCTGCAGCGTGGGAACTGCTCCAGGCCACACCACTGGATATTCCGTCGTGGCTACCTTCAGCAGACCTGGGCGCACCTCTACCAGACCTCCCGGCCGTCCATCGCTGGAGCAAGGTCCCCGGGAAAAATAAGAAAATGGCCTCCACTTTGAGAGACACTTGAAGACGGGTTTCCTTCTCAACTCCTGTTGAACTCTCATGAGGCCTGGTGGTTTGCTCACTATAGGCCTACAACAGGTCCCGGACTCGTTGCCTTTACCGCAAGTATAGTCCAGCCTGGTCCCTGTTTACATCCCCATACTTGTCCCCACTGTTTTGCTCGTCAAGCTTGACAAGAGTGTCCGGCTCTTTCTTATTTTATCCTATTGATGTCTCACTCGGTTATGATATATGTTAGTTACTATATGTATTTCTCCCTGAAGGGGTGAGGGGGTTGACATGGATGCTAACCCACACTCCCCACCCCGTCTACACTACCCCACTAAGGGTTGTCATGACACCTTCTTGGGTGTCACTACTTGTGGAGCACCCTGGATTGCTTTCTGACCTCCTTCTTTCTAATGTTTGGAGACGGCGATCCATGGTGCTCTATCTTTTTGTGGTTTATTGTTCACGGGCTTTTTTCCCTGTGGGTTTTGTGTTCCCCTGGTACCGCACGCACCTCCTTGTTATATGCATGTTTGACGATTGCCTTTTGAGTAGTCATGTCTAAGATCAAATGTACTTCCTTTAATGTACGCGGCTTTAATACCCCGCAGAAAAGGTCGCAAGTAATCCGTTTGCTTAAAACTTATCATACGGATATTTGCTTTCTCCAGGAACTGCATCTCAAGGTAGGGCGCGTCCCTGCGCTCCCTAGACACTACTTTCAGTATTGGTTCATTAGTTCCCACACTCAGGCGACTAGGGGTGCGGGGATCGCCATATCCAAGCGTGTTCCCGTTTGTGGTCTCCAACACCCAGTCAGATCCGGAGGGCCGTTTTATGTTTGTAAAAGGGATGTTGGGCTCACAAATGGTGATGCTGGCGTGCCTCTACAGCCCCAACAGGGGGCAGCATAGGTGAATTACCTCTGTCCTTAAACTACTTGCATCGTTTGCTGAAGGGTTGTGGATTGTAGGCGGGGACATGAACATCACTCTGCACCCGGCCCTTGATGCTTCTGGAGGCTCCTCACTCAAAGGACATTAGGTAATATCAACTCCCAGCTATCGAAGTATAGACTGACTGACACGTGGAGACTGCTCCATCCGACGGAACGAGACTACTTGTTCTACTCTGCGTCCCACGATAACTTCAAACGGTTAGACTACATATTTGTATCTAGCGCTTACATTGACAGTGTAGACAGCTCTGTTATTGAGGCCACGACGGTCTCTGATCACTCTCCTGTGTCAACTACGCTTCATTTTGCTAATCTTCCTCCACGCACAAGACAATGGAGGCTGAATGAAACATTACTTGACAGGGAGAGTGATGTTAAGACTTTAGATCAGAAACTCAAAGATTTCTTCACAGACAACACCACTGAGAATATGCCTTTCACGACAGTCTGGGAGACGCATAAGTCGGTCATCAGGGGGGACTTTATTCCCTTGGGTAGTAGAAGGAAGAAAGACAGGCAAAAATCCCTTGACTCCCTACTCCAGCAAATTGCTAGTATAGAATCTCTGCATAAGAGATCTCAAGCCCTGCAGGCTAAAGACGATCTAGCTCGTTTGAGGTCGGAACTCAAAGACTTGCTCAATAAAGCCCATGCCAAGGCCTACCAATATTCCCAGTTTCAATTCTATGCCCACGGTGACAAGGGCACGAAGCTTATGTCCAGGCTGGTCAAGCAGAGGCAAGAGCAGACGTTCATAGCGGGTATCAGGAAAAAAGGGGGGGGGGTAGTCGTTTCCAGAACCACAGATATTGCTGGGGAATTCCAGAAGTTTTACCAGTCCCTCTATGGGTTGGGGGATCCCCTAAATTCTTTAGACACGCCCGCTGTTGAGGAAGTTGATGAGTTCTTAGCCTCAATTCAATTACCCCATCTATCCCCTGAGGAGCGTGCCCAACTATTGACCCCAGTTACTGAACAGGAGGTCTGCTCTATTCTTAGTTCCATCCCTTCTGGGAAGAGTCCGGGCCCAGACGGTCTGCAGGCCGGATACTTTAAGAAATTCTCCTCCACGCTAGCCCCACATCTTGTTACCTGGTGCAACTCTCTGCTCACAGGCTCCCGCCTCCCTAAGCAAGCACTGGAGGCAACTGTCACCGTGCTGCCAAAGGCAGGGAAAGACCCCATGGAGTGTGGCAGCTACAGACCTATATCCCTTTTAAACGTTGATGTAAAAATTTGGGCTAAGCTTCTTGCCAACCGTCTGAAAGCCTTCCTCCCGAAGCTAATCCATACGGATCAGGCGGGCTTTGTCCCAGGTAGGGAGGGGAATCACAACTCCTGTAGAATATATTAACATCTATTCAATGGGCATCTACCAGAGGTCTCCCCCTTGTGTTACTGGGATTAGATGCGGAGAAGGCCTTTGACAGGGTCAGCTGGTTGTATATGAGAAAATCCCTGCAGAAGTTTGGGATCCCGGAGCAATTCCAGCAGGCCATTATGACACTTTATAACAACCCCAGCGCAAGGACTCACCCGGGTGAATGGGACTCTCTCCCCGTCATTTTTGATCAAAAATGGTACTAGACAGGGGTGCCCCCTTTCCCCTACCATCTACATCTTAGTAATGGAATCATTGCTCCAAGCTATCAGGGATCATCCCGCTATTAGAGGAGTCAGTGCAGGGAGCAATCATCCCAACTATGTCAATGCAGCCTTCGCCGATGACCTATTGCTCATGGTGTCTAACCCTGTCGAGGCCTTCCCGCATCTTTTATGCCTTCTGGATAGATATAGTCGAGTATCTAATTTTAAAGTGAATCACACCAAAACTGAGGCTATGAATATTTCAGCCCCCCGCTCAGTCCTCTCAACCTTGAAGGCTATGACCCCCTTTAAATGGCAAGACTCCCACCTAACTTACCTGGGCGCGAAGGTCCCCTCTAAGCTCAACCAGCTATTTCAGCTTAACTTTGTGCCCCTCCTTAAAGATATACATACTCCCTATGTCTCCAGGATGGGGAGGAAGCACTTATTGAAGGCCTTTGTCCTGCCCAAGGTATTGTATGTGCTACAGATGCTCCCGATTCATGTTCCTCACTCGTTCTTTACCCAACTCAAGAAATCTTTTAGTACTTTTCTGTGGGCTGGGAAAAGGGCTAGAATTGCTCACCACAGGTTAATATTAAAGAAGCCATATGGGGGTATGAACCTCCCAGACGCCCAATCTTACTACAAAGCCATCCATCTTAAGAGATGGTTGCAGCTGAATGTACCAGCCTATGGGACTCCGGGAAGGGAACTGGAGTTGGCACAACCACTTATGTGGTTTTCAAACAGCTGAATGCTGACAGTAGTTTACTGCCAAAGTTACCCCTGACCCTGCCCGCAGATCTGACCCCCTTTCTTATCGAACCCTTGGCCACCCTCCTACATCCTGGGTGGACTAGGCTTAAACTGTATACTCTACAGGAGTATAGGGATTGATTCTCTGGGTCCTTGGATCCCCAACACCCCCTGAGCCGACTTATGCAGAAATCCCACTTCTTAGAAGCTAGGGAATTTGGTTCTGTTGGCAAAAAGTTGTTTGCTGGAGAGCGACCTTTGGCTGACAAAACTTGGTTTGAGAAAATGATGGACCACGAGGTCCTCCCAAGGAAATCCATTTCTTTACTGTATCTGACCCTTACAACGCCCCTGGTGCGTATCACTCCACACTACCTGAGGACGTGGGAAGCTGAGCTTAACAGGTCTTTTACGGAAACTGATGTCCTAAGGATCCATGCCCATTCCCATGGGTTTTCCAAATGTGTTCGGGTGCAAGAGCACTCATACAAAACAATGACACAATGGTACCAGACACCTAGGCAACAGTTCCTCAGAGGCCTCAGGTCTGATGACCTTTGTTGGAGGTGTTCTTCAGGTGTGGGAGACCTCACTCATATTTTCTGGTCCTGTCCCGTTATTAGATCATTTTGGGATCAAGTCTTGACCATTGTCAATAAGATAGTGTCACCCCCGCTTTCGCTGACACCTGAGCTTGTGCTTCTATGGCTACCTACTCCTTCTTTTACTCCTTCCAAACACAATCTAGCCACTCACCTGATTCAGACAGCTAGACTCCTGATACCGGCCCGATGGCTAAACCCTGAACCACCCACAGTCTCTCACTGGGAGAATAAGGTTGACCATATCTGTCGTATGGAGGAGCTGGCTAGTTGGGCAGTACGGGACCATGGAAGATTTATGCGATTATGGGCACCTTGGTTGAAATACAGAGGGAAATATGGGCAACCTACCCCCCCTCTCCCAACTAGTGGGGTGCAATAACTGGGTATCAGATCTAGACATGTATGTTCTTAGTGATCTATGACCAATTTTGTTTGACATGTGAATATAGGAATGCTTTTTTCCTTGCCTTGAACCTTTGTGTTATAGGTGCGTGAGACCAGGAGGGCTCAAGTGACGGTTGTCCCTTCCTAGGTCGCTGGGCCTCCCCCCCCCCCCCCCTTCCCCCTCTCCCCGTCAATACCTGACTAGCAATGTCAGTCTTTATATGGGTCAATCCTTTTGATAAAACGGGCGTTATTTATTTATTTACTTATTTCATTTTCTTTGATAACCTCTGTACTCATATGTATCTATTTCTGCCTTCGATTCCTCTGCTGAGGTTGTCATGGCAGTGTTGTAACCTATTTGCTTGCTTGTCTCAATAAAAAGATCATTGACAAAGAATATAACTACTATAATACTGCTCCTATGTACAAGAATATAACTACTATAATACTGCCTCCTATGTACAAGAATATAACTACTATAATACTGCTCCTATGTACAAGAATATAACTACTATAATACTGCTCCTATGTACAAGAATATAACTACTATAATACTGCTCCTATGTACAAGAATATAACTACTATAATACTGCTCCTATGTACAAGAATATAACTACTATAATACTGCTCCTATGTACAAGAATATAACTACTATAATACTGCTCCTATATACAAGAATATAACTACTATAATACTGCTCCTATGTACAAGAATATAACTACTATAATACTGCTCCTATGTACAAGAAGTTCTAATGTCCCTCTGAAGATTCAGACTACACTCTGCAGAACAAGCATCTTCTTTTGTCATACAGCGCTATCCGGGTAGTATGTAAAAATCATTGGTGTCCTATAGCAAAAGTCTGAATGGACCCTACTGAGATCTTCCTAAATATCCACTAGGGTGAGCTCAGAGCATATGGAATTACACAGCTGGTATTGAACTTGATAAGGGCTGTCTATGCAGTGAGCGTCCCCTAGTGGTGGCTTCTGGTAGTAGCAAGGAGGGGGGAACAATTTTGTGCTGGGCCCCATCCACTACCAGTCTTCTAGCAGGCATCTATTTACATCAGTCCTTGTGATCTCACCCTTGTCCCCATCTTGTTCGTTAGAAATCTTCTTCAGGTCTATGAAGTGAGTTGCCAAAGCCACGTCATTCATGCTGCCCTCATCCCACACCTGGATCTTCACGCGACGACACAGTGGAGGGAACATCTCCTTGAATACAACCTGTTCGTGCCACACAGGTTCTGCGGTGTTCTTCTGGGCGGTGGTTCGACCCTAAAAATATATTATTCCTGGGTTACTGTTATATACAATAAAATGTTGGAGAATGAGGGGCTCCATTGCAAAGACAAACATAAGGCTTCCTTTCAGGAGACTGCTAACCACCAAGGAGGTCCTGTTGCCTCCATCACATCTTCAGCACTCAAGGATATTGCAATTTTCCTGTTACCATCGAGCCACCTCAGAGCCATAGGTTTAGAGGATGCAGAAGTAGCAGCCGTGCCTCACCAGGCCTCTCTACCACATATGAAGACGCCATTTTTATAAATACCACATATTAGGTTATAGATATTGCATTGGGACACGAAAGTTTTGAGTATTGAAGGATCTGTAGAGGCTATATCCTTATGCAGGGTCTCACCATCCCATTAAAACTAAATTTGAACCCTTCTGACCACAAATGATATAATGTCTCCAGAAAAGGTACTTCCCAATTTTCAAAGGTGGGATCGGGAGGGGGGGGGGGGGAGGGAGTGGGTTGTTGGGTGATAATGAGGTGTGTAAATTAGTGAAATTTTTTGTGCATTGATATACTCTTTTCAGATCAACCCCTTTTATATTAGCCCACACACCTTTTTTTATGGTTACGGAAGATTTAGCAAGTGTGCCATAAAAGAAAAGTGATCCCAAAGCAAGGAGATGGCCACTAGTATAGAAGAAAGGAATTAGAACCTAAAGGATATAGTAGTCACCCTACAGATATGAACAATGCCCTTTGACCATGACTTACCATTTGTCCAGCGAACATGACAACAACATAGGGATCCACAAGGTCCTTGCTATCTCCAATAAAGGCCTTGGTGACATTGGCCATGATGCTAGAGTTGACTTTCGGGAGACCTTCTGCTCTGTAGATCCTCACGTAGAATCTGGCCCATGGTCTTTCTGATGGAAATCCTTTAGGTATCAACAAATTCCTTTAAAACACAAGGGACATAATTGAACCTCTAAACAAGCCGAGCTTCTCTTCCTCAGTCACGGGAACAAGTATAAAATTGCTATGCTAGCGTAAGAAACTATACATAGTAACATAGTAACATAGTATATAAGGCCGAAAAAAGACATTTGTCCATCCAGTTCGACCTGTTTCCTGCAAGTTGATCCAGAGGAAGGCAAAAAACCCCTGTGAGGTAGAGCCAATTTTCCCCACTTAAGGGGAAAAAATTCCTTCCCGACTCCAATCAGGCATCAGAATAACTCCCTGGATCCACGACCCCTCTCTAGTAGCTATAGCCTGTAATATTATTACACTCCAGAAATACACCCAGGCCCCTCTTAAATTCCTTTATTGTACTCACCATCACCACCTCCTCAGGCAGAGAGTTCCATAGTCTCACTGCTCTTACCGTGAAGAACCCTTTTCTATGTTTGTGTACAAACCTTCTTTCCTCCAGACGCAGAGGATGTCCCCTCGTCACAGTCACAGTCCTGGGGATAAATAGATGATGGGAGAGATCTTTGTACTGACCCCTGATATATTTATACATAGTTATTAGATCCCCCCTCAGTCGTCTTTTTTCTAGAGTGAATAACCCTAATTTTGATACCCTTTCAGGGTACTGTAGTTGCCCCATTCCAGTTATTACTTTAGTTGCCCTCCTCTGAACCCTCTCTAGCTCTGCTATGTCTGCCTTGTTCACGGGAGCCCAGAACTGTACACAGTACTCCATGTGTGGTCTGACTAGTGATTTATAAAGTGGTAAGACTATATTTTCATCACGGGCATCTATGCCCCTTTGATGCAACCCATTATCTTATTGGCCTTAGCAGCAGCTGCCTGACACTGGTTTTTACAGCTTAGTTTGTTATTTATTAAAATTCCTAGATCCTTTTCCATGTCAGTGTTACTGAGTGTTTTACCATTTAGTATGTACGGGTGACTTGCATTATTCCTTCCCATGTGCATAACTTTACATTTGTCAGTGTTAAACCTCATCTGCCATTTCTCTGCCCAAGCCCCCAATCTATCCAGATCCCTCTGTAGCAGAAAACTGTCCTCTTCAGTGTTAATTACTTTACACAGTTTAGTGTCATCTGCAAAATTGATATATTACTGTGCAAGCCTTCTACAAGATCATTAATAAATATATTGAAGAGAATAGGGCCCAATACTGAACCCTGAGGTACCCCACTAGTGACCGTGACCCAATCTGAGTGTGTACCGTTAATAACCACCCTCTGTTTTCTATTACTGAGCCAGTTACTTACCCACATACAGATATTTTCTCCTAGTCCAAGTGTTCTCATTTTATATACTAACCTTTTATGTGGTACAGCGCCAAATGCTTTGGAGAAGTCCAGATATACGACATCCATTGATTCGCCGCTGTCAAGTCTAGAACTTATCTCCTCATAGAAACTGATTAAATTAGTTTGACATGACCGATCCCTCATGAAGCCATGCTGATATGGTGTAATTTGCTTATTTTCATTGAGATACTCCAAGATAGCATCTCTTACAAAACCTTCAAACAGTTTACCCACAACAGATGTTAAACTTACCGGCCTATAGTTTCCAGGCTCTGTTTTTGGACCCTTTTGAATATTGGCACCACATTTGCTATACGCCAGTCTGGTGGAACATTCCCTGTCAGTATGGAGTCCGTGAATATCAAAAATAAGGGTCTGGCTATGACATCACTTAATTCTCTTAGGATACGGGGTGTATGCCATCCGGTCCTGGCGATTTGTCTATTTTAATCTTTTTAAGTCGCTGCTGTACTTCTTCCTGGGTCAGACAGGGCACTTTTAAAGGGGAATTTACTTTTACATTTTGCATTTCATCTGACAGTTTATTTTCCTCAGTGAAAACAGTGGTGAAGAAAATATTTAATAGCTTGGCTTTATCCTCATCGCTTTCTGCAACTCCCTCATTGCTATGTAGAGGGCCGACTCTTCAGGTTTATATTTTTTACCATTTATATAATTGAAAAACATTTTAGGGTTAGTTTTGCTCTCTTTGGCAATTAATCTCTCGGTCTCTAGTTTGGCAGTTTTTATTAGTTTTTACATATTCTATTTTTTTCCTTATAGTTTATCAGTGCTTCCTGGCTCCCTCCTGTTTTAGTGATTTATATGCTTTCTTTTTGTCATTTATTGCTTTTTTTACGGTTCTATTTATCCACATTGGTTTCTTCTTATTTCTTAGCCTTTTATTTCTATAAGGTATGCATCGATCACAATTTGATGTTACAATGCTTTTAAAAATCTCCCATTTTGTGGTTGTATTTTTTATTTTTGAGGACTATGTCCCAGTTAATTGGGCCTATGGCCTCTTAGTTGGCTAAATTTTTGCTTTTTTGAAGTCCGGTATTCTTGTTCCTCCCTGTAGAAACTCTCGCTTGAAGGATAATTGGAAGGTTATTACTTTATGGTCACTATTTCCCAGGTGTCCCCCAACCTGCACGTCTGTTGTTCTATCAGGTCTATTGGTTAATACTAAGTCCAGTATGGCCGTCCCTCTAGTCGGGTCCTGAACCATTTGGGAAAGGTAATTGTCTTTGGCTATTGCCAAGAACCTGTTTCCTTTATGGGATGTACAGGTTTCAGTTTCCCAGTCTATATCTGGGTAGTTGAAGTCCCCCATAATAACCACCTGATTATGGTTTGCCACCTTGTTTATCTCGTTTAGATGTACTAAAGTCAGTAACATGGCTTTCAAGCTGGACAAAAAGTCGTGCATGCAGGATCCCCGTGAAATCCCATTAGAGATAAGAGGCTGACTGAGGGGAAAGAGGAGGAAAGTACCCTGAGAAGCTCAGGAGGAAACATTATTCTTAAATAAGATATATTACAAAGTTTCTTATATTCACCTGTACTATTTATTTCTTGTTTATAACTGGAGGTACACTTTACAGTGTAACAGTCACTTCAATTTTTTTTATGTGGATGGTAAATGCTTAGGACTATTTTTGTAATATAGTTCTTTAAGTGGTTAAATATACCCATCTTCAGTGTCCAACGTGTACTGTACACTGATGTCAGCTCACTATCACAGGTAGAGGCTTTCTGCCTATTATACTGACTGTAAGTGCTGATTACTGACAGTGCACCTCCCCTCTATCGCCCCTCTATCTCACTAAATAATTAAATGCCAGAGAGATAGAGGAGAGATGCGCCTGTCAGCACTCACCACTGACGGTCAGTGTAAGGCCTCTTTCACACGAGCGAGTTTTCCGCGCGGGTGCAATGCGTGACGTGAACGCATAGCCACCGCACTGAATCCTCATTCATTTCAATGGGGCTGTGCACATGAGCGTTTTTTTTCACGCATCACTTGTGCGTTGTGTGAAAATCGCAGCATGTTCTATATTCTGCGTTTTTCACGCAACGCAGGCCCCATAGAAGTGAATGGGGCTGCGTGAAAATCGCATTGCATCCGCAAGCAAGTGCGGGTGCGATGCGTTTTTCACTGATGGTTGCTAGGAGATGTTGTTTGTAAACCTTCAGTTTTTTATCACGCGCGTGAAAAACGCAACAAAACACATTGCACCCGCGCGGGAAAAACTGAAGAACTTAACACAATCGCAGGCAAAACTGAATGGCTTTGCCTGTGAAATCGCACAGTTTTTACTGAACGCAACCGCAATGCATCTGGACCTAATCGGGACACGCTCATGTAATGCCTCATTCACATGTCAGTGTTCTGGTCAGTGATTTCCATCAGTGATTGTGAGCCAAAATCAGGAGCGAAGCCCACACAGATAAAGATATAAAGGTAAGATCTGCTCCCATTCTGTGTTCAGAGCCACACCTGGTTTTGGCTTAAAATCACTGATGGAAATCACTGACTGAACACTGACGTGTGAATAAGGCCTAAAAGAGGCCTAATAGTCAGGGAGACAGAGAAAAGCAGTGCTGCAGTACATAGGGACATTTATATCAATGTATGAAGCAAGGAGAGCAGAGGCAGGCTCAAGAGTCTGCCTCTGCACGTGATAGTGAGCTGTATTCAGTGTAAAGTACACACTGAACACTGAAGACAGGCTCTTCTAAGGGTACTTTCACACTAGCGTTTTGGATTCCGTTTGTGAGATCCGTTTCAGGGCTCTCACAAACGGTCCAAAACGCATCAGCTAAGCCCCAATGCATTCTGAATGGATAAGGATCCGCTCACAATGCATCAGTTCGGCTCCGTTCCGCTTCTATTCTGTTTTGGAGGCGGACACCAAAACGCAGCTTGCAGCATTTTGGTGTCCGTCTGAAGAGGCGGAGCCTAAGATCCGTTTTGAATTACAATGTAAGTCAATGGGGACGGATTCGTTTTAAATATCACAATATGGTGCATCTGAAAACGGATCCGTTCCCTATTGACTTTCAATGTAATTCAAAATGGATCCGTTTTGGACTTTGTCATTTTTCTTTTAAGCTAATGCAAACGGATCCGTTCTGATCGGATACAAACGTTTGCATTATAGGTGCGGATCCATCTGTGCAAATAAACAGACGGATCCGCACCAACGCAAGTGTGAAAGTACCCTAAGCAGCGCTCATTTAGAGGGATAACTTAAGAGAATGTTTTTTAATAAAATGGAACAAAATTACTTAATAAACACTTTTCCTACTGTAAGAGGGCGCAAGGGGCCGTCATGGACGGAAGATACGTGTCACCGAGGTTCCTGGCCTCGGTGAGGTGAGAGCCGGGTTTTATGTGTCAGCAGCAGCTAGTGCTGCTTGACATTGATAGTTAGTTTGGCTGCAAAGCCAATCCGGGCCGGCTCTTACTGGGAGTAGGCAAAGAGTTGGGTGGGTGCCTACTCTCCACGGTCCAGGCCGGACTTTGCGGGCTTTTTAAAGGCAGCCACATCAGCAGGTGTGGCTGTGATTGTCCTGGAGCTGCTGCTAGTGTTGTGTTGCTCTCTGGGCTGGAAGGATGAGCTCAGCAAGGAGTCGTGCAGTCGTCCTGGAAGCCTGAAGGTGGATTATCCTGCGGCTGGGCCGACCGCCAGGTGCGAACGCGCACCTAAACATCTCACAGGTGATTGAACCTGGTTTTGGACTCTTTGGTTTTGCTTTTTTGTGTTTGCTGAGTGTGAATTAACACCAAGAGACTGTTTATCGTTTATTTTGTGCAAGTGTGAATAAAACACTGTTTATTGCACTTTCTGGACTTCTTGTTTTGCCTCTGTACTGCACCCGCACTGCTATCTACCAGAGCGACTCCCCACATTTGGTGTCGGATGCGGGCATGCGCAGTGAGGCTGGCGTAACGCCGAAGTTTTTTCCCAAAGTGAATGTCATATGTCAAGCCAGGCAAAGTTTCAACACGTGAACTCTGATAAGATGGAGGCAGTTGTAAAGGCTCTCGTGGAGGCCAATTTACAGCAGCGGGAGGCCAACAAGCAGCAGCAGGAGACAAACCAGCTGCTGTTGCAACATGTAATGGCTTTGCAAGCGACTAGAGCCTCTCACCGTGCCCATGATGCCCGGAAAGCGGTCCGTGCAGCAATTCCCAAGATGACCCCCGAGGATGATGCCGAGACCTACCTGGCAGTCTTCGAAAAAGTGGCCGTGAGGGAGAAGCTGCCCCGTGACCAGTGGGCTGAGGTGGTCGCTCCGTTCCTGGCTTCCGGACCCCAGCAGGTGTTTTTCGACTCTGTCGGACGACCAAGCGGCCGATTATGACACCGTGAAAGGAGAGATCCTAGCCAGACTGGGGGTGAACGTGCTGGTCCGCGCCAAAGAGTCCACCAGTGGGACTTTAAAACGACTGAACCTGCTAGGCCGCAGTACTACGATCTGCTGCACAGGCTGCAAAAGTGGCTGCAGCCTGATCTACTAAGTCCCACTGCCATGCTGGATCGACTGTTGGCGGACATCTTTTGGAGGGCCCTGCCTTATCCCTCCAGCACTGGGTCGGCCAGGCGTCTCCGGTAAGTGCCCTGGAGATGGTCGACCTGGTGGAGCGTTACGAGGCCACCAGAAACCTGCAGGGGGTCTTGCTGGGAAGGGGCCAGTCAAACCCCGGAGGCCTCCACCCCAGTTCCGACGACCGGCGACAGAGAGACCTGCACGGAATGTATCCCCTGCGGATCCGCCTCCCGTGGTATGCTGGAGGTGTCAGGAGCCAGGCCACATCAGGGCCGACTGTCCGCATCAGGGTGAGCCGATGGATGTGAACTACGGGTATCGCCACTCCCTGTATGCCCGGAAGCTGTGTGCAACTGGCACCCGTGAGGGGCAGGACAATAACCACCTGTGTCAGGTAGAGGTGGGAGATTCTCTGGCGGTGGCCCTGCTGGACTCCGGGAGTTTAGTCTCCCTGGTAAGAGCTGCCCTAGTACGGCCTGCGGAGTATACCGGCCGTAAAGTCGGGGTCCTATGCATCCACGGAGACTTAAAAGACTACCCCACTGCATTAGTGACTTTGTCCACAGCTGCTGGTAAGTGGACCCACGAGGTGGCTGTCGCTACCAAACTCCCACATGAACTGATACTTGGGAGGGACTTCCCAGGTTTCCCGGCGCTGTGGCCGGCTATAAAAGTGTCTGATGGGCCCGAGACAGGGGTAACCCTAGTAGAGTGGCCTGATACCACTGGAAGGCCAGAACCCTGGGAGCCCGAATCTGAAGGGCCAGCGGTAGGGGTGACCACTGCTCCAGCGGTAGAGGGGGAGACAACCCCACTGAGTGTAATGGTGGGAGACACGGAGGACTTGCCACCGGGACCTGAGTTGGCAGACCTCAATGTCTCCGGGAAAATTTTGGGACCGCACAACACCGGGACCAAACCCTAACCAGGGCCTGGGAAAGTGTTGTAATGATTGACGGTAAACCCCAGAAACCTGGGGCTGAATTAATGTTTCCACGATTTATTATTCTTCAGGATATGTTGTATCGGGTGAACCAAATCCGAGGTGAGCCAGTTGAACAGTTGGTGGTGCCCACCGCATATCGCAAGCTTGTTATGGAGCTTGCCCACCAACATGTTCTTGGGGGACACATGGGGTGGCAGAAAACGCAGGACCGCGCACTACAGCGATTTTACTGGCCCGGTTTGTTTAAGGAAGTAGAGGAGTTCTGTAAGTCCTGTCCGACCTGTCAGGTAAATAGCCCCCAGCCGCATTACAGAAGTCCCCTGGTCCTCTCCCAATAATTGAGGTCCCATTCGAGCGTATTGCCATGGATCTGGTCGGACCCGTACCGAAGTCTGCTAGGGGTCACCAACATATCCTGGTGATTCTGGACTATGCTACTCGATATCCAGAGGCGGTGCCTCTGCGACACACATCGGCTAGGCTCATTGCAAAGGAGTTAATGGAGATGTTTACCCGGGTGGGCCTACCTAAGGAGGTTCTGACGGACCAAGGGACCCTTTTATGTCTAAGATTATGAGGGAATTGTGTAAACTGTTGCATATAAAGCAATTATGGACGTCCGTTTACCATCCGCAAACGGACGGCCTTGTGGAAAGATTTAACCAAACTTTAAAAAATATGCTAAAAAGGGTGGTGTCCCGAGATGGGAAGGACTGGGATCTGCTTCTGCCCTATCTCATGTTTGCAGTGCGAGAAGTGCCCCAGGCCTCTACTGGGTTCTCGCCCTTCGAACTGCTTTATGGCAGACACCCACGGGGCCTGTTGGACATCGCTAAGGAAGCGTGGGAACAACAGCCCGTCCCCCACAAAAGCGTAATTGAATATGTTACCCAGATGCAGGAACGTATGGAGAGAGTGTTACCGCTGGTCCGGGAGCATATGGAGGCAGCACAACAGGCCCAAAGTAGAGTCTATAATCGTCAGGCTCGGGTACGAGACTTTAATCCCGGAGACCGAGTTTTAGTTCTGGTACCCACCCTTGACAGCAAATTTCTAGCTAGGTGGCAGGGGCCCTATGAAGTGCTCGAGAATGTGGGGAGTCGCTCTGGTAGATAGCAGTGCGGGTGCAGTACAGAGGCAAAACAAGAAGTCCAGAAAGTGCAATAAACAGTGTTTTATTCACACTTGCACAAAATAAACGATAAACAGTCTCTTGGTGTTAATTCACACTCAGCAAACACAAAAAAGCAAAACCAAAGAGTCCAAAACCAGGTTCAATCACCTGTGAGATGTTTAGGTGCGCGTTCGCACCTGGCGGTCGGCCCAGCCGCAGGATAATCCACCTTCAGGCTTCCAGGACGACTGCACGACTCCTTGCTGAGCTCATCCTTCCAGCCCAGAGAGCAACACAACACTAGCAGCAGCTCCAGGACAATCACAGCCACACCTGCTGATGTGGCTGCCTTTAAAAAGCCCGCAAAGTCCGGCCTGGACCGTGGGGAGTAGGCACCCACCCAACTCTTTGCCCAGTAGAGCCGGCCCGGATTGGCTTTGCAGCCAAACTAACTATCAATGTCAAGCAGCACTAGCTGCTGCTGACACATAAAACCCGGCTCTCACCTCACCGAGGCCAGGAACCTCGGTGACACGTATCTTCCGTCCATGACGGCCCCTTGCGCCCTCTTACACTACACATGAAAAATATTTTAAATACAGGTTAAAGGGGTTGGCCCATCTTGCACTTTGGTGGCATATTGCTAGGATATGCCACCGATGTCTGACAGATGCGGGTCCCAGAGGTAGGACCTGCACCTATCTCTAGAATGGTGCCTCCGAAAGTTAATGAGAGTGCACTGTGCAAGCGCAGCCACCCTCCGTTCACTTTTATGGGAGTGCCGAAAGTATCTGAGCGCCAGCTCGGCTATTTCCGGAACTCCCATAGAGGTAAATGAAGAGGTGGCTGCACTCGCGTGGTGCGCTTTCCTTTCAATTTAATGGGAGTCCTGGAAATAGTTGAGTTCACTGGCTCGCTCTTCTCGAAACTCCCGTAGAAGTGAAGGTAGAGCACGCCACACATATGCGTTGTAGAGATAGGTGCAGGTCCCAGAGCCAGGACCTGCACCTACAGTATCAGACATTGGTGGCATATCCTAGCAATAGTGTTAGATGAGTGAACCCCTTTAAGGTCTCATGTACACGTATGCTGTGGTACCATGATAGAGCATGAAAGTTGGAGCCACCTGGATGCACCTCCACAAGGGCCACGTGCCATGAGGCCTAAGGCTGGAGCGTAGCTCATCCCAGTTCCCTATATTATCAGATATAATTTCTTCTATATTCATACTTCTCTATCTGTTCTTCTGCATCACTGATTTTCTGAGATGATTGTATGCTGTCCCCTTTGCCGGCCACACCGATGTCACATTTTAGGTAGCCCTTCGTTCCGGTCCTGATATCAGATGGGTCCGTTAGAACAGCCCACTTATCAAAAAACTGGTGCCCTGCAAGATAAAACATTCAGCTATGACACCAGAACGGCAAAACTGTGCATATTACTAAACATTACACAAAAAGAATTATACAGAACGCACGGTGTAACACGCGTTTGTCACAGTGAATAATGTCTCATTGTAAAACACAGTAACATAGGGAATCGATGGTTAGTTGCGCCGCTACCTGTGACTTTGCCACGCTCATGCCAGGTCTAAAATTGTAAGTGTGGCTGGGTAGGGTACAGGCCAGCAGGTCCGTATCATTCTTTATTTTCCATGCCTGTTTTAGGCGTAGAAAATGGTCTAAATGCAAGACAGCAAGGAAACTGGATTACATTTAGAAGTGGCGCTAGATGCGCTGAAGTTCAGCAGATCCTCCGCCAGCGATGGGGACTTATTAAGAACAGCGTCCAAAAGCCCCATCTCATTAAATGTGCCCCATAGTTTATAATCCTAAATATAACCATCCGTCCATCGATTTCCGCCTGTTATCCTGCAAAGTTGATCCGGAGGAAGGTAAAAAACCCTAGAAGCCAATTTTCCTCCTTTTAGGGAAAAAAAATTCTTTCCTGACTCCAATCAGGCAAAAACAAATCCTCGTGTCAGACAATGAGAACCTGAGTAATGATGTAATGAAATAATTATTGTATTCATTCATGGAACCAAGTGTTAAAATACCCCATGTGACTAAATAACGACCCCCTAATATTGCTCACAGTTACATCCAGGAGATGCTTAGCAAGTGAGAAGAGAGGGAGAGATTGTGCTACTGCAAGTGCCCCCAGACAATGCAGCTTCAGGAGCAGCCCCCTCAACACACCTCCTAACCTCCTATATTAACTCTTGATCACTATTTTGCAGTTTATGTATTGAATTAATAAAATGAATGTGCCAGATCTGCACTCACTATTATACCAATGGGGTCACTGGGTACACACATTACTTATCCTGTACTGATCCCTGTATTATACTCCAGAGCTGCACTTACTATTCTGCTTGTGGAGTCACTGTGCACATATATTACATTACTTATCCTGTACTGATCCTGATTTACAGCCTGTATTATACTCCAGAGCTGCACTCACTATTCTGCTGGTGGAGTCACTGTGTACATACATTACATTACTTATCCGGAAATGATCCTGAGTTACATCCACTAATATACTCCAGAGCTGCACTCACTATTCTACTGGTGGAGTCACTGTGTACAACATACATTACATTACTTATCCTGTACTGATCCTGAGTTACATCCTGTATTATACTCCAGAGCTGCACTCACTATTCTGCTGGTGCAGTCACTGTGTACAGACATTACATTGAACATTACTCATCCTGTACTGATCCCAAGTTACATCCTGTATTATACTCCAGAGCTGCACTTACTATTCTGCTTGTGGAGTCACTGTGCACATATATTACATTACTTATCCTGTACTGATCCTGAGTTACATCCTGTATTATACTCCAGAGCTGCACTCACTATTCTGCTGGTGCAGCCACTGTATATATACATTACATTACTTATCCTGTACTGATCCTGAGTTACATCCTGTATTATACTCCAGGGCTGCACTCACTATTCTGCTGGTGGAGTCACTGTATACATACATTACATTACTTATCCTGTACTGATTCTGAGTTACATCCTGTATTATACTCCAGAGCTGCACTCACTATTCTGCTGGTGGAGTCACTGTGTACATACATTACATTACTTATCCTGTACTGATCCTGAGTTACATCCTGTATTATACTCAGGATCAGTATAGGATAAGTAATGGAACTCCCATGTTTCATCCAAAGTCGATTCGCTCATCCCTTAACATCATGTATCTGGACAGCAGAATTCCTCTGTTTTCATTTTCCCTCGCTGGAGTATCCTAACTGTGTCCAGATGTATACTATAAGGATCCATACATCACTCTTTGTTAAAACATATGTCACAATTCTATTGGCTCATTTGCATTTATAGGTTGTATGGGTGACACCCAGGGCTTTGCTAATAAAAACACTGCCGTTTGCAGTTGGAAGAGGTGGAGGATACTACAATGAGTCATGTATTTTCATTCTTTTACCCCTAGACTAAATTTTAGGATCTGGAGCATTGCAAACAACATCCTGAGTTTAAGGCTCTATTCACGCGACCGTATGTTGTCCGCAAAAAAACGGATCCGTGTCCGCAAAAAAACGGATTGCATTCCGTTTTTTTGCTGATCCATAGACTTCAATAGGGCCATGTCCTGATTTTCACTGACAAGTATAGGACATGTTTCATTTTTTTTTTTGCTGAGCCGTGCAATGGAAGAAAAGTGAATGGGACAGCATCTAATCCGCAAAAAAACTGATCCGTTTTTTTGCGGACAACATACGGTCATGTGAATGGAGCCTTTAAGGATCATACAAAAATTCTACCATGACAGTTTTGAAACTCTATATAAGGCCTCATGCACACGAACATATTTTCTTTCCGTGCCCGTTCCGTTTTTTTGCGGACCATATGCAGAACCATTCATTTCAATGGGTCCGCAAAAAAAGCGGATGGTACTCGTGTGCATTCCGTTTCCGTATGTCCGTTTTCCGTTCCGCAAAAAATAGAGCATGTCCTATTTTTTCTAGTTTGCTGGACAAGGATAGAGCATTATTACAATGGATCCGCAAAAATAACGGATCCACAAAAAACAGATGCCATATGGACGTCATCCGTTTTTTTGCGGATCCACAATTTACGGACCGCAAAACACATACGGTCGTGTGCATGAGGCCTAAGTCTATGAAAGGCAGAAATTGTAACAATGTTTCTGTTTAAACTATGCTTCTCCACTCCTCTTCCACTAGAACAGGGGTCGGCAACCTTTTTCCTGACTTTCTTTGCAAAGACGATCCAGCTTTAGTTCATATGAGGAGACTTTTAGGTCCCTCTGGCAGTCACATATGGGCTCACTATCCTCCACACTCCCTAAAGTTGTCGGAAGCTTGCTCCCCATTCCCCCATCCTCAGCAATCACATGTAGGCTCACTATCCTCCACACTCCCTAAAGTTGTCAGAAGCTTGTTCCACATTGTCCCCTCATTTTTCCCAGTAGTTACAAGCAGGCTCACCATTCTCCAAACCCCTCAAAGTTGTCAGAAGCTTGGCCACATTGACCCCCCCCCCCTTACTCCCAGCAGTCACATACAGGCTCAACATCCTCCCACCCCCCAAAAGTTGTCAGAAGCTTGCTCCCCATCCGCCCAGCAATCATATGAAGGCTCACCATCCTAAACCCATCCCCAATTTAGTCACAAAGCTTCCCCCATTCCCCAAGCTCACTAGCAACCTTCCATCTGACTGTCCCAGCACATCATCCTCTGCCGTCCCCTATGCCACTACTACTCCTTACCCTCTGCTGTTACCTGTGCCACTACTACTCCTTACCCTCTGCTGTTACCTGTGCCACTACTACTCCCATCTCCTTAACTGTCACTATTACTCCCATCCCTGTCACCTGTGTCATTATCCCATCTCTATGCTGTCAGTGTAGCATCCCCAAGTCAGGGCCTTGTATGGAACTAACCTGGGGAATGCCAGTGATGGAGAGGCCGGCACGCTGTTCCTCTGGGGCACTCTCTGGGTTCTTGCGGGACACAGCCAGGTGGAATGTGAGGTGCCCTTGGTGTTGTAGTTTAATGTGCCTATGGCTGGGTCCCTGATGTGTCGTGACGCCAGTGCCAGTAAACGGTGGCACACCGTATTTATAGTAGGAATAACAGAGGTGCAGACTTGTAACTTGAAAACAGAATTCCAACTTTACTGAAAACCGTAGAAAATACAGCAGGCAACCTCTTAACACAGTTCTTGTTGCAGAGAATAGACGTTTGTACAGTCGCAGTTACAGCAGGCTTACATCCAGCAAGGTATAACAGAGGAAAGACAACAGGACTTAGAATTGCAGGTGAACCTTACTTTCTTCCTGACTTGTCCTGACTGGAATTGATGCTTCAAGGCCCCAATGCCCTACTTCTGGCTTATATCCTTGAATCTCCAGTAGACAGTGTACCTCCTCTTGGCATTTAGTACCTCTTGCTCTAGGGATTGCCTCTGCTTGACTTCTGCTGACTCGCTTAGGCCTGAGACATGTGGCCTTCACAGACTCCAGGGTCTGCACTAACACTAGCCTGCCTTGGCCTAGCTATATATATATCCTGCTCACCAGCTCCCCCCAGTGGTCTAATACCTACATGACAACCTTCACATTGCTGCAGGCAATTATATGAGACACTTAAAGGAGCATAACAGATTGGTGGTAAACGGGTATTAAAGTGCCCGTATACTGCATCAGCATACCAGCAGTCGAGGAACACTAGCGGTACAGCAGCCAGCCAGCCCATGAGGTAGTAGAATCTGAAGATAGCTGGCACAGCGGGAAGCGTAAGGGGCGGGCGTTGATGATGGGTTCTGTGTAGCGCATCAGTACTCATGAGGCAGTGAAGTCTCGTAGCCGGTTGGCACTGCAGGAAGCATGCGCGGCGGGCCTAGCAGACCCTGTGTAGCGGGTGTGAGTTTTTTAAATTAAAGGTGCAGTGCATTGCAATGCAGTGTGTCTGCATGCCAGTCAAATATGGCCTGTGAGGTCTTAATTCAGTTAGAAACTACATATGAAGAGAGCAGTCAGAGCCCCTAGTTGTCTGCATATAAGGACCAGTGCTTAGTAGAGAGTCTGCTAATCTGCAGATAGAGACCAATGCTTATTAGAAGACGCTCTGCCAGACTGCAGGAGTGACCAGAAGAAGATGCTGAGATGGGGATGTGGAGTCACAGACCCTGGATTACCAGCCTGTCCACCAGGGAGCCAGCTGGATGACTGAGCCACAGACCAGCCTTTGGCCAGGGAGCCAGGCTTCTGAGAGAAAGACAGGGACAGCTAACTCAAGCCTATCCTCAGCATGAAACCTTCTGCCCAAGAGAAGACTTGAGAAGCCAGCTTAGTGCCTTGCCTGTATTGTTTTACACTTCAGTTCCTCCAGTAATGAAGCACACTGCTTTACTGCAGACTCTGACTCTCTGGACTTCCCATTGTGGTGAACCGCGCCATACCATCCCTTCCGGAGCAGCAGCATGTGGTGACACCTTGATGGTGTCCGGGGGACCTAGCGTAGCATTGGGGTCACTCCAAACCTAGCAAATGCATCGGTCTTTCATTTTACTATTGCCCTATAATGACAGTCATAATGGGAATCGTGTAATGCTTAATTTTCCCCTGTGGTGGCGCTGTGGGGAATTTGAACACTTGATGCCAGGTCCCTCCCCAGATTAGAGCTAATCGATGGAGATGACACCAGCAGGACACCCTGTGATCTGATTAATTAATTACTCTTCTAGCTGAAATCCAACACGCCCAATCTTTCCTTTTCCAGACATCATTCGACTACATTGGACAGTTGAGCAATCCTGACGAAATCTGGTGGTTCAGCAGACAATATTGATATTACATAAGGGAATACACGAATTTACTACAACAGAGATGTCAGGAGAGGGGAGGACATTTTCGGTGGTCCCATAGCAGTGAATGGTGACAAGCTTGAGCAATGTGGTCTCCATCATTTTGGGGGGCCCAATTCTAGAGATAGGAGTGGGTCCTAGAGGTGGCACCATCATCTATCTGACATTGATAGCTGTAAAATGACATAACTAACACTTTTTAGCAGGCTAGGGTTATTTGGAGGACCATATGAGGTCAGCACTTGTGTTGAATGTCAATTTTTGACAGGTTGAGACGACAATAGTATTTGGAAAGGTTAGAAGTCCTCCTACTTCAGCATATTATTATTAGCGTTACATATAAGGATTACTTAGGAAATCATGATGTAAGCGGCTTTACTTTTTAACCATATAAACCTTCGTCTCATGACATAAGCAGGGCATTCTTTGACAGACACCTGTTGCTCTCTACACACACAGATTCACACATACACGTTATTTTGGGGAAAATAGCTTTTTCACTCATTTGAAATTGTTTATTTGCTTGCTTGTTACTTTCTGAGACTTATTTGCCGTGCTTTATTTTTCTCTTCTTAAACTTTGTAACCTTTTCTTTTTATGCAAATTAAATCCTTTTAACTTTTATCTTTCATCGATAACTCCCCATATTTTGTTGGGCTCCTTCTGAAGAATTTCTTGAAAAATAGAGAAATGCTGGACGTTATTTTACAATGGCATATCCTAGCGATATGCCATCAGTGTCTGAGGTATGAAGACCTCTTTAATTTAATGGAGTGCGCCACCAGACCTTCCAAATGAAGACTCACCCGAGCCTTTATCCTAATGAACTGTATCTCATTCATTGTGTTCTCAGTAGAGGCAGGAAATAACATTAGCGCCTCTTTCAGCTCTGAAGCTAATAATTTCCAGAACGTGTCTCGCTCCATTAGCTCCCCTGAATTTGTCACGCTATCAATGGTGAAGTAAAATCCTAGTGAGAGAAGACGCTGGTAATGAAATATCGTATTACCCTCTGCCATGGCTGGAGAAAATGAAATTACACGGCTGCTCCACGGCCGCTGGTCACTGAGACGACTGCTGTCACAATGTCACACAGAGTATCAGTGATGATTAATCATATTCTATAGATTATGGATGGATAGATAATCAGCTATTTATCAGACAGATAAATATAAGATAGATAGATAGATAGATAGATAGATAGATAGATAGATATGAGATAGATAGATAGAGTTGGATTGATAGATAGATAGATAGATAGATAGATAGATAGATAGATAGAGAGGAGATAGATAGAGAGGAGATAGATAGATAGATAGATAGATAGATAGATAGATAGATAGATATTAGATAGATAGATATTAGATAGATAGATAGATAGATAGATAGATAGATATTAGATAGATAGATATTAGATAGATAGATATTAGATAGATAGATAGATATACTATAGATAGATAGATAGATAGATAGATAGATAGATAGATAGATAGAGAGGAGATAGATAGATAGATAGATAGATAGATAGATAGATAGATAGATAGATATGAGATAGATAGAGTTGGATTGATAGATAGATAGATAGATAGATATTAGATAGATAGATATTAGATAGATAGATAGATAGATAGATATGAGATAGATAGATAGATAGATAGATATTAGATAGATAGATATTAGATAGATAGATAGATAGATAGATAGATAGATAGATATACTATAGATAGATAGATAGATAGATAGATAGATAGATAGATAGATAGATATGTATTCACTTAGTCTGCATAAGCTTATTCATTCTCAAATCTTTTGAATTCATGTTTTAAAACAATAATTAATCATACAGTGACCAAATAATAGACCCTTATATGAACTAATCTAGTACCGGTGTTGTGCAGTGTCTGAATAAGACTGCTTTAACATCTACGTTTTTCTTTCCAGTTTTGAGATCCGGTAGAGGATCTCAAAACCGCAGGAAAACGCATCCGTTTGAATGATACAACCGGCTGCATCCGATCAGAACGGATCCAGTAGTATTATATTGAAAATGAACATGCCGGATCCAGCATCAAATAATATTGTAAGTCAATGGGTGCCGGATCTGTTTTTTTTGTGTCCGAAAAGAAACGGATCCAGCACCATTGACATACATGTTCAGTTTCCCATGCCGCACGGTTTTGTGTCCGGCATGGGAACGCAACAAAACGGAACAGAATGCATTCTGCTGCACACCGTCTGTTCAGTTTTGTCCCCATTGACAATAAATGGGGACAAAATTGAAGGGTTTCCTCCGGTTTTAAGATCCTATGATGGATCTTAATACTGGAAAGAAAAACGCAGATGTGAAAGAAGCCTAATACTGCTATATAATTACTCGATAATCAGACCATCTATGGTGAACTCTTCAGCAGGAGGAGGTGATGTGCCCTATGACGCTACTGTACACATTTCACACACCCTGAGGGTAGGTCCTGTCCCTTGTACCAGTCTTATACATTACCTGGTTCATTATAAACTGTGCCCAGATCCAGTCTACATGATCCAATTAATACACTGCCGATCAGCTTGTGGTGCATAACCTGCAGAGAGAAAAATTACAAAGTCTCAAAGACAGTACTTTTAACCCCTCAAAGGCAGGAGCCTATTATGGCCTTCAGGCCGTTGCATTTTTTATTTTTCATTTCATTTCACATTCTGAAAACCATAACTTTCCTATTCGCCCAGTGACCAATCTGTATGGCTTGTATTTGGCAAGATGTGTTGTACTTTTTAATGTTACCATTCTGTACCTACGCTAAGGCTTCTTTCACACGCGCGTGTCCGGATTAGATCCGGATGCGTTGCGGATGCGTTCAGTGAAAACTGTGCGATTTCACAGGCAAAGCCATTCAGTTTTGCCTGCAATTGCGTTCAGTTGTTCAGTTTTTTCCGCGCGGGTGCAATGCGTTTTGATGCGTTTTTCACGCGCGTGATAAAAAACTTAAGGTTTACAAACAACATCTCCTAGCAACCATCAGTGAAAAACGCAACGCACCCGCACTTGCTTGCGGATGCAATGTGTTTTTCATGCCCCTATTCACTTCTATGGGGCTAGGGCTGCGTAAAAACGCAAAATATAGAACATGCTGCGATTTTCACGCAACGCACAAGTGATGCGTGAAAAAAAACGCTCATGTACACAGACCCATTGAAATGAATGGGTCAGGATTCAGTGCGGATGCTATGCGTTCACGGCACGCATTGCACCCGCGCGGAAAACTCGCTCGTGTGAAAGGGGCCTAACTTTTAATTTCTTTTATTTTTTTTTATTATTTTTTTTTGGGGGGGGGGGTTGTCAACAAATGCACAATTGTTTACCTTTTGTATAATTTTTCACGGTAATTCATAATTTTTTTCAGACTTTACTAGATTTGCAGGGGGGAAAACATTTTCGCGAAAATTTTTTTTTTTTTAAACTGCCACATTCAAATAATGTGAAGAAACATTTTGTCATTGTGAATAGATTATTTTATTCCATTCATGGGTCGTTACGAATGTAGAAATTTGTATACCGAATATGTATACTTTTTATGACTTTTCATTTCTTTTTTTTAAAATAAACTTTGTTTAATTGATATTTAGTTTTTTTTAGTCCCACTGTGTTTAAAAATATTAAAGGGGTTGTACAGGACACTCCTCAGGACAGGTCATCAATATCGGATCGGCGGGGGTGTGACACACGACACCCCCGTCAATCTTCTGTCTGAAGAGTAGGCGGCGCTCCAGGCGAGCTCTGCTTTCTCTTTATTACACTGCCCACAGCAAAAATACAAGTACTCGCTCGATTCAAGTGAATAGAGTACTTGTAATTACACTGCACTTCCAAGACCGTAGGCAGTGTAATGAAGAGGAAGTAGCACTCGCATGAAACGCCACCTCCGCTTCAAACAGCTGATCGGCGGGAGTGCCGGGTGTTGGACCCCCACCAATCTAATATTGATGACTAATCCTGAGGATCGGGTATCAATATAAAACCCCTGCACAACCCCTTTAACCTGTGCCCCATTATGAAAAACAAAAAAGGCACTCACCTGTCTGTGGACCTACCCTGTCCACAGTGCTGCCCTATTCCCAGCCACAACTAACCTGTGCCTCCATTAAAAAAAACTCAAAAAATAAAATAAATCACCTCTCTGCATTCGGGGTCGGACTGGTCCACCAGAGAATCCTCCAGTGGGCCCAAGCTCTGACAATAATGGACCTCTAATAAAACAGGGCCCTTAAGGTCCTATATGCACACAGAATGGGCCCTCAGAATCCTTTCCCCTGGTGGGGCCCAAGGGACTTCAGTCTGGCGCTGTCTGCATTCCTGCTGTTTCCAGTCACAAGCCACAGCGGTCACATCTGCTTGAACGATAAGTCGCTGCTTTAAGATGCGACGGCTGAGGCCTATGCTTGGCTGCAGCGGTCACGGGACTCAGCCACTTCATGGACCGGAAGAGGCAGGACGCAGACAGGTAGCTGTTTTTTTTCTCTTTTCATAGGGACAGGTTAGGTGCACTGGGGTTTAGTTTCCAAGATCTGGACCAGGAATTTTCAGTAGCACAAAGTTGAGTTTCCCATTGTATGTAGGGATTCAGTAGGGATCATTGAGAACCGCTAATTGCCTTGCAGCAGATGGCATGGGGAGCGGCCGGATCTCCAGGCTTCTTCGGGGGTCACTAGTGCTTCACTAAGCTCTTATATTTAAGCACTTCAGGGCAGAGACCACCACCCTCCAGCTCTGGCGCAATTTATGATGGGGAAGAGGGTAGAGAGGGGGCCCCGCAGAGGACTTTATGACTCTTTACTGGGGGGGATGCTCGGAGTAAATTTCATAACATTTCGTGATACTTACCGACAATCGTATAATTTTGTCAAAAAGTTGTTCTTGAGGCCCAACAAAGTCGAAGACAAAGTACTGCCAACAAAATGTGAGAAGAAGAAGATGAGCTGTGACTGGTTTATAACGGTTTAGACTGTGTCACGTCTATTATAACATGGCAGCACTATAGGTGCAATGGGATCAGGTAGAATGCAAGTCTTAAAGGCCTCCATCCAGATCAACATGGATCCTCGAAGCCCAGAAGGTTCAGGCATCTGCCTAGGATTACTTGTTATACTACCCGATACATTATACTTAAAGGGATCATGCCAGGATTAATGTAAAAAATGTAAACCAGACATCATATAGTATATGGAAATACCTTTCTAACAAAGCTAGATCCAGCCCCGTACCTCACATGGATCCAGAGATCTCCCCATTCACTGCTACAACTGCTCTGCTAGATTTATTTCAAGCTAGCAGCCCAGGGTGTGTCCTTTCTGCTACAATTGTCTTTTCTATGGGGGATATCCTGTCTGCTGCAGCTTTCTTCCTGTCACAGGCCATTGTCGAGCGTTATAAAGCGCAAAATGCTTTATAACATGCTTTATAAATGCTAAAAAAAAAAAAATCAAAGGAAAAATATCAAAATGTATTGATCCGCAAGGTGGACATAACACCTTGCGTTCTTGACCGAGAATCTTAATTATTGTGTGCAATCAGTAAAGAACTAGGTACGATTGTCTATGCATAAATATATAGGAATCTCTTGTACACCATGGGGTGTGTCCTTTCCCATGGGGCATACCCTTCCTGCTGCAGCTCTCCCCTTATCACAGCTGAGGAGGCATGTCCTTTCTACTGCCGCTCTTTCCCTATCACAGCTCAGGAGGTGTGTACTTTCTCAGGGGCCATGAGCTTTCTGCAGCAGTTCTTTCCGTATCACAGCTCATTGGGTGTGTCCTTTCTCAGGCGGTGTAATCTTTCTGCTACAGCTCCCTCCCTATCACAGCTCCGAAGGCATGGCCTTTCTGCTGCAGCTCTATCCCTGCGACTGTCACAGCTTCTAACAGTAGATAGGGCTGGTAGGCGTTGAAGGATGGAACTGAGCATGTGCGACCACTTTAGCAATGTTAATGAGGAGTACATAGAAAAAGGCGAAATAACAAACAGCAGGTGGCGCTATACAGATAGATTTTTTATATTTTTTATAGTTTAGTGGATGTACTACATTTTTAATTACATGCAATTGCAAAAGTTTTCAGATCCAGGTGCTGGTTTGTAAAATGTAAAATATTTTTTGTGGGACAACCCCTTTAAAGGTAAATTTTCAGAAAACGGATGCACTCTGTTGTACCTACTGCAGAGCCTGAGGGGGTGGTGCATGACAGTGGGGTTTTGGGTCATGCTCTGCCCCCTCAGACCCTGCATTAGGAATACCACTGTGTATATGTTATGCCTGGAGTGCTTCTTTAAATACATGTATCAGCCATTTTTAGGATAGTCAGAGCCCGGCATGACGGAAGGACAGGGGCACTTACCTCATTGTAGAAGGGGGCATTTGTTCCTTCTTTGACAGAGGTTTGTTTCTTTTCGTCCCCGATCTCAATGATAACCACGGGGTCAATGTTTTCTCCAATCAGCTGGCGGGCCTCGGTTATAGTTATGGCGATCTACAGCGGGACAGGGGTGTACAATGGTATATAATGTATATGTACGACCTGTACACAGGACTTACTGTCCTATAGCGGGAACCTACCTGATAGCTCTGGATTTTCGTTTCTCCTTCGTGAATCTTGGACTCTAGCTTGGCTCTGTTGAATTCAGCAGATAATTATCATTATTTGCATATATTAACCTTTCAATGATCTAAATATTTTAGGACCTAAAGGGGTCTTCCAGGCGGAAACATTACTGGGACTATAACAGGTAACAGGTAATGCCACATTGGTATGCCATGGTTGACTTTGAAGGTCATGTGAGGTGGCATCTCTCCCCAGAGGACCAGCTATGGGGCAGATAGTGGGGCCACTCTGCCGCAGCGGGTCTTAAAGTGATCCTCCAGTTTAAGAAAACAAAATCACATTAAAGGGGTTATCCAATTTCTGAAACAACCCCCCCCCCCCCATGTGACGGGCCCCTCAGAGGTAATATACTTACCCCGCTCCCCGTTCCCGCCTGCCATTGGATCAGCGTCGGTGCGGGGACCAAGAGTGGCGCCAGGAGCGGGGGCCTCTGGGGGGCCCGGCACATGGGGGGCTGTTTCAGAAATTGGATAACCCCTTTAACTGGGAAACGATCTGAACACATACCTGGCGACTTCCTTTTTATCTCTTCAGCTACACATCCGCCAATTCCAGAGTTCCTCTTCTGCCATCCAAGACGGCCACGTCGCCTCACAGACTACCTGATACACACTGCGCACTTCCTGCTGCCCTCAGATTGGCCAGCGCTGCTCACATGAGCAGCGCTGGCCAATCCCAGAGCAGGGTTGGACAAGCAGGAAGTGTCTTGGACTACTGGTGCACAGTGTGTATCAGGCCTGCTGAGAAGTGGGGCGGCCATCTTGGATGATAGAAGAAGAGGCCAGGAAGTGATGGATCTGCAACTGAAAAGATGAAAAGGAGGTCGTCTGATAAGTGTTCTGTTCTCTACCTGATTAATATGATTTTTTTGTTAAAATGGAGGATCGCTTTAAAGGGGTTTTGTCATCGCGAACATTGGTGCCATATCATAGCGCTATGTTACCAATGTATGAAGTGAGACAACCCCTTTAGGGGTCATCTGGGAATTTATATTGATGAACTATCATCTGGATAGGTCATCAATATCAGATGGGTGGGGGCCGTTCAGCTGTTAGAAGAAGCCAGGCGCTATGTGTGCCATGTGATGTCACAGTACATCGGTCACATGGCCCTATTGCAGCTTAGCCCCATTCAAGTCAGTGGGGCTGAGCTGCAATACCAAGCACTGCCATTATATAATGTACGGCGCTGTGCTTGGAAAGCTGCTGGGAGTCGGCTGTGCGTCCCAGAGTTCTAGTGATCGGGACGGCTCCCTGAAACAGCTGGATTGGCCGGGGGGTTCCGGGACTCGAGCCCCCACTGATGTGATAATTATGACCTATCCTGAGGATAAGCCATCATTATCTTTTCCAGGATAACCCATTTGGGGACTGGAAGAAATGTTTTGTTTTTATCTCTGCATCTCCTATTAGGGCTCATGCACATGGCCGTTGCCCAGCCGGGCCCATATTGCGGCCCGCAAACAGTAGGTCGGCAATATGCGGGCACCGGCCTTGTGCACCCTGCAACCCCAGGGAAGTACTACAGAGTGCTTCCGTGGGGTTTCTGTCCGTGCCTCTGCACCGCAAAAAAGTAGTGCATGCACTCCTTTTTTCGGTGCAGACGGACTAAGGACCCATTCAAGTTTAATGGGTCTGGATCTGTCTGTGGAATCCGCACGGATGTTGCCCTTGCATTGGGGACCACAACTTGTAGTCCCCAATGCACGGAATGGCTGATCAACAGCCGTCTACATGAGCCCTTAGGTTGACACCAGTGTGTGAGGCCTTATGTTTTGCATTTTAGAGCACATACTATATACACTGGATTTTTAATTTTAACTTTTGGAGTAATTCTGCCTAAAAAGTTATTATGTGGCATATGACATGTGTAACGCCCCAGAGGTGCATTACCACCTTTTACACCTCTCCACTATCTTTTATGGTTGATGTAATGTCATCATGTGTATTTATCTCCAGGTCCTGCATAATGTGTATTTGTATTTCTTACTTTATGATGTTTAAGTGTAATGTACCTGGTTCACCAGCAGATGGCGGCACTTATGGCAGAGCTATCCTACATAGAATGGAACTTATCTTTCCATTTTAGCCCTCTCTAGAGAGGGAGGAGTTTAGTTATTGAAGGTCAGTCTAGCTTACCCCTGCAAGGGGAAGGGTGTGTGCAAGCCAGCAGAGCACACCTTTAGCTCTGCTAGGCATAGAGGCCCAAGCTGCAAGCCTCACAAGCCAGGAAGACAAGTTCCCTGGATAAAGATAAAGACAGACCAGACTACAGAATGTAGAGTTCAGCGGAAAGGAAAAGATTACTTTGCAATCCTGTTAGCACAGCAGGACTAGAGAGTACAGATGTAGCAAAGCCGAGTGTGTTTGCCTGCCAGATTTCATGCCAAAACCTGCTGGTAACCAAGACAAATTTGGAAGATTGTTTTCTGATGCAAGTTTACTGAAGTAATGCTGTTATCAACTTCAATACAAGTTTGGGCTCAATTTCTTTCATCATCCTCTCCACCACCTATTCCCCCGATTTGCTCTGCTTCGTTCAGCAACGCCTGGTTTTCCAGGATATCAGTGTAGGAGCACAGTGACATGTGCACAGCCACATCTAAAGGGACATTCTAGGCTACCCTTACACCACTCTGGCATTCCTACACTGGGTACCACCTACCATGAACACCGTTTACTTAGGGGGATTCCGTCCCTCGTTGCTGAAATGCAACTGGCGTCACAACAAATCTACTTAAACACAACCCCAGACACGTACGGAAGTTGCACATGATGCCCCGGAGCTTCATACCTACCTTTTGCCTTGCGCGCCAGCAGACAGAGACGTACTGGAGAGGGAGAGGTCACTGAGCAGATTCTCACTGCTGCCGTCCAGGCTGCTCCCGGGGAGGTCGCCATGTGTGCTGTCTGTGTCATCGAGTCTCCCTGATCACATGGAAAAACAGGTAATAAAACATATAAAAGTTTAAAAAACAAGAACATCTGGTGCTGGTGCATACATCGCGCCGATTACACTCACATTAAGGTATCAGAACCCAATGGGTTATGTCAGGATCCATTTGGATGCATTGAAAGACACAGACATCAGGACTCCGATGGAAGTCAATAAGCTAGTGTGAACAGAGGCTTATATATGACAGCTTATCGCTAGGATTTGCAATCATTTGCTGATCGGGGGGATCCAACTGCAGCAAATGCCACAGTCCTCAGAACACAGGGGCCGCAGCGCTAATTAGAGGGGTGTTCCTATCTTCAACATCAGAAGCATATCACTAGGTTGGGGGTCCTATCTCTGAGACCGCAGAATAAAAGGGCCACAGCAATGATTCCCCCTGCGCAGTCACGCCCTGGTCACTTTCTTCCACAGCCGGGCAACCAGGGTTGCACCATGCAGGGGATGCAGCGCTAAACTCAATGATTTTGGCAGAAACAGTTGATTTTATGTGTATGGCGGTCTCCTGATTCTCTCCCTATGGCAGATTCTCGGGGGAAATAAAGAGTTGGGCATGTTGGATTTGCCTTACTGACCAAGTGTTTATCTTCCTTTTTTCAACGTCGCGTTCCAAGAGCTATAATTTTTTTATTTTACAGTCTATATAGCTTTATGAGGGATTTTTTTTTCTTGCGGGACAAGTTGTAGTTGTTAATGGCGCCAATTTGGGGTACACATAACTTTCTGATGAACTTTTATTAACTCTTTCTGGGAGGTAGATGGGAAAAACAGCAATACTGCCACTGCGTTTTTACATTATACATTTTACAGTGTTCATTTTTTGGGTCTATACGATTACAGTGATACCAAATACATATCGTTTTTTTTTTTTATGTTTTACTACTTTTTTGCAATAAAACTCTTTTTTTAAAAGAAAAAAATGTTTTTGCATTGCTGCTTGCCAAGACCCATAACTTTTTTATTTTACTTTCTATGGAGTTGTGGCTTGATTTTTTGCAGGACGACTTGTGTTTTTCATTGGTATCATTTTGAAGTAAATGGTGCTTTTTGATCCCTTGTTATTTTTTATTTATTTTCGGTGGCAACTAAGAATAAATTTGCAATTGTGTCTTTTTTTTTTTTACAGCGTTCACTGTAGGGGATAATTACGTGATATTTATGTAGTCCGCGTCATTACGGACGCGGCAATACCAAACATATAGGGGAGATTTTTTTTTTTTTTGCAATTCTTTTCATTAAAAAGCGGATTTTTGTTACCATTTAATAGTCCCACAAGGGGACATAACTGACAGCTGTTCGATTGATTTTAAAATGCAATGCATTATGCCTATAGTGCATTGCATTTTAATGTCAGTGCTATTCCGACATTGACCAGCAGGCTGCGCCAGAGAGGCGTAGCCTGCTGGAAATTACTCAAGGCTGGTTTGGGGCCTACACGACACCCCAGCCAGCCTTCACACACATCGGCACCCCGTGATCGCATTTGTGGGGTGCCGATGGGAGACAGAGGGAGTGCGCTCCCTCTGTCAGCACTTTACATGCGGCGGGCGCCATTGCCCGGGACATGTAAAGTGTTAAACAGCCCGGATTGGCACTCCTGCTGGTCCGGGCTGTTAGAACAGGGCCGCAGCTTGTAAAAAAGCGGCTGCCCAGCCTACGGCCCCTTAGTGACAGCCGTAAAAAGGCATAAGGGGTTAAAGGGGTCTGATTGCTGAGAGTCCTACTGTTGGGACCTCCAGCGATCACAAGAATGGAGGTCCCAGAGTGTCCTTTGTTAAATGGTGCTGTAGTGCACGTGTGACCACCACTCCTTTCACTCAGAATGGAGAGGTGGTCACCCTACAGCTCCATTTAACAAAGGAAACTCTGAGACTTCTATTCTTGAGATCATTAGGGCGTCCCAACAGTAGGACCCCCAGCAATTTCACACTTATAAGCTATCCTATGGATAAAGGGTGTATTCTTGGCAGGAAAACTACTTTTTTGTTCCCATCTGGACAGTTACGGCATATCGATATGATACGTCATAAATGTCTGAAGGTGTGGGTCTCACCTCTGTAGAGAAAGAGACCCTGTTTCATGGCTGCTGTAAATGGAGAGGTGGCTGTGCGTGCGCATCTCTCTCCATTTACTCTCCATCCACTTCTATGGGAGGTGTGAAATGTCTTATTTGGAGGGGCGGGTCCCAGAGGCGGTATCCTATCGATAAGCCACAAATATCCAGTCTTTATTCATGGCTTCCATTATTTTCAGTCACGTGGCCTATGGCAGCTCAGTCCCCTTCAACTGAATGGGTGCAGACTGCAATACCAAGCATAGCCACTATACAATGTGCGGCACTGTGCTTAGTAAGTGATAAGGGCCACAGCCTCTTCAAACAGCCGATCGGCGGGATCAAATATCGATTAGCTATCCTGACGACAGGCTATCAATATTATACTCACGGAATGCCCCTTTAATCTAAGCAAACCTCTTTTCTTATATGAACTCCTGGCTGATAGCTACTACCTACACTTATACATTGTAACAAACTAACAGCTGTTTGTAGGTCTGATTTGAAGTGGCTTATCCTACATGTTGGACTAATATGACCCCCAACATCTTCAAAAAGAAGGATGAGGCTCAGCTCCAGCACCTGTAGCACCTTATCCTGTATCCCCCTGTGAATGACTACTGTCACATCCTATGGATTTAGACTTTGTAATAGTCTAAATCAGGCATCCTGAAACTGCGGCTCTCCAGCTGTTGCAAAACTACAACTTCCAGCATGCCCGAACAGCATACAGCTATCAGCCTACAGCAGGGCATTGTGGGAGTTGTAGTTTTACAACAGCTGGAGGGCCCCAGGTTGAGGATGCCTGGTTTAAATAATGATGAATAATTTAATACACATCCACATTTTTGTCCACTTGGTGGCGCTATACACATATCATTTTCTATACTGTGATTCTGTAAGGGTTAAAACTACACTACTATAGGGAGGAGAGCATTACTGAGAGCTGTGGTTTATTACTTTTAACCCTGTGATTGAATGTCATGGGAGGACGTATCATGGGCGCACAATCTTGGTCCTGGTCTATTGTTTGGTTACTAGGCCTTACCTAGTGCGCCCTTGTTTGCAAATGTCAGTCCTTTGTCACCTTTCTTTTTCTTCTTCAGATGCAGCCCGGAGAACAGACCCTTCCTGCGGAGAGAGAAGGAGGGCGACACTTTAAGGGGGGCAGGGAGGAAACGAAGCAGAGGTGATGGTATTACAATGCGTATTTTAACCCTTTCTTGACTCAATTAGAATTCCTCCAGTAATAGTTAAAGGGGTATTCTCATCTTGTCAATTTGGCATAGACAGATAAATGTCCAATAAGTGCAGGTCCCACCTTTGGGACCAGCACCTATCTTAGGCATGAGACCCGTCATGTGCTGCCATGCGGGTGTGGCTCTGTCCGTTTGTTGCTATGGGACCTCCGAAAAGAAGCAGAGTGTGCTTACTCAGTGGATATGGCATAAATATCCAGATAGAAGAATGCAGCTAACTACGGTCACCATTAGGGGGAGCTTTGGAGCAAATTATATTGCACATTCTATTATTGAGTCCAATGAGGGGAATTTAGTCAGAATGCTGGCCCAGAATAGGGCTTCGCAAGTTTCTAGACCTAATCGTGCATGGATTTTTGTGACATTTTGCAGTTTTACACAACTCACCAGTTTTTGAAAACCGGGTGGAAAAGTGAGGGTGGTTAGCATGTCCGGCGCTAGCACCCGGCAAGGTCGGGCAGCTGTCGGGGCCCACTGCTTCTGGGAGGGCCCACTAAGCTGCTATGAGCACTTCCATCAATACAGATGGAAGAACTCATTGCTGGAGCTGCTGTCATTTCACTTACGCAGTACCCCTTCTGGAGGGCCCTCTGAGGCTGTCAAATGAGGCTGCTGCAGAGACTCAGACACGCCCCCTCTACATTCGTTGCCTGAGGACAGTGAGGAGAGAAGATCGCAGGGCTGGAGTAGAAGCGTGAACACAGTTTGTCAGTGAGTACTGAGTCTGCAGTGTGACTGCCTTTTGTCTGTAGGACAGGGAACTCTTCCAGGTACTGCTGGATGTTGTAGTAGACAAGCAGAGTCATGCTATTTGTTTTACTGCTTCATTAAGCTGTTTGCCTCCATGACACCCCCCCCCCCCCCCATATCCTGTCCTATCTCAGGAGCCCCTGCTGTCTCCTTTCCTCCCTCATGTATACAGAGTTCATGTCTCCTATTGCTGCCTTGCACAGACCTCCTGCCACTACTTCTTATGTGAATCCCCCTCAGAGCCCCTTCCACCTACTTGCTGTGTTCAGCCCTCCTGTCCATCCATGGCCCCCGACCCCTGTGTCACTCCTCTGCCTCTCATTATGGTGGAGTCTAAACCCGCATGCACCATGTAGTGTACGGGAGTTGTACTGCCCGTCACTACGGAAGGGTCACTTGGCTGCTGTCGCTCCTCTCATTTTAGGAGGAGGCTGGTAAAGGTCCTATTTGTACCATGCAATGTAAAGCAATGTAATTTATGGTATTTGATTCTCCTGTTACTGTGAAATGTGCTAAGTGCAGGCCGGCTAGGGATGTAATTCCAGCTCTAGTCACTAGAGGGAGCTAGGTTGCCCTAGTCTATATAAGGCCCAGTCAGGGAAGGACAGAGAGTCTAGAGTGTGCCTGAGACAAGTGCAGGCCATGTGCCTGTGAGGCAAACCCAGGCCTCACGGCCAGTGAGAATCCACCCTAGGAAGATGGTACCTAGGAGAAGGAGTGCAGAACCCAGAGGCAATCCCTAGAGCAAGAGGTACTAAACGTCGAGAGGAGGTACTCTATAAACTGGAGATTCAAGGATATAAGCCAGAAGTAGGGCATTGGGGCCTTGAAGCATCAATTCCAGTCAGGGACGAGTCAGGAAGAAAGTAAGGTTCACCTGCAATTCCAAGTCCTGTATTATCACCCTCTGTTTAACCTTGCTGGATGTAAGACCACTGCAATTTTGATTGTCTGCAAAAAGGAACTGTTGGAAAGACTGCTTGCTGTATCATCACTGTCTTCAGTAAAGTTTGAATTCTGTTTTCAAGTTACCAGTCTGCACCTCTGTTATTCCTGCTGTAAATACGGTGTGCCACCGTTTACTGGCACTGGCGTCACGACATATCAGGGACTTAGCCATAGGCACGTTAAACTATAACACCAAGGGCACCTCACCTTCCACCTGGCTGTGTCCCTCAAGAACCCAGAGAGTGCCCCAGAGGAGCAGCGTGCCGGCCTCTCCATCACTGGCATTCCCCAGGTTAGTTCCACATTGCCCTGACTTGGGGTGCTACATTTTGGCGTCACGAACAGGATACTGCACGTTTCACGGACTGTGATCAAAACGTGAACTTTGTGCCTTAACCAGTTTGCCAAGTGACAAAACGCCTGTTTATTTGAAGTGAACTTTGCGGACCTAAAGCGTACAGAAAAGTGTCCCAAAACCTCAGAAAGCGCTGTGCAGTGTTGCGCTATCAAGAGGAAGAAAATCGCCACTTCAAAGTGCATTTTGTGGACTTTTATGCTGTTTTACTACCGCTGCTTGCTGTCATTGAATTGATGCATCATGGCGTCCAAGATGACCGCCGGCGCATTGGACTTCTTCTTGCGCCATCACTGTCCTCAGTGGCGCGAGAATTTACGCCAAAACCCTCCAAGAAGGAGGAGGAGACTGACCTGGAGGTAACGCCTTCCCTTGAGGATTATAATATGGACACCGCCTACCCTATGCTGGAATACCTAGGGCTGCAGAATCGACGGGTGGAGC